>CM067844.1:39595000-40845000 GCA_034509565.1 Triticum monococcum
TGATGCCACTTAAGGGGAACGTTGCAGAAATAAAAAAATTCTACGTTTTCACCAAGATCCATCTATGAGTTCATCTAGCAACAAGTGATCGGATGCATCTACATACCTTTGTAGATCGTGAGCGGAAGCGTTCAAGAGAACGGGGATGAGGGAGTCGTACTCGACGTGATCCAAATCACCGGAGATCCTAGCGCCGGACGGACGGCACCTCCGTGTTCAACACACGTACGGTCAGCGTGACGTCTCCTCCTTCTTGATCCAGCAAGGGGGAAGGAGAGGTTGATGAAGATCCAGCAGCATGACGGCGTGGTGGTGGATGCAAGAGTCACCGCAGCAGGGCGTCGCCGTTCTACTGCAAGAGGGAGAGGTGTAGCAGGGGAGAGGGAGGCGCCAAGAGTCAAGGGTGCGGCTGCCCCTCCCTCCCCCCCCTTTATATAGGCTCCCCGACGGGGGGCGCCGGCCCTAGGAGATGGGTTCTCCTAGGGGGCGGCGGCCAAGGGTGGAGTGGCCCCCAAGGCAAGTGGGGCGCCCCCCCCCCCACCCTAGGGTTTCCAACCCTAGGCGCAGGGGGTGGGCCAAGGGGGGCACACCAGGCCACTATGGGCTGGTTCCCCTCCCCACTTCAGCCCATGGGGCCCTTCGGGATGGGTGGCCCCACCCGGTGGACCCCCGGGACCCATCCGGTGGTCCCGGTACAATACCGGTGACCCCCGAAACTCTCCCGATGGCCTAAACTGCACTTCCTATATATAATTCTTCACCTCCGGACCATTCCGGAACTCCTCATGACGTCCGGGATCTCATCCGGGACTCTGAAAAACTTTCGGGTTACTGCATATTCATATCTCTACAACCCTAGCGTCACCGAACCTTAAGTGTGTAGACCCTACGGGTTCGGGAGACATGTAGACATGACCGAGATGGCTCTCTGGTTAATACCAACAGCGGGATCTAGATACCCATGTTGGCTCCCACATGCTCCTCAATGATCTTATCGGATGAACCACGATGTCGAGGATTCAAGCAACCCCGTATACAATTCCCTTTGTCAATTGGTACGTTACTTGCCCGAGATTCGATCGTCGGTATCCCAATACCTCGTTCAATCTCGTTACCGGAAAGTCACTTTACTCGTACCGTAATGCATGATCCCATGACCAGACTCTTGGTCACTTTGAGCTCATTATGATGATGCATTACCGAGTGGGCCCAGAGATACCTCTCCGTCATACGGAGTGACAAATCCCAGTCTCGATTCGTGCCAACCCAACAGACACTTTCGGAGATACCTGTAATGTACCTTTATAGTCACCCAGTTACGTTGTGACATTTGGCACACCCAAAGCACTCCTACGGTATCCGGGAGTTACACGATCTCATGGTCTAAGGAAAAGATACTTGACATTGGAAAAACTCTAGCAAACGAACTATACGATCTTGTGCTATGTTTAGGATTGGGTCTTGTCCATCACATCATTCTCCTAATGATGTGATCTCGTTATCAATGACATCCAATGTCCATAGTCAGGAAACCATGACTATCTGTTGATCAACGAGCTAGTCAACTAGAGGCTTACTAGGGACATGTTGGTGTCTATGCATTCACAAATGTATTACGATTTTCGGATAACACAATTATAGCATGAATAAAAGACAATTATCATGAACAAGGAAATATAATAATAATGCTTTTATTATTGCCTCTAGGGCATATTTCCAACAGTTGTCGTATTTGAAGACTAAGGAAGAACTTCAACTCACCCATCATGGACATTTGATATTGCTCTTGCATCATGTATCCAAACTCATCACTGTATTTTTGATTAGTGCAGCCGAAGATAATGTCATCAACATATATTTGGCACACAAACAGTTCACCATCATATGTCTGTGTGAAGAGCGTGGGATCCAGGGAACCAGGTTTGAAGCCTTTGCTCTTCAGGAAGTCCTTGAGTGTGTCATACCAAGCACAAGGGGCTTGTTTGAGGCCATATAGTGCCTTGTTGAGCTTATAAACCATGTCAGGATGTTTTGGATCTTCAAAGCCAGGCGGTTGTGCAACATACACTTCTTCTTCAATCTTGCCATTGAGAAAGGCACTCTTCACATCCATTTGATACAGAAGAATGTTATGATGATTTGCATAGGCCAGCAGTATGCGTATAGCTTCAAGCCTAGCCACATGAGAAAATGTTTCATCAAAGTCAATTCCTTCAACTTGAGTGTATCCTTGAGCAACAGGACGAGCCTTGTTTCTGACAACTTGACCATGCTCATCTTGCTTGTTGCAATATATCCATTTAATGCCTATGATATTGTGCTTACGAGGATCAGGATGCTTGACCAGTTCCCATACATTATTCAGCTCAAATTGTTGAAGCTCTTCTTGCATAGCTTGAATCCATTCAGGTTCCATGAAGGCTTCATCAACTTTCTTGGGTTCAGATATTGAGACTGAAAGAACAAGCGGTTCCCCCATGTTTGGTTTTGGTAATTGATGACAATCTCTATGGACTAATGGTTGCCTTGAGTTATATTTGAAGGTTTTGTCCATAGGCTTTTCTTGGAGTACATGTGTTGGTTTCAAGGAGAGTTTTTGTCAACCAAGGTGCTATTCAAGGAATTACGTAAAGATTGGTCTTGTGAGAGGTTGATCAAGACTAAGTCAAAGAGTGAATCAAGTTGGTCAAACCACAAAGCGTAGAAGATGTACCGAGAGGGGTCAAGTGATCCCATGGTAAGGTAAGCATTGTCAATTACGCTTTGTGTACTAACCCATGGTCTTCGTGAGGGTTCTTTGTGGGGTTAGGTTGCGGTGTGCAAGTTCAAGTGGAGCATCACGAAGAGATCAAATGCTTGAAGCTTGCCGTCCTTTGTGGTGACAATGTGTTGGGGAACGTAGTAATTTCAAAAAAATTCCTACGCACACGCAAGATCATGGTGATGCATAGCAACGAGGGGAGAGTGTGATCTACGTACCCTTGTAGATCGACAATGGAAGCGTTTGGTTGATGTAGTCGTACGTCTTCACGGCCCGACCGATCAAGCACCGAAACTACGGCACCTCCAAGTTTTAGCACACATTCAGCTCGATGACGATCCCCGGACTCCGATCCAGCAAAGTGTCGGGGAAGAGTTCCATCAGCACGACAGCGTGGTGACGATCTTGATGTACTACTGTCGCAGGGCTTCGCCTAAGCACCGCTACAATATTATCGAGGACTATGGTGGCAGGGGGCGCCGCACACGGCTAAGAATAAGATCATGTGGATCAACTTGTGTGTCTCTGGGGTTCCCCTGCCTCCGTATATAAAGGATCAAGGGGGGGTGCGGCCGGCCTAGGAGAGGCGCGCCAGGAGGAGTCCTACTCCCTCTGGGAGTAGGATTCCCCCCCCCCCATCCTAGTTGGCATAGGATTCGCGGAGGGGGGAAAAGAGAGAGGGGGGCCGGCCCCCTCTCCTTGTCCTATTCGGACCAAGGGAGGGGAGGGGCGCGCGGCCCATCTTGGGCTGCCCCATCTCTTTTCCACTAAAGCCCACTAAGGCCCATATAGCTCCCGGGGGGTTCCGGTAACCACCCGGTACTCCGGTAAAATCCCGATTTCACCCGGAACACTTCTGATATCCAAACATAGGCTTCCAATATATCAATCTTTATGTCTCGACCATTTCGAGACTCCTCGTCATGTCCGCGATCACATCCGGGACTCCGAACAACCTTCGGTACATCAAAACGTATAAACTCATAATATAACTGTCATCGAAACCTTAAGCGTGCGGACCCTACGGGTTCGAGAACAATGTAGACATGACCGAGACACGTCTCCGGTCAATAACCAATAGCGGGACCTGGATGCCCATATTGGCTCCTACATATTCTACAAAGATCTTTATCGGTCAGACCGCATAACAACATACGTTGTTCCCTTTGTCATCGGTATGTTACTTGCCCGAGATTCGATCGTCGGTATCCAGTACCTAGTTCAATCTCGTTACCGGCAAGTCTCTTTACTCGTTCTGTAATACATCATCTCGCAACTAACTTATTAGTTGCATTGCTTGCAAGGCTTAAGTGATGTGCATTACCGAGAGGGCCCAGAGATACCTCTCCGACGATCGAAGTGACAAATCCTAATCTCAAAATACGTCAACCCAACATGTACCTTTGGAGACACCTGTAGAGCACCTTTATAATCACCAAGTTACGTTGTGACGTTTGGTAGCACACAAAGTGTTCCTCCGGCACACGGGAGTTACATAATCTCATAGTCATAGGAACATGTATAAGTCATGAA
The DNA here is from genome assembly GCA_034509565.1 of Triticum monococcum. Taxonomy (NCBI): domain Eukaryota; kingdom Viridiplantae; phylum Streptophyta; class Magnoliopsida; order Poales; family Poaceae; genus Triticum; species Triticum monococcum. The sequence goes on from CM067844.1 coordinate 39,599,295, forward strand.
GAAAGAAATAGCAACATACTAAACGATCGGGTGCTAAGCTAATGGAATGGGTCATGTCAATCAGATCATTCAACTAATGATGTGATCCCGTTAATCAAATGACAACTATTTGTCCATGGTTAGGAAACATAACCATCTTTGATTAACGAGCTAGTCAAGTAGAGGCATACTAGTGACACTCTGTTTGTCTATGTATTCACACATGTATTATGTTTCCGGTTAATACAATTCTAGCATGAATAATAAACATTTATCATGAAATAAGGAAATAAATAATAACTTTATTATTGCCTCTAGGGCATATTTCCTTAAGTATCCCACTTGCACTAGAGTCAATAATCTAGTTTACATCGTCATGTGATTTAACACCAATAGTTCACATCTTTATGTGATTGGTTCACATCTCCATGTGACTAACACCCAAAAGGTTTACTAGATTCAATAATCTAGTTCACATCACTATGTGATTAACACCCAAAGAGTGATCATGTTTTGCTTGTGAGAGAAATTTAGTCAACGGGCCTGCCAAATTCAGATCAGTATGTATTTTGCAAAATTCTATGTCTACAATGCTCTGCACGGAGCTACTCTAGCTAATTGCTCCCACTTTCAATATGTAGCCAGATTGAGACTTAGAATCATCTGGATCAGTGTAAAAAACTTGCATCGACGTAACCCTTTATGACAAACCTTTTTGTCACGTCCATAATCGAGAAACATATCCTTATTTCACTAAGGATAATTTTGACCGCTGTCAAGTGATCTACTCCTAGATCACTATTGTACTCCCTTGCCAAATCAGTGCAGGGTATACATTAGATCTGGTACACAGCATGACATACTTTATAGAACCTATGGCCAAGGCATAGGGAATGACTTTCATTCTCTTTCTATCTTCTGCCGTGGTCGGGCTTTGAGTCTTACTCAACTTCACACCTTGTAATACAGGCAAGAACTCTTTCTTTGACTGCTCCATTTTGAACTACTTCAAAATCTTGTCAAGGTATGTACTCATTGAAAAAACTTATCAAGCGTCTTAATCTATCTCTATAGATCTTGAAGCTCAATATGTAAGCAGTTTCACCGAAGTCTTTCTTTGAAAAACTCCTTTCAAACACGCCTTTATGCTTTGCAGAAAAATTCTACATTATTTCCGATCAACAATATGTCATACACATATACTTATCAGAAATGTTGTAGTGCTCCCACTCACTTTCTTGTAAATACAGGCTTCAACGAAAGTCTGTATAAAACCAAATGCTTTGATCACACTATCAAAGCGTTTATTCCAACTCTGAGAGGCTTGCACCAGTCCATAAATGGATCGCTGGAGCTTGCACACTTTATTAGCTCCCTTTGGATCGACAAAACCTTCCGGTTGCATCATATACAACTCTTCTTCCAGAAATCCATTCAGGAATGCAGTTTTGACATCCATCTGCCAAATTTCATAATCATAAAATGCGGCAATTGCTAACATGATTCGGACAGACTTAAGCATTGCTACGGGTGAGAAGGTCTCATCGTAGTCAACTCCTTGAACTTGTCGAAAACCTTTTGCGACAAGTCGAGCTTTGTAGACAGTAATATTACCGTCAGCGTCAGTCTTCTTCTTGAAGATCCATTTATTCTCAATTGCTTGCCGATCATCGGGCAAGTCAACCAAAGTCCATACTTTGTTCTCATACATGGATCCCATCTCAGATTTCATGGCTTCAAGCCATTTTGCGGAATCTGGGCTCACCATCGCTTCTTCATAGTTCGTAGGTTCGTCATGATCTAGCAGCATGATTTCCAGAACAAGATTACCGTACCACTCTGGCGCGGATCTCACTCTGGTTGATCTATGAGGTTCAGTAGTATCTTGTCCTAAAGTTTCATGATCAGTATCATTAGCTTCCTCACTAATTGGGGTAGGTGTCGCAGAAACAGTTTTCTGTGATGTACTACTTTCCAATAAGGGAGTAGGTACAGTTACCTCATCAAGTTCTACTTTCCTCCCACTCACTTCTTTCGAGAGAAACTCCTTCTCTAGAAAGGATCCATTCTTAGCAACGAATGTCTTGCCTTTGGATCTGTGATAGAAGGTGTACCCAACTGTCTCCTTTGGGTATCCTATGAAGACATATTTCTCCGATTTGAGTTTGAGCTTATCGAGATGAAACTTTTTCACATAAGCATCACAACTCCAAACTTTAAGAAACGACAGCTTAGGTTTCTTGCCAAACCATAGTTCAGATTGTGTCGTCTCATTAGACTTAGATGGTGCCCCATTTTTTTAACGTGAATGCAGCTGTCTCTAATGCATGATCCCAAAACGATATTGGTAAATCGGTAAGAAACATCATAGATTGTACTATATCCAATAAAGTACGATTATGACGTTCGGACACACCATTATGCTGTGGTGTTCCAGGTGGCATGAGTTGGTGAAACTATTCCACATTGTTTTAATTGAAGACCAAACTCGTAACTCAAATATTCGTCTCTGCGATCAGATCGTAGAAACTTTATTTTCTTGTCATGATGATTCTCCACTTCACTCTGAAATTCTTTGAACTTTTCAAATGTTTCAGACTTATGTTTCATCAAGTAGATATACCCATATCTGCTCAAATCATCTGTGAAGTTCAGAAAATAACGATACTTGCCGTGAGCCTTAACACTCATCGGACCGCATACATCAGTATGTATTATTTCCAATAAGTCAGTTGCTCACTCCGGAGAACGGAGTCTTAGTCATCTTGCCCATGAGGCATGGTTCGCAAGCATCAAGTGATTCCAAAATCCCATCAGCATGGAGTTTCTTCATGCGCTTTACACCAATATGACCTAAACGGCAGTGCCACAAATAAGTTGCACTATCATTATTAACTTTGCATCTTTTGGTTTCAATATTATGATTATGTGTATCACTACGATCGAGATCCAACGAACTATTTTCATTGGGTGTGTAACCATATAAGGTTTTATTCATGTAAACAGAACAACAATTTATTCTCTTACTTAAATGAATAATCGTATTACAATAAACATGATCAAATCCTATTCATGCTCAACGCAAACACCAAATAACACTTATTCAGGTTCAACACTAATCCCGAAAGTATAGGGAGTGTGCGATGATGATCATATCAATCTTGGAACCACTTCCAACACACATCGTCACTTCACCCTCAACTAGTCTTTATTCTGCAACTCCCGTTTCGAGTTACTAATCTTAGCAACTGAACTAGTATCAAATACTGAGGGGTTGCTATAAACACTAGTAAAGTACACATCAACAACATGTATATCAAATATACTTATGTTCACTTTGCCATCCTTCTTAACTGCCAATCACTTGGGGTAGTTCCGCTTCCGGTGACCAGTCCCTTTGCAGTAGAAGCACTTAGTCTCAGGCTTAGGATCAGACTTGGGCTTCTTCACTTGAGCAGCAACTTGCTTACTGTTCTTTTTGAAGTTCCCCTTCTTCCCTCTGCCCTTTTCTTGAAACTAGTGGTCTTGTCTACCATCAACACTTGATGTTTTTCTCGATTTCTACCTTCATCAATTTCCGCATTACGAAGAGCTTGGGAATCGTTTCCGTTATCCCTTGCATATCATAGTTCATCACGAAGTTCTACTAACCTGGTGATGGTGACTAGAGAATTCTGTCAATCACTATCTTATCTGGAAGATTAACTCCCACTTGATTCAAGTGATTGTAGTACTCAGACAATCTGGGCACATGCTCACTAGTTGAGCGATTCTCCTCCATCTTTTAGCTATAGAACTTGTTGGAGACTTCATATCTCTCAACTCGGGTATTTGCTTGAAATATTAACTTCAACTCCTGGAACATCTCATATGTTCCATGATGTTCAAAACGTCTTTGAAGTCCCGATTCTAAGCCGTTAAGCATGGTGCACTAAACTATCAAGTAGTCATCATATTGAGCTAGCCAAACGTTCATAACATCTGCATCTGCTCCTGCAATAGGTCTGTCACCTAGCGGTGCATCAAGGACATAATTCTTCTGTGCAGCAATGAGGATAAACCTTAGATCATGGATCCAATCCGCATCATTGCTACTAACATCTTTCAATAAAATTTTCTCTAGGATCATATCAAAATAAACACAGGGAAGCAACAACGCGAGCTATTGATCTACAACATGATTTACAAAATACTACCAGGACTAAGTTCATGATAAATTTAAGTTCAATTAATCATATTACTTTAAGAACTCACACTTAGATAGACATCCCTCTAATCCTCTAAGTGATCACGTGATCCAAATCAACTAAACCATGTCCGATCATCACGTGAGATGGAGTAGTTTCGTTGGTGAACATCACTATGTTGATCATATCTACTATATGATTCACGCTCGACCTTTCGGTCTCCGTGTTCCGAGGCCATATCTGCATATGCTTGGCTCGTCAAGTATAACCTGAGTATTCCGCGTGTGCAACTGTTTTGCACCCGTTGTATTTGAACATAGAGCCTATCACACCTGATCATCACGTGGTGTCTCAGCACGAAGAACTTTCGCAACGGTGCATACTCAGGGAGAACACTTCTTGATAATTTAGTGAGAGATCATCTTATAATGCTACCGTCAATCAAAGCAAGATAAGATGCATAAAAGATAAACATCACATGCAATCAATATAAGTGATATGATATGGCCATCATCATCTTGTGCCTGTGATCTCCATCTCCAAAGCACCGTCATGATCACCATCGTCACTGGCGCGACACCTTGATCTCCATCACAGCATCGTTGTCGTCTCGCCACTTTTATGCTTCCACGACTATCGCTACCGCTTAGTGATAAAGTAAAGCATTACAGCGCGATTGCATTGCATACAATAAAGCGACAACTATATGGCTCCTGCCAGTTGCCAATAACTCGGTTACAAAACGTGATCATCTCATACAATAAAGTTTAGCATCATGTCTTGACCATATCACATCACAACATGCCCTGCAAAAACAAGTTAGACGTCCTCTACTTTGTTTGTTGCAAGTTTTACGTGGCTGCTACGGGCTTAAGCAAGAACCAATCTTACCTACACATCAAAACCACAACGATAGTTTGTCAAGTTGGTGCTATTTTAACCTTCGCAAGGACCAGGCGTAGCCACACTCGGTTCAACTAAAGTTGGAGAAACTGTCACCCGCAAGCCACCTATGTGCAAAGCACGTCGGGAGAACCGGTCTCGCGTAAGCGTACGCGTAATGTCGGTCCGGGCCGCTTCGTCCAACAATACCGCCAAACCAAAGTATGACATGCTGGTAAGCAGTATGACTTATATCGCCCACAACTCACTTGTGTTCTACTCGTGCACATAACATCAAACCATAAAACCTAGGCTCGGATGCCACTGTTGGGGAACGTAGTAATTTCAAAAAAATTCCTACACACATGCAAGATCATGGTGATGCATACCAACGAGGGGAGAGTGTGATCTACGTACCCTTGTAGATCGACAACGGAAGCGTTTGGTTGATGTAGTCGTACGTCTTCACGGCCCGACCGATCAAGCACCGAAGCTACGGCGCCTCCGAGTTTTAGCACACGTTCAGCTTGATGACGACCCCCGGACACCGATCCAGCGAAGTGTCGGGGAAGAGTTCCGTCAGCACGACGGCGTGGTGACGATCTTGATGTACTACTGTCGCAGGGCTTCGCCTAAGTACCGCTACAATATTATCGAGGACTATGGTGGCAGGGGGCGCCGCACACGGCTAAGAATAAGATCACGTGGATCAACTTGTGTGTCTCTGGGGTTCCCCTGCCTCCGTATATAAAGGATCAAGGGGGGGTGCGACCGGCCTAGGAGAGGCGCGCCAGGAGGAGTCCTACTCCCTCTGGGAGTAGGATTCCCCCCCCCCCCAATCCTAGTTGGAATAGGATTCGCGGAGGGGGGGAAAGAGAGAGGGGGGCTGGCCCCCTCTCCTTGTCCTATTCGGACCAAGGGAGGGGAGGGGCACGCGGACCATCTTGGGCTGCCCCTTCTCTTTTCCACTAAAGCCCACTAAGGCCCATATAGCTCCCGGGGGGTTCAGGTAACCTCCCAGTACTCCGGTAAAATCCCGATTTCACCCGGAACACTTCTGATATCCAAACATAGGCTTCCAATATATCAATCTTTATGTCTCGACCATTTCGAGACTCCTCGTCATGTCCGTGATCACATCCGGGACTCCGAACAACCTTCGGTACATCAAAACGTATAAACTCATAATATAACTGTCATCGAAACCTTAAGCGTGCGGACCCTACGGGTTCGAGAACAATGTAGACATGACCAAGACACATCTCCAGTCAATAACCAATAGCGGGACCTGGATGCCCATATTGGCTCCTACATATTCTACGAAGATCTTTATCGGTCAGACCGCATAACAACATACGTTGTTCCCTTTGTCATCGGTATGTTACTTGCCCGAGATTCGATCGTCGGTATCCAATACCTAGTTCAATCTCGTTACCGGCAAGTCTCTTTACTCGTTCCGTAATACATCATCTTGCAACTAACTTATTAGTTGCATTGCTTGCAAGGCTTAAGTGATGTGCATTACCGAGAGGGCCCAGAGATACCTCTCCGACGATCTGAGTGACAAATCCTAATCTCGAAATATGTCAACCCAACATGTACCTTTGGAGACACCTGTAGAGCACCTTTATAATCACCCAGTTACGTTGTGACATTTGGTAGCACACAAAGTGTTCCTCTCGCACACGGGAGTTACATAATCTCATAGTCATAGGAACATGTATAAGTCATGAAGAAAGCAATAGCAACATACTAAACGATCGGGTGCTAAGCTAATGGAATGGGTCATGTCAATCAGATCATTCAACTAATGATGTGATCCCGTTAATCAAATGACAACTCTTTGTCCATGGTTAGGAAACATAACCATCTTTGATTAACGAGCTAGTCAAGTAGAGGCATACTAGTGACACTCTGTTTGTCTATGTATTCACACATGTATTATGTTTTCGGTTAATACAATTCTAGCATGAATAATAAACATTTATCATGAAATAAGGAAATAAATAATAACTTTATTATTGCCTCTAGGGCATATTTCCTTCACAATGGACTTGTTAAGATGTGCGGAAGAGTGGCTCACCCATAGTGGAGTATGGGGGAGCAATCAACTAGTCTTCATCGAGTCAACACAATCAAGAAAGGTGGTCCAACTTGAGGGAGTCAAGATCGTCATCATCTAGCTCAAGTGGACCATGTTCAAGGCAAAGGTTTGCCCTTGATAGGTTTTCTATTTTACCGGTCTCATGATGGTAGTTGGGAGACCGGGTTATAGGATCGATTCCATACTATGAAGGGGGGGGGCTCTCGATGAGTAGCTTGATCGTATAGTTAGTTGAGAGCTCAAACCATTGCATCCTTGCATCATCTTTCTTGGTTCTTGATTGGTTCTCTTTGTGAGACTTAGAGCTTATGGTCATCTTGATGACAAGCTCGAGTTCATCGAAAACGGAGTTCACATGCATCTTCTATGATGTTTTTGATGTTGGAGGTTATGCTCATTCTTCTCTGTTGGAGGTCTCACTCCTCCATTTGTTAGGCATACCTCCCCTGCCTCTTCTTAATGTTTTGATGCTACTCGTCGTCTTGTTTCCAACAAGCTTGAGTTTTCTCAATTCGGAGCTCATATGCAGAAGTTATGGCAGTTCTTGTTTTCTTGTGTGTGGTTTTTGTCTAGTCCCAGCGGTAGTACCGCGAGCCCAAGCGGTAGTACCGCTTGGAGCTCTCAGTCGTAGTACTGCTGCAGTGCCGCTCGTCTACTACCTCAATTTTGGGTCCTGCTCTTTTTGTGTCGGGTTTAGCAGTAGTTGCACGGCAGTAAGGCACTGTAGTACCGCCTAAGCGGTAGTACAGCTTCGGTCGGGCGGTAGTACCGTTTCTGCTTCACTGCCGCCATACTCTGCTCTGCCTGCCTCTTTTGGTCCCGTGTTCTGCTCCTCCAGCGGTAGTACCGTTGGGGTGAGAATTAGTACCGCTTATATGTGGTACTACCGCCCCAAGGTTCATGTTTTGTTGCTCCTTTTCCCCGTTTCTTCCGCCTGAGCGGTAGTACCGCTCGTGGAGCGGTAGTACCGCTCGTGTGCGGGCTGAGCACATAACGGTTGGATTTTTCCCCTCCTATAAAAGGGGGTCTTCTTCCCTAATGAACCTTATCCTTAGAGCTTGTGTTCTTCCCCCCATTGTTGACCTTCTTCGAGCTTGCTAACTCTCAATCCCTTCATGGATTCTTGCTAGTTTTTGAGGGAAAAGAGAGAGGAGATCTAGATCCACATTTCCACCAATCACTCTCTCCTCTATGTGAGGGGAACCCCTTGGATCTAGAACTTGGAGAAAGTCTTGTTGGGGAAAGTCTTTGTGAACTGTTGGATTTAATTAGTGTTTGTGCCAAGTAGAACCATTGGGAAGACTTGGGGAAAGTCTAATTGAACTTGCTGTAAAAAACAGAAACTTTACAGCTCACGAGAACTGCTGTCATTTTTATTTGAAGAGTGATATTTAGTTAATTATTTTTGAAGATAATTAATAGATAAATTCCTCACGTCCAGCAATTTATTTTAGAATTTTTGGGGTTCGAGATCTTGCGCTAGCTACATATTACTACAGATTGTGCTGTTTTTGACTGATTCTGTTTTTCATGTGTTGTTTGCTTATTTTGATGAATCTATGGCTAGTAAAATAGTTTATAATCCATAGAGAAGTTGGAATACATTAGGTTTAACACCAATATAAATAAATAATGAGTTCATTACAGTACCTTGAAGTGGTCTTTTGTTTTCTTTCGCTAACGGAGCTCATGAGTTTTCTACTTTAAGTTTTGTGTTGTGAAGTTTTCAAGTTTTGGGTGAATTCCTTTGATGGATTATGGAACAAGGAGTGGCAAGAGCCTAAGATTGGGGATGCCCATGGAACCCCCAAGATAATCCAAGGACACCAAAAAGTCAAAGCTTGGGGATGCCCCGGAAGGCATCCCCTCTTTCGTCCACTTCCATCGGTAATTTACTTGGAGCTATATTTTTATTCACCAACATGATATGTGTTTTGCTTGGAGCGTCTTGTATTATTTGTGTATTTGTGTCTTAGTATGCCACAATCATCCTTGCTGTACACACCTTTTGAGAGAGCCATACATGAATTAAAATTTGATAGAATACTCTATGTGCTTCACTTATATCTTTTGAGCTATGTAGTTTTGCTCTATGTGCTTCACTTATATCTTTTGAGCGTTATAATTTTGCTCTATGTGCTTCACTTAGATCTTTTAGAGCACGGTGGTTGGTTTGTTTTAAAGAAACTATTGATCTCACATGCTTCACTTAAACTATTTTGAGAGTCTCTTAATAGCATGGTAATTTGCTTAATAATAATATGCTTGGTATTCAAGATTTGTGAAACTTTCTTTTGAGTGTGTTGAATACTAAGAAAAGATTGAAGCATGATAATTGTTTTGATATATGGAGGTGATAATATTAAAGTCATGCTAGTTGAGTAGTTGTGAATTTGAAGAATACTTGTGTTAAAGTTTGTGATTCCCGTAGCATGCACGTATGGTGAACCGTTATGTGATGAAGTCGGAGCATGATTTATTTATTGATTGTCTTCCTTATGAGTGGCGGTCGGGGATGAGCGATGGTCTTTTCCTACCAATCTATCCCCCTAGGAGCATGTGCGTAATACTTTGTTTTGATAACTTCTAGATTTTTGCAATAAATATATGAGTTCTTTATGACTAATGTTGAGTCCATGGATTATATGCACTTTTTCTCTCACCCTTCCACCTTTGCTAGCCTCTCTAATACCGCGCATTTTTCACCTGTATCATACACCCACCATATACCTTCCTTAAAACAGCCACCATACCTACCTATTATGGCATTTCCATAGCCATTCCGAGATATATTGCCATGCAACTTTCCACCGTTCCGTTTATTATGACACACTCCATCATTGTCATATTGCATATTCTGGTACACCGCCGGAGGCATTCATATAGAGTCATATTTTGTTCTAAGTATTGAGTTGTAATTGTTGAGTTGTAAGAAAAATAAAAGTGTGATGATCATCATTATTAGAGCATTGTCCCAGTGAGGAAAGAATGATGGAGACTATGATTCCCCCATAAGTCGGGATGAGACTCCGGACGAAAAATAAAATAAAAAAAGAGGCCAAAAAAGCCCAAATGAAAAGAGGCCATAAAAAAGGGAGAAAAGGCCCAAATAAAAAAATGAGAGAAAAAGAGAGAAGGGACAATGTTACTATCCTTTTACCACACTTGTGCTTCAAAGTAGCACCATGATCTTCATAGTAGAGAGTCTCTCATGTTATCACTTTCATATACTAGTGGGAATCTTTCATTATAGAACTTGGCTTGTATATTCCAGTGATGGGCTTCCTCAAATTGCCCTAGGTCTTCATGAGCAAGCAAGTTGGATGCACACCCACTTAGTTTCTTTTTGAGCTTTCATATACTTATAGCTCTAGTGCATCCGTTGCATGGCAATCCCTACTCACACACATTGATATCTATTGATGGGCATCTCCATAGCCCGTTGATACGCCTAGTTGATGTGAGACTATCTTCTCCTTTTTGTCTTCTCCACAACCACCATTCTATTCCACCTATAGTGCTATATCCATGGCTCACGCTCATGTATTGCGTGAAGATTGAAAAAGTTTTGAAAAAGTTAGAGTATGAAACAATTGCTTGGCTTGTCATCGGGGTTGTGCATGATTTAAATACTTTGTGTGGTGAAGATAGAGCATAGCCAGACTATATGATTTTGTAGGGACAACTTTCTTTGGCCATGTTATTTTGAGAAGACATAATTGCTTTGTTAGTATGCTTGAAGTATTATTATTTTTATGTCAATATAAACTTTTGTCTTGAATCTTTCGAATCTAAATATTCATATCACAATTAAGAAGATTTGCATTGAAATTATGCCAAGTAGCACTCCGCATCAAAAATTCTCTTTTTATCATTTACCTACTCGAGGACGAGTAGGAATTAAGCTTGGGGATGCCTGATAGGTCTCCAACGTATCTATAATTTTTGATTGCTCCATGCTATATTATCTACTGTTTTGGACTATATTGGGCTTTATTTTCCACTTTTATATTATTTTTGGGACTAACCTATTAACCGGAGGCCCAGCCCAGAATTGCTATTTTTTTTGCCTATTTCAGTGTTTCGAAGAAACGGAATATCAAACGGAGTCCAAACGGAATGAAACCTTCGGGAATGTGATTTTCTCACCGAACGTGATCCAGGAGACTTGGACCCTACGCCAAGGCATCAGAGAGGCGGTCACGAGGGTGGGGGGCGCCCCCCCCCCCCCCCTAGGGCACACCCCCTGCCTCATGGGCCCCTCGGTGCTCCACTGACGTACTTCTTCCTCCTATATATACCTACGTACCCCCAAACGAACAGATACGGAGCCAAAAACATAATTCCACCGCTGCAACTTTCGGTATCCACGAGATCCCATATTGGGGCCTGTTCCGGAGCTCAGCCGGAGAGGGTCGTCATCACGGAGGGTTTCTACATCATCATAGCCTCTCCGATGAAGTGTGAGTATGTAAGTGCATCTGGTGCCATCCCTAGTTTGTTTTGGAGTATTGACGACAAACCTAGTTGAGGGACTAATGTGTTTGTGAGAATTGCAGGATAACACAGGTAGACGTCCCTCATTGATTCGGTTTTCCTACCAGAGATGACCCCTAAAAATTTATGAAGACATTGATGTCAAAGGTGGTATGTGAAGATATTCACATTGAAGACTATGACAAGAGAAGACGTCGCATGAAGCATATGGAGCTCGAAGACTTAGATCTTTTGTAATTCTTTTTCTTCTTTGTTGAGTCATAGGAACCATCGTACTGTTAAGTGAGGTTCAAGAGAACCAGTCAGAATGACTGAAGTGATGCTTAACCAAAACCTATGTCTTCGAGGGAAGACTATGAGAGCGAATCTTGTCCAGAGTCGGACAAGTTAGCTTTCCTTGTAGCCCAAGTAAAGTTGCCGTGTGTGTTTGAAATCTGACCATTGGAACACGTGTCAGTTCCTTAGTGACCCAGGGTCATTTCGGACAAATCAGGTCGGGTTGCCTAGTGGCTATAAATAGCCCACCCCCTACAACCATAAACGGTTGGCTGCTCAGAGTTAGAGTACGGCTTTTGTCGTTTGAGAGCAACCCACCTCGAAGCCTTTGAGAGAGAATTCCTTGCGAGGATAAAGCCCTAACCACCCAGAGCCAAAGAGTGTTAGGCATCACCTAAGTCTTCCTGTCTGTGTGATCTGAAGACTTATTACACTTGAGGACTATGAATCCTCCAGCCGGTTAGGCGTCGCGTTCTGAGCATCCAAGAGCCATTGTGGATCACCGGTGAATGAAGTCTGTGAAGGTTTGGGAGTCTACCTTGAAGACTTACCAGAGTGATTGGGCGAGGTCTGTGTGACCTTAGCTCAAGGGGAATACGGTGAGGACTGGGTGTCCTGAGCTGCGTGTTCAGGGCTGGGTGTCCGGGACTGTGTGTCCTCAGGTTTAAATACCTAGCCGCCCTAACTAGACGTACAGTTGTCACAGCAACTGGAACTGGTCTAAAAAATTATTGTCTTCAACAAGTCACTGGTTTCATCCTTCCCTTCCCTTTACTTACTGTTGGTCCTTGTGAAGTCGTTGTATGATTGCATTATCTTTTGTCTTCACTGAGTGACTGCTTGATCTGATTGGCTTCATAATATCTTCCTACTTGATCCTTACTACCTAGCTGTTATTAGTCATTGTGCTTTCACTTCATTGAATACTTGACTATGGCTTGCCTAGTGTAGTCTACCTTCCGCTGCATGGTAATAGGTTTATTTCTATCGTTTGTCTTCGAAACTTCCATGTTTTGAAGACTTTCATAAAATCACCTATTCACCCCCCCTCTAGTCGATATAACGCACTTCCAATTGGTATCAGAGCAAGGTACTCCCTTGTTCTGTGTGATTCGGTTTAACCACCTTGAGTTTTAGCTATGTTGACTGCAAGGATAATTAAAGTCTCTGCTGCGTGCCCCGTCTTTGATGGAACTGAATATCCCTACTGGAAGAATAAGATGCGCATGCATCTTGAAGCCATTGACGTCGACCTATGGTATGTCGTCAAGAACAGCGTTCCCAAGGCTGGAGAAGGTGTCACTGCTGCTGACGTCAAGAAGTTCGCTCAACTGGACTCTACTGCCAAGAATATCATTTATGGTCATCTGACCAAAGTATAGTATGGCGGCGTGAGTGCTTTGGAAACATCTAAGCTAGTCTGGGACTAGCTCTCCAAGGTCAACGAAGGCGTCTCAACCCAGAGAGATCAAAGAATCAGTGTCCTTCACAACCTCTTCAACCGCTTCAAGAGAAATGACAATGAGAATGTCCAGCTCACGTTTGATCGACTCACTGACATCACAAATGAGCTTCAAGCCCTCGGCGCTACTGAGATCACCAAGCATGAAGTCGTCAAGACACTATTGAGATCACTTGACAGTTCGTTTGACACCCTAGCCCTAATGATTCAAGAACGTCCTGATTTCAAGACACTCGATCCGTCTGACATACTTGAGAGGCTCAACACACATGAGTTTTAGCTTTGTGAGGAAAGATACCTACGGTCCCAACTATGGGCGAACTCGTGCCTTGAAGGCAAAAGCTGTCTTCACATCTGAAGAAGAATCCGACAGCAGTACTGATGATCCTGAAGACATTGGAAAGGAGCTTGCTATGCTTGTGAAGAAGTTCCAAAAATTCACCAAGAAGAAAGGCTTCAGAAAGTCTTCACGATCAAGCTCAAGGAATGATGAAGCTTCTGCTTATGACTACAAGAAAAGATCATGCCACAAGTGCAAGAAACCTGGCCACTACATCTCTGAGTGTCCAAGTGGGACAATGAGAACAACAAGAAGAAGAAGAGCAAGGAGTATGACTCTGACGACAAGAAGAAGAAGAAATACTCAAAGTCTTCTTCCAAGTCTTCCTCCAAGTCTTCATCACACAAGAAGAGCTCATCTGGCAAGGCACGTGCGTTCGTTGGCAAGGAAATGGATTCAGAGGAGGAGTCTGCTTCTGAGGAGGCGGAGGTGGAGTCTGAGGAGCAGTCCGATTCTGGCGTTGCGAGTCTGGCTACAGCCTACGTTGCCAAGTCCATCTTCAACACTAAAGACAACGACTTCATCACCGACACTGATGCAAATGACAAGGACTACTCCGCTCCTACCTACTGCTTCATGGCACGTGGTGCCAAGGTAAACACACGCACTACTCACTATCAAACATGTAGTGAAGATGACTCTGATTGTGATTCCAAACCCAGCTACAAAACACTTGCTAAAATTGCAACTGAACAACAGAAAGCTATGGAACATATTCAAAAACTGTTAAACAAAAGCGATGATCTGCTAGACGCTTAAATGACTTGATCTCAGTCCTTAATTGAAGGCATAAAAAATCTTCATGTTAAGTATGAGGAACTTGAAAGTCGTCATGAAACGCTCTCAACAACTCATGAAAGGCTTTCCTATGATTATCTTCAAAGGAAGCAAGATCTTGAGAAATTGAGAGCGGCTCATGAAGATCTTCACAAGGAAAACGAGTCACTTCGCGCCAAACAGATCAGTTCCGCTCAGCAAGGATTTGAACCACCATGTCTTAAATGCATTGAGCGTGATAACGCTACCTCTGTTGCTGAATGTTCTACTGCTGCTACTGTTGCAATATCTTCAACTGTTGATGTGGGAACTAACCCCTTAGCTGAGGATACCACTGCTATTGCTGATGAGAATGCTAGGTAGAAGACATTGCTTGAAACAGGGATGTGCAAAAGTCTCAAAGGGCATCAGACACTATGTGATGTCCTCAAAATGCAGATCCTGAACCGAAACCCTAGGAAAGAGGGTGTTGGGTTCGAAAGGAAAATGAATGCTGATGGTTCTTACTGGAAACCTGAGCAGTACCCCAAAACCACATGGGTTGCTGCAAAGGAACCTTCAGCAGATCCATGCACCCTATCTAGCTTCACTAGTGCTAATTCCATCGTTATTGATGAATCCTTTGATGCAAACTATAAACTGTTTAAGAATCAGAATGGTGAAGTGTTTGCCAGGTATATTGGTACTAACTGCAGGAATGGACCGCCTATGAAGAAAATCTGGGTGCCAAAAAGGTGTTTGGAGAATCTTCCTGTGAATGTCATCATGACACCACAGGTGAAGAAGACAAACCCCAGACTGTCGGGTGGTAGGTGAGACATATGCCAATGGGTGGCTTATCATTGTGGGAGCCAGTAAAACATCACCGGTGCCTGGAAACGGGATGAGGCAAAGACATGCATGCCGACGAATGTTACCCAGCTTCGGGGCTCTCCGTGGAGATAACACCCCTACTGCTGCTCTGCGGGGTCTCCGCATGATCACTAGATGAACAAGTAGCTACACGATGCTCCTAGAGCTGTTTGGTGAGAGGAGGAAGAAGGGCACGGCTCGCTTGCTTCTTCTCCTTGTGTGGTGTCTAGGACTAGCTGGGATCAACCCTTTGCATGGGTGCCTCGGGGGGTTTATATAGGCCTACCCCCCGGGGGTACAATGGTAATCCGACTAGGCGCGGGCCCCAACCGTCTGTGACTGCGCTCGCCGGCTTCTGCGCCGACTGCTGGGGCCCGCCGGCTGGTGGGTCCCGCCGGCTGGTTACTGTTGCTCAATCCTGGTGACGAGGGCGTCGTCCAGGTAGGCGTGGCTACAGTGCCGCCATCCGGCAGGTGATCAATGTAGCCTCACCGCGTCTTGTCTCCTTAAGGGGGGGCGTCTGGCCGGCTATGGAGAGCCGGCTTTGTCTTGGGCCGACTGGGGGATGCACGGCCGCCTCCCGGCGTCTCTCTGCCCGAAGGGGCCCACCGCCCGTGAGCCGTACTGGTAGTCCATCGTGGATGACATCAGGGTCAACATGGCAACAGTGCCGCGCCGGACGGGTCATGGCCACCCGTACGGCGCACTGTGCCAGTCGTGCTTCTGGATTCGGGGGTGGCAGGCTTCACTGTAGCCACGCCCGGTCACATCGCCGTTAAGGGGATGCAAACTTTGAGGGTACAGTCTTGATCACTTTGTGGGAGCCGGCTTTCTGGAGTCGGCCTTCTCGCGGTCGGCTTCTCGAAGCCGGCCCTCCCGTGGTTTTCTTCACGAGGGCCAAAGTCGGGCCGCCTTACGATAGCCGGCCTGGGAGACAGCTGGCAAGGGGAAGGCGGCCCACGTCCTGGATCCTTGTGAGCCGGATGGGCTCGTAATTTTTTCAGAAGGGCCAGGGGAAGCCGGCTGGGCTACCCATGGCTATTTACTCCGACGGTAGTCCCCGAAGCTGATCGAGCTTCGAGGCTGGTAAAGGGACGAGAAGATGGGTCAGCTTCCTATCCTGAGGGGCCGGCTTTGATGATGTGCGCCGTCTTCGGGGAGCTCCGCCTCTCGTGGGCGGGAACGCGGTCGACCCGTGAGCTGACCGCAGGCTTTCCCACGCGCCACATGGCAGCCAAACCCTGCCAGCGCACGCGTGTGACGAGACGCTGTTGCAGGCCCGGGCCCGCCACTTCCTAGGCCTCGGCCCGAGCGTGGATCTTCTGTGGCCCATGCGGACCGCTCGCCTTCCCGCGGCGATTTTATTACGCCATTAGGGCGCAATAATCGCGGGACGTGGGGGAGTGGACACAGTTGATCCCCACGTTCCCCCACGCCGCACCTCCTCGGCTCCGCCGTGCTGTCTATAAGTAGGGGAGGAGGCGGAGCGGCAGAGGCTTCGCACGCTCTCCCTCGCTCCGCCCCCTTTCGCCTTCATTCTCCTTCTTCTCGTCACTGCAGCCACCCACCACCGCAGCGTTCCGCCGCCGCATCGCCTCGCTTCCATGGCGCTGTCAAGCTCATGGGATGGCTCCAACGTCCAAGAGGACCACGTCGAGTTCCTCCGCCAGACGCGATGCCTGCCCGGTGAGAGATTCGTGCGGGTCCGTCGAGCGCCGGAGAACGAGGTTTCGCCGACACCAGAGGAGGGCGAGCGGGTTGGCTTCCGCTCGCACTGCCTGCGCGGCTTCGGCCTTCCGGCAAGCGGGTTTCTCCATTCCTTCCTCGAGTTCTACAACCTTCAGCCGCATCACCTCACGCCCAACGCGGTGATGCTGCCGTCGGCCTTCGTCACCCTCTGCGAAGGTTTCCTTGGGGTCCTCCCCATGCTTGAGCTCTGGGGGGAATTCTTCCAGAGCAAACTCGGCACCGTCGTCGCGGGCGTGCCCGCCCCCTACGGGGCTTATATTGCCATGAGGCGGTCGGGCGAGAACAACCCGTTCCCGCCCATCCCGCTGATCCAGTCGGTGAAGATCTGGCAGAAGTCGTACTTCTACGTGAAGAACGTCGCTCAGCAAGGTGACTACGTCAACCTGCCGGCTTACGTAGCCGGCCCGCCGGCTGGAAGGCAACCCTCGTGGAGCTTCCGGGCCCGGTCATTGTCTCAGGCCGGGAACGCAGCCGTCTCCCGGCTTCGGGTGATGATCCAGTCGGAAAGCCTGACCGGAGCCGACTTGGTGGCCGCCTTCGTGGAGCATCGGGTACTTCCTCTTCAAAGCCGGCCTCACATGATTTGTCAGATGAGCGGCCGCTTCGACCCATGCCGGCTGAGCACCAGGGAAATGCCTCATGCTGAAGTGTCGTACAAGGTGAATTACATCTCCAACTGCAAGCTCGCCGAGGACTGGCGATACGGCAAGGCGCCGTATTCTCGCGCCAACCCTCCGCCCGTGGTAGGTTTTTCCTTCTTTTCTCCTGTTGGTGGTCGGCCTTATGATAGTCGGCTTTTGATTAGTTGGTTCTCCCCTAGCAGAACCCTCTCCTTTCGCCTATGACCGGAGCCACAGGGGTAGAGCGCCAGCTTGTCCCCGACCGCGCGGTGGACGACGCCGACGACCCGGACTTGGGAGTAGCCGCCATGGAAGACGCCGTCGTGGGGGAAAGCGACGAGCCCGGAGGCACGGGGCTCACGGCCGGCTTCGAAGACTAGCCGGATGATGCCGAGGTCGAAGCCGCCCCGCATCGCCAGCCGGCGCCAGATCACCAAGGCGCGAGCTCGTCCGCCGCGCCGGCTGCTGGCGGCGGCGGCTAGAAGCGTCGGGCCGTGTCGATCCTCTTTGGCAGTCGGCCAAAGAAGTCCAAGGCTTCCACGGCGGCGACCAAGCGAGATGAGGCGGCCGCGAAGGCGGCCCGCTTCCGCAAGGCGGTGAAGCAGCCGCAGGCGATCTCAGCGTAAGTCGTCGAATGCTTGGACGCATATTTTTTGTTGTTCTTTTCGGTTGAAAAACTCTTCTAAACCTTTCTTTGTTCGCCGGACAAGGCGCCGCTTTCCCTTGAGCGGGGTTCGGGCGGCTCCGTAGTCGGGCCGACTGGAGGCTCTTCAGGCTCCCACCGCGTGGACCCCCGCGCCGACCTCAGGGAGGCCACGGAGCGGAATGCTCATGAGGCGCGGGAGGAGCGGGAGGCGGAGGAGCGAAGGGCCGCCCAGGCGGCGAAGAAGCGGGCCGACACAGCAGCCAAGGCCCGGGCGGAGGCGGCGGCCGCAAAGACGGAGGCGGAGGCCGCACAACCAGCCTCTGCTGCTCGCCATTCCCCTCCGCGCCGTGGCCCCCAACATCCCAGTGCCCCCGTCGGAGGAAGTCGACCAAGGGCCGCTGGCGATGGAGAGGAGGGAGGTCCAAGTGGCCTCCGTGGAAGGAACGTTGCAGACGGCGCCGACTGGAGCCGGCCAAGGCGGCCAATCCGTCGTGGCGCCAGAGCAGCCGGCCGGCGGTGAAACGGCAGCAGGAGCCGGCCTCGAGGTGCAGCCGGCAACGCGTCGGCGAGCGGGGGCAAGCGCTGCCGCGCCGGAGCCGCACCGAGTTACATGTGCCGGCCAGACGGCGGAGGCCTTGGAGGCGGCCAGCACCGCCACGTCCGAGTGGACTCCCAGCAGGGGGACGGGCGAGCTGAACGTGGCGGCCCAAGAGGTTCGGAATCGGCTTCAGGCCCAGGCCGCCTCGCTACAGCAGTACACCCAAGAATTCCTAGCGACGCGGGCCGTCATCCGGGTGAGTCTTCCAGCCTTGTTTGTTTTGTTTTCTTGATTTCTTTCGTGGGGGCGCGTCAGCGCACCGACTAGGTGTAGTCCTCGAGTTCCGAGTCGGCTGCTGCGCAGGCGGCTCGGAACTTACTAGGCCCTGACAACCATCTTATACCCGCCTCCTGCCTGTCCTTTCAGGAGTATCACAACCTTCGTGCTGCCGCCTTCAACTCCCAGGCTCAGGAGCTGGGCCGGAGAACCGAAGACCTGGTCAATAGCCGGAGTGCGTCCTTGTCTTCGTTCATCTCCTGTGGGGGTGCGTCAGCGCACCCACTGGGTGTAGTCCCCAAGATTCGGGGCGACTGCTGAGCAGTCGGGTCGGATCTTCCCTGACGACTTCTTCCTCATTGGTTTTTCTTTTGTCTTTCGTGCTTGCAGGGGCCAATGCCGACTTTAGGGGGCAACTCAGCGAGGCGCAGGCTGCCCTTAGCGCCAAGGAAACCAAACACGCCACCTTGGTCCTGGAGCGTGACCGCCTGGCCAAGAAGCTGGCTGACCAGGAGGAGAGCCACAAGGCGTCCCTGAAGAAAGCGCAGGATAGCGAAGCCGCCTTGAAGGCCAAGTTCGAGACTGAGGCGGCGGGCTGGGCTGAGACCAGGCAAGCGCTGGATGAAGGCTTCGGCCGTATTGAGGACTTAATCGACGGTAAGCCGCCTTCCTTGCTCCTTGCCTGGCCCTTGCCGCCTGATTTTTGTTCTGACTTGTGCTGCTTTTTATTCTTTGTGTAGACTACTTCCCCGGCTACTCCGCCTTCGCCGCCTAAGCCATCAAGGCCCATCGCGAAGCGCGTCGTTAGGCGGGAGCCGACATCGCGCCGGACGCGAATCGGACGCTTGAGGAGCAGCTCTTGGCGGTCCAAGCGCGGCTGCCGCCGGCTCATCGTATGCTCCACCGCCTCCAGCGCGCCAGGGCGGAGGTGCTGGCCGCCCTTTGGCCCGGCAAGGCCATTCCCCGCACCCCGAGCCGGACAGCCGACTGGCTAGAGGTTGCGGTTGGCCGCTTCGAGGCCTGGAAGGCGTCGGTGGCCCGACCTGGAGCTGGGCGGGCGTTGGAGTTCATCCGGGCTTGGTATCCGGGGCTGAACCTGGACCAACTGCGCACCTGGCGGCTGGAGGCCGACGCAGAGCTGGAGGAGGTGCGGCCGGCTATTGCTCAGCGTGCTTCGGCGATCGCCGAGTGCACCGACATCAGCGTCTTTGCACCTGAGATAAATGATGACGGCGTTGCCTAGCCGGAGGAGTGGTTCGGGCTGAACCCGGCGGCGGGCGAGGACTCGGCAGAGGAGATCGCCTCCAGTGACGAAGGCGAAGACGACGAAGAAGGGGAAGGCGAAGACGTCGAGCCGGCCGGTGGGACGGCCGACCAGCCTCAGCCTGACCGTGCCTCCAGCAACAAGGCGCGCACAAGCGCACCCTCTGCGGGAGGCAGTGATCAAGCCGAGGTTTGCCAGCCGGCCACTCCTCCAGCCGGCACAGCCGTCTCCACCGACCAGCCCTGCTCGTCGGCCGCTCCGCCGGCTTAATCTGCCGTCCTTGTTTTTTCCTGTTTGTTGCCTTCTGAACAACTTTATTAAGCTTTCACAGTTCCACCCACTGGGGGTGTATCAAAACTATGTTGAATGCTGGCCTCTTGGAGGTCTTTTATGTAAATATTATTGTGTGTATGTTTGGTTTCCCTTCACGTGTGCTTTTTATCCTTAGGCTTTTTCCTTTGCCGCCTTCCCCCTTTGGGGAGGTAAGTACTCGAGCTTTCTTGGATTGAAGTGAAGTGAATGGAAGCCGGCCGGCCAGCTACTCTGGTAGCCGGTCGGCGGTAGGAGGCAAACCGGCTTTCGTTATATTAGTCCGTTAGTCCCTAGCCATTTTTCGTGTGGGTATCCTTTCCTGCTTTTAACTCTCACCAGTCGAACAGCCGGTTCTTCAAACTGCAACTTTTGGTCGAGAGAAAGCTTGGGTGCCAGCACGCTACTTGTCTGACTGCGGGTAGGACTTCTAATATAACTCTAGGCGGCTAGTCCCCGGGCCGACTAGTCGAACCCGGTGCCGGAC
Organism: Triticum monococcum; assembly: GCA_034509565.1. Classification (NCBI taxonomy): domain Eukaryota; kingdom Viridiplantae; phylum Streptophyta; class Magnoliopsida; order Poales; family Poaceae; genus Triticum; species Triticum monococcum. The sequence goes on from CM067844.1 coordinate 39,620,540, forward strand.
GAAGAAAAAGTGAAAGTAATGACAAGGTCATAAGCATGATGTTCTTCATTCATAGATAAAAGATGGCAGTCCCCGAGCTCTCCTCGGGGGGCCTATTGTCTCATACTTAGTACAAAAGTTAGCGTGATACATACTGCATTTCAACTGTAAAATCTTCGGAGGAGGTTGGCGTCCCATGGTCGTTCCGACTCCTTGCCGGAGTCGTCTCTCTTGCATGCCTTGGGCTTCTGCGCGTCGATTAGGTAGTAGGAGTCGTTGCCTAGAGCTCTGCTGATGACGAAGGGGCCTTCCCAAGGGGCCGAGAGCTTGTGCTGGCCGGCTGTTCGCTGGATCAGCCGGAGCACAAGGTCGCCCTCTTGGAAGGATCTTGGCCTGACCTTTCAGCTGTGGTAGCGGCGCAAACCCTGCTGGTAGATGGCAGACCAGCTGAGGGCTAACAGCCGGCCCTCTTCCAGCAGGTCGACGCCGTATTCTCGTGCTTCCTTGGCCTCCGCCTCTGTGTACATGGTTACCCGAGGCGAGTCGAACTCGATGTCGGTTGGGATGACCGCCTCGGCACCATATACGAGGAAGAAAGGAGTGAAGCCGGTTGACTTGTTTGGAGTAGTGCGCAGACTCCAGAGGACAGCCAGCAGCTCATCGAGCCAACAGCCGGCTAAACGCTCCAGCGGTACGACCAGTCGGGGCTTGATGCCGGAAAGGATGAGGCTGTTGGCCCGCTCAACCTGGCCGTTTGACTGCGGGTGGGCGACGTACGCTAAGTCCAGCCGGATACCTTGCATTGCGCAGAAATGTGCCAAGGCTCCCTTGGCAAAATTCGTGCCATTGTCGGTGATGATGCTGTGTGGCACGCCGTACCGAGTTGTTATATCTGCAATGAATGTCACAGCAGTCAGCCCATTCAGCTTCTTGATCGGTTTTGCCTCAATCCACTTGGTGAATTTGTCCATGGCGATGAGCAAATGTGTCATGCCGCCGCGCGCCGTCTTGAATGGGCCCACCATGTCCAGTCCCCAAACGGTGAAGGGCCAAGTTAGGGGAATGGTCTTGAGTGCTGAAGCCGGCATGTGTGGCTTGGAGCTGAAGAGTTGGCACCCTTTGCAATGTTTAACCAACTCTTTGGCATCATCCAAAGCATTCGGCCAAAAGAAACCATGGCGGAAGGCCTTGGCGACGAGTGATCTTGAGGCCGCATGGTGGCCGCATTCTCCTTGGTGGATGTCTCTGAGGATTGCAATGCCTTTCTCTTGCTCGATGCATCGCTGGAGGACTCCAGTGACACTGCGCTTGACGAGTTCTCTGTTGACGATTGTGTATGCTCTGGCTCGGCGTTGTACTTGTCTTGCTTCTGTCTCGTCAGCCGACAGATCTTGGTTTATTAGGAAGTTGAGGATGGACTGAGCCCATGATGGAGCTGCGACTTCTTCTATTGCCAGTGTGGCTACTGCGACCAGGGCGGGCGGGCTGGGTGGTGAAATGCTGGAGTCGGCCGCCGGCTGTTGTGTTGGTGCAGTCCTCGGGCCGACTACCGCAGTCCCCGAGCCGGGTGTGGCAGTCCCCGGGTCGGGCGTAACTGCGGGAGTCCCCGAGCCGGCTACTGAAGTCCCCGGGCCGACTATTGAAGTCCCCGGGTCACCTGCTTGGTTCTTCGAGCCGGAGCTGGCCGCGTCGGGGTCAGGCGGCACGAAGATGGAGTCGGACTCTGGAGACGGCTTGATGGACGGCTTGAGGAGGCGTTGTAGAGAGACACCGGTTGGTATTACTTGCCGAGTGGAGCCTATTCGAGCCAGGGCATCGGCCGGCTCGTTGTGAGCTCGCGGTACGTGGAGGAACTCGCATCCTTTGAAGTACCCACTGATTTGCTGAACAAGGAAACGGTAGCTTGCCATGTTTGCGTCCTTGGCGTCCCAATCGCTAGATGATTGCTGGACCACCAAGTCCGAGTCGCCATAACATAGGATCCGGCGAATGCCGAGTTCTTTGGCAAGTCGGAGCCCGTGTATGAGTGCCTCGTACTCGGCTACATTGTTGGAAGCGGCAAAGTGAATCTGCAGCGTGTATCTGAGCTTGTCGCCCTTGGGAGAGGTGAAGACGACGCCGGCTCCCAAGCCGGTGCGCATCTTGGACCCGTCGAAGTGCATGCGCCAATGAGTGGAGTCAAGAGCCGGTGGCAGGTACTGGGTCTCGGCCCAGTCGACAAGGAAGTCGGCCAGTGCTTGGGACTTGATGGCGGTGCGGGGCTGGTAGAAGATCATGTAGGGGGCCAGCTCGATGGCCCATTTCGCCACCCGACCGGATGCATCCCGACTGCCTATGATCTCGGCCAGCGGGGCGGTGCATACGACCGTGATGGGATGCTCTTGAAAGTAGGGCTTCAGCTTCTTGGCGGTGAAGTACACGCCATAACACATCTTTTGGTAGTGCGGGTAGTTCTGCTTCGAGGCGGACAGTACCTCGCTCAGATAGTACACCGGCCTCTGGACCGGCTGGGCTCGGCCCTCTTCTGGTCGTTGGACTACGATGACGGTGCTGACCACCCGGCTGGTTGCGGCAATGTAGAGGAACATGGGCTCTTTCTCAGTCGGTGCCGCCAGGATGGGCGGCGTGGCCAGCGTCTTCTTCAGCTCGTGAAAAGCTTGGTCAGCTTGGTCATTCCACTCGAAGTGAGTGGTCTTCTTCATGAGGCGGTAGAGGGGGAGAGCTTTCTCTCCGAGCCGGCTGATGAAGCGGTTCAAGGAAGCCAAGCATCCAGTGAACTTCTGGACGTCCCGCGGCTTGGTGGGGATCGCCATTCTCTCAATGGCCTTGATCTTTACCGGGTTGCATTCGATGCCGCGTTCGGAGACTAGGAAGCCTAGGAGTTGGCCGGCTGGCACTCCGAACACGCATTTCTTGGGATTGAGCTTGATTTGAAATCGGCGTAGGTTCTCAAATGTTTCTTTGAGGTCTTCCAGCAAGGTGCCGCGCTTCTCCGTCTTCACCACAATGTTGTCTACGTAGACATGAGCATTTCTGCCGAGTTGCTTGAGGAGGCACTTTTGCATGCAACGCTGAAAAGTGGCACCGGCATTTCTCAAGCCGAATGTCATAGTCAGGTAGCAAAAGGCTCCGAAGGGAGTGATGAAGGCGGTCTTCAGGCGGTCAGCCGGATCTAACTTTATCTGGTGGTAGCCTGAGTAAGCATCCAAGAAACTCAACAGCTCGCATCCGGTCGTGGAGTCTATCACTTGGTCAATCCTTGGCAAGGCAAAGGGATCTTTAGGGCAGGCCTTGTTGAGGCTCGTGTAGTCTATGCACATGCGCCACTTGTTGTTCTTCTTTAGCACAAGGACCGGGTTGGCAAGCCATTCTGGAAAGAAAACTTCCATAATGAAGCCGGCTGCCAGAAGCCGGGCTATCTCTTCTCCTACAATCCTTCTTTTTTCTTCCGACAGTCGGCGGAGGGGTTGTTTGACTGGTTTTGCGTCTTCTCGGACGTGTAGTTTGTGCTCGGTGAATTCCTTCGAAACACCCGGCATGTCCTTGGGGGACCATGCGAAGATATCCTGATTCTCACAGAGGAAATCGGTGAGCTCGCCTTCCTATTTGTTGTTCAGGCCTGCCCCGATGACGGCAAACCTCTCGGGGTGCTCGGGGTCAAGAGGTATCTTCTTCGTCTCTTTGGCCGGCTGGAAAGATCCTTGGGCATCATACTCCTTGGGGTCGGGGGACAGGACCGGCTGCTTGCCGGCCATGGCCACGACCCGGTCCAACACCTTCTTCTCTTCGGCAATCACAAGGGACTCGGCCAGCCGGCTGCTGGCGGCAGCGCACTCGGAGGACTTCTTGTAATCGCCGGCTATGGTGATGATGCCCTTGGTGCTCGGCATCTTCATCTTGAGGTATGCATAGTGGGGAACCGCCATGAACCTAGCCAAGGCAGGTCGGCCAAGCAACGCATGGTAAGGGCTCTCCAGGTCCACCACTTCAAACCAGATCGCTTCCCGGCGGAAATGCTCCTTGTCCCCAAAGAGTACATCAATCTTGATCTTGCCAATGGGGGCGCAAGATAAGCCGGGTACGATGCCATGGAACACTGTCCGAGTAGGCATGAGTTGCTTCATCTTGACATTCAGCTTCGCCAGGGTGTCACGGTACAAGATGTTGATGCTGCTCCCGCCGTCCATCAACACACGGGAGAAGCAGGCGGCGCGTCTATCCGTTGCAAGGGTGGCATCCAGAACCAGCGCATAAGAGCTGGGAGACGGCATCACCTCTGGGTGGTCGGCCCGGCTCCAGCTGATAGGTTTTTCTGACCAATGCATACGCTCGGCGGGGCTGGCAGCGACCATGCTGACTTCCTGGTGCTCTCGGCGTTTGCCGCGACGGTCTTCGGGCTGGCTTGTAAAGACGATATAGGCTGCATGCTCGTCGGGGAACTCATCATGCACAGCTCCGACTGCGGGCCGAGCGGCAGGCGGCGGTGGAGCTGGAGGCGGCGGGCCGGCAGGCGGAGGCGGTGCGAGCCCTTCGCCTTTGGAGATTCGGGTGAGCCAATGGCACTTCCAGGTTGTGTGATTGGACGGCTTCGCGCCACTGTGGAATTTGCACGGGGCGTCGAGAGTTTGCTCATAGGAGAAGGCCGGCTGCCAAGCCGGCCGGCCGCCCTTGGGTTTCTTGGGCGCGGGCCGTCCTTCGGGCGGCTCGTCTTCGACTGTGGCCACCTGCCGACTGGCGGAAGGCGGCGCGGGGCCCTTGCGCTTGTGATCGTTCGGGTGTGGGCGTCGGCCGGACTCCCCAGCCGGCGTCTTAGGCGCCGGGTTGAGTACCTTCCCGGACGCGTCTACCCGGAGCTCAGTCTTCATCGAGGAGTCGGCGGTGGAATACTTGTCCGCTATGTCCAGAAGCTCGTCGAGGGTAGTCGGCTCGTTGCAGAGAAGCTTGTGCTTCAGGAGGGTGCCTTCTCGGCACCCGGCGGTGAAGTATTCTATGGCCTGCACCTCGTGCACCCCCTCGCAAGAGTTGCGGAGCTTGGCCCAACGCGTGAGGTAGTCACGAGTAGACTCGGCGAGGCCTTGTACACACAAGGAGAGCTGTCTGGGCTTGGGAGCCCGCTTGTAGGTGCTGGTGAAGTTGCGGACGAAAGCTTCCGTGAAATCTAGCCAGCTGTTGATGCTGAAGGGCTTGAGGTTGTTGAGCCAGGTCCGCGCCGTGCCTTGCAGCATGAGGGGCACGTACTTCACGGCAACGCGCCTGTTGCCGTTGGCTATGCTAACCGCCGTGGAGTAGTCGATCAACCAATCTTCCGGCTTCACGGAGCCGTTGTACTTGGGCGTGTCTCTCGGAAGCGAGAACCCTTTGGGGAAAGGCTCGTCGCGGATGCAGGGGCCAAAACAAGGCGGGCCGACATCGTCTTCTTCTTCCAACGCCAGGGATCACGCCAGGTGGTCGATCCGATGGCGGGCATCATTCTCACCGACTCCTTCGCGGCGACCTAGTCGGCCGCTGAGAGTCAGATGCGCCACAGGCGGCGGGGTGGGATATCTCTCTCCACGGGGCCGAGGCGGAGGCGGGTTGCCCTGCCACTCCACGGCCCGGGGATGGCCTTCTGCGTCTTGCTCGATGGAGATTCAGGTCCGGCTTCGGCTGGCAGCCGGCTCTTTCTCACGCCGTGCGTGGGTGTTGCCCGTAGTCGGCGTCCGGGATGTCGCGCCGTGATCTCGGCGCGGAGGAGGGCTTTCCGCACGGGCGTCAGCTTCGTGCCGCCGCACAGCCGCATCGATTAGCTGCTGGATGCGTCTGGTCATGTGGGGAAGTTCTTCGGCCCCCAATCCGTCTAGCTCGTCTACGGCCGCCTGGGCGGCACGTAGGTTCTCGAGTGGAGTGGCATAGACTGGGCGGTCGACCCCCAGCGTGTCGACGATGACAGCACCGCGTTGCCTCACAACACCAGCCCGGCTCGGCCCACCTGGAGCCGGCGTGCCAAAAGCAACGCGGTCGGCTTCGCGCTGATGGGCTTCAGTGAGGCGTCTTATGGAGGCCAGCCTCCGGCCCTCCGCGAGGAGAGCGAGGCGGTGCGCCTCCAATGCTTCGTCGTCGGCATCAGCCGGGAGCCGGATGGACAAGTCGTGGACCGCCGCGTGCGAGGCGTCATGGGCGCTCTCATCAGCAGCGCCGCCGTGGCCGATGACCATCACCTCGGTGGTGACAGCGTCGCAGCCATCGGTCCCGGGAAGCGAGTCGTTGTAGATCGTGACATTGGTGGGGAAGGTGTCGAGCGAGGCCGTGTCGGAGTCGACAGGCATCGGGTCGGTGGAGCCAACCGACTCCGTGTCCACAGCAGGCTCGCCGAAGACATGGAGCTGGCCGAGGAGGTTGACGAGGTGGTCGGTGCCCGCATCGGAGGCGAGCTTGTCGGAGATGAGGGTCTTGTTGAGGAGATCGGCGAGGCTGCTTGCCGCGCAGATGTTGGTGACGCCTTGCAGCGCGTCGTGGCAAGCGCCATCGGGCGTGCCAGGCTGGCTACGCTCGCTGGGGAGGAAGAGGGTTCCCGTCCAGAACAGGTCTCCGGACGACGGTGCACGTGGCCCCATGGTGGGCGCCAAATGTTGGGTGGTAGGTGCGACATATGCCAACGGGTGGCTTATCATTGTGGGAGCCAGTAAAACGCCACCGGTGCCTGGAAACGGGATGAGGCGAAGACATGCACACTGGCGAATCTTACCCAGCTTCGGGGCTCTCCGTGGAGATAACACCCCTACTGCTGCTCTGCGGGGTCTCCGCATGATCACTAGATGAACAAGTAGCTACACGATGCTCCTAGAGCTGTTTGGTGAGAGGAGGAAGAAGGGCACGGCTCGCTTCTTCTCCTTGTGTGGTGTCTAGGACTAGCTGGGATCAACCCTTTGCATGGGTGCCCCGGGGGGTTTATATAGGCCTACCCCCCGGGGGTACAATGGTAATCCGACTAGGCGCGGGGCCCAGCCATCTGTGACTGCGCTCGCCGGCTTCTGCGCCGACTGCTGGGGCCCGCCGGCTGGTGGGTCCTGCCGGCTGGTTACTGTTGCTCAATCCTAGTCGCGTCGTCGAGGTAGGCATGGCTACAGTGCCACCGTCCGGCAGGTGATCACTGTAACCTCACCGCGTCTTGTCTCCTTAAGGGGGGCGTCTAGCCGGCTATGGAGAGCCAGCATTGTCTTGGGCCGACTGGGGGATGCACGGCCGCCTCCGGCCGTCTCTCTGCCCGAAGGGGCCCACCACCCGTGAGCCGTACTGGTAGTCCATCGTGGATGACATCAGGGTCAACATGGCAACAGTGCCGCGCCGGACGGGTCATGGCCACCTGTATGGCGCACTGTGCCAGTCATGCTTCTGGATTCGGGGGTGGCAGGCTTCACTGTAGCCACGCCCGGTCACATCGCCGTTAAGGGGATGCAAACTTTGAGGGTACGGTCTTGATCACTTTGTGGGAGCCAGCTTCCTGGAGTCGGCCTTCTCGCGGCCGGCTTCTCGAAGCCGGCCCTCCCGTGGTTTTCTTCACGAGGGCCAAAGTCGGGTCGCCTTACGATAGCTGGCCTGGGAGACAGCCGACAAGGGGAAGGCGGCCCACGTCCTGTTTCCTTGTGAGCCGGATGGGCTCGTAATTTTTTCAGAAGGGCCAGGGGAAGCCGACTGGGCTACCCATGGCTATTTACTCCGACACAGACCACAGGCTTCATACGGTCCAAAGGCTTCATACAGACAGAGGACTCACCTGAGTCGCACTAACGCAAATGTTTTGCAGGGAAGCCATACTCAGGCCTATGAATATGAGCGCGGTTCATCAAACCGCCATGTTCATAAGACCAAGAACTATTCTGCTTATTCTTATGAGTACTATTGTCCTCCTGCAAGACTTTTTGCTAGGGCTCCAAAGCCAAAGTTCTCAGATGCTGCACTTAGACTTATTGCTTCAAAGCCACCCTTGAAGATGTGGATGGCTAAGAAAGCTTAACTCTCTTCTGCAGGGAAGGGTCTCCAGCAGAAAACCAAAATCATCTGACGCTATTGCTGGGGACCTTAAACATCTTGTAGGGCGCAAGATCAAATGCCCGAATAGTCTTATTATGTACTTTGTTCCTGAATCGCTTGCTACTCGCCCTATCAGTCCAAATCTTGATCTAAGCTTTCATAACCCACTGGTTCGTTAAATGTTTTTGCTTCACAATTCTCTTCGTGAAGCCTATCCCCCTAACTGCACTGTAGGGTACGACACCAGCAGCTTCAGAATGGATTATTGATAGTGGGTGTACCAATCACATGACTGGCAAGAGAAGCCTTCTTATGGACTCAACCTTACGTCCATCCAACAAGAGTCACATCACATTTGCTGACACTGGTAAAAGTAAGGTATTGGGTCTAGGTAGAGTTGCAATCTCAAAGGATCAACACATGGATAAAGTCATGCTTGTTGAATCCCTTGGTTTCAACTTAATGTCTGTCTCAATGCTTTGCGATTTAAATATGATCGTGATGTTTGGAAAATATCGTTGCCTTGTTCTAATGGAATCTGACAAGTCTCTAGTGTTTGAAGGGTATAGGAAAGATGATTTGTACGTGGTAGATTTCTCAGCAGGACCACAGCTTGCCGTATGTCTTCTGGCAAAAGCTTCAGAATGCTGGCTCTGGCATTGGAGACTAGGGCATGCTGGCATGAGGAACCTCCACACCCTTGCAAAGAAGAAGCATGTCATAGGCATCGAGGGCGTCAAGTTCAAGAAAGATCACTTATGCGGTGCCTGTGAAGCAGGAAAGATGACGAGGGCCAAGCATCCCTCGAAGACAATCATGACAACAACTCGACCCTTCGAACTACTCCACATGGATCTTTTTGGTCCCACTCATTACTCAACTCTTACTACTACTGCTTGTCCCTATGGCTTTGTCATTGTTGATGATTATTCTAGATATACTTGGGTGCACATAATCCTCTACAAGACTGAAGTGCAGGATGTCTTCAAACGCTTCGCCAATCGAGCAATGAACAACTATGGCGCCAAGATAAAGCACATCAGAAGTGACAATGGCACTGAATTCAAGAACACTGGCCTTGATACATATCTTGATACTTTGGGCATCACACATGAATTCTCAGCTCCGTACACGCCACAGCAGAATGGCGTCGTTGAACGCAAGAACAGAACACTGATTGAGATGGCCCGAACGATGCTTGATGAATACAAGACTCCAAGAAAATTCTGGCCTGAAGCCATTGATACTGCATGCCATACAATCAACCGTGTTTATCTTCACAAGCTTCTGAACAAGACATCTTATGAGCTTCTCACTGGCAAGAAGCCAAACGTCAGTTACTTCAGAGTATTTGGCGCCAGGTGCTGGATCAAGGATCCACATCACACTTCAAAATTTGCACCAAAAGCACATGAGGGTTTTATGCTTGGATATGGAAAGGATTCGCACTCCTACAGAGTCTTCAATCTCTTTCATTATAAAGTGGTTGAAACAGTGGATGTGCGGTTCGATGAGACTAACGGTTCACAAAGAGAGCACCTGCCAAATGTGCTAGATGAAGTTCCATCTAGTGAATCAATCAAACTTATGGGAACTGGAGAAATTATACCCTCTGAAGCTCAACTTGAAGAGGAACTTATCATCTCCGCACCTGATCAACCTGAAGACAATGCTCAGCCTGAAGACAATCCCTCTGACAATGATAATGATCAGCAAGAGCAAAATCTTCGCCCTGTACATCCTCGTGTTGCCAATGAAGTGTAGATTGAGAAAATAATTGATAGCATCAATGCACCCGGTCCGCTCACTCGTTCAAGGGCAACACAGCTAGCAAATTTCTGTGGGCACTTCGCATTCGTCTCAATAACAGAACCCAAGAAAGTTGAAGAAGCCTTCATCAAACCTGAATGGATTCAAGCTATGCAAGAAGAGCTTCAACAGTTTGAGCTAAATAATGTATGGGAACTGGTTAAGCGTCCTGATCCTCGGAAGCACAATATAATAGGCACCAAATGGATATACCGCAACAAGCAAGATGAGCATGGTCAAGTTGTCAGAAACAAAGCTCGTCTCATTGCTCAAGGATATACTCAAGTGGAAGGGATTGGCTTCGATGAAACATTTGCTCCTGTGGCTCAACTTGAAGCCATACGCATACTGCTGGCCTATGCAAATCATCATAACATACTCCTATATCAAATGGATGTGAAGAGCGCTTTTCTCAATGGCAAGATTGAAGAAGAAGTGTATGTTGCACAACCGCCTGGCTTTGAAGATCCAAAGCATCCTGACATGGTATACAAGCTCAACAAGGCACTGTATGGCCTCAAACAGGCCCCTCGGGCTTGGTATGACACACTCAAATACTTCCTGAAAAGCAAAGGCTTCACACCTGGCTCCCTCGACCCCACTCTCTTCACGAAGACATATGATGGTGAACTGTTTGTGTGCCAAATATATGTGGATGACATTATCTTCGGCTGCACCAATCAGAAATACAGTGAAGAGTTTGGATATATGATGCAAGAGCAATACCAGATGTCCATGATGGGAGAGCTGAAGTTCTTCCTTGATCTTCAAATACGACAGCAACGCAACAGCATCTTTATATCTCAAGAGAAGTATCTCAAAGATTGCCTAAAGAAGTTCGGTATGCAAGACTGCAAAGGCTTCACGACGCCAATGCCAGCCAAACATCATCTAGGTCCCGACGACAATGGTAAAGAGTTCGATCAAAAGGTATACGGCTCCATGATTGGTTCTTTACTTTATCTATGTGCATCTAGGCCAGATATTATGCTTAGTGTTTGCATGTGTGCTCGATTCCAAGCAGCACCAAAGGAATCGCATCACTTAGCTGTGAAGCGAATTCTTCGATATTTGGCTCACACCCCAACTCTAGGATTATGGTATCCAAAGGGCTCGGAGTTTGATCTAGTTGGATTCTCAGATGCTGATTATGCTAGTGACAAGGTGGATCGCAAGTCTATATCAGGCACATGTCATTTTCTGGGATGATCACTTGTATGTTGGTCTTCAAAGAAGCAGAACTGTGTATCTCTCTCCACTGCTGAATCTGAATACATTGCTGCTGGATCTTGCCGCGCTTAGCTTATGTGGATGAAGCAAACACTCAAAGACTATGGCATTCATCTGAAGCAAGTGCCACTCTACTACGACAATGAAAGCGCCATCAAATTGCCAACAACCCAGTTCAGCACTCGAAGACAAAGCACATTGAGATTCGTCATCACTTTCTCAGAGATCATGTTGTGAAGGAAGATATTGATATCATACATGTCAACACTGAAGAGCAATTGGCAGATATCTTCACAAAGCCCTTAGATAAGAAGAGATTTTGCAAGTTACGGTGTGAGCTAAATATCTTGGAATCCTCAAATGTCCTGTGATCAGGCACACATCCTAACACTTAAGCATATTGATGACTTAGATGTGCAACACACGAAGTAAAGTATATCTTCAATCAATGAAGACATGCATTCTAAGTATGAATACATTAATGAGGAATTTGACTTCAGAGCGCCACGATAATTGTGCGCTGTGTCTGGGTCTAATACTTCCTATACGGTGGGTAACGCCACCACCAAATGTTCTGTTTGAAGTGTTTCACTCATGGCGTTACATTTGCTATGTCTTCGCATTTGCTATGTCTTCATGATTATCTTCACTATGTTGATTATATATACTAATGTTCTGTCCTCTACAGCATTCACTTATAGCTATGTCTTCTCGTTGAATTTTTTGAACTAAGTGAATGTGATCGGACCCTAACCTCTCTATGCTTTCTATCTCAAACTCTATCTCTCCAAATCATATGCATTCTTTTGAAACTGTCAAATGTCTTCTCTGCGTCCTTGTCAATAGAAGATACAGAGACAAACATTAAGTCCGCTTTCAATGTTAATTCCTTCACCTGAAACCCGGAGAAGTGGGAACAACCACCCGACCATCTAGGCGTGCGTGGGACGTGGAACAACCTCTGGTATGCTGCATGATGGCCACGTGTTCCTCAGATGTGAATCGCCAGGGGCACCTGTGTAATAACACTGAGCCGCCCCTGTCCCTATAAATACACGCCTCACCACAGTCATTATCTCTTCTTCCACTCTCGCACGAACCCTAGCGCCACCGCTAGCCCTCGACGACGCCGGCGACGAAGGGCTTAGCTGCCGCAACCTCTCCGACGCCGTCTTCACGCCGACCGCGGACATCGTCCTCTCCGCCGTCGCCGTAGGTGTCCTCCGTCGCCAAGTTAGGGCACGGACGATCAAACTGCTCGGCCTCCTCTTCCACTCCGTCTAGCAGTTCTACGTGTGGTAAATAAAACTTCCTTTTTACGGCCCCTTTGGATCCTTTAGATCCGTCACTTTCTACCACAAGTGGTTTTTGTTCACACATGTTGGATCCAATTCATACTGCATCTCATAATATTCCTAGTCTATTCACTTATGCTTCACAAAGTAGTTAGATTCCTCACTTGTACTGATCTGTGGATTCGTACAAATCTGGAACCAACTCCTTATCTATGAGTGAATGTCTTCGCACGATGAGGTCAATGTCTTCTAAACTGATTTATCTTCAAAATCTTTTGAGAATGCATATGACCTCTTCCCCTTCCCTCACACCTTAATGCTGTCACAGGTACATGTCCGTTGGAGAATCCCTTGGTTCTCATAGTCTGCATTCATTTGCAGAATTCTTACAGTATCATATAAATTCTCCCGAAGCCAGTTCATGTTTGTCCAGCAAGCGAAAGCCTTTGAAGCCTCTGAACGTGTTGAAGCCATTCAGTTTGAAGTTCATGGCTACAGAGAAATCAGTAAGGAAGGGTGGCAGATAGCGTCGTGGGGGAACATCAAGAGATTTGCCTCATGACCTCTCAGAGCTTTACAAGACAGATCCTGAAGAGGATTACAATCAGCGCAAGACCCGAATCCAATGGATTCGAAGATATTGGGCAGAACAATGGTTCAAATACCGGTTTGTGACCCAGGAATATGCTGAGAAAAATGCCATCAAGCGACCGTGGGGAGACATCCTATACAAGAATCTTCAACCCAGGTCCAGAGAAGAAGCCATTGAACAAGGCTTCTATCCCTGCATGGTCCGTGGGCCACAGCCTGCAGATGCACACCCATCGTCACTACTATGGTGTCGTGACGACAATCTGTTCAAGCGCAACTTCCAGTTTGCCAAGAACTCAGTGAAGCAGAACAAGAAGTCTTTGGGATTAGACTTCAACCCTGGTCCCTCTGCTCCCCGTGCCGATGGAACTCGCGAAGCTGTACCCAATCTTTTTGGGCCCTTCTACAACATGGAAGGTCTCATCACTCATATCGTGGTTCAAGGGACAGCCGTGAATGAGCCTGCAGATGACGCTGAATCAGATGAAGCGCCTGCAGCGCCGAAGCCAAAGAAGTTGAAGCAGCCTGAAGCTTTAAAGCCTGCCTCTGCACCAAAAATCTCACGGGCAAAGCCACTGGCTACTGCAGCCCCTGAAGACAGTGTGCAGTCTGAAGATTTGTCACGCATCTCCAAGCCCCAGAAAGACAAGATGCCTCTGCCACACACCGGCCAAGAACTGACAGCTACTGCTATTCTGCGCAACGATGCCATCGATCTGTCCAGTGATGAAGATCTTGCAGATGACGCTCTTGAGCAACTGATCAAGAGCAAAGAAGAAGCAGAAATCTGCAATGATCTGCCTCTCTTTGACGTGGCAATCATCCACAACTTCATTGATGAGTGGTTTGACACGCCCAACCTCAGCTTCGAAGATCTGCAACTTCCCATTGGCCTCAGTGTCGCCTTCCATGGCGCCATTGCTTCAAAGTTAGCTATCGCTCAGCGCATCGTTGAACTGAAGTAGAAGATTGACTTTGAGAAAACTCAGTTCAAGAAGCATATGGCCACGCTCAGTGTGCAAAGAGATGAAGAACTTCAAGATTATGCTTCACGATCTCAAAGAAGCCTTTCTCAAGAAACATGCAGAAGCTCAGGGTTCTCGTGAGCGCATGAAGAGCCTGGCTGACAAGTGTGTGCAAGGCTACAATGAGGCTGAGAAGCACAAGGCCCTTGGGCGTCTGGGCATTGATCCCAGGATGGCTACTAAGAGGAAGAAGAAGCCCACCAAGGCAGGAAGCAGATCCCATTGTCTTCCCAACTAGCATGACTGGCTCGAAGCCAAAGGCCAGGTCAACCGCTTCAGAACTGAAGAAGACGAGGATTACTGAGGCTGAAGCCAGAAAGAGGAAACATTCTGAAGCCTCTGATGCTGCTCCCTCCAAGAAGAAGCGGAAGACCAAGAAGGAACGGGCTGCTCCCACAGAGCCCTTAATTGTTGAACCCATCTCCATGGTTCGCCCTGCCACTGAACATCAAGAGTGCCAACTGACTGTCCATGAGTCTGCTTCCATAGAGGCTCATGAAGCTGAAGACTTTCCAGCAGCTGATCCCACTGCTGCTGAAGACATTGGTCACCATGACCATGTTGAAGATGATGCAGTTCTTCCTCAGATCGAGCACCAACAGGTATCATTGCCTGTGCTTACGCACAGCGAACTCATCAGCATTGGTCGTCCTCTGACGCCAACTGCTCAGGATGCATCATGGGATGATCACCCACAAGCACAAGAGGAAGATGACTTTGAGGCCCAGCTAACTCCAACTCCACAGGCGTCGCCAGCGTTACGCAGGCTTCGCAAAGGACCAAGGCCTCCAGTCTCCGAGTCTGAAGCTAAAGCTGCTGAAGACATTTCAGTTGCATCAGCCGATGAAGAAGAAACTACAAGAGTTGCTACACCCCCGTCTCACCAAGAAGCTGTTCTCGAGGAGAACGTGACTGTGACCGACCCTCCAGCTCATCAAGTGGAGGTTGAGAATCTTGAGGCTGCCACCACCAAAACAAATGAAGCCACTAACGCTGTCATGGCTGAAGCAAATGTGGAGCGTACACCAACCCAAGAACCAAAAGTCAGCGAAGCCAATGATGCTACTGCTTCTGTTCCTGCGCCTGCTGCTGGTCCTCAGTTTGACTATCATGTTGAGCATAGGCCTCAGGTACAGAAGCCAATTCCAAGGTTTCCCAGGTTTCCAGGTCCTGCATCAGCACCTGGATCCTTCAATGTCAACGGCTTCAAAGCAGACAACACTTTCTTCAATAGCTCCAAGAACCCCTACTCAAGGGAAAGAATATCTTCTGATCAGTTCTGGAGCTATCCGCAGCGAAGCTATTACTCCTGCATTCTGTACAATCAAGGTCGCATCTTCCCACATAAGCGTCTTGACACCAAAGCAATAGTTGGTCTGCCCTGTCTGGAAGAAGCTCTGGATTGCTTCAAAGAGGTTGGATTGTTGCCGTTTGTCACCGACCAAGAGCACTGGAATGAAGAGTTGCTGCTCCAATTCTATGCCACACTTCACATCCGTGGGTACAACAGAGATCCGAAGACTTGGGTCCTGGAGTGGATGACAGGAAATGTTCATCATGAAGCCAAAGCCTTTGATATCATTGAGCTCACTGGTCTGCCCACTCCTGGCGATCTCTACGAACCTGGCTATCAGCTTCACAGTGAAGCTATGGAGAGCATCTTTCAGAAGCCTGAACCAAACATGAGTCAGATGCTCAGTATGATGAAGCCCTTGCCACAAGATGCTGCATATCCTAAGGAGTTCTTTGTTGAAGACCTTGAGTATCTGCCAAGGACTATCTATCACATTATAAGGCGAACTCTCTGGCCCATCAAAGGACATTCCCCACATGCCAAGCTCGAAGGTGCAATGAAGACTTTGGTCTTCTATATTCTTCATGGCAAACGCTTCAATGCACATGACTTCTTCATCCGCCAACTTGCTACATCAAGCTCTGATCTTTTTGGCTTGAAGTTCTACGCTCCATGGATAATGCGGCTGATTAAACTCCACTCCGCTATCTCATATCAGCCATCAGCTCGCAATCATCGGATCTTTCTGCCTAATGTGGATATGTCCGTTGAAGCTATTTATCCTGAGCCTGCCAAGGAGCCTCTTAGTCTTCAGAATGCGGAGCATCAAAGTTTCTCTCAGAACATTGAAGGAGTTGAAGCAGTCACCTGTGTTTATCCTCTGGCTGGAACTACACGTGCACCTCATCGTGCCCTTACTGAAGCCACTGAAAGCACTATTGGCCAACGACCCAAGAAGCAATCTCGTGTTCTCAACGACCGAGAGCTTCTGGTGGCTCTTCATCAGAAACAGGATAGGCATCATGACTGGCTGAAGCGCCAAATGCAAAGCCTCTTGGTGGATGTCAACCGTATTTGCAATCTTGCCACCAAGAATGCCTTTGTTGCCCATGAAACCTCTCGACGCACATGGAAAGGGCTGACGCTTATGTGCTCTGAAGATGATCTTCAAGAGGATGGCTTCTCTGAACGCTTCAAGTTTGACTCCACACCTCCTCGAAGGGCAGTGCTGCGACGAACTCCATCTCTTGAAGACTCTGAGTTCTCTTTCTCTGCGGCAACTGTGAATGCCAGAGTGATCGAGGACGAAGACGATGCTACTTCACCGCCCCCTTCTTCAGCATGCTTCGACACTGCTCCAAGTTCTTCTGCACCGCCGAACACCACCGACGACCTTGCTGCTTCACCTACTCTTAATGGGAACGAGTAGATGCTCTATGTCTTCAAACCTTTTTGGTCCTTACTGACGAAAGGGGGAGAAGCATATGAGTTTGATAGTCTTCAAGCGGGTCCATATGGGCGGTTGCTTTATATCTTGCCTAGTGTTTACAACTCTCGTTTTGATACATTTGGTTCTTTGAGTTGTAACACTTAAACTCGATGGTCGTCTGCTACTTATTTAATACCTTGATAAATTCCGCATGTGCGACGATAAATTCCGCACTTAGATCAATTTGCAGACGTCCATTTTCCATTATGCATGTCATTATCTTCACATACCTTCACATGCATAGTGGATTGTCATCATAAGTTGAAGAGGATCTCCACAAGTACAACCTGCCATGTGCATTTGCATTCCAAAAGCAAATTACTTATATGCACATCTTCAGGGCGAGCCCTTACAACTTATGAAGACAATTCCTTATCCTTTACAATTTCACATATTATATTTCCCGTTGAAAACTTCAACTAGTTTGTCATCAATCACCAAAAAGGGGGAGATTGTAAATGCATCTAGTCCCACCCCTAGTTGGTTTTGGAGTATTGACGACAAACCTAGTTGAGGGACTAATGTGTTTGTGAGAATTGCAGGATAACACAGGTAGAAGTCCCTCATTGATTCGGTTTTCCTACCAGAGATGACCCCTAAAAATGTATGAAGACATTGATGTCAAAGGTGGTATGTGAAGATATTCACATTGAAGACTATGACAAGAGAAGACGTCGCATGAAGCACATGGAGCTCGAAGACTTAGATCTTTCGTAGTTATTTTTCTTCTTTGTTGAGTCATAGGAACCACCGTACTGTTAAGTGGGGTTCAAGAGAACCAGTCAGAATGACTGAAGTGATGCTTAACCAAAACCTATGTCTTCGAGTGAAGACTATGAGAGCGAAGCTTGTCCAGAGTCGGACAAGTCATCTTTGCTTGTAGCCCAAGTAAAGTTGCCGTGTGTGTTTGAAATCTGACTGTTGGAACACGTGTCAGTTCCTTAGTGACCCATGGTCATTTCGGACAAATCAGGTCGGGTTGCCTAGTGGCTATAAATAGCCCACCCCCTACAACCATAAACGGTTGGCTGCTCAGAGTTAGAGTACGGCTTTTGTCGTTTGAGAGCAACCCACCTCGAAGCCTTTGAGAGAGAATTCCTTGCGAGGATAAAGCCCTAACCACCCAGAGCCAAAGAGTGTTAGGCATCACCTAAGTCTTCCTGTCTGTGTGATCTGAAGACTTATTACACTTGAGGACTGTGAATCCTCCACCCGGTTAGGCGTCGCGTTCTGAGCATCCAAGAGCCATTGTGGATCGCCGGTGAACAAAGTCTATGAAGGTTTGGGAGTCTACCTTGAAGACTTACCAGAGTGATTGGGCGAGGTCTGTGTGACCTTAGCTCAAGGGGAATACGGTGAGGACTGGGTGTCCTGAGCTGCGTGTTCAGGACTGAGTGTCCGAGACTGTGTGTCCTCAGGTTTAAATACCTAGCCACCCTAACTAGACGTACAGTTGTCACACCAACTGGAACTGGTCTAACAAATTATTGTCTTCAACAAGTCACTGGTTTCATCCTTCCCTTTACTTACTGTTGGTCCTTGTGAAGTTGTTGTATGATTGCATTATCTTTTGTCTTCAGTGAGTGACTGCTTGATCTGATTGGCTTCATAATATCTTCCTACCTGATCCTTACTACCTAGCTGCTATTAGTCATTATGCTTTCACTTCATTGAATACTTGACTATGGCTTGCCTAGTGTAGTATACCTTCCATTGCATGGTAATAGGTTTATTTCTATCGTTTGTCTTCGAAACTTCCACATTTTGAAGACTTTCATAAAAATCGCCTATTCACCCCCCTCTAGTCGATATAACGCACTTTCAGAGTAGTTTACCTCAGACCTTCGGGCCCATAGTTAGTAGCTAGATGGCTTCTTCTCTCTTTTTGGATCTCAATACAAAGTTCTCCCCCTCTCTTGTGGAGATCTATTCGATGTAATCTTCTTTTTGCGGTGTGTTTGTTGAGACTGATGAATTGTGGGTTTATGATCAAGTCTATCTATGAATAATATTTGAATCTTCTCTGAATTCTTTTATGTATGATTGGTTATCTTTGCAAGTCTCTTCGAATTATCCGTTTGGTTTGGCCAACTAGATTGGTAGTTCTTGCCATGGGAGAAGTGCTTAGCTTTGGGTTCGATCTTGCGGTGTCCTTTCCCAGTGACAGAAGGGGCAGCAAGGCACGTATTGTATCGTTGCCATCGAGGATAACAAGATGGGGTTTATTTCATATTGCATGAATTTATCTCTCTACATCATGTCATCTTGCTTAAGGCCTTACTCTATTTTTAACTTAATACTCTAGATGCATGCTGAATAGCGGTCGATGAGTGGAATAATAGTAGTAGATGCAGAATCGTTTCGGTCTACTTGACACGGACATGATGCCTATATACATGATCATGCCTAGATATTCTCATAACTATGCTCAATTCTGTCAATTGCTCAACAGTAATGTGTTCACCCACCGTAGAATACTTATGCTCTTGAGAGAAGCCACTAGTGAAACCTATGGCCCCCGGGTCTATTCTCATCATATTAATCTCCATCACTTTAATCTTGCTTTGCTTTTTACTTTGCCTTTACTTTTTACTTTGCATCTCTATACCAAAAATACCAAAAATATTATATCTATCAGATCTCACTCTCGTAAGTGACCGTGAAGGGATTGACAACCCCTAATCGCGTTGGTTGCGAGTAGCTATCGTTTTGTGCAGGTACGAGGGACTTGAGCGTGGCCTCCTACTGGATTGATACATTGGTTCTCAAAAACTGAGGGAAATACTTACGCTACTTTCCTGCATCATCCCTTCCTCTTCGGGGAAAACCAACACAAGCTCAAGAGGTAGCACTCTACAAGTTGCAATTTGCTTGTGTTTGGTGTGAAGATGATGTTGGATATCCTTGCAATATACCACCGGGAATTATTTCCAAATACTTCTTGTCTTTTGACAATTGGTACTCACTTGTGTGGTAGAAATTTTTTATCATCTTTACATTAGCATTGGCTTTTATTTGCCTTATCTCTTGCCTAGGATTGTATCAACTCCATTTGTCTTCCATACCACTTGTGGATCTTGTTTATTTCTTGTTTCCGTCTAGTGTTTTCTAGATATAGTGAAAGTGGTGATCCCACCTTGTGCATTTTGTATCCAAATGCAATTTCTCTATAATGCACTAGTCTTGGGGGAGCTATCCTATTTTCTATAAAACACTCATCTTGTGATCCTTATTAAGTGTGTGTTGGTGGAAGGCAAGCCGTTTTCGTTTTGGTACTTTGTGCCATCATGAAACTTTGTAGAGAGCTTGGTTTGTTTGGAACCATCCTCTCTCTTGGGAGTTTGATATCTTTTATTTTGAGTGTGCCAATGGATATCTCATTCCTTGATGTATCTTTCATTTGAAATCTTCCAAGTAATGATTTATTCATTTGGTATCTTTTCTTTCCTTGGCTTTTCTTTGTCATTTGGTATCAGTTCTTGAAGGTCTTGAGCATGCATATTAACTTCATGTAGTATCTTTGGCATGCTTTCTTTCTTTGACCCAACATATAGGGAAACTCCACCAAGTCTCAAAATGCATAAGATGTGTATGAAATTCATTTCCTTCTCTTTATGCACATATCTATGTGGAGTTTGTCCTATGTATTGTTGGTTCTCTAACTCTTTGGTCCCAATGAGTTTGGGTACCATTTTGTTTGTGTTGTTGTTCTAGGAACAATTGGAGATGCATTGGATGCTCGGCTCACTCACAAGGAAGGTGGTGTCACCATGTGCTTATTGGAGTCAAGCTAGGATGCTCAATGAACTACTATCTACTACCTTCAATTGGTTTCTTCTTCATCCTTCCAATGATATCTCGGTAACAAGTATCTATTCATGCATTCTTTTCTTGCATTCAACCTTGTGTAGGTTGCATCTTGGCATGATATTCATTCCATCTTGTGATACTTGTTTCCTTTCTCAAAGCATCTCAACGATGATCTCATGTTGCTAGTTGTGATGTCTTTGATGGTTGTGTAGTAGGAATTCATTTATATACAATAAGACCGTATCTAGCCATGTGCTATGCTTCCAAGCAAATATCTTATTGGTATATGTATGACTTCCTTTTGGATATCTTGTTCCTCGTGTTGTAACTATTTCGAGTGTACATCCTTCTTTGTAGATATATATCATCATGACTTCGTCTACCTGGAACCTTATACACTTGAGATAAATTACATCTCTAGTTGATATCCTTTCTTTCACGTCCACCTTGTCCAACTTATGTTATTTCTTTGGTGGCTCCGTGAAAGCTTTTGCCTTGAGTGTGTGTCTTATCTCGTTGCATCTTGATGCACTCTTGTGTGGTGAAGATTTTTTCTCATATGCTTATTAGTAAGCTTGTGAACCCATTTGCTAGTTGTGTGTGGGAATGATAGACCTTGCACCGTGTGCCTCATTCTTTCAAGACTTTATTGATGCTTAATGCTTATCCGTACATTACTCTTCTCAAGTGCATTGCCTTGACTCACACACATCATTTTGGTTGAGCCCATTCTTAAGTTACCTCTTTTACTTGTTGCTCAACCATGTGTTTGTTGGAAGTACTAGGCTTTGTTTCCTATATGCTCACTTGCACTTGTTGTAAGTTTATATTGATTTTGGGGGAGCTATGATCCTATTTTGTGCACTTTGTATCCAAATACAAAAATTCTTGATGTGCACAAATCATGGGGAGCTTCTCTAGTTTCTTTAGAACAATCCTCTGCTCATATCATAATATCTTTATTCATGTGGCTCGTAGGATCTTTGGTCTAGTTGGTTCAATTGATATCCGTTGATTACTTGCTTCAATTGGTATCTTCTGATTGCTTGTGTCTCTCTTTGTTATGTCTTTGTGGCATATCTTCCTTTAGCAATCTTGGTGCCTCAATATAGTTGGTCTTCCTCCAAGCATTACCTTTGGATATGTGTATGGCATTCCTCTCTCTTGTTGAGAAATACACAACTTATGGAGGAACTCAATCTATATTGGCCTTCTAAGCTTTTCTCCCATTTTGGCAATCGATGCCAATGGGGGAGAAGTTTAAGAGAGTTTTGGGGAGAAGTCTTTAGAGTTTTCTCCTTGCTTTGGTTTTGTTCCTAAGCATTTGCATCTCATACGCATGCATTATTGGTTGTTGCATTGCATGGTGATGCATAATTCCTTGTATTAAACTCTCTTGAAAGTGATTGTCATCAATTGCCAAAATGGGGGAGATTCAAAGAACATGCGGTGCCCCCATGTTTGGTTTTGGTAATTGATGACAATCTCTATGGACTAATGGTTGCCTTGAGTTATATTTGAAGGTTTTGTCCATGGGCTTTTCTTGGAGTACATGTGTTGGTTTCAAGGAGAGTTTGTGTCGACCAAGGTGCTATTCAAGGAATTACGTAAAGATTGGTCTTGTGAGAGGTTTATCAAGACTAACTCAAAGAGTGAATCAAGTTGATCAACCCACAAAGCGTAGAAGATGTACCGAGAGGGATCAAGTGATCCCATGGTATGGTAAGCATTGTCAATTACGCTTTGTGTACTAACCCATGGTCTTCGTGAGGGTTCTTTGTGGGGTTAGGTTGCGGTGTTCAAGTTCAAGTGGAGCATCACGAAGAGATCAAATGCTTGAAGCTTGTCGTCCTTTGTGGTGACAATGGACTTGTGAAGGTGTGCGGAAGAGTGGCTCACCCATAGTGGAGTATGGGGGAGCAATCAATTAGTCTTCATCGAGTCAACACAATCAAGAAAGGTTGCGGTGTGCAAGTTCAAGTGGAGCATCACAAAGAGATCAAATGCTTGAAGCTTGCCGTCCTTTGTGGTTACAATGGACTTGTGAAGATGTGCGGAAGAGTGGCTCACCCATAGTGGAGTATGGGGGAGCAATCAACTAGTCTTCATCGAGTCAACACAATCAAGAAAGGTGATCCAACTTGAGGGAGTCAAGATCATCATCATCTAGCTCAAGTGGACCATGTGCAAGGCAAAGGTTTGCCCTCGATAGGTTTTCTATTTTACCGGTCTCATGATGGTAGTTGGTAGACCGGGTTATAGGATCGATTGCCGTACTATCAAGGGGGGGCTCTCGATGAGTAGCTCGATCGTATCGTTAGTTGAGAGCTCAAACCATTGCATCCTTGCATCATCTTTCTTGGTTCTTGTTTGGTTCTCTTTGTGAGTCTTAGAGCTTATGGTCATATTGATGACAAGCTCGAGTTCATCGAAAACGGAGTTCATATGCATCTTCTATGATGTTTTCGATGTTGGAGGTTATGCTCGTTCTTCTCTGTTGGAGGTCTCACTCCTCCATTTTTTAGGCATACCTCCCCTGCCTCTTCTTACTATTTTGATGCTACTCGTCGTCTTGTTTCCAACAAGCTTGAGTTTGCTCAATTCGGAGCTCATATGCAGAAGTTATGGCAGTTCTTGTTTTCTTGAGTGTGGTTTTTGTCTGGTCCTAGCGGTAGTACTGCGAGCCCAAGCGGTAGTACCGCTTGGAGCTCTCAGCCGTAGTACCGCTGCAGTGCCGCTCGTCTACCGCCTCAATTTTGGGTCCTGCTCTTTTCGTGTCGGGTTTAGCAATAATTGCACGGCAGTAAGGCACGGCAGTACCGCCTAAGTGGTAGTACAGCTTCGGTCGGGCGGTAGTACCGTTTCTGCTTCACTGCCGCCATACTCTACTCTGCCTACCTCTTTTGGTCCCGTGTTCTGCTCCTCTAGCGGTAGTACCGCTGGGGTGACCGGTAGTACCGCTTATATGCAGTACTACCGCCCCAAGGTTCATGTTTTGTTGCTCCTTTTCCCCGTTTCTTCCGCCTGAGCGGTAGTACCGCTCATGTGCGGGCTGAGCACATAACGGTTAGATTTTCCCCCTCCTATAAAAGGGGGTCTTCTTCCCTAATGAACCTTATCCTTAGAGCTCGTGTTCTTCCCCCATTGTTGACCTTCTTCGAGCTTGCTAACTCTCAATCCCTCCATGGATTCTTGCTAGTTTTTGAGGGAAAAGAGAGAGGAGATCTAGATCCACATTTCCACCAATCACTTTCTCCTCTATGTGAGGGGAACCCCTTGGATCTAGATCTTGGAGTTCTTTGTGTTCTCTTTCTTGTTGTTCCTCTCATTTTCCTCCCTAGCATTAGTTGCTTCGGTGGGTTTTGAGAGAGAAGGACTTGGGCAGTACATGTGCCCTTGCCATTGCATTTGGTGCATCGGTTTGAGTTCTCCACGGTGATACGTGGAAGTGAAGTTTGAGAAGCTTATTACTCTTGGGTGTTTGGGCACCCTAGAGCTTGTTACTATTGGGTGCCTTGGGGCCCTAGACGGTTGGTGGTGTTCGGAGCTCAATGATTGTGGTGTAAAGCTCCGAGCAAGCGTCGAGGTCTCCAATTAGGTTGTGGAGATCACCCCGAGCAATTTGACGAGTACCAGTGACCGCCCCCAAGGGTTGCCAAAGTGTACGGGTTCGGTGACCGCCCCCCAGGGTTGCCATTTGTATGGGTTCGGTGACCACCCTCAAGGGTCCCTTAGTGGAATCACGACATCTTGCATTGTGCGAGGGCGTGAGGAGATTACGGTGGCCCTAGTGGCTTCTTGGGGAGCATTGTGCCTCCACACTACTCCAAACGGAGATTAGCATCCGCAAGGGTGTGAACTTCGGGATACATCATCGTCTCCGCATGCCTCGGTTATCTCTTACCCGAGCCCTTTACTTATGCACTTTACTTTGTGATAGCCATATTGTTTCTTGTCATATATCTTGCTATCACTTAGTTGCTTATCTTGCTTAGCGTAAGTTGTTCGTGCACATAGGTGAGCCTAGTTGTTTTAGGTTTTGTGCTTGTCAAATTAACCGCTAGGTTTATTCCGCATTTGTTCAAGCCTAAACCGTAATTATTTTAAAACGCCTATTCACCCCCCCTCTAGGCGACATCCACGATCTTTCAATTGGTATCAGAGCCTCGTCTCTCTTTATTAGGCTTTACCACCTAGAGAGTAAAGATGTCGACTAGGGGATTAGGTTTCTCTAACACTCTTAGTTTCGATGGCACAAATTTTGATGTTTGGGTAATTCACATGCTTAATCTCTTTAGGGTCATGGACCCAAATTTAGAGCGAATTGTAGATATGGGTTTTTCTCCTCCAAAGGATCCCCAAAGATTATCTTTAGAGGATGAGAAAAACTCTTATCTCAATGCAGCTTCTAATGTGCTTTTCGATGCTTTGAGCAATGTAGTTATATTTCAACTCATGCCATTTCGGGATGCTCATGAGTTGTGGACAAAGCTTCAAGATAAATATGGCGTGTCCAAGTTTTTTGGGGATGATTGTTCTCCCTCCACCTCCGGCCGTGTTGAGTTCTCAACTTCTTCTACTTCACCTACACGTGGTTTGCCACAAGGTAATGAAATGGTGAGTAGTGTTGGTCATTGCAATGATGATAGTATGCTTATTGTGGATGATAGTTCATCACTATCTTATTGCAATGCATCTTCTTTGGACTTTAACACTTCGAGCACCATACATGTTTCACATGCTTGTGTTGATAGTCCGTGCATATCTTGTAGAAATTGTTTGACTAAATCTCATGATGATATGCTTGCTATATCTTGTTGCCATGATAAAAATGCTTGTATTTCCTCGAGTTGTGGTGCTAACAATGTAGAGGAAACCCAACACTCCATGGAACAAGATGTGGTTTTAAATGGTGCTTCAAGGGATCCTACATCATCATCTATTGCTTTTTGCCTTATGGCTAAGGCTTCAAAGGTATCTCCTACTTTGAAACCCAATATGTCTCTTGATGATGATGTTGATGCTAATGATGATGAGGATAATGATGAAGAGAATGATAATGTTGCCTCCTTAAAAATTAAGGGGGAAATGGTTTTTAAAGCTCTTCATAAAAATAGAATTGCTCGTTCCAACTTCATGGAAATCATGTCCATTGCCATTGAGGGCAAGAAGTATATTGAGGAGTTGGAATCTCATCTCGAGGAGCATGAGGTCACCATTGAGAAAATGGAAGGTCATGAGCGTGATTATGCTAATGAGATTGCGGACCTCTCTCAAGCTCTTGAACTTGAACAAACCACCAAGGAATCTCTTGAGGAGACTTTTGCTCTAGAATTATCAAGAGTGAGGGAATCTCGTGATAGAGCTCTTGAGGTGGCCAATGATTTTGAAACTAAAAATGAGGAGCTTGAAGATGCACATGCTAAACTCCTTGAGGACTTTGAGCACCTCGAAAATGGCTCAAGGGTCATTAAGAGTGAGCTCATCAAACTCACCGAGTCTCATGCTCAACTTAAAGCTTCATATTCAAAAGAGCTTGCCAAGTTGCCAAGTTGTCTTCTCCTTCATATTCAAAAGAGCTTGCCAAGCTTCATCAAACTCACCGAGTCTCATCGAACCGCACATCCACAGTTTCACCACTTTATAGTGAAAGAGGTTGAAGACTCTGTAGGAGTGCGAATCCTTTCCGTATCCAAGCATAAAACCTTCATGTGCTTTCGGTGCAAATTTTAAAGTGTGATGTGGATCCTTGATCCAGCACCTGGCACC
Organism: Triticum monococcum; assembly: GCA_034509565.1. Classification (NCBI taxonomy): domain Eukaryota; kingdom Viridiplantae; phylum Streptophyta; class Magnoliopsida; order Poales; family Poaceae; genus Triticum; species Triticum monococcum. The sequence continues at coordinate 39,646,841 of CM067844.1, forward strand.
AAATACTCTGAAGTAACTGACATTTGGCTTCTTACCGGTGAGGAGCTCATAGAATGTTTTGTTCAGAAGCTTGTGAAGATAAACACAGTTGATGATATGGCATGCAGTATCAATGGCTTCAGGCCAGAACTTTCTTGGAGTCTTGTATTCATCGAGCATCGTCCGGGCCATCTCAATGAGTGTTCTGTTCTTGCGTTCCACGATGTCATTTTGCTGCGGTGTGTACGGAGCTGAGAACTCATGAGTGATGCCCAAAGTATCAAGATAGTGTCAAGGCCGGTGTTCTTGAATTCAGTGCCATTGTCACTTCTGATGTGCTTGATCTTGATGCCATAGTTGTTCGTGGCTCGATTGGCGAAGCGTCTGAAGACATCCTGCACTTTAGTCTTGTAGAGGATTATATGCACCCATGTATATCTTGAATAATCATCAACAATGATGAAGCCATAGAGACAAGCAGTAGTAGTAAGAGTTGAGTAGTGAGTGGGACCGAAGAGGTCCATGTGTAGCAGTTCGAAGGGTTGAGTCGTTGTCATGATTGTCTTCAAGGGATGCTTTGCCCTCGTCATCTTTCTAGCTTCGCAGGCACCGCATAAGTGATCCTTCTTGAACTTGACGCCCTCGATGCCTATGATATGCTTCTTCTTTGCAAGAGTGTGCAAATTCCTCATGCCAGCATGCCCTAGCCTCCGATGCCAGAGCCAGCATTCTAAAGCTTTTGCAAGAAGACAGACGGCAAGCTGTGGTCCTGCTGAGGAATCTACCATGTACAAATCATCTTTCTGATGCCCTTCAAAGACTAGAGACTTGTCAGATTCCATTAGAACAAGGCAACGATATTTTCCAAACATCACAATCATGTTTAAATCGCAAAGCATTGAGACAGACATTAAGTTGAAACCAAGGGATTCAATAAGCATCACTTTATCCATGTGCTGATCCCTTGAGATTGCAACTCTACCTAGACCCAATACCTTGCTTTTACCAGTATCAGCAAATCTGATGTGACTCTTGTCAGGTGGACGTAAGGTTGAGTCCATGAGAAGACTTCGCTTGCCAGTCATGTGATTAGTACATCCACTATCAATAATCCATTCTGAAGCAGCTGGTGTCATACCCTACAGTGCAGTTAGGGGGATAGGCTTCACGAAGAGAATTGTGAAGCATAAACATTTGACGAGCAAGTGGATTATGAAAGCTTAGATCGAGGTTAGGACTGATAGGGCAAGTAGCAAGCGACTCAGGAACAAAATACATAATAAGACCACTTGGGCATTTGATCTGGCGCCCTACAAGATGTTTAAGGTCCCCAGCAATAGCTTCAGAAGCATTTGATTTTCGGTTGGAGACCCTTCCCTGCAAAAAAAGTTAAGTTTTCTTAGCCACCCACATCTTCAAGGGTGGCTTCGAAGCAATGAGTCTGAGTGCAGCATCTGATAACTTTGGCTTTGGAGCCCTAGCAAATAGTCTTGCAAGTGGACAATAGTACTCATAAGAATAAGCAGAGTAGTTCTTGGTCTTATGAACATGGCGGTTTGATGAAACACGCTCATATTCATAGGCCTGAGTAGGGTTTCCCTGCAAAACAATTGCGTTAGTGCGACTCAGGTGAGTTCTCTGTTTGTATGAAGCCTTTGGACCATATGAAGCCCGTGGTCTGGGGTTTGTCTTCTTCACTTGTGGTGTCATGACGAAATACACAGGAAGATTTTCCAGACACTTTTTCGGCACCCAGACTTTCTTCATAGGTGGCCCATAGCTGCAGTTAGTACCAATATACCTGGCAAACACTTCAGCATTCTGATTCTTAAACAGTTTATAATTTGCATCAAAGGATTCATCAATAACAATGGGGTTAGCACAAGTGAAGCCAGATAGGGTGGATGGATCCACTGAAGGTTCCTTTGCAGCAACCCATGTGGTTTTGGGGTACTGCTAAGGTTTCCAGTAAGAGCCATCAGCATTCATTTTCCTTTCGAACCCAACACCCTCTTTCCTAGGGTTTCGGTTTAGGATCTGCCTTTTGAGGCCATCACATAGTGTCTGATGCCCTTTGAGACTTTTGTACATCCCTGTTTCAAGCAATGTCTTCAACCTAGCATTTTCATCAGCAATAGCAGTGGCATCCTCAGCAGAGGAGTTAGTTACCACATCAATAGTTGAAGATATTGCAACAGTAGCAGCAGTAGAACATCCAGCAACAGAAGTAGTGCTGTCACGCTCAATGCATTTAAGACATGGTGGTTCAAATCCTTCCTGAGCGGAACTGATCTATTTGGCACGAAGTGACTCGTTTTCCTTTTGAAGATCTTCATGAGCCGCTCTCAATTTCTCAAGATCTTGCTTCCTTTGAAGATAATCATAGGAAAGCTTTTCATGAGTTGTTGAGAGCGTTTCATGACGACTTTAAAGTTCCTCATACTTAACATGAAGGTTTTTTATGTCTTTAATTAAGGACTGAGATCGAGTCATTTCAGCGTCTAATAGGTCATCGCTTTTGTCTAACAGTTTTTGAATATGTTCCATAGCTTTCTGTTGTTCCGTTGCAATTTTAGAAAGTGTTTTGTAGCTGGGTTTGGAACCACAATCAGAGTCATCTTCACTTGATGTTTGATAGTAAGTAGTGCGTGAGTTTACCTTGGCACCGCGTGCCATGAAGCAGTAGGTGGGAGCGGAGTTGTCCTTGTCATTAGCATCAGCGTCGGTGATGAAGTTATTGTCTTCAATGTTGAAGATGGACTTGGCAACGTAGGCTGTAGCCAGACTTGCAACGCCAGAATCGGACTCCTCCTTAGACTTCACGTCCGCCTCCTCAGAAGCAGACTCCTCCTCTGAATCCATTTCCTTGCCAACAAACGCACGAGCCTTGCCAGATGAGCTCTTCTTGTGTGATGAAGACTTGGAAGAAGACTTTGAGTATTTCTTCTTCTTCTTGTCGTCAGAATCATATTCCTTGCTCTTCTTCTTCTTCTTCTTCTTCTTGTTCTCATTGTCCCACTGCGGACACTCAGAGATGTAGTGACCAGGTTTCTTGCACTTGTGGCATGTTCTCTTCTTGTAGTCATGAGCAGAAGCTTCATCATTCCTTAAGCTGGATTGTGAGGATTTTCTGAAGCCTTTCTTCTTGGTGAATTTTTGGAACTTCTTCACAAGCATAGCAAGCTCCTTTCCAATGTCTTCAGGATCATCAGAACTGCAATCAGATTCTTCTCCAAATGAGGAAACAACTTTTTCCTTCAAAGCACGAGTTCGCCCATAGTTGGGACCGTAGATGTCTCTTTTCTCAGAAAGCTGAAACTCATGTGTGTTGAGCCTTTCAAGTATGTCAGACGGATCGAGTGTCTTGAAGTCAGGGCGTTCTTGAATCATCAGGGCTAGGGTGTCAAACGAGCTGTCAAGTGATCTCAGGAGTGTCTTGACGACTTCATGCTTGGTGATCTCAGTAGCGCCGAGGGCTTGAAGCTCATTTGTGATGTCAGTGAGGCGATCAAACGTGAGCTGAACATTCTCATTGTCGTTTCTCTTGAAGCGGTTGAAGAGGTTGCGAAGGACACTGATTCTTTGATCTCTCTGGGTTGAGACGCCTTCGTTGACCTTGGAAAGCCAGTCCCAGACTAGCTTGGATGTTTCCAGAGCACTCACACGGCCATACTGTCCTTTGGTCAGATGACCACAGATGATGTTCTTGGCGGTGGAATCCAGTTGAACGAACTTCTTGACATCAGCAGTGGTCACACCTTCACCAGCCTTGGGGACGCCATTCTTGACGACATACCAGAGGTCAACATCAATGGCTTCTAGATGCATGCGCATCTTATTCTTCCAGTAGGGATATTCAGTTCCATCGAAGACTGGGCACGCAGCGGAGACTTTGATTATCCGTGCAGTCGACATAGCTAAAACTCCAGGTGGTTAAACCGAATCACATAGAAAAAGGGAGTACCTTGCTCTGATACCAATTGAAAGTGCTAGTGGTCGACTAGAGGGGGGTGATTAGGCAATTTTTATGAAAGTCTTCAAAACATGGAAGTTTCGAAGACAAACGATAGAAATAAACCTATTACCATGCAGCGGAAGGTAGACTACACTAAGCAAGCCATAGTCAAGTATTCAATGAAATGAAAGCACAAAGACTAATAGCAGCTAGGCAGTATAGATCAGGATGGAAGACAGTATGAAGCCAATCAGAACAAGCAGTCACACAGTGAAGACAAAATAGATAATGCAAACAGACAATGACTTCACAAGGACCAATCTGCAAATAAAGAGATGGGAAGGATAGAACCAATGGCTCGTTGAAGACAATGATTTGTTGGACTAGTTTCAGTTGATGTGACAACTGTACGTCTAGTTAGGGAGGCTGCGATTCAGCTCAGAAGACCGCGTCTTCACCTTATTCCCCTTGAGCTAAGGACACCCAGTCCTCGCCCAATTACTCTAGTAAGTCTTTAAGGTAGACTTCCAAACCTTCACAGACTTCGTTCACCGGCGATCCACAATGACTCTTGGATGCTCAGAACGTGACGCCTAACCGGCTGGAAGATTCACAGTCCTCAAGTGTGATAAGTCTTCAGATCACACACACAAGAAGACTTAAGTGATGCCTAACACTCTTTGGCTCCGGGTGTTTAGGGCTTTGTCCTCGCAAGGATTTCTCTCTCAAAGGCTTCGAGGTGGGTTGCTCTCAAACGACAAAAGTCGTGCACTAACTCTAAGCAGCCAACCAATTTATGGTGTAGGGGGTGGGCTATTTATAGCCACTAGGCAACCCGACCTGATTTGTTCGAAATGACCCTGGGTCACTAAGGAACTGACATGTGTTCCAACGGTCAGATTTCAAACACACACGGCAACTTTACTTGGGCTACAAGCAAAGCTGACTTATCTAGCTCTCGATAAGATTTGCTCTCATTGTCTTCGCTCAAAGACATAGGATTTTGGTTAAGCATCACTTCAGTCATTCTTACTGGTTTACTTGGACCCCACTTAACAGTACGATGGTTCTTATGACTCAACAAAGAAGAAAAAGAACGACGAAACAACTAAGTCTTCGCGCTCCATAGTCTACACGCGGTGTCTTCTCTTGTCATAGTCTTCAATGTGAATGTCTTCACATACCACCTTTGACTTCAATGCCTTCATACATTTTTAGGGGTCATCTCTGGTAGGAAAATCTAATCAATGAGGGACTTCTACCTGTGTTATCCTGCAATTCTCACAAACACATTTGTCCCTCAACCAGGTTTGTCGTCAATACTCCAAAACCAACTAGGGGTGGCACTAGATTGTAACGCCCTCGATGCGGCTATATCTCCTACCTTGATCAATCTCAACCGAAGTGTTGGCTCATCAAGAGTGATGGTGATTCGTGGTTATTGTAGCGACCCGACCTCAAACGGTCAAGCCTCTGTGTATCCGTGCCATCCCTAGATCGGTATGCTGGCACACACAGTACATCAATGTATATATCAAAGTGCAATCACATGTATAAATAACGTAAAACTGATATATATATACCTCATAAGTCTCAGCGGAAACAAACATAAGGGTGTGGAGCCCATCAAAGCCAATGGCAAGTTGAGTGTAGACCGTAACCCTACAACATAACTCTTACTTGTCGTAGAAAATTCCTGCAACATAAGACGTTGCAGCCCTGTAGGTCAGTACATTGAATGTACTGGCAAGTCACATCATAAGGATAATGAACCTATTATACATGCAATTTGGCTGGTGGAAAGTTCTAAGTTTAGTTTTTTTGCATAAAGCTAGTTTTTCCCTAGAATAAAAGATATTATTCTACCACTACTGTATAGCATAGGATGAGTTGGTAAACCCAACTCAATCCATTCCCAAAGTTTCGTTTAAAACCCCACTGTTTAATTAAGAGTGATGAGATCTCCCAGCATTTCCACTACTAGATGCCCAAGTTGTCCGTAACCGGGGACACGGCTAATCGATTAGGTTTTAACAATCTGCAAAGGTTTGCACACTTTTCCCCACAAGACTCGATCACCTCACTTGAAGTTCTTGCACTGCCTGGCGATTGAGAACACGATGACCGAGACATAGTCTTTTGAAAATGTTCCCCCTTAACCCACGGATAGGCCGGTACACCTACATCATTCTACATCTGCTAGCCCATCCTGGAAGGGGTCACACTAACTACTCAACTAAGCCAGAGCCCATATTGGCTTGTGGCTGCACACATAAGCTTCTAGACATGAGAATACGATTTATCTCTTTGAGCCTGGGCGGCCGACCACTAGTGGTGCACCACCATGGACTAACCATGCATGCTCCCACTGTACTTCGCCACCATTCAAACCAAATACCGCCCAGGTAGTTCATTTACAAGTCTTGGTCCTGATTACTACTTTGTCACTCATCTCTCACAATGAACACTTCCCAATCCACGTCTACATTGGCGAGGCAAAATTAAACTTACGCGGTGGTGACAAAGGTATATGGTTCAAACCTACCTCAATGAACTACTAGGTAACGGCATAGCCATCTAGAAAAAATAAATCCTACCATGCAATCCTACCTCAAAGGACTAAGTGCATAATAAAAACATAGGTAAATGGAAGAATGGTCAAATGTGAACTTGCCTGGTAATAGTTGATGAAGATTAGATCGCTCTCAGAAATTTACTTAATAGAACTATTCGTCACTCTCCAATGAAAATCTATAAAGTCAAACATTGCATCCATATAAGCAATCATTTCGGAGAACCAAATAACATGCAGCATGAAAAGACTCGGAAAATCCAAATGAACACACAACACACTTAACTATCAAAAGAAAATACTAAGTGCAAAACAACATAGGGCATGGGAGCCAAAAATTGTGACGTGGACCATAGTGCATACTAGGCATACGAGTAAAACTACTATAGACAGATCCTAATGTGTGACAAAATATCGTGAGATAGGTCCAAGTGATAGGGTTTGGCAACGATGACACGGTGCAAAAAGAATCACATCCATCGAAGCTACGGTTTAGGAGATATGGCCAGTTGAAGTTTGAATTCAAACCTGAATAAATTCAAATTTGAAATTGGACAAAAGTTTTCAAAGTTGGTTCTCTGGATAAAGCTATTCGAGACGAACATTTTGTCGCTGGTTTCATCGAATTTTGACCTACGGTTAAAAAGATACGGCTATCCGAAGTTTAGGGGCTAATTTGTAAAACTCAGGGACTAAACAGAAAAAGAAATAACTACAAACATGCCCTTGGCCACATGGCGGCTCGTGGCTGGCTGAGCAGCGTTCGTTGCGGTGGCTATACGGCAAATGACCACTAAATAGGAAAAACAGCTACCGTGGCTAAATAAAAAACCGGAGACCGGTTTAACTAAAACCACGGTTAACCGAACTAAAACAAACCGATCTATAAATACTAGAAAAAACTAAACGAACGGGGATGGGTCGCCTTACAGAAGCGACGACGACATCTGGAGACGGCGGCGCTGGCTTCAGGCGGCGGACGACGGACAGGGCGGCGTCTCCGGTGGTCCTCAGCGGCGGCGAAGGGGTCGGGAAGACCAGGCGCGGCGTGGGCGGCGTGCTGGTGGGGTCAGCGGGCGTCAGGGTGACCCGGACGGGCGGAGCGAAGGGCGGCGTCTTCGTGCTCCGGCGAGGACGCGGGTCGTCGGGGCGGCGTCTCCGGCGACCTAGGGACATGAGGAGGATGTCAACGAGATGCGCTTTGACTCGGGCAACATATTGAAGAAGAAGACGGAGGCCGTGGCGGCATACGGACGAAGGCAAACTCCGGTGAAGTAGCTCCATCTCCGGTGAGATCCGACATGGCAGAGCGTCGGCTATGGTTGGTGTGGGGCAAAACGGACTAACAGAACGGAGAGAGGGGGTCCTGGGGGATTTATAGGCGCGAGCAGAGGCTACGGAGTCGCGAGGATAAGCTCATCCGCGAGGGCTTCGCCCGACGGTTTCGGCGTGCGTGCACGCTGTCCTAATCCCGTGCGGGGCAAGCGGGAGGTTAGGGACGACCTGGGAAGTGGGCCCCGCGGGTCAGCGATAGGGGAGAGAGCGAGCGAGGTAAGAGAGAGGGCGGGCGAACGAGGCGAAGGCCTGCGAGCGCGGGGTTCGGCCTTGGGCAGGCCTGGAACTGTTGGGGAACGTAGTAATTTCAAAAAATTTCCTACGCACACGCAAGATCATGGTGATGCATAGCAACGAGAGGGGAGAGTGTTGTCTACGTACCAACGCAGACCGACTGCGGAAGCGATCACACAACGTAGAGGAAGTAGTCGTACGTCTTCCCGATCCGACCGATCCAAGCACCGTTACTCCGGCACCTCCGAGTTCTTAGCACACGTTCAGCTCGATGACGATCCTCGGGCTCCGATCCAGCAAAGCATCGAGGAAGAGTTTCGTCAGCACGACGGCGTGGTGACGATCTTGATGTATTACCGACGCAGGGCTTCGCCTAAGCTCTACAACGATATGACCGAGGTGGAATTTGGTGGCAGGGGGCACCGCACACGGCTAAGGAACGATCAACAATGATCAACTTGTGTGTCTTGGGGTGTCCCCTGCCCCCGTATATAAAGGGGCAAAGGGGGAGAGGTGCGGCCGGCCCCTTGGTGCGCCAGGAGGAGTCCTACTCCTACCGGGAGTAGGACTCCCCCCCTCCAATCCTATTCCAACTAGGATTCTCCAAAGAGAAGAGAGAAAGAGGGGGGCCGGCCCCTTCTCCTAGTCCTAATAGGACTAGGGAAGGGGGGAAGGTGCGCAGCCCTTGTGGGCAGCGCTCTCACCTTTCCACTAAGGCCCACGTAGGCCCATTTGGCTCCCGGGGGGTTCCGGTAACCCTCCCGGTAATCCGGTAAAATCCTGATTTTACCCGGAACACTTCCGATGTCCAAACATAGACTTCCAATATATCAATCTTTATGTCTCGACCATTTCGAGACTCCTCGTCATGTCCCCGATCTCATCCGGGACACCGAACTCCTTCGGTACATCAAAACTCATAAACTCATAATACAACTGTCATCGAAACCTTAAGCGTGCGGACCCTACGGTTCGAGAACAATGTAGACATGACCGAGACACGTCTCCGGTCAATAACCAATAGCGGGACCTGGATGCCCATATTGGCTCCTACATATTCTACGAAGATCTTTATCGGTCAGACCGCATAACAACATACGTTGTTCCCTTTGTCATCGTTATGTTACTTGCCCGAGATTCGATCGTCGGTATCCAATACCTAGTTCAATCTCGTTACCGGCAAGTCTCTTTACTCGTTCCGTAATACATCATCTCGCAACTAACTTCTTAGTTGCAATGCTTGCAAGGCTTATGTGATGTGCATTACCGAGAGGGCCCAGAGATACCTCTCAGACAATCGGAGTGACAAATCCTAATCTCGTAATACGCCAACCCAACATCTACCTTTGGAGACACCTGTAGTACTCCTTTATAATCACCCAGTTACGTTGTGACGTTTGGTAGCACCCAAAGTGTTCCTCCAGTAAACGGGAGTTGCATAATCTCATAGTCATAGGAACATGTATAAGTCATGAAGAAAGCAATAGCAACATACTAAACGATCGTTTGCTAAGCTAATGGAATGGGTCATGTCAATCAGATCATTCAACTAATGATGTGACCTCGTTAATCAAATAACAACTCTTTTGTCCATGGTTAGGAAACATAACCATCTTTGATTAACGAGCTAGTCAAGTAGAGGCATACTAGTGACACTCTGTTTGTCCATGTCTTCACACATGTATTATGTTTCCGGTTAATACAATTCTAGCATGAATAATAAACATTTATCATGATATAAGGAAATAAATAATAACTTTATTATTGCCTCTAGGGCATATTTCCTTCAGTCTCCCACTTGCACTAGAGTCAATAATCTAGTTCACATCGCCATGTGATTTAACAGCAATAGTTCACATCACCATGTGATTAACACCCATAGTTCACATCGCCATGTGACCAACACCCAAAGGGTTTACTGGATTTAGTAATCTAGTTCACATCGCTATGTGATTAACCCCAAAGAGTACTAAGGTGTGATCATGTTTTGCTTGTGAGAGAATCTTAGTCAACGGGTCTGCCACATTCAGATCCACATGTATTTTGCAAATTTTTATGTCAACAATGCTCTGCATGGAGCTACTCTAGCTAATTGCTCCCACTTTCAATATGTATCTAGACCGAGACTTAGAGTCATCTAGATTAGTGTCAAAACTTGCATCGGCGTAACCCTTTACGACGAACCTTTTGTCAAGTCCATAATCGAGAAACATATCCTTATTTCACTAAGGATAATTCTGACCGCTGTCCAGTGATCTACTCCTAGATCACTATTGTACTCCCTTGCCAAATCAGTGCAAGGTATACAATAGATCTGGTATACAGCATGACATACTTTATAGAACCTATGGCCAAGGCATAGGGAATGACTTTCATTCTCTTTCTATCTTCTGTCGTGGTCGGGCTTTGAGTCTTACTCAACTTCACACCTTGTAATACAGGCAAGAACTCTTTCTTTGACTGTTCCATTTTGAACTACTTCAAAATCTTGTCAAGGTATGTACTCATTGAAAAAACTTATCAAGCGTCTTCATCTATCTCTATAGATCTTGGAGCTCAATATGTAAGCAGCTTCACCGAAGTCTTTCTTTGAAAAACTCCTTTCAAACACTCCTTTATTCTTTACAGAATAATTCTACATTATTTCCGATCAACAATATGTCATTCACATATACTTATCAGAAATGCGGTAGTGCTCCCACTCACTTTCTTGTAAATACAGGCTTCACCGCAAGTCTGTATAAAACTATATGCTTTGATCAACTTATCAAAGCATATATTCCAACTCCGAGATGCTTGCACCAGTCCACAGATGGATCGCTGGAGCTTGCACATTTTGTTAGCACCTTTCGGATTGACAAAACCTTCTAGTTGCATCACATACAACTCTTCTTTAATAAATCCATTAAAGAATGCAGTTTTGTTTATCCATTTGCCAGATTTCATAAAATGCGGCAATTGCTAACATGATTCGGACAGACTTAAGCATAGATACGGGTGAGAAACTCTCATCGTAGTCAACACTTTAAACTTGTCGAAAACATTTTGCGACAATTCTAGCTTTGTAGATAGTAAGACTACTATCAACGTCCGTCTTCCTCTTGAAGATCCATTTATTTTCTATGGCTTGCCGATCATTGGGCAAATCCATCAAAGTCCATACTTTGTTCTCATACATGGATCATATCTCAGATTTCATGGCCTCAAACCATTTCGCGGAATTTGGGCTCATCATCGCTTCCTCATAGTTCGTAGGTTCGTCATGGTCAAGTAACATGACCTCCAGAACAGGATTAACGTACCACTCTGGTGCGGATCTCACTCTGGTTTACCTATAAGATTCGGTAGTAACTTGATCTGAAGTTACATGATCATCATCATTAGCTTCCTCACTAATTGGTGTAGTAGTCACAAGAACAGTTTTTGTGATGAACTACTTTCCAATAAGGTAGAAGGTACAATTACCTTATCAAGTTTTCTACTTTCCTCCCACTCACTTCTTTCGAGAGAAACTCCTTCTCTAGAAAGGATCCATTATAAGCAATGAATGTCTTGCCTTAGGATCTGTGATAGAAGGTGTACCCAACAGTCTCCTTTGGGTATCCTATGAAGACATATTTCTCCGATTTGGTTTTGAGCTTATCAGGATGAAACTTTTTCACATAAGCATCACAACCCCAAACTTTAAGAAACGACAACTTTGGTTTCTTGCCAAACCATAGTTCATACAGTGTCGTCTCAACGGATTTAGATGGTGCCCTATTTAACGTGAATGCAACTGTCTCTAATGCATAACCCCAAAAAACGATAGTGGTAAATCAGTAGGAAACATCATAGATTGCACTATATCCAATAAAGTACGGTTATGACGTTCGGACACACCATTACACTGTGGTGTTCCATGTGGCGTGAGTAGTGAAACTATTTCACATTGTTTTTAACTGAAGACCAAACTCGGAACTCAAATACTCTTCTCTACGATCAGATCATAGAAACTTTATTTTCTTGTTACGATGATTTTTCACTTCACTCTGAAATTCTTTGAACTTTTCAAATGTTTCAGACTTATGTTTCATCAAGTAGATATACTCATATCTGCTCAAATCATCTGTGAAGATCAGAAAATAATGATACTTGTCGCGAGCCTTAATATTCATCGGACCACATGCATCAGTATGTATGATTTCCAACAAATCTGTTGCTTGCTTCATTGTTCCGGAGAACGGCGTTTTAGTCATCTTTCCCATAAGGCATGGTTCGCAAGCATCAAGTGATTCATAATCAAGTGATTCCAAAATCCCATCAGCATGGAGTTTCTTCATGCGCTTTACACCAATATGACCTAAACGGAAGTGCCACAAATAAGTTGCACTATCATTATTAACTTCGCATCTTTTGGTTTCAATACTATGAATATGTGTATCACTAAGATCGAGATCCAATGAACTATTTTCATTGGGTGTGTAACCATATAAGGTTTTATTCATGTAAACAGAACAACAATTTATTCTTTTACTTAAATGAATAATCGTATTACAATAAACATGATCAAATCATATTCATGCTCAACGCAAACACCAAATAACACTTATTTAGGTTCAACACTAATCCCGAAAGTATAGGGAGTGTGCGATGATGATCATATCAATCTTGGAACCACTTCCAACACACATCATCACTTCACCCTTAACTAGTCTCTGTTCATTCTGCAACTCCCGTTTCGAGTTACTACTCTTAGCAACTGAACTAGCATCAAATGCTGAGGGGTTGCTATAAACACTAGTAAAGTACACATCAACATGTATATCAAATATACTTATGTTCACTTTGCCATCCTTCTTATCCGCCAATCACTTGGGGTAGTTCCGCTTCCAGTGACCAGTCCCTTTGCAGTAGAAGCACTCAGTCTCAGGCTTAGGTCCAGACTTGGGCTTCTTCACTAGAGCAGCAACTTGCTTGTCGTTCTTCTTGAAGTTCCCCTTCTTCCCTTTGCCTTTTTCTTGAAACTAGTGGTCTTGTCAACCATCAACACTTGATGTTTTTCTTGATTTCTACCTTCGTTGATTTCAGCATCACGAAGAGCTTGGGAGTTGTTTCCGTTATCCCTTGCATATTATAGTTCATCACGAAGTTCTACTAACTTGGTGATGGTGACTAGAGAATTCTGTCAATCACTATCTTATCTGGAAGATTAACTCCCACTTGATTCAAGCGATTGTAGTACCCAGACAATCTGAGCACATGCTCACTAGTTGAGCGATTCTCCTCCATCTTTTAGCTATAGAACTTGTTGGAGACTTCATATCTCTCAACTCGGGTATTTGCTTGAAATATTATCTTCAACTCCTGGAACATCTCATATGGTCCATGACGTTCAAAACGTCTTTGAAGTCCCGATTCTAAGCCATTAAGCATGGTGCACTTAACTATCATGTAGTCATCATATTGAGTTAGCCAAACGTTCATAACGTCTTTATCTGCTCCTGCAATAGGTCTGTCACCTAGCGGTGCATCAAGGACATAATTCTTCTGTGCAGCAATGAGGATAAACCTCAGATCACGGATTCAATCCGCATCATTGCTACTAACATCTTTCAACACAATTTTCTCTAGGAACATATCAAAAATAAACACAGGGAAGCAACAACGCGAGCTATTGATCTACAACATAGATATGCTAATACTTCCAGGACTAAGTTCATGAAAATTAAAGTTCAATTAATCATATTACTTAAGAACTCCCACTTAGATAGACATCCCTCTAATCCTCTAAGTGATCACGTGATCCAAATCAACTAAACCATAGCCGATCATCACGTGAGATGGAGTAGTTTTCAATGGTGAACATCGTTATGTTGATCATATCTACTATATGATTCACGCTCGACCTTTCGGTCTCTGTGTTCCGAGGCCATATCTGCATATGCTAGGCTCGTCAAGTTTAACCTGAGTATTCCGCGTGTGCAACTGTTTTGCACCCGTTGTATTTGGACGTAGAGCTTATCACACCCGATCATCACGTGGTGTCTGGGCACGACGAACTTTGGCAACGGTGCATACTCAGGGAGAACACTTCTTGATAATTTAGTGAGAGATCATCTTATAATGCTACCGTCAATCAAAGCAAGATAAGATGCATAAAAGGATAAACATCACATGCAATCAATATAAGTGATATGATATGGCCATCATCATCTTGTGCTTGTGATCTCCATCTCCGAAGCACCGTCATGATCACCATCGTCACCGGCGTGACACCTTGATCTCCATCTTAGCATCGTTGTCATCTCGCCAATCTTATGCTTCCACGACTATCACTACCGCTTAGTAATAAAGTAAAGCATTACATCGCAATTCATTGCATACAATAAAGCGACAACCATATGGCTCCTGCCAGTTGCCGATAAATTGGTTACAAAATATGATCATCTCATACAATAAAATCAGCATCATGCCTTGACCATATCACATCACAACATGCCCTGCAAAAACAAGTTAGACGTCCTCTACTTTGTTGTTGCAAGTTTTACGTGGCTGCTACGGGCTTAAGTAAGAACTCATCTCACCTACGCATCAAAACCACAACGATAGTTCGTCAAATAGACTTCGTTTTAACCTTCTCAAGGACCGGGTGTAGCCACACTTGGTTCAACTAAAGTTGGAGAGACAGTCTTCCGCAAGCCATCTATGTGCAAAGCACGTCGAGGGAACTGGTCTCGCGTAAGAGTACGCGTAAGGTTGGTCCGGATCGTCTCGTCCAACAATACCGCCGAACCAAAGTATGACATGCTGGTAGGCAGTATGACTTGTATCGCCCACAACTCACTTGTGTTCTACTCGTGCAAATAACATCAAACCATAAAAACCTAGGCTCGGATGCCACTGTTGGGGAACGTAGTAATTTCAAAAAAATTCCTACGCACACGCAAGATCATGGTGATGCATAGCAACGAGAGGGGAGAGTGTTGTCTACGTACCAACGCAGACCGACTGCGGAAGCGATCACACAACATAGAGGAAGTAGTCGTACGTCTTCTCGATCTGACCGATCCAAGCACCGTTACTCCGGCACCTCCGAGTTCTTAGCACACGTTCAGCTCGATGACGATCCTCGGGCTCCGATCCAGCAAAGCGTCGAGGAAGAGTTTCGTCAGCACGACGGCGTGGTGACGATCTTGATGTATTACCGACGCAGGGCTTCGCCTAAGCTCTACAACGATATGACCGAGGTGGAATTTGGTGGCAGGGGGCACCGCACACGGCTAAGGAACGATCAACAATGATCAACTTGTGTGTCTTGGGGTGTCCCCTGCCCCCGTATATAAAGGGGCAAAGGGGGAGAGGTGCGGCCGGCCCCTTGGTGCGCCAGGAGGAGTCCTACTCCTACCGGGAGTAGGACTCCCCCCCTCCAATCCTATTCCAACTAGGATTCTCCAAAGAGAAGAGAGAAAGAGGGGGGTCGGCCCCTTCTCCTAGTCCTAATAGGACTATGGAAGGGGGGGAGGTGCGCAGCCCTTGTGGGCAGCCCTCTCACCTTTCCACTAAGGCCCATGTAGGCCCATTTGGCTCCCGGGGGGTTCCGGTAACCCTCCCGGTAATCCGATAAAATCCCGATTTTACTCGGAACACTTCCGATGTCCAAACATAGACTTCCAATATATCAATCTTTATGTCTCGACCATTTCGAGACTCCTCGTCATGTCCCCGATCTCATCCGGGACTCCGAACTCCTTCGGTACATCAAAACTCATAAACTCATAATACAACTGTCATTGAAACCTTAAGCGTGCGGACCCTACGGTTCGAGAACAATGTAGACATGACCGAGACACGTCTCCGGTCAATAACCAATAGCGGGACCTGGATTCCCATATTGGCTCCTACATATTCTACAAAGATCTTTATCGGTCAGACCGCATAACAACATACGTTGTTCCCTTTGTCATCGGTATGTTACTTGCCCGAGATTCGATCGTCGGTATCCAATACCTAGTTCAATCTCGTTACCGGCAAGTCTCTTTACTCGTTCCGTAATACATCATCTCGCAACTAACTTCTTAGTTGCAATGCTTGCAAGGCTTATGTGATGTGCATTACCGAGAGGGCCCAGTGATACCTCTCGGACAATCAGAGTGACAAATCCTAATCTCGAAATACGCCAACCCAACATCTACCTTTGGAGACACCTGTAGTACTCCTTTATAATCACCCAGTTACGTTGTGACGTTTGGTAGCACCCAAAGTGTTCCTCCGGTAAACAGGAGTTGCATAATCTCATAGTCATAGGAACATGTATAAGTCATGAAGAAAGCAATAGCAACATACTAAACGATCGTTTGCTAAGCTAATGGAATGGGTCATGTCAATCAGATCATTCAACTAATGATGTGACCTCGTTAATCAAATAACAACTCTTTTGTCCATGGTTAGGAAACATAACCATCTTTGATTAACGAGCTAGTCAAGTAGAGGCAT
Organism: Triticum monococcum; assembly: GCA_034509565.1. Taxonomy (NCBI): domain Eukaryota; kingdom Viridiplantae; phylum Streptophyta; class Magnoliopsida; order Poales; family Poaceae; genus Triticum; species Triticum monococcum. Next base: position 39,663,391 of record CM067844.1, read on the forward strand.
ACTAGTGACACTCTGTTTGTCTATGTATTCACACATGTATTATGTTTCCGGTTAATACAATTCTAGCATGAATAATAAACATTTATCATGATATAAGGAAATAAATAATAACTTTATTATTGCCTCTAGGGCATATTTCCTTCAGGGACGGCCTGGCCGATCGTGGCTTTGGGCCAGCTGGCCAGTTGGCCAGTGGGCCGCGCAGCTGGGTGGCTGCTGAGCCGGCTGGCCAGCGCGTGCGTGCGTGTTTTTTTTACAAAACAAAACTATAACAGAGCAAAAATAACAAAGAAATTACATAGGCATATTATATACCAAAATATTCATAAGAATACCTCGAATAAGATGAACTATTTTTCAAGTTCAAATAAAATCCAAAATAAATTATAAAAGTCAAACAATGCTACTGTTATATTTGAAATCAATAAAAATCATTTTTTTTAAATAGCAAAATGATTTCAAATTTATTTTCTCCTAATTTTCTATTGAAGGGAATCATTTTACCCTTATTTACATTTATTTATTTTTAGGAGAAAAATATTTTGAATAGAAACTCAAATAACTCCCAATTGGATTTGGATTTGGAATTTCAAACAACTTCAAATGGAAAAAGAGTTTCAAATAACTTCAAAGTGACTTCCAATTTATTTCTTTGAAACTTCCAACTCTCTTTCCTCAAATATGAAGAAGTCATTTTTATCTTCCCTCATGAACTCATTGAGTTGCTTAAAGTTTCTAAATTTGAAATATTTCAAATGGAATTCAAATCATTTTTGAACCCCTTTTCATTTCTTTAAATGGAAGAGGTCATATTATCTTCACTCTAGGGTTTTGTAATGAATTTGAACTCAGGGAGATCAAAATGCAAGATGAAAGTTTTGGGAAAGTCCTTTTATTCCCTCTCATTCAACTTTCAAAAAGTTTCAATTTCCACTCAGTTTCACACAATCAAGCACACAAAATCAAACAAACAATCACAATTATTTATTTAATATAACATTCCAAAATTTAGAATTTTGGAATGTTACAAACTACCACCCTTAAAATGAATCTCGTCCTCGAGATTCGGAGAGGCTAGAAAGAAGGTTAGGTTTGGGGGGTCTCCTTGAAAATCCATTCATCAACACATGGTATGGGGTGCTACCACCCTTAGAAGCATGGTCACGATTCCAACAACACTCATGTACTCCATCTTTTGTGCTGACGGTGTCGGTCTTCTCATATTCTCCGAGATAACTCCTTCACTTTTGCTCTTCTGGTAAGGGCATGGCCTTTTCCTCAAAATTAGGAGTCCTTGCATCAAAATATGATCCTTCCGAGACTGGGTCTTCTTAGCTGACATGTCTGTCACCAATGGTAAACAAATATCGTAAATCTCATGGTGGTCAACAATTACTGGTTCCTCCTGCAGGAAATGGGTCTGGGATGAACCTCACAGCATAACCTACGATTGGCACAGGTGCCTGTACAGGGTTTCCATCATCCTGCCATTCTAAGGCTTTTGGCTTGTCATGTCGACACTCTTCTAGGGTTTTAAGGCTCTCTAATTTTCTATCAACATATGATAGCTCATGATAGATGTCTCCGGTATGGGGGCCAATCCATCCCATACTTGAATCATTACCACATACGCAGATAGTGGATCACGTATTCTAACACTTGGGCATCCTCACAAGCATTGCAGAACTTCTCTTCCCCACGAACTGGGTTCGGGTAAATCCATTTGTTCTGCAAGCCAAACAAAATCTCTATCGCTTCTTCACAACTCTCGGGTTTACGTAACCTCCTATGAAACATCTGCTGATGAACTCACAGCTTCTTCTAGAATTCTTTTCTTCAACAAGATTGTGCTTGTTTCCTTATCAAATCCTGGCTCCTGTGGGTTATGGCCCACTTCAACACTTGTATAATTTTAACTCATCCTTGGAGCTACTATTGTTCCATATTCCAACATTACATCTCCTTTAAATCCAATATCACTTCATTCCTGCCTACTCTTGGGGTAACCATCATAACTAAAACAAAACTCCAACTCATTTGTCCAAACTCCAACTTTATATGGAACAACATTTTCCTTTCCATCGGTTAATTGTTCACACAGACAAGTATCGCCAAAAAAATGCACTGGTTCATCCATAATTCATATTCTCTTCATATCAAATCCCTTATTGCATCCTTAACCACTACTCAAAACTCAAATTTCAAAAGTACTCTATTACAAAAGCTGCCATCCACATAGTTTGGTATGGTCAAGCATTACTTCCATCTTTATTCATTTGCCCTTCTTGAAGATGTTTTAGTCCCACCGGAATTGTGCGATGTGATCCTTGAAATGATCAACCTTTTGCTTCATCATGGTGGCCATGAGCTTCATCTCCATCATCTCTGCATGGACCTCTGTCAGGTATTCCTGAGTGTGACGGAGTCTTGCTTCTAGTATTTCTCCAATCTGACGTATGGCTTCCATAGCAGCTTCACGAATAGAGTCGCAGAATGTTGCTCGTGGTACTCGAGAAATAAAAAAGTATTGCCCCATAGTCTTTGGGCAAACTCCCTTCACACGATGGAGGTGTACCTCCACATACCAAAGTTCAACTCCCTTCTCCATGAAAGGATAACCCTTGTAAACTGCATCTCCTTCAAGATGAATATGCTTCATCATGTCCTTCAGGATTTTTGGGTAATCCTGATCACTGGTCAGGGTCATGATTGTTTCCGAGCCCTTGAGAAAAGACTCGTAAAGGGTTGTCATCTGCAGGTATAAGATAGAAGGGGTACTCAGGATACTGCATGTATTTCCTTGGGTGAAATGTGATTGTTTTCTGGAAAAGTTTGGGGTCAGCTTGTCCATGGATTCAAGGTTTTAGTCTGGGTGAGATAATGAGAGAGGCACACACATTCAACAAACAACTCATAACATTTCATATGAGATTCCAAACACCTCAACTTTTATTGCTTTACGAACTATTACAATTTCTATTTCATAACTCAACTCAACATCCCCAACGAAAATACAAGTGTGTTCCAACTATATTACATGCTTTATTCAAATACCAAGATCTCAACTACTCTACTCAAGCTCTCCTCGGGTTTGAACATTCTCTGGAAAAATGTCCTACTCCTTTGCAGCATAAACAAATGACTCCAGACAAATCCAGGGGCTTCCTGGTGGTTATCTTGGCTCCTTGGGTTCTTGGCTTCCTTGCTGGGCATTTGCTAGTGTAATGACCTAAATCCTTGCACCTGTAACAAGTGATTTGACTCAGGTCCTTTTCTGTAGAAATTGGGTTCTTCTGGGGATACATGCTCTTTCTCTTCCTCGACTTCTTCGTTCCGATCAATTCTTCTATCTCATGTCGATCAAACTTCACTTCTTCTATCGGGAAGTCTCCCAGATACTCTTGGTTTTCCTTCATGCAATATTGTAAAAAATGTCCATCTTCTCCACATGAATAGAAAGCATTGGAGTAAAATCGGTTTAGGCTTTCTCCATCAAGGTCGTCAACATCTTCTTTCATCACCGGTTTTCTTAAACTTTCCCTAAGGGCTTCTTTCACTGCTTCCTTCTGCTGCTTGGTAATTTCTTGTACCTTGGGATAAATATGACACTGGGCAGGGTAGTGCGTAGTTCCTTCACACAAGAAACAAGTAACCTTCATGGTTGGACATTCTTCAGCTTGGTGATTTCCTTCACAATGAGGGCATCCATCCTTGTGTTCTTCATGGGTATGTCCTATCTCACCACAAATCTTGCATGCACAAGGTTCCTTCATTTTATTGCCATAGGGTTTCTGAATAAGACGAGATCTCAGTAGAGTCATCTTGAATTGCTCCCAAGTTTTTGCTCCGTTACATCCTTGTATGGCATGATGCATTTTCCACCAGCTTGCAGCACTTTTTGTAAAGTACTGAAGAGCGTATTGAACCTCATACTTCCTTGCAACCAAATTGCTCCTGAAGTGATTCTCCATGTTTTGAATCCATAGCTCTGCCTCCAACTGAGTGATCGGTTCAGAGAATACAAGTCCATCTTCATTCATCATCTAGTGGGTCCAAGGGTTTTGGGATGAGATAAGAGGGATGCACACAATACACACAATATAGTTTTGAAAATAAGTTTCATTTGTGGCTGTCAGGAAACACATCAAACAATGACAGCTCACAAACATTGCATCTAACATAAGTATACAACAGGGGTTTGGTCCTCTAAAGTTCATATAAATCTTGGAATTCTTCCATGTCTTCAAATTCTTCAATTCTTCGGAGGCTTCGACTATTGTAGCTTCAACTCTCCTAGTGTATGGTGAAGTCTGATATCTTGTCGTTCTCGGAGTGGCTTCAGTTCATCCTCCGTGTGGTCTAAAGGGAACGGGGTTTGTCTAACTAAAAAGGGAATGTTTGATAAAGCTCAGAAAAGAAGAGAGATAAAGGACCTTTTGAAAATTAAGTTTTAGAGAAATCCTTTCCTATGGGCTTTCCAGTTTCTAGGGTCACGTCCTACAGTCAACATGTGCTCTGATACCATCTCTGTAGAGACCCGACCTCAAACGGTCAAGCCTCTGTGTATCCGTGCCATCCCTGGATCGGTATGCTGGCACACACAGTACATCAATGTATATATCAAAGTGCAATCACATGTATAAATTGTAGGGGAACGTTGCAGAAAACAAAAAAATTCTATGTTTTCACCAAGATCCATCTATGAGTTCATCTAGCAACGAGTGATCGGATGCATCTACATACCTTTGTAGATCGCGAGCGAAAGCGTTCAAGAGAACGGGGATGAGGGAGTCGTACTCGACGTGATCCAAATCACCGAAGATCCTAGCGCCGAACGGATGGCACCTCCGCGTTCAACACATGTACGGTCAGCGTGATGTCTCCTCCTTCTTGATCCAGCAAGGGGGGAGGAGAGGTTGATGAAGATCCAGCAGCACGACGGCGTGGTGGTGGATGCAGGAGTCACCGCAGCACGGCTTCGCCGTTCTACTGCAAGAGGGAGAGGTGTAGCAGGGGAGAGGGAGGCGCCAAGAGTCAAGGGTGTGGCTGCCCCTCCCTCCCCCCCTTTATATAGGCTCCCCAAGGGGGGGCGCCGGCCCTAGGAGATGGGATCTCCTAGGGGGCGGTGGCCAAGGGTGGAGTGGCCCCCAAGGCAAGTGCCCCCCCCACCCTAGGGTTTCCAACCCTAGGCGCAGGGGGTGGGCCAAGGGGGGCACACCAGCCCACTATGGGCTGGTTCCCCTCCCCACTTCAGCCCATGGGGCCCTCCGGGATGGGTGGCCCCACCCGGTGGACCCCCGGGACCCATCCGATGGTCTCGGTACAATACCGGTGACCCCCGAAACTCTCCCGATGGCCGAAACTGCACTTCCTATATATAATTCTTCACCTCAGGACCATTCCGGAACTCCTCGTGACATCCAGCATCTCATCCGGGACTCCGAACAACTTTTGGGTTACTGCATATTCATATCTCTACAACCCTAGCATCACCGAACCTTAAGTGTGTAGACCCTACGGGTTCGGGAGACATGTAGACATGACCGAGATGGCTCTCCGGTTAATAACCAATAGCGGGATCTGGATACCCATGTTGGCTCCCACATGCTCCTCGATGATCTCATCGGATGAACCACGATGTCGAGGATTCAAGCAACCCCGTATACAATTCCCTTTGTCAATTGGTACGTTACTTGCCCGAGATTCGATCGTCGGTATCCCAATACCTCGTTCAATCTCGTTACCGGCAAGTCACTTTACTCGTACCGTAATGCATGATCCCGTGACCAGACACTTGGTCACTTTGAGCTCATTATGATGATGCATTACCGAGTGGGCCCAGAGATACCTCTCCGTCATACGGAGTGACAAATCCCAGTCTTGATTCGTGCCAACCCAACAGACACTTTCGGAGATACCTGTAATGTACCTTTATAGTCACCCAGTTACGTTGTGACGTTTGGCACACCCAAAGCACTCCTACGGTATCCGGGAGTTACACGATCTCATGGTCTAAGGAAAAGATACTTGACATTGGAAAAACTCTAGCAAACGAACTATACGATCTTGTGCTATGTTTAGGATTGGGTCTTGTCCATCACATCATTCTCCTAATGATGTGATCTCGTTATCAATGACATCCAATGTCCATAGTCAGGAAACCATGACTATTTGTTGATCAACGAGCTAGTCAACTAGAGGCATACTAGGGACATGTTGGTGTCTATGCATTCACACATGTATTACGATTTCCGGATAACACAATTATAGCATGAATAAAAGACAATTATCATGAACAAGGAAATATAATAATAATGCTTTTATTATTGCCTCTAGGGCATATTTCCAACAGTCTCCCACTTGCACTAGAGTCAATAATCTAGTTAAATTGTGATGAATCGAACACCCATGGAATTCTGGTGTTGATCATGTTTTGCTCTAGGGAGAGGTTTAGTCAACGGATCTGCTACATTCAGGTCTGTATGTACTTTACAAATATCTATGTCTCCATCTTGAACATTTTCACGAATGGAGTTGAAGCGACACTTGATGTGCCTGGTCTTCTTGTGAAACCTGGGCTCCTTGGCAAGTGCAATAGCTCCAGTGTTGTCACAGAAGAGTTTGATCGGCCCCGACGCATTGGGTATGACTCCTAGGTCGGTGATGAACTCCTTCAGCCAAATTGCTTCATGTGCTGCCTCCGAGGCTGCCATGTACTCCGCTTCACATGTAGATCCCGCCACGACGCTCTGCTTGCAACTGCACCAGCTTACTGCCCCACCATTCAAAATATACACGTATCCGGTTTGTGACTTAGAGTCATCCAGATCTGTGTCGAAGCTAGCATCGACGTAACCCTTTACGACGAGCTCTTCGTCACCTCCATAAACGAGAAACATTTCCTTAGTCCTTTTCAGGTACTTCGGGATATTCTTGACCGCTGTCCAGTGTTCCTTGCCGGGATTACTTTGGTACCTTCCTACCAAACTTACGACAAGGTTTACATCAGGTCTGGTACACAGCATGGCATACATAATAGACCCTATGGCTGAGGCATAGGGGATGACACTCATCTCTTCTATATCTTCTGCCATGGTCGGACATTGAGTTGAGCTCAATTTCACACCTTGCAACACAGGCAAGAACCCCTTCTTAGACTGATCCATATTGAACTTCTTCAATATCTTATCAAGGTATGTGCTTTGTGAAAGACCTATGAGGCGTCTTGATCTATCTCTATAGATCTTGATGCCTAATATATAAGCAGCTTCTCCAAGGTCCTTCATTGAAAAACTCTTATTCACGTAGGCCTTAATGCTGTCCAAAAGTTCTATATCATTTCCCATCAAAAGTATGTCATCTACATATAATATGAGAAATGCTATAGAGCTCCCACTCACTTTCTTGTAAACGCAGGCTTCTCCATAAGTCTGCATAAACCCAAACGCTTTGATCATCTCATCAAAGCGAATGTTCCAACTCCGAGATGCTTGCACCAACCCATAAATCGAGCGTTGGAGCTTGCACACCTTGTCAACATTCTTAGGATCGACAAAACCTTCCGGCTGCATCATATACAATTATTCCTTAAGGAAACCATTAAGGAATGTCGTTTTGATGTCCATTTGCCATATCTCATAATCATAGAATGCGGCAATTGCTAACATGATTCAGACGGACTTCAGCTTCGCTACGGGTGAGAAAGTCTCATCGTAGTCAACCCCTTGAACTTGTCGATAACCCTTAGCGACAAGCCTAGCTTTATAGATGGTCACATTACCATCCGCGTCTGTCTTCTTCTTAAAGATCCATTTATTTTCTATGGCTCGCCGATCATCGGGCAAGTCAGTCAAAGTCCATACTTCGTTTTCATACATGGATCCTATCTCGGATTTCATGGCTTCCAGCCATTTGTTGGAATCCGGGCCCACCATTGCTTCTTCATAGTTCGAAGGTTCACCGTTGTCTAACAACATGATTTCCAAGATAGGGTTGCCGTACCACTCTAGTGCGGAACGTGTCCTTGTGGACCTACGAAGTTCGGTAGCAACTTGATCTAAAGTTTCATGATCATCATCATTAACTTCCTCTCTAGTCGGTGCAGGCACCTCAGGAACATTTTCTTGAGTTGCGCCACTTTCCGGTTCAAGATGTAATACTTCATCAAGTTCTACTTTCCTCCCACTTACTTCTTTCGAGAGAAACTCTTAATCTAGAAAGGATCCATGCTTGGCAACAAAGATCTTGCCTTCGAATCTGAGGTAGAAGGTATACCCAATAGTTTCTTTAGGGTATCCTATGAAGACGCATTTTTCCGACTTGGGTTCGAGCTTTTCAGGTTGAAGTTTCTTGACACAAGCATCGCATCCCCAAACTTTTAGAAATGACAGCTTAGGTTTCTTCCCAAACCATAATTCATACGGTGTCGTCTCAACGGATTTCGACGGAGCCCTATTTAAAGTGAATGCGGCAGTCTCTAAAGCATAGCCCCAAAATGATAGCGGTAAATCGGTAAGAGACATCATAGATCGCACCATATCTAATAGAGTGCGATTACGACGTTCGGACACACCATTACGCTGAGGTGTTCCAGGCGGCGTGAGTTGTGAAACTATTCCACATTTTCTTAAGTGTGTGCCAAATTCGTGACTCAAGTATTCTCCCCCTCGATCTGATCGCAAGAACTTGATTTTCCTATCACGTTGATTCTCAACCTCACTCTGAAATTCCTTGAACCTTTCAAAGGTCTCAGACTTGTGTTTCATTAAATAGACATACCCATATCTACTCAAGTCATCAGTGAGGGTGAGAACATAATGATAGCCACCGCGAGCCTCAACACTCATTGGACCGCACACATCAGTATGTATGATTTCCAATAAGTTGGTTGCTCGCTCCATTGTTCCTGAGAACGGAGTCTTGGTCATTTTACCCATGAGGCATGGTTCGCACGTGTCAAATGATTCGTAATCAAGAGACTCTAAAAGTCCATCTGCATGGAGCTTCTTCATGCGTTTGACACCTATGTGACCAAGGCGGCAGTGCCACAAGTATGTGGGACTATCATTATCAACTTTACATCTTTTGGTATTCATACTATGAATATGTGTAGCATTACGCTCGAGATTCATTAAGAATAAACCATTCACCATTGGAGCATGACCATAAAACATATCTCTCATATAAATAGAACAACCATTATTCTCGGATTTAAATGAGTAGCCATCTCGAATTAAACGAGATCCTGATACAATGTTCATGCTCAAAGCTGGCACTAAATAACAATTATTGAGGTTTAAAACTAATCCCGTAGGTAAATGTAGAGGTAGCGTGCCAACGGTGATCACATCGACCTTGGAACCATTCCCGACGCGCATCGTCACCTCGTCCTTCGCCAGTCTCCGCTTATTCCGCAGCTCCTGCTTTGAGTTACAAATGTGAGCAACCGCACCGGTATCAAATGTTGGGGAACGTAGTAATTTCAAAAAAATTCCTACGCACATGCAAGATCATGGTGATGCATAGCAACGAGAGGGGAGAGGGTTGTCTACGTACCAACACAGACCGACTGCGGAAGCGATCACACAACATGGAGGAAGTAGTCGTACGTCTTCCCGATCCGACCGATCCAAGCACCGTTACTCCGGCACCTCCGAGTTCTTAGCACACGTTCAGCTCGATGACGATCCCCGGGCTCCGATCCAGCAAAGCTTCGCGGAGGAGTTCCGTCAGCACGACGGCGTGATGACGATCTTGATGTTCCACCGACGCAGGGCTTCGCCTAAGCACTACAACGATATGATCGAGGTGGAATATGGTGGCAGGGGGCACCGCACACGGCTAAGGAACGATCTCAATGATCAACTTGTGTGTCTAGAGGTGCCCCCTGCCCCCGTATATAAAGGATCCAAGGGGGAGGGGCCGGCCGGCCTAGGAGGAGGCGCGCCAAGGGGAGTCCTACTCCCACCGGGAGTAGGACTCCCTCCTTCCTTGTTGGAGTAGGAGAAGGGGAAAGAGGGGGAGAGGAATAAGGAAAAGGGGGCTGCGCCCCTTGTCCAATTCGGACCAGAGGGGGGGGCTCAGGCCTCCTTCCTTTTGGCATCTCTCCTCTATTCCCGTATGGCCCAATAAGGCCCATATACTCCCCGCCGAATTCCCGTAACTCTCCGGTACTCCGAAAAATACCCGAATCACTCGGAACCTTTCTGAAGTACGAATATAGTCGTCCAATATATCGATCTTTACGTCTCAACCATTTCGAGACTCCTCGTCATGTCTCCGATCTCATCCGGGACTCCGAACTCCTTCGGTACATCAAAACTCATAAACTCATAATATAACTATCATCGAAACCTTAAGCGTGCGGACCCTACGGTTCGAGAACAATGTAGACATGACCGAGACACGTCTCCGGTCAATAACCAATAGCAGGACCTGGATGCCCATATTGGCTCCTACATATTCTACGAAGATCTTTATCGGTCAGACCGCATAACGACATACGTTGTTCCCTTTGTCATCGGTATGTTACTTGCCCGAGATTCGATCGTCGGTATCCAATACCTAGTTCTATCTCGTTACCGGCAAGTCTCTTTACTCGTTTCGTAATACATCATCTCACAACTAACATATTAGTTGCAGTGCTTGCAAGGCTTATGTGATGTGCATTACCGAGAGGGCCCAGAGATACCTCTCCGACAATCGGAGTGACAAATCCTAATCTCGAAATACGCCAACCCAACATCTACCTTTGGAGACACCTGTAGTACTCCTTTATAATCACCCAGTTACGTTGTGACGTTTGGTAGCACCCAAAGTGTTCCTCCGGCAAACGGGAGTTGCATAATCTCATAGTCATAGGAACATGTATAAGTCATGAAGAAAGCAATAGCAACATACTAAAAACGATCGGGTGCTAAGCTAATGGAATGGGTCATGTCAATCAGATCATTCAACTAATGATGTGATCCCGTTAATCAAATAACAACTCTTTGTTCATGGTTAGGAAACATAACCATCTTTGATTAACGAGCTAGTCAACTAGAGGCATACTAGTGACACTCTGTTTGTCTATGTATTCACACATGTATTATGTTTCCGGTTAATACAATTCTAGCATGAATAATAAACATTTATCATGATATAGGGAAATAAATAATAACTTTATTATTGCCTCTAGGGCATATTTCCTTCAGTCTCCCACTTGCACTAGAGTCAATAATCTAGTTCACATCGCCATGTGATTAAACAGCAATAGTTTACATCACCATGTGATTAACACCCATAGTTCACATCGTCATGTGACCAACACTCAAAGGGTTTACTAGAGTCAGTAATCTAGTTCACATATCTATGTGATTAACACCCAAAGAGTACTAAGGTGTGATCATGTTTTGCTTGTGAGATAATTTTAGTCAACCGGGTCTGTCACATTCAGATCCGTAAGTATTTTGCAAGTTCTATGTCTACAATGCTCTACACGGAGCTACTCTAGCTAATTGCTCCCACTTTCAATATGTATCCAGATTGAGACTTTAGATTCATCTGGGTCAGTGTCAAAAACTTGCATCGACGTAACCCTTTACGACGAACCTTTTTGTCACGTCCATAATCGAGAAACATATCCTTATTCACTAAGGATAATTCTGACCGCTGTCCAGTGATCTACTCCTAGATCACTATTGTACTCCCTTGCCAAATCAATGCAGGGTATACAATAGATCTGGTATACAGCATGACATACTTTATAGAACCTATGGCCAAGGCATAGGGAATGACTTTTATTCTCTTTCTATCTTCTGCCGTGGTCGGGCTTTGAGTCTTACTCAACTTCACACCTTGTAATACAGGCAAGAACTCTTTCTTTGACTGCTCCATTTTGAACTACTTCAAAATCTTGTCAAGGTATGTACTCATTGAAAAAACTTATCAAGCGTCTTGATCTATCTCTATAGATCTTGAAGCTCAATATGTAAGCAGCTTCACCGAAGTCTTTCTTTGAAAAACTCTTTTCAAACACTCCTTTATGCTTTACAGAATAATTCTACATTATTTCCGATCAACAATATGTCATTCACATATACTTTATCATAAATGCTGTAGTGCTCCCACTCACTTTCTTGTAAATACAGGCTTCACCGCAAGTCTGTATAAAACTATATGCTTTGATCAACTTATCAAAGCGTGTATTCCAACTCTGAGATGCTTGCACCAGTCCATAGATGAATCGCTGGAGCTTGCATATTTTGTTAGCACCTTTAGGATTGACAAAACCTACTGGTTGCATCATATACAACTCTTCTTCCAGAAATCCATTCAGGAATGCAGTTTTGACATCGATCTGCCAAATTTCATAATCATAAAATGCGGCAATTGCTAACATGATTCTGATGGACTTAAGCATCGCTATGGGTGAGAAGGTCTCATCGTAGTCAACCCCTTGAACTTGTCGAAAACCTTTTGCGACAAGTCGAGCTTTATAGACAGTAATATTACCGTCAGCGTTAGTCTTTTTCTTGAAGATCCATTTTTTCTCAATTGCTTGCCAATCATCGGGAAACTCAACCAAAGTCCATACTTTATTCTCATACATGGATCCCATCTCAGATTTCATGGCTTCAAGCCACTTTGCGGAATCTGGGCTCACCATCGCTTCTTCATAGTTCGTAGGTTCATCATGATCTAGTAGCATGACTTCCAGAATTGGATTACCATACCACTCTGGTGAGGATCTCATTCTGGTTGATCTACGAGGTTCAGTAGTATCTTCTCTTGAAGTTTCATGATCATCATCATTAGCTTCCTCACTAATTGGTATAGGTGTCGCAGAAACAGTTTTCTATGATATACTATTTTCCAATAAGGGAGCAGGTACAGTTACCTCGTCAAGTTCTACTTTCCTTCCACTCACTTCTTTCGAGAGAAACTCCTTCTCTAGAAATGATCCATTCTTAGCAACGAATGTCTTGCCTTCGGATCTGTGATAGAAGGTGTACCCAACAGTCTCCTTTGGGTATCCTATGAAGAGACATTTCTCCGCTTTGGGTTCGAGCTTATCAGGTTGAAGCTTTTTCACATAAGCATCGCAGCCCCAAACTTTAAGAAACGACAACTTTGGTTTCTTGCTAAACCATAGTTCATAAGGTGTCGTCTCAACGGACTTAGATGGTGCCCCTTTTTTAACGTGAATGCAGCTGTCTCTAATGCATAACCCCAAAACGATAGTGGTAGATCGGTAAGAAACATCATAGATCGCATTACATCTAATAAAGTACGGTATGACATTCGGACACACCATTACACTATGGTGTTCCATGTGGCGTGAGTAGTGAAACTATTTCACATTGTTTTTAACTGAAGACCAAACTCGTAACTCAAATACTCTTTTCCACGATCAGATCGTAGAAACTTTATTTTCTTGTTACGATGATTTTCCACTTCACTCTGAAATTATATGAACTTTTCAAATGTATCAGACTTCTATTTCATTAAGTAGATATACCCATATCTGCTCAAATCATCTGTGAAGGTCAGAAAATAATGATACCCGCTGCAAGCCTTAAATATTCATCGGACCACATACATCAGTATGTATGATTTCCAACAAATCTGTTGCTTGCTCCATTGTTCCGGAGAACGGCGTTTTAGTCATCTTGCCCAAAAGGCATGGTTCGCAAGCATCAAGTGATTCATAATCAAGTGATTCCGAAAGCCCATCAGCATGGAGTTTCTTCATGCGCTTTATACCAATATGACCTAAACGGCAGTGCCACAAATAAGTTGCACTATCATTATTAACTTTGCATCTTTTGGTTTCAATATTATGAATATGTGTATCACTACGATCGAGATCCAACGAACTTGTTTCATTGGGTGTCTGACCATCGAAGGTTTTATTCATGTAAACAGAACAACAATTATTCTCTGACTTTAATGAATAACCGTATTGCAATAAACATGATCAAATCATATTCATGCTCAAGGCAAAAACCAAATAACACTTATTTAAGTTCAACACTAATCCCGAAAGTATAGGGGAGTGTGCGATGATGATCATATCAATCTTGGAACCACTTCCAACATACATCGTCACTTCACCCTTAACTAGTCTCTGTTCATTCTGCAACTCCCGTTTCGAGTTACTACTCTTAGCAACTGAACTAGCATCAAATACTGAGGGGTTGCTATAAACACTAGTAAAGCACACATCAATAACATGTATATCAAATATACTTATGTTCACTTTGCCATCCTTCTTATCCGCGAATCACTTGGGGTAGTTCCGCTTCCAGTGACCAGTCCCTTTGCAGTATGAGCACTTAGTCTCAGGCTTAGGATCAGACTTGGGCTTCTTCACTTGAGCAGCAACTTGCTTGTCGTTCTTCTTGAAGTTCCCCTTCTTCCCTTTGCCCTTTTCTTGAAACTAGTGGTCTTGTCAACCATCAACACTTGATGTTTTTCTTGATTTTTACCTTCGTTGATTTCAGCATCACGAAGAGCTTGGGAGTTGTTTCTGTTATCCCTTGCATATTATAGTTCATCACGAAGTTCTACTAACTTGGTGATGGTGACTAGAGAATTCTGTCAATCACTATCTTATCTGGAAGATTAACTCCCACTTGATTCAAGCGATTGTAGTACCCAGACAATCTGAGCACATGCTCACTAGTTGAGCGATTCTCCTCCATCTTTTAGCTATAGAACTTGTTGGAGACTTCATATCTCTCAACTCGGGTATTTGCTTGAAATATTAACTTCAACTCCTGGAACATCTCATATGGTCCATGACGTTCAAAACGTCTTTGAAGTCCCGATTCTAAGCCATTAAGCATGGTGCACTAAACTATCAAGTAGTCATCATATTGAGCTAGCCAAACGTTCATAACGTCTGCATCTGCTCTTGCAATAGGTCTGTCACCTAGCGGTGCATCAAGGACATAATTTTTCTGTGCAGCAATGAGGATAAACCTCAGATCACGGATCCAATCCGTATCATTGCTACTAACATCTTTCAACACAATTTTCTCTAGGAACATATCAAAATAAACATATGAAAGCAACTACGCGAGCTATTGATCTTCAACATAGATATGCTAATACTACCAGGACTAAGTTCGTGATAAATTAAAGTTCAATTAATCATATTACTTAAGAACTCCCACTTAGATAAACATCCCTCTAATCCTCTAAGTGATCACGTGATCCAAATCAACTAAACCATAACCGATCATCACGTGAGATGGAGTAGTTTTCAATGGTGAACATCGTTATGTTGATCATATCTACTATATGATTCACGCTCGACCTTTCGGTCTCCGTGTTCCGAGGCCATATATGCATATGCTAGGCTCGTCAAGTTTAACCTGAGTATTCTGCGTGTGCAAAACTGGCTTGCACCCGTTGTAGATGGACGTAGAGCTTATCACACCCGATCATCACGTGGTGTCTGGGCACGACGAACTTTGGCAATGGTGCATACTCAGGGAGAACACTTCTTGATAATTTAGTGAGAGATCATCTTAAAATGCTACCGTCAATCAAAGCAAAATAAGATGTATAAAAAGATAAACATCATATGCAATCAAAATATGTGACATCATATGGCCATCATCATCTTGCTTCTTTGATCTCCATCTCCAAAGTACTG
Source organism: Triticum monococcum (assembly GCA_034509565.1). Taxonomy (NCBI): domain Eukaryota; kingdom Viridiplantae; phylum Streptophyta; class Magnoliopsida; order Poales; family Poaceae; genus Triticum; species Triticum monococcum. The sequence continues at coordinate 39,679,037 of CM067844.1, forward strand.
TCATGATCTATATCGTCACCGGCATGACACCATGATCTCCATCATCTTGATCTATATCAATGCGTCGTCATGTGGTCGTCTCGCCAACTATTGCTCTTGCAACTATTGCTATCGCATAGCGATAAAGTAAAGCAATTATTGGGCGCTTGCATCTTATGCAATAGACAGACAACCATAAGGCTTTTGCCAGTTGCCGATAACTTCAACAAAACATGATCATCTTATACAACAACTTATAACTCATCACGTTTTGACCATATCACATCACAACATGCCCTGCAAAAACAAGTTAGACGTCCTCTACTTTGTTGTTGCAAATTTTACGTGGCTGCTACGGGCTTAAGCAAGAACCAATCTCACCTACGCATCAAAACCACAACGATAGTTTGTCAAATAGACTCCGTTTTAACCTTCGCAAGGACCGGGCGTAGCCACACTTGGTTCAACTAAAGTTGGAGAAACAGTCACCCGCAAGTCACGTATGTGCAAAGCACGTCGGGGAAACCGGTCTCGCGTAAGCGTACGCGTAATATCGGTCCGGGCCGCTTCATCCAACAATACCGCCGAACCAAAGTATGACATGCTGGTAGGCAGTATGACTTATATCGCCCACAACTCACTTGTGTTCTACTCGTGCATATAACATCAAACCATAAAACCTAGGCTCGGATGCCACTGTCGGGGAACGTAGTAATTTCAAAAAATTTCCTACGCACACGCAAGATCATGGTGATGCATGGCAACGAGAGGGGAGAGTGTTGTCTACGTACCAACACAGACCGACTGCGGAAGCGATCACACAACGTGGAGGAAGTAGTCGTACGTCTTCCCGATCCGACCGATCCAAGCACCGTTACTCTGGCACCTCCGAGTTCTTAGCACACGTTCAGCTCGATGACGATCCCCGGGCTCCGATCCAGCAAAGCTTCGGGGAGGAGTTCCGTCAGCACGACGGCATGATGACGATCTTGATGTTCCACCGACGCAGGGCTTCGCCTAAGCACTACAACGATATGATCGAGGTGGAATATGGTGGCAGGGGGCACCGCACACGGCTAAGGAACGATCTCAATGATCAACTTGTGTGTCTAGAGGTGCCCCCTGCCCCCGTATATAAAGGATCCAAGGGGAAGGGGCCGGCCGGCCTAGGAGGAGGCGCGCCAAGGGGAGTCCTACTCCCACCGGGAGTAGGACTCCCTCCTTCCTTGTTGGAGTAGGAGAAGGGGAAAGAGGGGGAGAGGAATAAGGAAAAGGGGGCTGCGCCCCTTGTCCAATTCGGACCAGAGGGGGGGCTCAGGCCTCCTTCCTTTTGGCCTCTCTCCTCTATTCCCGTATGGCCCAATAAGGCCCATATACTCCCCGGCGAATTCCCGTAACTCTCCGGTACTCCGAAAAATACCCGAATCACTCGGAACCTTTCCGAAGTCCGAATATAGTCGTCCAATATATCGATCTTTACATCTCGACCATTTCGAGACTCCTCGTCATGTCTCCGATCTCATCCGAGACTCCGAACTCCTTCGGTACATCAAAACTCATAAACTCATAATATAACTGTCATCGAAACCTTAAGCGTGCGGACCCTACGGTTCGAGAACAATGTAGACATGACCGAGACACGTCTCCGGTCAATAACCAATAGCGGGACCTGGATGCCCATATTGGCTCCTACATATTCTACGAAGATCTTTATCGGTCAGACCGCATAACAACATACGTTGTTCCCTTTGTCATCGATATGTTACTTGCCCGAGATTCGATCGTCGGTATCCAATACCTAGTTCAATCTCGTTACCGGCAAGTCTCTTTACTCGTTTCGTAATACATCATCTCACAACTAACATATTAGTTGCAGTGCTTGCAAGGCTTATGTGATGTGCATTATCGAGAGGGCCCAGAGATACCTCTCCGACAATCGGAGTGACAAATCCTAATCTCGAAATACGCCAACCCAACATCTACCTTTGAATACACCTGTAGTACTCCTTTATAATCACCCAGTTACGTTGTGACGTTTGGTAGCACCCAAAGTGTTCCTCCGGCAAACGGGAGTTGCATAATCTCATAGTCATAGGAACATGTATAAGTCATGAAGAAAGCAATAGCAACATACTAAACGATCGGGTGCTAAGCTAATGGAATGGGTCATGTCAATCAGATCATTCAACTAATGATGTGATCTCGTTAATCAAATAACAACTATTTGTTCATGGTTAGGAAACATAACCATCTTTGATTAACGAGCTAGTCAAGTAGAGGCATACTAGTGACACTCTGTTTGTCTATGTATTCACACATGTATTATGTTTCCGGTTACAATTCTAGCATGAATAATAAACATTTATCATGATATAAGGAAATAAATAATAACTTTATTATTGCCTCTAGGGCATATTTCCTTCATCAAATACCCAAGAGCTACTACGAGTACTGGTAAGGTACACATCAATTACATGTATATCACATATACCTTTCATGATGCCGGCGTTCTTGTCCGCTAAGTATTTGGGGCAGTTCCGCTTCCATGACCACTTCCCTTGTAATAAAAACACTCAGTCTCGGGCTTGGGTCCATTCTTTGGCTTCTTCCCGGCAGCTTGCTTACCGGGCGCGGCAACTCCCTTGTCGTTCTTCTTACCCTTGCCTTTCTTGAACTTAGTGGTTTTATTCACCATCAACACTTGATGTTCCTTTTTAACTTCTACCTCTGCTGATTTCAGCATTGCAAATACTTCAGGAATGGTCTTTTCCATCCCCTGCATATTTAAGTTCATCACAAAGCTCTTGTAGCTCGGTGGAAGCGACTGAAGGATTATGTCAATGACCGCGTCATCCGGGAGATTAACTCCCAGCTGAGTCAAGCGGTTATGTAACCCAGACATAGTGAGTATGTGCTCACTGACAGAACTGTTTTCCTCCATCTTACAGCTGAAGAACTTGTCGGAGACTTCATATCTCTCGACCCGGGCATGAGCTTGAAAAACCATTTTCAGCTCTTCGAACATCTCATATGCTCTGTGTCTCTCAAAACGCTTTTGGAGCCCCGGTTCTAAGCTGTAAAGCATGCCGCACTGAACGAGGGAGTAATCATCGGAACATGTCTGCCAAGCGTTCATAACATCTTGTTCCGTAGGGAGAACAGGTGCTTCACCTAGCGGTGCTTGTAGGACATAATATTTCTTGGCAGCTATGAGGATGATCCTCAGGTTATGGACCCAGTCCGTATAGTTGCTGCCATCGTCTTTCAGCTTGGTTTTCTCTAGGAACGCGTTGAAGTTGATGATAACATTGGCCATTTGATCTACAAGACATGTTGTAAAGATTTTAGACTAAGTTCATGATAATTAAGTTCATCTAATCAAATTATTCAATGAACTCCCACTTAGATAGACATCCCTCCAGTCATCTAAGTATAACATGATCCGGGTTAACTAGGCCGTGTCCGATCATCACGTGAGACGGACTAGTCAACATCGGTGAACATCTTCATGTTGATCGTATCTTCTATACGACTCATGCTCGACCTTTCAGTCTTCTGTGTTCCGAGGCCATGTCTGTACATGCTAGGCTCGTCAAGTCAACAAATAAAGGCAACTCCTATGGCGTTTACATGGCGTTTCTCAATGACACGCAGGTCATACAAAAAATAAAGACAACTCCTATGGCTCCTGCCGGTTGTCATACTCATCGACAGGCAAGTCGTGATTCCTATAACAAGAACATGATCTCATACATCACATATATATCATTCATCATTCATCACAACTTTGGCCATATCACATCACAGAACACTTGCTGCAAAAACAAGTTAGACGTCCTCTAATTGTTGTTGCAAGTTTTACATGGCTGCAATAGGGTTCTAGCAAGAACGTTTTCTTACCTACGTGAAAGCCACAACGTGATTTGTCAACTTCTATTTACCCTTCATAAGGACCCTTTTCATCGAATCTGCTCCAACTAAAGTGGGAGAGACAGACACCCACCAGCCACCTTATGCAACTAGTGCATGTCAGTCGCTGGAACCGGTCTCACGTAAGCGTACGTGTAAGGTTGGTCCGGGCCGCTTCATCCCACAATACCGCTGAAGCAAAATAAGACTAGTAGCGGCAAGAAAGTTGACAACATCTACGCCCACGACAAATTGTGTTCTACTCGTGCAAAGAGAACTACGCATAGACCTAGCTCATGATGCCACTGTAGGGGAACGTTGCAGAAAATAAAAAAAATTCTACGTTTTCGCCAAGATCCATCTATGAGTTCATCTAGCAACGAGTGATTGGATGCATCTACATACCTTTGTAGATCGCGAGCAAAAGCGTTCAAGAGAACGGGGATGAGGGAGTCGTACTCGACGTGATCCAAATCACCGGAGATCCTAGCGCCGAACGGACGGCACCTCCGCGTTCAACACACGTACGGTCAGCGTGACATCTCCTCCTTCTTGATCCAGCAAGGGGGAAGGAGAGGTTGATGAAGATCCAGCAGCACGACGGTGTGGTGGTGGATGCAGGAGTCACCACAGCAGGGCTTCGCCGTTCTACTGCAAGAGGGAGAGGTGTAGTAGGGGAGAGGGAGGCGCCAAGAGTCAAGGGTGCGGCTGCCCCTCCCTCCCCCCCATTATATAGGCTCCCCAAGGGGGGCGCTGTCCCTAGGAGATGGGATCTCCTAGGGGGGCGGCGGCCAAGGGTGGAGTAGCCCCCAAGGCAAGTGGGCGCCCCCCCACCCTAGGGTTTCCAACCCTAGGCGCAGGGGGTGGGCCAAGGGGGGCACACCAGCCCACTATGGGCTGGTTCCCCTCCCCACTTCAGCCCATGGGGCCCTCTGGGATGGGTGGCCCCACCCGGTGGACCCCCGGGACCCATCCGGTGGTCCCGGTACAATACCGGTGACCCCCGAAACTCTCCGGATGGCCGAAACTGCACTTCCTATATATAATTCTTCACCTCCGGACCATTCCGGAACTCCTCGTGACGTCCGGGATCTCATCCGGGACTCCGAACAACTTTCGGGTTACTGCATATTCATATCTCTACAACCCTAGCGTCACCGAACCTTAAGTGTGTAGACCCTACGGGTTCGAGAGACATGCAGACATGTCCGAGATGGCTCTCCGGTTAATAACCAACAGCGGGATCTGGATACCCATGTTGGCTCCCACATGCTCCTCGATGATCTCATCGGATGAACCACGATGTCGAGGATTCAAGCAACCCCGTATACAATTCCCTTTGTCAATTGGTACGTTACTTGCCCGAGATTCGATCGTCGGTATCCCAATACCTCGTTCAATCTCGTTACCGGCAAGTCACTTTACTCGTACCATAATGCATGATCCTGTGACCAGACACTTGGTCACTTTGAGCTCATTATGATGATGCATTACCGAGTGGGCCCAGAGATACCTCTCCGTCATACGGAGTGACAAATCCCAGTCTCGATTCGTGCCAACCTAACAGACACTTTCGTAGATACCTGTAATGTACCTTTATAGTCATCCAGTTATGTTGTGACGTTTGGCACACCTAAAGCACTCCTACGGTATCCGGGAGTTACACGATCTCATGGTCTAAGGAAAAGATACTTGACATTGGAAAAACTCTAGCAAATGAACTATACGATCTTGTGCTATGTTTAGGATTGGGTCTTGTCCATCACATCATTCTCCTAATGATGTGATCTCGTTATCAATGACATCCAATGTCCATAGTCAGGAAACCATGACTATTTGTTGATCAACGAGCTAGTCAACTAGAGGCTTACTAGGGACATGTTGGTGTCTATGCATTTACACATGTATTACGATTTCCGGATAACACAATTATAGCATGAATAAAAGACAATTATCATGAACAAGGAAATATAATAATAATGCTTTTATTATTGCCTCTAGGGCATATTTCCAACATAAATAACGTAAAACTGATATATACCTCATAAGTCTCAGCGAAAACAAACATAAGGGTGTGGAGTCCATCAACGCCAACGACAAGTTGAGTGTAGACCGTAACCCTACAACGTAACTCTTACTCGTCGTAGAAAATTCCTGCAATATAAGATGTTGCAGCCCTGTAGGTCAGTACATTGAATGTACTGGCAAGTCACATCATAAGGATAATGAACCTATTGTACATGCAATTTGGCTGGTGGAAAGTTCTAAGTTTAGTTTTTTGCATAAAGCTAGTTTTTCCCTAGAATAAAAGATATTATTCTACCACTACTGTATAGCATAGGATGAGTTGGTAAACCCAACTCAATCCATTCCCAAAGTTTCATTTAAAACCCCACTGTTTAATTAAGAGTGATGAGATCTCCCAGCATTTCTACTACTAGATGCCCAAGTTGTCCGTAACCGGGGACACAGCTAATCAATTAGGTTTTAACAATCTGCAGAGGTTTGCACATTTTTCCCCACAAGACTCGATCGCCTCCCTTGAAGTTCTCGCACTGCCTGGCGATTGAGAACAGGATGAACGAGATATAGTCTTTTGAAAATGTTCCCCCTTAACCCACGGATAGGCCGGTACACCTACATCATTCTACATCTGCTAGCCCATCCCGGAAGGGTCACACTAACTACTCAACTAAGCCAGAGCCCATATTGGCTTGTGGTTGCACACGTAAGCTTCTAAACATGAGAATATGATTGATCTCTTTGAGCCTGGGCGGCCGACCACTAGTGGTGCAGCACCATGGACTAACCATGCATGCTCCCACTGTACTTCGCCACCATTCAAACCAAATACCGCCCAGGTAGTTCATTTACAAGTCTTGGTCCTGATTATTACTCTGTCACTCATCTCTCACAATGAACACTTCCCAATCCACGTCTACATTGGCGAGGCAAAATTAAACTTACGCGGTGGTGAAAAAGGTATATGGTTCAAACCTACCTCAATGAACTACTAGGTAACAACATAGCCATCTAGCAACAATAAATCCTACCGTGCAATCCTACCTCAAAGGACTAAGTGCATAATAAAAACATAGGTAAATGGAAGAATGGTCAAATGTGAACTTGCCTGGTAATAGTTGATGAAGATTAGATCGCTCTCAGAAATTTACTTAATAGAACTATTCGTCACTCTTCGATGAAAATCTATAAAGTCAAACATTGCATCCACATAAGCAATCATTTCGGAGAACCAATAACATGCAACATGAAAAGACTCAGAAAATCCAAATGAACACACACCACACTTAACTATCAAAAGAAAATACTAAGTGCAAAACAACATAGGGCATGGGTGCCAAAAATTGTGACATGGACCACAGTGCATACTAGGCATACGAGTAAAACTACCATAGATAGATCCTAATGTGTGAAAAAATATCGTGAGATAGGTCCAAGTGATAGGGTTTGGCAACGGTGACACGGTGCAAAAAGAATCACATCCATCGAAGCTACGGTTTAGGAGATATGGCCAATTGAAGTTTGAATTCAAACCTGAATAGTTTCAAATTTGAAATTGGACAAAAGTTTTCAAAGTTGGTTCTCTGGATAAAGCTATTCGTGACGAACATTTTGCCGCTGGTTTCATCGAATTTGGACCTATGGTTAAAAAGATACGGCTATCCGAAGTTTAGGGGCTAATCTATAAAACTCAGGGACTAAACAGAAAAAGAAATAACTGCAAACATGCCCTTGGCCACGTGGCGGCTCGTGGCTGGCTGAGCAGCGTTCGTTGTGGTGGCTATACGGCAAACAGCCACTAAATAGGAAAAACAGCTATCGCGGCTAAATAAAAAACCGGAGACCGGTTTAACTAAAACCACGGTTAACCAAACTAAAACAAACCAATCTATAAATACTAAAAAACTAAACGAACGGGGAGGGGTCGCCTTATAGAAGCGACGACGACATCTGGAGACGGCGGCGCTGGCTTCAGGCGGCCGACGGCGGACAGGGTGGCGTCTCCGGCGGTCCCTAGCGGCGACGAAGGGGTCGGGGAGACCGGGCGCGGCGTGGGCGGCGTGCTGGTGGGGTCGGCGGGCGTCGGGGTGACCCAGACGGGCGGAGCGAAGGGCGGCATCTCCGTGCTCCGGCGAGGACGCATGTCATCGGGGCGGCGTCTCCGGCGACCTAGGGGCAGGAGGAGGATGTCAACGAGATGCGCTTCGACTCGGGCAACATATTGAAGAAGAAGACGGAGGCCGTGGCGGCTTACGGACGAAGGCAAACTCCGGTGAAGTAGCTCCGTCTCCGGCAAGATCCAACGTGGCAGAGCGTCGGCTATGGTTGGTGTGGGGGCGAAACGGACTGGTAGAACGGAGAGAGGGGGTCCTGGGGGATTTATAGGCGCGAGCAGAGGCTGCGGAGTCGCGAGGATAAGCTCATCCTCGAGGGCTTCGCTCGGTGGTTTCGGCGTGCGTGCGCGCTGTCCTGATCCCGTGCGGGGCGAGCGGGAGGTTAGGGACGACTTGGGAAGTGGGCCCCGCGGGTCAGCGATAGGGGAGAGAGCGAGCGAGGGAAGAGAGAGGGCGGGCGAACGAGGCGGAGGCCTGCGGGCGCGGGGTTCGGCCTTGGGCAGGCCTGGGACGGCCTGGCCGATCGGGGCTTTGGGCCAGCTGGCCAGTTGGCCAGTGGGCTGCGCGGCTGCTGGGTCGGCTGGCCAGCGCATGCGTGCGTGTGTTTTTTTTACAGAACAAAACTATAACAGAGCAAAAATAACAAAAAAATTACATAGGCATATTATATACCAAAGTATTCATAAAAATACCCCGAATAAGATGAACTATTTTTCAAGTTCAAATAAAATCAAAAGTAAATCATAAAAGTCAAACAATGCTACTGTTATATTTGAAATCAATAAAAATCATTTTTTAAATAGCAAAATGATTTCAAATTTATTTTCTCCTAATTTTCTATTAAAGGGAATCATTTTACCCTTATTTCCATTTATTTATTTTTAGGAGAAAAATATTTTGAATAGAAACTCAAATAACTCCCAATTGGATTTGGATTTGGAATTTCAAACAACTTCGAATGGAAAAGGAGTTTCAAATAACTTCAAAGTGACTTCCAATTTATTTCTTTGAAACTTCCAACTCTCTTTCCTCAAATATGAAGAAGTCATTTTTATCTTCCCTCATGAACTCATTGAGTTGCTTAAAGTTTCTAAATTTGAAATATTTCAAATGGAATTCAAATCATTTTCGAACCCCTTTTCATTTCTTTAAATGGAAGAGGTCATATTATCTTCACTCTAGGGTTTTGTAATGAATTTGAACTCAGGGAGATCAAAATGCAAGATGAAAGTTTTGGGAAAGTCCTTTTATTTCCTCTCATTCAACTTTCAAAAAGTTTCAATTTCCACTTAGTTTCACAGAATCAAGCACACAAAAATCAAACAAACAATCATAATTATTTATTTAATATAACATTCCAAAATTTAGAATTTTGGGATGTTACAGTTATGGCATGCTAGATTTGGACACGTTAACTTCTACGCCTTGAAGAAGATGTCGAAGATGGAGATGGTATCTGGGATGCCATTTATCGACCATGTTGATCGAGTATGTGATGGGTGCTTGGTTGGAAAACAGCACCGCATGCCATTCCCTGCTCAGTCTACCTATCATGCAAGTGATGCACTCGATCTGCTCCATGGTGATCTATGTGGCCCTATCACCCCGGCAACTCACGGAGGAAAGAAGTATTTCTTCCTAGTGGTAGATGACTACTTGAGATATATGTGGGCCATTCTCCTATGATCTAAAGATGAGGCGTTTGAAGCGTTCAAGAAGCTGAAGGCTGCAACGGAGATGGAACACAAGCTGAAGGTTCGCGCTCTACGAACAGATCGCGACGGAGAGTTTACGTCGAACGAGTTCAACGACTACTACGAGAAGATTGGCATAAAGAGGTTCCTCACGTCATCTTATACGCCGCAGCAGAACGGGGTTGTTGAAAGGTGCAATTGAACCATCGTTGACACGGCAAGAAGTTTACTCAAGAGCAAGAACTTGCCAGTGACTTTTGGGGAGAAGCTGTCTCGACGGCGGTCTATCTTCTCAACCGGGCTCCAACGAAGGCAGTGATCGGCAAGACTCCGTATGAAGCAATTTACGGATGTAAGCCGAATGTGTCTCATCTACAGACGTTTGGGTGCGTGGCCCATGTGAAGACGGCGGACCCGCATCTCTCAAAGCTTGGCGATCGTAGCACCAAGATGGTGTTCATCGGATACGAGAGGAGTTTCGGCACCAAGGCATACCGCTTCTATGATCCACGAACCAAGCATCTATGAATTTCACGCGACGTCGTGTTTGAAGAAAACCAAGTGTGGAATTGAAGCGCAGCAGCCGACGATGCTCCAAACGGTAACATATTCACAGTTGAATTTCCAACTGATGATGATGCAGGGGAGGACGTCCAGGTGGTTGGCAAGACGCCCAACCAAGGTGACCACAATGGTAGTGATCATCATGGTGCCGACACCAACGACGACGTGCATGGGTCGCAAGGTGATAGCGACAACGACACACAAGACACGGGTAGAGATCTCGGCAACGCCATCGACAATGAGGCGCATAGTGATGATGACAATCAAGATGATGGTCACGATCACGACGACTACGCCGGCGTCGCTGATGCCAACGACCCGGCATCTACCACGCCCGAGACTCAACTGTCTTCCTCAAGTGCATCGATGCCGACACAATTTGTGTCGCCTCCTTCGCAAGCCACAACAGATTCTTCCGGGCCTCGTAGCTACAAGACCCTCAAGAAAGTCTACAAGTACGCAAAGCGAGTTACGCTCGAGTACTCCGATTTGTGTTTACTCGGAATTGAGGAGCCGACGAACTTTGTAGAGGCGAGCAAAAGTTCAAGTTGGATGCACGCCATGAATGAGGAGATGAAGGCGATCGAGAGCAATGGCACGTGGACTTTGGTAACCCGACCTCCGAACCAAAAGGCCATAGGTTTGAAGTGGGTTTACAAGTTAAAAAAGGACACGAAGGGTGCCATTGTGAAGTACAAGGCAAGGCTCATTGCAAAGGGTTACGTACAACATTAAGGAGTTGACTATGAGGAGGTGTTTGCACCGGTTGCTCGAATTGAGACGTTGAGAGTGCTCCTAGCTTTGGCAACACAAGAGGAATGGAAGGTTCATCATATGGATGTTAAATTCGCTTTCCTTAACGGCAATCTCACAGAAGAAGTGTACGTGGAACAACCCCTCGGCTATGAGAAGAAAGATGAAGAAGAGAAAGTGTACAAGCTTAAGAAGGCACTTTACGGGCTAAAGCAAGCGCCAAGAGCTTGGAACTCAAAGTTAGACCAAAGTTTGGTCTCCCTCGGATTCAAAAGATGTTTCCTCGGGGGTCCAAAAGACATTCTACCAAGCACCAAAGAACAGGTGAAGATTGATGATGGAACCAAGGAGGAGCGTTGGCATCAAGCCACGGATGAGTTGACGACAGCAAAGACGGTCCCTGAAATGCTACAAGGAATGGCGAACACAATGTCGAAGATAATGCCTATGAGTAGCAGCAATCGTGTTTGGGATCCAGATCGCACCGAGGACGTCATGTTTAGGAGGGTGAATGTAGGAATAAACACGACGTCCGAGTGCACGTCCATGTACTAGTCCGAGTAGTACTCCTATGTCTTAACTGAGTAGGTCAGCTCTCGTACTAGTTCCAGCTAGTCCTGGCCATCTCAAGCCCGGCCCTGTCGGCCCACCCAGGCCCGGCCCTAAAATCCAGGGCCTAGGCCTGATGGGCTTGTCTGTGGGCCGGGTTTGGGCCTGAGTTTTGAGCCAATCAGCAGGGCCTGGACGGGCTTGGACTTGGCATATTGGCATTTTAAGGAAGAGGCCCGGCCCACGGCCCTAAGCCCTAAGGGCTTTTCAGGGCTTTTTATGAGATGGGCCGGGCTTGGACTTGAAAAGTAGGCCCGCTAGTAGGGCCTGGGCCTTAGTTTTCTGCCATGGGCTTTTTTAGGCCCGGCCCAAGCCCGGCCCGGCCCGGCCCATGGCCAGATATAGTTCCAGCTCTTATATATAGCCATGTAAATCTCCCTTGTAACGCCAGAAAACGAAAAGCAATAAAAAAAAGTAGCAGGCTCGACACGAGCCTATAGCTATCACCAAAAGATTTTCTATCGATCAGTTTTCCATTCGCCAAGTTACGAGAGTTCTGTCGAGAGATCAAGAGCGATCGATCCTGTAGTTGCTACGACGTGCATGCAGCTACGCTACTGTTCATCAATCAGGATGACTGCTAGCTAGGTTGCTAGCTTGCATATACATGTGCTGCTTCTCTCTGGTGTATTGATCAAGCGATCAAAAACCAACATATTCGAGTCTGCCCCCTCCTTGGTATATACGCCTTCATCCATGAGCCAAACTGCCGTACATCTCCTTTCTTCAACTTAATGCTGCAGTCTTTGTCAATGTGATCTAGCCTACCACACGTGTAGCAGAAATCAGGTAGAAATTCATACTCAAAGCGGCACCAGAGCTCCTCCTCCTTTTTCTTTCCCTTCTTTTCCCCCATTTCTTCATTGTCTGCCTCATCTTCTTCCCTCATGAAGCCATGCATCAAAGACTCTTTTATATCAATGCAGACCTTTATCTGAAGGTATTTACCTACTGCCATTCCATCGATCCCAACATCAACCTCCATAACTTTCCTGATGACATCGCCAATAGCCTCGCCCGCTTCTCTACACATCATGCCCAAAGGTAAATCAAATACTCTCACCCAGACCGGAACCTGCCGAAATTCATAGTCCTTAATTGTCTTTGATGGATCAAAATCCTCCACTACCAACAAGGATTTCCCAAATTCCCACGGACCATCTTCCAGAGCCTTACGTTTTCCTGACTGTTGATGGAAAGTGAAGAGGAAAATGTTATCACCCAAGTCCTTACAGTCCAATCCCTTCAGCGGGCACCAGACCCTTGCTAGAGCACCGGCCAGGGAGTCCGCCAAAGCGGGCTTGTCAGACAACAGCTTGGCCATTGCCTGCGGTTCCACAACACCCACCTTCCCTCCCCCACTCCAGCTGATCTTCCTCCCCCTCTTCTCCGATTCAGTCAATTTCAGGCTCTTCAGTAGCCCCTCCACACGATCCATCGGGCTCGCAGACGTACATACCTAGTGCTAGGGGTTCTATAGGTGGTGTACGACCGTGCGTCCCAGCACACACGGAAGGTGTATGGTGGACGGCGGGGGGTGGGGGATTGCGGCCAGATGGGGAAATGCTGGCGGAGACGAACGGCGGCGACACGGCTAGGAACCAACTCGCCCAGATGCGGGAAGCGCTGGCGGAGACGGACGGCGGGCGGCGCAGCCTGGAAACCTTGCCCAGATGCGGGAAGCGCTGGCGGAGACGGACGGCGGCGGCGCAGTCTGGACCCCTTGCCCAGATGCGGGAAGCGCTTGCGGAGACTGTCGGCGACGGCGCGACCTGGAACCCTCGCCCAGATGTGGTCGCCTTTGCGGTCGCCAAACAGGTCGCCGAGACAAACCTAACCGTCACACCTGGGACGAACCTCTATCCTTTTTTTTAGCGTAAAAGGTACATGTTGGCATCACCGTGATGGCTTTGTGGGATCTGTTATTTTTGTTATTGGATGTTTGATATGGTGCTTCAAAAGGCACCACATGTGTAAAATTGAGGTTAAATCATTTTTCTCCGGAGAAAAAGATTAAGCTTGAATCTGCTTAGTGCTCAAACTTTTAAGTAACAAAGCCTCCTTTATCAATTTTTTTAAGAAAGTGTGATTAACAATCTCACATATGATAGAAGTAGAGAAACAATGTCTAGTCCGATGACATGATTCAGGATGAGCTTCTACCGTGTTCCACTTCTTGCACTTGTTGGTATGTTTCCTTGTTATAGCTATGATAAATATGACGATTTGTTCTTTTAGACCCCAAATCTCTTCCCTGATTTTGTTGTTCATATAATCTGATATTAAAATTTGGAGCAGGTGCTTGTGCACTGGTATGTCGGGGAAGGAATGTGGCAAAGGGAGTCCTCGGAGACGAGGGAGAATCTAGGTGTGATGGAAAAGGACCACGAGGGTGAAGACGGCGAGAAGATCATAGTTGCCACTTGAATGTTTACGCTAACTTTATCCTACATTTACTTGATTTAACTGTATTTTCACCCCAGAAGACATTTGTAACTAGTTATAAATCTGGAACCACATACTAGCATGAAATAAAGTACTCCTCAAAACATCTAACATTATGGGAGGAGGGAATAAAATAGAGAAAAACAAGTAGTATAAAAAATCATATAAAGATGTTGGCGGTCGGCATGGAACCGTCCGTTATCCATAACGACACACCGAGCAGAGCAGGAAGAGTAGGCATGCATCCACCGGTTGGCCGCCCACACCATCATCATCAGAAGTTTGACTTACATGCGCCAAAAACCAGTCGACCCGATCGTTGGCCATCAAGCCGCCCCCAGCCACCTCGGTGGATAAGGCGATCAAGTGGGCCACGTGAGCCGAACACAGATCTGGATCAAATGATCGTGCCGTTCAGCAGCACGTACCGTCTTTTTCATTTCACCATAGTACTATAAAATTGCCCGGCCCTTTCCAAAACCCGGGAGCCAGCGCTGCCGCCCAGTCCTAGTGCTCGGCGCGTGGTAGCTGCTGACGGCTTCCACCGCTGCGCCGGCGGCGCCCATTTGGCAGCGGCGGATTTGACGACGGGCGAGGCGGGAGTGGTTAGCCCCGCTGACCCAATTAGTACGCTGGGGTTAGCTGAGCCGCAGACCCAACTAGTGCTTCGCGGAGCCGCGTCAGCCCGCCCATTTGCGGAAGCAAAAGCACAGATGAGCTGAACGACCCAGACCCGACGACTCGTTGTCTCGTGGTAGGTGTCAGGAGGCTGGCTGGCTGGCGACCGGTGAGTGAGTGGTGATTGCGCCGATGGCGAAGCGCATCGGCGCGTCGCATCGTCGCTCTGCCGCAGTGGAATGGAATAATGCAGGCTCCTTTCCTTTCTTTTTCTGGAAGAGAAGAGAAGAGAAGAGAAGAGCACGTAACGCAAAGTAGAAGTGCGTGCGTGTGTGTGGCGTACGTGCGACCCAGGAGAGAGCAAGACCTGAAGCAAAGCACACGTGTGCGTGTACGCACGCACGCACGCTAGCCACACGGGCGAGCCTTGCTCGATTTCGAACTCGCTTAAATCTCGCGTTGTTTTCACTTCTCAGGTCAGGAAGTTAGTTGCCCCGCAAAAAAAAAGAAGTCAGGAAGTTAGTTAAGTTACGTTATTAAGTTACCGGCACCAATATTCGCAAAAAAAGTTACCGGCACCAACAGAAACGGAAGTCGTCAAAGGCGATTTTGATTTTTAAAAAGGAAAAGGCCACAACGGTAGAGAGAAAATATAAAAAGCAACGATAAAAAAACGCGAAACGGCTCCGCGTCTCCGCCCCGAAAGCCCGGGTGCGCGGCTACCGAACCGAACCGCCCGATGGCACATCAGCCGTAAAAATACCACCACCCGACCCTACCCCTACCCCACCCCACGCCACACGCGCGCTGGCCGGCACGGGCGTGAAAAGGCCGTGGCAGAGGGGGGCCAGAAATTCCGAGGCACGGAAAGGGGGACGAGACGCCAAAACCAAACGGAGACAGGGTTCGATAATTAGTAACCCGTTCGTTCGTTCGTTGGATCGAGCGACTGATTGATTCCCGTTATTAATCCGGTCTCTGTCTCTGTTGCCGTTCCCCTCCCCCCCCCCCTCGTCTCGTCTCGACAGTACTGCTGCCGCAACAACAACAACTAAGTAGTAGCCTTCACGACTAAATCCACCACTCACACCTCCCCCCCACCCCCACCCCCACCCGCGTCGTCTCCTCCTTCCTACTCCCTCCCCTCCCCTCTTCGGACGGAGCCCCGGGGTAGGCTAGGGCCTCCACCAAACCCTAATCATTCGGGGGCGGTGGCCCGCCCGCCCGCCCGCCCGCCGGCCGGCGTCGATCTGGTTGATTGCTCCCGGTGGGTGCGCCCCCGCCCGTGCGGAGGCGCCGTGGTCAGGACCCGTCGCCCCGGCGGAGGCTGCGCGCGGCGTGAGGCGGAAGGAGGAGGACGAGGGGGCGTTGATTCCGTGCGGACCAGGGATGAGGTGGAGGCTGGCGGAGACGGGGAGGCGGCGGCGGTGAATGGGAGCGGCGGGACGCTGCGGGGGCCAGCTTACTACTACATGGATGCGAGCGGCCGCCGCGGGAGGGTGCTTTGGCTCGTCAGGCTCCAGGTGAGCTGCTGCCTCGATCCGCCCGGGGTCAGCCCCCCCGGGTTTCGTGGATTTGGGGCGAAATGGTCCAGATATTCACTTCGCTTTGGGAGGGATTTCGTACGAATTGGTTCGCATTTTGGATTTCTCGTGGCGATTTGGTAGATTTGGCCTGCCTTTTCTGGTGTAGGGTTTTACTGTTCCGCCGCGGACTTTCTTGGGCAAGGAAGGGAATGTTTCTCCCGGAGCTATTTTTGGGCATCTGGGTCGCAGTTAAACTAGTGAAAGCAGATGAATCAAAACTTGCCGTTTTTGGATGGATTCCTTGCTGTTTGCCTATTCAATTTGCTGATACATACAGTTCTTACCGGCTGTGCTCCAGTACCATTACAAGGAGCTGCTGCATTTATATTGCTACCCATAATTAATTCTTTCATTTCTTGCTCCTGCTGCAGATTGTGTTGATTCTAGTCTGGTCTGGAGGAGCTAGTGCAAATTCCGACGACGGCAAAGCATCACTGTCTCTGGAAGGCGCAGATGCTGGAGACAAGGATGTTTACCTTAGCCATTCCTGCATCCACGACGAGATACTGCATCAGCGGCGACGTGCTGGTCGGAAGGAGTATTCTGTTATGCCACAAGTCTACCATGTGCCCCGAGAGAAAGTGGAGCGCATAAGAGGAAGGCAATTGTTGGGGGTGTCATCTTGGCGTGCTCCACGGAGCAATGTCAAGAAGCCAATACGGATATACCTCAACTATGATGCTGTTGGGCACTCACCCGACCGGGATTGTAAAAATGTCGGTGACATTGTCAAGGTAGGTCTGGCGGAAGCTTATGATCGCGCCAGGAGCTGCTTTAATATCCTGGTTGTAATCCTCAGTTTGCTGTTTGGTTTTGCTAGCTTGGTGAACCGCCTGTACCATCAGCACCAGGAACACCTATCTGTTCTCCTCACGGAGACCCACCATTGGTGGGAGATTGCTGGTACAATTGCACCTTCGAAGATATAGCTGGGGAGGACAAGAAGCAACGACTTCGGAAGGTGCAGTTCTTGTGCTTTTGGTGGTTCTGTCTGTCACTTGATCTGAAATGTGGCATAGCTTAAAAAAGACAGGATACGCTATTGTCATGTTATTCTGTGTGCTAAATGCTGAGTTGGATTACTGGCAGGCACTGGGACAAACAGTAGAGTGGTTCAGAAAAGCTTTAGCTGTCGAACCTGTCAAGGGGAACCTGCGGCTCAGTGGGTACTCTGCTTGTGGCCAGGATGGAGGCGTACAGCTTCCCCATGCGTATATTGAAGGTAATTTGCCGTTATAATTAGGCCATCTTGTAGCCTTTTTGATCTGGTTCTCCATTGATTTTTTCCCTGAATTGCAGACGGTGTTGCTAATGCTGATTTAGTACTCTTAGTAACAACTAGACCAACAACAGGCAACACCCTTGCATGGGCTGTAGCCTGTGAACGGGACCAATGGGGTCGTGCAATTGCAGGTTTGTTAACCCACTCAAGCTTCACATACAAATATTAACAGGCAGGAGAGGTTCTAGTGCTATTCTGAACATATGCATGTTTTGTAGGACATGTTAATGTGGCCCCTCGTCATTTGACGGCTGAAGCAGAAACGTTACTTTCTGCTACTTTGATACATGAGGTCATGCATGTTCTAGGCTTTGATCCTCATGCCTTCACACATTTTCGTGACGAAAGGAAAAGAAGGCGTGATCAGGTAATTGACAATGTCTTTCCTCTTATTGGTGTAGTATATTTCCATCTGCTGTTGTGGATCCCAGTGTTAAGTGCTGACGATTGCTTTATTGTATTTGGGTTAGATGTAACAGTCAAAACTGCATTTACCTTTTATCTTTAAAGGGTTTATGACTGAAGCGCTCAACAATCCAGTGGGTACTACAGTTGTTGGGCAGCCTTATATGTTAGTTGCCACCTTACCATATCAGCCTGGTATTACGACTTAGGTTTAAGCTGAGAAGTCATGAATAATCTCCAAGTTTATAAGTACTAATAAGTCAGGAGATATTTGCACAACTTTTGGGGCTTATCTATTAAGAAATGAGCCTGTTGGAATGTTTGGCATATGTGCTATAAACCCAGCTTATGAGATTATTATTATGAATCGCAATCCATTATAAGAAAAGCCAGAAAGGCCTGTACTCATATTATTAATTGCAATAATTATAAGAAAAGCCAGAAAGGCCTGTGCGCATATTGAGGAACAACCAATTGGCAAACCTCAACACTTGTGGTTAAATAGTCCACTATGCATTGATGCTTTCAAATCTCTCACAGCAGCCATATGATATCTGTGCTAAAGCCTTCTTATGTGTAATGAGCATTAACTGGCTGGCATAATAGCTGATGCGGGCATGCCTTGCTAAGGAGTATACCCAGGTGGCTTGATATTCACTACATATGATTCATATAGAATGATAGACCATAATTTTCTTCCATGCATTGGTGCAATAGGCAGTGCATCACTTCTCACTCAACTAGTTGTTGGAAACAAACCTACACAAGAATGTCCCATAAGTGAGGACCATGATTGGGAGAACCGTGTATGTTCCATACAACAACAACAAAGCCCTTAGCCCCAAACAAGTTGGGGTAGGCTAGAGCTAAAACCCAAAAGATCTCCAACCAACTCATGGTTCTGGCATTGGATAACAAGCTTCCACGCGGTCCATGGCTAGTTCTTTGGTGATACTCCAGTCCTTCAGATCTCTATTTACGGACTCCTCCCATGTCAAGTTCGGTCTACCCTGACCTCTCTTGACATTATCAACACGCTTTAGCCATCCGCTGTGCACCAGAGCTTCTGGAGGCCTCTGAATATGACCAAACCATCTCAGACGATGTTGGACAAGCTTCTCTTCAATCTGTGCTACCCCAACTCTATCTCGTATATCATCATTCTGGACCTGGTCCTTGTGTGGCCACACATCCATCTCAACATGCGCATCTGCGCCACACCTAACTGTTGAACGTGTCACCATTTAGTCGGCCAACACTTAGTGCCGTACAACATTGCGGGTCGAATCGCCGTCCTATAGAACCCGCCTTTTAGCTTTTGTGGCACTCTCTTGTCACAGAGAACGCCAGAAGCTTGGTGGCAATCATCCATCTGATCGATGGTTCACATCTTCACCGATATCCCCATCCTTCTGCAACATCGACCCGAAATATCGAAAGGTGTCCTTATGAGGCACCACATGCCCATCAAGGCTAACCTCCTCCTCATGCCTAGTAGTACTGAAACCGCATGTCATGTACTCGGTTTTAGTTATACTAAGTCTAAAACCTTTTGATTCCAAGGTTTGTCTCCATAGCTCTAACTTCCTATCAACCCCTGTTCGACTATCATCGACTAGCACCACATCACCCGCGAGCATACACCATGGGATATCTCCTTGTATATCCCTTGTGACCTCATCCATCACCAAAGCAAAAAGATAAGGGCTCAAAGCTGACCCCTGGTGCAGTCCTATTTTAATCAGGAAGTCATCAGTGTCGCCATCACTTGTTCGAACACTTGTCACAACATTATCGTACATGTCCTTGATGAGGGTAATGTACTTTGCTGGGACTTCGTGTTTTTTCAAGGCCTGCCACATGACATTCCGTGGTATCTTATCGTATGCCTTCTCCAAGTCAGTGAACACCATATGCATGTCCTTTTACTCTTTGTATCTCTCCATAAGTTGTCGTACCAAGAAAATGGCTTCCATGGTCGACCTCCCAGGCATGAAACCAAACTGATTTTTGGTCATGCTTTTCATTCTACTTAAGCAGTGCTCAATGACTCTCTCCCATAGCTGCATTGTATGACTCATCAGCTTAATTCCACGGTAATTAGTACAACTCTGGACATCCCCCTTGTTTTTAAAGATTAATACTAATATACTCCATCTCCATTCTTTTGGTTATCTTGTTCGCCTGAAAAATGTGGTCGAAAAGCTTAGTTACCCGTACTATCGTTATGTCTCCGAGGCTTCTCCACACCTCAATGGGGATACAATCAGGGTCCATAACCTTGCCTCCTTTCATCCTTCTTAAAGCCTCCTTGACCTTAGACTCCTGGATTCGCTGCACAAAACGCATGTTGGTATCATCAAAGGGGTCATCCAGTTCAATGCTAGAGCTCTCATTCTCCCCATTGAACAACTTGTCGAAGTACTCCCGCCATCTATGCTTTATCTCCTCATCCTTCACCAGGAGCTGGTTTGCTCTGTCGTTGATGCATTTGACTTGGTTGACATCCCTCGTCTTCCTCTCTCCGATCTTGGCCATCTTATAGATGTCCCTTTCGCTTTCCTTCGTGTCTAACAGTTGGTAGAGGTCCTCATATGCCCGGCCCCTTGCTTCACTCATAGCTCGCTTGGCGGCCTTCTTTGGCACCTTGTACTTCTCTATGTTGTCTACACTCCTATCCAGGGGAAGTAGAAGCGAAGCTAGAGATACCTGGTGGTGGAACGATGATGCCCAGAAGGCTATTAAGGAGAAGGACACGAATCCGAAAGCGGAAGTCAGCCACCACAAGCTTATGCTTAGGGACAACACTCTCTCCAAGTATCACCTTACAATCTATGCAAGCATGCTTGTCTGCTCTTCTCAAGAGGATGAAACCAATCTGGCTAGAGTGTTGACAACTACTAAAAGTCACCAGATGCGATTCTCTCTTTTTAAAGAGGGTGTTAGCTATGATCATATCGTAGGCTAGAGCAAAGCTTAAGACATCTTCTCCTTCTTGATTCTTGATGCCATAGCCGAAGCCCCCATGCACCCCTTCAAAACCCGTGTTTGATGTACCCACGTGGCCATTGAGGTCTCCTATGAAGAGCTTCTTGCCAATAGGTACACTCCTAACCATGTCCTCCAGGCCTTCCCAGAACTCCCTCTTGGTGTTCTCATTGGGGCCTACTTACGGGGCATACACATTGATAACATTGAGAACTAAGTCCCCAACTATCAACACCTCTCTTCACAGCTGCATCAACTAGCTCCCGAAGCTTACCTGTCAGGGACCCTACATTCCAGCTACCTAAGCGGATCCTCCTAGGCTCGGCTACCTTCCTAACCCTTCGTGCTCGTCGAGTCAAATGCGAAGACCCTTGCTCATTTTTCACTTCACCCGGGCGCCGATGTAGCGTGCCACTAAGGATGCAACGATCCGATCCTTGCTCACTTGTCACCGTATCCAGATCAAGATACGACAGGCCACCAGGGGGTGATGGCCCGACCCCCATTTGACACCACACCCGGGTTCTCTGATATGGCGCGTCGCTGAGATGGTTACACCCCAACGATTATCTTTTGGGTTTCATCTCCATAAGAGTGGCTGAGTTTTGACGTTGGCTCACCAAGCCTATTACGACCCTCCTCCTTTACCTGGGCTACTTGCTATGTTGAGACAACATAGGCGGAGTTAACCGTGTATGTTCTGTGCAAGTGAATTTCTGGATTCTCTTTAATTTCTGGTTTCTTAAAGAGACGATCTCAACTCTTAACTCTGTTCTCTATTTCTCTTCCTTATCTTCCTTGTTTATAAAGGTTGGAGTTCGTGGTGAGTTCACATGTGGGACCAACAATCTTCACCAATAAAAAAAATGCAACTTTTGGTCCCTTACCCACATGTGGGACCAGCAACCTTCCAAGGGACATAAATAAACAAATGTACTTTTACTCACATCTGGGACCTAAAACTAATAAACAAGTACGCTACTACTTTCATGTGAGACCAACACTTGCAGAATGCACAAATAACAAATGCAAAAATGTGACTCCAACTCAAAATTATGCTCTTGTTTTCAGTTTCTCTTTCCAACCAAGCTCTTCCAATCCTTTATCAGAGAACGAGTGAACAAATTGTAATTCCAAAGTGATGGTAGACCTTGCCCTTCTACCTGATAGACGATCTTGTGCAGTCAACTACTCAACTTACTAATGCCTATTCTCATATGTTTCAACATTCAAAATATTATGTCTTGCAAAGAACCTACCCTGATTGCTTAAGATTCTCCAATGCCTGCAGCATGATCTTTCGATATATTTTCACTTTTAAATCATGAATCACGTGCAAAGGCCGCAGGACACCAACATATTTTGACGACTTCCTAAGCAAGTGACCTAACTCCTTGTATTTTATAGTTTCATAGTAGCAACACACGGGCATTGTGCTAGTAATAACTCTTATAAACATCTGAGTTGGTGGTGTTCACCTTCAAAGGTTACCTCTTAAGTTGGCAAGAAATTTGTTACCACAGTTATCATATATTCTATGTAGTGGACAGATGTATCAAGACCTTTGATTAGCTGGTCCAGTTGAAGTACATTTTGAGATATTTCTTTATTTGCACAAAGCTGGGGACTACGATGACACATGCGTTTAAACAACTCAAGCAATAAAAAGAACTTATATAACAATGCATGGGCATTTAACTTCAGTAGCAACAAACAAGTATTTAGCGAATGAACTATCTTATCAGCCTGTGGGCCCATGATCCACACCCCACAGGATGATCAAGGGTGTGCACAACTGGACTTTGACGTGTCCTGTTCAACAGGCCCTTGTTGGCACTAACCCTTCACCCTCTCCCTCTTCCTCTTCCCTCTTTTTCTTGGCTGATTGCATTTTAGTTTCAAAGGAAATGAATTATCCTCCAAAAGAAATCCAGTTTCTGCTGTCGTTCTCTTCATGAAATACCTTCTGGTGATCTGTTGCTAAGAGAATGCAAAACTCACTTGGATTTCGGCCAACCAACAGCCTGATTTCGGCATGTGTAGTTCATGATGGATTTGCGCCTTGTGACCGTAGTAAACCGGGACCATGTTTTTGTAATCTTTGAGCCCTTCATCACTAGGTTCTTTTTTTGAATGATTTAAAGATTCCTCATCATGCCTGCCACGTGGTCTTCAGCACTAGGTTCTGAGTCCATTGGTTTGGCACAAGGACAGGCCATTGTTTGGTGCTCATCTTTTCGGTCTTCCGCTCTTGTGCACTGATGTTCAGAGATTCACAAAATATCTCTTTCCTGTTAGGTAAAGGATTTAGTTGAGGCATTATGTTGGAAATTATTGTCCCTTCCGCTGAAAAAATCCTACTGTGCAGTCATATTGTTCAGTTGTTTGTGGGGAAAAAAGTTTTCTGCAAAGGAGCATACTTGGGGTACCTCTTAGAGTCTGAGGGAGAAGAGCTTTAGAAAGAATACACATCACCACATATATTCAGTTTCTCCAGTGCAAAACTTCTCTGTTTACTTCCATTGATTAGTAGTATAGCCTGAAAAACTATGTGGAAGTACTTCTGCCATATCTCTTTTTGATGATAGCTTATGCCCCTTGCCTAGTTCGCATTGCACACTGATCTCAATCTCTCTTTTCAGGTTACTGTTCAGGCTTTGGACGAAAAGCTTGGAAGAATGGTTACCCGTGTTGTCCTTCCTCGAGTTGTAATGCACTCTAGGCATCATTATGGAGTAAGTAGTAACTGAAGATTTGTGAGCTGTGTTGAATCTTTTGGATTGTTCATGTGATTGCCACTGTCAACCGCTTCTCCATTTTTATATGGTACCTACATAAAGAAAGCTGCTTTGTACTAATTAATACATTTCTTCATCGTGCTAGGCATTTTCCCAGAACTTCAGTGGGCTGGAATTGGAAGATGGCGGAGGCAGGGGTACCTCAGGTACTGCTGCCATAACATAAGTCTCCATAGTTTGATGTTTGTATTTTCTGACATTTACGTATTATATGAGTTGAGAATGCCCCTAGTTGTGTAGATTTCCTCCCTTCACTAACATTTGACACTCTTAACAGGTTCACATTGGGAGAAAAGACTCTTAATGAATGAGATAATGACTGGGTCGGTGGATACAAGATCAGTGGTTTCAAAGATGACTTTAGCATTATTGGAGGACAGTGGATGGTATCAAGCTAATTATAGCATGGCTGAGCATTTAGACTGGGGTCGAAATCAGGGAACAGAGTTTGCGATCTCCCCCTGCAATTCATGGAAAGGGGCATACCGCTGCAACACAACTCAACTATCAGGATGCACATACAATAGGGAGGCAGAAGGCTACTGTCCTATAGTTAGCTATAGTGGGGACTTGCCCAAGTGGGCTCAATATTTCCCTCAAGCCAATAAAGGTGAGATAAATGGTCCTTTTTTCTGACATTATACGGGCTGTTCAAATGACATAGAGAACTCTTAATATGGATTTAAGTTTTCTGTTTAATCGCTGTTGGTTCTTACACCTCCTCTTAGTTGAGGGGCGGCACACTATTTTTTCTGCACTAAATGCATAACTTTGGTTGGGTGCAATTAGTATATAGCTGTTGGTATGTTAGGATTTGGGAGTACCCCATCAATCCACTCTATCCTCTCTGAAAAGTGTGCAAAGCTTTGCCTTCTGCTGCTGTTTCGTAATAATCTCCCATTCCAGAGTAAGTTGAATCACCTAATCCAAGAGGTGATCCTGATAAGCTATTGAGGGGATCAGTTTTAGAACTATCTCTGAGGTAAAAAAAAACCAATTATTCTTTCTGGATGTCTCTTTTTTCATGTTCTATTCAATCTTAGGGTCTGTTATGCATTTTGGTTTCAAAAAGCATTTCATTTTCTTTGGCTGCTGTCGTGCTGTAACAGATATATATTACTCGCACACCAGAAAATGAGTACAGATCACCTAGTAATTAGATTACGTCACAACACACAATAACAGAAGGACCCTCTATCCCCTTTTATCTTCTTTCCTTCTTAATCCTTCGATACTTGTATGTCAGCATGTTATGTTTTGAGTTTCTCATACACAATTTCACATCTGTAGGTGGACAGTCATCATTAGCTGATTACTGCACATATTTTGTTGCTTATTCTGATGGCTCGTGCACTGACGTAAATAGTGCACGAGCACCTGACAGAATGTTAGGTGAAGTACGAGGAAGTAACTCGAGGTGAGACTGCTGAAGATAATTTGGATGCATGCTCATTATAAAACACCCCGTTTCACAATTCTGACTGTTTTCTGAAAATTCGCCAACGTACAGGTGTATGGCTTCAACGCTAGTGCGAACTGGGTTTGTCCGTGGATCTATGACCCAGGGAAATGGCTGTTATCAGCATCGCTGCACAAATAACTCCTTAGAGGTGACTACTGTTTCATTTATTATATCACTTTGCACTAAGTTAAACTTTGCTTGGACCCTGTCTTTTTCCAAATATTCTCGTGCAGTGTTATACTTTTATTCCAGGTGTGGTGTCTGTTATTTGTAATGTTCATCATAATAATTGCCAAAATATAATCTATGGCTATAGGAACTTATGTTCGGTTCTTCATTCCTAAAATACTGAATGGCAGTGACAGTAAGTTTAGTCTACTTCACATGCACCAATGGTAATCTTGTGTGCAGATTTTAAAATGTCGAATATGGTCATGGATTTGATCGACAACTCTTGTCACCATTGGATTTGTATGGAGATTGATGTGCCACGTGATTACACTATTTTTGCTACCTACTCCCTCCGTTCCAAATTACTCGTCGTGGTTTTAGTTCAAAATTTGAACTAAAACCACGACGAGTAATTTGGAACGGAGGGAGTACAATGCAGTCATTCAGCTAGCTTTCTCTGTTCTTTGGGTGATTATCTTCATGTTTTGTGTTTTTTAACCGCATCATCATACTGTTTCTGATACTGGCCACATCACATTTGCTCAAGCAATGAATTATGAATCATGTTCCTATTGTCAATTTTAAAATGCTGTCGAACAATGATAGGTTGCTGTTGACGGCGTCTGGAAGTCATGTCCAGAATCTGGTGGCCCAGTTCAGTTCCCAGGCTTCAATGGTGTGTTTTGTTGTCTAAGGTGTATTAAATCAAGCTCTGTTCTTTAGTTCTCACTTCTCACTCAAGTTAATTTTGTGCTGAAGGGGACTTGATTTGCCCGGCATATCATGAATTATGCAACACCGTACCAGTCCAAATAAGCGGCCAGTGCCCCAAGTCGTGCAGTTTCAATGGTGATTGCATTGCTGGAACCTGCCACTGCTTCCCTGGGTTTCATGACCATGACTGTAGTAGAAGTGAGTATACAGCTGCACAGCCCTGGATATGTCTTCTTTTTTTCCATTTATTAACTTTTTCAGCACAAAATTCTCTAATTTTGTATCCTGGAAATGATGATGAATAACCTGGAGGTTCAAGTGAAACATTCTTTGGTGCCAAACGTGCCATGCAACTTTTGTCGTGTTCTGTTTCATGTGAATTGTCAATCAGGATGAAGCAAATAGCCAACATGTACAATCTGCAATTACTGGTCATACGAAAATTGTGTAGTCATTGATTTCTTGAGAAATTGGCATGATCGCCATTCTGATATATTGAAGTGCTCATTCTGTTTACTAACTAGTGTTGGTTTGGGTCAACAGGATCTTGCCCAGACAAGTGCAGTGGTCATGGTATATGCAAAGCTAATGGGATCTGTGAATGCGAAAGTGGCTGGACTGGAATTGACTGCTCAACAGGTAAAAGCTTAATAACTGAAAGTCTCTATAGATGCACACATCTTTTACTGCGGGCTGTATTCATGAGGTTTAGGCCATGGTGAAGGCCTGGAGAATTTCACATGCCTATATTGAACAAATCCATTTGCACTGTGGGATGAAAGACATGGTTTGTGATATCAGTAAAGTTTGCAATTTTGGAATGATCAAACATCAAAAACTCACAATGCGTTGATTAGCTTGGGCCCTGTAGTTGCTCTGCTCTTAATTGAACAAGCAATAGTAATGTCTTTTCATTGTATGCAGCGGTTTGTGATGAGCAGTGTAGTTTGCATGGAGGGGTTTGTGATAATGGTAAATGTGAGTTTCGATGTTCAGATTATGCGGGCTACACTTGTCAAAAGGGTTCGACAATACTGCCCAGCTTGTCAATGTGTCATGATGTACTGGTTCGGGATTCTGATGGGCAGCATTGTGCACCAAGTGAACTCAGCATACTACAGCAACTGGAAGCAGTAGTTCTTGTGCCAAATTACAATAGATTGATGCCAAGTGGGCGGACCTTCCTTAACTTCTTCAACAATGCCAATTGTGCAGCAGCGGCGAAGCGGCTGGCTTGCTGGGTACTGCTCCCTCTGACCATTTCTCAAATGTTTATGTCATTAACTTCCTTCTGGATATTTCAAAATTATGTAGCCCCAGTTGCTTACCCATGAGATTATATTTTGCCGTTAATTGCTGTGTTAGAAGAACATATTGAGTACAGCTTGCATTAAGTGGGTGAATAGTGACAGTTAGATTATCTTCCTATTTTTGGAATGTTTAACTTCGGCTGCATACTTACAAGAAGTTTAGCTCTCACTACAGCTTCTAAAAACAAGCATAATAGATTAAGTTGCACAACTTACCTCAAATAGACCAATAGATGCCACTTCGAAGAAGCATATATACTTAAATAGACCAATAGATGCCACTTTGAAGAAGCATATATACTTAAATAGATTGCAGTATGTACGATGCCAAGTAGTGGTGATGTTTAAGCTAATAGACAATTTTATTGGCCATGCGGCTATGCCCTCCTTGTATATGTGGCCTTATAGTTTTGTGCTGTTAAGAGGGAAAACTGTCTTCTCATCTCATTCTTTATTACTCCATTGATCAGATCTCAATTCAAAGGTGCGATGAGGATGGGGACAACAGGCTTCGGGTATGCTACTCCGCTTGCGAGTTGTACAATACGGCATGTGGGGCGGGTCTTGATTGCTCGGACCAGACCCTTTTTAGCAAGAGGGAGGAAGAAGAGAAGGGCGTTCCATGCACAGGATACGGCGAGAAGAAGTCTTCCTGGATATGACAACTTCCCGGGGAGCGCTTCTTCCCCTTTTTACTCTGGCTGAAGCTCAGAGGTGTAAAGTATAAGCCGCATTGCCCTATCCATATTCATTTTCGTTTTTAGCCAATGCTTTCCAATTGTAGGATACGGAAAGTAGAGGTCCATTTCACCTGGGTACCCGAAGATGGGTGCCTGGTGTCAGTATCTGGGTCTTCTCTTTGTTTAGAAGGTTAGTCTGACTGGAGGGGGCAGGGAGTGGGAAGCTGGGTGGTGGGTGGTAGGTTCCTTTTTCTTCTTCGTCGGAGAATAGTGGAGGGAAGAATGTAAATGTTAATGTGTGTTGTAATCCATGACTACATTCTTAACAGAGCATTTCAATGAGAGAAGAAGACCCTGTGCTTTCCCTTGCATGATCAATGCTAACCTGATGCTCATATCCATACACATTCATGATATACCTGCCTTTTCTCGTCGAATCTGAATTCGTCAAAAGAGTGAATACTAGTGAGCTCATGAAAAAATGTTACCAACACGACATCTTATCGTTGAATAATTTTCCTGAGTGACACTTCTATCAGATTTCACCGATTTGTATCATAGTTCATGTGCACCGTCAGCGCCTGGCTCAACTTGGATTCTTTCATTTTACAGTACCGTTCATCATGAGCTCATCTCTGTGGTACAGATCAACTTTGCATACTAAAAATGAAACATAGCACATAATGATTGAAGAGATGACATGCTTATGTTTTTATTGACATCATTATTCCCTTCTGTTTCTGAACAACATATCAGCATTTGCACTAGTGTACAGAATACAGTATCCTGGAACCAGCAAAGCTAATTTAGTGGCTTCATTTGACATGCAAGCAGCTAATTCAACCGTGTTGGTGCTCAAAGTACGGCTGTTCCAAAGGCGACATCGTTGTTTCTGGCCGTGTTCTTTGTCGAGGGCATACCGGCAGTAACATCTCCTTCGATGCCACATTCATTCTTGCCCCTTATGATCTTGAAGTATCCGTCCTACAATGCATTACCATAAAAAAATTATTAATTCATCCCAATACTCTGTTAGTAACATTCACTGGTACTTTAATAATGTGAGGAATTTGTCGCAAACTTACATTGCCCCAGCCTCTGTTCCACTGATTTGCAAGAAGCTGAAAAGCAGAACACAAAGAAAACATATCAGGACTTGATCATTGGTTAACAAATAGTGTGATATGGGGAATCAACAAGATACCCAGTAATCCTCGCCAGCATCACTGGTTCCCCAACCGATCAACTTGACGGCGTGACCTCCCATCACTCCACCTGTGATGTGCTTGTATACTCCTGATTTGTAGTGTGCGAAGTCCTTCAAAATTTGGCAGTACTAAATCAGTAACCCGAGAAATAAGATACTTCCTTTTGATTCTTTGTCATCTTATCACCAAGCATATGAGCTGTATATCAAATGACTAGCGAACTGAAACTAATTCAGAGCCTGAGAGACCGTACAACAGCATTGCATGCTTCATCTTACTCACTAGAGTGCCTATGTTAGTTGTTTCTAAGCTTTTGCTAATAATTTACTTCAGTAACTGCAACCAACCCAGGATCCGCCACGACTTCTGCTAAATAGAAGTTTTTTACTTTTTAGAGCCTTGGGTTAAAAGTCAGAAATAGGAAAAATACTAAAGTTACCTCATAAACGGTGAAAGCAACTTCCACAGGGCCATTTTTGTAGACCTCTGCCATGATGTCATGGGGATTAGAATGTACTCTGTACGCGTTAACACTGAAATGCTTATTTTCCTTCCACGCTTGGTTCTCCACCTTGCATTTCCTTTGACATTTTGGTGTAGGATAAGCTGGCTCACATCCAGGATGCTGGCAACCAGTCTGATCGAAGTATGGATCGCACTGCAAAAGAGTGAATTTTTTTTCCGGGTTAATGGTATGCCAAGCAGAATTTTATACAGCAAACAGTATGGGAAAGCGCAATTTAAGTAAATATACATTAATATGAAATAGGAGAAAACCCTAAATGATGAAGCTAACAAAGCAGCCACCAAGGGTGGACATGATCTAACTTCCAGCCATTGTAGGCCAGGAAAGAGAAGCCATATATGTGCATCGGGAATAATTTTCATGAAGAACAATGGAAATTTTGACCTAAGCTTTAAACAAAGACACTTGTATTTATTTTTTCTCAAAGCAACTTGGGATGAATTTACATAATCAGTAAAACTGTAGAATACAATATGCTCGTACTAACTACTACTCCCTCCGTCCACTATTATAAGATGTTTTGGATATTTCAATATGGACTACATATAGACTGAAATGAGTGAAAAAACACACTAAAGCATGTCTACATACATCATCCTATAATAATGAACAGAGGAAGTCCCTTATGTTTTGATTCATATTTACACTGTTATAATTTCGCACCACATAGCATCTATGCACTAATTCAACTGTAGGATTTACAGAAGAATTTCAGTACATCTTGCATTAACAACTGCAACGTTTGACATATTCCACACACCAACCATTTTAGTTAGATAACAGAAACTTATCGCTCTTGGAGGATCGGAACATTCAAGTGGTACAAAGTAGAAAAGTATCATATATACCTCCTCAGTGACGACGCCACTGCGACGGAAGTAGCGCCATGCGCTGATAGGATATCCTCCATTACAACCGCTACCACACAGAAAACCACAGCAAGCCAGTAGGTCATTGACTGAAAGGGAGACGCTCTGCAAGGAGTACAAACAACAACTTGGTTATGTAAGGATAAGGACCAAACGTGCCTGTTTGAAAGTAGTCTGAGAGCAGGTACATCGTTCATATGCACTCACCATGTTGAGATGAATACAGAAACGATCCTGGAGAGCTTCCACGGCAGCAAAGGCCCAACAGGCACCACAGTGACCCTGCCATTGTTAACCAATACATACATAATACCTTGAGCATCTTGCATGATTCAGTAAGCATTCATGGAGCTAACAATTTAAGGTAGTGTGAATATTCTTACTTGATCTGCTCATGAGATTCCGCGTTTTCCAGTGTATTGGAAAGGTAGAGAGGAAATGGAGTGAGTCAAAGTAATCAAAAAGACGCAGGAAACCAATTTCTGGCTGAAACTTGAAAGTGGGTCAGCATTGGGTTATCTTGTTGAACTTACCAAGTATGTTCCCAATTGTGCTGCAACTGGACCATTGAGTTCTAGCGTCAAACTCCTTGGGAGATCCACTGATTCTGGATGGATTCTGATCGGAACACCAGCGAGCAAACCCGGAGGCGTTGGCTTCACTCCCAGGATATGCTTGAATTGCTCAATCTGCATGGAAGAGGGTGATTTTCAGGTCAGAATACAAGGAAGGAAAAAATGTTGCCTTGATGATGAGAACAACAGGAGGGTGTTGCTGTTTAGTGCTTACAGTGTAGTTTGCAAAGTAGGGGTTGTGTCCAGCCGTCCACCCGGCATTGGGATGCTTGTTGACCGTCTGAATGATGTCCTTCTGCGACAGTACAATACAACACCATATCATAAAGAGTAATACAAACAATAGATATGAAGATGGTGTCAATTTGAGTGGGACTAAAAGCCACCTGGATGATTCCTAGGGAATGCTCTGCCTTGGCTGTGCCGGCTAGCTGCATGTACATAGAGATTTTAAGCAAACATATGTGTGATCCAGCTAACCGAGTAACACCCTGATCCTATCTATTCGGTGCTAGGATCGGGTTTTTGTTCTTACTTGCACACAAAGAACAAAATAAAAAGAACCCTCATAACCAGCGAACGTCTGGCAATTTTTGCTGTCCGTGGATGGCAAGTTTAGTGGGCAAGCATGACAAATCTGCTCAGTTCATTTTTTTTTCCAGGATTTGCCGTGCTTGCTAACCGAATTTGTTATCATCGCGGCAACTAAAATTGCCATTAAAAACATTCGTTCTGCCACGCCTTCCTGGGAAGGTCAGCACAATAACATAAAAAAAAAAACAGAATTTTGTTTCAGAGCTATTCGACTTTCTTTCAGCGTTTGGCATCAGCTTATCAGAGAAAAGGCCCACGGTTGGCTCGCCATCGAGCTGCACCAGCACGGCGCGGGAGGCCCCTCCGCTGCGGGTCCCAGCGAGGTTGCTTCCCCGAGGACGGTCGGGGCCCATTAAGCTTGCGATCCTCAAAGCTCCCCTATCTTCGCAAGCTAGGTAACGAACCAAACCGGATCTTCGAGAGTTGACTCGAGCGGCGACGGGATCGGTCCGGGGAGAAGAAGCGAACCTGCGGGGCAGCAGCGACGGCGGAGAGGACGACGGCGGCGAGCAGCGCCAGGGAGACGCCGACGCCCCCCATCTTCCGTCTTCTTCTTCCTCGACGGGGAAGCAAAGGAAAGCAGGAGTAGCTGGCTAGCCGCTGCTGCTAGGAGTGGTTGCTTTGATGCTCCTCTTCGCCCACGCAGCCTTTTTTTATTGGACGGAGATGACCGTGCGGGAGCGACGCGCGCGGTCCCTTTCCGTTCCCGGCCAATCTCGCTGCGTGGCGTGCGGCGTCGGCATCCGGCAACGGCGCGGGCGCTGCCACGCCAGAATCAACGGCTTGCTCTCTGTTTAAAACGTACTAGTATATCAGCTTTATTCATTTTTTAAAAACAAATTGCGTTGCCGTTGCTTCGGGGTCTCTTTGGTGGAAATGATTTGCAGGAGAGTTTTAGAGGATTCTAATTCTTATGATTTTTTGCCCGCGTGTGTTCTTTGGTTTGCAGGGTCATGTTCTTTTTTCCTTCTTAAGACTCGTTCCATTTGTTCGTACTAGATTTCAGAGGAAGTTTCCCGCACTCCAACCTTGCGTGAAGAATTTCATGTTTCTCTTGTGCACAAGCATGTAGTGATGTGACTCTCCATTCCCGTGTTTTTTTTCTTATTACCACGCTTTAAAATCTTACATATACGCCCTCAATGTTTCTGTTTGAGGGACTCCTTTTGCAATGTCGTACATTTGCTCCCTTGAGTGAAACACAAAACCATCCCATGCATTTCTTTCGCGGGATTCGTTAGAAGGCACCGACATGACATGGCTAGCGTATATTTGCTCTGTTTAGTGAAGGGATAAGTATATTTTTCGTCCTCGAACTTTTCTGAGAGTTTAGAAGTCGTCCCTCAACTCAAAATAGGATAGTTTTCGTCCCTCAACTATCAAAACCGAATAATTTTCGTCCCTCACGTCGCTTCAAGCAGTTTTCGCTCGTATAAACAGTAAAAAAAATTTAAAAAGAAAAAAAGTAAAAAAGAAATTGAAAATTTGTGGGATCAAAGTTCCTCAGGTGCGCAAGGTGCGTGATTTTTTTTGGTTCTATTTAGACATTCCAGGAGCTCGTGACAAAGGAAAAACTATAAATATGTACGTCAGTAAACAGTAAATTCGAAAAAATAGAAAACAAATTCAAAAAGTATGAAAATTGTTGACATACAAGATGCTCGAGTGCTCAATGTGCCTGCCAAATTTCATGGTGTTTGGACATTGTGGGAGCTCGTGGCAAAAAAAAACTAAAATTGGTTGGGAAAGAAACATAGAAAAAGTGCACTATTTTGTTTGTTTTTGCTAGAGCTCCTCCTATGTCATTTCAGCACGAAAATATGCAAGCACCTTGCACACCCAAGCATCTTTGATGCAAAAAAAAAATCATATTTTTTTGCAATTTTTTAATTTATTGTTCACCGACGTACATATTTACAATTTGTTCTTTGTCATGAGCACCTGAATGTCCAAACAATATGAAAATTTGCACGCACCTTGCGCATCCGAGGAATTTGGTCCCACAAATTTTCAGATTTTTTGATTTTTTTCAAATTTATTGTTTGTCGTACTGTTCATGACAGACGAAAACCGCCCGAAGCGGCGTGAGGGATGAAAACCATCCGGTTTTGACTTGAGGGATGATTTCTAAACTCTCGAAAAAGTTCGAGGACGAAAAATATACTTATCCCTTTAGTGAAACACAACACCATCCTATAGATTTCCTTCATGGCATTTATTAGAAGGCATCGCCATGACATGACTAGCCAAACACAATTAACTTATTAAAACTGGACATTCTGCGAGACTTCTCAGGCATCTACCCTTAGGCCATCCTCCCTCTCATTGGGTTTATTAGGCCAACAATCCACAAAATGCAAGACATACATTCTTGATTTAATTCTTAATAAATGTATGATGTCGCTCGATCAAGTTAGTTTATAGGCCATTTTGAGCAAGCTTTTTTTCTCTCTCCTGGCTTTGTGCAAACAACTTGCCTTCTCATGCTCTCTCCGTCTCTCACGCACATGCATGCACCGAACCTTACTCACAATGAAGGCAACAATGTTTAGCACAAACGCGTGAATACCCCGCAAAGGCACGGAAGATCAACATCTTCCATTAATCCAAACAAGGAACCGACTACCCAAAAACCAAATAAATGGCGGAGAGTATGCAGAAAACCCTCCACATGCACACCCAAACATGGAGTTGAAAAAAAGAAGGTGCATCCTCAATTTCATGTTGGCCTAATTCCAGAACAATACCATGCAATTTTTGAGGGCAATAAAGTTAGCAACCCTTAATACCTCCTTTTATTGATCTGGCATTAGAACAAAAAAGATTATCCCGCACTTATTTCCCGGAGGTGACCCTGAGTTGTCGAACCCACAAAAGGGAGATTCCCTTGAAGCGATGGTCTCTAGCAAACTTTTGTCCAATTGTCAAATCTAGCTTTTGACCAAATCAACAACCAAATAATGATTTAAACACTTATAAAAAAAGAGGTACGGGTATGAGGTCTTATGCTTACAACCTTGTACTTACACGGGGATCAAATAGGATATTAATTTGTGCGCTAGAAGTCACCCATCGAGATGTGCTTTTTACAGATCGAAGTGGGCGATGTGTCCAAATAACATCTTGACCGACACGAGTCCTGCATCAAGAATCAGTTTTCCTACCACATGCCCTATCCGTCTCGCGGGGTTGCCTCGATAATTAAGATAATAAAATCAGATAAGAGCTTTGGGCGTTTAATGACTATACCTCATTTATCCCCAAGGATATGATCCATGTTATCCTACTGAACCTTACTGTCACCGGTGTTCGGTATAACACTTCACAACCTCCTTGCTCCTAGCCTCAATGGTGCTCGATCTCCATGATCCTGGGTACCTGCAGGGATGAAGATCGCGGACAAGACAAGAGACATCTTCACGGAACAATTTTATTTCACACATACGAGACGTTATGTCAAATTCTTTCATTGATCCGTTCAACAAATATCTTGGGTTGTAAGGCTCATGCCTCAACCCATACCTTACCGAACTACTCACAAATGGAAATCAGATCCCGAGAAGAAAACATTGAAGAACAC
This sequence comes from Triticum monococcum, assembly GCA_034509565.1. Classification (NCBI taxonomy): domain Eukaryota; kingdom Viridiplantae; phylum Streptophyta; class Magnoliopsida; order Poales; family Poaceae; genus Triticum; species Triticum monococcum. The sequence goes on from CM067844.1 coordinate 39,714,492, forward strand.
ACCTTGAGATAGATTGATTGCAATATGTCTTACAGTGGATGCCTTGTGCGATGCACGATTGCAAGTATGAAATAGATGGAAGAGCACTACGGTGGTGGTGGTGGAGATGGCGGCAGCTAGCGTTTGCAAATGATGAAGAAGAGGTCCTGGCTGCTGTGTTCATCGCTCTGGTGCTCGTTCTGTTGATATTTTGACGGGGGCCCTTTAATAAAAGTTGTTCAGGTGGATGAGTTGCCTTGGAATCCACGCCAATCGGGCGCTCATACGGGTGCTCGCGCCTATATGGAACATAGTCTTTTGTTCCGTTTTTGTAGGGACGCCTCCTATTGATTCCTTCTTCCTTCATTCTTCTCCCCTTCCATTTCCACACATGATTTCTTCCCCTTTTTAGCCCATTTCCCGCGGAAACACATCAAAGAGAGGATTTGTGGAATCCTTTGCATTTATTAGAAATTAGTGGCAATATCAGACCGAATGTCTCTTTTAAATGAAATATCTTAGTTTAAACAAAGGTAAAATGAGTGTAAACATATCACTCATCAACTCCCCCATGTTTAAACCAACATAAAGAGAAATCTGAATCATAAAGAACTCAGTTGTTTAAACAAAACTAACGAGAATGTTTTGGTTCACTTACGATTGGTACGCCGAGATAGCCCTCTGCTTCTTAACCTGAAAACTTAGCATAGCTGTAGCGTTGGCATGGTTATAGTGTAAGTGTTAGTGAAGCAAACATAATCAACAGAAAGTTCTTGATCTACTAGATAAAAAAACTTTGCAACACTCTATTCTATTTATTCTAGACAACACTTGCTTGTCGGGAATGCACGGAAGAGTTTTATTTGATAGAGCCATTAAAACATAAGTTAGGGAGTAAAAAGCATGTAGTAAAATATGATGATCTAATGCTCATAAGCACACCCACAATCATTTCCTCCTCAAGGCTCTCAAGCACTTTATTTCAATCATTGTTTGCTGAAACTTTGATTGTCACATGAAGGGATTATGCCAACTAAATGATCATGCATATGGTTTCCGCTATGGCTTAATGTTTGGGAACTATGGATCTCTGATATATGTATCTTTCGAGCTCTTTTGATCAGTCCCCTTTATTTATGACATACACATCATTTCAAGAGAAAGCCAAATAATATGCGTTTGTAGTGTTGCCACCAGGTACGGTAACAAACTCATAGCCGAAATCTGAGCTATTGCTCTTGGTGGATCGTTCATTGGCCAATAGAGTCCTCATCATAACATCGAGAAAGGTGATGAAGCCACATTTACACACGTACACGTGCATATAGTAGCGGGGCCATAGTACCAGCAAGGAGTTGAAGCACAATGTAAGAGATACAACACATATTTTTGGCATGATCTCATTTACCCTTCAACTAAGTTCCTCTAGACAATTTAATACACAAGTGCTATCAAGTCTAATAAAATTAACAACATGGGGTTGATCAATTAAAACATCACTTCCACTTCAATTTTTCCAACTCCCAAGCCTTGAAAGACTTTCTCTTGTGCAAAATTATTCATCGTTAATATCGTTTCATTTAAAAAATAGTCCCATGGCAAGTCTTGGTTGTCTAAACTAAATAGAACAAATGTTACAAAATTATTTTAGCCACTAGAACAAAACCTTTGTCTTAACTATCAAGACTTACTCCCATCTACACATATCACACATACTACTGCTACATCTACTCTAAGTATTTCCACTGCAAAAGAAGGTCATAGGACATACCTTCACGGTTGCAAATTTACACACTTCTCTTCCTTACTCTTGCATTCCTCATTGTCCGGAATTGATCTACTCCTCTGAAAACAAAATGCAAACGAAGTCCAAAGGGATAGATAAAGAGCAAGAGCAAAGCAAAGATTATTCTGTTTTTGGTTTTTTGGTTTTTGAAAACTAACTTGCAACCGAAAAAGTTGCAAAGGCAAAAGATAATAAATAAAAAGCAAAAGCAAATAAACGGAAAGTGTTGGAACAGACCAACTCGAGTGTTTTGAAGCTCCACGAGCTTAAGTACAACCTCGTTACAAATTATTCAAATATCACCACATCTTGATGTAGAAGTAGTGGTAACCTCCCCCAAGCTTAAGATTTTGCAAGCCCAAACCGGCGAGATCATTGCGGCGGTTGGTCAAGAGCCCACTCTTGGCTCCAGTTGGAGAAGTTCATGTTCATGTAGGTGGACGTGCCTCGATGGGATGCGGCGAGGTTTCTCATATCATCAATAGAGCCCTGGAGGCTGCTGAGGTCCGCGTAGGTGGTGTAGTCTCCTTTTTTCTTCTTCGTCGGTGTTGAGTTCTTCTTCATCTACTTGTTCTGGTTCCGGGCCTTCTTGGTCAAAAGCTGCATCTCCTTCCCATGCAACATAATGCAATTGTCCATGCTCGATGGAGAAATGGTTAGGCATAGGAGTAGGTAAGAAGTGTGCCACTCCAGGAATTCTAATGCAATGATGGCCATTACTGTAACACCCCGGATATGATTTACCCAATTTGTACTCCAACTCTTGCCGTTTCCGGCGTTAAGTTATTTTATTTTCTCGGGTTCGGGTTTTTGTCTCCATGTGTTGTTGTCGTTGTCATGCATCTCATATCATGTCATCATGTGCATTGCATTTGCATACGTGTTTGTCTCATGCATTCGAGCATTTTCCCCGTTGTCCGTTTTGCATTCCGGCGCTTCGTTCTCCTCCGGTGGTCATTTCTACCTTTCTTTCGTGTGTGGGGATTAAACATTTCCGGATTGGACCGAGACTTGCCAAGCGGCCTTTACTACCGGTAGACCGCCTGTCAAGTTTCGTACCATTTGGACTTCGTTTGATGCTCCAACGGTTAACCGAGGGACCGAAAAGGCCTCGTGTGTGTTGCAGCCCAACACCCCTCCATTTTGACCCAAAACCCACCAAAACCCTCTCCATCATCTAGAGCGTTTGATCACGATCGCGTGGCCGAAAACCGCACCTCATTTGGACTCTCCTAGCTCCCTCTATGCCTATATATACACCCCTCCAAAATTTGCGGTTCCCCTCTCCCGAAACCCTAGATCTCACCCTCCGCGCGTCGGACATTGTCTGGACCACGCCGGACACACCGCCGCCAACCACTCCTGCGCCGCCACGTCACCACCGCCAACCCGCGCACCGCCGAGGCCCGACGGGCCCAGATCCGGCCCCCGCGGCCCGCTTCCACGTGTCGCCGCCTACCGCGCCCCGCCGCCTTCTTCCCGCCTCCCGGCGACCCCGCGCCACCGCACGGAGCCGACGCCGGCCGCTGCACCCTCCCCGGCGACCGCGCCGCCCCACCGGAACACCGCCCGCCGCCGCCAATCCGCGCCGGGGCAGCGCCCGACGGCCGCCGTCGCCGTCCTGTCCTTCCTCTCGCCGGCTCCGGCTTCCCCCGCGCCGGAGCGGCGCCTCTTCTTCGCCGGAGTAGGAATCCCACCGGCGACCTCGGATTTCTTCGCGGGTGAACAGTGGATCTCACGGGTGAACAGTAAACCCTAATCCGCGAGGTGGATTTTTCTTCTAAGTCCTCAAAATCTCAGATCCATATGCTCCTGTTCATCGTGCTATAACTTTGCATCTGTAGCTCCGTTTTGGGCATATAGCATATCAAAATGTTCGTCTCAGAGAGCACATCATTTCATCTCATTGCATCATTTTCATTTGAGTTCATCTTGATGCCCGAAATGCTGTTGGAAGAGTGCTACTTGAGATAATTGTCAGATCTGCTGCTCCATTTAGATATTTGTCTTTTTGCCATGATTATTGTGTGCATGATATGCCCATGAGCTCTACATGTGTTTTGTTAAGGGTTTTACCATCTTTCCAGAGGTGAAACCCATGTATTTTTGTGATGTGTGTGATGACTAGCACAAGCTTGCAAAGTCAGGCACTTGGAAATGCTGATTTCAGGGACTTAGCATTTCCACTAAGTCCTTGAGCTGTTTATCTCATATGGTCATATGTTCATGTTGTTTCCTAGTGATCCGTGCCTCTTTTGAGGATGATCAGTAAGGATGTTTTGTTAATCTTGTAGTGCTCTATCCATCCATGTCTTTGTTTGCAATTATGGAGCACCCTAGCTTGAGTCAATCGAGCTCTACTTTTGCTACTTCATGAATCTGGGCAGATTGTCTACTTGTTAGCGATTTTTCCGAGGATGTTGTTGTTGACCCGTGCATGCTATGCTATTGTTCTTGCCATGTCTAGCTTGCATTTTGTGTATTCTTGATGGGTGTATGCTTAGCTTGTCATGACTTGCTCCGTAGTGAGTGCATCGAGCTCATAAACTTGCCTACTTGATATCTGTTTTCAGCATGCTCCAGTTTTCACTAAGTCTGAGAACTGATTATGTTTTTGCCATGTTCACATGCTTGCAAATGTATTTTCTGATCCCTTTTGGCTCAAGGTCACTAAGGGACTTTTGTTAAGCTCTTTGAGTAGCTCCATGCCATGCTTTACTTTGGCATGTTCAGGTCTTGTAGCATGTAGTTTTGTTGCTCCGAAGAGTGCTATCTGATCTGAAATTCCAGACAAGTGTTAATTTCACTAAGTCTGAAATCTGTTTACCATATGCATTTTTGCCATGCTTGTTTGAACCTGTTAATGGATGAATTGGCCGTAGCTCAGTGCTAGACTTTTGTTAAGCATCTTGAATGCATCCCTGCCATGTATTTTGATGCCATGTTTGAGTGCTGTAGCATGTTCATCTTGTTGCATTTAGATGGCTACTTGCTGTAATTGCAGACCGGTGTCATATTTGAATCGCTTGCCATTTCCAAACCGTAACTCCGATTCCGGCGTTCTTTATATCGTTTTCAAGCGATTTCATATCATCTTTCCAGTAGCACACTTGGTTTTCCAAGTTGAGGCCAGGTTCATGCATTCCTTGTCAAATCTTGCATATGCATCACATATCGCATCCCGCATAACATACCATGTTTGCATCATATTGTTTGATCCTTGCACGTGGTTGAATGTGTCCTTGTTGCTTGTTGGTCTTGTTTGGGTAGAGCCGGGAGACGAGTTCGCTAACGAGGAGCCCGTTGAGTTTGCTTTCGAGGATCCAGTCAACTCTGACAACTTTGCAGGCAAGATGATCATACCCTCGAAATCACTACTATCTTTGCTTTGCTAGATGCTCGCTCTTTTGCTATGCCAATGCTACGATGCCTACCACTTGCTTTCAAGCCTCCCAAATTGCCATGTCAAACCTCTAACCCACCTTGTCCTAGCAAACCGTTGATTGGCTATGTTACCGCTTTGCTCAGCCCCTCTTATAGCGTTGCTAGTTGCAGGTGAAGATTGGAGACCGTTCCTTGTTGGAACATTATTTACTTGTTGGGATATCATTATATTGCCATGTTATCTTAATGCATCTATATACTTGGTAAAGGGTGGAAGGCTCGGCCTCTCGCCTAGTGTTTTGTTCCACTGTTGCCGCCCTAGTTTCCGTCATATCGGTGTTATGTTCCCGGATTTTGCATTCCTTACGCGGTTGGGTTATAATGGGAACCCCTTGATAGTTCGCCTTGATTAAAGCTTTTCCAGCAATGCCCAACCTTGGTTTTACCATTTGCCACCTAGCCTCTTTTTCCCTTGGGTTTCCGGAGCCCGAGGGTCATCTTATTTTAAACCCCCGGGCCAGTGCTCCTCTGAGTGTTGGTCCAACCGAGCGATGTCCGGGGCTACCAGGGGCAACTCTGGGCTGGTCTACCCGACGTCTGGCTCATCTGAGTGTGCCCTAAGAACAAGATATGTGCAGCTCCTATCGGGATTTGTCGGCACATTTGGGCGGTGTTGCTGGTCTTGTTTTAACCTGTCGAAGTGTCTTGAAGAACCGGGATACCGAGTCTGATCGGAACGTCTCGGGAGGAGGTCTATTCCTTCGTTGACCGTGAGAGCTTGTCATGGGCTAAGTTGGGACTCCCCTGCAGGGATTTGAACTTTCGAAAGTCATGCCCGCGGTTATGGGCAGATGGGAATTTGTTAATGTACGGTTGTAGATAACTTGAACCTTAACTTAATTAAAATAAATCAACCGTGTGAGTTACCGTGATGGCCTCTTCTAGGCGGAGTCTGGGAAGTGGACACGGTGTTGGAGTAATGCTTGCCGCAGGATTTCTCTCTAGTTATGCGTTCGCGCTTTGCCTTCTCTTCTCGCTCTCTTTTGCGAACAGGATAGCCACCATATATGCTAGTCGCTTGCTGCAGCTCCACATATATTTACCTTGCCTTACCTATTAAGCTTAAATAGTCTTGATCGCGAGGGTGCGAGATTGCTAAGTCCTTGTGGCTCACAGATTACTATTACACCAGATGCAGGGCCTGATGATTCCGCTCTAGGTGACGCGCTTGAGCTCAAGTGGGAGTTCGACGAGGACTCTCAATGATACTATGTTTCTTTTCCTGATGATCAGTAGTGGCGCCCAGTTGGGGTGATCGGGACCGTGTCGCATGTTGGGTTGTCTTTTATTTTGGCGCCGTAGTCGGGCCATGAGTGTTTGAATGTTGTAATGCTATTTATGTACTTGATTGACGTGGCGAGTGTAAGCCAACTATGTTATCTCCCCTTTTATTATCTATATTACATGGGATGTTGTGAAGATTGCCTAACTTGCGACATATGCCTTCAATGCGATTATGCCTCTAAGTCGTGCCTCGACATGTGGGAGATATAGTCGCATCGAGGGTGTTACAAGTTGGTAATCAGAGCCTTCCCCGACCTTAGGAGCCCCATTGCTTGATCGTTTTTAGTGGCCGAGTTGTGTCTAGAAAAATGTTTTGAGTCATCTAGGAATTATATATCAGAGAGTTTAGGAATTCTTTTACTTCCCAGTCTCCTCATCACTCTGGTAAGGCATCCTGACGTAGAGTTTTGACTCTTCTCAAATTTCACAAAAATTTTTTTAGGATCACGCGGGTATCTTGGAATCGTTCCGATGGTTTTATGATGAGAACATTGTCTTGGTGCCTCCTATCAGGGGTTTTGTGGAAGTGTCCCGGGGAGTTGAGCTCTGAGGTGTTGTCGTCATAATTTTATAGTTGCAGTTCTGGAATACCTGAGTTTAGTACGCCGACATCGAAAATCTCTTTTATGCAGTTCGTTGGTGAGATAACCTCGACGCCACCCAGTACCGGGGCGGGAGTTCGGGAGTATCGCCATAACTTGTATAACGGATGCTTTTCGAAGGTTGAGGTAGATGGTTTCTGAAGTTTTTCTCGGTTATGTGTTGAAGGATGGATACAGCTGGATGTAGGAATTGCTAGATTTGAGTGAGATATTATACTTCCCCTGTATCCCCAACACCTGATTGCATAACCGGAAAGGTTCAGGAGTTTCATAGGTGGGAATTCTTGCAGCTCTAGTTCTTCTTCCACGAATATTTGGTTTGAGATTGGGATTTCTTACCGAGTATTCGTTCTTGATCCGTACCTTGTTGATTTATTTCTCTACCTAAATCCTAAGTGGCTTCTCAATTTATGGATATGTGACCATTTCAAGAGGAATGCATTCGTTCATTTTGTTTGGATGTGAAGACTATATGTTGCTATTTTCATTCCGTTGGATTCAGCTTCAATATTTGTCTATCAATGTGCTAATGGATGTCAACCTCTTCAGGATGGCTCCTCCAACGCGCACGACTCCGAATCTTGATCCGCCACCACCTCCACCTCCTCCGGAGGCATGGCAAGCTGTGATGGCCACAACCAATGCAAACACGCAGTTGATCATGCAAATTCTTCAAGAGCGCAATCAAGCGAATCAAGGCAACCAAGGGAACCAAGGCAACAATCAGAATCACTTTGCTACACTCAACCAGTTCCTTGCTAACGGGCCAAAGACTTTCAGCAATTGTGTTGAGGCATCTGATGCTGATGATTGGCTCATGGATCTATGCAAGCATTTCGAGTGCAGTAACGTCAGGCCTGAGGACTTTGTCAAGTTCGCTTCCTTCCAACTCAAAGACCAAGCTGCAGAGTGGTTCCAGCAGTACAAGGATTCCAGAGGTGGACGTGTTATTACTTGGGATGAATTCCGTCAAGATTTCAGAGCCCATCATATCCCTCAGAGCATGGTTGAAAGCAAGCGTGAGGAATTCTGCAACCTGAAGCAAGGCTCTTTGTCTGTCTATGACTACAACAAGTTGTTCCAGAAGCTCGCCCGCTTTGCCGAGCAGGACGTCCCTGATGAGAAGAGCATGATATACCAGTTCAGGGGTGGTCTCAGAGAAGAAATCCAGCTAGCTCTTGTTCTCTTTGAGCCCTTGAGGTACGATGAGTTCTACAACATGGCACTGAAGCAAGAGGCTGCTCAACTGAGGTGTGATGCTTCCAAGAAGCGAGTCAGAGAGGCTACTCCTTCTTCCTCTACTCAAGTGGCCAAGCAGCAGAAGCATTGGCTTCCTCCTCCTCTGTTCCGTCAGCCGTATCAGCAGAAGAGCAAAGGTGGCAGTGGTTCTTCCCACCCACCCAACCCTGGCTTTCAGAACAAGACTTCGTCTCAAGCTCCAAGATCGAGTGCTTCGTATCACCGTCCGCTTTCAGAGGTCACGTGCAACAAGTGCCAACAGAAGGGTCACTATGCCAACAAGTGCTTCAACCAGAGGCGTCTTCCTCCTCCTCCTCCTGTGAGATTGGCAAGTACAGCTGTGGTCAAGCATAACCCCAAGTCCGCCAAGGTCAACTTGATGAACGCAGCTCAGGTAGAGGACCCGTCAGATGTCATCATGGGTAACCTTCCTGTTAATGATATTCCTACAAAAGTTCTTTTTGACACGGGTGCATCGCATTGTTTCATCTCAAGACCATTTGTTTCTAAGCATGAGTTGCCTTTACAAGATTTGCCTAGACAGTTATCTGTTGTTTCTCCGGGTAAATTCATGAATGCAAGCGCTATCGCCCTGGATGTTTCTATCACGTTGGGCGACTACAAGTTTCTCTCTTCTCCGGTGGTTCTTGGTAACTCAGATATTGATCTTGTTCTCGGAATGGATTGGCTTTCTAAGCACAAGGCGCATCTTGATTGTGCAGCCAGGCAGATTCAATTGACTCATTCGTCTAAGGATGTAATTGTCTTTGCCGCTCGTGATGATACCATCCGTCTGTTTTCTCTCAATGAGAAGGGTGAACTAGATGCTATCTCGCAGATTCCAGTCGTTTGCGAGTATCAAGACATCTTTCCAGAAGAGCTTCCAGGAATGCCTCCGCACCAGCCAGTTGAATTCGTCATTGATCTTGAGCCTGGCACCGAACCTGTGTGCAAGCGTCCTTACAAGCTCGGACCTGAAGAGTTGAAGGAGCTGAAGAAGCAACTCGATATTCAAGAGAGAATGGGTCTCATCCGGCCTAGTTCTTCTCCGTGGGGTTGTGGTGTTCTTTTTGTGAAGAAGAAGGATGGAACGGACCGACTTTGTGTTGATTACCGTCCATTGAACAAGAAGACTATCAAGAACAAATACCCACTTCCCAACATCAACGAGTTGTTCGAACAACTCAAAGGTGCCCAAGTATTCTCCAAGCTTGATCTCCGTATGGGTTATCATCAGATTCGAATCCGCGAGCAAGATATTCCCAAGACAGCTTTTAGGACAAGCTATGGTTCATATGAATACACTGTCATGTCTTTTGGCCTCGTCAACGCTCCTCCGACTTTCTCTCGCATGATGAATTTCATCTTCAACGCCTACACCAATGACTTTGTTTTGGTCTATCTCGACGACATTCTGGTTTTTCTCGAAGAACAAGGAAGATCATGCCAAGCACTTGCATTTGGTACTCGATAAGTTGAGGGAACACAAGTTCTATGCCAAGTTCTCCAAGTGCGAATTTTGGCTCGATGAGGTTCTTTATCTTGGTCATATCATCTCTACCAAGGGCATTGCCGTGAATCCTGAGAAGGTGTTTGCAATTGTGAATTGGGAACCTCCTCAGAACGTGAAGCAATTCCGTAGCTTCCTCGGTCTCGCAAGCTACTGCCGAAGATTCGTTGAAAACTTTTCTAAGATCGCGAAGCCTCTCTCAAATCTTCTCCAGAAGCACGTCAAGTACGTTTGGTCTCCGGAGTGTGACATTGCTTTCAACACTTTGAAAGATAAATTGATCACTGCTCCAGTTCTGACTCCGCCTGATGAATCCAAGCCGTACGAGGTCTTTTGTGATGCCTCTCTCCAAGGTCTTGGCGCAGTGTTGATGCAAGAGAAGAAAGTTGTGTCTTATACCTCTCGCCAGTTGAAGCCCAATGAGAAGAACTACCCCACTCACGATCTCGAGTTGGCGGCAGTTGTGCATGTTCTTTTGACTTGGAGACATCTCTTATTGGGAATAAAAGTGGACATTTTCACTGATCACAAGAGTCTCAAGTACATCTTCACTCAGCCTAATCTCAACCTCAGGCAGACTTGATGGGTCGAAATGATTCAAGAGTATAATCTGAGTATCGAGTATACTCCAGGCAAGGCCAATGTGATTGCTGACGCATTGAGCAGGAAGGCTTATTGCAACAGTCTGATTCTCAAGCCTTATCAACCCGAGCTTTGTGAAGCTTTCCGCAAACTTAATCTGCAAGTTGTTCCCCAAGGTTTCCTCGCCAACCTTCGAGTCTCTCCTACCTTGGAAGACCAGATTCGCCAAGCCTAGCTTCTTGATGCTATGGTGAAAAAGGTGAAGATTGGGATTGCCAAGAGTCAACCCAAGTACAAGTGCTACTGCCTTGATGACAAGGATACTCTCTTCTTCGAGGAACGTATTGTTGTGCCCAAAGGTGACCTTCGTAAAGTGATCATGAACGAGGCTCACAATTCTCTCCTCTCCATCCACCCTGGGAGCACGAAGATGTATCAAGACCTCAAGCAGGCTTATTGGTGGACTCGAATGAAGCGCGAGATTGCTCAGTTCGTGAATGAGTGTGATGTCTGCAGAAGAGTGAAGGCAGAACACCAAAGGCCAGCGGGTCTCCTCCAACCTCTTGCCATTCCAGAATGGAAGTTTGACCACATTGAGATGGACTTCGTGACTGGGTTTCTGAAGTCCAAACGTGGCAATGATGCTATATTCGTTGTCATCGACAAACTCACTAAAGTGGCTCACTTTCTGCCTATCAAAGAGTTAATCACTGCAGCTCAATTGGCGGAACTCTATACCTCTCGAATTGTCTCTCTGCACGGTATTCCTCAAGTGATCTCTTCAGACCGTGGCAGCATCTTTACCTCCAAGTTTTGGGATTCTATTCAGAAGGCCATGGGCACCAACATCCGCTTCAGCACTGCTTTCCATCCTCAAACTAGCGGTCAAGTCGAGCGTGTCAACTAGATTCTTGAAGATATGCTCAGGGCTTGTGTGATATCCTTCGGCATGAAGTGGGAGGATTGTCTTCCTTATGCTGAATTCTCCTACAACAACAGTTTTCAAGCAAGTTCGGGCAAGGCCCCATTTGAAATTCTGTATGGCAGGAAGTGCCGTATCCCTCTCAACTGGTCCGAAACTGGTGAACGTTAGCTTTTGGGTAATGACTTAATCACAGAGGCAGAGGAAATGTGCAAAGTCATTCGAGATAACCTCAAAGCAGCCCAATCCCGCCAGAAGAGCTACTATGACAGTAAGCACCATGATTTAGCTTTCGAGATCGGAGATCATGTTTACCTCCGCGTCTCTCCTATGAAAGGTACTCGTCGCTTCGGTATCAAAGGGAAGCTTGCCCCCAGATACGTGGGACCTTTCAAGATTGTCAGCAAGAGAGGCGACCTCGCCTATCAACTCGAGCTTCCTTCAAACTTTGCAAATGTTCATGATGTGTTCCATGTCTTTCAGCTTTGAAAGTGCTTCAAGACTCCTGACCGCACCGTCAACTTCGAGGACATTGAGCTCCAAGAAGATCTCTCTTATCGTGAGCACCCCGTTGCTATTCTTGAAGAGACTGAACGCAAGACTCGCAACAAGTCAATCAAATTCCTCAAAGTCAAGTGGTCACACCATTCCGACCGTGAAGCTACCTGGGAACACGAGGATCACCACCGTTTTGAGTACCCGGCGTTTTTTCAGTCCTAGATCTTGGGACGAGATCCTCTCGTAGTGGTGGAGTGTTGTAACACCCCGGATATGATTTACCCAATTTGTACTCCAACTCTTGTCATTTCCGGCGTTAAGTTATTTTATTTTCTTGGGTTCGGGTTTTTGTCTCCGTGTGTTTTTGTCGTTGTCATGCATCTCATATCATGTCATCATGTGCATTGCATTTGCATACGTGTTCGTCTCATGCATTCGAGCATTTTCCCTGTTGTCCGTTTTGCATTCCAGCGCTTCGTTCTCCTCCGGTGGTCATTTCTACCTTTCTTTCGTGTGTGGGGATTAAACATTTCCGGATTGGACCGAGACTTGCCAAGCGGCCTTGGTTTACTACCGGTAGACTGCCTGTCAAGTTTCGTACCATTTGGACTTCGTTTGATGCTCCAACGGTTAACCGAGGGACCGAGAAGGCCTCGTGTGTGTTGCAGCCCAACACCCCTCCATTTTGGCCCCAAACCCACCAAAACCCTCTCCATCATCTAGAGCATTTGATCACGATCGCGTGGTCGAAAACCGCACCTCATTTGGACTCTCCTAGCTCCCTCTATGCCTATATATACACCCCTCCGAAATTTGCGGTTCCCATCTCCCGAAACCCTAGATCTCACCCTCCGCGCGCCGAACATTGTCCGGACCACGCCGGACACACCGCCGCCAACCACTCCCGCGCCGCCATGTCACCGCCGCCAACCCGCGCGCCGCCGAGGCCCGACGGGCCCAGATCCGGCCCCCGCGGCCCGCTTCCACGCGCCGCCGCCTACCGCGCCCCGCCGCCTTCTTCCTGCCGCCCGGCGACCCCGCGCCACCGCACGGAGCCGACGCCGGCCGCCGCACCCTCGCCGGCGACCGCGCCGCCCCACCGGAACACCGCCCGCCGCCGCCAATCTGCGCCGGGGCCGCGCCCGACAGCCGCCGCCGCCGTCCTGTCCTTCCTCTCGCCGGCTCCGGCTTCCCACGCGCCGGAGCGGCGCCTCTTCTTCGCCGGAGTAGGGATCCCCACCGGCGACCTCGGATTTCTTCGCAGGTAAACAGTGGATCTCGCGGGTGAACAGTAAACCCTAATCCGTGAGGTGGATTTTTCTTCTAAGTCCACAAAATCTCAGATCCATATGCTCCTGTTCATCATGCTATAACTTTGCATCCGCAGCTCCGTTTTGGGCATATAGCATATCAAAATGTTCGTCTCAGAGAGCGCATCATTTCATCTCATTGCATGATTTTCATTTGAGTTCATCTTGATGCCCTAAATGCTGTTTGAAGAGTGCTACTTGAAATAATTGTCAGATCTGCTGCTCCATTTAGATATTTGTCTTTTTGCCATGATTATTGTGTGCATGATATGCCCATAAGCTCTACATGTGTTTTGTTAAGGGTTTTACCATCTTTCTAGAGGTGCAACCCATGTATTTTTGTGATGTGTGTGGTGACTAGCACAAGCTTGCAAAGTGAGGCACTTGGAAATGCTGATTTCAGGGACTTAGCATTTCCACTAAGTCCTTGAGCTGTTTATCTCATATGGTCATATGTTCATGTTGTTTCCTAGTGATCCGTGCCTCTTTTGAGGATGATCAGTAAGGATGTTTTGTTAATCTTGTAGTGCTCTATCCATCCATGTCTTTGTTTGCAATTATGGAGCACCCTAGCTTGAGTCAATCGAGCTCTACTTTTGCTACTTCGTGAATCTGGGCAGATTATCTACTTGTTAGCGATTTTGCCGAGGATGTTGTAGTTGATCCGTGCATGCTATGCTATTGTTATTGCCATGTCTAGCTTGCATTTTGTGTATTATTGATGGGTGTATGCTTATCTTGTCATGACTTGCTCTGTAGTGAGTGCATCGAGTTCGTAAACTTGCCTACTTGATATCTGTTTTCAGCATGCTCCAGTTTTCACTAAGTCTGAGAACTGATTATGTTTTTGCCATGTTCACATGATTGCAAATGTATTTTCTGATCCCTTTTGGCTCAAGGTCACTAAGGGACTTTTGTTAAGCTATTTGAGTAGCTCCATGCCATGCTTTACTTTGCTGTGTTCTGGTCCTGTAGCATGTAGTTTTGTTGCTCCGAAGAGTGCTATCTGATCTGAAATTCCAGACAAGTGTTAATTTCACTAACTCTGAAATCTGTTTACCATATGCATTTTTGCCATGCTTGTTTGAACCTGTTAATGGATGAATTGGCCGTAGCTTAGTGCTAGACTTTTGTTAAGCATCTTGAATGCATCCCTGCCATGTATTTTGATGCCATGTTTGAGTGCTGTAGCATGTTCATCTTGTTGCATTTAGATGGCTACTTGCTGTAATTGCAGACCGGTGTCATATTTGAATCGCTTGCCATTTCCAAACCGTAACTCCGATTCCGGCGTTCTTTATATTGTTTTCAAGCGATTTCATCTCATCTTTCCAGTGGCACACTTGGTTTTCCAAGTTGAGGCCAGGTTCATGCATTCCTTGTCAAATCTTGCATATGCATCACATATCGCATCCCGCATAGCATACCATGTTTGCATCATATTGTTTGATCCTTGCACGTGGTTGATTGTGTCCTTGTTGATTGTTGGTCTTGTTTGGGTAGAGCCGGGAGACGAGTTCACTAACGAGGAGCCCATTGAGTTTGCTTTCGAGGATCCAGTCAACTCTGACAACTTTGCAGACAAGATGATCATACCCTCGAAATCACTACTATCTTTGCTTTGCTAGATGCTCGCTCTTTTGCTATGCCAATGCTACGATGCCTACCACTTGCTTTGAAGCCTCCCAAATTTCCATGTCAAACCTCTAACCCACCTTGTCCTAGCAAACCGTTGATTGGCCATGTTACCGCTTTGCTTAGCCCCTCTTATAGCGTTACTAGTTGCAGGTGAAGATTGGAGACCGTTCCTTGTTGGAACATTATTTACTTGTTGGGATATCATTATATTGCCATGTTATCTTAAGGCATCTATATACTTGGTAAAGGGTGGAAGGCTCGGCCTCTCGCCTAGTGTTTTGTTCCACTCTTGCCGCCCTAGTTTCAGTCATATCGGTGTTATGTTCCCGGATTTTGCGTTCCTTACGCTGTTGGGTTATAATGGGAACCCCTTGATAGTTCGCCTTGATTAAAGCTTTTCCAGCAATGTCCAACCTTGGTTTTACCATTTTCCACCTAGCCTCTTTTTCCCTTGGGTTTCCGGAGCCCGAGGGTCATCTTATTTTAAACCCCCGGGCCAGTGCTCCTCTGAGTGTTGGTCCAACCGAGCGATGTCCGGGGCTACCAGGGGCAACTCTGGGCTGGTCTACCCGACGTCTGGCTCATCTGAGTGTGCCCTGAGAACGAGATATGTGCAGCTCCTATCGGGATTTGTCGGCACATTCGGGCAGTGTTGCTGGTCTTGTTTTAACCTGTCGAAGTGTCTTGAAGAATCGGGATACCGAGTCTGATCGGAACTTCTTGGGAGGAGGTCTATTCCTTCGTTGACCATGAGAGCTTGTCATGGGCTAAGTTGGGACTCCCCTACAGGGATTTGAACTTTCAAAAGCCGTGCCCGCGGTTATGGGCAGATGGGAATTTGTTAATGTCCGGTTGTAGATAACTTGAACCTTAACTTAATTAAAATAAATCAACCGTGTGAGTTACCGTGATGGCCTCTTCTCGGCGGAGTCCGGGAAGTGGACACGGTGTTGGAGTAATGCTTGCCGCAGGATTTCTCTCTAGTTATGCATTCGCGCTTTGCCTTCTCTTCTCGCTCTCTTTTGCGAACAGGATAGCCACCATATATGCAAGTCGCTTGCTGCAGCTCCACATATATTTACCTTGCCTTACCTATTAAGCTTAAATTGTCTTGATCGCGAGGGTGCGAGATTGCTGAGTCCCTGTGGCTCACAGATTACTATTACACCAGATGTAGGGCCTGATGATTCCGCTCCAGGTAACGCGCTTGAGCTCAAGTGGGAGTTCGACGAGGACTCTCAATGATACTATGTTTCTTTTCCTGATGATCAGTAGTGGCGCCCAGTTGGGATGATCGGGACCGTGTCGCATGTTGGGTTTTCTTTTATTTTGGCGCCGTAGTCGGGCTATGAGTGTTTGAATGTTGTAATGCTATTTATGTACTTGATTGATGTGGCGAGTGTAAGCCAACTATGTTATCTCCCCTTTTATTATCTATATTACATGGGATGTTGTGAAGATTGCCTAACTTGCGACATATGCCTTCAATGCGATTATGCCTCTAAGTTGTGCCTCGACACGTGGGAGATATAGTCGCATTGAGGGTGTTACAATTACGAACAACTACTATTCTGATGCTAGTAAGAACACGAATATCAACAAGGATGTTACCAACAATGGGGTGAAGGTGAGTGTAGTTGAGACCAAGGGAGTTGGCTAACATGGTGATCACTCCTCCACACACGATATATTCTTGTGCATGATTTGCTTGATGCGCGAGGCGTAGCAAAAGTATTGCCCCTAGGTTGGGTGAATAACTGACATCAAGGTTTGCTGCTTTCCCAAGAACTAGCATGTTCTCATCATAAATGTGTAAGTGGGGGAAGTGAAATATACTTGTGCATGACCCAGATCAACCGGAATCTCGGGGACGAAATTCTTTGTAAGGGGGGATCTGTAACATCCTGTGTTTTGTAAAACAAATTACGGAGTTTATGTGGTTGAAAATTTGGACCAATTATAAGTGTTGGATCGTCATTTCATTCTTATTAGATTTATTTACATTGCTTGTTGTGAGTGCCCTAAATTCATAAAAATTCTCCTACTCTTATACTCTCTACCGTTGAGTTAAAACTTTGCCCAATGATCATGATATGTGATTAGGTCCTAAAACTATTTTTCTTGCAATATTTACTATTCAAAAAGTACTTGGTATATTTTCATTTTCAAAAACCCCAAAATGCAGATTTTAACTATTAAGTATTTCTTTCTACAAAGGAGTTGGTTATTAAAATTATACTTGAGGTCTACTATATATAGTGCCACTATTTATATGAAGAATGGACATTTGAAAAGTATTTGAGATTCTTTTTGGACTTATTTTTTTAAAGGCTTGGAAAGGCAAATAAATGATAAAAAAATACTTTTATGTTTAAAAAATACATGAGAAAATTTAGAGAAGCTCATAGGACATATATGTTCCATATATATGAGTTCCACCACATGGTTATGTTCATGATATTTATGAAAACCTTAAAAATAACTTTATGGACATTTCAAGTATTTGAAATATTTCCATCAGAAATATTCTCAAATAAATTCAGCAAAATTTTAGCAAGTCACATTTGTCACCAATGTTGATCTTGCCATGTTTGATCAACTTCAAAATAGTTTAGCTTGATCAAACAATCCTAAAATCAGTTCTCCCCTATTTAATATTTCCAAACTTTGTCTAGAGCATCTTCTATGCATCCCTATCATTTCATCAAGGTTCGGAAGAAAATATTTATCCTAAACAAATTAAATCGAACCCTCTTTGGTTCAAACTTTGTCTAGAGCATCTTCTATGCATCCCTATCATTTCATCAAGGTTCGAAACAAAATATTTAGCCTAGGTAGATCATTCCATCTCAAAACTAACTATGCTCAAATCTAGTTTTGAATGAAATTCAAATCAAACTTGATCCATTTGCTATCAATTTTTTACCTCAACTCTATCTACCATTGCTTCTTACTCTAGCAACTTGATATGATTCATTTGACTACGTAAAAATTCATTTACCACTTAAACCATCCCATGGTAGCAACTCATCTCTCTCTCTCTCTCTCATTGGCCAGCCTAGCTCTCTCTTTGACCTTTCTTTGTCCACCCATCTTGGGAGCTAGCTACTGTTGCAGCTACACAAATCCACTCTCTTCCCTCTGCCCCAGGCCCCCTGCCCGAGCTCAAATGGCCATCATGGCCACTGCCTACACTCACCTCTCTTTCTCTTTGCAACACACGAGCCCCTGCATGCCTAGATGCTAGCCAGCAACCCTAGTGTGCTATCTCATCACTTCACTCTCTCTATCTCACTTTGAGCCATCCAACAAACACACACGCTCCGAGCCATTTTGCATGCGCATGCGCGCACACAACCAGGAAGGTGCCACACGCGAGCTAAGCAACCTGATAGGGTGCCAACGCCGCTGACAGGCTGACCCAGGCTCACCAATAAGGTATGGGGCAACGTGCAAGAGGGCGCGGCCAAAAACACCATAGAAAGGTGCCCCGGCCGCGCCCGACGCCCACATGTCATAGACCATTGAGGAAAATCGATCGAGTGCGGCACGGCCACACAGGTCGGATGGTCGGGAGCACGTGGGGGAGCCATCAGCGTGAGGCATGGGTGAAACAGACGATGCAGAAGGCACTCTCACGAGGCAAAGCCCCCAAGAGGTGGGTACTCCAACATCCTTTATAGGAGTAATTATTGTACTCTGTGTTGCAAAGAACCTTCTCCCTCTATGTTTCATACCGTGAATACTTTGACGCATCCATTTCTGTTATGTTGCATGTGATATGTTTAGTTTGTCTTTTTTGCATTTACTTATATCATGTTTCTGCTTCTGTCTTTGACATGTTAGTTAATATTTTTGCTTAGTCCTTTGTTGTCCGTGTAGTTTATATTTAGTACAACAATATCCTCTTTTAGTTGTCCTAGATTTTCTTCAGTTAGTTCATTTTATTTGAAGAATTTTTTAAACTCCCATTTACCCCTCGATATTTTCCCTTACAACCTCCCCACCGGTGATGCAAACACCTCCACCTCTTCTTGCATCTCATACATTGTCATTGGAGGAGCCAATTCCACCGAAGAAGAAAGTGTGCTTCCACATTGGCCTAACAATGTCTGCCATGTCGGTGCCCACAGTTGCCACTATGTCGTCGCTCGCCGTAGTAGCTGGCCCAGTTCCAACGTTGAAAGGATCGAGATGGACATAGAGGGGGTGAATAGGTACAAATACAAATTTCAATTATTACTTAGCAATTTTAGGCTAATATGCGGAATATGAAAGTGAGACTAACAAGCAATCAATGAGAAGCTAATGGCATCAGACCTAAAGATAACATGCAAACTAGGTAGCAGCAAATGTAGAACATGCGAACATATAAGGAAACAACCTAAAGTACTACAAACTTGAAGAGAAAAAAGAGTACCAGGAACAATGTATTGAAGAAATGTCTTCACAAAGAGAGGAGCAAGCAAAGGCTTCACAATACATAACATAAAATAAAGTAGTGAAGCGATAGAACTAATTGCTTGATGAAGACAAATGATTTGTTTGACCAGTTCCAGTTGTTGTGAAAACTGTATGTATGATTGGAGAGGTTGAGATTTAACTCAGAAGACTATGTCTTCACCTTATTCTCCCTGAGCTAAGATCACTTAGACCTCGCCTAGTCACTCTAGTAAGTCTTCAAGGTAGACTTCTAGAACCTTCACAAACTCGTTCACCGGCCATCCACAATGCTCTTGGATGCTCGGAACATGATACCTAACCGTCTGGAAGATCACATTCTTCAAGTGTAACAAGTTTTTAGTTCACTCAAAACATAATGTCTTAAATGATTCTCAATCACTTTGGGCTCTGGATGTTTAGGTTTTTCCTCCCGAGAAATCTCTCTCAAAAGCTTCAGAGGTGGATTGTGTGATACGTCTCCAACGTATCTATAATTTTTTATTGTTCTATGCTATTATATTATCAGTCTTGGATGTTCTATATTCATTTTAAAGAAACTTTATATCATTTTTTGGGGCTAACCTATTGACATAGTGCACAGTGCCAGTTGCTGTTTTTTTGCTTGTTTTTTACTTCGTAGAATATCAGTACTGTAGTGGAGTTGACACGGCAGATGTCCTAGAGCAAGGACTTAGTCGTAGGGCCATTGCACTAGGAAGCTTAAAGGGGTTAATCAGTACAAAGGACACACGAGAGAGTTTTTATACTAGTTCGGCCCCTTACGATGAAGGTAAAAGCCTACGTCTAGTTGGGATTGGTATTGCTGAAGTTTCGATCTCCAAGAGGCTTAACTCGCCGGCTTGGTTATCGACTTGGTTGTTTTTTGTCCTAAACCGCCACCGGGTCGTCCCCTTATATACACGGGTTGACGCCTGGTGGCCTACAAAGTCCTGGTCGGCTCATAATCGTGTCCGGCTCGGTGACTTCCTTTACATGCCTTTCTTTACAAGTCTTTCCTTACATACGGCGGTTTATAGTATCAAGCCTTAAGCTGGCCCCAGGCCTTTGGGCCTTCTATACGTTTAGTAAACTATCATCTTGAATGTTTATCGGGCATCTTATGTAACCCGCCATTAGGGCTGACCCGACCCCTCCTGGGCGGGTCATACTGGTAGTAATATCCCCAACATTAGGCCCCAGGTTGACTTTGAACTTTGTTCTTTGTCAATCTTCAATACTTAGGTGGAATCCATCCTCTGTCTAAAAACTTCTATAACCGCCGTGACGTCATCTTCTGAAAACACAAAAAACTTTCATGACGTCATCTTCCAGCGGATCTTTCATTTTTTAATGCCTTTCGAGAATCGAGGCATCCGTTTATTTGGATAATCATTATTGGGGTCTCCTTGATTTTCACGCCCGCATGTGCGCGCACTACCTTATAAATAGGTACGACTTAGGTCTTTTTCATTCTCCTCCTTCGGTCGTCTTCCTCCTCTCGCTATTTCGCTGCCGCTCGAGCTCTGCCGCCGCCGCCGCCGCAGATCTCCTTGTCTTCTTCACCTCAGGCCGCTGCATCGACCTGATTTGACCAAAGAAACGCGACGAACCTCAGCAGTAGCCCTGCATCTGTAAGTCCCTTTCCTTCTCTGCCTTAGATCTGCATTACGACTTCTTGAGTTCTTCGGTGTTTGTCGGTGTTCGTCACAGACTCTTGGTAGATTTCACCTCCGATGCCCTTTCCTGATAGTCCGATAGTGTAGAACTGCTGCGGTAGCTGTTTGGCATTCATTTTTGATACCAGTAGATCTCTTTCTCCTGTATAGATGCTTTGTTAGCTGATAAACTCATCTGTACTGGAGTTTTAGGTCTAGAATATTTTCTTTTTGGGACAGCCATTTGATCCAAAATAGTAATGATAGCTTGGTGAAACTTGTTTATGCCAACACTTAGCTGAATCTGTTTCCTGAGAAAATCTGTAGTCATGGCGGCTTACCACTCCGGCTTTCTTTTCCTTATATGTCATTAGCCCTTAGTTTAAGCCGCCATTACTTGTTTTACAACTTCAACCTTTAACTGTAAATTGAACCGGCATGTTGTTTTTCCTTTTTCAGTCCCTTACACGTCATGCCGTCAAAGACACCCACCATCTGCAATTGGGTCCCCTCAACCATAACTGAGGAGCGTTTAAAAGAGTTCTTCCTCATTGGGTTTCTGCCCTCAAGAAGCATCATGTCCTAGCGTGCTCCTGACCCGGAAGAAGAGCGACCCAATCCAAAAGACGGCGAAGTGAATGTCTTTACTGACCACATGAACCGGGGCTTTTCACCGCCCGGTTCAAAGTTTTTCAGAGAAGTTCTTCACTTTTTCAAACTCCATCCTCAGGATATTGGGCCCAATTCCATATCCAATATCTGTAACTTCCAAGTGCTTTGTGAGGCATATCTTCAGCAAGAGCCGACTGTGGAACTATTTAGAGAGTACTTCTATCTGAACCGGCAGAACGAGTGCACCAATGGCCTTAGCTTAGAACTTGGAGGCATCTCAATTCAGCGCCGGCAGGGCGCTGTCTTCCCTCTCATAGTTTTACCAAGTCACCCAAAGGACTGGAACCAAACTTGGTTTTACTGTCAGGACATCTCACCCGCCAACGAGAAGCCACTGCCGGGTTACCGCCCCGATCGTCTTGACCCCAAGTTCACCCTGCCAGATAAACTTACTGTTGCTGAACGCAAGAAGCTGCTTCCATCTATCAGAAGAATCAATGGTTTGTTGGGGAACGATTTAACTGAAGTCGATCTAACCCGCTGCTGGATCTCATGGCGGATTATTCCATTAAGCCGTCGTTCAAAATTGATGTATGAATATGGTGGAGAACCGGACGACTCTCTCCGTCATACCTCGGTTCAACTAACTGAGGAAGACATTGTCGCAATGTCAAACCTTCTGGTGAATGCGAAGTATGAAGACTGCAGTGTTGTTGGGTTAAATCCTTTCTGTAAGCTTAACCCGGTACCAGAAGTAAGGACATTCTGATCTTTTTTCCTTTGTATTTTTTCCAACCGTATTGTTTATCACTGATCCTTCCTCTTGTCTTTGTAGGCCAACTCTGACTTTTGGAAAATGAAATATGATCATGAAGCTGCCAAGAAGGCGAAACTTGCCGCCATGAACACCAAGAAATCGACCCGGAGAACGTAGAAGAAGAAGAAAGCCACTGTTGAAGATTTAATGAAACTTGATGACACGTCTGACTCGGAGTTAGCCCTTGATTCCCTTTGCCAACTTTTTAACAATCTTATTGACACTGATCCTTACCAGGATGACACTGGGGCCAGTCAGGCCGGGGAAGCAGAGGTAACTATCGTTTCCTCCGACTCAGAGCCCTTACCAAGACACAAAGTTCGACGAGTGATCCGTAAAGTAAGGTTTTCTAACCCCTTAGCTCACTTGGATCCCAACTTTCATTTGAAAAAGCAGCAACATGAAAGCCGCCATGAAGTTGAGGTTGAAGATGAACCGGCTGTCGTCCTTCAACAGACCCCTCGGAAACACCCGAACGAGGTTTACTTATTACCGTCCTTAACTTGTTTTAATGAATCCTACTCGTATTTATTTTAACTCCTTTCTTTTACCTTTTCAGGAGGTGTCTCGTTCCTCAGGCGACTCATCACAAACACAATTTCCGGCTTTCAAGACTGCTCCTGGGTAATCAGAAATCCTATTTTCTTCCGGGTTGATCAATTGTATCTTGATGTTGACTACCCTGCAATATTTTTTCCTTAGCGGCCAGGCTAAATCCAAGAAGGCGAAGGCAGCAAAATTGATGGAAGACCCACCGGTACTAGCATCTGACTCGGCTAGGCCGCCTTCTCCATTAACTGACGCCCCAGAAGACCCGCCTATTGTCAATGAAGCAAATCCTCCGGAGCCATTCCTTGACAAAGCCACTATGAATCCTTCTACAGCTGGACCATCAAACTCAACCGACCTGCCGTCTCCACGTGTTCAAGATGTTCAAATTACTGGGAGCCGCTTTGTTGAGCTGGGGAACCCAACGGTGTTGTCTCGGTGCACAGCAAAGCAAGAAGCATTGGAAAGGCAGAAGGTTCACTTTAATGTTGCCAATTATGACCGTCTCAATGCCAGTGATATCTTATCCGGCTATCTCAGTCATGTACACTCTAGTCGTGAGTCTGAGATCGAGATGGTCAAGCAGCTTCAGTTGAAGTATGAGGTACGTTGTTTCCGGTTTACTAATATTCCTTCAGCCCTCAAGTCTCCAGATTATGAGAGAAACAGAATAACCTGTAGGCTTAAAGTACAGTCTGAGACTTTTACCTCTGAATCTTTGCCTGATATTGATAGAAACAATAACTTCACCTATAGTCCCCAAGGACCGGTTTATTTTGACCATCAATGAATCAGTACTTTAGAATTTAAAACCATCTTCAAAATACTTAATCCTCCGGTTTAACCTTGATAAATTTGCTAAACTACGTACATTAGCCCCCAAGTGCCAAGTGCTGTTACTTTGTAAGGGACTTGGGACTTTAAATATGTTTGTAGAGTCGTAAAAAATTGATTTGGCATACATTAGCCCCCAAGTGTCAAGTGGTTTACTCGTAAAGTACTTTGAGACTTGAATCTTGAATTTGAATATTTGAATTTGAAACCAAGTCTTGACTTATCTGAATGTTTCACAGAATGCCTTGTCTGAATTGAACTCTCAATTGTCGGATGCAAAGACCCGGCTAGCAAGTCAGGAGTCCGAAATCAAATCTTCCACTTCCAAACTGCAAATGAGCTTTTCTGCAATGGAAATTTTGAAAACCAGCTTTGCTACCAAGGAGAAGGTTTGGGAAAATGAGAAAACACTTCTGACCCGACGAGCTGAGACGGTCGAAACAACTCTGAAAGAAATTTCAACAAAGCTGAACGGTTTAAAGGGCCGAGTGTCTCAGATGGTCGCTGCTATCTTTGGTAAGCTGCCTGATCTGACCTTTCGCATAATTTTTGCCAAACCGGAGTATAATCCGCCAACTTACTCTATTAAAAATATATGCAGGTCCACAAAGTAAAAATCTAAGCCAAGCCCCGTTGATTAAACTGAAGGCAGTATACACCTTGGTTGAACAATTGTATATTGGTGCACAACGGGCTGTGGCCGCTATCTCTCCTGCAAATCAAGGACCCAACCGGCTTAGCGATGCCCTGAAGAAGCTATCCATCCTTCCTGCTAGATTCCAAGAAGTAAAACGCTCCTGCGCGCGAGCCGGAGCTTTGACTGCCCTAAGCCGCTCCAAGGCCTGGGTGCCAGACTTAGACCCGGCGGACGTAGCAAGAGGTTACCCTACTGTGAAGGAGGACGGGTCTCCGTTTGATCAGGATGATTTCATAGCGTGTGTACGCGAAGTCCGACCTTAGGCGACTAGTCTTGGAGATGACACCGATGTTGACAAGTACCGGCCGGGTTTTGATAGTGAAAATAAGAAGATGGCCACTCCTTCATACAAAGCAGCAGATCTAATCCCACCAGTGAGAGAAGATACCTTTGCCCCGGAAATTGACCTGGTCAGCCTGATTGACGATGAAGCCGAATTTGTCGCCATGAACGGCTTTGATTGGTCAAAATCCAACTTCCAGCAAACAGAAGGTGGTGAACCGGCGAGGGAGGGACGATGATCATCTTCATAGGCTTATAAAGCCTTGTAATAACTTAGTTGCTAAAACACCGCATGTTTGCTTATGCCGTCGTGCATAAAATACTTCTATGTGAATCTGCTTCCAGATGTCAATGTATGCATCGTTTAATGTTTGTCTCTGCGATATTTGAACTTTGTTCCTGTGAATACAAGAAAAAGACTTGTCCTTGTTGATCCTTAGATCGCCGGTGTTAATAATCCGGGTGGTGAACTTCATAATTCAATATGTATGAACGTTAATACTTCTTGAATACTCAATGATCATCATATCTTAGTAGCTCGTACCTTTGGATCCTTGAGCCATCGGCTTGAATAACCCGGGCGGCTGTGTTGTTCAATAATTGAGCCGGTGAAGAAAACCAGGCTATCTTATTTGTAATATTGAAACAACAAAAGCTAAAAGGCAAGCAACAGATAATAAACATAATTTTAACTCTGTTTTCAAAAGGCTGGGGGTTTCTGATTCGAATACGATCAGTAAACCAGACCAAAGGGGTTAAGCTAAGGTTCGAATACGACCATATAGCCCCCAGTGGCTTTGGCATTGCGCCGATCAAGAGGGTACCGACAACTATGTTATCTTTGGTTCGAATGCGACCTATGTTTGAACAGGAAGCCCCTTGAGAGGTTTTTAACGACCCTGATTCGAATACGATCCAAGTCGGACTCAAAAGGGGTTAAGCTGTGATTCGGATACGATCAAGAAGCCCCCAAGTGAGTTTGGCCTTGAGCCGATCAAGAGGGTTACGATAGCTATGTTCTCTTTGGTTCGAATACGACCTATGTTTGAACAGGAAGCCCCCAAGTGACCTTGAGATTTGTAGCTAGATTCGGATACGATCATAAGTCGGACCAAAAAGGTTAAACTTGATTCAGATATGATCAGCTCCTTAATAGTCATTTGTAAGTAAGAAATAATAAAGCTGTATAGTCTGTGAAAAGAAAAGAGACCGATGGTCTTACTTTATTGCTTATCATAGTATATACAACGTGAACGTATGTACATGTTGAGAGCCGGTGGCTCAGGTGTAGTATGGCCGAAGTTGAGCAATGTTCCATGGCCGGCGGGTCTCCTCTTCCGACTTACGTGAGTCTGCATGCTCTCGAACGTCAATGAGGTAGTATGACCCATTGTTTACATTTTTACTGACCACAAAGGGTCCCTCCCAAGGTGGGGATAACTTGTGTGCATCTGAAAGATCCTGGATGAGCCGGAGCACCAAGTTGCCTTCCTGAAAAGTCCTGGACTTAACCCGGCGGCTGTGATAACAACACGGGTCCTGTTGATAAATTGCTGACCGTGCCGCTGCTAAGTCCCTTTCTTCATCCAGCAAGTCAAGCGCATCCTGTCTGGCTTTTCCATTGTTAGCTTCAACATAAGCCACCACACGGGGCGAGTCATGACAGATGTCACTAGGCAACACTGCTTCTGCTCCGTAAACCATGAAGAAGGGTGTGTAACCCGTAGACCTGTTGGGCGTAGTATTGATGCTCCATAACACTAAGGGTAATTCCTCTACCCAGCAACCCGGCGTTCGCTGTAAAGGAACCATAATCCGGGGTTTTAGCCCTTTCAGAATTTCCTGATTGGCTCTCTCAGCTCGGCCATTGGATTGAGGATGAGCTACAGAAGACACATCAAGCCGGATGTGCTCTTGCTGACAAAACTCTTCCATAGCCCCTTGGGACAGATTAGTGCCATTATCTGTGATAATACTGTGTGGAAAACTGAAACGGAAGATTACTTTTTTCATGAACTGAACCGCCGTGGCTGCATCACACTTACTCACAGGCTCCGCCTCAACCCATTTGGTGAACTTATCAACTGCCACCAAGAGATGTGTCT
Organism: Triticum monococcum; assembly: GCA_034509565.1. Taxonomy (NCBI): domain Eukaryota; kingdom Viridiplantae; phylum Streptophyta; class Magnoliopsida; order Poales; family Poaceae; genus Triticum; species Triticum monococcum. The sequence continues at coordinate 39,741,280 of CM067844.1, forward strand.
TTTTATCCTTAGACCTTTTGAAAGGTCCCACCATGTCAAGCCCCCAGACCACAAACGACCAAGTGATTGGAATCATCCAGAGCTCTTGAGCTGGCACATGCGCTCATCATGCAAATTTTTGACATCCATCACATCTACTGACCAGATCTTCTGCATCACCGTGAGCCGTCAACCTGTAAAAACCGTGATGAAACGCTTTGGCCACTAAAGATTTTGACCCGGCGTGATGACCGCAATCGCCTTCATGGATCTCACGAAGGATTTCTTGACCTTCTTCGGGGGAAACACACCGTTGAAACGCTCTGGAAACACTGCGATGAAACAACTCTCCATCCGAAATCGTCATGGACTTAGATCGCCGGGTTATCTGCCGAGCCATGGTCTCATCCGCTGGCAACTCTCCTCGGGTCATGTAAGCCAAGAACGGTATCGTCTAATCTGGGATGACATGAAGAGACGCTACCAACTGCGCCTCTGGGTCAGCAACAGCTAAATCTTCTTCTGTGGGCAACTTGACAGAGGGGTTATGCAAAACATCCAAAAAGGTGTTGGGTGGCACTGGCTTACGCTGAGACCCTAGCTGGCTTAAAGCATTAGCCGCTTCGTTCTTTCGATAGTCAATGTGTTCCACATGATAACCTTTAAAATATCATGCAACAGCATCGACCTCTCGGCGATAAGCCGCCATGAGAGGGTCTTTGGAATCCCACTTGCCAGATACCTGTTGAGCCACTAGATCTGAGTCACCAAGACATCTGACCTGGCTCAAGCTCATCTCCTTTGCCACTCGAAGACCATGGAGCAAGGCTTCATACTCTGCTGCGTTGTTAGTGCATGGAAACATCAACCATAACACATAACAAAATTTATCACCTCGTGGCGAAGTTCACACAACTCCAGCCCTCGAGCCTTCCAATTGCCTGGATCCATCAAAATGAATAGTCCAATATGTGTTGTCTGGCTTCTCTTCCGGCATCTGCATCTCTGTCCAGTCATTGATGAAGTCAACCAGGGCTTGAGACTTAATTGCAGTACGTGGAACATACTTCAACCCATGAGACCCAAGCTCAATTGCCCACTTGGCGACTCGCCCTGTGGCTTCTCTATTTTGAATAATGTCTCCCAAAGGAGCAGAGCTAACCACAGTGATTGGATGTCCCTGAAAGTAATGCTTAAGCTTCCGCCTCGCCATGAACACTCCATAAACAAGCTTCTGCCAATGTGGATATCGTTGTTTAGACTCAATTAGCACTTCACTGACATAATACATCGGCTGTTGAACCGGATGCTCTTTTCCAGCCTCCTGGCGCTCTACCACAATAGCCACACTAACAACCCGTGAGTTGGCAGCTACGTATAACAATAGTGGCTCTTTCTCAATTGGAACAGCCAGGACCGGCGGCTCAGCCAGCTGTGCCTTCAGATCCTCAAAAGCAGCGTTCACAGCATCGCTCCAAACAAAAACATCCGTTTTCTTCATCAACTGATACAGAGGCATAGCCTTTTCCCCTAACCGGCTTATGAACCGGCTCAAAGTAGCCACATGACCTGCCAGTCGCTGAACATCATTGACGCAGGTTGGTTTGGCTAGAGATGTGATTGCCTTAATTTTCTCCGGGTTAGCTTCAATACCTCGGTTAGACACTAAAAAACCCAAAAGCTTGCCGGCTGGCACTCCAAAAACACACTTGGCCGGGTTAAGCATCATCTTGTAAACCCGAAGATTATCAAAAGTCTCTTTCAGGCCTGTGACCAAGGTTTCCTCTTCCCTGGATTTCACCACTATAATCTACATAAGCATGAACATTGCGCCCAATTTGATCATGAAGACAATTCTACACACACCGCTGGTAAGTCGTCTGGGCACTCTTAAGCCCAAAATGCATAGACACATAGCAGAAAGCTCCAAAAGGAGTTATAAAAGCTGTCTTCTCTTGATCCTTGACTGCCATCTTAATATGATGATAACCGGAATAAGCATCTAAGAAATTCAACTGTGCGCAACCCGCCGTAGCATCAATGATCTGATCAATACGGGGGAGAGCAAAAGGATCAGCCGGACAAGCCTTGTTCAAATCTGTGTAATCCACACACATACGCCAGGTGCCATTCTTTTTTTAGTACAAGCACCGGGTTAGCTAACCATTCTGGGTGAAAGACCTCCACAATGAACCCGGCTGCCAAGAGCTGGGCCACCTCTTCTCCGATGGCCTTGCACCTTTCTTCATTGAACCGTCAGAGAAACTGTCTGACGGGTTTGAACTTTGGATCGATATTAAGAGTGTGCTCTGCGTGTTCCCTCGGGACACCCGACATGTCTGAAGGTTTCCATGCAAAGATGTCCCGGTTTTCACAGATTAACTCGATGAGCGCGCTTTCCTATTTCGGATCCAAGTTTGCGCTGATGATGAACTGTTTGGATGAGTCGCCAGGTACAAAGTCAACCATCTTAGTGTCATCAGCTGATTTGAATTTCAACTCCGGCTCATGCTCTGTTGTTGGTTTCTTTAATGACGTCATGTCCGCCGGGTCAACATGATCCTTGTAGAATTTTAACTCCTCTGTCGCACAAACAGATTCAACATAGGCGGCATCACCCTCTTCACATTCCAATGCTATCTTCTGGCTCCCATGTACTGTAATGGTGCCCTTATGACCCGGCATCTTGAGCTGCAAATATACGTAACACAGCCGAGCCATGAACTTGGCATAAGCCGGCCGCCCAAACATGGCATGATATGGGCTTTTGATCTTAACCACTTCAAAGGTTAATTTTTCTGCTCTGGAGTCATACTCATCCCCAAAGGCTACTTCCAGCTCAATCTTCCCAACTGGGTATGCCGATTTACCAGGTACCACACCGTGAAAAACAGTGTTGGATTGTTTAAGATTTTTATCCGTCAATCCCATCCGGCGGAACGTCTCATAGTAGAGGATGTTGATGCTGCTGCCTCCATCCATGAGTACCTTAGTGAACTTGTACCCACCAACCTGAGGTGCCACTACCAAAGCCAAGTGACCCGGATTATCAACCCGGGGTGGGTGATCCTCTCTGCTCCACACAATAGGCTGCTCCGACCAACGTAGATAACGTGGAATTGCCGGCTCAATGGCATCGACGGCCCTCTTGTGGAGTTTCTGGTCCCTCTTACATAAACTGGTAGTAAAGACATGATACTGTCCGCTACTCAACTGCTTCGGGTTGCTCTAATAGCCGGATTGCTGCTGCTGTTGATTCCCTTGGCCGTGTTGCTGATTATATCCTCCTTGGAGACCAGGATAACCCTGACCGTGAAAAACTCCTCCGCTTGAACCGATGCCCAGGCCCTGAAAGCCGCCTCCACCTGAGCCGCCACCTGGGCCATGACCCCCATCAAATGCGTTTGAATTTTTAAATGCCTTCATGATCATGCAATCTTTCCACAAGTGGGTGGCTCGTTTCTCCCCGGTGCCGTGTTTTGGACAAGGTTCATTCAACAACTGCTCAAGGGTGGGGCCTGACCCGCCCGATCGAGGGGGTTGTCTGCCCTTGCGCCGCTGATTACCACCCTGCGCATTAGTATTAGCAACAAACTCATCAGCCTTACATTTATTACCTCCCTGATTCGCTGTGTTATGCTGGTGACCCTTGCCATTGCTGTTCTTCTTTCCCTTCGTTGCCTTTTCTTCATCAGACACCGGGTCCTTGGTGGTATCAGAATCGGCATACTTGACAAGAGCTGCCATCAATGTTCCCATGTCATTACAGTCATGTTTAAGCCACCCCAATTTCTGCTTCAGAGGTTCAAAGCAGCAATTTTTCTCCAACATCAAAACTGCTGAGCCGGCATCCATCTTATCAGATGAATGTATTATCTCCTTGACCCGGCGCACCCAATGGGTGGTAGATTCACCATCCTCTTGCTTGCAATTGGTCAGGTCCATAATCGACATTGGCTGCTTACACGTGTCCTTAAAGTTCTGGATGAACCGTGCTTTCAACTCTGCCCATGAGCCGATAGAATTGGGTGGCAATCCCTTCAACCAGGTCCGAGCCGTTCCATCCAATATCATGGTAAAATACTTGGCCATCGCAGCATCGCTAACCTCCAACAGCTCCATAGCTATCTCATAACTCTCAATCCAAGCCCCCGGCTGTAGGTCAGCCGTGTAATTAGGCAACTTACGAGGCCCCTTGAAATCCTTGGGCAACCGTTCATTGCGTATGGCTAGGGCCAGGCAAGGCACGCCTCCGGTTCTTGTGGCCACTCCTGCCTCAACCGAGGTTGCTGGATAAGCCAGAAAGGTTTGGTGAGCTGCCTGCTCTGCCGCTATCTGAGCCGCCCGTTCCGCCTCTTGACGAATCCTCTCCTGATTCGCCAAGTTAAGGGCTCCAGCCCATACCGGCTCATGCCTATATGGCCGGTTGTGGCGTTGAGCATTACTTGACATCTCTGCGGACTCCATGTGCCTACTGTAACTCGGGCTCCGGCTTGGGCGAGGAGTTGAATGAATCTTGTCTTGACTGTAGGAGTATGCATCCTGCTGGGCCAAAGCTGTCTGAAGTAGTTCTCTTACCCTCCGGGTTTCAATTGCTGCTGGCGAGTCGCCTTCCATTGGGAGAGCTTCCAAACGAGCCGACGCTATGATGAGATTTTCCATAGGGTTAGAGAAGTGACCCGGAGGTGTTGATACATAACAAGGAGGAGCTGTATTCAGGCGGGGTGGCTCCATGGCGCATGGCTGATCTGGTGCACCGGGTGTCGTGACCCGGTTCGCCTCCGGCGGGTTGCTCCCCCAGCCCCGGGTGTATGGAACATGTTCCTTGGATCCAGCGTTAGAGGCAGTCGCGATTGAGTTTCTGATGCCTCCTCCTCATGACCTCGTTCGATGCATTAAGATCCACCGAGAGCCAGAAAGTTTCTACTTGAAGCTGCTGAGCACGAGCATCCAGAGCTGCTCGTTCCGCTACCATCCGGGTTTCCTCCGCGGCTAGATTTTCCTTAGCTTGCACCATCTCCTCCCGCAGGCGTGCCACTTCTGCGTCATGATGGGCTTTATCCGCTGGTTCTACCACATCGGTTAACAGAGTCGTCAGCTTATCAATGAGGTCCATTAGAACCTGAGCCGGGGGGCGCCCGGGGTCTCCTGACCCGGCTGCTGCCGACCCAGTAGCTCTGCTGCTGCGGTGGAGTTCCGCCCGGGTTGCGTCCCCGCCATGAAGACTCCGACCCAATTCGGCGGCTCAAGGGGGTCCGGAATACTGCTGCCATTGGAACAGCCCCGAGCATGCCATCTTGCAGCTGGTACAACGAGTCCGTCTCACCTGTTGATGATGCAGTATCAGAGCAGATGGCCGTCTCCCCGCCTTCCATCGATCCTTCGGAGTATTCACCGCCATGGACGCAGCCCATGAAGGCATGTTTCACGACAGATTGAACACGGGCGGACCTGGCACGCCGAGCCATTTCGATGAGGTTGGTGTGGACGTCTGGCTCAGGGCCTGACTCGCCGATCCGGCCGATGAAGACGTGAATTCCGCCGAAGGGGACCCGGTACCCGTACTCGATCGAGCCGGCCTCGGGGCCCCAGCCTTCGTCGTCGATGTAGAGTTTGCCGCGACGACTCTTGGTCATCCGGCCCACATCGTATCCCTTGAGCCCTTCGAAGATGCCCTTCAAGAACTCAAATCCACCATGCGCTGGCCCCACGGTGGGCGCCAACTGTCATGGAGTTGACACGGCAGATGTCCTAGAGCAAGGACTTAGTCGTAGGGCCATCGCACTAGGAAGCTTAAAGGGGTTAATCGGGACAAAGGACACACGAGAGAGTTTTTATACTAGTTCGGCCCCTTACGATGAAGGTAAAAGTCTACGTCTAGTTGGGATTGGTATTGCTGAAGTTTCGATCTCCAAGAGGCTTAACTCGCCGGCTTGGTTATCGACTTGGTTGTTTTTTGTCCTAAACCGCCGCCGGATCATCCCCTTATATACACGGGTTGACGCCTGGTGGCCTACAGAGTCCCGGCCGGCTCATAATCGTGTCCGGCTCGATGACTTCCTTTACATGCCTTTCTTTACAAGTCTTTCCTTACATACGGCGGTTTACAGTATCAGGCCTTAAGCTGGCCCCAGGCCTTTGGGCCTTCTATACGTTTAGTAAACTATCATCTTGAATGTTTATCGGGCATCTTATGTAACCCGCCATTAGGGCTGACCCGACCCCTCCTGGGCGGGTCATACTGGTAGTAATATCCCCAACAAGTACCAAATGAAGTCCAAATGCCCTGAAACTTTTTGGCGATTTTTTTCTGGACAAAAGATATCTTGGGAGCCAAGGAAGTGCCCGAGGGGAGGCCCATGGGGCCCACAAGGCACCAGGGCACGCTAGAGGCCCCTAGTGCTCCTTGGTGGGTAGTGGGGTCCATAGGCCCCCTTTCCACCGCATATCAGCTCTATAAATACACTAAAATCCCAAAAAAACCGAGGAGAGAAGAGATATTAGAGTTTCCACCGCGGCAAGTTTGATAACCACGAGATCCAATCTAGAGGCCTTTTCTAGCACCTTGACGGAGGGGTTCTTCATCAACACCCTTGCCCCTTCGATGATGCGTGAGTAGTTTACCACAGACCTACGGGTCCTTAAGTAGTAGCTAGATGGCTTCTTCTCTCTTTTGATCTTCAATACAGTGTTCTCCTCTATGTTCTTGGATATCTATTTGATGTAACTCGTTTTTGCGGTGTGTTTGTTGGGATCCGATGAATTGCGAGTTTATGATCATATCTATCAATGAATATTATTTGAGTCTTTGTTGAACTCTCTTATGCATGATTATTATAGCCTCGTATTTCTTCTCCGAAACTTTGGTTTGGTTTGGCCAGCTAGATTGATTTTTCTTGCAATGGGAAGAGGTGCTTTGTGATGGGTTCTATCTTGCGGTGTCCTCACCTAGTGACAGAAGGGGTAGCGAGGCATGTATCATTGCCATTAAGGGTAAAAAGATGGGGTCTATTCCTACATGAATAGATCTTGTATACATCATGTCATCGTTCTTATTGCATTACTCTGTTTTTCCATGAACTTAATACACTAGATGCATGCTGGATAGCGGTCGATGTGTGGAGTAATAGTAGTAGATGCAGGCAGGAGTCGGTTTACTAATCTTGGGCGTGATGCCTATATACATGATCATTGCCTTGGGTATCGTCATAATTATTTTCTCTTCTATCAATTGCCCAATAGTAATTTGTTTACCACCATATGCTATTTTCTTGAGAGAAGCCTCTAGTGAAATCTACGGCCCTTGGGTCTATTTCCTATCATATTATTTTCATATCTATTAATCTAAAAATCCAAAGATACATTTTTATTTACTTCTTTTATTTTGTGTTTCAGATCTATTTATCCAATCTCATACAATTTAATCTATCTCAATATCGAGGAGGGATTGACAACCCCTCTTACGCATTGGGTTGCAAGTTTTTGTTATTTGTATGAAGGTACTGCTCACATAGTTTGGTGGACCCTCCTACTGGATTGATACCTTGGTTTCATAACCGAGGGAAATACTTACCGTTGCTATGCTACATCATCATCTCCTCTTCGGGGAAATACCAACGCAGTTACAAGCAATCATTGTGCTACTCCCATAGGGATTGTTCGATTTCCCCGAAGAGGAAGGGCGATGTAGCACAACAATAGAAAGTATTTCCCCCAGTTAAGAACCAAGGTTTAGTCGAACCAGTAGGAGCTAGAAATATAAGCAACACCTGCACACACACAAAAATGCTTGCACCCAACTTGGCAAGGGGGTTGTCAATCCCCTCGTTCTAGTTGTAAGGTTAAAGGCAAATAGTGATAGATAGTGACATGGCAAATGAAAAATAGTGAAAGAGCAATAGAGCAATGCAAGTATTAATAGAGAATGGACCCATGGCGGGGCCATAGGTTCACTAGTGAGTTCTCTTTTGCAAGCAGGTAATGACATGGTAAACAAATTACTGTTGGGCATCTGACAGAAAAAGAACATTCATAACAATGATCATTCATGGCATAATCTCGTATAGGCATCACATACGTGACAAGTAGACCGAAATCCAACTACATCTACTACTATTACTCCATCCCGAAACCACTATCCAACATGTATCCCAAGGTATTAACTTTAATGAAAAACAGAGTAACGCAATAAGCAAGATGACATGATGTTGACAGAAAGAAACCTAGCAATAAGATCGATCCCCGTCTTTTTATCTTTAATAGCAACAACACATCACATGCCTTATCCCTATTATGTTACTAAGATATAGATGACCGTGAGGTTGAACTCACTACTATGCACCACTCCCTATGAAGAATTACCCATCAATCTTTGCCAGAGAAGACAAATAACTCAGAAAGCATACATAGCTACTTAATCATACAACAAACAAACTTCAAAAGATTCAATTATATTCAATGAACAATATGATCACAAATCCACAAATCATCGGATCCCAACAAACACGCCATAAGAATTACACCAAATTGATCTCAGAGGTGATCATTGCATTGAAGATCCAAGAGAGAGAGAGAGAGAGAGAGAGAGAAGCCATCTAGCTACTACTATGGAGTCACAGGTCCTAAAGGAACTACTCACACATCATCATGGAGGCAGCAAGGTTGGTGAAGAGGCCTCCCGTGGTGGCTCCTGCTCCGGCAGAGCACCAAAAACAGGGCTACAGATGGGATCGCTTTAGAATAGAGGCTTGCTGCCGCGATAAAATTCACTCATCTTTTTCTTTGAGGGTTTCAGGAATTATGGAATTTATAGGCGGATGAATTAGGTCAAACGGAGCAGCCATGGGCCCACAAGCCTAGGTAGTGCGGCCACCCCTGTCCACGCCACTTGACCTTGTGGCTAGATGGTGGGTCCTCGTGTGGTCTACCAAAGCTTCTAGGGTCTCTTATACTCCAGGAAAAAGCATCAAAGATTGGCATTGTATTCAGACCTTCTTAGATAGCGTTTTTCTACGAAAACCAAAAACAAGCAAAAAAACAGGAACTGACAGTGGGCACTGAATTAATAAGCTTGTCTAGAAAAATAATATAATTGATATAGAAAACATACAAAAGTGATAATATAATAGCATTTAACGATAAAAAATTATAGATGCGTTTGAGACGTATCAGGTTGCTCTAAAATGATAAAACTCATGCAATAACTCTAAGCAGCCACCAACTTATCGTGGAGGGGGCGGCTATTTATAGCGAGGGGGCAACCAGACATGATATGACTGAAATGACCCTGGGTCAATGGCCAACTGACACATGTACCAATGGTCGGATTTCAAACACAGGCGACAACATTGCTTGGGCTATAAGCAAAGCTGACTCAAAAAAGTTAAAAGAGATTTTCACTCAAAGTCTTCACTGGAAGACATAGGATTTTGGATTGAGCATCATGTCAGTTTCTAACTTTGTATCACCTTGACACCACTTAGCAGTGCGGTGGTTCCCTTGACTCAAGAAAGGAGAAAATGAAACTACCAAAAGACTATGTCTTCATGCTCAATTGTCTTCAAGCGGAAGTCTTCGTGTTCCACCATTATATTCAATGTCTTCAGATATTTTTGGGGGTCTTCTTCAATGGTTAAACCAAATCTCCTGGGACTTCTATTTGTGTTATCCTATGTACACTCACAAACACATCAGTCCCTTAACCAAGTTTGTTGTCAATACACCAAAACTAGCAAGGGGTAAACTAGGCGCACTTACAGTTGGTCATTGGCTAGTTGTCATGTCCAAAATGGTCTTTCCCCCCTCGGGAAGGCCGCAACTATAAATAGCCACCCCACTCCAACATGAATCATTGACTGCTCCGTGTGATTTGACAAGTTTGTCTGAGAACCTGATACATCCATTTTGCATCATGCTTTTATATTGATATTTATTGCATTATGGGCTGTTATTACACCTTATTGTACAATACTTATGCCTTTTCTTTCTTATTTTATAAGGTTTACATGAAGAGGGAGAATGCCGCCAGCCGGAATTCTGTACTAGAAAAGGAGCAAATCTGAGAGACCTATTCTGCACAACTCCAAAAGTCCTGAAAATTTATGGAGAATTATTTTGGAATAAAACAAATATTGGGCGAAGAAAATACCACAGGGGACCCACCATGAGGCCATAAGCCTGGGGGGAGCCCTACCCCCATGGGCGCCCCCTGTGGCTTGTGGTCCACCTGGCAGGCCTCCGGTGCCCATCTTCTGCTATATGGAGGGTTTTAACCTGGTAAAAGTCAGAAGGAATCTTTCGGGATGAAGCGCCGCCGTCTCGAGGCGGAACTTGGGAAGAACCAATCTAGGGCTCCGGCGGAGCTGTTCTGTCGGGGAAACTTCCCTCCTAAAGGGGGAAATCGAAGCCATCATCATCACCGACGATCCTCTCATCAAGAGGGGGTCAATCTCTATCAACATCTTCACCAGCACCATCTCCTCTCAAACCCTAGTTCATCTCTTGTATCCGATCTTTGTCTCAAAACCTCAGATTGGTACCTGTGGGTTACTAGTAGTCTTGATTACTCCTTGTAGTTGATGCTAGTTGGTTTATTTGGTGGAAGACCATATGTTCAGATCCTTAATGATAATTATTACTCCTCTGATTATGAACATGAATATGCTTTGTGAGTAGTTACATTTGTTCTTGAGGACATGGGAGAAGTCTTGTTACAAGTAATCATGTGAATTTGGTATTCGTTCGATATTTTGATGAGATGTATGTTGTCTTTCCTCTAGTGGTGTTATGTGAACGTCGACTACATGAAACTTCACCATGATTTGGGCCTAGAGGAAGGCATTGGGAAGTAATAAGTAGATGATGGGTTGCTAGAGTGATAGAAGCTTAAACCCTAGTTTATGCGTTGCTTCGTAAAGGGCTGATTTGGATCCATATAGTTCATGCTATGGTTAAATTTATCTTAATTCTTCTTTCATAGTTGCGGATGCTTGTGAGAGGGGTTAATCATATGTGGGAGTCTTGTCCAAGTAAGGAAAGCACCCAAGCACTGGTCCACCCACATATCAAATTATCAAAGTAATGAACACGAATCATATGAGCATGATGAAAACTAGCTTGACAGTAGTTCCCATGTGTCCTCTGATACCTCTCCAACGTATCTATAATTTTTGATTGTTCCATGTTATTATATTATCTGTTTCGGATGTTTTATATGCATTAATATGCTATTTTATATTATTTTTAGGACTAACTTATTAACCTAGAGCCTAGTGCCAGTTTCTGGTTTTCCCTTGTTTTTTTAGCTTCGCTGAAAAGAAATATCAAATGGAATAAAACTTTCGTGATGATTTTTCTTGGATGAGAAGATACCCAGGGGACTTGGAGTGCAAGTCAGAAGAGCCACGAGGCGACGACAAGGGTGGAGGGCGCGCCCTAGGGGGGCGCCCCCTACCTTATGGGCCGCTCATGACCTCCCTGACCTAGTTCTTCGTCATATATATTCACATATATTCCAAAACCCTCAGAAGCATCCACGAAAACACTTTTCCACCGCCGCAACCTTTAGTTCCCATGAGATATCATCTTGGGGCCTTTTCCGGCATCCTGCCGGAGGGGGATTCGATCATGGAGGGCATCTACATCACCCCTATTGCCCTTCCGATGAAGTGTGAGTAGTTTACCACAGACCTATGGGCCCATAGCTAGTAGCTAGATGGCTTCTTCTCTCTCTTTGATTCTCCGTACCATGTTCTCCTCGATGTTCTTGGAGATATATCCGATGTAATCTTCTTTTGCGGTGTGTTTGTCGAGATATGATGAATTGTGGATTTATGATCAGCTTATATATGAATATTATTTGAATCTTCTCAGAATTCTTATATGCATGATTTGATATCTTTGTATTTCTCTTCGAATTATCGGTTTGGTTTGGCTAACTAGATTGGTTTTTCTTGCAATGAGAGAGGTTCTTAGCTTTGGGTTCAATCTTGCGGTGTCCTCACCCAGTGAAAAAGTAGGGGTAGCGAGGCACATATTGTATTGTTGCCATCGAGGATAAAAATATGGGGTTTACATAATATTGCTTGAGTTTATTCCTCTACATCATGTCATCTTACTTAAAAAGCGTTACTCCGTTCTTTATGAACTTAATACTCTAGATGTAGGAAGGAGTCGGTCGATGTGTAGAGTAATAGTAGTAGATGCAGGCAGGAGTCGGTCTACTTGACACAGACGTGATGCCTATATTGCACAATCATTGTCTTGGATATCTTCACAACTTTGCGCTTTTCTATCAACTGCTCTATAGTAATTTGTTCACCCACCGTATTATTTGCCTTCAAGAGAGAAGCCTCTAGTGAAACCTATGGCTCCCGGGTCTATTTTCCATCATATGAGTTTGCGATTTACTATTCTTGCAATCTTTTATTTTCAGATCTATAGACCCAAAAATATTTTATCTTTTGTTTACTTTTATTTATCTCTATAAGATCTCACCTTTGCAAGTGACCGTGAAGGGATTGACAACCCCTTTATCGTGTTGGGTGCAAGTGTTTGATTGTTTGTGCAGGTGCATCTATTGGGGACTTGCGCGTTTCTCCTACTGGAATGATACCTTGGTTCTTAACTGAGGGATATACTTATCTCTACTGTCCTGCATCACCCTTTCCTCTTTAAGGGAAAAACCAACGCAAGCTCAAGAAGTAGCATCCCTGGGAGCGCTTTGCTTTTATATAAGAGTTCGTCCAGGCTTGTCCTTTGCTACAAAAAGGATTGGGCCACCTTGATGCACCTTAGTTACTTTTGTTACTTGCTACCCGTTACGAATTATCTTATCACACAACTATCTGTTCTGATAATTTCAGTGCTTGCAGAGAATACCTTGCTGAAAACCGCTTGTCATTTCCTTCTGCTCCTCGTTGAGTTCGGCACTCTTACTTATTGAAAGGACTACGATAGATCCCCTATACTTGTGGGTCATCAAGACTCTTTTCTGGCGCCGTTGCCGGGGAGTGAAGTGCCTTTGGTGAGTGAAATTTGGTAAGGATACATTTATATAGTGTGCTGAAATTTACTGTCACTTGTTACTATGGAAAATAATCCTTTGAGGGGTTTGTTCGGGGTATATTCACCCCAAATGGAAGAGCAAAGAGTTTCCCCTCAATCTACTGAACCTACTGAAAATATTTATTATGAAATCCCTTCGAGTACGATAGAGAAACTGCTAGCCAATCCTTATGCAGGAGATGGAACATTACATCCGGATATGCATCTAATCTATGTGGATGAGGTTTGTGGATTATTTAAGCTTGCAGGTTTGCCCAAGGATGAAGTCAAGAAGGTCTTCCCTTTATCTTTGAAGGAGAAGGCATTGACATGGTATAGGCTATGCGATGATATTGGGACTTGGAACTACAACCGATTGAAATTGGAATTTCATTAGAAGTTTTATCCTATGCATCTAGTTCATCGTGATTGGAATTATATTTATAATTTTTGGCCTCGTGAAGGAGAAATTATCTCTCAAGCTTGGTGGAGTCTAAGTCAATGTTATATTCATACCCCAATCATGAGCTCTTCAGAGAAATTATTGTTCAGAATTTTTATGCCCGACTTTCTCGTAATGATCAATCCATGCTCGATACTTCTTGTACTGGTTCTTTTATGAAGAAGACTATTGAATTCAAATGGGATTTATTGGAAATAATTAAATGCAACTCTGAATATTGGGAACTTGATGAAGGTAAGGCGTCAGCTATAAACCTTAAGTTTGATTGTGTTAAATCTTTTATGGATACCGATGCTTTTCGTGAATTTAGCACTAAATATGGACTTGACTATGAGATAGTAGCTTCCTTCTGTGAATCATTTGCTACTCATGTTGATCTCCCTAAGGAGAAGTGATTTAAATATCATCCTCCCATTGAAGTGAAAGTAATAGAACCTATTAAAGTTGAAGAAGAAACCATTAATTATAATGTTGATCTTATTGTTCCTACTGCTTATATTGATAAACCACCTTTTCCTATTAGAATAAAGGATCATGCTAAAGCTTTAGCTGTGGTTCGTAATAGTTATACTAGAATACCTACACCCCTGAGCAAATTAAAGTTGAACCTAGTATTGCTATGGTTAAAGATCTCTTGGTCAATAATATTGATGGGCATGTTATTTATTTCTGTGATGAAGCTGCTAGAATTGCTAGACCTAATACTAAAGATAAACATAGACCTATTGTTGGCATGCCTGTTGTTTCTGTTAAAATAGGAGATCATTGTTATCATGGCCTATGTGATGTGGGTGCCAGTGTGAGTGAAATTCCTTTTACTTTATATAAAGAAATTATGAATGATATTGCACCTGCTGAGATAGAAGATATTGATGTTACTGTTAAGCTTGCCAATAGAGATACTATATCACTAATTGGGATTGTTAGAGATGTTGAAGTCCTGTGTGGGAAAATAAAATACCTACTGATTTTCTAGTTCTTGGTTCCCCACAAAATTATTTTTGTCCCATTATATTTGGTAGACCTTTCTTGAACACTGTTAATGCTAAGATAGATTGTGAGAAAGAAATTGTTTGATGACGACATCAATACCATTGTTACACCCACAACCCCTGCTGCTATACATACTGGACCAATTACTAAAGCTCGCGCACGCCAATTGAATTACCAGGTACTTTTGTTTCTTGGTAACGATTCTAATGTTCATGAGAATATGATGCTGCCTAAATTGGATACGTTTGTTTTGCTTACAAATGAAGGGCCTAGCTTGGACAAGACAGATGAACCTTGGAGAAAGTTCAAGCATGGAGATGATGGCATGCGCAAGGGGAACAAGAATGGAGTTACAAGTGATGATTCCAGGACTTTGAAGCCACCATAATGAGTGCATGAAGCCTTGGACGAAATATTCAAGATGCCACTACATAAATTTCGTCCAGAAGCTATTCTAGGTGCTGCGTCACCTTATTTTTGGGCCAGGCCCATGTAATTTTGAAATACTTGATTATAGGCTGTTTTTAGAGTCCGTATGTGTGGGGAACAAGAGTTAGGGTTGGTTTCGGAGCACTCCTCCAACGGCCACGAAATTCCCCCTCTCTCCTCCATATATACATCCCTTAGGGCATCGTTTAGACTTTGGGTTTTGTTTAGATTAAAGTTCTCCATAGCTACAACTTCGCATACTTCGTTTGTGTTCAACGACCAGACAAAGGCATCACAGAACCCCAACTTGATCAATAAAGCTTTCCTATTATATTCGCAATATCCAGATTGCAATCTTAGTTTCTTGCTTGTTCTTCGTTTGCTTGTAGGAAACAGACCTTCGTGGTCAGGTTGATCGTGCTCCGGCTGGTCAATAACCTCTCGGAGTTGGTTTAGCGATTGCTAAGGCGCGACATCCTCACACATTAATAGTCGGATCGTCAAAGTCAACTTCCTCCAAACGATAGCCACCATCTCATCGAAAGATGGGACACCTTTGCCTCTATCAAGTGGTATCAAATTTCCAGGTTGCTCGGTGAGATTTTTACAGTTTTTCGTAGTTTAGGTCGAGTCTGTTCTTCATACCTACAGTCCACGAAAAAGCCAAAAAATTAGGGTTAGTTCATCATATCTGAACCAGTCTGAGCCTTTGCATAGTCTTTTCAGTATTTTGCTTTGTTGAATTTGCGGTTGCATCGTCATGTCTAGTTGCTGGTCTTAGAGTCTAGTCTTTTAGAGTTTTGAGTTCTGGTCATAAGTTGTCACGCCGCCGACGCACCATCATCATCGCCCCTGCCATCTACCACCACCGCTTATCCGCCACCGATCCGTCTCCATATACCATCACCAATCTGTATCCATATACCATCACCAATCCGTATCCATATACCACCACCAATCCATATCCGTATACCACCACCACTGCCATATCTTACCATCATATATCCACCACCAATCCGAGTTCTTTTCATACTAGGTTTGTTTTCGAGATCCATCTAATTTCCAATTCGTGTTTCCTTGCCTGAGTAGGTTTCAGAAAAAAAGAGTCTGGAGACCCTCGGGTAGTTTTTAGGCCAAAATTTCGGCGACCGAAAATATTTTTTCCCTATCCTATTATTAGGCTTTTCTGAGTCTTTTGAGACACTCACCATCATAGTGATTTTTTTGCACCTTTTCGTCATCGCTGCCCTGATTTCCGGAAAAAAGTTGTCAAAAACATTTCATGCACATCCTGTCATTTTGACCTGGGAAGAGTTTTGAGACACTCGCCATTATAGTTTTTTCGCAAAAAAAAGAGGCGCAAAAAGAGAATTTTTTTCCAGTGTGCTTTTCCCTTGTTTACGTGCAGTGCCGTGATTTTGTTAGTGTTCTAGGCTCGCGTCTTAGCACGGTCTAGCCTAAGACCAGCACAATACCGTCATTGAGCATTTATTCAACTTTGCATCTCTCAATTGATTATTGCTCATCTTTTTGCTACCATATTATAAGCCTTCCTAGCTCCACATAAATCTACGTCGTGCATTTGACTCTCCCTGGTAGTCGCTCTATCCAAGCTTTGAGAGTTTTGACTACATCGGTTGCCGATCACCGCCTGCTGGGTAAGAACCGGTAAGAATTTGAGATTTGCTTGACGGATTTGTGACACCCACCACCACCATTTTCTAGTAGTCTGTAGGATCATATTCTTGTGTGTTTCTATTGCTGCTAACCATGGCAGGATCACAAGTCGATGAGGCTGACTGGGAGAACATGACGAATAAGGAGTCGCATGATAAATTTCAGGAAATGATGACTGAACAGGTGCAAGATGTGCTGAACAATTTTGAAGAGGCCATGCTAAAGATAACTGGCTTTGAGAACACGTTCAAAACAAAGCTCGATAACAAATTTAATGAACTGCTTGCGCGTCTTCCACAACCACCACCGGCTGCACCTGCCGCACCTCTGCAGTAGCAGCAGCAACAACAACAACAACAACAACAACAACAACGACTACCTCCACGTCACGAAACAGTCCTCCGCCGAGCGAGCCATGTCCCTCTTGAGCCTAGCCAGACTATTGGTGCTGCTGTTGATACTTCTGTGGCTCCTGCTGATGATGTAGAGGTGGATGATTATGCGGGAGATTACGAGGATGAGGTTGATCAAAATCAGAACTACGTGCAACCACCAGCACCACAACCACCAGGTCGTCCACATGCAAATAATGGCAATGGTAGGGCTCCCCCTCAGGTACGAGATCATGACCATCTCCCTAAACTGAAATTGAATATTCCACCATTTGAGGGTAGATACATTCCTGATATATATCTTACTTGGGAGTTAGAAACCTAACAACATTTTACATGTTCAAAATATCCCAAGGAGAGACGTGTTGCTGCTGCACTTTGTGCTTTCACTAGTTTTGCTTGTGTGTGGTGGTCTGAACATCGTAGATTATATCCGAATAATATTCCAACTACTTGGGCTGCTTTGAAAACTGCTATGCATACTCGTTGGGTTCCACCATATTATCAACGTGAATTACTTAAAAAATTGCAGCGTTTAAGAGAAGGAAAAAATTATGTAGAAGAATATTATCAGGAATTACAAATTGGTATGATTCGGTGTGGTATTGTTGAGGATAATGAAGCTATGCTTGCACGTTTTATGGGTGGATTAAATAAAGAGATTCAGACCATTCTAGAGTATAAGGAATATAATAATATCACTCGTTTATTCCATCTTGCTTGCAAAGCTAAACGTGAAGTGCAGGATCGACATGCATTGGCACGAACTAACTTTTATGCAGGTCGATCTTCCTCATGGACACCGTGTGCATCCTCTACTTCCACACGTTCTGATGCACCGGTGCCTCCGTCAGCTGTCACTGCCAACCATGATACAAGAAAGCAGGCACAACCACCACTATCTGCCAAGAGCTCACCTTCTGGGCCTACACAGAGCTCTTCTTCATCCATGGCATCAACAGGGCAAACACATGATATTATTTGTCATCGTTGCAAGGGTGGAGGTCCTTATGCGAGACAATGCCCATCTAAGCGTCTGATGATTGTTACTGAGGATGGTGGGTATGAGTCTGCTAGTGACTATGATGAGGAGACACTGGCTCTTATTACAAGTGAAGAACACGGTGGAGATGATTCTGATCATGAGACGGAATACATGGCTGCTGAAGATGTTGACAGGTATGAATGTTTAGTTGCTCAACGTGTTTTGAGTGTGCAGGTTACACAAGCTGAGAAAAATTAGAGGCATAATTTGTTCCATACAAAGGGAGTTGTGAAGGAACGTTCTGTTTGCGGCATCATAGATGGAGGGAGCTACAACAACTTGGCTAGCATGGAGATGGTGGAGAAGCTATCTCTCACCACAAGACCAGATCCACATCCTTACTACATCCAATGGTTCAACAACATCGGCAAGGTTAAGGTAACACGTACTATTCGTGTGCATTTTAGTATCTCTACATATGCTGATTATGTTGATTGTGATGTGGTACCTATGCAAGCATGTTCCTTATTACTTGGTAGACCATGGCAATTTGATAAAAATTATGTACACCATGGTAGAAACAATCAGTATATTCTTGTTCATAAGGACAAAAATATTACTTTGCTTCCTATGACTCGTGATTCCATTTTGAAAGATGATATTAATAGAGCTAATAAAGCAAAACAGGAGAAACATAAGAGTGAAAATCAGATTGTGGCAAAAGAATTTGAGCAACAAATGAAGACTAATAATAAACCATCTGGTGTTGCTTCTGAAATTAAATTGAAAAGTGCATGTTTACTTGCCACCAAATCTGATATTGATGATCTAGATTTCAGCAAATCTATTTGCTATGCTTTTGTGTGCAAAGAGGCGTTATTTTCTTTCGAGGATGTACCTTCCTATTTGCCTCCTGCTATCACTAACATTTTACAGGAGTTTGCTGACGTCTTTCCACAAGACATGCCACCAGGATTACCACTATTCGTGGGATTGAGCATCAGATTGACTTAATTCCCGGTGCTTCGCTGCCTAACCATGCGCCATACCGTACCAATCCAGAGGAGACGAAGCAGATTATGAGTCAAGTACATGAGCTGTTCGACAAAGGTTATATACGCGAATCTCTTAGTCCTTGTGCTGTTCCTATTATACTAGTGCCAAAAAAGGATGGTACGTTGTGTATGTGTGTTGATTGTAGAGGCATTAATAATATTACTATTCGTTATCATCATCCTATTCCTAGGCTAGATGATATGCTTGATGAATTGAGTGGATCTACAATATTCTCCAAAGTTGATTTGTGTAGTGGATACCATCAAATTCGTATGAAATTGGGAGATGAATGGAAAACAACATTTAAAACTAAGTTTGGATTATATGAGTGGTTAGTCATGCCTTTAGGGTTAACTAAGGCACCTAGTACTTTCATGAGATTAATGAATGAAGTTTTACGTGCTTTCATTGGACGATTTGTGGTAGTCTATTTTGATGATATACTGATTTATAGCAGATCTTTGGAGGAACATTTGGAACATTTACGTGATGTTTTTATTGCTCTACGTGATGTTTTTATTGCTCTACGTGATGCATGTTTGTTTGGTAACCTTGGGAAGTGCACCTTCTGCATCGACCGAGTATCTTTTCTTGGCTATGTTGTTACTCCACATGGAATTGAAGTTGATAAAGCCAAGATTGAAGCTATTGAGAGTTGGTCGCAGCCCAAAACGGTCACATGAGTGAGGAGTTTTTTTTGGCCTCGCTGGATTCTATAGGCGTTTTGTGAGAGATTTTAGCACCATTGCTGCACCTCTCAATGAGCTTACAAAGAAGGATGTACCTTTTGTTTGGGGTACCACACAGGAAGAAGCCTTCACGGTATTGAAAGATAAGTTGACACATGCTTCTTTACTCCAACTTCCTGATTTTAATAAGACTTTTGAGCTTGAATGCGATGCTAGTGGAATTGGATTAGGAGGTGTGTTATTACAAGATGGCAAACCTGTTGCATATTTTTATGAAAAAATGAGTGGGCCTAGTCTGAATTATTCTACTTATGATAAAGAATTATATGCTCTTGTTCGGACTTTAGAGACATGGCAACATTATTTATGGCCCAAAGAATTTGTTGTACATTCTGATCATGAATCCTTGAAACATATTAAAAGTCAAGCTAAACTGAATCATAGACATGCTAAATGGGTTGAATTAATTGAGACTTCCCCTTATGTCATTAAACACAAGAAGGGTATAGAAAATGTTATTGCTGATGCATTATCTCATCGCTATACTATGCTTTCACAACTTGACTTCAAAATATTTGGTTTGGAGACCATCAAAGATCAATATGTGCATGATGCTGATTTTAAAGATGTAATGCAGAATTGTAAAGAAGGACGAACATGGAACAAGTTCGTCGTTAATGATGGATTTGTGTTCCGTGCTAACAAGCTATGCATTCCAGCTAGCTCCGTTCGTCTTTTGTTGTTGCAGGAGGTGCATGGAGGAGGATTAATTGACACTTTGGTGTGAAGAAGACAGAGGCCGTACTAGCTACACATTTCTTTTGGACAAAGATGAGACGGGATGTTGAGCGTTTTGTTGCTTGCTGCACTACATGTCAAAAAGCTAAGTCACGACTCAATCCTTATGGTTTATATATGCCTTTGCCTGTACCTAGTGTTCCTTGGGAGGATATACCTATGGATTTTGTTTTAGGTTTACCTCGAACAAAGAAAGGGAGGTATAGCATATTTGTTGTCGTGGATAGATTCTCGAAAATGGCACACTTTATACCATGTCATAAAAGCGATGATGCTCTTAATGTTGCTGATTTGTTCTTTCGTGAAATTATTCGCTTGCATGGTGTGCCAAATACTATTGTTTCAAATTGTGATACTAAATTTCTTAGCCACTTTTGGAGATGTTTATGGGCTAAGTTGGGGACTAAACTGCTTTTTAGTACTACTTGTCACCCCCAAACTGATGGACAAACTGAAGTAGTCAATAGAATATTGTCTACTATGCTTAGGGCTGTTTTGAAGAATAATAAGAAAATGTGGGAAGAATGCTTGCCTCATATTGAATTTTCTTATAATCGTTCATTGCATTCTACTACTAAGATGTGCCCTTTTGAAATTGTGTATGGTTTCCTACCTCGTGCACCTATTGATTTGTTGCCTCTTCCATCTTCGAAGAAGGTTAATTTTGATGCTAAAGAACGTGCTGATTTGATTTTAAAAATGCATGAGTTAACTAAGAAAAACATTGAGCGTATGAATGCTAAATATAAACTTGCTAGAGATAAGGGTAGAAAACATGTAGTGTTTGCACCTGGAGATCTTGTTTGGTTACATTTGCGTAAGGATAGATTTCCTAACTTGCGCAAAGCAAAGCTAATGCCACGTGCTGATGGTCCTTTTAAGGTGTTAGAGAAAATAAATGATAATGCATATAAACTTGAGCTACCTGCAGATTTTGGGGTTAGTCCCACTTTTAACATTGCAGATTTGAAGCCTTATTTGGGTGATGAAGACGAGCTTCCGTCGAGGACGACTTCATTTGAAGAAGGGGAGGATGATGAGGACATCAATACAATTGTTACACCCACAACCCCTGCTGCTATACATACTGGACCAATTACTAGAGCTCGCGCATGCCAATTGAATTACCAGGCACTTTCATTTCTTGGTGACGATTCTAATATTCATGAGGATATGATGCTGCCTAAATTGGATATGTTTGTTTTGCTTACAAATGAAGGGCCTAGCTTGGACAAGACAGATGGACCTTGGAGAAAGTTCAAGCATGGAGATGATGGCATGCGCAAGGGGAACAAGAACAAAGTTACAAGTGATGATTCCAGGACTTTGAAGCCACCATGATGAGTGCATGAAGCCTTGGACGAAATATTCAATATGCCACTTCATAAATTTTGTCGAGAGGCTATTCTAGGTGCCGCGTCACCTTATTTTTGGGCCAGGCCCATGTAACTTTGAAATACTTGATTATAGGCTGTTTTTAGAGTCTGTATGTGTGGGAAACAATAGTTAGGGTTGGTTTCAGACCCCTCCTCCAAGGTCCACGAAATTTCCCCTCTCTCGTCCATATATACAGCCCTTAGGGCATCGTTTAGACTTTGGGTTTTGTTTAGATTAAAGTTCGCCATAGCTGCAACTTCGCGTACTTCATTTGTGTTCAATGACCAGACAAAGGCGTCACAGAACCCCACCTTGATCAATAAAGCTTTCCTCTTATATTCGCAATATCCAGATTGCAATCTTAGTTTCTTGCTTGTTCTTTGTTTGCCTACAGGAAACAGACCTTCGTGGTCAGGTTGATCATGCTCCGGCGTGGTCAATAACCTCTCGGAGTTGGTTTAGCGATTGCTAAGGCGCGACGTTCTTGCTACCTCTTGAGCACTGCGTTGGTTTTCCCCGAAGAGGAAGGGATGATGCAACAAAGTAGCGTAAGTATTTCCCTCAGTTTTTGAGAACCAATGTATCAATCTAGTAGGAGGCTATGCGCGAGTCCCTCATACCTGCACAAAACAAATAAATCCTCGCAACCAACGCAAATAGGGGTTGTCAATCCCTATAAGGCCACTTACGAGAGTGAGATCTGATAGATATGATAAGATAATATTTTTGGTGTTTTTATGATGAAGATGCAAAGTAAAATAAAGGCAAAGTAAATAGCAAATGAAATAACTAAGTAGTAGGAGATCAATATGATAAAGATAGACCCGGGGGCCATAGGTTTCACTAGTGGCTTCTCTCGAGAGCATAAGTATTCTACGGTGGGTGAACAAATTACTATTGAGAAATTGACAGAATTGAGCATAGTTATGAGAATATCTAGGTATGATCATGTATATAGGCATCACGTCCGAGACAAGTAGACCGACTCATGCCTACATCTACTACTATTACTCCACCCATCGACCGCTATCCAGCATGCATCTATAGTATTAAGTAAAAAACAGAGTAACGCCTTAAGCAAGATGACATGATGTAGAGGGATAGACTCATGCAATATGAAGAAAACCCCATCTTGTTATCCTCAGTGGCAATAATACAATACGTGCCTTGCTGCCCCTACTGTCACTGGGAAAGGACACCGCAAGATTGAACCCAAAGCTAAGCACTTCTCCCATTGCAATAAAGATCAATCTAGTAGACCAAACCAAACTGATAATTCGAAGAGACTTGCAAAGATAACCAATCATACATAAAAGAATTCAGAGAAGATTCAAATATTGTTCATAGATAGACTTGATCATAAACCCACAATTCATCAGTCTCAACAAACACACCGCAAAAAGAAGATTACATCGAATAGTTCTCCACAAGAGAGGGGGAGAACATTGTATTGAGATCCAAAAAGAGAGAACAAGCCATCTAGCTACTAACTATGGACCCGTAGGTCTGAGGTAAACTACTCACACTTCATCGGAGGGGCTATGGTGTTGATGTAGAAGCCCTCCGTGATCGATGCCCCCTCCGGCGGAGCTCCGGAACAGGCCCCAAGATGGGATCTCGTGGATACAGAAAGTTACGACGGTGGAATTAGGGTTTTGGCTCCATATATGATCGTTTGGGGGTACGTAGGTATATATAGGAGGAAGGAGTACGTCGGTGGAGCAACAGGGGGCCTACGAGGGTGGAGGGCGCGCCTGGGGGGGGGGGGGTAGGCGCGCCCCCTACCTTGTGGCCTCCTCTTTTCTTTCTTGACGTAGGGTCCAAGTCTCCCGGGTCTGGTTCGTTGAGAAAATCACGTTCCCGAAGGTTTCATTCCGTTTGGACTCCGTTTGATATTCCTTTTCTTCGAAACCCTGAAACAGGCAAAAAAACAGCAATTCTGGGTTGGGCCTCCGGTTAATAGGTTAGTCCCAAAAATAATATAAAAGTGGATAATAAAGCCTAATAATCTCCAAAACAGTAGATAATATAGCATGGAGCAATCAAAAATTATAGATACGTTGGAGACGTATCAAGCATCCCCAAGCTTAATTCCTGCTCGTCCAAAAGTAGGTAAATGATAAAAACAGAATTTTTGATGCGGAGTGCTACTTGGCATAATTTTAATGTAATTTCTTCTCAATTGTGGTATGAATATTCAGATCCGAAAGATTCAAGACAAAATTTCATATTGACATAAAAATAATAATACTTCAAGCATACTAACTAAGCAATTATGTCTTCTCAAAATAACATGGCCAAAGAAAGTTCATCCCTACAAAATCATATAGTTTAGTCATGTTTCATTTTCGTCACACAAGAATCCTCTCATCATGCACAACCCCGATGACAAGCCAAGCAATTGTTTCATACTTTAGTAATCTCAAACCTATATACTTTCACGCAATATATGAGCGCGAGCCATGTACATAGCACTATGGGTGGAATAGAATATAATGAGGGGGGTTATGTGGAGAAGACAAAAAGGAGAAAGTCTCACATCAACGAGGCTAATCAATGGGCTATGAAGATGCCCACTGATTGATGTTAATGCAAGGAGTAGGGATTGCCATGCAACAGATGCACTAGAGCTATAAATGTATGAAAGCTCAACAAAAGAAACTAAGTGGGTGTGCATCCAACTTGCTTGCTCACGAAGACCTAGGGCACTTGAGGAGGCCCATTGTTGGAATATACAAGCCAAGTTCTATAATGAAAAATTCCCACTATTATATGAAAGTGACAAAACAAGAGACTCTCTATCATGAAGATTACGGTGCTACTTTGAAGCACAAGTGTGGCAAAGGATAGTAACATTGTCCCTTCTCTCTTTTTCTCTCATTTTTCTTTTTTGGGCCTTCTCTTTTTTATGGCCTTTCTTTCTTTTTATGGCCTTTCTCTCTTTTTATGGCCTTTCTCTTTTTTTATATTCCTCACTTGGGACAATGCTCTAGAAAATGATGATCATCCTACTTTTCTTTATTTACAACTCAATGGTTACAACTCAATACTAGAACAAAGATGACTCTATATGAATGCCTTCGGCGGTGTACCAGGATATGCAATGGACAAAGAGTGACATGTATGAAAGAATTATGAATGGTGGCTTAGCCACAAATACTATGTCAACTACATGATCATGCTAAGCAATATGACAATAATGAATGTGTCATGATGAACGAAATGATGGAAAGTTGCATGGCAATATATCTCGGAATGGCTATGGAAATGCCATAATAGGTAGGTATGGTGGCTGTTTTGAGGAAGATATAAGGAGGTTTATGCGTGAAAGAGCGTATCATATCACGGGATTTGGATGCACCGGCGAAGTTTGCGCCAACTCTCAATATGAGAAAGGGCAATGCACGGTACCAAAGAGGCTAGCAAGGATGGAAGGGTGAGAGTGCGTATAATCCATGGACTCAACATTAGTCATAAAGAACTCACATACTTATTGAAAAAAATCTACAAGTCATCAAAAACCTCGGTACTACGCGCATGCTCCTAGGGGGATAGATTGGTAGGAAAAGACCATCGCTCGTCCCCGACCGCTACTCATAAGGAAGACAATCAAATAACACCTCATGTTTTAAATTTGTTGCATAACGTTTACCATACGTGCATGCTACGGGACTTGCAAACTTCAACACAAGTATTTCTCAATTTCACAACTACTCAACTAGCATGACTTTGATATTGTTACCTCCATATCTCAAAACAATGATCAAGCATCAAACTTCTCTTAGTATTCAAAACACTCTTAAGGAAATTTTACTACCTTTGAATACCTAGCATATTAGGATTTTAAGCAAATTACCATGCTATTAAGACTCTCAAAATAATCTGAGTGAAGCATGAGAGATAAATAGTTTCTATAAAACAAATTCACCACCGTGCTCTAAAAGATATAAGTGAAGTACTAGAGCAAAACTATATAACTCAAAAGATATAAGCGAAGCACATAGAGTATCCTAACAAATTCCAAATCATGTATGGCTCTCTCAAAAGGTGTGTACAGCAAGGATGATTGTGGTAAACTAAAAAGCAAAGACTCAAATAATACAAGACGCTCCAGGCAAAACACATATCATGTGGCGAATAAAAATATAGCTCCAAGTAAAGTTACCGAGAGAAGTAGACAAAAGAGGGGATGCCTTCCGGGGCATCCCCAAGCTTTGGCTTTTAGGTGTCCTTAGATTATCTTGGGGGTGCCATGGGAATCCCCAAGCTTAGGCTCGTGCCACTCCTTGTTCCATAATCCATCAAATCTTTACCCAAAACTTGAAAACTTCACAACACAAAACTTAAAGTAGAAAATCTCGTGAGCTCCATTAGCGAAAGAAAATAAAAGACCACTTCAAGGTACTGTAATGAACTCATTCTTTATTTATATTGGTGTTATACCTACTGTATTCCAACTTCTTTATGGTTTATAAACTATTTTACTAGCCATAGATTCATCAAGCAAACAACACAAGAAAAACAGAATCTGTCAAAAACAGAACAGGCTGTAGTAATCTGTAGCTAGCGCAAGATCTGGAACCCCAAAAATTCTAAAATAAATTGCTGGACGTGAGGAATTTATCTATTAATTATATGCAAAAAGAATTAACTAAATATCACTTTCCAACTAAAAATGACAGCAGTTCTCGTGAGCGCTAAAGTTTCTGTTTTTTACAGCAAGTTCAACAAGACTTTCCCCAAGTCTTCCCAACGGTTCTACTTGACACAAACACTAATTAAACACAAAAAACACAACCAAAACATAGGCTAGATAAATTATTTATTACTAAACAGGAGCAAAAAGCAAGAAATAAAAATAAATTTGGGTTGCCTCCCAACAAGCGCTATCGTTTAACGCCCCTAGCTAGGCATAACAAGCAAGAATAGATCTAGGTATTGCCATCTTTGGTAGGCAATCCATAAGTGGCTCTCATAATAGACTCATAAGGTAATTTAATTTTATTTCTAGGAAAGTGTTCCATGCCTTTCCTTAATGGAAATTGGAATCTAATATTTCCTTCCTTCATATCAATAATTGCACCAATCGTTCTAAGGAAAGGTCTACCAAGAATAATAGGACATGAAGGATTGCAATCTATGTCAAGAACAATCAATTCTACGGGCACATAATTCCTATTTGCAACAATAAGAACATCATTAATTCTTCCCATAGGTTTCTTAATAGTGGAATCCGCAAGGTGCAAGTTTAGAGAGCAATCATCAAAATCACGGAAACCTAACAAATCACACAAAGTCTTTGGAATCGTGGAAACACTAGCACCCAAATCACATAAAGCATAGCATTCATGATCTTTAAATTTAATTTTAATAGTTGGTTCCCATTCATCATAAAGTTTTCAAGGGATAGAAACTTCCAATTAAAGTTTTTCTTCATAAGATTGCATCAAGGCATCAACGATATGTTTAGTAAATGCTTTATTTTGACTATAAGCGTGAGGAGAATTTAACACGGATTGCAACAAGGAAATACAATCAATCAAAGAGAAATTTTCATAGTTAAATTCCTTGAAATACATAATAGTGGGTTTTGCAACATCTAGGGTTTTAATTTCTTCGATCCCACTTTTATCAAATTTAGCATCAAGATCAACAAATTGTGAATTCTTGGAACGCCTTCTAGGTAAAGGTGGATCATATTCAGTCCCATCATTATCAAGATTCATATTGCAAAACAAAGTTTTAATAGGGGACACATCAATAACTTTTAGATCTTCATCTTTATTTTCATAGCAATTCGGTTTAGCGGCCATCTTATTAACTAAGGTAGCCTGCCTATCCGAAATGTCAGCAGTTAATTTCTCAAGATGAGCAATTTGGGATCTTAAACCATCGAATTCTTTAGACATATCATCAAGCTCTTTATTCATAAAAATCATAAAATTTTTCTGTTCTTTAAGCTCGTTTCTGAAGAAACTACTATGTTCAAATTGCAAGACCATGAAACTCCTGACATTGCTTTAGATCTCTTCTAATCTTTTAAGGTGAAGGTCACCAAATTTAGGAAGAGCCATTGTGACAAGTAAGCAAACTAACACACAAGCAAACAAAAAGCAAGCGGGCAAAAAGAGGCAGAAAGAGAGGGAGGATAGAGAGAGAGGGCGAATAAAATGGCAAGGGTGAAGTGGGGGAGAGGAAAACGAGGGGCAAATGGCAAATAATGTAATGCGGGAGATAAGGGTATGTGATGGGTACTTGGTATGTTGACTTTTGCGTAGACTTCCCCGGCAACGGCGCCAGAAATCCTTCTTGCTACCTCTTGAGCACTGCATTGGTTTTCCCCGAAGAGGAAGGGATAATGCAGCAAAGTAGCGTAAGTATTTCCCTCAGTTTTTGAGAACCAAGGTATCAATCCAGTAGGAGGCTATGCGCGAGTCCCTCGTACCTACACAAAACAAATAAATCCTCGCAACCAACGCAAATAGGGGTTGTCAATCCCTATAAGGCCACTTACGAGAGTGAGATCTGATAGATATGATAAGATAAGATTTTTGGTGTTTTTATGATAAAGATGCAAAGTAAAATAAAGGCAAAGGAAATAGCAAAGGAAATAACTAAGTAGTAGGAGATCAATATGATAAAGATAGACCGGGGGCCATAGGTTTCACTAGTGGCTTCTCTCGAGAGCATAAGTATTCTACGGTGGGTGAACAAATTACTGTTGAGCAATTGACAGAATTTAGCATAGTTATGAGAATATCTAGGTATGATCATGTATATAGGCATCACGTCCGAGACAAGTAGACCGACTCATGCCTGCATCTACTACTATTACTCCACTCATCGTCCGCTATCCAGCATGCATTTATAGTATTAAGTTAAAAACAGAGTAACGCCTTAAGCAAGATGACATGATGTAGAGGGGTAGACTCATGCAATATGAAGAAAACCCCATCTTGTTATCCTCGATGGCAACAATACAATACGTGCCTTGCTGCCCCTACTGTCACTGGGAAAGGACACCGCAAGATTGAACCCAAAGCTAAGCACTTCTCCCATTGCAAGAAAGATCAATCTAGTAGGCCAGACCAAACTGATAATTCGAAGAGACTTGCAAAGATTGTTGGGATCTACGGTAGGGTGCGTCGACTGCAAATTAAAATTTCCTACGCGCAGAACAAGCAAGAACATGCTACGGGAGATGGATCACAGTTCGTTACCACTAGACGCGTAGTGCCGTGCAGTGGAAGAAGAGTTGGGGCAGCGCGTCCGCGTGGATCGTCTCCTCCTCGTCCGATCTCCCTCGTACAACCGGTGGTCGGTTCCCACGTATAGGTTCGCCGGAGCGGCGCAAGTGCACCGCCTCTAACGGTATCCGCGCGTGCAAGAGGAACGTCATGCGGTGGACTGCTAGGTCCGATCACACAACCGGAGGCGAGTGGAGGTGTCTAGTCGCAACACATGCAAACCCTAGTGACAGCGCCGAAGCGATCAACCACGTGAGTGTGCGGCACCTCCACTATATATATAGGCGTCCGTCACGGGCTCAACACTTGGGCCTCGCACGGACCCTAAAGCCCATAAGTCTACTCGGCCACAATCCGAATACAGTTCGGATCACATCCGAGCAGTGTCCTCGGATCTGACCTCATAGGTTCCTTCCCTTAAGTGCGCGACCCCTTAGGTTCAAGTCGGCTTGGTCGCAGTTCGGATCACCTCCGAACTGCACTGTTGGTAGCGGCCTCTAGCAAGGCATGCCGAACACCAAGCAGACTATGAAGCTGGTTAGCGAACCTGTACATCATACGTCCATTCCTTTTGCCACATGATATATGTTGTCGAGGTCAAGGCAAGTCTGTCATCCTTGTGCTAGCCCGACCTCTTTCTTGTTCAGTGATGCCGACCACAAAT
This sequence comes from Triticum monococcum, assembly GCA_034509565.1. NCBI lineage: Eukaryota > Viridiplantae > Streptophyta > Magnoliopsida > Poales > Poaceae > Triticum > Triticum monococcum. The sequence goes on from CM067844.1 coordinate 39,771,073, forward strand.
CGGATTATCTCATAATCCTTGTCGCATGGCCATGCTTATCCTGGTCGGATCACACGAGGGGCCCAGAGTATATCTCTCCTGGTCGGAGAGGCAAATCCCATCTTGCTCGACCATGTCTCGCAGCATAGGTCTGGACAAACCTGAAACCTACCTTTATAACTACCCAGTTACGGAGTAGCGTTTGGTCGGCCCAAAGCAAGTCTGTCACCATCCCGAGTACATGTGTCAGCTCAGGTCTTAGGACATAGAACATATGTTGTACTAGAGACTCACAGATGACATATCATTGTGTTTCATAGTTGGGTCTGTCCGACTCAGACCTTATCTCGACTCAGATCCGACTACGTCGAATCCGACCAGATCCTTCCAAGTCCATATTATCCGGTTAGCATCCAATGCTCCATGGCTAGTGAGACCAAGCCATCGACCGTGCCATATGCTAGTCTAGTTGGCTGCGCGTCCACACATCCCTTTCGACTAGGGACCTTTTAGGACAGTCATCATACAATGCATAGTCCCACAAACAAGTCACGTACTTGCTGATACACATCATTGATAATGTTCAAGGACTATCTTTATTCATAAACACATAGGAAATATCATCATACATGATTGCCTCTAGGGAATATCTCCAACAAAGATAACCAATCATACATAAAAGAATTCAGAGAAGATTCAAATATTGTTAATAGATAGACTTGATCATAAACCCACAATTCATCGGTCTCAACAAACACACCGCAAAAAGAAGATTACATCGAATAGTTCTCCACAAGAGAGGGGGAGAACATTGTATTGAGATCCAAAAAGAGAGAAGAAGTCATCTAGCTAATAACTATGGACCCGTAGGTCTGAGGTAAACTACTCACACTTTATCGGAGGGGCTATGGTGTTGATGTAGAAGCCCTCCGTGATCGATGCCCCCTCCGGCGGAGCTCCGGAATAGGCCCCAAGATGGGATCTCGTGGATACAGAAAGTTACGGCGGTGGAATTAGGGTTTTGGCTCCGTATCTGATCGTTTGGGGGTACGTAGGTATATATAGGAGGAAGGAGTACGTCGGTGGAGCAACAGGGGGCCCACGAGGATGGAGGGCACACCTGGGGGGGGGGTAGGCGCGCCCCCTACCTCGTGGCCTCCTCTTTTATTTCTTGACGTAGGTTCCAAGTCTCCCGGGTCTTGTTCGTTGAGAAAATCACGTTCCCGAAGGTTTCATTCTGTTTGGACTCCGTTTGATATTCCTTTTCTTCGAAACCCTAAAACAAGCAAAAAACAGCAATTCTGGGCCGGGCCTCCAGTTAATAGGTTAGTCCCAAAAATAATATAAAAGTGGATAATAAAGCCCAATAATGTCCAAAACAGTAGATAATATAGCATGGAGCAATCAAAAATTATAGATACGTTGGAGACGTATCAGTCCTCACACGTTCGTAGTCGGATCGTCAAAGTCGACTTCCTCCAAACGATCACTACTAGGGAAAACCCTAGTAGTAGCGCGGGTTTAATGCCCACTAGTAAACACGCTACTACCAGCTATAGAAGCAGTAGCACGGGAGTGAATCAACGCTGCGGCTATATGTCTTAGCAGTAGCGCGTGTCGCACGCGCTACTGCTAAGACATATAGCCGCAGCGTTGATTCACTCCCGCGCTACTGCTTCTATAGCTGGTAGTAGCGTGTTTACTCTCCATCGCTACTAGCATTCTTTTTCTCATTTTTTTATTTTTAGTGTATTTATACATCGTTATACAAATTTTGGTACAATACCAACTATGAGGATGTTATATCCTCTGTTGGAAAAGGCAGTGCCTAGGAGGCGCTTAGGCACGCCTAGGCACTAGGAAATGGCCAAACGTTTCGCCTAGGGCATAAATGGAGGTCTAGGCAGGGCAAGCAAGGAATTTCTTACCCAAGCAAGAAATCATGCCACATACTACACTAATATGCCAAACGGGTCATATTCCAATGGTAGTATATGGTAGTTAACTTATTTATATTCCCTAAACTAATATCAACACCCATATAATAATCACAAATACACTACGAGTAAAAACTATATTACCGCCTAGGCCGCGCCTAGGGCGCTTAGGAACCACCTAGGCACTAGGCGAAGATCAACCGCCTCGCTTACGCATACCGCTTTTTCTAACCTTGGTTATATCAATATGTCCATAACAGTGTGTCAAATGAAGGTGGATTAGGTTCAAGTGGAGGCAACATGTGGTGCATGTCAAAAGTATACTACTAATCCAAACTTGATCTACTCCCTCCATTCCTAAATATAGGGTGTATAGTTTCTGGCACGGAAACTAAAGAACGCATGTGAAGGGAAAATTTCACAAGTTTTGGGCGAGATTACACCTAACTAATTGACATGAGAAAATAGAGGAGCTTGCATGATATAAGGAAATGTAATCAAATCCCTAAAGAAATTGTCCAAACGAGTGGTGCAACGTAATACACCTTATATTTTGGATTTTTTCTCAAAAATCTACACACCTTATATCAAGGAACGGAGGGAGTAGTTTGGAATAGTAGTACTTTCAATGTGCACCACATGTTGCCTCCACTTGAATCTAATCCGCCAACACAAGCTATTTAATCATCATCATAGTCATTACCACCAACAGTAGCTATTTAATCATCATAGTCGTAGTGTAGCACACATCATCATCTTCAAACTCATTCTAGCTAGCTAATCACCACCAACACTAGATGCGGTAGCTATCTAAACACCACCAACAGTAGCTAATAATAATCATCATAGTCATTACCACCAACACTAGCTATTTAATCATCGTAACTCATTTCTAGCTAGCTAATCACTCCCACTACTCTCTCTTATGTAAAATAACATAAAACATGTGTAGCACTCCTGCTTCATCAAGTTGGAGCATGCAGATGAACCTGTCTCCTAATCATGGGTTGTGCTTCTGATTGCTGCCCCCTAGTACTTCTCTGCGATCGTTCACAATTTTGCTCCATTCTTTCACTATTAAGCATTCCTCGCTTTTAGAAATCCTGAATGCACTAAAGTGCATTGTAGGATGTCTTGGCCGTAAGCTAACCATTCTCATGCGACCTTTAGTCTCGATCCAATGAGGCACAACATTCATCGGGAGTCCCTGTTGAAGAACATCGTATAGTAACATAGCAATGAAGTTTAGCTTAAAAATAATGTATGCAAAAGATGCACTGAAGACAAATAGTAAAAATCTTACCATCTTTCCTAAATAGATGTGACCGTAGTTCAGTACGAACACTATTGGTCGCACGTGTTGAGTACTAAGATTTTTAAGTCCAGAAAAATAATTTGTCTTGACAGTATGAAGATCCTCAAGCCATGAAACATAATGACTTATCTCCTCGCAGTTTAGTTCAGCCTCGGGACAGTAGCAGGTCCTGTTTACCAAGCACTGGACATGTTTGCTTGAACGGAAATAAGTTGTCAATAGAAATTAGTTGACAACTATTTATGAATAAACAATATCAAAGACATAAATATGGTTGAGAAACTCACATAATGGTATAACTGGAGGTGTCTGCACATCAAACTAGATGTCGATATTACCTTCAATATCATCTTTCGGACGAATATCAAAGGTGATAACCATATCAGGCTCAAATGCATAAGTCTTGCATAGTGCTTGCCAAGTTTTGCATTCAAAATAGGTGTAGGTGTTTGCGTTGTACAATTTTGCATGGAAAGTATAGCCATGCTCGGTCTTCAAGTAAACTCTCTTTACCTCCATAGTAGTTTTCATAGGACCGAAACCTATCTTATCCAAGACAAAAACTCTTGCATGGCAGGGGAGACACTAGTAGAATAGTAAAAAAATTAAATTATAAGTTGAAGCAAATGAAAAAGATGTCATGCTTAATTACCAAAAAAGACTTGTCGTTGTGACTTACTGTATCCACTTCAAAGTTCTCGTCCAGTTTGATGCTGAAGCGTCTATCATCATCTAGGAAGATTCTGTCGCACAGGCCGCGCTCGTCTTTGTAGTATTCAAAAATACCAAAATCCTTTTCGTCGTCAGACATTTCCTATGTTCATAGTTGAAACATTAATTGAAAATTGATTGAAGGCAACTACCAGGATACTCAACACAGAAATTCTGGGCACTCGATATTTCCTACATATTCTGGCACAAGTCATGCCAAAATTCGCGGAAAAATCTGGCATGACCTTTGCTAAAATATGACATATCGAGCGCCTGAAATTTGCCGGAACGGAAATGAATCAACACTATGGCAAAACATAGGCCACTCAGAGGTGTAACCTGCAAACATGACCGGCCACTTGGGCAAGCACATATCCTATTTGAGCAACACAAGATATACATTTCAAAATATCTTATAGGACTCATATTGACATGAGCATTCAATAAGCAAAACCAAATCATAAAATAAATAAGTATTGAAATTAGCATCCATTCAGTAAGAAAAAGTGAATCATCTCATGCGTTTGTAGATCGTCGAATATTATCACTAATACATCCTGAATAGTATCATACATATAACATCACTAATACAACTAAAACCCTAGCGCACGACGGGTATCGGCGCGTGCGGTGGACACCCAAAGAGAAGGAACCATCACAGGATCATAGCTCCAGTGAGATCCTTGGAGAACTTGCCAGGTATTGGAGAACCTGTGCTCCGACGCAAACAAGTAGCAACGGACGTGCGCGTCCTCCTCCCTGACATGGTGACATACCACCTCCGTGGGGTCCTCGAGCCTCTGGACCATCACTGGCCCACGTGACCGCCACCAAAGAAGGTTCGGGTCAATGATGGGCTGACTCCTCACCAAGATGCGCCCCGGTAGGTAGCGCCTCCTAGCACCAGCCCGGTGGATCCTAGTCCTAGACGTTGCCCATCTGGTCAAGCAGGTGTCCTCCGTCGAGTCGACGACAACGAGGATGTGGAATAGGCATCATCAACGTCGATGCGGGAATAATTGCTTTAACTAAAAAATAACAACAAATGTGACATGTTCAACTAGTTCTATTAATTCAACTAGTTCTTACTAAAAATAAACTTATTATAAATAAAAATAAACTAGTACCTAGTTCTTACGAACTAATTAGTACCTAGGAACTACTGCCCTAATTACCATCTAATTTGATGAACCTAGGGGTGGAAAGTGGTAGCGAATATTCCAATTATCCAACTTAAAAGTGAAATAAGTGGTCAAATTTTACTCGTTTTATTATGCATTACAATAGTGTTTATTCATCATCTAAGAAAACATCCGAGCCGCATCCGTATCTGATAACATCCGCATCCGATTCGTTTCCACCCATAGATGAACCCTAACTAATTTGATGCAACTAAAATTTGAAGAACCCTAGGCAGAGGTAAGAGAGGGGGAGGAGCAGGCGTGCTCACCTCGGGTGCCTGCGGCGAGGGAGGGGCAGGTGGCGTCGAGGTCAGGGTCGGTGTCGGTGTCAAAACTGGCGGATCTCGGCTAGGGGGTCCTGAACTATGCGTCTAAGGCGGATGGTAACAGGAGGCGGGGGACACAATGTTTACCCAGGTTCGGGCCCTCTCGATGGAGGTAATACCCTATGTCCTGCTTGATTGATCTTGATGATATGAGTATTAAAGAGTTGATCTACCACGAGATCGTAGAGGCTAAACCCTAGAAGCTAGCCTATGATTATGATTGTCGTTGTCCTACAGACTAAACCCTCTAGTTTATATAGACACCGGAGGGGCTAGGGTTACATAGAGTCGGTTACAAGGGAGGAGATCTACATATCCGAATTGCCAAGCTTGCCTTCCACGCAAAGGAGAGTCCCTCCCGGACACGGGACGAAGTCTTCAATCTTGTATCTTCATAATCCAACAGTCCGGCCGAAGGATATAGTTCGGCTGTCCGAGGACCCCCTAATCCAGGACTCCCTCAGTAGCCCCTGAACCAGGCTTCAATGACGATGAGTCTGGCGCGCAGATTGTCTTCGGCATTGGAAGGCGGGTTCTTCCTCCGAATACTCCATAGAAGATTTCGAACACAAGGATAGTGTCCGGCTCTGCAAAACAAATTCCACATACCACTGTAGAGAGTATAATATTTCCACAAATCTAATCTGCTGACAACTTTCATAGCGTGACATCACGCCATGGCTCGGTCATTATTCGAACCAGTTTCTCAACCAGCTACTACACATATTGCGAGGCAGTTTTCTTGGCACGTCTTGTCAAAGCAGAGATCGTGTCCCCTTATCACGAGATTCTCATCAATACGGGTGTGGGTAACCCAACCGCGCCTGCTGGTATGACTCCTCGATTTTAGGCAAGTTCCGAACAGCCACGCGGAGGACGCTTGATATTCATCCTCTTTATAAAGGGGCCAAGGCCTGTCCTCTTTTTTTCTCACGCTCGATCCTTCCCTTCCCCCACCTTGAGTTCCAACACCCAAGGCTCAGGCTAAGCGCTTCAGACCTTCAACCATGTCCGGATCCAACCTTCAAGGCCGGTGGATGGCCTCTTCTGTCACAGAGGAGGACATCAAGAAGCTAAGAGAAGCCAGGTATCTGACCGCTGAAATCTCGCACAGGCTGCCCGCTCAAGGGCAGGTCATCTCCACCCCCAAACCCAACAAGAGTGTCGTATTTGTTTCCCACTTCCTCCGAGGGCTAGGCTTTAGTCTTGATCCCTTTGTTAGAGGGCTTATGTTTTATTACGAGCTCGATTTCCATGATCTAGCCCCAGATTCCATCCTTCACATCTCGTCGTTTATCGTCGTGTGTGAGGCCTTCCTCCGCATCACCCCACACTTCGGCTTATGGCTCAAGACCTTCAATGTGAAGCCGAAGATGATCGATGGGCGACACGCAGAATGCAGAGGTGCCATAATAAGAAAAGGCGCCGATGCTCCATGGACAAAGGGTTCCTTCCCGGAGGTGTCCAACTTATGGCAGCGGGAGTGGTTTTACATCATAGCTCCCTGAAGTACTAAGTGGGTAGCCCCCCCGCCTTCCGTTCGGGCACCCAGCCACAACTGGCGTCATGGGTCAACAAGGGACTGGACTGGGGGCCAGTTAATGATGTGCCGACATTGCAAAGTTGCATCTGAGATCTCCTCAAGAGAAATGTCAGCCTTGTCAAGGTAATGCAATTCATGCTAGTTCGTCGGGTCCTGCCCTGCCAACGTCGATCTCTCCGTATGTGGGAGTTCAACACGTAAGGACCGCGAACTATTCAGCAGTTCTTCGGCGTGACGCTCGAAGAGATGTATGGATTGTTCTTCGGATCACGAATAAAGTGTCCGGACACCACCGAGGATGTGGGTCTCAACTGCAACCGTCCAGATACCCAGGTAAGTAATTCTGCGGCCGAACATACTGTCTTTTTATTTGTCACAACATCATTCTGAAAAAATCGATCTTGGCCAGGACTGGATAAGAAAGGCAAAGATGATCAGGTGTTTGGCCGCCCTTCCCGAAGGCTCACCGGATCCTGTACTAGCCAGGATGCTTGAGCACGCACTTTATCAAGTGCCATCAGGGGAAGATAAAGGGAGGAATAAAGAAGCCGAAAGCGGGCCTCATGCATCACTCATCCAAACCGGGGGAATTAGTGTCTCCGCGAAGGAGGATAATCAGGGAGAAGAATCTAGAATCCCCTCTCCCCAAGGAAGGAAAAGGACCGCCTCTGAAGACTTGGAAGCGAAGGTTTCCAAACGAGGGAAGAAACCTTCACCAGGGGGCCCTGCCCCGGAGGGCATCCTTACCGCACAGTGCCCGCAAGGGGGCCAGCCCTCCACCAAGCTGTAAGTGAATCAAGAGTACTTTTGGTAAATATATCCTGATTTATCTCCGAGGACAATAACCGAGACATATATCTTGTAGTCCGGCTCGTAGCCCTTCTCAACAGAGTTCGTCTTCGGGGGATCTTCTTCTGGAGATGATGGAGAGCGGAACGCCTCCCCCTGTCTCCCCGCCTCCTGGGGCGGACGACCCTGAGGTGTCATCACGGAGGATTTCTCCTGATCCGCCGAGGCCAGAAGGTAACCCTTCGGCCACCCGAAGTCCTGAGTATTCAGCTCCTAAGGAGAGCAACAGAAAGAGTCTGGGAATGTCCAGTGCACAACCAGATGTACTGATGGGTCTTTTGGAGCAAGCGGCTATCTCAGAGGAGCATCGTACTTTAATGGATACGGTGGTTGAGAGGATCTCATCCGCCAAAAGTGGGTTGCATGAAGCTTTTACGAGCCTGCTAAGAGGCTTTGAGGTATGCAAAGTAATATATAAATTTTTGACGGTACCACACATGCTAGGTGTGCTCTATACAGATAGTAGCCCCTGAGACTCTGGTTGCTGTTAGAGGTGGAAAATAGAGGATCATTCTCCCAGGTAATGATCGCGCTGCTTTCATGTGTAGGCGGCTGACGGTCCGGTGGCTGGCCGGACTGCTAAGTTTGCCAGACTTAGTCGGCAACTTGACGCGGCAGATGCTGACATTGCGCTTGTGAACAAGCGGCTTGACGAGGGATAGGGTATGTATTTTCCGGTGGTCAACAAATATTAAGAGGAGCATGATGCTAGTGTCTATAATATGTTGTGACTGCAGATGGAGCTGCCGCCATGGAGACCCTTTGGGCGGAACTTGCCCGAGCCAAGGAACAAGCCAGGAGGAGTGATGCGCCCGCCCTAAAGGCGGCTGAAGAGTTAAGAGCCGAACGGGCTGCTCATCGCCAGAGCGAATATAAAATAGCCAAGATGGCCGTTGAGCTGAAGGATGCCGCCGACCGGTATGAGCTTCTTGAAAAGGAAAGCCAAGCGAAAGCGGCGGACCTGGAGAAAGCCATGCTAGCAGCCAAGGAGACCCGCTCTAAAATCAGAGCGGCGAAGGAGGAGCTTTGTCAAGCCGGAGATATCACGGCTGGGAAGCCCTTTTTGTCGCGGACGAAGTTCGGAGATCCGAAGTATGCCCCTCTGGATCAATTATGGAGTGCTGCAGACACGTATTCGGACCTGGCAATGAATCCTGCTGATGCGACTGAGTTTTTCAAAGATAAAAAATATCACAAAGTAGAAAAGGTGTTCTGGTCGCAGTTCAGTGCTCCAACGCATCCGTTGCTGTTAAATGAGCAAATGGTCGAGTGGGCTGAGCTCCATAGGTTGCCCGGGCTTGCCATGAGGTCTGCCGTGGATCATCTTTGGCTGGAAGGACCAAGGCTGAATAGTTATTTTTGTTTAGTGCAATGATTCCTTGGTGATGTGCCGCATATCGACGCTGTAAAGAGGTCTGCATGCATAGAGGGTGCGCGGATGGCTCTTGCCCATGTTAAGACATACTAGGCAGAGATGGATGCCACCGCTATTGCAACCCGGGATCCGGCCGTAGGCCAGGTCTCGTCCGAGCACTATTTTGAAGAAGTCCTAGAAGGCGCTCGTTTCATAGAGGCTCGGTGCTCGAAGAGTATCATGTTCAAGTGACATGTATCCCAATCTGTAAAAACAATGCTATTTGGCTTATAAAAGGCTGTGTTTATACTTTTCCCTGAAAGTATTATGATACCTTGTAACGCCCCAAGACCGATGTGCCAGGTGTCTTCCAGTTATTCGTTGTTGTTTCCTTGTCATTTGTTTGCGTGTCATGCATTTTATATCATGTCATCATGTGCATCGCGTTTGCATACATGTTTGTCTCATGCATCCGAGCATTTTCCCCGTTGTCCATTTTGCAATCTGGCGCTCCTATGTCATCCGGTGTCCCCTTTTGCCTCTTTTCGTGTGCGGGTGTTCAACGTTCTCGGATTGAACCGAGATTTGCCAAGCGGCCTTGGTATACTACCGGTAGACCACCTGTCAAGTTTCGTGCCATTTGGACTTCATTTGATACACCAACGGTTAACCGAGGAACCGTATAGGCCTTGTGTGTGTTGCAGCCCAACATCCTTCCAAAGTGGCCCAAAACCCATCCAAACCCCCTCCATCCTCTCGGTCGTTTGATCATGATTGCGTGGCCAAAAACCGCACCTTATTTGGACTCTCCTAGCTCCCTCTACCTATAAATATGCATGTGTCTCCCTCCGAAATTCTCGCGCAGATGAACCCTAGCCCTCTCCCTCTCAGCGCCGCCGAACATGTCCACCCTCACCGGACATGTCCAGCCAGCCACCTTACCCCGACCAACCAGGGGATGCCACATCAACGCGCAGGCTCCCTCCTCCACTCACGTCGCGCTACATGTCCCTCTCTCTCCTCCCACCGCGCCTCGTCCCGCCGCAGCCCACGGCCAGCCCGCCCCGGGCCGCTGTCGGATTTCGGGTTCCGGCAGACCCTTGAGGTTCGAACACTGGGGTGCGCATGGAGATTTCGCCTCCTACCTACCTGCACCCCTCCGCCTTGCTAAGATCTAAGCTATGGAAATAACAACACGAGAGACACAGGGTTTATACTGGTTCGGGCCACCGTTGTGGTGTAATACCCTACTCCAGTGTGTGGTGTGGTGGATTGCCTCTTGGGCTGATGATGATGAACAATACAAGGAGGAACAGCCTCGCGAGGGTCTGTTCTTGGCTGGGGATCTGAACTACTGGGAGGAGTTCGGTCACCCTTCTCTCTCTATCTCTCTGGCTGCTAAAAAACCCCTACCTCTGTGGGTGGCTGGTCCTATTTATAGAGGCCCTGGCCCTCTTCCCAAATATCGAGCGGGAAGGGATCCAACAATGGCGGGCTAATTTGAAAGGGGACAGCTAGTACCAGCTATCCTGACAAAAGTAGTCTTCGCCTGCACAAAGCTCTGGCGGTGACGCCGTCTTGGGCTCCACGGTGACCTCCATCTTGCAGTCCTCCTGGTCTTGGTCTTGTTGCACCGAAATGGCAACCTTTGCCTAATGCCTCGGTACTCCGTGGCTGCGCTTGCCCCCTTTGCACCAAAGAGGAAAGGAGGACGTTGCACGGGCTGGCACCTGCCTGGCGCCCTGAGTCGTCATGGCTTGCGTCACGGGCACCTCGTGAGGTACCCCGCCTTGACCTCTCCGCCTCCTCGCGAGCCAGCCTGATGAGGCCGTGCCTGAGGAAGCTCCGCGTCGTCTGCCCCGCGAGGCTTGGCCCCTCGCGAGGGTCTTGGGTCTGTGTTGGTGAAGATGGGCCGTGCTGGGCCCCCCTTTGAGCCACGCCGCAGGCCGCAGGCAGGCAAGTCTGGGGACCCCCGTTCCCAGAACATCGACAATAGCCCCCGGGCCCAAGGCGCGCTCGGACTTGGCTGTGCAGGGAGGTGGAAGGGCAAGAGCAAAGCGCCACGGGCCCTAATAGCCTGCGGCCTTGGACGCCGCGTGGCGGTTGACTGGACATGGGCGCCTTAGCAACCGCGCGAGTTGATAAAGGAGCGGCATCTGCCTAGGCCTTGCTTCTTTCTTTCCCCGGTTGCTTCTCAGATCCCCTTTCTTGCGCCTCTCCTTCCTTCCTCTGAAATTTCCAGGTCTACTCCGACCGTGCGACCTAGGAAGCCATGGCGCCTCGTCAGCCCCCGACCGTAGCTTGGTACTCGTCTGCCCTGGACTCGCCGAACGTGTCGGAGGCGAGCCTTGCCCGGTTGCGCCGGATGGCGACGGCGCGGGGCATCGACGGGGCGAAGGTGTTCAAGGCCGGCTCCGCCACCCCGAGGGTCAGGGGAGCACCTTCTATCCGTTCTTCGTAAGTGCCATTGCCGCTGGCCTGGTGCCTCCCTTCTCTGAGTTCTTCTTCTCTGTCCTCCGCCATTACAAGCTACAGGCTCTGCATCTCCAACCCAACTCCGTCCTTCTCCTGGCAATCTTTGCTTATTATTGTGAGGCCCACGTTGGGGTGCAGCCCTCAGTGGCCTTGCTGCGCCACTACTTCTACCTCCGGACCTCTCGCAGTCCTGCTTCCGCGTGCGCGAGCTTCATCGCGTACGGTGGCGCCATTGCCATCTCGAACCCTGGGAAAAGGATTGAGGGCTTCAGGAGCAAGTGGGTCTTGGTGGATGCTGGGCTCATCCACCCTCGGCTGATCTTGCCCACGGAGCAGCCCACGAGCTCCAGCGATTGGGGTCGAGCGGAGCTCGCGGATCCCCGCGCAAAGATGGTGTTGGAGAAGATGGACGCGGATCTGAGGCCGGCCAACATGGCAGCGGCGAAGCTGACCGGCGCGTTGCTGCTAAGAGAATTCCTGGAGCACCAACTGGCTCTGCTTCGGCAATACTCACTTCTGATGTGGAAGCCCCGCCCGAGCCCCGCGGCCTTGGCCGACGGAGATCTGCTGCGGTCCTCCAATCTCTGGTCGGGGGCGATATGGCAAGGTTGGAGGGCGCTCCTACGCCCTTGTTCCTCCGCGATTACTGGGAGCGGGTAGTGAACTCCATGCCCGTCTTCAACAGGGATGGGCCCATGCCCATGGAAGCTCCCGAGGAACCGGTCGACGTGTTGTCGGCGTTCTGGGAATGGGGGTCCCCAGACTTGCCTGCCTGCGGCCTGCGGCGTGGCTCAAGTGGGGGCCCAACATGGCCCATCTTCACCAACACAAGACTCAAGACCCTCGCGAGGGGCCAAGCCTCGTGAGGCGGACGAGACGGCGCATCCTCAGGCGTAGCCTCGTCAGGCTGGCTCGCGAGGAGACGGAGATATCAAGGCGGGGTACCTCGCGAGGTGCCAGTGATGCAAGCCATGACGATCGAGGGTGCCAGGCGGGCGCCAGCACGCGCAGCGTCCTTCTTTCCTCTTTGGTGCAAAGGGGGCAAGCGCAGCCGCGGAGTACCAAGGCATCAGGCAAAGGTTGCCATTTCGGTGCAACGAGACCAGGACCAAGCGGACTACGAGACGGAGGTCACCATGGAGCCCAGCACGGCGTCACCGCAGAGTCTTTCGCAGGCGAAGACCACCTTTAGTCAGGATAAGAGTACTTGCTGTCCCCTTTCAAATTAGCCCGCCATTGTTGGCTCCCTTCCCGCTCGATATTTGGGAAGAGGACCGGGGCCTCTATAAATAGGGACCGGCCACCCACGTAGCAAGGGGTTGGTTCGGGCGGCTAGTCTTAGAAGGGATTCGGTTCGCAGAGTTAGTTGGTCCGACTAGCAAGTAGAGAGAGAGAAAGAGAGAGAAGGTGACCGAACTCCTCCCAGCAGTTCATCATCCCGGCCAAGAACAGACCCTCGCGAGGTTGTTCTTCCTTGTAGTGTTCATCATCATCAGCCCCAAGAGGCAATCCATCCACCACACACTGGAGTAGGGTATTACACCACGATGGTGGCCCGAACCAGTATAAATCTTGTGTCTCTTGTGTGTTTCCTTTAGTAGTTTAGATCTTTGTGAGACGGGGAGGTTGAGGACGTGATTTCCGTGCGCACCCTAGTGTTCGAACCTTAAGGGTCTGCCAGAACCCGAAATCCGACACGTGCCCTCCGACGACTCCAGCGAAGAGGAGGAAGGAGGGGAGAGGGAAAAAGGGCCTGACTCCGAGGCGACTGACGGGGAGTCGAGGGCTCCCCTCCCCCGACGCAGGTCCCGCGTTCTCCGCTTTTCTCCGAGCGAGGATGACGAGGATGACGACGAGGATGACGACGAGCAGGACGGTGAGAGCTTGCCCCTCGATCCCGAAGAGGGACAGGACCGGGCTGATCTCCCGCGGGTCTGCCCCGGCCCTGAGGCGGACCGCAGACGCACCTTCCGCTTCCAAGCTTCCCGAGGTTGACCCTTCCAGCCGGCTTTCAGGCTTTAAATTTGGCCAGAGGCCGCCTGAGCTCACTGGCAACGACTCGTAAGCATTTGGTCCTTGTCTTTATTTCTTGCTCTGCTTCTGAGGCTTGACGTCCGCATCTCTTGGATAGGCTGGCGCCCGCAGTAAAGAAGTCAAAGGGGGCTCCTGAGGTTCCATCCGTGGCGGCGCCTCTGCCCGCGAAGGAGGGTGACCGCGACGCACAGGCTTCTCCTGCCCGGTCGTCCTTGCGAGGCCTGGCCGAGCCGGCTGGGGCGAGCTCAGCCCCCACGGCCCAAGTGACTCTCGAGGTGTCCTTGCCTGCCGCCGCCACCACAGCCATTGAGGCGCGGCAGACTCCGCCTCAGGATGCTGTGGCCACGCTGCCGCCTTCTCCTCCTACTCCACCAGCTGCTGTCTCTCCGACTCCTTCTACCGTTCTGGATCATGTTGTTGCTGAGCTGGACCGACTGCGGCAGGATCTTCTTGGCGCCGACCCTCGCTTGGTGGTCGGGCGCTTGGAGCTGGCTTCTGGATGGGTTCGCTCCGACGCTTCGATTCGGGCGGCGCTGGTCCAGGCCTCGACGACTTGCGATGAGGAGAAGCAGGCCGTCCTTGAGGCAGAGGCTGCTCGTGATGCAGCCCTGGGGGAGGTGGTCGACGTCCGTGGTCGCTGCAAGGCGCTGGAGGACGAGCTGCAAGGCCTCCGGGACCAGCTCGCGTAAGAGGTCCGCCTTTGCCAAGAGCAAGAAGAAGGCGTGAAGGCTCGCGAGGCGGTCGTCGAGGGCCAGGGGGCCAAGCTCAGGAGGCTCCGCGACCGCCTAGGCACGCTGGAGCAGGAGTTGGGGGCGAGGAAGGCCGAGCTAGACGACAAGGCCCTGGTTCTTGCCGAGGACCGCGTGGCCTTCACGGAGTTGGAGGCGAAGGCTCGCTCCTCGCTGAGGATGCTTTACGACAGCGGCCTGGAGAGCCCGCTGGCTGGCACCGAGGACCAAGCGGCGAGCGTGCCGCTGCTGCTGCCGAGGCCATGAAGGGTCGCGCGGAGGCTCTGCTGGGGAAGTTCCGGGCCTTCAGCAGCAAGCCGGAGCAAGGCGCTGCCGACCCCGCTGCTCCGTGAGGCGAACCCACTCCACGCTGCTCCACTGCCGACAAGTGACTCTGTCGTGGCATCTGTCTTGCCTTTAATTACTGCACATGTATCATGCCTCAGGGAGGCATTTAAACTTGCATTTGGTATTGGGATAACAGTGTGTACTGTAATATTTGCTTTCGAATTCCTTTGAAATTTGCGCTTTTCCTTCCTACTTGCTTATGTTCTACGCCGGCAGAGCCCGGCCCCGTGCGTACCTCACCCAGCGTTAGTCCCGACCAGAAACCAGGACGGGACTAAGGAGTGAGGGGCTACGTGACAAGTTAGGCTCCTGAGTTGCGATGCTCAGGAGTCCCCATTGGCGCACGAATAGCAAGTAGGGAGGTATGATGTGGGTCGATCCACCGTTCTACGTCTGCAGAGCCCGGCCCCGCGCATACCTCACCCAGCATTAGTCCCGACCGGAAACCAGGACGGGACCAAGGAGTGAGGGGCTACGTGACCAGTTAGGCTCCTGAGTCGCGATGCTCAGGAGTCCCCCTTGACGCCCAAACGGCCTTCATACCTTGGCTCCGCTCGGGGAGAGGCATGCGACGAACCAGGCCCGGGGGGGCCTGGCTGGGCAGCATGCATCTGGGCGTGACCCAGGCGCAGCCCCCGTGCCCAGCCCCCTCGCGCGGCACTCCCGAGGGGAGGCGTTACGATGAGGCTAGACACTGAGCTCTGGGCTCCCTGAGGTTGATGCGGCCCGGGGGCCACCCTTAGTTGTTTATCACCAGCGCGGAGCATAGCACTTCCGTATGTGTACGGGCATAGCCGCTCCTCGGCAGTGTCATCAGTCAGCGCGGAGCATGGTGCTTCCACTGGTACGTGGGAGGGGGCCCCCTCCGGGAGGAGCCCCCGGGGCATGTACAGCCCCGCCCTGACACGTGGCTGGCACGGTAGGGCCTGGCGAGGTGTATCTGGGCACCCGTGAGCCAGCGCGGGACTCACGGGGCCCTACCTCTAGGCGGGTTGCGCCTGGCACTGGGTCTTATCTTGTGATGTGTCCCTGCAAATTTGGTTAGATGCCTGCACTCTACGTCCTCGGGTCCCGGCCTCGAGCTGGTCTCAGCCGTCGCTGGTATGCCAGGCCACGATGCCGTGGTCAAGGCCAGAGGGTGAGGGCTGGAGAGCCAGTAAGAGCCCTGAGTCGCGATGCTCAGGTACCCCCCCTTTAACGTGCAAGTGGTCGGCATGGAGGAGAAGAGGTGCCGTGGACCGGCATCAAATAATCAAGCATGTTGGTTCTAACGCATAACCAGAAATAAACGCAAATGGGATACGTGCCGCAGGGCCTGGCCTGAGCGGCTTGGGGATGATGCAGCCCGAGGGGCGCCCCCAACAAGGTAAGCTAACAACGCGAAATAAAAGGGATACACGCCGCAGGGACGAACCCAGGCGGCCTGGGAATAATGCAGCCCTCGGGGCACTCCCAGCTAGAAGTGAAACTTGAAAGATGTCACCTGATGACGTTGAGGATGAAGGGGTGTTGGTGTAGCAGACTCGGTGGGCTGCGGAAGCCGGTCCTCATGAGCCCCCAGGCCCAGGGGCCTCGGGAGGCTCCGGAGGCGCTGGCGGCTCCTCGCGGACCATCTCCATCTCCGCCAGGGCTGTGGAACACCTGGCCTCTTGTGCCTCCGTGGTGCCCCTCATGAGGCGCTGGTACGTGGCAGCCGCGTTCTGCAAGCCGTAAGGCATGCGAACGTAGCTGTGTGGCGGACCTCTGCAGCGCCCCACTCGCGAGGGCCAGAGGCGCTCCAGGGAGGTGACTCGGTTGAGCCCTTGTACGTCGATGCAGACGCGCAGCCCACCATCCTCGCATGGATGGGGAGCCACTGCTGGTAGGCGACGGCCGCCTTTCATGACTCTTGACTCATGTAGCTCCTGAATGGCCTTGCTGACGAACTCCTGAGGGTCTGGCTTTCCTTGCCTTGCTCCTTCTTGAGGGAAACATGCTTCGAAACACACCTCCATGTGGTGCCCAAGCGCCTCCCTCGTGACCCTAGCTAGGTCGGTGGCCCTCCAGGGGAGAGCCCCCGAGCCCTGCCTGAGGAGGGCGCTGGGTGCGCTTTCCTATGCGATGGAAGGAGGTTCCCCCTAGGCAGGCACGGGCCTAGAGGGGCCTGCCTCTTGAGGGGCCGGGCCGGACGATGTCTTCTTCTTCTTGGGGGCGGTCTCGGGAAGCCTCCTACTTCCGCGATCCGGGTCTTCCAGTGATGTGGCCTGAAAGGCTCGTTCCAGGGAACACACCGCGTCCTTCTCTTCACAGGGCACCGTGATGACTCCGCCACTTCCTGGCATCTTGAGGACATTGTAGCCATGGTGAGTTACGGCCATGAACTTGGCCAGTGCTGGGTACCCAAGGATGGCGTTGTACGGCAGGCGAATGTGAGCGACGTCGAAGTCGATGAGCTCGGTGCGGTAGTTGTCGCGTGCCCCGAAGGTGACAGGGAGGCGGACCTGCCCAATCGGGACCGTGGAGCCATCGGTGATTCCAGAGAAAGGCTTGGTTGGCTGAAGTTGGCTGTAGGGCACTTGGAGATTGTTGAATGTTTCCACGGACAGGACGTTGAGCCCTGCCCCGCCATCGATGAGGGTCTTGGTGACCACTACGTTGCTGATGATTGGGGAACAAAGCATCGGGAGGACTCCGGCTGTAGCCGCACATTTGAGTTGATCTGCTGAGCTGAACATGATGGCGCAAGCCGACTACCTGAGAGGGCGCGTGGCTTCGAGCCTGGGGAGGACTACATTCACTTCGCGGGCGAACTTCTTGAAGATGCGTTGAGAGGCTGGGGCTTGAGCCCCGCCCAGGATGCAGGCGATCGCGCGCGGCTCCTGGAAGCCCCCAGCCCCCTCGTCTTGGTGGCGGTCCTCGTTTCTCCTTGGCTGCGGCGGCAGCGGAGGGAGGCCTGCGTTGCCTTGCGGGCGATCCTCGCGAGGATAATCCCTCCAGTCTCCCTCGCGAGGCGGGTCTTGCCAGCGATCCTCGCGAGGTTGATCGCGTCACCCCTGGCGCGGGCCACGGTCTTCCCAGCGTCCTGCGTTCCTTCCTCCTCCTCGACCGTAGCCCCGGTCACCGCGGTCGGGGCGACGGCCGATCCTTCCTTCTCACACGGCTCGGAGTTCTTGACATTCGTTGGTGTTGTGGGTGTGGAGGTCGTGGTACACACAGTACCGGCTGCCCTTGGAAGGTTCGGGCTGATCTCTGCCCCGCTTGGTGTCTGGTTCCGCCGCGAGCACGGCAGCCCCCTTGCGCTTCACATCCTTGGCCTTGGGCTTCTTCTCTTCTGGGTCTGCGGCAGGCAGCTCGAGGAGGGAGAGATGCCCTTCCTCAGCCCTGGCGCACTTGTTTGCCAAGTTGAACAGCTCCAAGGAAGTGCACAGGTCTTCATGCATCGCCAGCTCCTCCTTCATCTTGACATCGCGCATGCTGTCGGAGAAGGCTGAGATGATGGCCTCCTCAGTCACCTTGGGAATCTTGAGGCGTGCGTTGTTGAAGCGCTGGATGTACTTCTGCAGGGTCTCCCCAGGTTGTTGCTTGATGCGGCGCATGTCGCTCACGGCGGGTGGCCGGTCGCGAGTACCTTGGAAGTTGGCGATGAAGCGGGTGCGCATCTCGTCCTAGGAGGAGATCGTGCCTGGAGCCAGGTTCAGGAGCCAGGTGCTAGCACCGTCCTTGAGCGCCATGGGAAACCAGTTCGCCATGACCTTCTCGTCTCCGTTGGCAGCTTCGATGCCCAGCTCGTAGAGCTGGAGGAACTCCGCAGGGTTGGCCGTGCCGTCGTAGCGAGGAGGCAGGCCTGGCTTGAACTTGCCGGGCCACGCGATGCTGCGTAGCTCGGTGGTGAAGGCGCGGCAGCCTGCTATGGCCACGGGAGGCCTTGGGTGACGGAGTGCTTGGTCTTGCATGTCCCCACGTGCTGCAGCTGAGAGCAGCGCGGGGTCTTGATGCGCAGGAGCAGGAGGATGGTCGCGACGCGCTGGAGCAAGGAGCGCCCGGGCAGCTTCTTGCGGGCGAGGGACTTCTTGGCAGCTCTGTTCTTGCCGCGCGGGCACCTGATGGAGCGGGTTCCGCCCAGGGGCCACGCGCCTTGGAGCCATGGCGCCTTCTTGAGGAGGAGGCGGCCGGGGCGCCACCAGA
The DNA here is from genome assembly GCA_034509565.1 of Triticum monococcum. Taxonomy (NCBI): domain Eukaryota; kingdom Viridiplantae; phylum Streptophyta; class Magnoliopsida; order Poales; family Poaceae; genus Triticum; species Triticum monococcum. The sequence continues at coordinate 39,790,017 of CM067844.1, forward strand.
GCCTCGTCGCCCGCGCGGAGCGGGGTGCGGTGCAGCGGAACGGATGGCGCAGGAGAGCCCCCTGCGGTGCGGACGAGCTGGGCGACGCGGTCAAGCCATTCTTCATAGACGTCGTCGACGGGACGGTGGCGCAGGAGCTCGTTTGCCGCGATGAGCGCAGCTCGAGCCTCCATGGGTGCGTGGAGCGCGCGGGACGAAGAACCAGACGGGGTGAGCGAGGGAGTTGCGGTGCGGCCGTCTTGCCGCACGGACGGATGCTGAGACGATGCTTTCTGCTCGTCCCCCGCCGGGCCGGTGGCGGCGTTGACGGCAGGTGACGGGGAACGATGAGGACGCCCGCCGACAGGGGCCGTCTGGGCGACGCGGGAAGCGAGGGCGTCCAGGCGCTCCGCGCGGGCCCGACGAGCGTCAGACATGGGCGCGATGGTCGGAGAAGAACGGGGTGGTGGAAGACGAAATCCGGTGCACCCCTACGTGGCGCGCCAAATGTCGGATTTCGGGTTCTGGCTGACCCTTGAGGTTCGAATACTGGGGTGCGCGCAGAGATTTTGCCTCCTACCTACCTGCACCCCTCCGCCTTGCTAAGATCTAAGCTATGGAAAGAACAACACGAGAGACACAGGGTTTATACTGGTTCGGGCCACCGTTGTGGTGTAATACCCTACTCTAGTGTGTGGTGTGGTGGATTGCCTCTTGGGCTGATGATGATGAACAATACGCGGAGGAACAGCCTCGCGAGGGTCTGTTCTTGGCTGGGGATCTGAACTGCTGGGAGGAGTTCGGTCACCCTTCTCTCTCTATCTCTCTGGCTGCTAAAAAAACCCCTACCTCTGTGGGTGGCTGGTCCTATTTATAGAGGCCCTGGTCCTCTTCCCAAATATCGAGCGGGAAGGGATCCAACAATGGCGGGCTAATTTGAAAGGGGACAGCTAGTACCAGCTATCCTGACAAAAGTAGTCTTCGCGTGCACAAAGCTCTGGCGGTGACGCCGTCTTGGGCTCCACGGTGACCTCCGTCTTGCAGTCCTCCTGGTCTTGGTCTTGTTGCACCGAAATGGCAACCTTTGCCTGATGCCTCGGTACTCCGCGGCTGCGCTTGCCCCCTTTGCACCAAAGAGGAAAGGAGGACCCTGTGCGGGCTGGCACCTGCCTGGCGCCCTGAGTCGTCATGGCTTGCGTCACGGGCACCTCGTGAGGTACCCCGCCTTGACCTCTCCGCCTCCTCGCGAGCCAGCCTGATGAGGCCGTGCCTGAGGAAGCTCCGCGTCGTCTGCCCCGCGAGGCTTGGCCCCTCGCGAGGGTCTTGGGTCTGTGTTGGTGAAGATGGGCCGTGCTGGGCCCCCCTTTGAGCCACGCCGCAGGCCGCAGGCAGGCAAGTCTGGGGACCCCTGTTCCCAGAACACCGACAGCCGTGCCTCGCCGCCCGCACCCGCGCTCCTCCGCCGCCGGCCGCCGCGCCTGCACGTCGCCGGCCACCGCCGCGCCAGCACTCTGCCGCCCGCGCGCCGCCCGCACCCCGCCACCATTGCGCACCACCTTCGTGCCCGCGGTGTCTTCCCGCGAGCTCGCCGCCCTGCCATGGCAGCTCGTCGGCGGCCACCTCCACCGCAGGATCCGCCGGACCTCGGCGGCCTCATCCTGGCCGGTTCCGGCGCCGCCCTCCCTCGACCCGCGGCCCCCTCCTCCGGCCTCCTCCATCCACACCGGCGAGCTTCGAGAACTCCGGCCACTTCTCCGGCGAGATCCGGGCTAGAGTGGATCAGATCCACCGGGAGACGAAGCAAACGGCATCCCCGCGTCCCGGATATCTCCGTCCCGAGTTGACTTTTCATGGAGGTGAAATTCCACCAAGTCCCAGATCTTTTTTATTTTCAGGCCATGTTCATCGCATCATAACTTCGCGTCCGTAGCTCCATTTCATGCGTTTGGCATATCAAAATATTCATCATGATGTCCTCTTCATTTAATTCCATTGCACCATGTTCATTTGAATTCATCTTGATGCCCTAAATGCTGTTGCAAGAGTGCTATGTAATGTTAGTGTCTGTTTCTTAACAGATTATGGACATTTATCATTTTTGCCATGTTTAATGTGTGCCTCCTATGAACTTGAGCCCTACATGTGTTTTGTTGTATGACATGCCACCTTTACAGGGTTGTATGCCATGTCTTTTTGTGATCAATGTGGTGACTAGCACAAGCATGCAAAGTAGCTCTCGTGATGTTGCTGATTTCAGGGACTTAGAATTCTTCTAAGTCATTTCCCTGATGTTATTTTTATGCCATGTATTCGTGTTGCTACAGAGTGATCCATGCCTCTTTTGAGCATGTTCACTAAGGATGATTTTGAGATATTGTTATGCTCTATCCATCCATGTCTTTATTTGCAATTATGGAGTACCCTAGCATGACTAAATATTGCTCTACTTTTGCTATAAAATGTTCCTGGCAGATTGTTTATGTGTTAATCAATTTTGCCGAGGTTGTTGTAGTTGATCCATGCATGCTATGAAAGTGTCTTGTCATGGTTAGCTTATTGAACATGTCTTCTTGCTGGGTGTATGCTTAGTTTGTCATGCAATGCCTTGTGGTGAGTGCATCGAGCTCGTAAACATGCCTACGTAACTCTGTTTTTGCCATGTTCCAGTTTTCTGCTAAGTCTGAATCTGTTAACGAAACTTGCTATGTTTACATGGTTGCCATTGTATTTTATGATCCCTTTTGGCTTATGGTCAGTAAGGAACTTTTGTTATATGCTTTGAGTAGGTTCATGCCATGCCTTGCTTTTCCATGATATGTTCCTGTAGCATGTTGTTATCTTGCTCTAAACACTGCTTCCTGATGTTAATTCCTGACATGTTATTTTCACTAAGTCTGTGAACCTGATATCTTTAGCACTTTTGGCATGCTTGTTTGAACCTGCTCTTGTGTGAATTAGCCATAGCTCAGTGTTCATCTTTTGTCAAGCATCTTGAAGGGATCACTACCATGTGCTTTGTTTCTATGTTAGAGTGCAGTAGCTTATTCTCTTGATGCATTTTAGATGGCTTCGTGTTGTTAATCGCAGCTTTGTGCCATTATTGTTTTGCTTGCCATTTGCAAACCGTGCATCCGATTCCGGTGATCTTTATATTGATTTCGACCAAAATCAACTCATCTTTCCAGCGGCACCCTTGGTTTTCCAAGTTGAGGCCTGGTTCAATCTTTCCTTTCCGAAGCATGCATATGCATTGCATATCACATCCCGCATATCAAGCCATGTTTTGCATCATGTCGCTTGCGCATTGCACCGTGGTTGATTGTTGTTTCCTTTGCTTGTGTTCTTGCCTTGGGTAGATCCGGGAGACGAGTCCGTGTTCGAGGAACCCATTGAGTACGTTTACGAGGATCAAGCTTTCGTCTTCTCGGAGAACTTTGCAGGCAATATGACCATACCCTCGAAATCACTTCTATCTTTGCTTGCTAGTTGCTCGCTCTTTTGCTATGCAGCGATACCTACCACTTGCTATATCATGCCTCCCATGTTGCCATGTCCAGCCCCTAACCCACCTTGTCCTAGCAAACCGTTGTTTGGCTATGTTACCGCTTTGCTCAGCCCCTCTTATAGCGTTGCTAGTTGCAGGTGAAGATGGAGTTTGTTCCTTGTTGGAACATGTTTTTGTTGGGATATGGATATATTGGGATATCACAGTATCTCTTATTTAATTAATGCATCTATATACTTGGTAAAGGGTGGAAGGCTCGGCCTTATGCCTGGTGTTTTGTTCCACTCTTGCTGCCCTAGTTTCCGTCATACCGGTGTTATGTTCCTTGATTTTGCGTTCCTTACGCGGTTGGTTTATAATGGGAACCCCTTGACAGTTCGCCTTGAATAAAACTCCTCCAACAAGGCCCAACCTTGGTTTTACCATTTTCCACCTAGCCTTTTTCCCTTGGGTTCTGCAGAATCAAGGGTCATCTTTATTTTAACCCCCCCGGGCCAGTGCTTCTCTGAGTGTTGGTCCAAAACAGAGCCACTTGCAGCGCCACCTCGGGGAAACTTGAGGGTTGGTTTTAGTTGTACGTAGTGTTCATCTGGTGTGCCCGGAGAACGAGATATGTGCAGCTCCTATCGGGTTTTGTCGGCACATTCGGGCGGCTTTTCTGGTCTTGTTTTACCATTGTCGAAATGTCTTGTAACCGGGATTCCGAGTCTGATCGGGTCTTCCTGGGAGAAGGAATATCCTTCGTTGACCGTGAGAGCTTGTGATGGGCTAAGTTGGGACACCCCGCAGGGTTTTGAACTTGCGAAAGCCGTGCCCGCGGTTATGGGCAGATGGGAATTTGTTAATGTCCGGTTGTAGAGAACTTGACACTTAACTTAATTAAAATGCATCAACCGCGTGTGTAGCCGTGATGGTCTCTTTCCGGCGGAGTTCGGGAAGTGAACACGGTTTCGGAGTTATGTTTGAACGTAAGTAGTTTCAGGATCACTTCTTGATCACTTCTAGTTCTCGACCGTGCTTTTCTTCTATTCTCGCTCTTATTTGCATAAGTTAGCCACCATATATGCTTAGTGCTTGCTGCAGCTCCACCTCACTACCTTTACCTACCCATAAGCTTAAATTGTCTTGATCTCGCGGGTGTGAGATTGCTGAGTCCTCGTGACTCACAGATTACTTCCAAAACCAGTTTGCAGGTGCCGATGAAACCGTGCAGGTGACGCAACCGAGCTCAAGGAGAAGCTCGACGAAGATCTTGTTCATTGTGTTGTTTCGATTCCACTTGATCAGTAGTGGAGCCCAGTCGGGGCGATCGGGGATCTTTTGCATTAGGGGTAGTCTTCTTTTATTTTGGTTCCGTAGTCGGACCTTGTTTATATCTGGATGATGTAATGCTATATTCATGTATTATGTGAAGTGGCGATTGTAAGCCAACTCTTTATCCCTCTCTTATTCAGTACATGGGATGTGTAAAGATTACCCCTCTTGCGACATGCCTACAATGCGGTTATGCCTCTAAGTCGTGCTCCGACACGTGGGAGATATAGCCGCATCGTGGGTGTGACATACCTCCTGTGCGGCCGTTTTGTGTATGTATATAACCTGAAAGTTTGTAGTCGACGGCTTCAGCCCCCACGCATATAATGCGGGGGTGTTCAGAAAAGCATGTATTCACACTTGATCCAACGTCTTGGTCCATTAAGGAGGTGATAGTGCGGCGGACAAGGCAATCGGACTATATTTCTTTAACACTTTCACTTAGCCATATGAGTTTGACAGTGGGGCTACTATATAGCCCCTGGTACTTCCGCGCTTATCCGAATACGGTGCACGTACATACATGACCGGGAAACCGGTCCTTCGTTAATGCGGAGGAATCCCGAAGATTCCATTGAGTCCTCGAGTGGTTGACCAGTCTTGCGCTTTATCATGACAGTTAGTTTTCGGCTTTCTCTACTGAGGTGCTCATCCAGATGAACCAGGGCACAATCGCAGTAGTTCTCCCGGTGCCACCTTAGCCGATAAAGCAGAACATAAGGTAGCAAAACACGGGAGCCGGGCAAACCCAACTATTGACCAAAGACATGATTCGAAGCTGATGCATATAAGGCCAAACTCGCGAAGCCGAACACTCCCTAAGGTATTCGGTCTTTACAACGTATACTGGGCTGAGTAACGCCCTCGATAAAAAGCCCTGAATTTTCAGGTACGTGCATTAGTCTGACGTGACGAAATGTCAATACGCCAGCATCCCTCTTGGTTATGTTGAGTATCTTGAGGGTGTGAAGCAACAAGAGACAGTAAAAACGGTTTACATAGGGTCTTAATCTAAAAAGAAACCTTTGAACGGGGCCCTGCTGCATGTCTGCACCTGTGTCTCCATTGTGACGTATCCTGGAAGGGTGTAGCACGATGATCATCTGTAAGAGAGAAAAGCTCAGGTGAAAGTTTTCATGCGAAAAATTGGCTATTCTTAATAAACCATTAAAATTCAATCTAAATAAGATCAAGCCGAACTGTAGTCCTTTTTACATGTGGGAATCCCCTAGCACCACCTATGGGGGTATGTCCATCGACCCAGTCTTAGGTTTATCCACTGTTCAAGATATCTTCCGATATTCCGATTAATCGGCCGATTTATCACTTACCAATGTCTGACCGATAAGATATATCGGCTGATAAATCAACCGATATGACGATAAATCGGCCGATATGCCGATAAACTGGCCGATTTACCCCTTATCATGGGCCGGCTGATAAGTTCCCGATAAGCGATATCCCCAACATTGGGTTTATCTGAGCTGTTACAGCTAGTGGTGTGCCGGACTGATCTAGCCGTGTCCGCGGTCTTGACGACCGATCGTTTATTCTGGTTGGAGAGGGCGTTCAGTCTTCGGTTGCTAAAGCTGCCACACGTTCTTCCGCACGTAAGGAATGTTCTGTGTTTCCGCTAACTATGATGATGCCACGTGGACCGGGCATCTTAAGCTTAAGCTAAACGTAATGTGGTATTGCATTAAAACAAGCGAAGGCCATTTTTCCGAGTAGTGCTTGATAGCCGCTTCAGAATGGAGCGATGTCGAAGGTTAACTTTTCACTTCAGAAGTTGTCGGGAGAACCGAATACAACCTCTAGTACTAGAGAGCCCGTGCAGCGGGCCTCTGGGCCTGGTATTACTCCTTTAAAGGTAGTATTGCTTTGGTTGATTCTTGTCGGGTCTATCCCCATTTTGCGGACTGTGTCCTGATATATCAGATTAAGACTATTGTCGCCATCCATAAGGACTCGGGTGAGATGGTATCCGTCAATTATTGGGTCTAGTACCAAGGCAGCCGATCCTCCGTGCCGGATACTAGTCGGGTGATCCCTGCGATCAAAAGTGATCGGGCAGGCCGACCAAGGGTTAAACTTGGGGGTGACGGGCTCCACAGTGCATACGTCTCGGAGTGCGCGTTTGCTCCTCCTCTTCGTTACGTGAATCATGTTCACTGTTTTGACCTCTGGTGGGAATTTTTTATGTCCCCCAGTGTTCGGCTGGCGAGGCTCATCCTCGTCTTTGCTTAGTGTCTCCCTCCCCTTGTGTTTGATGTTTAGCTTGCCGGCCTGCTTGAAGACCCAGCATTCTCTGTTGGTGTGATTTGCCGGTTTGTCGGAGGTGCCATGAATCTGACATAATCTGTCTAGAATCTTGTTTAGGCTGGACGGTCCATCTCTGCTGCCTTTGAATGGCTTTTTCCGTTGACCGGGTCAAGAGCCCCTGAATCTGGCGTTTATCGCCGTGTTGTCTGGGCTGTCTTCATTGTTTCGATGCTTGCTTTTATTGCGTCGTAGTTTTCCATTGCCATCCCTGACTTCGGATGTGCCTGGGTCGCTGGCGCAGCTACGGGCCAGCCAACTATCTTCGCCCGTGCAAAAGCGGGTCATAAGGCTTGTTAGGGCTGCCATTGTCCTTGGTTTTTCGTGGCCGAGGTGTCTGGCGAGCCATTCGTCCCGGACACTATGTGAGTGAGTCCTGGATTAGGGGGTGTTCGGGTAGCCGGACTATACCTCCAGCCGGACTCCTGGACTATGAAGATACAAGATTGAAGACTTCGTCCCGTGTCTGGATGGGACTTTCCTTGGCGTGGAAGGCAAGCTTGGCGATGCGGATATTCAAGATCTGCTACCATTGTAACCGACTCTATTTAACCATAACCCCATCCGGTGTCTATATAAACCGGAGGGTTGTAGTCCGTAGGACATCAACTCCATAGATAACAATCATACCATAGGGTAGCTTCTAGGGTTTAGCCTCCTTGATCTCGTGGTAGATCTACTCTTGTACTACCCATATCATCAATATTAATCAAGCAGGATGTAGGGTTTTACCTCCATCGAGAGGGCCCGAACCTGGGTAAAACATCGTGATCCCTGCCTCCTATTACCATCCGACCTAGACGCACAGTTCGGGACCCCCTACCCGAGATCTGCCGGTTTTGACACCAACATTGGTGCTTCCATTGAGAGTTCCTCTGTGTCGTCGCCTTTAGGCCCGATGGCTCCTTTGATCATCAACAACAATGCGGTCCAGGGTGAGACTTTTCTCCCCGGACAGATCTTCGTCTTCGGCGGCTTCGGTCTGCGGGCCAATTCGCTTGGCCACCTGGAGCAGATCGAAAGCTACGCCCCTGGCCATCAAGTCAGGTTTGGAAGCTTAAACTACACGGCTAACATCCGCGGAGACTTGATCTTCGACGGGTTCGAGCCACGGCCAAGCGCGTCGCACTATCTCGAGGGGCATGATCTAGCTCTGCCTCCGGACAGTGTCCTGGAGGCCGCACACACATCGGTTCCGTACCCTAACTCGGAGCCTATTGCCCCAATCGAGGATGAGCGGTTGGACGTCACCTCGGGGGCTTCGATCTCAAAGGCGATCGAGCCGAACGCTAGCCCCGCACTCTGCATGATCCGTGACTTCGGGGATCCGGACTCCTTTCCGAACTCCAAACCCCCCGCGCCCCTGCCGATCGAATCTGATTGGGCACCGATAATGGAGTTCACCGCCGCAGACATCTTTCAGCACTCGCCTTTTGGCGACATCCTGAATTCTCTTAAGTCCCTCTCTTTATCAGGAGAGCCCTAGCCGGATTACGGTCAGCGAGGGTGGGATATGGACGATGAAGAAATTCAAAGCCCACCCACCACCCACTTCGTAGCCACTGTCGACGATTTAACCGACATGCTTGACTTCGGCTCTGAAGACATCGACGGTATGGACGACGATGTAGGAGATGAACAGGAACCAGCGCCTGTAGGGCACTGGAAGGCCACCTCGTCATATGACATATATATGGTGGATACTCCAAAAGATGGAGATGGCGATGGAACAGTGGGGGATGACACCTCCAAGAAACAGCCAAAGCGCCGGAGCCAGTGGCGCCGCTCTAAATCCCGCCAAAGAAAAAACGGTGATTCCGGCACGGGAGATAATACTACCCCGGATAGCGCCGAAGAACACCCACCTCAGCAAGATTCGGCACAGGAAGATGGAGAAGCCAGCCCTCATGAGAGAGCGGCAGACCGAGAGGTCGAGGATGATAACTATACGCCTCCCTCCGAAGACGAGGCAAGCCTCGATGACGATGAATTCGTCATACCATCAGACCCCGCCGAACAAGAGTGTTTTAAACGCAGGGTTTTAGCCACGGCAAGCAGCCTCAAGAAAAAGCAGCAACAGCTTAGAGCTGCCCAAGATTTGCTAGCTGACAGATGGACTGAAGTCCTTGCGGCCGAAGAGTATGAACTCGAACGCCCCTCCAAGAGTTACCCAAAGCGCAGGCCGCTACCCCGATCAGAGGAGGAAGCACCTACATCACCAGCGCATGACATGGCAGACCGGCCACCTCCGGCCGCGACAGAGAGGCCTCTCGGCCCTCCACCCAAGCCATGCCCCAACGCCGCTCAACTAAGGCACGGCAAAATGCGCTAGACCTGCGAGAAGTACTGGAGGATAAGGCAAGACAAACAAGATCGATCTACGGATCGCGCAGGCGCCCTACGGCACGTGACGATGATCTTCACTCCGGATACAACAAATCCGGCCGGGCCGAACACAACAGACATAGCTCTTCCGAGCTGCGTCATGATATAGCCCAGTACAGAAGCGCCGCACACCCGCTATGCTTCACGAATGAAGTAATGGATCATAAAATCCCAGAGGGTTTCAAACCCGTAAACATCGAATCATACGATGGCACAACAGATCCGGCGGTATGGATCGAGGATTTTCTCCTTCACATCCACATGGCACGCGGCGATGATCTACACGCCATCAAATACCTCCCGCTCAAACTTAAAGGACCGGCCCGGCATTGGCTTAACAGCTTGCCAGCAGACTCAATCGGTTCTTGGGAGGACCTGGAAGCCGCATTCCTCGACAACTTCCAGGGCACTTACGTTCGACCACCGGATGCCGATGACTTAAGCCACATAATTCAGCAGCCAGAGGAATCGGCCAGACAATTCTGGACACGGTTCCTAACAAAGAAAAACCAGATAGTCGATTGTCCAGACGCAGAGGCCCTAGCAGCCTTTAAGCATAACATCCGCGACGAATGGCTTGCCTGGCACCTGGGACAGGAAAAGCCGAAATCTATGGCAGCCCTCACGACACTCATGACCCGCTTTTGCGCGGGAGAAGATAGCTGGCTAGCTCGCAGTAACAACTTATCAAAGAACCCTGGTAATTCAGATACCAAGGACAAAAGTGGCAGGACACGTCGGAATAAGCAAAAACGCCGCATTAGCAGCGACAGCAATGAAGACACGGCAGTCAATGCCGGATTCAAAGGCTATAAATCCGGTCAGAGGAAAAAGCCATTCAAAAAGAATACTCAGGGCCCGTCCAGTTTGGACCGAATACTCGACCGCTTGTGCCAGATACATGGCACCCCCGAAAGGCCAGCCAATCACACTAACAGAGATTGTTGGGTGTTCAAGCAGGCAGGCAAGTTAGGAGCCGAAAACAAAGACAAGGGGCTGCACAGCGATGACGAGGAGGAGCCCAAGCCGCCGAACAACAATGGACAGAAGGGCTTTCCCCCACAAGTGCGGACGGTGAACATGATATACGCAACCCACATTCCCAAGCGGGAGCGGAAGCGTGCGCTACGGGACATATACGCAATGGAGCCAGTCGCCCCAAAGTTCAACCCATGGTCCTCCTACCCGATCACTTTGGATCGAAGGGACCATCCCACTAGCATCCGTCATGGCGGCTTCACCGCATCGGTTCTCGACCCAATCATCGACGGATTTCATCTCACAAGAGTCCTCATGGCGGCGGCAGTAGCCTGAACCTGCTTTATCAGGATACAGTGCGGAAAATGGGCATAGATCCCTCAAGGATTAAGCCCACAAAAACAACCTTTAAAGGCGTTATACCAGGTGTAGAAGCCAACTGTACAGGCTCAGTAACACTTGACGTGGTCTTCGGATCCCCGGACAATTTCCGAAGCGAAGAGTTAATCTTCGATATAGTCCCGTTTCGCAGTGGCTATCACGCCCTGCTCAGACGAACCGCATTCGCAAAGTTCAATGCGGTGCCGCACTATGCATATCTCAAGCTCAAGATGTCAGGCCCTCGAGGAGTAATCATGGTCAACGGAAACACCGAACGCTCCCTCCGTATGGAGGAGCACACGGCGGCTCTCGCAGCGGAGGTACAAAGTAGCCTTCTCAGGCAATTCTCCAATCCGGCCGTTAAAAAGCCAGACACTGCCAAGCGCGCCCGGATTAACCCACAGCAGGACTGCCTGGCACACTCTGAGCAAGCATAGCAATGCGGCCCAACCCCAGCTCTCGCGACATAGCGAAACCAGTACCTCGCGTACTTAACTACGCCCTTGAAATACCATGGGCACAGGGGAAGGGGCACAATAACGGCATGCCCAAAATACGGCTTAAAATGTACTAGGGGCTGCCGGATTCTTTTTTTAATTTTTTTCTTACTTTCAAGACTCCATACTTCGGACGACCTATTCGGCAATTCAACTGCCGCACAAACGATGCAAGATCCAGGGAGGCAGGGAAGCCATGCCGCATTATGGAACTCCCAGGTGGTCTCTGTTACGAGCGGTATACCTGTTTTAAATACAATTTCGCGGCCTGCCCCTGGTCAGGACATACTAAATAGTCCAATATCTTTTGCTTACCGCACTATTTGTATCGTTCGGTTTTGATAAATAGCCTCTCTATAAACAATGCATAGCTTTCTGTCTATTTTTTTGCATTATCTTCTTTTCACATATATGTTTATTAAATGACATGATTACACCCGTACACCATGGTACGGCAAACACGCCAGGGGCTTCAGTACCCCTCATAATGGTGTGAGAAGTCCGTACACTTTCACAAGTGCGGCACCCTGAACTTATAGCACTATATGCATTGGCTCCGAATCATGATTTGGGTCAATAGTTGGGTTTGCCCGGCTCCTATGTTTTGGTGCCTTACGTTCCGCTATATCGGCTAAGGTAGCACTAGGAGAACCACTGCGATTGTGCCCCGGTTCAGCTGGGTTAAGCACCTTAGTGGAGAAAGCTAAAACTGACTGTCATGATGTGGCGAGAGACCGGTCGCTGTTCGAGAGGTTTTTCAAGTCCCTAAAGGCTTATGCCGCTTCGAGCGAGGAGCTGGATTTGTCCGGCCAAGGCGTGGATAGCGCCCCGAACTCGGTCTTCCGAACTAGGGGCTTCGCCGAAATTTAAAATTATAGAGTTCTATGGCTAAGTGAGAGTGTTCAAGCATTATAGTCCGATTGCCTGGTTCGTTGTGCTGAGCGCCTCCCTCGAAGGACCCAACTATGGGAAAAAGAGCGCTCAGGTTTATCCCGAACACCCCAGCACTAGTGGCATGGGGGCAGAAGCCGACGACTGGCCATCTCTCAATTTTTGATAAACGGCCGCACAGAAAGTAATATTTTAAATTCAATAAGCATTGCTTAGCGCATATGAACAAGTTTTCAGCGCACAGGATAAACACGAGCGAGTTCATTCAAAAATCACATCCTTGGTACATTCATCCGCCACAAGGCGGGCACCTGCAAGAACATCCTTGTAGTAGTTCTCGGGCTTGCGATGCTCCTTCCCCGGCGGCGGCCTGTCCTTCACAAGCTTCTCACCGTCCAGCTTACCCCAGTGCACCTTTGCACGAGCAAGGGCCCGACGGGCACCTTCGATGCAGACGGAGCGCTTGATGACCTCGAGCCTCGTACAGGCCTCCACCAACCGCCGCACCAGCCCGAAATAGCTCCCAGGCAGGGCCTCTCCGGGCCATAGCCGAACTATGAAGCCCTTCATGGCCTGTTCGGCCGCCTTGTGGAGCTTGACCAGCTGTTTCAGCTGGTCGCTCAAGGGCACAGGGTGTCCGCCTCAGAATACTGAGACCAGAACACCTTCTCCGTCGAGCTACCCTCTTCAGCTCGGTAGAATGCGGCGGCGTCGGATACGCTGCGGGGAAGATCTGCGAATGCCCCTGGAGAGCTCTGGATTCGGGTAAGTAACAAGTAGTTCACTTTTATATTCCTGCTTTGCATAAAGAATGCCTTACCCGCTGCTATCTTCCTCATCTCCTCCAACTCTTGGAGGGCCTTTTGGGCTTCGGCCTTGGCAGACTTGGCAGCCTCTAGGGCCGTGGCAAGCTCGGATGCGCGCCTTCGACTCAAGCTCCAAACTCTCATGTTTTTTCATGGGATCCTGAAGCTCTTGCTGCACCTCGCCGACCTGAGCCCCAAGTCTGTCTCGCTCGGTGCGCTCCGCGGCCATTTTCTTTTCGGCCTCAGACAGCGCTTGCTTAAGGGTCGCCACCTCAGTCGTGGCCCCTACAATAAGCAGTACAATCCTATTATTCTTTTTGCAATCAAGCCTTTTTATAGGCACCTTTTCTGTAAGGTATTTCTTACCTTCTTTCTCCTCGAGCCACCGCTTGGCAAGGCCGAGCTCTTGCTCGGTCCGCTCGAGGTCCTGCTTCAGGACACCCACCTCCGCAGTCAGTGCGGCGGTGGATAGCAGCGAAGCCTGCATACGCATATTGACTTTTTTTAGACTCTTGCGAAACTTAATAGATCCTCTATTCGGCTTTTCTTTCCGAACGCCAAACAGAGCATCCGGGGCTACTGTCTATGCGGTAATATTTTTACATATTTTTACTTACCTCGAAGCCTGTTAGAAGGCTAGCGCAAGCTTCAGTCAGTCCGCTCTTGGCGGACTGAACCTTCTGGATCACCGTACTCATAATAGTACGGTGCCCCTCGTCGATGGAGGCGTCGTCAAGCACCTCCAGCAGATTGTCCGGCACCTCCGGTTGGACGGAGGCCGCCGGCTCAGAAGGCTTGCTCCTCTTGGAAGGAGTTCGCCTACCGCGGTCCGAAACTATGGAAGATTCCGGCACGGTGTCCGGCACAAAGCCGGACTTGGAGCCCTGGGGAGCCTTATCCCCTTCACTCCTGGAGTCCGGGAGGTTGCCTTGCGGCTCCTCCGGGACCACCTCCTCTTGCCCCGGGGCTTGTCGCGACGCCACTTCGGCGTCGTCCGCAGTGCGGGGGGAGACAGCAGGCGGAACTGAGTTCACGTCCGATGAGTCCAGGGAGCCGCCCGACGATTCGTCGGCTTCGGCCTGGGGCGGACTGCATAATTACATTTGACATTAGGGAAAGCTGTGCAACAAAGGAACATCATGAGTTACTCTGATATCTGAACTTACGATTTTGCCAGACGCTTGGCCCTGTTTGGCCACTCCTCTTCGCCCTCTTCGGCGTCGGGGGCGTAGTCCGGCGGAGGGGTCTTCCTTTTCCTAGACCCCTCGGCCTTCCCCGTTGGGGCGGCCTTCCTCTTCTCTCCTCCCTCCCCTGGGGGGGGAGAGTTTTCTTCTTCCTCCTCCTCGTTTTCACGGGAGGAGGGCGTCTCGGACTCGTCAGATGACGAGTCCGACACCACCATGTTGCGGGCACTCTTTCGAGTCCCTTTGGTCTTCTTCTTCTTGGCCTTCTTCTCCGACACCACATAAGGCACCGGAACCAGCAGCTTCACTAGTAGAGCTGGGGCTGGGTCTTCGGGCAGCGGAGCTGGACAGTTAATCGGTCCGGATATCGCCTGGCAAGCCTGTCAAAGGTAAGGGAGTTTAGATCCCGCATAGAGTCAAACTATGAAAAAAGCTTAACATCCTGTAAAAGGTGTAGATGGCTTACCTCGCTAGCGTGACGCTACGAGCTGTATCCGCGGTCCTCAGAAGCGGATGCGGGAGCCTCGGCGCCCTTGAATAGAATCTTCCAGGCGTCTTCGTACGTCGTGTCGAAGAGCCTGCTGAGGGTTTGATGTTGCGCCGGGTCGAACTCCCACAGATTAAAATCCCGTTGTTGGCACGGGAGGATCCGGTGGACGAGCATAACCTGGATTACATTGACAAGCCGGATTGGCTTGTTCACCAGGGACTAGATGCATGTTTGCAATCCGGTCACCTCTTTCTCGTCAACCCACATCAGGCCCGTCTCTTTCCAGGACATAAGCCGCGTGGGGGGTCCGGATCGGAACTCGGGGGCTGCGGTCCATTTCGGATCGCGCAGCTCGGTGATGTAAAACCACCCGGATTGCCATCCCTTTAGGGTCTCCACAAAAGAGCCCTCGAACCATAGGACGTTGGCCATCTTGCCCGCCATGGCGCCTCCGCACTCCGCCTGGCTGCCGCGCACCACCTTGGGCTTGACGTTGAAGGTCTTGAGCCAGAGGCCGAAATGAGGGCGGACACGGAGAAAAGCCTCGCACACGACGATAAACGCCGAGATGTTGAGGATGAAGTTCGGGGCCAGATCGTGGAAATCCAGGCCGTAGTAGAACATGAGCCCCCGGACAAATGGGTGGAGTGGAAAACCCAGTCCGCGGAGGAAGTGGGGGAGAAATACTACCCTCTCATGGGGCCTTGGGTGGGGAGAAGCTGCCCCTTTTCGGGAAGCCGGTGCGCGATGTCCTTGGACAGGTATCCGGCCTTCCTTAGCTTCTTGACTTGGCCCTCCATGGCGGAGGAGACCATCCACTTACCTCCCGCTTCGGACATTGCTGGAGAAGGTTGAGGTGGGAAGTGCGGGCTTGGGCGCTGGAGCTCGAGTGCGCAGGAGATGGATAGGCAAAGGAGGAAGAAGGCATAGGTAAAAAGGTGGATCCTTATCCCCTTATATGGGCGGATGCGGTTGTGCGTCCCCGCCTGCCTAGTAAAACTCGCTTGCCTCCCAAACGCCGTGATAAGTGGCGCAGTTGGGTTACCCACATCCGTATTGATGAGAATCCCGCAAAAGGGGGGTACACGATCTCTGCTTTGACAAGACGTGCCAAGGAAACCGCCTCACAAAACACGCTGAGGTGGAAAAGTGAAAACGATTCGAGTAAAGGACTTGGCCGTAGTGTGATGACGCACTGCGGAATATGTCAGCAGATTTGATTTGTGTTAATATTATTCTCTCTATGGCAATATGTGGAAGCTTATTTTGCAGAGCCGGACACTACTCTTGGTGTTTACAATCTTCTATGAAGGACTTGGAGGAGGAACCCGCCTTGCAATGCCGAAGACAATTTGTGCGCCGGACTTGTCGTCATTGAAGCCTGGTTCAGGGCCTACTGAGGGAGTCCTGGATTAGGGGGTGTTCGGGTAGCCGGACTATACCTCCAGCCGGACTCCTGGACTATGAAGATACAAGATTGAAGACTTTGTCCCGTGTCCGGATGGGACTTTCCTTGGCGTGGAAGGCAAGCTTGGCAATGCAGATATTCAAGATCTCCTACCATTGTAACCGACTCTATGTAACCCTAACCCCATCCGGTGTCTATATAAACCGGAGGGTTGTAGTCCGTAGGACATCAACTCCATAGATAACAATCATACCATAGGCTAGCTTCTAGGGTTTAGCCTCCTTGATCTCGTGGTAGATCTACTCTTGTACTACCCATATCATCAATATTAATCAAGCAGGACATAGGGTTTTACCTCCATCAAGAGGGCCCGAACCTGGGTAAAACATCGTGTTCCCTGCCTCCTGTTACCATCTGGCCTAGACGCACAGTTCGGGACCCCCTACCCGAGATCCGCCGGTTTTGACACCGACACTGTGTTTGAAAGCCGCTAAGGCTTCGGCGTCCGGGCAGTCGACAATTTGATTCTTCTTAGTGAGGAATCTGTTCCAAAGTTTTCAGGCTGACTCTCCGGGCTGTTGAATTATATGACTTAAATCGTCTGCATCTGGAGGTCGGACATAGGTCCCTTGAAAATTAGCCCTAAAAGCATCGTCAAGCTCTTTCCAACTTCCAATTGAGTTTTCGGGGAAGCTCTTCAGGCAGTGCCGAGCTGGTCCTTTCAACTTGAGAGGCAAGTATTTGATGGCGTGGATATCATCTCCACGAGCCATGTGGATATGAAGGATAAAGTCTTCAATCCAGACCCCAGGGTCTGTCGTTCCGCCGTATGCCTCTATGTTCGCGGGTTTGAATCCTTCTGGAAATTCGTGATCCATAACCTCATCAATGAAGCATAGGGGGTGCGCGGCACCCCTGTATTTGGATGTGTCATGGCATTCTGACGGTTGTAGTGTTCGGTTTTGATTCTGTGCCGGAGCGCGCTTCCTAGATCCGTAGATGGACCTAGTCATACCGGCTTTTTGGTGCAAGTCCTCATGTAAATCGTGTGCTGACTTATGTGCGACATCGTTAGCTGCCCTATCGCGGCCACGGGGTGGTCGATCCGGCTGATCGGCCATTTTATTTTTCGGCTGTATAGGCTCAAAGCCTCGTCATCGAATTCGGACAGCAGCTTGCGCTTTGGATAGCTCTTTGTGTGGTGGCTTCCACCGTAATTTTCTTCAGTGTCGAGCACTTTGTTCCATCTAATGTTGAGTGTATTTTGCGCGGCCTTAAGCCTTTCCTTCTGCTTCTTCAGACTACTCGTGGTGGTAATAAGCCTGTGGAGGTCCTCTTGCTCCAAGTGCCTTTCCGGGATGATGTGTGCATCATCGTCCGGACTATTCTCCTCTCCGGAGATAGGTTGATGAGTTTTACCCTCGGCGTCACCATGATCGGACAGCGGCTCTGTACTATGTTCGTCGTCCGATGGTTCATCCTGCTCTGACGATGGGTCCATGTGGTCGTCGTTTGCTTTGGAGTCAACTGGGGTATTATTATTTCTTGCGCTATTATCGCTGTTTTTGCCAAGGCGGGATTTGGAGCGGCGCCTACGTCGTCGCTTTGGTTGCATCTCGAGGGAATTATCCTCCGATGCATCCTTCTGTTCCTCGTCATTGTTTTCTTTGGGTGTATCCACCATGTATATATCGTGTGATGAAGCGGTTGTCCAGCGCCCTGTGGGCGGTGGTTCCTGTTCCTCTCCTACATCGTCGTCCATACCGTCGATGTCTTCGGAGTCGAAATCAAGCATGTCTGTTAGGTCATCGACAGTGGCTATTAAGTGGGTGGTGGGTGGGGAATGAATTTCTTCGTTGTCCGCTTCCCACTCAAGCCGGACATAGTTCGGCCAAGGGTCTCCTGACAGGGAGAGAGACCTCAATGAATTTAGCACGTCGCCCAAGGGCGAGTGCTGAAAGATATCCACGGAGGTAAACTCCATGATCGGTGCCCAATCAGATTCGATAGGCACGGACACAAGCGGTTCAGAGCCTGTGGCCGGGGACGAATCCAAGGGTCCGGCAACACAGGTCTCATAGGGGATGAAGCTAGTATTCGGCTCTATCGCCGCTGGGTGTGCGGCCTCCATGGCGGGGTCCATCCACCCGTCCTCGGACGGCATGATCTGCTCCGGATTGAGGGCCAGAGTAGCCACAAGTGTGATCTCCCGAACACCGTCTGGTGGTAGAGGTAAGTCATGCTCGTCGTGACTGTGCGGCGCACCTGACACGGGCTCGAATCCGTCAAAGATCAAGTCTCCGCGGATGTCGGCAGTATAGTTTAAGTTTCCAAACCTGACCTGACGGCCAGGGGCGTAGCTCTCGATCTGCTCCAGATGGCCAAGCGAGTTGGCCTGCAGTGCGAAGCCGCCGAATACGAAGATCTGTCCAGGGAGGAAAACCTCACCCTGGATCGCATCATTGCCGATGATCGAAGGAGCCATCAAGCCTTATGGTGACGACACAGTGGAACTCTCAATGAAAGCACCAATGTCGGTGTCAAAACCGGTAGATCTCGGGTAGGGGGTCCCGAACTGTGCGTCTAAGGCGGATGGTAACAGGAGGCTGGGGACACAATGTTTACCCAGGTTCGGGCCCTCTCGATGGAGGTAATACCCTACGTCCTGCTTGATTGATCTTGATGATATGAGTATTACTAGAGTTGATCTACCACGAGATCGTAGAGGCTAAACCCTAGAAGCTAGCCTATGATTATGATTGTTGTTGTCCTACGGACTAAACCATCCGGTTTATATAGACACCGGAGGGGGCTAGGGTTCATAGAGTCAGTTACAAGGGAGGAGATCTACATATCTGAATTGCCAAGCTTGCCTTCCACGCAAAGGAGAGTCCCACCCGGACACGGGACGAAGTCTTCAATCTTGTATCTTCATAATCCAACAGTCTGGCCGAAGGATATAGTCCGGCTGTCCGAGGACCCCCTAATCCAGGACTCCCTTAGTTGGGGCTCGGGCGCGCGGTGGAGGGCGGCGTCAAGGTCAGGGTCGGGGGCAGCGTTGAGGTTGGGGGAGGCGTCGAGGTCAGGGTCGGGGGCGGCGTCGAATCTGGGGTCGGGGCGGCATCGAGGGTGTGCGGAGAGCGACGGGAGGGCGCGCGGCGGCCGACGGGCGGCGGCGGTGGTGACAGCGGAGGAGTTGGATTTAGGGGAAGTGGCCGTGGGGAAGAACTAACCGTGTGGTTAAGTTAGAAGTAGCAGTAGCGTGTTCCAGGAAGTGCGCTGCTGCTAAGCTAGCTACAGCGCGTTCCTCGATACGCACTACTACTATTCCTTTCTCTTTTTTCCTCCTTTTCATTTATTTTTCTTACATTTTAATTTTTTCCTTTCACCTTTTTCTATTTTTTTCATTTTCATTTACTTTTCTATTTGCTTTCCATTTAACTTTATTTCATTTAGCAGTAGCGCCTTTTAGTGTGAACACGCTGCTACAAGGCAAGTAGCGGTAGCGCGGTTCTACCTAGATTGCTACTA
This sequence comes from Triticum monococcum, assembly GCA_034509565.1. Taxonomy (NCBI): domain Eukaryota; kingdom Viridiplantae; phylum Streptophyta; class Magnoliopsida; order Poales; family Poaceae; genus Triticum; species Triticum monococcum. The sequence continues at coordinate 39,809,685 of CM067844.1, forward strand.
CTATGTGTAGCCTATCGGCTAAGTCGTGGAAATTTTAGTAGTAGCGCTTTTATGTTCAGGCGCGCTACTGCTACAACTGTATCTGTAGCGCCGTTTACATCAGCGCGCTATTGCTACTTAGCACCAGCATGTTTTTTTAACACGCGTTACTCCTAAAGTTCTGTGTGTAAGGTTTTCCCTAGTAGTGGATAGCCACCATCTCATTGAAAGATGGGACACCTTTGCCTCTATCATTGTTACTGTAAGTTTTGGGGATGTGTCTCATGATTTTAATTTCTCTAAATTTCATAGACAACCCCATGATAAAGAATTTCCTAGTAAGGATGAAATTATTGGTCTTGCTTCTATTGTCGTGCCTCCTACCGATCCTTTAGAACAATACCTGCTAGACCATGAAAATGATATGTTTATGAATGAAAGGAAGGAAGATGGAATATTCTTTAACCAAATGGTTGTTTTGAAACACAACCTGCCTGTTGAAATTCTTGGGGATCCTCCTCCACCCAAGGGTGATCCCATGTTTGAGCTTAAGCAATTACCTGATACTTTGAAATATTCTTATCTTGATGAAAAGAAGATATATCCTGTTATTATTAGTGTTAACCTTTCAGAGCATGAATAAAAGAAATTATTGAAAACTGTGAAGAAGCAACGTGCCACTATTGGATATACTCTTGATCATCTTAAGGGCATTACTCCCACTCTATGTCAGCATAAAATTAATATGGAGCCTGATGCTAAACCAGTTGTTGATCACCAACAACGTTTAAATGCCAAGATGAAAGATGTGGTAAGAAACGAAATACTAAAGCTTTTGGAGGCAGGTATAATTTATCCTATTGTTGATAGTAGATGGGTAAGTCCCGTTTATTGTGTCCCTAAGAAGGGAGGTATTACTATTGCTCCTAATGATAAGAATGAATTGATCTAACAAAGAATTGTTACAGGTTATAGGATGGTAATTAATTTTCACAAATTAAACAAAGCTACTAGGAAAGATCATGACCCTCAACCTTTTATTGATGAAATGCTAGAAAGGTTGTCCAAACATACACACTTTTGCTTTCTAGATGGTTATTCTGGTTTTTCTCAAATACCTGTGTCAAAAGAGGATCAAGAAAAAACTACTTTTACTTGCCCTTTTGGTATATTTTCTTTAAGATGTATGCATTTTAGTTTATGCAATGCTCCTGCTACCTTTCAAAGATGTATGACTGCTATATTCTCTGACTTTTGTGAAAAGATTGTTGAGGTTTTCATGGATGCTTTCTCCGTCTACGGAACTTCTTTTGATGATTGCTTAAGAAACCTTGATCGAGTTTTGCAGAGATGTGAAGAAACTAATCTTGTCTTGAATTGGGAGAAGTGCCACTTTATGGTTAATGAAGGTATTGTATTGGGGCATAAAATTTCTAAAAGAGGTATTGAAGTTGATAAAGCTAAAGTAGATGCTATTGAAAAGATGCCAGGCCCTAAAGATATCAAAGCTATAAGAAGTTTCCTTGGTCATGCTGGTTTCTATAGGAGGTTTATTAAAGACTTCTCTAAAATTTCTAGGCCTCTCACTAATCTCTTGCAAAAAGATGTTCCTTTTGTTTTTGATGATGATTGTGTAAAAGCATTTGAAATACTTAAGAAAGCCTTAATTTCTGCACCTATTATTCAACCTCCTGATTGGAATTTACCCATTGAAATTATGTGTGATGCTAGTGATTATGCTGTTGGTGTTGTTCTAGGACAAAGAGTTGATAAGAAATTGAATGTTATTCATTATGCTAGTAAAACTCTAAACAGTGCCTAGAGAAATTATGTTACTACTGAAAAAGAATTTTTAGCAGTTGTCTTTGCTTGTGATAAGTTCAGATCTTATATTGTTGATTCCAAAGTGACTGTTCACACCGATCATGCTACTATTAAATATCTTATGGAAAAGAAAGATGCTAAACCCAGGCTTATTAGATGGGTTCTCTTGCTGCAAGAATTTGATTTGCACATTATTGATAGAAAGGGTGTTGAGAACCCTGTAGCAGATAACTTGTCTAGGTTAGAGAATGTTCTTGATGACCGACTACCTATTGATGATAGCTTTCCTGATGAACAATTAGCTATCGTAAATGCTTCTCGTAATGCTCCATGGTATGCTGATTATGCTAATTACATTGTTGCTAAATTTATACCGCCTAGCTTCACATACCTGCAAAAGAAAAAGTTTTTCTATGATTTAAGACATTACTTTTGGGATGACCCACACCTTTACAAAGAAGGTAGATGGTGTTATTAGACATTGTATACCTGAGCGTGAACAGGAACATATCCTACACAAGTGTCACTCCAAGGCCTATGGAGGACACCATGTTGGAGATAGAATTGCACACAAGGTATTACAATCTGGTTTTTATTGGCCCACTCTCTTAAAGGATGCTCGTAAGTATTTATTGTCTTGTGATGAATGTCAAAGAATTGGTAATATTAGTAGACGCCAGGAAATGCCTATGGATTATTCACTTGTTATTGAACCATTTGATGTTTGGGCTTTAATTATATGGGACCTTTTCCTTCCTCTAATGGGTATACACATATTTTAGTTGTTGTTGATTACGTTACTAAGTGGGTAGAAGCTATTCCAACTAGTAGTGCTGATCATAACACTTCTATTAAAATAATTAAAGAAGTTATTTTCCCGAGGTTTGGAGTCTCTAGATATTTAATGACTGAGGGTGGTTCACACTTTATTCATGGTGCTTTTCGTAAATTGCTTCCTAAGTATGATGTCAATCACATAATTGCATCTCCTTATCATCCTCAGTCTAGTGGTCAAGTGGATTGAGTAACCGTGAAATAAAGTTGATTTTGCAAAAGACTGTTAATAGATCTAGAAAGAATTGGTCTAAGAAACTTGATGGTGCATTATGGGCTTATAGAACTGCTTATAAGAACCCCATGGGTATGTCTTCATATAAAATGGTTTATGAAAAAGCATGTCACTTACCTCTTGAGCTAGAACATAAAGCTTATTGGGCAATTAAAGAGCGCAACTACGATTTCAAACTTGCCGGTGAAAAGAGGTTATTTGACATTAGCTCACTTGATGAATGGAAAACTCAAGCCTATGAAAATGCCAAGTTGTTTAAAGAAAAAGTTAAAATATGGCATAACAAAAGGATACAAAAGCGTGAATTTAATGTAGGTGACCATGTCTTGCTATACAACTCTCGTTTAAGATTTTTTGCAGGAAAGTTTCTCTCTAAATGGGAAGGTCCTTTTCCCACAAATAAAGTAAAATAAATGGGAAGGTCCTTACATTATCGAGGAGGTCTATCGTTCCGGTGCCATCAAAATCACCAACGCCGAAGGCACCAACCCGAAGGTGGTAAATAGTCAAAGAATCAAACATTATATCTCAGGTACTCCCATAAATGTTGAAACCAATATAATTAATACCATAACATCGGAGGAGTACATAAGGGAGACTTTTGAGAATGTTTCACACTCCGAAAAGGAATAGATATGTGGTACGGTAAGTAAACTGACTCCAAAACGTTTCTAGTGGCAATTTTCTCCGTTTTGGAATATTAAAAAAATAGGAAAATAAAAGTAGTCCGAAGAGTGCACAAGGAGGCGACAAGCCTGGGGGCGCGTCCTACCCCCCTAGGCATGCCTCTGTCGCTTGTGGCCACCTCGTGTGCCCTCCAGACTCCATTTTCTTGTGGAACACTTATTCTGGTCAATAAAAAATCATTATATAATCTCCCGAAGGTTTTGACCACCGTACCATGATGAAACCCTCTGTTCTTGTTTCGAGTTGTTTTTCTGACAGATCTAGATCGCCATGACGTCTCCAAGCGCCCCAAGGACAAGTTTTTCGAGAAGGTCATCAACCCTTAACTAGCGGAGGTGCTGCAACACCCTCAAACTATTGAGATGAGTGAGGGGTGCTGCGCATATGTGATGTTGAAGGGCCAAAGAAGACCGGAAGCATGGAGGCAAGGCTCAAAGCAATGGAGCAGCAAGTCTTCAAGTTCCAAGGGATAGTGGAACGTGGACTCAACGCCAATCACTTGATGATCACAGAATTTACCCATTACCACAAGTTGGACGCCAAGAACATCGGAGAGGCCATCTTCAAGCTTCATGAGAGAATCGAGCATCTCCAAGCCCAGATCTATGACCTGCAAAACCAAAACTGTGAGTATGAATACAGATTTAAGAGGATGAGTTTGGCTGCAGATTTGAGGATCCCGGGGGCTCATTCATATTTTTACGATGGTGAACAGGCCTTAGAAGATGGAGGATAAGATTCTTTCATCATCAACAACTCCATCATCACCACCTCCAAAGAAAGAGATCTAAATATATGGGTATGGGCACTCCCCTTGGCTTGTGCCAAGCTTGGGGGGAGTGACCCGGTATCGTATCACCATCACATCTTTACCTTTATCGTTTTTCTTAGTTCAATCCTTTTGGTTATATCTTGATCTAGTAGAATAAAAGTTTTTAGTATGATCTAGCTTTGAGTTTTGCTTTATGTTCCCTCTATGTAATCGAGTCCGTGCGTTATATAATAAAGAGTAGTTTTGAGTTGAGGCCTTTGCTTTCTTCCTATGATCATGAAAAAAGAGAATAAAAGAAATAAAAAGATAATATAATGATCTTATGGGAAGTGCTAACTTCACATATAAAGAGTGATGCATGAAAATTGTTGAAAGTTGACAAACATAGTTTTGGTCATTGTTGCAATTAATCGGAAGTAATAAAGAAAGAGAGGTCTCACATATAAATATACTATCTTGGACATCTTTTGTAATTTTGAAGGACTCATTAAAATATGACATGCTAAAAGGTTGATGTTGGACAAGGAAGACAACGTAATGGGTTATGTTTTCTTATATCCGAATAGTGGATCCTCCAACATGTTGAGCTTTCTTTCCCTCTTATTCTAGCCAAATCCTTTGCACCAAGTAGAGATACTACTTGTGCTTCCAACCATCCCTTAACCCAGTTTTGCCATGAGAGTCCACCATACCTACCTATGGATTGAGTAAGATCCTTCAAGTAAGTTGTCATCGGTGCAAGCAATAAAAATGCTCTCTAAATATGTATGATCTTTTAGTGTGACGAAAATAAGCTTTATACGAACTTGTGATATGGAAGAAATAAAACCGACGAGCTGCATAATAAAGTTCTTTATCACAAGCGGCAATATAATGTGACGTTCTTTTGCATTAAGATTTTGTGCATCCAACCATAAAAGCACATGACAACCTCTGCTTCCCTCTACGAAGGGCATATCTTTTCCTTTTATCTTCTACCCTTATACAAGAGTCATGGTGATCTTCACCTTTTCTTTTTATACCTTTTCTTTTCGACAAGCACTATGTGTTGGAGAAAGATCCATATATATATATATATATATATATATATATATATATATATATATATATATCCACTCGGATGTAGGTTATCATAAAGTATTATTGTTGACATTACCCTTGAGGTAAAAGGTTGGGAGGCAAAACTATAAGCCCCTATCTTTCTCTGTGTCCGATTGAGGCTTTGAAACCATAAGTATCGCGTGAGTATTAGCAATTGTGAAAGACTAAAAGATGGTTGAGTATGTGGACTTGCTATACAAAAGCTCTTACATTGACTCTTCCGATATTATGATAAATTACAATTTGCTTCAATGACTGAGATCATAGTTTGTTGGTTTTCAATAAAGTTTCTGATTCATACTTTACCTTGTGAATGAATTGTTACTTTGACATAAGAAATTGTATGACAATATAAGTTGTTGTTTTAAAGATGATCATGATGCCTTCATGTCCGTATTTTATTTTATCGACACCTCTATCTCTAAACATGTGGACATGATTATCGATTTCGGCTTTCGCTTGAGGACAAGTGAGGTCTAAGCTTCGGGGAGTTGATACGTCCATTTTGCATCATGCTTTTATATTGATATTTGTTGCATTATGGGCTGTTATTACACCTTATGGTACAATACTTATGCCTTTTCTCTCTTATTTTATAAGGTTTACATGAAGAGGGAGAATGTTGGCAGCTGGAATTCTGGACTAGAAAAGGAGCAAATCTGATAGACCTATTCTGCAGAACTCCAAAAGTCCTAAAATTTTATGGAGAATTATTTTGGAATATATAAAAAATATTGGGTGAATAAAATACCAAAGGGGACACAGCAGGAGGCCAGAAGCCTAGGGGCACACCCTACCCCCTAGGCGCGCCCCTGTGGCTTGTGGGCCACCTGGCAGGCCTCCGGTGCCCATCTTCTGCTATATGGAGGGTTCTGACCTGGATAAAAATCAGAAGGAAGCTTTTGGGATGAAGCGCCGCTGTCTCGAGGCGAAACTTGGGCAGAACCAATCTAGGGCTCCGGCAGAGCTGTTCTGCCGGGGAAACTTCCCTCGTGGAGGGGGAAATCGAAGCCATCGTCATCACCAATGATCCTCTCATCGAGAGGGGGTCAATATTCATCAACATCTTCACCAGCACCATCTCCTGTGAGACCCTAGTTAATCTCTTGTATCCGATCTTTGTCTCAAAACCTTAGATTGGTACCTGTAGGTTGCTAGTAGTGTTGATTACTCCTTGTAGTTGATGCTAGTTGGTTTATTCGGTGGAAGATCATATGTTTAGATCCTTAATGATAATTATTACTCCTCTGATTATGAACATGGCTATGCTTTGTGAGTAGTTATGTTTGTTCTTGAGGACATGGGATAAGTCTTGTTATAAGTAATCATGTGAATTTGGTATTCGTTTGATATTTTGATGAGATGTATGTTGTCTTTCCTCTAGTGGTGTTATGTGAACGTCGACTACATGAAACTTCACCATGATTTGGGCCTAGGGGAAGGCATTGGGAAGTAATAAGTAGATGATGGGTTGCTAGAGTGACAGAAGCTTAAACCCTAGTTTATGTGTTGCTTAGTAAGGGGCTGATTTGGATCCATATGTTTCATGCTATGGTTAGGTTTATCTTAATTCTTCTTTCGTAGTTGCGGATGCTTGCGAGAGGGGTTAATCATAACTGGGAGGCTTGTCCAAGTAAGGACAACACCCAAGCACCGGTCCACCCACATATCAAATTATCAAAGTAACGAACGCGGATCATATGAGCATGATGAAAACTAGCTTGACAGTAGTTCCCATGTGTCCTCGGGAGCGCTTTGCTTTATATAAGAGTTCGTCCAGGCTTGTCCTTTGCTACAAAAAGGATTGGGCCACCTTGCTGCATCTTAGTTACTTTTGTTACTTGCTACCCGTTATGAATTATCTTATCACACAACTATCTTTTACCGATAATTTCAGTGCTTGTAGAGAATACCTTGCTGAAAACCACTTGTCATTTCCTTCTGTTCCTCGTTGGGTTCGACACTCTTATCGAAAGGACTACAATAGATCCCCTATACTTGTGGGTCATCAGCACCCACTCTCTGATAGATTTGAATTTAAAATCCACCAAGAGAAAATCTAGAGCCGTAAAACTAGATAGTGGTTTAGCATCACAGAGATCTAAGTTTAGTACGCTCCACCTATTACTCTTGAGAGCTTCCAACTCTCAAGATAGTTAGGTGTTAAGTTCTTTAGTAACCAAGAGTAATTGTGGTTCATGAAGACAAAAGTCTGTGAAGGTTATGGAGATCGCCTCAAGTATGTACCCTGAGTGATCGACACAAGTTGACAAACTTGTTGTCGAGGAGAACATAATGAAGAGAGTTTATCTTCTGTGTTAAATCACAAGTCCCTCCAAGGAGACGTAGATCTTCTAGAGAAGAGTGAAATGGTCTACCAAATCCCTTGTCGCCATCGAGCATCACTGATTTCATCTTAACCCTGATTACCCTCGGTCGTTTATCCTCGGTTATGTTTCAGTCATGTGATTTCTCTTAGGTACTCATACTTAATTTGCTTTGGTAGTTTTCTATCATAGTCTTGTATCTGTTTACTTCTTTTCCGCTGTTGTGTTCTGAGATATTTGAAGTTTCCCAAAAGAAATTTTAAATCTCCCATTCACCCACGCTGGTCAACATACTTCATTCCTACACGAAACCCTATGGTGTATGATACAAACATTTATCCTAGGGCTTTCTGTAGGTGCAAATGTGGATCACATGAGTATGATGAGAGTAATATATGTTGTGACGGTGATGATGTGAGTGGAGAATATTTGCAAGGAGATGTGAGCTTGAGAAAATCTAACACGTACCCCGGTGATCCCTCTTAATAGTGTGGGATCCCTATACCCAAGAACAAACCAAAAAGCCTTTGCTTCATATCTTTGTTTCTTCGTTCTTGAGCACTTTCACATTGAGTGGGTCCATGATCCATATATATATATATATATATATATATATATATATATATATATATTCCACGTGGACTAAAACATGTGATATACTTAACAAACATGATCAGTCCCCTATATGTATATTTTCATCAACATCAAAATAGAATCAAGGGCATGATTGCACTTTTGGCCGTGTGTGGAGCAAGTGAAGCATATTTACCCTAATGGGACCACTGATAGTGATGATGTGATGAATTGTTTGCTCAACTCTTTGCATTAAGCAAGATATCATTTCTCAACTATTTTACAAGAAGTTGAACATGAAGAAAGGGAGCAAGCTGGGAGCAAAGTTGTTTCTCTTGATGCATTATTGGGTGTTGCTTTATTATGGTGACAAGTGGAAAATAAAGATCAATGAGGTGCCCAATAATAAAGGAAAAGCTCCAACTAACTACAACACTCCTAGTACCGTGGATGATTTCGAAGATAGTAAGTCCGATGATGATGGTGGTGTAAAGAGGAGTCGCACTCCTAGCATGGACGCACCATCAAAAAGAGGCCACTAGGGATGAAGAGTGAAGAAAAGAGGTTGAAGAAAAGGGAAGATAGTGCATACTTGGCCACACTTGAGAGCATGGTTGTCGATGATAAGTCACATCACTTCTCATCTTGCCTCCATTCACTACCAAGATGGGGCCCCAAAATCCTAGACACCTTAGAGAAACTAGAAGTTTCACCACCGTGTCAGGAGGAGGCTTACCGCCATACTACATATCGGCAATAGGAAACACTCTACGAACATGGAAAAGACCCTAAACGTGTTAAGAAATGACACCATGACCGACTCCAAACCCTGCATGCCTTATGCAGTGACATGAAAGCCTTCCATAAGTTGTGGTATAGAAGGGGCACCGGGGGCACCCTCTAGGGGGACCTTCTCCCATGACATCTTTTAGACTAGACCACCTACAGGGATCTGGCGCTTAACACATGAATCTCCACCATCATATCTCGTCGAGACCCCCCCCCCCCCTACATTATAATCTTTGATACTCCCCACATGTATATAACAAAAGAGCAAGGCAAGAAGTAGGGATTTTACCCACATCTGGGCCCCGAACCTGGGCAAAATTGCATGTGCTTGTGGTTTGTGCCTAGGACCCCCTGGTCTCCTGGCATGACATCCCATCGACTACAAATTCCGTTTGTGCCTCTGTTAGGATCGGCAAAACGTCCCTCAACAATGATCACCACATGAAAGGTTGTCGTACAGAGGACAGAAGAGAAGGTGAAAAAGATGGACTGAGCTCAATGAATTAGGTGAATGCTAGATTGCCTTCCAGAAGTGAAGGGTGGGCATGGTGGACCGAACTGCCATTGAGGAGAAGATGTTGATGAACAAGCACGACAAGCAAGTGCAAAAGCTTAGGTTCATGAATCTAGAGGGCCTCGATCCGAAGGGAAGAGCCTATTTCGAGTTTGTGTGATCAAGTTTTGGCATCCAAGGGCACATACATGGGATTCATGGGTGGTTTTGGTTGGCATGGTGGTGACCATGGTTGGCATGGTGGTGAGCATGGTGACCATGGTGGCAGCTGAGGTGCCATGAGTAGCGGTGGGAGTGCATGATGGATGAACTATGCTTGTTGGTTTTGTTGGAACTTGTCTTGTAAGTTGTGAGACCTATCTTTTGGATGAACTTTGAATCCCAAAATTTGTGACTTTGAGAGTATGTGAGCAACGTTTCATATTTCTTGGAATTATATCATGATGAATTCCTGTATTTGCTTGAAATGCGCACAACATGAGAGATATAGGCAATTAGAAGATGGTATAAGCACTTTGAGGTAAGCTATCGAAGGTGAGCAAAATTCTCCTATACCTAATGCAAATTTTAACATATTGGTATGCTATTGAAGATGCTCTAACATATTGCTAATTGTATTGTTGTCATGGTTCATGTTGCTAGTGTAGTTCACACCCCCTATGTCAATGCATATGTTTTTGTTGAAGTTTATGGGGCTCTCGGCACATTAAATATTTAAATTCTGAGAATCTCGAAGGTCCATTAGTATTGCATGACATAGGCGCAATGTTTAGTCCCACATGGGAGCGGAGGGGGTGTTGAGCCCATCATATGAAGGGTTGTTTTTCTCACCTCCCTAAAGCATGAGAGCTCTGCACGCGTCGTAATTCGGTAATGAACACAAGTCAGCTTCATTTTTGCCAATTGAAATGGATAATTGTTTGTCACTCACAGATTCCTTGATAATAATTGTTTTATTGCCATTAACGGACACATTAATAACTAGTGCACAGAATACAGAATCCTGGTACCATCAAAGCTAATTTGCCCGCTTAAATTTGACAGGCAGATTGCTAATTCCAACAGCATCAGAGGACAAGGGGCTGCTCAAACTTCAAATTGCAAAGGCGCTACCGGCGATGTTCTTTGTCGAGGGCATACCGGCAGTAACATCTTCTTCGATGCCACATTCATTCTTGCCCCTTATGATCTTGAAGTACCCGTCCTACAATGCATCACAAACCAAAACTTATTAATTAGCCTAACACATGCATTCACTCTTGCAAGTCAACAATACAGGGTATTTATCACTCACATCGCCCCAGCCTCTGTTCCACTGATTTGCAAGAAGCTGAAAATCAGAAGACAAAATAAAACATGTCAGGACTTGATCATTTGGTTAATAAATAGTGTAATATAGAGAATTAACAAGATACCCAGTAATCCTCGCCAGCATCACTGGTTCCCCAACCAATCAACTTGACAGCGTGACCTCCCATGACTCCACCGGTGATGTGCTTGTACACTCCTGACTTGTAGTGTGCGAAGTCCTGGAGAAAATTGCAGAATGAAATCAGCACAGCGAGTAACAAATATTTTCTTTCACCTTTGATGATATAATCACAAAGCATATGAGCTGTTGAGCAAATTCAGAGCTCGAAAGATAATAACAGTATTTCATATTTCAGTATGCTAACTAGAGCATGTATGTTTTGTTTCTCTTTCTTCTACTGTAATGTTCTTTCTACGGTTTTATTCGGTTTTACAGCTTTTCAGAATATTATTAATATTATCTTTGTCATTTAGAAGTAATTAGCAGAAATTGTGTTCCATGCTCCACCAACATTTTGACAGCCTTGGCAAAACACACGTCAAGCATCAAACGGCGAATCATAGTTACCTCATAAACTGTGAAAGCAACTTCTACAGGGCCATTCTTGTAGACCTCTGCCATGATGTCATGTGGATCAGAGTTTACTTGGTATGCATTGATGCTGAAATGTTTCTTTTCCTCCCAAACTTGGTTCTGCACCTTGCATTTCTTTTCACACACAGGTGTAGGATAAGCAGGTTCACATCCAGGATGCTTGCAGCCAACCTGATCAAAGTATGGATCACACTGCAAGATAGTAATATTTACAAGGGTTAGTGGTATGCCGAGCTTGAGGTTTTTTTACAAGAAAAATTAGGGGAGAGCCCTAGTTGAAGAGAAAATAAAAAAAATCTAGCTAGACAAAGATGACCTATATTTGAAACAGAGCCATTTGTATTGTAATGTTGTGCCTGAACCAAGTTGGGATGAATTTGCAAATAGTCAGGACACATTAAGACATGATTTTCGGGTTCAGATACACACTGTTAGCATTTAGTGCCAAATAATACAAGCACTAACTGAGCTGTTAAAAAATGTATTAACAAACCAATCAATTCATTTACAGAGAGCATTATTATTAACAATTAATGTAGCATCCAATTTATATTATATTGGTAGTATGACAGATTCAGTAATACCCATTGTTGCAGTTAGAATACAGAGAAGTAATTCATAATAATAGTATCAAAATGATGACAATAATAGGATTGCTTCTTGGAGGACCATGATATTGAAGTGGTAGTAAGTAGGGAGTTAGCTATACCTCGTCAGTAACAACACCATTCTGGACGAAGTATTGCCATGCGCTGATAGGATATCCTCCATCACAACCATCGCCACACATAAACCCACAGCAAGCCACTAGGTCATTGGCAGAAAGTGTAATGTTCTGCAAGGAATAGAAACAGCCGGCTAGTTATATAAGAAAGGACCAAATATTCCAGTTTAAAACGATCTTGCAGACACCATGCATATGCATCCTGACTTATGTATCAGAGAGTAGTCAGATCATGCATATGCACTCACCATGTTGTGATGAATGCAGAAACGATCTTGCAGACACTCCACGGCACCAAAAGCCCAGCAGGAACCACAGTGACCCTGCCATTGGTAACCAATACAGACTAGCTTGAGCATCTTCAATTGTTCAGTAAGCACTCGTGGAGCTAACAATGTAAGGTAGTGTGCATAGACTTACTTGATCTGCTCATGAAAATCAGCATTTTCCAAGGCATTGTCAAAAAGAGGACGAAATGAAGTAGGTCAGTGTAATTAAAACAACGTAGAACCGGTTTATGGTCACTGAGTTATCTAGTTGAACTTACCAAGTATTTTCCCAATTGTGCTGCAACCGGACCATTTCGACCTGGCGTCGAACACCTTTGGGAGCTGCTCGGATCTTGAATGAGTTTTGGTGCGAACACGAGCCCGTAAACCTGGAGGCGTTGGCTTCACTCCCAGCATATGCTTAAATTGCTCGATCTGCACGGAAGAGGATGATTCCGAGTTCAGCAAAACAGAGAAGAAAAAATGGTGCCTCGATGACAAGAAGAAGACCAAGAGGGTGTTATATGTACAGTGTAATTCGCGAGGTAGGGGTTGTATCCAGCCGTCCATCCGGCGTTGGGGTGGTTGTTGACCGTCTGTATGATGTCTTTCTGTGACAGTACAGTGCAATGATGAGTAGTACTACAAATCATAGAAGATGATGTCACTCAGATGGGGATAAAAACCGACCTGAATGATTCCTAGGGAATGGTCTCGCCCTGCCGCTCCGACAAGCTGCAAGTACATCGCACAAACACATGTTAAAGCAAACATAGATGCAATTCAGCCAATTGCGTAGCATCAGTATTGATTCTTGCCCCCATAAAAAGAAAGGGATCGAACTTTGGTTCAGAGCACTACAGTTACAGCAGTATTTCCAGGATTCGCAGAACTACAGTACTAATATCTCCGCAGCTTACCAAATTGGATTCTTTCTAAGATAACGTAAGCTCCTATTGGTACCAATTTTGGATACGCGAGAGTTATTTCGGTTTGACTTCTCAAAGCAGCTGTGAACCGTGACAAAGAGCAGAGGCGGCGATGGGATCTCGACTCGACCGGAGTTCGGAGGAGAAGAGCCGAACCTGGGGGGCGGCCGCGGCGGCGGAGAGGACGACGAGCAGCGCCAGCGGGAGCAGGCTCCTCCCCATCTTCGTCCTCGATCGGCGACGAGGGGAGGGGGGAAGAGGAAGTCGACGGGAAGCAAGCAGAGGAGGTAGCTGCAAGCCTGCTACTGATTGCCTTGCTTGATGCTTCTCCTCCTACCCCACCCCACGCCGCCCTTTTATAATTGGCTCCGAGGGGGTAGACGCAGACGCTACGACTGTCCGAGCGCGATACGATGGAGACCGCCGATATTTTTCCAGCCTTGGGAGTGACGCGCGCGCCCGCTTTCCGTTCCTGGCCAATCCCGCTGCGCAGCGTAGCGTCACGCAACGGCGCGCGTGCTGCCACGCCAGAATCAACAACCCGTTTTTAATTCGAACGTATGTATCCATATCGGCTTCGCTCGCCCATGCGTTGCCGTTGCTTCAATGCTTCTCCTTGCGAGAATCCTTTTGTGGAAAATTTGTGATACTCCATTATCTATATCAATATAAAAAAACCTAAAGGAGCAGATTTAAACCATCTCAACCGTCAAATCATGTTATCTAACGGTTCAAATCCTTTCAATGGTGAGCATCAAACACGTTTAATGCTCTAATTACCCACCATTACCATTGGTTATAAACACGTTTTGACTCAACGCTATCCCATGAAATCTGCCATGTAATTAATATCCTACCATTCTCGTGAAAAAATAATTGATATACTACTAAATACCAACGTGCAACAGATATATCTTATCTAATATAACGTGCAACTAATATCCTACCTAATATAAACGTGCATTGCACGTCCATTATTACTAGTTGAAAGAAGGAAACGCAAGACATTTATAAGCGCGGCGGTCTGCGGATTCTTTCTCAGGGGTGCATTTTTGTACTTAGAGGATATGCAAGTATTGGTAGAAGATATCGAGTGCGGATAGAGGGTCGCATGTCGGCTTGATTCGCTCATGGGTTGCCATTGCTTCGATGTTTCTTCTCGCGAGAATCCTTTTGGAAATTCCGTGCTCCATTTATTGGAACACCTTTATAAGCGCAGCAGCCTGCATATTTATTTTTGAAACGGGCATTTACTATAGAGAATATCAAATATGATTATATACTCCCTCTGTTCGCGAATAAATATACTTCTAGCCTTTGTTCTAAGTCAAAGTTTTAAAATTTTGACCAAATATATACAAAAAAGTAGTAACATATATGACATAAAATTGATATATTATGAAATTACAATTCAAAACGAATCTAGTGATACTAATTTAGTGTCATAAATGCTGCTATTTTTTCCTATAAAGTTGGTCAAAGTTTTAAAACTTTGACTTAAGACAAAAATTAGAAGTATATTTATTCATGGACGGAGGGAGTAGGTACTATGTGAGATTATTTATTGGTTTTGAATGTTACAGCCCGCCACTCTACAATCCTTCAACTACCCGATCTCACGCTCCAAGGCCGGATATGCCGCCTTGCCAAGGTAGGGGACCCTGGCAACATTTCAAGATTATTACTATTTTTCTTAGGTGGGAGGAGGGTGGCAATTAATACTCCATCCGTTTCTAAATATTTATCTTTTTAGATATTTTAACAAGTGACTACATACAAAATAAAATGAATGAATCTACACTCTAAAATCTGTTTACATACATCCGTATGTGGTAGCCATTTGAAATGTCTAAAAAACAATTATTTAGGAACGGAGGAAGTAGAAGATATCGAATGTGGACATAGAGTTGCATATTTTGAAAATAATTACTCCTTTTGGTATGGTCGTTCACGGTGTTGGAAACACAGTCAACTTAATCATTAAGATCAATCCATGCGTGCAACCGAAGAACAAGCAAGGATTCAAAATGATACAATCTAAATTGCGAATATAATAAGAAGTATACTTGTTTAATAGAGTCGGATTCGGAATTTCGGATGACGCGTCGTACATGAGGTTTCGTCGAGTCTCATGTCTATGGCAAAGAGTAGCAAACAATAAAACTCAATCAAACAAAACTGCCGTCACACGAGAGGCACCGGCTGGTATGTCCTTGTCGCGCTATGCTGCTCAGTTGCAACTGTCACTAGGCCACTGCAGACGCGATAGGGAAATCGCTGGCGCAAACGCCCTATCACTGATGATGGCACCATCATCGTCGAAGAGGACCATTCTCAAGAGCCTCATGTCGATGGATTTGACATCTCTGGCATCATCCCCACGCCAATGATGTTCGGTAGTTGCGCCCTGGGAGCTGCAGCGTCAAAGTACAATCCTATTTTTTTTCTTAAGTATGATATTTTCCTTCCCCTGCTTGTATCCTTTCATCTTCGCAACAAAGAGCAACGAGACACGAGTTTTAAAAGACAAAAAACCCCGGTACGAATGGTAATCCCTTCTTCTCTCTTAGATATATAGTTTCTAGCAAGCCTAACCAATACAACAAAAATGTCACGCATATGAGCACATGCACACATGTGCATGCACACACATGCTCAAACACACACACAACACACGTATACAGATGCACAACACGGGTTCAGCTCCTCTGCAGTCGTGTTCCTAATGTATATGTGTTGTAGTTGTCAAAATTTGCCATCCATTCCAATCCTTAGATATATAGTTTCTAGCAAGCCTAACCAATACAACAAAAATGTGTGTTTAGTAAATCTTACATTGTCGCGCATATGGGCACAGGCACACATGTGCATGCACACACATGCTCAAACGAACACACGGCATTCATAGACAGATGCACAACATGGGTTCAGCTCCTCTGCAGTCATGTTCCTAATGTATATGTGTTGTAGTTGTCAAAATTTGTCATCCATTCCAATCCAGCGACACTCTTGCCCCTTAATTCTGCTATTAACTTTAATCGCTAACGGTTATAGGCTTGGCACCAAATGACAGTCGAAGTGTGATATATGGCCCTAATTTAACCCAATTTTCCTTGAAAAAATTCTAGTTTTGGAGGTTATTTGGAGCTCATTTGGAGCAACCGTATTGCCAAATTAAGGCCAACTTATGTGGCAATGACCTGGGGAATTTGGATACTTTCACATGAGGATTGAGGTTGTTAGTCCATCTTGCGCGAGATTGGGATTTCTTCTCCCTTCTTTCCCACTGAGTGGCTTGGGGAGAGCTTGATAGAGTGAGAGTTGTGTGTTTCCTCACTAGATCCATCCGAGTGCTTCGTGTTCAGTTCTAAGAGGCGATTTGGGGTTTCTCCTTTATTTGTTGGCTCCCATCTTTTATTTTCTTCTCCATGGTAAATGATTGCTCATGCTGCCTCTCGGGGTTTTTCCATAAAGGTTTCTATGTAGATCTTGGTGTCAACCCCTTTTATTTGTATTATTTTGCTATGCTTTCCATTATTTGGTCACCTTGCTTGCTACTTGTGTCATGGTGTATTTTGATGTCTTGCATATGAGAATGCTAGTGTTATTTGATATGTTGACAATCCCGATGAATCGATCTTGTGGTCTTTGTTCTTGCAAGTATAATGCAACGAAATGATTGGTGGTTGCCATGTGTGTAGATGTCAAGTCATGTTTTCTTGTTAGTGTATGCACAAAAGGTGTTTGATGGAATGTCTACCAGGATTAAACTTAGAGTTTGGTCTATTGTCACATGGTATGCTTCCACTCCCCCATTAATATAGGCTCACATGTGACATGTATAATTGTTTCCACTAATGTTATATGTTTAGTGGGCGCTAGCATATTATGGTTATTGTCGCCACAATTGGTATCAGAGCAGTGGTTGTATCAAAGGCGTTTGCATGTGTTTATTGTTGCAAGTGTGATGTCAACTTCAGTTGCTAGCAGGCTTGTTGGAAATGGTGATATTGTTGGGGAACATAATAGAAAACAAAAAAACGCCCTACGATCACCCAGGAACAATATGGAGATGCATTAACGGTTTGGATTCGATCGTTACCGACTCCGAGTTGTAGCAGAAGAACACAAGTCAGTGTAGATCGTACTTGGAGTCCCTTGAACCGTAGATGAACGATCCCACGAACCGCCCACGAATAGTCCCTCAAAAGAAAGACAAAAACCACGGGCTCTCTATGAGTTGCAAGTGTACGGTCTTCATGATTTGATAATGCTTCGTTGTCTAGAGCTAATCGTCGCCGAAGAACTAGAGGGAAGGGATTAGAACCACACTGGGCTTCTAATTATGAGGATTATATGATCTAGGTCAAGCTCCGATTGATCAACTAGGACCAACTAGAACTAGATCTAGAGAACTAGAGGAGGCTCCAAAACTTTTGTATCTCAAAGGTGTAAAAACCTCTAGTATATAATAGGTTGGAGGGGAGACGAGGGGAACCACACAAGGGGGGATCCCCCCTTGCGCCGGCCAAGAGGGGGAGGAGGATTCCTCCCCCTACTCCAGTTCAGCCTCCCCTATAGGAAATGGGGGGCGCCACCCCTTTTGGACCCTTGTGGCCCAAGTTTGCCTTCCACCTCTTGGCCTTTTAAGACTCATTGATATTTAATTAATTATAAAAGCCTTCTAAAAATTACCAAAGCCTATTATTAATTTAACATCTCCAAAAAAATCTATATATTATTTATCGCTAATACCCGGTATTGCCCGGTAAACTCCAAAACCCTTTCGGTGACCCCGAAATGCTTCTGATTCCTCTTGAAACTATTTCAAATATTAACGAAACTATTTCACAAATAAATCCTCGTCACTCTCGTCCTACTAACACTCAGTAGATCATGATTATCTTAAGCTTGTGACTCTCTATGTTCGGTAATATATAGACATGAACAAAACTCCTTTGTTCAATGACCGATAGCAGAACCGTGGATGTCCATATCAATCCTATGAGTACACGAATGACATTCAAGTGAACCTTTAGTTATCATGTGCTACTCCCTTTGCTTCACGATACTTTACAAAGCTTGAAGTGAGATGTATTGGTATCCTCTTGAGTCATACACATGATCATTATATCGTTCTCCTCGTTACCGGTTTTGTTCTTTCTCATTGAAATGTTCTGGCATCCCCGTGACATAGTCACCTGTGTCTGTCCAGACTATGATAGATGTTGTCACACCGAGAGGTCCCTAAGAATATATCTCCATTGTCGGAGGAGCAAATTTCACTCTTGAGCTATCTATGCCCTTCTCAAACTTTTCGATGAACCTATAAGTTGTCATTATGATCACTGTGTTACATATGATGTTTGAGCAACCCCAAAGTCCACGGTACAGTAAGAAGTGACTATGATACTCTCATGGTCTATAAAACACATGTTAACACGCCATGTTATAACAATTGATTTCAGATGATATTAACTCAAAGTATAACAAACAAGTTTTGATTGATTCAATATGATCGTTCTTCTAACATCAGGCTCTCAATGTTGTTTTAGGACTATTGTTACACTTAACGATATCCTAAGATCCAGAAGACATGATCACCAATAACACTTGAGCCAGTCTTAGAGGCAAGACTAGGAACCTTATTTTACCGCTTATTATTCCATACGTGCATATGAGTTTTCCACTAAATCACACATTCCAGGATCATAGCAGTTATAGCATAGAATATAAACCCTTAATTATGAAAACAAAAATATAATAATACAATATTATTGCCTCTAGGACATATTTCCAATAGATATTTGGTTTAGGCAAGTGTTGATGCATAATATAGAGGATGACAATTTTGTAGGCCTTGTATGGAGAAGTTTATGTGCTTCACTAAAATAAATTTGGTGTTCCCATTTTGTGAAAGTCACTTCATGGAGGACAATTTGATTGTGCACTTATTCTATATGAACATTACAGAAAGTACCCCAACTAAGCACATCGTTATTTATTTATTTTCCCTCAGCCATATACATGTTCAAATGTGATTAAGCCCTTTATGTTACATATTCTTTGTCTATGGATGGTGTCTATTATGTTATTTATTCGGAGAATTTGCTTCAGAAGATGTGCATAGAGAGTGTTGATGGGGTTGTTATCTTTGTGACATATTGGAGACTGATTGAGCATATTCTATTAGTAGTGGTTATGAAAGTAATTGTGGAAGCTATTGAAATTCTTATGTTTAGATACACGTGAGGTTTTTTCATTGCGCAGTTAAGGAGTACTGTCAGAGTTTTATTCCAGTTTTGGCAATTTAGTGGAAAGGCAACCTATGGTGATTTATGAATTGCTCCCTACTTTTCGGGTATGTTTTGAATCTTGCAGTTTATGGTGTTATTGGGGCATGTGTCATGTACTACGACACATTGGAGTCTTGATTCTGTTAGTCATGCCATTTGTCTGCATAATCAATGGTTGCCAGCTTTCAACCTGTTCCAATGGACTAGTTTGCAAGGCAACATCATGGAGAGTAGTGTTGGTTGGTATGTGTATTGTCAGGATCAGGGTGTTTCTTTGCGTTATTCTTATACTCACAGATGGTTAACGCGTTCGTTGACTGGAAATTGGCATAAGTGTGCTTAGTGTTTCCTTGTGCTTAATGTTATCTTGTGTGCATTCTTAGTTGCTTCTACTCCTGAATTGTATTGTAACATCACTACCAATTTGTGGCATTTTCCGGCTTGTTCACATGCCAAAAATTGTAATTGAGTTATGTAGGAGAGGCATCTTGGTGGCTAGAGAAAAATATGAGGTTGCTTCCACTCAGTTATCCTTGTGCATTTGGGAAGTGTACACCTTGGTAGCTAGAGAAAACATGAGGTTGCTTCCCCTCAGTTAGCCTTGTGCATTTGGGAAGTACACACCTCGGTTTGGTGCAGTTATTGGTTAGTGACTACTCTTGACTATAAATGCTCATATTTGTGGGCTTTCTTTCTTTTCAAGCTGTCTTCTAGTGGTAGAAAATTATGTTTACCCTCTAGTATAATCTATTGGAATATTCTAAGGTACATCCAACAATTTGATGAAGTTATGGGTTACAGCCTAGTTTGCAAATTTTGGCTATGATTGGTGGCATTTGTATTAATTGTGATGCTTTGGATTCTATTTGGGAGAATTTGAGTTTGATATGCACATTCTACACCACTATACCACAATGGTGGCTATAGTGTTTATACACAAAGGAGAAGATGAACATAACAATATTTGGTAATAGCTCCATGCATGTTTTCCCATGTATTGTTGAGACAATTACTATATCTAGAGGATATGTTGTTCATCTGTTGCCTCTTTATGCTTAGCTAAAGATATTTTTCCCTTGTATGTGTCCATTGGGCAGTTTAGAGGCTTGGGGGTAATTTGTTTCCTCTATATAGTTACTATGGAGTTGTTGGGGAACGTAGTAATTTCAAAAAATTTCCTACGCACACGCAAGATCATGGTGATGCATAGCAACGAGGGGGAGAGTCTGATCTATGTACCCTTGTAGATCGCAATGGAAGCGTTGACACAACGTAGAGGAAGTAGTCGTACGTCTTCTTCCCGATCCGACCGATCCAAGCACCGTTACTCCGACACCTCCGAGTTCTTAGCACACGTACAGCTCGATGACGATCCCCGGGCTCCGATCCAGCAAAGCTTCGGGGAGGAGTTCCGTCAGCACGACGGCGTGGTGACGATCTTGATGTTCTACCGACGCAGGGCTTCGCCTAAGCTCTACAATGATATGATCGAGGTGGAATATGGTGGCAGGGGGTACCGCACACGGCTAAGGAACGATCTCAATGATCAACTTGTGTGTCTATGGGGTGCCCCCTGCCTCAGTATATAAAGGATGGAGGAGGAGGAGGCCGGCCAAGGCTATTGGTGCGGCCAGGATGGGAGTCCTACTAGGACTCCAAGTCCTAGTAGGAGTCCATCAAGAGGGGAGGAAGGGAGAAGGAAGTGGAGGAGTAGGAAAGGTGGCCGGCCCCCTTTTCCCTAGTCCAATTCGGACTAGAGGGGAGGGGGGGCGCAGCAGTCTTTTTCCTCTTCCCACTAAAGCCCATCAAGGCCCATTACTTCTCCCGTAACTACCCGGTACTCCAAAAAATACCCGAATCATTTGGAACCTTCCCGATGTCCGAATATAGTCGTCCAATATATCGATCTTTACGTCTCGACCATTTCGAGACTCCTCGTCATGTCCCCGATCTCATCCGGGACTCCGAACTCCTTAGGTACATCAAAACTCATAAACTCATAATATAACTGTCATCGAAACCTTAAGCGTGCGGACCCTACGGTTCGAGAACAATGTAGACATGACCGAGACACGTCTCCAGTCAATAACCAATAGCGGGACCTGGATGCCCATATTGGCTCCTACATATTCTATGAAGATCTTTATCGGTCAGACCGCATAACAACATACGTTGTTCCCTTTGTCATCGGTATGTTACTTGCCCGAGATTCGATCATCGGTATCCCAATACCTAGTTCAATCTCGTTACCGGCAAGTCTCTTTACTCGTTCCGTAATACATCATCTCACAACTAACATATTAGTTGCAATTCTTGCAAGGCTTATGTGATGTGCATTACCGAGAGGGCCCAGAGATACCTCTCCGACAATCGGAGTGAAAAATCCTATTCTCGAAATACGCCAACCCAACATCTACCTTTGGAGACACCTGTAATGCTCCTTTATAATCACCCATTTACGTTGTGACGTTTGGTAGCACCCAAAGTGTTCCTCCGGCAAACGGGAGTTGCATAATCTCATAGTCATAGGAACATGTATAAGTCATGAAGAAAGCAATAGCAACATACTAAACGATCGGGTGCTTAGCTAATGGAATGGGTCATGTCAATCAGATCATTCAACTAATGATGTGACCTCGTTAATCAAATAACAACTCTTTTGTCCATGGTTAGGAAACATAACCATCTTTGATTAACGAGCTAGTCAAGTAGAGGCATACTAGTGACACTTTGTTTGTCTATGTATTCACACATGTATTATGTTTCCGGTTAATACAATTCTAGCATGAATAATAAACATTTATCATGATATAAGGAAATAAATAATAACTTTATTATTGCCTCTAGGGCATATTTCCTTCAGTCTCCCACTTGCACTAGAGTCAATAATCTAGTTCACATCGCCATGTGATTTAACAGCAATAGTTCACATCACCATGTGATTAACACCCATAGTTCACATCATCATGTGACCAACACTCAAAGGGTTTACTAGAGTCAGTAATCTAGTTTACATATCTATGTGATTAACACCCAAAGAATACTAAGGTGTGATCATGTTTTGCTTGTGAGATAATTTTAGTCAACGGGTCTGTCATATTCAGATCCGTAAGTATTTTGCAAGTTCTATGTCTACAATGCTCTACACGGAGCTACTCTAGCTAATTGCTCCCACTTTCAATATGTATCTAGATTGAGACTTTAGATTCATCTGGATCAGTGTCAAAAACTTGCATCGGCATAACCCTTTACGACGAACCTTTTTGTCACGTCCATTCGAGAAACATCTCCTTATTTCACTATGGATAATTCTGACCGCTGTGTAGTGATCTACTCCTAGATCACTATTGTACTCCCTTGCCAAATCAATGCAGGGTATACAATAGATCTGGTATACAGCATGACATACTTTATAGAACCTATGGCCAAGGCATAGGGAATGACTTTCATTCTCTTTCTATCTTCTGCCGTGGAAGGGCTTTGAGTCTTACTCAACTTCACACCTTGTAATACAGGCAAGAACTCTTTCTTTGACTGCTCCATCTTGAACTACTTCAAAATCTTGTCAAGGTATGTACTCATTGAAAAAACTTATCAAGCGTCTTGATCCATCTCTATAGATCTTGAAGCTCAATATGTAAGCAGCTTCACCGAGGTCTTTCATTGAAAAACTCTTATTCAAGTATCCCTTTATGCTATCCAGAAATTCTATATCATTTCCAATCAGCAATATGTCATCCACATATAATATCAGAAATGCTACAGAGCTCCCACTCACTTTCTTGTAAATACAGGCTTCACCGAAAGTCTGTATAAAACCAAATGCTTTGATCACACTATCAAAGCGTTTATTCCAACTTCGAGATGCTTGCACCAGTCCATAAATGGATCGCTAGAGCTTGCACATTTTGTTACCTCCCTTTGGATCGACAAAACCTTCCGGTTGCATCATATACAACTCTTCTTCCAGAAATCCATTCAGGAATGCAGTTTTGACATCCATCTGCCATATTTCATAATCATAAAACATGGCAATTGCTAACATGATTCGGACAGACTTAAGCATCGCTACGGGTGAGAAGGTCTCATCGTAGTCAACCCCTTGAACTTGTCGAAAACCTTTTGCGACAAGTCGAGCTTTATAGACAGTAACATTACCGTCAGCGTCAGTCTTTTTCTTGAAGATCCATTTATTCTTAATTGCTCGCCGATCATCGGGCAAGTCAACCAAAGTCCATACTTTGTTCTCATTCATGGATCCCATCTCAGATTTCATGGCTTCAAGCCACTTTGCGGAATCTGGGCTCACCATCGCTTCTTCATAGTTCATAGGTTCATCATGATCTAGTAGCATGACTTCCAGAACAGGATTACCGTACCACTCTGGTGCGGATCTCACTCTAGTTTACCTACGAGATTCGGTAGTAACTTGATCTGAAGTTACATGATCATCATCATTAGCTTCCTCACTAATTGGTGTAGTAGTCACAGGAACAGATTTCTGTGATGAACTATTTTCCAATAAGGGAGAAGGTACAATTACCTTATCAAGTTTTCTACTTTCCTCCCACTCACTTCTTTCGAGAGAAACTCCTTCTCTAGAAAGGATCCATTCTTAGCAACGAATGTCTTGCCTTCGGATCTGTGATAGAAGGTGTACCCAACTGTCTCCTTTGGGTATCCTATGAAGACATATTTATCCGATTTGAGTTTGAGCTTATCGAGATGAAACTTTTTCACATAAGCATCGCAACTCCAAACTTTAAGAAACGACATCTTAGGTTTCTTGCCAAACCATAGTTCACACGGTGTCGTCTCAACGGATTTAGATGGTGCCCTATTTAACGTGAATGCAGTTGTCTCTAATGCATAACCCCAAAACGGTAGTGGTAGATCGGTAAGATAGATCATAGATTGTACTATATCCAATAAAGTACGGTTATGACGTTCGGACACACCATTATGCTGTGGTGTTCCAGGTGGCGTGCGTAGTGAAACTATTTCACATTGTTTTAACTGAAGACCAAACTCGTAACTCAAATATTTTACCTCTGCGATCATATCGTAGAAACTTTTATTTTCTCGTCACAATGATTTTCCACTTCACTCTGAAATTCTTTGAACTGTTCAAATGTTTCAGACTTATGTTTCATCAAGTAGATATCCCCATATCTGCTCAAATCATCTTGTGAAGGTCAGAAAATAATGATACCTGCTGTAGGCCTTAATATTCATTGGACCACATACATCAGTATGTATGATTTCCAACAAATCTGTTGCTTGCTTCATTCTTCTGGAGAACAGCGTTTTAGTCATCTTGCCCATAAGGCATGGTTCGCAAGCATCAAGTGATTCATAATCAAGTGATTCCAAAATCCCATCAGCATGGAGTTTCTTCATGTGCTTTACACCAATATGACCTAAACGGCAGTGCCACAAATAAGTTGCACTATCATTATTAACTTCGCATCTTTTGGTTTCAATATTATGAATATGTGTATCACTAAGATCGAGATCCAATGAACTATTTTCATTGGGTGTGTAACCATATAAGGTTTTATTCATGTAAACAGAACAACAATTTATTCTTTTACTTAAATGAATAACCGTATTACAATAAACATGATCAAATCATATTCATGCTCAACGCAAACACCAAATAACACTTATTTAGGTTCAACACTAATCCCGAAAGTATAGGGAGTGTGCGATGATGATCATATCAATCTTGGAACCACTTCCAACACACATCGTCACTTCACCCTTAACTAGTCTCTGTTTATTCTGCAACTCCCGTTTCGAGTTACTAATCTTAGCAACTGAACTAGTATCAAATACTGAGGGTTTGCTATAAACACTAGTAAAGTACACATCAATAACATGTATATCAAATATACTTATGTTCACTTTGCCATCCTTCTTATCCGCCAATCACTTGGGGTAGTTCCGCTTCCAGTGACCAGTCCCTTTGCAGTAGAAGCACTTAGTCTCAGGCTTAGGATCAGACTTGGGCTTCTTCACTTGAGCAGCAACTTGCTTGCCGTTCTTCTTGAAGTTCCCCTTCTTCCCTTTGCCCTTTTCTTGAAACTAGTGGTCTTGTCAACCATCAACACTTGATGTTTTTCTTGATTTCTACCTTCGTTGATTTCAGCATCACGAAGAGCTTGGGAGTTGTTTCCGTTATCCCTTGCATATTATAGTTCATCATGAAGTTCTACTAACTTGGTGATGGTGACTAGAGAATTCTGTCAATCACTATGTTATCTGGAAGATTAACTCCCACTTGATTCAAGCGATTGTAGTACCCAGACAATCTGAGCACATGCTCACTAGTTGAGCGATTCTCCTCCATCTTTTAGCTATAGAACTTGTTGGAGACTTCATATCTCTCAACTCGGGTATTTGCTTGAAATATTAACTTCAACTCCTGGAACATCTCATATGGTCCATGACGTTCAAAACGTCTTTGAAGTCCCGATTCTAAGCCATTAAGCATGGTGCACTAAACTATCAAGTAGTCATCATATTGAGCTAGCCAAACGTTCATAACGTCTGCATCTGCTCCTGCAATAGGTCTGCCACTTAGCGGTGCATCAAGGACATAATTCTTCTGTGCAGCAATGAGGATAAACCTCAGATCACGGATCCAATCCGCATCATTGCTACTAACATCTTTCAACACAATTTTCTCTAGGAACATATCAAAAATAAACACAGGGAAGCAACAACGCGAGCTATTGATCTACAACATAATTTGCAAAATACTACCAGGAGTAAGTTCATGATAAATTTAAGTTCAATTTAATCATATTACTTAAGAACTCCCACTTAGATGGACATCCCTCTAATCCTCTAAGTGATCACGTGATCCAAATCAACTAAACCATGTTCGATCATCACGTGAGATGGAGTAGTTTCATTGGTGAACATCACTATGTTGATCATATCTACTATATGATTCACGCTCGACCTTTCGATCTCCGTGTTCCGAGGCCATATCTGTATATGCTTGGCTCGTCAAGTATAACCTGAGTATTCCGCGTGTGCAACTGTTTTGCACCCGTTGTATTTGAACGTAGAGCCTGTCACACCCGATCATCACGTGGTGTCCCAGCACGAAGAACTTTCGCAACGGTGCATACTCAAGGAGAACACTTCTTGATAATTAGTGAGAGATCATCTTAAAATGCTACCATCAAACTAAGCAAAATAAGATGTATAAAAGATAAACATCATATGCAATCAAAATATGTGACATGATATGGCCATCATCAACTTGCTTCTTTGATCTCCATCTCCAAAATAATGTCATGATCTATATCGTCACCGGCATGACACCATGATCTCCATCATCTTGATCTATATCAATGTGTCGTCACGTGGTCGTCTCGCCAACACTTGCTCTTGCAACTATTGCTATCGCATAGCGATAAAGTAAAGCAATTATTGGGCGCTTGCATCTTATGCAATAGACAGACAACCATAAGGCTTTTGCCAGTTGCCGATAAGTTCAACAAAACATGATCATCTTATACAGCAACTTATAACTCATCACATTTTGACCATATCACATCACAACATGCCCTGCAAAAACAAGTTAGACGTCCTCTACTTTGTTGTTGCAAATTTTACGTGGCTGCTACGGGTTTTAAGTAAGAACCAATCTCACCTACGCATCAAAACCACAACGATAGTTTGTCAAATAGACTCTGTTTTAACCTTCTCAAGGACCGGGCATAGCCACACTCGGTTCAACTAAAGTTGGAGAGACAGTCGCCCGCAAGCCATCTATGTGCAAAGCACGTCGAGGGAACCGGTCTCGCGTAAGCGTACGCGTAAGGTTGGTCCGGGTCGTCTCGTCCAACAATATCGCCGAACCAAAGTATGACATGCTGGTAGGCAGTATGACTTATATCGTCCACAACTCACTTGTGTTCTACTCGTGCAAATAACATCAAACCATAAAACCTAGGCTCGGATGCCACTGTTGGGGAACATAGTAATTTAAAAAAATTCCTACGCACACGCAAGATCATGGTGATGCATAGCAACGAGGGGGAGAGTCTGATCTACGTACCCTTGTAGATCGCAACGGAAGCGTTGACACAACGTAGAGGAAGTAGTCGTACGTCTTCTTCCCGATCCGACCGATCCAAGCACCGTTACTCCGACACCTCCAAGTTCTTAGCACACGTACAGCTCGATGACGATCCCCGGGCTCCGATCCAGCAAAGCTTCGGGGAGGAGTTCCGTCAGCACGACGGCGTGGTGACGATCTTGATGTTCTACCGACGCAGGGCTTCGCCTAAGCTCTACAACGATATGATCGAGGTGGAATATGGTGGCAGGGGGTACCGCACACGGCTAAGGAACGATCTCAATGATCAACGTGTGTGTCTATGGGGTGCCCCCTGCCTCAGTATATAAAGGATGGAGGAGGAGGAGGCCGGCCAAGGCTATTGGTGCGGCCAGGATGGGAGTCCTACTAGGACTCCAAGTCCTAGTAGGAGTCCATCAAGAGGGGAGGAAGGGAGAAGGAAGTGGAGGAGTAGGAAAGGTGGCCGGCCCCCTTTTCCCTAGTCCAATTCGGACTAGAGGGGAGGGGGGGCGCAACAGTCTTTTTCCTCTTCCCACTAAAGCCCATCAAGGCCCATTACTTCTCCCGTAACTACCCGGTACTCCGAAAAATACCCGAATCACTCGGAACCTTTCCGATGTCCGAATATAGTCGTCCAATATATCGATCTTTACGTCTCGACCATTTCGAGACTCCTCGTCATGTCCCCGATCTCATCCGGGACTCCGAACTCCTTCGGTACATCAAAACTCATAAACTCATAATATAACTGTCATCGAAACCTTAAGCGTGCGGACCCTACGGTTCGAGAACAATGTAGACATGACCGAGACACATCTCCAGTCAATAACCAATAGCGGGACCTGGATGCCCATATTGGCTCCTACATATTCTACGAAGATCTTTATCGGTCAGACCGCATAACAACATACGTTGTTCCCTTTGTCATCGGTATGTTACTTGCCCGAGATTCGATCGTCGGTATCCCAATACCTAGTTCAATCTCGTTACCGGCAAGGCTCTTTACTCGTTCCGTAATACATCATCTCACAACTAACATATTAGTTGCAATGCTTGCAAGGCTTATGTGATGTGCATTACCGAGAGGGCCCAGAGATACCTCTCCGACAATCGGAGTGACAAATCCTATTCTCGAAATACGCCAACCCAACATCTACCTTTGGAGACACCTGTAATGCTCCTTTATAATCACCCATTTACGTTGTGACGTTTGGTAGCACCCAAAGTGTTCCTCCGGCAAACGGGAGTTGCATAATCTCATAGTCATAGGAACATGTATAAGTCATGAAGAAAGCAATAGCAACATACTAAACGATCGGGTGCTAAGCTAATGGAATGGGTCATGTCAATCAGATCATTCAACTAATGATGTGACCTCGTTAATCAAATAACAATTCTTTTGTCCATGGTTAGGAAACATAACCATCTTTGATTAACGAGCTAGTCAAGTAGAGGCATACTAGCGACACTTTGTTTGTCTATATATTCACACATGTATTATGTTTCCGGTTAATACAATTCTAGCATGAATAATAAATATTTATCATGATATAAGGAAATAAATAATAACTTTATTATTGCCTCTAGGGCATATTTCCTTCAGGAGTTCACTGAGGTTTTCCAGTTGTGGAAAATTACTTGAAATTCTCCATTGTGACCATCAACAGTGGTGTGACCTTTATTGTGATGGCCATTGCTCCATTTGGATAGTCTGTATTATGTTCCACTTCAGATGGAGGCTAGTCAACTGTTTGTCCAAAGATTGAATGAGTAGCAGGTGTGTAACATTTGAGGTGGAGATTCCCTTATTATTTATAATCCGTCACTCAACAACATTTTCTGCCATTGTTCAAGCAATTTGAGAGAGAATACTGCCTAAGAGAAAGTAGTCCACCATAGTGATGTTGTGGGACCGAGGATGATGTGTGATGTGATTGTACTTGTCAGTTAGCCCCTTGTGGCGATTCCAACATGTTTGATGCTATGAAGAAATTAAGTGGAATCATTCGTTGTCAATCAAGTGTGATAGGTGGGCTAACATTGCTGAATTTACTTTGATGGTCGCATTTCATATTATGTATGAGGAGCCAAGCTCATACATAAAGATGATTGTCGAGTGTGATGCAACTAGTTGAGCTCAAGCACTGACAATCACATCCCCTGTAATATTGCACAAATAGAGGCTGAAAAGAGAGCAAATAAGGGCATCATCCGAAAGAGTGACATGCAACCCGGACAATTCAAAATTTGGCCATACGCCAGGGTTGTAGCATAGACAGTTCGGCTAGGTAGTCTAACCTATTGTTGTTTTGAGGACACAAGCCAAACGACCAGGGGGAGCCAAACAGTCCAGGCATTGGTCGAACATCCGACAAGCAGCCCAGACGAAGACATCCCCTGACTTACTATCTAGGCTAATGTCTGACTTAAAGAAAAATGTTGTAATGTTTCTGGGCGAGTACTCGAACGTCCGGCTAGCAGCTCAGACAATCCGGCCAAACAGTGAACTTGAGAATTTGGCCAAATGGAAATTTGAACAAAGGTAGACTTATTTGGCTTCGGACTTTTGTGAATGATATGAGTGAATTGTGTATAGGTGATACTGACTTGAGAAAATCCATAATGAACCCCTTTGATCATATATGTCAAAATATAAATGGAAAATATATGCTTCTTGTTGTCATTTCACCTTTCTTAAGTCATATCATTTGGGGGGGGGCTACGATCCACACACATAATTTCCTTGGGGACTAAAACCTGTGTATTAACTTACCTCCTATATATACATTGCCATCAACATAAAAAATATGCTTAAAGGCATGATTGCACTTTCAACTAGATAGGCTGTGAACCTCGCCAGCTCATCATGCAACAATGTGCATGGTCGTTGCATGCCCTAGGTTGCTGGTCTGCATTGCCTAGCACGACTCATGCCGCCGCCGCCGTTGACCGAATTAGACCGGTTTGCTGCACAACACATCTCGTCGAGAGCGCCTACTTCACATGGCTTTTAGCTTGCCGACAACTTCATAACTATGTGCCAACCTAGCTCATGATACCACAGTGTGCATGACGATGATCAGTCGAGGACAAGTAATCACACAAGCACAAGCATGACAACCAAATTTGTTAACGAGTTCAGCAACATGTACCAAATCATACGATACATAGGACGACAAGCACGCCCCGACCATCAGACAACACTCCGACCACCCGCCATGACTGATCCGGCCACCCCTACCACGAGTTCCCAGACTGTCCCTCTCATGATCCATGTCTAGCCTGCCAACTTATGTCAAATTTATTTCGCTACCGGTGGTGCCCTTATATAATAGGCTCGGATTACACATGTCCGACTCAAACACCTAATCCTCAAGTAATTAGAAGTCCAGCTGTAGCACAACTTTACACATAATATTCGACTTCTTTTTAACAAAAAACGTTGATGTTAATGAACTTCATTGTCTTTGTGGTGTCTGATACGTCTCCAATGTATCTATAATTTTTTATTGTTCCATGCTATTATATTATCTGTTTTGGATGTTTAATTGGCTTTAATATGCACTTTTATATTATTTTTGGGACTAACCTATTAACCGAAGGCCCAGTGCAAATTATTGTTTTTTGCCTATTTCGGTGTTTCGCAGAAAAGGAATATCAAATGGAACGAAACCTTTGCAGGGATCTTTTTTTTGGAACAAACGCAATCCAGGAGACTTGGAGTGGAGGTCAAGGAAGCAATGAGGCGGCCATGAGGTAGGGAGGCACGCCCAGGGGGTAGGGCGCCCCCACCCTCATGGGCCCCATGGAGCTCCACCGACCTACTTCTTTCGCCTATATATACTCTTATACCCTGAGAACATCTAGGGGAGCCACGAAACCACTTTTCCACTACCGCAACCTTCTATACCCATGAGATCCCATCTAGGGACCTTTTTCGGCGATCTGCCGGAGGGGGGATTCGATCACGGAGGGCTCCTACATCAACACCATAGCCTCTCCGATGACGTGTGAGTAGTTTACCACAGACCTTCGGGTCCATAGTTATTAGCTAGATGGCTTCTTCTCTCTCTTTGGTTCTCAATACAAAGTTCTCCTCGATGTTCTTGGAGATCTATTTGATGTAATACTTTTTGTGGTGTGTTTGCCGAGATCCGATGAATTGTGGGTTTATGATCAAGATTATATATGAACAATATTTGATTCTTCTCTGAATTCTTATATGCATGATTTGATATCTTTGCAAGTCTCTTTGAATTATCAGTTTGGTTTGGCCTACTAGATTGATCTTTCTTGCAATGGGAGAAGTGCTTAGCTTTGGGTTCAATCTTGTAGTGCTCGATCCCAGTGACAAAAAGGGAACCACATGTATTGTATTATTTCCATCGAGGATAAAAAGATAGGGTTTATATCATATTGCTTGAGTTTATCCCTCTACATCATGTCATCTTGCCTAATGCGTTACTCTGTTCTTATGAACTTAATACTCTAGATGCATGTTGGATAGCGATCAATGTGTGGAGTAATAGTAGTAGATGCGGAATCGTTTCGGTCTACTTGACACAGACGTGATGCCTATGTTCATGATCATGCCTAGATATTCTCATAACTATGCGCTTTTTTATCAATTGCTCGGCAGTAATTTGTTCACCCACCATAGTATATGCTATCTTGAGAGAAGCCACTAGTGAAACCTATGGCCCTTGGGTCTACTTTACATCATATAAGTTTCCGATCTACAATTCTAGTTTACTATTTATTTTGCAATATTTACTTTTCAATCTATACAACAAAAATACCAAAAATATTTACCTTATTACCTTTATCAAATCTCACTTTTTTGCAAGTGGCCGTGAAGGGATTGACAACCCCTTTATCGCGTTGGTTGCAAGGTTCTTGATTGTTTGTGCAGGTACTAGGTGACTTACGTGTAGTCTCCTACTAGATTGATACCTTGGTTCTCAAAAACTGAGGGAAATAGTTACACTACTTTGCTGCATCACCCTTTCCTCTTCAAGGGAAAACCAACGCATGATCAAGAGGTAGCAAGAAGGATTTTTGGCGCCATTGCCGGGGAGATCTACGCTCAAGTCAAGACATACCAAGTACCCATCACAAACTCTTATCCCTCGCATTTGCCATTTGCCTCTCGTTTTCCTCTCCCCCACTTCACCTTTGTCGTTTTATTCGCCCTTTTTCCGTCCGCTTCTTTTTGCTAGCCTCTTGTTTGATTGTGTGTTGGATTGATTCTTTGTCACAATGGCTCAAGACAATACTAAATTATGTGATTTTCCAATACCAACAACACTACTTTTATTAGCACTCCGATTGCTCCTACCACCGATGCTGAATCTTGTGAAATCAATACGGCTTTGTTGAATCTTGTTATGAAAGATCAATTTTCTAGACTTCCTAGTGAAGATGCCGCTACCCATCTAAAAAATTTCGTTGATTTGTGTGATATGCAAAGAAAGATGTGGATAATGATATTGTTAAATTGAAGCTATTTCCGTTTTCGCTTAGAGATCATGCTAAAACTTGGTTCTCTTCTTTGCCTAAAAATACTATTGATTCATGGAATAAGTGTAAAGATACTTTTATCTCTAAGTATTTTCCTCCCGCTAAGATCATCTCTCTTAGAAACAATATTATGAATTTTAAGCAACTTGATCATGAGCATGTTGCACAAGCTTGGGAGAGCATAAAATTAATGATACCTAATTGTCCTACACATGGTTTGAATTTATGGATGATTATACAAAAAAATTATGCTGGATTGAATTTTGCTTCTAGAAATCTTTTAGATTCGGCCGCGGGAGGCACTTTTATGGAAATCACTTTCGAAGAAGCTACCAAACTCCTAGATAATATTATGGTCAATTATTCTCAATGGCACACCCAAAGATCCACTGGTAAAAAAGTTCATGCTATTGAAGAGATTTGTTTTGAGTGGAAAGATGGATGAACTTATGAAATTGTTTGCTAATAAGAGTGTTTCTTCTGACCCTAATGATATGTCTTTGTCCACTTTGATTGAGAATAATAATGAATCTATGGATGTGATTTTGTTGGTAGGAACAATTTTGGTAACAACGCGTATAGAGGAAATTTTAATTCTAGGCCGTTTCCTAGTAATTCCTCTAATAATTATGGTAATTCCTACAACAACTCTTATGGAAATTTTAATAATATGCCCTCGTATTTTGAGACTAGTGTTAAAGAATTTATGAATTCGCAAAAGAATTTCAATGCTTTGCTTGAAGAAAAATTGCTTAAGATTGATGAGTTGGCTAGGAACGTGGATAGAATTTCTCTTGATGTTGATTCTTTGAAACTTAGATCTATTCCATCTAAGCATGATATCAATGAGTCTCTCAAAGCCATGAGAATTTCCATTGATGAGTGCAAAGAAAGAACCGCTAGGATGCGTGCTAAAAAAAGATTGCTTCGTGAATGCGTGTTCTTTTAGTTTTCATAATAATAATGATGAAGATCTAAAAGTGATTGATGTGTATCCTATTAAATCTTTGTTTTCCAATATGAATCTTGATAAAGATGGGACTGGAGATGAGTCAACTTTAGTTAAAAGGCGTCCCAATGATTCAGAGTGTTTAGATCTTGATGCAAAAATTGGTAAAAGTGGGATTGAAGAGGTCAAAACTTTACATAGCAATTGTAACGATCCGAACCCATGGGGTCCAAATCTTCTGAGCTTTCTGTGCTATCCCTGGATCAAAAGCTAGCACACCCAGCACAAATATTAATATCAAGCACAAACATCATTTTATTACATCGAAGATCCAAAGTTCAACTTATTACAACTCTCTCAGCTGAAGGCTGAGTTACATAGCGGAAGCAAATAACATAATAATAATCCCGAGCCCATCAATCGCCACAAGGCTAGTTGAGTGTAGCTCCATAGCCCTATCTCGTCACTCATCATCTGCACATGACACATATAGGTAAGTACTTTGAATGTACTCGCAAGTTGCAACAAGAGTGATAACAAATATTCATGTTGGGTTGGTGTCTAGGGTTTATTTGCGAAAAGCCAAATTTTCCCTAGAATATAAACAAAATAAATAAATCGAGTTTTGATAAACATTTTTTAAAACATAGAGTTTAAGTGAATACTTGGATATCCGCACCAAGATTCACAAAAAAATAAATTTTCTCCTTCAGGTTGAAGTAAAACACCCCACTGTGTTAACTTCCACCTAACCCTTTACAAAATAGCTTTGAGAAAAGAGAGGGGAGATTCTTCTTCAGTCCAAGTCTTCAGTTGCTCAAAATTGCCCGTAATCGGGGGCACGGCTAATCAATTAGGTTAAACCCTCTGCAGAGGTCGTACACGTTCCCCACATGACACAACCAACCCCGTTTACCGTTACACACTTGGGTGTACGACTAGGAGAAGATTGCGACGAAGCCTTTCCGTAACAGCCCCCTATACTTGACCAAACCGCCCGCAACTTATGCAATGAAAGCCCCTCTCCGATGGCGGTCCTGAGGTAAGGGTTTCTCGTTAGTACTAAGCTAAGCCAGAGCCCATAGTAGCATGTGGCTGTATTGGAAGCTACATCAAACTGTACTTGGAAGATCTCATTCCCCTGGACGGTGGTCCCCACCAAAAACATGTGTGCAAGAACCCAGTCGGGCGCATTCACTGCAAGACCCCGATGGGCGCAATAACTTGTAGACGCTCCCGTCATACCATTCCGCCCAGGGAGTAGAAGTAAAAAATAATATAGTTTTTGCTTTTTCAAAATATTTTCTAAATCATTGTTCCAAGGAAACAAGTTTGTAATTTTCAAAATATTTGGTCCACCCCCAACTACAAGCATGGCTAAGCGTATAGTCCAATAGCATTGGATCCTAGGGCTTTACTACTAGCAAAATATTTGCAAAAACAACGATATAAAACCCTACACATGCATACTACTTGCTTTGAAAGTCAATGCAAAATTAAACACGGGTATGGTCAAGGTTGCAACTTGCCTCCTGACTCGCAGCAACACGGTTCTACCTCCTCGTAGAATTCGCCTTCGCACTCGTCGCAATCTAACACAATAAAGAACTTAAGTAAGTCACTCCACCTATCAAACATTCACATAACAAGTGCTCAAGAAAAACCATCCAACACACAATTCATGCCAAACAACCCTAGCAAGTATATCCATATGATTTGAGTTTATGCAATTTGATCAGTTCCTATGTATGGCTTATAGTTCATGTTAATAAACTAATTAATAATCCTCTAACTCTAAATTTTTATGACGACAACAACTAACCAGAAAGGTTTTCTACGGATAAATCTAATGGTTTTAACAATGAAACAAATTTTAGTTTAACGAGTTTATTAAAGGATAATCAAAGGAGGTCAAAATTAGGTATTCTTCTAAAACAGTAACTAAACCTTACTGAAAAAATATTCTATGAGTTCTAGCAGATTGGTATGATTCCAAGGACCAATTTTCATATGTAAAATTTTTTCATATCACTCACAGAATAAAAGATTCAGTAAAAATACTCAAATTATCATTAAATCAAAACGAAATTTTAATTAGCATAAAAGTGAGATTTCGATTTTTTATAATAAACTAGAGGTCCGCAGCTATCCAGTGATATCTTATTTGTCAAATTTGGATAAGCGGTTTAAAAGATGTGATTTTTCTAAGTTGGGCTAAATTTCTGGAAAAGAAACGAGGTAAGAAAAAGAGTCGCCACGTGGCAAAATTCTATAGGCTAATACTATTTTGTTTTTTTTAACAGAAAGAGGGCTGGCCTCACCGGAGGAGTTGGCCGGCGATGGACAACAAACTTGGCGTGCTCTCGCTCGATGATGCGGATGTCTTGGGCAACAAAAGAGAGGTGGATGGAGTAGAGGAAGTCAAGGAAAACTTGCTGGACACCAAAACGCGCTCGGAACCGTCCTCTGGTGACCGTGATGCGTCGCCGGAGTTGGGCGGAGCTCCGACAAGATGCGTACTCCGGCTTAGAAAAACAAAGAATCGGCGTGTTAGGATGATGCCCAAGGTCGAGATATGAAGGATGGAAGAGTTAGAATGTCTGCTTCACCTCGGACTCGCCGGAACCTTCCACGAACAGCACCAGTGTCACACAACTCCGGTGAGCAATTCACGACGATGGGTAGGGGTATAAGCTCCCGAAGGAGAGGGTTTCGGGCAAGGAGAGAGATGTGAGGGGAGGGGGCCTTTTATAGGATGCAGGGGAGGTCGGAACGTTGCAGGGCGTCGTCGGAATTATGGCGCCTTCATGGTGGCTGTTTCCGGTGTTCTAATGGCC
Organism: Triticum monococcum; assembly: GCA_034509565.1. NCBI lineage: Eukaryota > Viridiplantae > Streptophyta > Magnoliopsida > Poales > Poaceae > Triticum > Triticum monococcum. The sequence goes on from CM067844.1 coordinate 39,846,848, forward strand.
ATTAGGGCGCAGTTTAGTGCGGGTAACGGAAGAGTAGAAGTTAGGGCGGAGTGGGAGTCCGTTCAGAGCGGATTTGGGGCGAGGTAGAGGAGGGGAGGGGTCGGGCGCGAGTGGGGTGCGGGCGCTGGCTCGTTGCCTGAGTCTGACGAGAGGTTGAGGACGACCAGGGTCGTGAAGAGATTGAAGAAAAGGAGGGAGAGAAAAGAAAAAAAAAGAAAAACAAAAGAGAAAAGACCCTGGGCCAGTGCTGCGTGCATTGTAGGTCCAACTCGTAGTGTTGTGCTCGTATGCGTAGCTAGCTTGGGAAATAAGAGTGGACTTAAGCCCCGTGAGCTAATTAGATTAGGATTACTAATAATGTACTAAGTGTAGGAAAGTTAAAGGAAACATAAAATAACAATTTCACACAACAAACTTATTAGTTGGGGTCTGGAAAAAAAACTACGCACTTAACTTAGTTTGTGTGCACCTACTTATTTAGATGCCTTGACATAATTAAATTACTCAAAACACAATATAGGGATAATATTCCTACTGTTCGGTTAAATAGTAATATGGAAATTGCAATTTTTGTATAGGTTGTCATTCTAACACTTTAATAATGAAAAGCAATCATAAACACTTAAAATTATTCAAATAATGATCAAATTACACAAAATGCTCATGCTCCAATATAACATTCCAAATTAAAAATTTGGAATGTTACAGCAATGAATCCACTATTTTGGATTTCAAGGAATTTAATTACGATAATTGCTCTTTGATAGATTGTATTTCCTTGTTGCAATCCGTGTTAAATTCTCCTCATGCTTATGATCAAAATAAAGCTTTTACTAAACATATCATTGATGCTTTAATGCAATCTCATGAAGAAAAACTTGAATTAGAAATTTCTATCCATAGAAAACTTTATGATGAGTGAGAACCTACTATTAAAATTAAGATTAAAGATCACGAATGATATGCTTTATGTGATTTGGGTGCTAGTGTTTCCATGATTCCAAAAACTTTGTGTGATGTGTTAGGTTTCCGTGAATTTGATGATTGTTCTTTAAATTTGCATCTTGCGGATTCCACCATTAAGAAACCTATGGAAAGGATTAATGATGTTTTTATTGTTGCAAATAAGAATTATGTGCCCATAGATTTCATCGTTCTTGATATAGATTGCAATCCTACATGTCCTATTATTTTCGGTAGACCTTTGCTTGGAACGATTGGTGCAATTATTGACATGAAAGAAGGAAACATTATATTACAATTTCCGTTAATGAAAGTCATGGAACACTTTCCTAGAAAAAAAATTAAATTGCCTTATGAATCAATTATGAGAGCCACTTATGGATTGCATACCAAAGATGACAATACCTAGATCTATTCTTGCTTTTATGCCTAGCTAGGGGCGTTAAATGATAGTGCTTGTTGGGAGGCAACCCAATTTTATTTTTGTTCCTATTTAGTAATAAATAAATCATCTATCCTCTATTATGATTGTGTTTTTCATGTTTTAATTAGTGTTTGTGCCAAGTAAAGCTTTAGGATCTTCTTGGGTGATTGTTATTTGATATTGCTGAAAAAACAGAAAGTATGCGCTCACGAGAATAATTTTCATTTTTTACCAGAGATCGATAAAATACCAATTCCAACTGCAGTAGATCAATATACAAATTATTTAGGACTTCCTAAGTTTTCAGGATTTTTGGAGTTACAGAAGTATTCTAAACCTACAGATTACTGCAGACTATTCTATTTTTGACAGATCCTGTTTTTCGTGTGTTGTTTGCTTATTTTGATGAATCTATGGCTAGTATCGGGAGGTATGAACCATAGAGAAGTTGGAATAAAGTAGTTTTAACACCAATATAAATAAAAAATGAGTACATTACAGTACCTTGAAGTGGTGGTTTGTTTTCTTATACTAACGGAACTCATAAGATTTTCTGTTGAGTTTTGTGTTGTGAAGTTTTCAAGTTTTTTGGGTAGAGATTTGATGGATTTTGGAATAAGGAGTGGCAAGAGCCTAAGCTTGGGATTCCCAAGGTAAAATCAAAGTAAAACCAAAAGCCTAAGCTTGGGGATGCCCTGGAAGGCATCTCCACTTTCGTCTTCGTCTACCGGTAACTTTACTTGAGGCTATATTTTTATTCACCACATGATATGTGTTTTGCTTGGAGCGTCTTGTATGATTTGAGTCTTTGCTTTTTAGTTTACCACAATCATCCTTGTTGTACACACCTTTTTGGAGAGACACACATGAATCGGAATTTATTAGAATACTCTATGTGCCTCACTTATATCTTTTGAGCTAGATAATTTTGCTCTAGTGCTTCACTTATATCTTTTTAGAGTACGGTGGTGGTTTTATTTTATAGAAATTATTGATCTCTCATGCTTCACTTATATTATTTTGAGAGTCTTTTAGAACATCATGGTAATTTGTTTTGGTTATGAAACTAGTCCTAGTATAATAGGCATCCAAGATGGGTATAATAAAAACTTCCATATAAAGTGCATTGAATACTATGAGAAGTTTGACACTTGATGGTTGTTTTGAGATATGAAGATGGTGATATTAGAGTCATGCTAGTTGAGTAGTTGTGAATTTGAGAGATACTTGTGTTAAAGTTTGTGATTCACGTAGCATGCACGTATGGTGAACAGTTATGTGATGAAGTCGAAGCATGATTTATTTTTTGATTGTCTTCCTTATGAGTGGCGGCTGGGGACAAGCGATGGTCTTTTCCTACCAATTTATCCCCCTAGGATCATGCGCGTAGTACTTTGTTCGATAACTAATAGATTTTTGCAATAAGTACGTGAGTTTTTTATGACTAATGTTGAGTCCATGAATTATACGCACTCTCACCCTTCCACGATTGCTAGCCTCTCTAGTACCGTGCAACTTTCGCCGGTACCATAAACCCACCATTTATCTTCCTCAAAACAGCCACCATACCTACCTATTATGGCATTTACATAGCCATTCCGAGATATATTGCCATGCAACTTTCACTGTTCCATTTATTATGACACGCTTCATCATTGTCACATTGCTTTGCATGATCATGTAGTTAGCATCGTATTTGTGGCAAAGTCATCGTTCATAATTTCATACATGTCACTCTTGATTCATTGCACATCCGGTACACCGCCAGAGGCATTCACATAGAGTCATATTTTGTTCTAAAGTATCAAGTTGTAATTCTTGAGTTCTAAGTAAATAAAAGTGTGATGATCATCATCATTAGAGCATTGTCCCAAGTGAGGAAAGGATGATGGATACTATGATTCCCCCACAAGTCAGGATGAGACTCCAGACGAAAAATAAAAAAAGGAAAAGAAAGAGGCCATAAAAAAGAGAGAAAATGCCCAAAAAATGAGAGAAAAAGAGAGAAGGGGCAATGTTACTATCCTTTTTCCACACTTGTGATTCAAAATAGCACCATGATCTTTATGATAGAGAGTCTCCTATTTTGTCACATTCATATACTAGTGGGAATTTTTCATTATATATCTTTTCTTGTATATTCCAATGATGAGCTTCCTCAAAATGCCCTAGGTCTTCGTGAGCAAGCAAGTTGGATGCACACCCACTTAGTTTCTTTTTGAGCTTTCATACACTTATAGCTCTAATGCATCCGTTGCATGTCAATCCCTACTCACTCACATTGATATCTATTGATGGGCATCTTCATAGCTCGTTGATACGCCTAATTGATGTGAGACTATCTTCTCCTTTTTGTCTTCTCCACAACCATCATTCTATTCCACCTATAGTGCTATATCCATGGCTCACGCTCATGTATTGCGTGAAGATTGAGAAAGTTTGAGAACATCAAAAGTATGAAACAATTGATTGGCTTGTCATCGGGGTTGTGCATGATTTAAATATTTTGTGTGATGAAGATAGAGCATAGCCAGACTATATGATTTTGTAGGGATAGCTTTCTTTGGCCATGTTATTTCAAGAAGACATAATTGCTTGGTTAGTATGCTTGAAGTATTATTGTTTTTATTTTAATATTAAACTTTTGTCTTGAATCTTTCGGATCTGAATATTCATGCCACAATAAAGAGAATTACATTGAAAATTATGTTAGGTAGCATTCCACATCAAAAATTCTGTTTTTATCAGTTACATACTCGAGGACGGGCAAGAATTAAGGTTGGGGATGCTTTATACGTCTCCAAAGTATCTATAATTTTTTATTGTTCCATGATATTATATTATCTGTTTTGGATGTTTAATGGGCTTTAATATGCACTATTATATTATTTTTGGGACTAACCTATTAACCGAAGGCCCAGTGCAAATTGTTGTTTTTCTGCCTATTTCAGTGTCTCGCAGAAAAGGAATATCAAATGGAACGAAACCTTCGCGGGGATCTTTTTTGGAACAAACGCAATTCAGGAGACTTGGAGTGGAGGTCAAGGAAGCAACGAGGCGGCCACGATGTAGGGAGGCGCGCCCCCACCCTCATGGGCCCCATGGAGTCCACCGACCTACTTCTTTCGCCTATATATACTCTTATACCCTGAAAACATCCAGGGGAGCCACGAAACCACTTTTCCACTGCGGCAACCTTCTATACCCATGAGATCCCATCTAGGGACCTTTTCCGGCGATCTGCTGGAGGGGGATTCGATGACGGAGGGCTTCTACATCAACACCATAGCCTCTTCGATGATGTGTGAGTAGTTTACCATAGACCTTTGGGTCCATAGTTATTAGCTAGATGGCTTCTTCTCTCTCTTTGGTTCTCAATACAAAGTTCTCCTCGATGTTCTTGGAGATCTATTCGATGTAATCCTTTTTGCGATGTGTTTGCCGAGATCTGATGAGTTGTGGGTTTATGATCAAGATTTTCTATGAACCATATTTGATTCTTCTCTGAATTCTCATATGCATGATTTGATATCTTTGCAAGTCTCTTCGAATTATCAGTTTGGGTTGGCCTACTATATTGATCTTTCTTGCAATGGGAGAAGTGCTTAGCTTTGGGTTCAATCTTGCGGTGCTCGATCCCAATGACAGAAAGGGAACCGACATGTATTGTATTGTTGCCGTCGAGGATAAAAAGATAGGGTTTATATCATATTGCTTGAGTTTATCCCTCTACATCATGTCATCTTGCTTAATGTGTTACTCTATTCTTATGAACTTAATACTCTAGATGCATGCTGGATAGCGGTCGATGTGTGAAGTAATAGTAGTAGATGCAGAATCGTTTTGGTCTACTTGACACGGACGTGATGCCTATGTTCATGATCATGTCTATATATTCTCATAACTATGCGCTTTTCTATCAATTGCTCGGCAGTAATTTGTTCACCCATCGTAATATATGCTATCTTGAGAGAAGCCACTAGTGAAATCTATGCCCCCCGGATCTACTTTACATCATATGAGTTTCCGATCTACTGTTCTAGTTTACTATTTATTTTACAATATTTGCTTTTCAATCTATACAACAAAAATACCAAAAATATTTATCTTATAATCTTTATCAGATCTCACTTTTGCAAGTGGTCGTGAAGGGATTGACAACCCCTTTATCGCGTTGGTTGCAAAGTTCTTGATTGTTTGTGCAGGTACTAGGTGACTTGCGTGTAGACTCCTACTGGATTCATACCTTGATTCTCAAAAACCGAGGGAAATACTTATGCTACTTTGCTACATCATCCTTTCCTCTTCAAGGGAAAACCAACACATGTTCAAGAGGTAGCAATGTCAAGAGATAGTTGGTGCAGATATTGTCATTATTATAGTTTGTCAATCGATGTTTTGATTGTTTTTTCTCTCTCTTAGGCATAGTTTTGATCTTATATGACTTTGTTGATTACCAGCATGTTTTTGTATATGTTGGTTGTGTGCATAGGAGTTGTGCAGAGATCGGGTGTGTGCCCATTATGTCTGTATCCACTTGATGATTCATTTTGAGTCAATAAAATTTACTCTTCCAAATCCTACAAGATTTGAGTTTTTTGATTGGATTATAGGAAAAACAAAAGTTCTTTTTCAAACAAAATGAGTGGATGTTGGATGTCCTTGTTGGGGAACGTAGTAATTTCAAAAAATTTCCTACGCACACGCAAGATCATGGTGATGCATAGCAACGAGAGGGGAGAGTGTTGTCTACGTACCAACGCAGACCGACTGCGGAAGCGATCACACAACATAGAGGAAGTAGTCGTACGTCTTCCCGATCCGACCGATCCAAGCACCGTTACTTCGGCACCTCCGAGTTCTTAGCACACGTTCAGCTCGATGACGATCCTCGGGCTCCGATCCAGCAAAGCGTCGAGGAAGAGTTCCGTCAGCACGACGGCATGGTGACGATCTTGATGTACTACCGACGCAGGGCTTCGCCTAAGCACTACAACGGTATGATCAAGGTGGAATTTGGTGGCAGGGGGCACTGCACACGGCTAAGGAAGGATCTCACGGATCAACTTGTGTGTCTAGAGGTGCCCCCTGCCCCCGTATATAAAGGATGAGAGGGGGAGGGCTGGCCGGCCAAGCTTGGAGGCGCAGGAGGAGTCCTACTCCTACCGGGAGTAGGACTCCTCCCCCCAATCCTATTTCTAATAGGATTCCCCAAAGGGGAAGAGAAAGAGAGAGGTGGCCGGCCCCTCTCCTAGTCCTAATAGGACTAGGGAGAGGGGGGAGGCGCAGCCCTATGTGGGCTGCCCTCTCACCTTTCCACTAAGGCCCATGTTGGCCCATTTGGCTCCCGGGGGGGTTCCGGTAACCCTCCCGGTAATCCGGTAAAATCCCGATTTCACCCGGAACACTTCCGATGTCCAAACATAGGCTTCCAATATATCAATCTTTATGTCTCGACCATTTCGAGACTCCTCGTCATGTCCGTGATCACATCCGGGACTCCGAACAACCTTCGGTACATCAAAATGCATAAACTCATAATAACTGTCATCGTAACGTTAAGCGTGCGGACCCTACGGTTCGAGAACAATGTAGACATGACCGAGACACGTCTACGGTCAATAACCAATAGCGGGACCTGGATTCCCATATTGGCTCCTACATATTCTACGAAGATCTTTATCAGTCAGACCGCATAACAACATACGTTGTTCCCTTTGTCATCGGTATGTTACTTGCCCGAGATTCGATCGTCGGTATCCAATACCTAGTTCAATCTCGTTACTGGCAAGTCTCTTTACTCGTTCCGTAATACATCATCTCACAACTAACATCTTAGTTATAATGCTTGCAAGGCTTATGTGATGTGTATTACTGAGAGGGCCCAGAGATACCTCTCCGACAATCGGAGTGACAAACCCTAATCTCGAAATACGCCAACCCAACATCTACCATTGGAGACACCTATAGTACTCCTTTATAATCACCCAGTTACATTGTGACATTTGGTAGTACCCAAAGTGTTCCTCCGGTAAACGGGAGTTGCATAATCTCATAGTTATAGGAACATGTATAAGTCATGAAGAAAGCAATAGCAACATACTAAACGATCGGGTGCTAAGCTAATGGAATGGGTCATGTCAATCAGATCATTCAACTAATGATGTGACCTCGTTAATCAAATAAAAACTCTTTGTTCATGGTTAGGAAACATAACCATCTTTGATTAACGAGCTAGTCAAATAGAGGCATACTAGTGACACTCTGTTTGTCTATGTATTCACACATGTATTATGTTTCCGGTTAATACAATTCTAGCATGAATAGTAAACATTTATCATGATATAAGGAAATAAATAATAACTTTATTATTGCCTCTAGGGCATATTTCCTTCAGTCTCCCACTTGCACTAGAGTCAATAATCTAGATCACATCACCATGTGATTAACATCGATAGTTCACATCATCATGTGATTAACACCCATAGTTCACATCGCACCATGCGACCAATACCCAAAGGGTTTACTAGATTCAGTAATCTAGTTCACATCGCTATGTGATTAACACCCAAATAGTACTAAGATGTGATCATGTTTTGCTTGTGAGAGAATCTTAGTCAACGGGTCTGCCACATTCAGATCCACATGTATTTTGCAAATTTTTATGTCAACAATGCTCTGCGATAATTGCTCCCAATTTCAATATGTATCTAGACCTAGATTTAGAGTCATCTAGATTAGTGTCAAAACTTGCATCGGCGTAACCCTTTACGACGAACCTTTTGTCACGTCCATAATCGAGAAACATATCCTTATTTCACTAAGGATAATTCTGACCGTTGTCCAGTGATCTACGCCTAGATCACTATTGTACTCCCTTGCTAAATCAGTGCAGGGTATACAATAGATCTGGTATACAGCATGACATACTTTATAGAACCTATGGCCAAGGCATAGGGAATGACTTTCATTCTCTTTCTATCTTCTGTCGTGGTCGGGCTTTGAGTCTTACTCAACTTCACACCTTGTAATGCAGGCAAGAACTCTTTCTTTGACTGCTCCATTTTGAACTACTTCAAAATCTTGTCAAGGTATGTACTCATTGAAAAAAACTTATCAAGCGTCTTGATCTATCTCTATAGATCTTAAAGCTCAATATGTAAGCAGCTTCACCGAAGTCTTTCTTTGAAAAACTCATTTCAAACACTCCTTTATGCTTTACAGAATAATTCTACATTATTTCCGATCAACAATATGTCAATCACATATACTTATCAGAAATGCTGTAGTGCTCCCACTCACTTTCTTGTAAATACAGGCTTCACCACAAGTTTGTATAAAACTATATCCTTTGATCAACTTATCAAAGCGTATATTCCGACTCCGAGATGCTTGCACCAGTCCATAGATGGATCGCTAGAGTTTGCATATTTTGTTAGCACCTTTAGGATTGACAAAACCTTCTGGTTGCATCGTATACAACTCTTCTTTAGTAAATCCATTAAGGAATGCAGTTTTGTTTATCCATTTGCCAGATTTCATAAAATGCGGCAATTGCTAACATGATTCGGACAGACTTTAAGCATAGATACGAGTGAGAAGCTCTCATCGTAGTCAACACCTTGAACTTGTCGAAAACCTTTTTGCGACAATTCTAGCTTTGTAGATAGTAACACTACTATCAGCGTCCGTCTTCCTCTTGAAGATCCATTTATTCTCAATTGCTTGCTGATCATCGGGCAAGTCAACCAAAGTCCAAACTTTCTTCTCATACATGGATCATATCTCAGATTTCATGGCCTCAAACCATTTCGCGGAATCTGGGCTCATCATCGCTTCCTCATAGTTCGTAGGTTCGTCATGGTCAACTAACATGACCTCCAGAACAGGATTACCATACCACTCTGGTGCGGATCTCACTTTGGTTTACCTACGAGATTCGGTAGTAACTTGATCTGAAGTTACATGATCATCATCATTAGCTTCCTCACTAATTGGTGTAGTAGTCACAAGAACAGATTTTTGTGATGAACTACTTTCCAATAAGGGAGAAGGTACAATTACCTTATCAAGTTTTCTACTTTCCTCCCACTCACTTCTTTCGAGAGAAACTCCTTCTCTAGAAAGGATCCATTCTTAGCAACGAATGTCTTGCCTTCGGATCTGTGATAGAAGGTGTACCCAACAGTCTCCTTTGGGTATCCTATGAAGACATATTTCTCCGATTTGAGTTTAAGCTTATCGAGATGAAACTTTTTCACATAAGCATCGCAACTCCAAACTTTAAGAAACGACAGCTTAGGTTTCTTGCCAAACCATAATTCACACGGTGTCGTCTCAACGGATTTAGATGGTGCCCTATTTAACGTGAATGCAGATGTCTCTAATGCATAACCCCAAAACGATAGTGGTAGATCGGTAAGAGACATCATAGATCGCACTATATCTAATAAAGTATGATTATGACGTTCGGACACACCATTATGCTGTGGTGTTCCAGGTGGCGTGAGTAGTGAAACTATTTCACATTGTTTTAACTGAAGACCAAACTCGTAACTCAAATACTCCTTTCCACGATCAGATCGTAGAAACTTTATTTTTCTTGTTACGATGATTTTCCACTTCATTAAGTAGATATACCCATATCTGCTCAAATCATCTGTGAAGGTTAGAAAATAATGATACCCGCTGCAAGCCTTAAATATTAATCGGACCACATACATCAGTATGTATGATTTCCAACAAATCTGTTGCTTGCTCCATTGTTCCGGAGAACGGCGTTTTAGTCATCTTGCCCAAAAGGCATGGTTCACAAGCATCAAGTGATTCATAATCAAGTGATTTCGAAAGCCCATCAGCATGGAGTTTCTTCATGCGCTTTATACCAATATGACCTAAACGGCAGTGCCACAAATAAGTTGCACTATCATTATTAACTTCGCATCTTTTGGTTTCAATATTATGAATATGTGTATCATTAAGATCGAGATCCAATGAACTATTTTCATTGGGTGTGTAACCATATAAGGTTTTATTCATGTAAACAGAACAACAATTTATTCTTTTACTTAAATGAATAACCGTATTACAATAAACATGATCAAATCATATTCATGCTCAACGCAAACACCAAATAACACTTATTTAGGTTCAACACTAATCCCGAAAGTATAGGGAGTGTGCGATGATGATCATATCAATCCTGGAACCACTTCCAACACACATCATCACTTCACCCTTAACTAGTCTCTGTTCATTCTGCAACTCCCGTTTCGAGTTACTACTCTTAGCAACTGAACTAGCATCAAATACTGAGGAGTTGCTATAAACACTAGTAAAGTACACATCAATAACATGTATATCAAATATACTTATGTTCACTTTGCCATCCTTCTTATCCGCCAATCACTTGGGGTAGTTCCGCTTCCAGTGACCAGTCCCTTTGCAGTAGAAGCACTTAGTCTCAGGCTTAGGATCAGACTTGGGCTTCTTCACTTGAGCAGCAACTTGCTTGCCGTTCTTCTTGAAGTTCCCCTTCTTCCCTTTGCCCTTTTCTTAAAACTAGTGGTCTTGTCAACCATCAACACTTGATGTTTTTTCTTGATTTCTACCTTCGTTGATTTCAGCATCACGAAGAGCTTGGGAGTTGTTTCTGTTATCCCTTGCATATTATAGTTCATCACGAAGTTCTACTAACTTGGTGATGGTGACTAGAGAATTCTGTCAATCACTATCTTATCTGGAAGATTAACTCCCACTTGATTCAAGCGATTGTAGTACCCAGACAATCTGAGTACATGCTCACTAGTTGAGCGATTCTCCTCCATCTTTTAGCTATAGAACTTGTTGGAGACTTCATATCTCTCAACTCGGGTATTTGCTTGAAATATTAACTTCAACTCCTGGAACATCTCATATGGTCCATGACGTTCAAAACGTCTTTGAAGTCCCGATTCTAAGCCATTAAGCATGGTGCACTAAACTATCAAGTAGTCATCATATTGAGCTAGCCAAACGTTCATAACGTCTGCATCTGCTCCTGCAATAGGTCTGTCACCTAGCGGTGCATCAAGGACATAATTCTTCTGTGCAGCAATGAGGATAAACCTCAGATCACGGATCCAATCCGCATGATTGCTACTAACATCTTTCAACACAATTTTCTCTAGGAACATATCAAAATAAACACAGGGAAGCAACCACGCGAGCTATTGATCTACAACATGATTTGCAAAATACTACCAGGACTAAGTTCATGATAAATTTAAGTTCAATTTAATCATATTACTTAAGAACTCCCACTTAGATAGACATCCGTCTAATCCTCTAAGTGATCACGTGATCCAAATCAACTAAACCTTAACCGATCATCACGTGAGATGGAGTAGTTTTCAATGGTGAACATCGTTATGTTGATCATATCTACTATATGATTCACGCTCGACCTTTCGGTCTCTGTGTTCCGAGGCCATATCTGCATATGCTAGGCTCGTCAAGTTTAACCTGAGTATTCTGCGTGTGCAAAACTGGCTTGCACCCGTTGTAGATGGACGTAGAGCTTATCACACCCGATCATCACGTGGTGTCTGGGCATGACGAACTTTGGCAACAGTGCATACTCAGGGAGAAAACTTCTTGATAATTTAGTGAGAGATCATCTTATAATGCTACCGTCAATCAAAGCAAGATAAGATGCATAAAAGATAAACATCACATGCAATCAATATAAGTGATATGATATGGCCATCATCATCTTGTGCTTGTGATCTCCATCTCTGAAGCACCGTCATGATCACCATCGTCACCGGCGCGACACCTTGATCTCCATCGTAGCATCGTTGTCGTCTCGCCAATCTTATATTTCCACGACTATCACTACCGCTTAGTAATAAAGTAAAGCATTACATCGCGATTGCATTGCATACAATAAAGCGACAACCATATGGCTCCTGCCAGTTGCCGATAACTTGGTTACAAAACATGATCATCTCATACAATAAAATCAGCATCATGCCTTGACCATATCACATCACAACATGCCCTGCAAAAACAAGTTAGACGTCCTCTACTTTGTTGTTGCAAGTTTTACGTGGCTGCTACGGGCTTAAGCAAGAACTCATCTCACCTACGCATCAAAACCACAACGATAGTTTGTCAAATAGACTCCGTTTTAACCTTCTCAAGGACCGGGTGTAGCCACACTCGGTTCAACTAAAGTTGGAGAGACAGTCGCCCGCAAACCATCTATGTGCAAAGCACGTCGAGGGAACCGGTCTCGCGTAAGCGTACGCGTAAGGTTGGTCCGGGTCGTCTCGTCCAACAATATCGCCGAACCAAAGTATGACATGCTGGTAGGCAGTATGACTTGTATCGCCCACAACTCACTTATGTTCTACTCGTGCAAATAACATCAAACCATAAAACCTAGGCTCGGATGCCACTGTTGGGGAACGTAGTAATTTCAAAAAAATTCCTACGCACACGCAAGATCATGGTGATGCATAGCAACGAGAGGGGAGAGTGTTGTCTACGTACCAACGCAGACCGACTGCGGAAGTGATCACACAACGTAGAGGAAGTAGTCGTACGTCTTCCCGATCCGACCGATCCAAGCACCGTTACTCCGGCACCTCTGAGTTCTTAGCACACGTTCAGCTCGATGACGATCCTCGGGCTCCGATCCAGCAAAGCATCGAGGAAGAGTTCCGTCAGCACGACGGCGTGGTGACGATCTTGATGTACTACCAACGCAGGGCTTCGCCTAAGCACTACAACGATACGATCGAGGTGGAATTTGGTGGCAGGGGGCACCGCACACGGCTAAGGAACGATCTCACGGATCAACTTGTGTGTCTAGAGGTGCCCCCTGCCCCCGTATATAAAGGATGAGAGGGGGAGGGCTGGCCGGCCAAGCTTGGAGGCGCAGGAGGAGTCCTACTCCTACCGGGAGTAGGACTCCTCCCCCCAATCCTATTTCTAATAGGATTCCCCAAAGGGGAAGAGAAAGAGACAGGTGGCCGGCCCCTCTCCTAGTCCTAATAGGACTAGGGAGAGGGGGGAGGCGCAGCCCTATGTGGGCTGCCCTCTCACCTTTCCACTAAGGCCCATGTTGGCCCATTTGGCTCCCGGGGGGTTCCGGTAACCCTCCCGGTAATCCGGTAAAATCCCGATTTCACCCGGAACACTTCCGATGTCCAAACATAGGCTTCCAATATATCAATCTTTATGTCTCGACCATTTCAAGACTCCTCGTCATGTCCGTGATCACATCCGGGACTCCGAACAATCTTCGGTACATCAAAATGCATAAACTCATAATAACTGTCATCGTAACGTTAAGCGTGCGGACCCTACGGTTCGAGAACAATGTAGACATGACCGAGACACGTCTCCGGTCAATAACCAATAGCGGGACCTGGATGCCCATATTGGCTCCTACATATTCTACGAAGATCTTTATCGGTCAGACCGCATAACAACATACGTTGTTCCCTTTGTCATCGGTATGTTACTTGCCCGAGATTCGATCGTCGGTATCCAATACCTAGTTCAATCTCGTTACTGGCAAGTCTCTTTACTCGTTCCGTAATACATCATCTCACAACTAACATCTTAGTTATAATGCTTGCAAGGCTTATGTGATGTGTATCACCGAGAGGGCCCAGAGATACCTCTCCGACAATCGGAGTGACAAACCCTAATCTCGAAATACGCCAACCCAACATCTACCATTGGAGACACCTGTAGTACTCCTTTATAATCACCCAGTTACGTTGTGACGTTTGGTAGTACCCAAAGTGTTCCTCCGGTAAACGGGAGTTGCATAATCTCATAGTTATAGGAACATGTATAAGTCATGAAGAAAGCAATAGCAACATACTAAACGATCGGGTGCTAAGCTAATGAAATGGGTCATGTCAATCAGATCATTTAACTAATGATGTGACCTCGTTAATCAAATAACAACTCTTTGTTCATGGTTAGGAAACATAACCATCTTTGATTAACGAGCTAGTCAAATAGAGGCATACTAGTGACACTCTGTTTGTCTATGTATTCACACATGTATTATGTTTCCGGTTAATACAATTCTAGCATGAATAATAAACATTTATCATGATATAAAGAAATAAATAATAACTTTATTATTGCCTTTAGGGCATATTTTCTTCAGTCCTATGGAATGTGGTACAGATGATTCTTTAGGAAAAATTCCTAAAGGATTCAATCGTACTAATCAAATGGCCTACATAGAAAAATTCCTAAGAATTTTAATCTCTACCTAATAATAAAGAGTCTACTGATTTTGTTCATCCGTCTAAATACTACCCCCGAAGTTGCTATAAATTACCCACTAAAACGACTCGGCATTTTTTTTCTGAAGTCGCCTTGGGCTTTGATTCTTATATAGTGTTACTGTTATCCTCATACATCGTCAGAGACCCAGATTTGATCCTAGGATCCACTTTTTCTTCTTCTTTTCTTTCTTAATGCAAGCGGACCTCCTCCTCCCTGCATGCCTATGAGCCGGCCCATGTCTGAGAGGCGTGATGCCCCCTATTTTTTATTTCTTTTTTGCCTTTCTTTCTTCTTATTATTTTTGTTTTGATTTTCTTCTTTAAATTAATTCAAGATTTTAAAAAATTCCAAATTTCAAAAAGTTGTGAGTTTTAGATTTTTTTAGAAATCATAAAATGTTCTTGAATTCAGAGATGTATATTCAAAACATATTTGGGAATTTGGAAATAATGTCCATGCAATTTTAGAAAATGTTCATGAAAAATCAAACAGATCCGTAAATAACAAGCAAAAGAAACCATCACTTACATAGAATTCTTTTAGGGGATCTTTAGAGGTCGTTTTATTATCTTATTAGTCTATCGTGCGTCGGGAATAAATTTTTTTTTGTGGTCTACACAGTGCTGGGACCCCAAAAAATTGACAACCTCCTATGGGTTAATTTTTGTAAGCTATATGAAAACGACTAAATGTCTAATTTGTCTCCATACATAGCTATATTTATTTTGGTACTATAGTTTTACTGGTCATGGAAAACGCCGTGATGCCAGGTCAACGCGAAGCATATCATTCATCAGTCTAGCTCAAGTAAGGTCCATCAATGTAGTTTGCTTAGCCAACAAAAAATCGTTGTGGCGCCTTAGGAAAACAAGTCATGATGAGACCATCACATTTTCAGTTTTTGAAATAACTTTTTAAGAGTCCATTGTCTCATAATGACATTATTCAGACGTAGTTTATGAAATGACATTTTAAAAGTCCTTATCTCATCCTGGCATAATCTGATTGTTTTTCTCACGTTGCAACACACGGACATATTTGCTAGTCCTATGAAAATTCGTTGAATCAAAGAGGGTCTTAATTTGACAGGAAAATCCCTAATTCCAACTACAACAGAGGAAAGGCGCCTCTCAGACTTCAGATTGCAAAGGCGCTACCCGCGATGTTCTTTGTCGAGGGCATACCGGCATTAACATCTCCTTCAATGCCACATTCATTCGTGCCCCTTATGACCTTGAAGTACCCGTCCTACAATGCATCACAAACCAAAACTTGTTAATTAACCAAACGCATGATCCTACCAAAACTTGTTAATTAGCCAAACAATGCAGGGTATTTGTCACACTCACTTCGCCCCATCCTCTGTTCCACTGATTTGCAAGAAGCTGAGAAGCAGAAGACAAAATGAAAGACGTCAAGTCTTGATCATTGTTTGATAAATAGTGTAAGATAGAGAATTAACAAGATACCCAGTAATCCTCGCCAGCATCACTTGTTCCCCATCCAATCAATTTGGCGGCATGACCTCCCACCATCCTACCTGTCATTTGCTTGTAAACACCTGACTTGTAGTGCGCAAAGTCCTGCAGCAAATTGCAGAATTAAATCAGCACTGAAAGTAACAAAAATCTTCTTCACCTTTGATGATAGAATCTGTACTTACAATCATAAAGCATTTGAGTTGTTGACCGAATTCAAAGCTTCAAAGATAATAATTGTATTTCATATTTCACTATGCTAACAAGAGTATGTATGTTTTTGTTTCCGTTTCTCCTACTGTCATGTTCTTTCCACGGTTTTATTCAGATTTAAAGCTTTGCAAAGTTTTGTTTATATTATGTTTGTACATTTCAATGTACTATCAGAAATTTCGACTCATTTTGACAGCCTTGGCAAAACACATGTCAAACATCAAATATTGAATCGAAGTTACCTCATAAATTATGAAAGAAACTTCTACAGGGCCATTCTTGTAGACCTCTGCCATGATGTCATGTGGATCAGAGTTTACTTGGTATGCATCGACGCTGAAATGTTTCTTTTCCTCCCAAACTTGGTTCTGCACCTTGCATTTCTTTTCACACACAGGTGTAGGATAAGCAGGTTCGCATCCAGGATGCTGGCAGCCAACCTGATCAAAGAATGGATCACACTGCAAGACAATGTACAAGTATGAGTGGTATGATGAGCTGAATCTTTTTTACAAGAAACATGAGGGGAGAGCCTAGTTAAACAAAAATTAAAAAAACGATATGAAAACAATATATAGTTAGGAACAGAAAATAAAACATGCAAAAAAAAATCTAGCCAGATAAAGACGTGCAGCTAGTTTCAGCTAGGTTTTCTGTATTTTCCAGAGGATCTTTCTTGAAGATCATGCAGAAATTATGACGATTCTTCTACTTCATGTTGTATGCTAAGCTACAGCGTATTTTCCAAAACTTGGAACAGAGCCATTTGTATTGTAGTTTTGTGTATGAACAAAGTTGGGATGAATTTCACGTACTGAGGACACATTAGCACAATATGTCCTACTACTCCGTGATTTTCGGGTTCAAATATACAATGTTAGCATTTAGCGCCAAATGATACAGTCACTAACTGAGCTGTTAAAACTGTATTCACAAATCGACCAATTTCATTTATGGAGCGAAATATTATTAATAATTAATGTACCATCCAATTTCCATTATATTGATTTTTTTGCAGGGGGGTTATATTGTTAAGACAGATTCAGTAATACGCACTGTTGTAGTTAGAACTTAGAACTCAGAGAAGTGATTCCTAATATAACATAATCAAATAATAATAGTAGGATTGCTCTGGGATCATCAGGACACGGAAATGGTAGGAAGTAGAGAGTTAGCTATACCTCGTCAGTAACAACACCGTTCTCAACAAAGTATTGCCATGCGAAGATAGGATATCCTCCATCACAACCATCGCCACACAGAAACCCGCAGCAAGCCACAATGTCATTGACAGAAAGTGAAACGTTCTGCAAGGAATAAAAATAGCAGGCTGGTTATTGTAAGAAAAGGACCAAACAGGCCTGTTTAAAAACAGACCAGACAGTAGACGGGTCGTCCATATGCACTCACCACGCCGTGATGAATGCAGAAACGATCTTGCAGACACTCCACAGCACCAAAGGCCCAACAGGCACCACAGTGACCCTGCCATTGTCAACCAATACATACTACCTTGATCATCTTCAATTGTTCAGCAAGCACTCGTGGTGGTAAAGATATAAGGTAAGTGCATAGACTTACTTGATCTGCTCATGAAAACCAGCGTTTTCCAAGGTATTGGAGAAAAACAACAAGCAAATGAAGTTGGTCAGTGAAATTAAAACGACGTAGAACAGGTTTATGATCATTGAGTTATCGAGTTGAACTTACCAAGTATTTTCCCGATTGTGGTGCAGCCAGACCATTTAGATCTGGCGTCGAACTCCTTTGGGAGATCCTCCTTTTCTGATCTTGAATAAGTTTTGGTTGGAACACCAGCCAGTAAACCTGGAGGTGTTGGCTTCACTCCCAGGATATGCTTAAATTGCTCGATCTTCACGGGAAAAATGATTTTGACTTTTGAGGTCAGCAAACATAGAAGGAAAAAAATGGTGCCTCGATGAAAACACAAGATCAACAGAGTGTTGTATGTACAGTATAGTTTGCGAGGTAGGGGTTGTGTCCAGCCGTCCACCCGGCATTGGGATGGTTGTTGACCGTCCGTATGATGTCTTCCTGTGATAGTACAACACCATTATGATTATTTTTTTGGGGAACACCATTATGATTATTAATAATACACACAATATAAGGTGGGTAGGAGTAGAGATAAAAACGACCTGTATTATTGGTAGGGAATGGTCTCCCCTCGCAGCCCCGGCAAGCTGCATGTCAGGTAGAAACGCATGTTAAAGCAAACATGGATGTGATTCAGCCAACTGCATAACATCATCACTGACTCCTTAATGCTAGTAGGGGTGGTGATGCGGGCCTGGACTACTAGACTACTACTACCAAATTCGCAGCACTAGACTAGTACTAGCAAATTTGCAGCAGAGGTGGGATCTCGTTAAGATAAGACGAGAAGAACCGAACCTGAGGGGCGGCAGCGGCGGAGAGGACGACGAGCAGCGCCAGCGGGAGTAGGCCCTCCATCTCCTTCCTCGACCGACGACGGGGGGAAGCAAGCCGGAGGAGCAGCTGAAGCTGACGGCCTTGCTTCTGCTGCTCCCCCACGCCGCCCTTTAAACAGGGGAGTAGCTGTAGGCTGTAGCAGGGGACCGGAGGAGGTAAGCTGCAAAAATGGTTTCCGGGGGTGGTGAGGCGGGCGCAGATGCCGCGATACGCCTGTCT
Organism: Triticum monococcum; assembly: GCA_034509565.1. Lineage (NCBI taxonomy): Eukaryota > Viridiplantae > Streptophyta > Magnoliopsida > Poales > Poaceae > Triticum > Triticum monococcum. The sequence continues at coordinate 39,865,898 of CM067844.1, forward strand.
GCCCCTTTTCTGCCTTCAGATCGGCACCACGCGACGCCAGAGCCAGCAACCGTTTTTAAACGTATACTATCGGCTTGATTCGCCCGTGCGTTGCCGCCTGCTTAAATGTTTCTTCTCGCGGGAGTCCTTTTGGAAATTTAGTAGTGCTCCATTATTGAATATGGAGTAGTACTCCCGCCACAAGGAAATATATGGAGTAGTAGCTGCAACTGTGCAGATCTTTTAGTATTGTTTTTGCCAAGACATTTGTCAGAGCATGGAATACGAGTAGACAGAATGGCAGATCGGCACATGCACATCTTTTGGATAGGCATTATAAAATCGGACACGAGTACCCATCGTAGATCTCAAGCTGTGTTCATTCTTTTAGATAGTCACGTCAAAGCCAATTTAAGCATTTTCAAAGCGGACCCTCAAACTACCTTGTAACCATCCGGACCGCGAGATCCGAACGTGTTCTGCTATTCAACGCGGGTCTGTATTGGTCATCCGAACGGTCCGGACACGTTTGTTCGCATAAATCCGAGACAAACATGAGTTTTGCGGGAGTTTGGACATCAAACACGCAGGACTCCGACACCCCAGACCCACCCAAAACCCTACCCAAACCCTTCCTGGACCTCACACCTCCATCCTCCTATTTTCTCTCTTGCCTTCGCCGCCGCTCCACCAACCCGGCCACCCTGCCACACCACTGTCGGAACTCGACGAGTCAGTCACCTCCATCAGCACATCCGGGCTCCAAGCCACTTCTCCTCCGCCGTCGTTCCACACCTCTGCCCCCCCTCCCCCCCGGCCTCGTCAGACACAGATTTGGCAACGGGAAGAGACCTCGCACAGGTCAGCACCGGCCCCGCCACCCTACAGCTCATCCTGCCCAATCAAGCATTATTATTATTCTGTTTCCTTTGTTGATCAGGCAGAGCCACCTCACTTCTTCATCCTTGTCTTGACCCTTCCTCTACGATGGAGGTGTAGCAACACGTGGTGGAGTAGATCGGACTTCATGATGATATATGACAGCGGCTAGGGTTGGAGATGAATATGTAGGAGGCCTCATCGGGCCACCTCTGTTGATGTGGCTCCTCCTCGTTTCATCCAAGCGTGCCAGGGGAGCCAAATCCTCTTCCGAAACACCCCTTGTTCGCCAAGGATCGCGTAGGAACAAATCGAGATGAAGTCGGAGCAAAATCGAAAAAGTTATGACCGGTTTACAAAATTGTCTAGGGCTAGTATATGCCGTCTTCAGACACCGGACCTTCAGGAGCATTAGTTTTTGGCCGTCATCTCTTCGTACGAACTCCTTTGACGTTTTTTGGATTGTTCGAATCGCGTGAACGACGCTGATCCACCAGTGGCATTGCATCTTCAAATTGAGCTCGTTTAAATATGTCATATTTGACACTCCCAAAATGCGAAAGTCTGGTGCCTGAAACTTTTTCGGTTTGACCCCAACTTGGTCCTTTTTTGTGTGAAGTCCACGAACATGCCAATACACCTACAAAGATAACGAAAGAAAAGAAAACTAATAAAAACTTGATAACACTTTTTTATGTGTCAAGTGCATGAACATGCCAATATACCATGCAATGAACTTGGTAAACGAGTAGAGATCGAAAACTATGCATTGTGGACATGAAAATGTGCTAGATGAATTCCCTCAAAAAAAATGTGCTAGATGAATATGGTTTTTTTTGTAGTATGTGGGTTTTCCACGGTGCTTTTGTGCTGATATTTCTACATATCCCGATCATTTACTTTCGGAAATTCTGACCGACGACATTTTTTTCTCTTTCTAGGCAACTGATACAGTTTTTTTTGTGAGAGAGGCAACTGATACATTTTTTTAGGGAGGCAACTGAGTAGTAACAGTTAATCGATCAGATAGAGAAATGGGCGGTGGTGGACATGGTGGGCCGAAACTTCCGGACCTGGTGCGCACGTAAACTAGGCTTTCGGTAATTTTTGTCTAAATAAAAAGGATTTCGGTCATTTTTCCCATTGAAAATACTGGAAATTTCCTGTATTGGATAGAATTTTTTTCTCAAATTCTTGAAAGTGCACGCGCACTGTATGGTGGAAACGAGCGGCCGAACAGGCACCACTCGATCAAACAAGATCGCACGGCCTGGTCGGGAGTAAGGCCGCTTCGCGCACGTGGCTGCGCCCGTCGCAGCGCCGCTCACCTGATCCGCGTGCGCCGCGCCGTGTTCCCACAGGCTGGGTCCACTTGTCACTGGCGGAGGTAGAACACGCTTGGGTGAAACGACTTTATTCCACGGCCCTCCTTCCTCAGTACGGACGGGGCTTGCCTGCCCTCTCGGTGCTCTCTCCATCCATCTAACGGCTCATATTTTTTTCCTTCACCGCGTTCATTTTCTAGGGAAAAAGCACACAGCTCCGGTATTCCCGACTGCCCACCATACGTATTTCCTTCTTTCCACTTTCCTTTTCTCTTCCGGTACCAGACCATCGCTCGAACGGTGATTATACCTTTGAAACACGTCGTCTCCGATCTGGGTCCCATCATCGAAGCAGGCTGCCTGCTGCCGTCGTAGCAGCTTCTGCCTGCGACAAAGCAGGAGTTCAGCATCTTGAAGCTTCTGTCCGCTGCGCGGCTGCGCCGACGTCACTCCTGTCGTGGTTGCCGGCCATCAACAACGGCAGACCGCGTCCGACGAGACGACCGGTGACCTCGTGCGCAAGCGGACAGACACCACAAGAAGCTGGCGCCGGCGTTGCCGCGGTTGTTCTGCATGCCTCGATTTCCCAGAGGCGTCGCCATCGCAATCCTACGCCGTCGGCTGTCTCACCACACGTCCCGATATAGTTGTTTGACCGGAACGGTGACGGGCGCATCACGCCGTACGGGCGGGAGAACTCTTTGGGTAAGCTGGGCATCCCCGGGCGACGAGCTTTCTACCATGATCGCGCGCAACGATGCCAACAACGACGGGTGCGTGGACGTGGAGGAGTTCATCGTATGGATCCTGGCTCGTTATGATCAATGGGATTTCTTCGATTCGGGTACGACCGATGAGCAATCGCGCTCCCTCGTCGGCCCACCAGCACCGCTGTCGACTTATCCTCTCGCCGCACAACCACATAGGCACGAACAACCTCGCACTGTTTGTGCGCGCGCAGAGCTCCTCGTCTTGCATGATGAGGCACGCTCCCGGCTCCGCCTTGCCAAGCCCGATGCATTTTTTATTGCCGTCCTAGCACGCGCGGCGGTCGGATTCACCTGCGGCGTCGACGCGAGGACCGCCAGTGCCGCTGCTGTGTCGAACACATCGCTCTGGACGCCTGGTCGTCAACGCGTACGATGTGGGTCGTTTGAGTTACCTCCAGCATCAACACCACGACCGCCGGTGACGGCTCCTGTGCCGACCACGCCGCCACGCCGGTGTGCACACCACGATCTTCAACAAGTACGCCGTCCTTGCCGGAGTCCTCTTACCTCCGGCAAGGCGGCAACGACGTATGGACGGCCCGCGCCGCGTGCTACGCCGGCCACGCCGCGGTCGTCAGTGTCGTATGCAATCTTACGCGGGTCAGCTGCAGCTCGCATGGCTCCCCTCCCGCTGGGAGAAGGAAATACGGTGGCTGTGTGAGTATTATACCGGAGAGACAGACAGAAAACCGGATTTTTAGTGCTTTATTTTGGTTAAAAAAGAGACGTGGGAGAGGAGAATTGATCTAACCGTTGGATGAAAAATGTGGAAACAGAAGCACAGATGGGAGCACCGGGAGGGAGCAGGCAAGCCCTCAGTCCTATCCTCGTTCCCCATTTTCCTCCTCCCAAATCGGGCCAGATCCAGCGGTAACCACCGGAGGAGGCAAAGGTAACCGGCGCTGCAACCGCAGCCGAAGATGGGCGGCGAACATTGGGAAGTGGATCATCTGCCACCGTAGTCGAAGTTGGGCGGAGGAAGCCGAAGGTGTTAGCGCACGGGGGAATTCGCTGCTCGTCGCCAGCGCTGGTAAGGTCCTACTCCTATCCATGGCTTCCCTGGCATAGGTCCCGCCTCGGAGCGGCTTGTATTGCTCGTATTATTCAGAGAGGGGGGCGGTACTCAACGTGGAGAGGTCGCGACGGCGGGAGACGAGTTTGCCAGGCAGCTCATAGCGGTGGTTAACCGCATCCACTTTACGGCCATGGTGGCGTTGGCGTCATGAGCAAAGCTCTAGTGCTGCTTTCGAACTAGGGAGGCGTGGGGATTCAGCGAGGTTTGAGTTTCAACCAGAACGAGTAGATAATGAGATAGCATAGGCTGTCGTACATCTCTTTTGCATTTGGGTTCCTCCGTGTTTTTTATTGAAATTTTCTAGTATAAGTTGCAAACGGAGCAAGAATAGTTGGCTAGCTAGTTGTAAAAGCTGCACAGGGATGCCAACATAGTTGGATTACGGCATGAAGGACGATTAGGAGTGTGTTTTTCAATTTCATTTTCTAGTTGCACACGCTCATACGTCAATTGGCTGCATTCTACACACTGTAGATCATTTAGTTGGCAAGACATTTTGTTCAGTTTTTATTTTGAGAGTTCCTATTCAGTCAGGGGGTCGAGAGTGCGTGTTCTAGTGGGATACGAGTTTCATGGCGAGTCACCTTCACGCAGATTCGGCGAGGGATTCCGGCGTGGTGCTGCCAAACTGTCTGATCCCAGCATGGCGATTTATTTATTTCTTTTTACAGCGATTTGAGTTGGAATAGAAGGAAGGAAGTACATAAGAGTACTGAGAGGATAGTTTGGATTGCTTTTGCTCAACCCTCTCAAAATGCATCCGTGTGGTTTCTCTGTTTTCTCTTAAGTTGTGTTCATATAAGTAACCAGTTGGCTAGTTTGTTGTAACAGTTGCACAGGAATGCAAATGTAGTTGGATCACACACATACGTATGTTAGTTGGCTAGCCAACTTATGAAGTTGCACAATGAGGGCTAACCAGTTGCACAATCAATAATATTTAGATGAATACACTGCGTAAACCATGTTCAAGCTGTTTGTGTGTGTGTTTTTTTTGGTTGCACACCCATTTGTGCCCTGTTTCCAAAGGTATGTGTGAAGAGTTTGCAGATCTAAATAGTTCATATCCTAGTTGGCTTTACCACACTTATGTAATTTCACAGGGAAGGGCTACCTAATTGCATGGTTGACATCTAGTTTAGTTTTGGCTTGAGTGCCTACATCATCTTCAGGCAGTGTGTATGCTGAACTTTTTTTGTTGCACACCAATGTCTGCCGAGTTGGCCATACAGTGCATCAAGTTGCACACATTTTTGTTTTGTTTTGTATTTGTGCTTTGAAAAATCAGCACAAGTTGCTTACCTCATAGCACTTTTTTGATATCAATTGTTCTTGCTCATTTTTTTATTTTATACATTTGGTTGCTGCTACTAATTTGTTTGTTCGCTTTCTTTTTAACAGACCAAAATTGGTTGTAGAAGGAGATGCGGCTACTAGTAAAGGAGATGCATATTCGCTTTTTGGTCGGTTTTCATTTATCCTTGTAGCAGTTTTGTTTTCAATTATAATAACTATTTTTTGGGGTATTCGAACCATGTTCTAAATTTTGTTTGTTCTATGCAGGGGTTTGCAAACCCTTCTTCTCGGCAAAATTCGAAACGGCCCACCGATCAGCAGCCTCGTCGTGCTGATATCAACAGGGATGAAGAGGATGACGAGGTAGGTATCGAGCAAGGAGTGTGGGTGCATTCCACTTTCCTGCATACACACACAAGTAACTTTTTCCATGCATCCTTTAGGTTGGTGACCAATTCCGCATTGTGAAACAGTGGAAATGGAAGGAGACTGCGCAGGTGGGAGTTGTATATGGAGATGGCACATCGTTTGCAGCAGCTGCTGAGGTAACATAAAATGACATTAGTCATTTTTCTTTTCTTTTTTTCTACACAAAGAAGCCTGGGATGTGATTTTTTTACACAGTTGCACAAGAACCAGCTAGGTGTTGGCATCCCGAACTTTTATAGTTGCACACGAATTAATTAAGAGTTGGTATCCTCAACTTTTCAAATAGTTGCACAACGGTATCATACGAGTTGGCATCCTCAACTTTCGTAGTTTGACCATAACCATTTGGGAGTTGGCACTCTCAGCTTTTTAAATAGTCCCACAATAATATCACTGAGTTGGCATCCTTAACTATTTTAGTTTCACAAGAACCAATTAGGAGATGGCATCCCCAACTTTTCTTAATAGTTGCACAACAATGCCACATGAGTTGGCATCTTCAAATTTTTTTTGAGGGAGGCATCTTCAACTTGTTTACTTCCACAAGACCCACTCAGTAGTTGGCATCCTTATATATTCACATGCATCTGATTTGCTAGGTTTGCAGATGCACTTGAATGTAGTTGCACTACATATTTGGAAGATTGTAATATTTTAGAATTGACTATTTTTTTTACATTTCTTGTGTTCAGACATGCTAAATTCATCAGTTCAAAATTCATTACATAGTTGAACAAACATGCAATATGAATTGCATGCAGGAGTACTTGCAGTCGCACAAAATAGATGATGTAGTTGCACAACAGCCAGTATAAGCTTTTTTATTGGAATTTTGCATACATAATTTTAGCCAAACCAAAATGAATCTGAAATTATATGAATTGGCATCTTTAACTTTTATATGAGTTGAAGATGGCAACTACTGAAACTCAAATCCCACAAGTAGATGGATATGACAGTGTTGTCAGTTGCACACTTGTGCTGGTTAAGTTGCATAGATACAACCGAGAGCTGGTTCATTTTTTCTAAGGCTTCATTTTTACATCATGTGTAGGTTTTACAGGTTACGGGTGTGGAGGAGCGGCTGTAGATTTGTGCACACAATTCTTACCTACGAAGTCACATATACTACTGTGTGGAAAGATCAAGGGAAAAAAAACACTTGCAAACCAGATTTTTGTCTAGTACTCCCTCCGTTCCGAATTACTTGTCTTAGATTTATCTAGATATGGAGGTATCTAGCACTAAAATGAGTCTAGATACATCCGTATCTAGACAAATCCAAGACAAGTAATTCGGAACAGAGGGAGTAGGTAGTTATCTTTTCATAGTAGCTACAACACTTTTTTTTGCTACATGGACATCTGTTCTTTCTGCATTATGTGGGAATAAGACTCTCTATGTGCTCTCTCCTATATTTTTTGCACATTTTCTGCGTTTTGTTGCACACATGCTATAAAAGTTGGCTTGTCCCATGATGTTGTTACACGAAAATCAGTTAAAAAAGCACAAGTACCAGATTTTTCCCGTTTGATCTCTGTTTATGCTATCTTCAACAACTATGAAGAAGCTATTTTTGGAAAGAGAAATTTGGTGACGGGGAAAGGGAAAGGCAAGGAGGAAGGACCTGAATAGGAGGAGAAAAGGATCACCTCGTTTTTCACCCTTGCTAGTGCCCTGCCTGGTACGTTCTGATCTATCATCCCTCTCTCTTCTTTTCTTGCACCAAATTGTTCCAGATCCACTGTTATTTAACTTTGATTTGTCTGCCATGGCAGCTCTGGCAATGGAGATCCAGACCTGGGAACCCCTTTGTTTCATGGTTAAGAAGGTGGGGGCAGGTAGGGGCGTGGGGACAAAGAAGTTGGTGGCCAGAGGGGCGTGAGAGCTTCAGGAGGGAGGGAAGGGCATGTGATGGCTTAGGGACCACATCCAATGCGTGATTTGTTGGGTTGACGCGCCTTTGTTGCTACCGGGGAGGGCTTTCCTTGTCTGGGAAGGGGGGGGGGGGGGGGGGGACATAATCTTTCCTTTTCTGGAGGCCGCGGGGGAACGGTAGGAAGCGGCCAGCCGCTCCCTAGACGCGTCCAATTTTTTTTTGATGGAAGTATTGGATAGAGGTTGGTAAGCCACATGAATTTCCACACTTTTTTGCTGTATAAAAAAACTTCCACAATTTTTTCATAGACAAATGCCGTCAAAAAGAAACTGCACGGTAATCGATCGATGTGGTACGTACGCCATGGATAGTTTGTATGAGAGAAAACTCAGGCGTCCAGCAGGTTGGTAGGTTTGCTGCAAATTTCTCATGACCCGCGCACGTACCCCATTTACCCGTGCATTTCTCTGCTGATTACAAACAACTGAACTACTCCTAACAAATTACGTGGCCCCATGAGATGCTGCGCGCCTGCTCGTCCTCATCCAAGACACCGCCGTCCTCCAATCCCATGGTGATCGGGCCAAAGAAGGCGAGGAGTTGGACGCAGTTGCCATGCCCACACCGGCTGCTCTGCATGCCGGAGCACTGCGCATCGGCCCGGTTCGTGGCCGTCGCCGCCGTCTGCCTCCTCGTCATGGTCGGCACGTACTACGTGCTGTGGTCGCCGGCCGACGCCGACGGCCAGACAGAGCAGCGATTCTTCGACATGTGGCGTCGTCGATCAGCGGCAAGTAAAATCCTCCGGCTTCAACTATTTACTCAATTCCAAATGGTGTGCCTCGATGAAAACACAAGATCAACAGAGTGCCCACACTGGCTGCTCTGCGTGCCGGAGCACTGCGCATCGGCCCGTTCATGGCCGTCGCTAAACTTCTCTCACAAGCAAAACATGATCACACCTTAGTACTCTTTGGGTGTTAATCACATAAGCGATGTGAACTAGATTACTGAATCTAGTAAACCCTTTGGGTGTTGGTCACATGGCGATGTGAACTATGGGTGTTAATCACATGATGATGTGAACTATCGATGTTAATCACATGGTGATGTGATCTAGATTATTGACTCTATTGCAAGTGGGAGACTGAAGGAAATATGCCCTAGAGGCAATAATAAAGTTATTATTTATTTCCTTATTTCATGATAAATGTTTATTATTCATGCTAGAATTGTATTATCCGGAAACATAATACATGTGTGAATACATAGACAAACAGAGTGCCGCTAGTATGCCTCTACTTGACTAGCTCGTTAATCAAAGATGGTTATGTTTCCTAACCATGGACAAAGAGTTGTTATTTGATTAACGGGATCACATCATTAGTTGAATGATCTGATTGACATGACCCATTCCACTAGCTTAGCACCCGATCGTTTAGTCTGTTGCTATTGCTTTCTTCATGACTTATACATGTTCCTATGACTATGAGATTATGTAACTCCCGTGTGCCGGAGGAACACTTTGTGTGCTACCAAACGTCACAACGTAACTGGGTGATTATAAAGGTGCTCTACAGGTGTCTCCAAAGGTACATATTGGGTTGACGTATTTCGAGATTAGGATTTGTCACTTCGATCGTCGGAGAGGTATCTCTGGGGCCTCTCGGTAATGCACATCACTTAAGCCTTGCAAGCATTGAAACTAATGAGTTAGTTGCAGGATGATGTATTACGGAACGAGTAAAGAGACTTGCCGGTAACGAGATTGAACTAGGTATTGGATACCGACGATCGAATCTCGGGCAAGTAACATACCGATGACAAAGGGAACAACGTATGTTGTTATGCGGTCTGACCGATAAAGATCTTTGTAGAATATGTAGGAGCCAATATGGGCATCCAGGTGCCGCTATTGGTTATTGACCGGAGACGTGTCTCGGTCATGTCTACATTGTTCTCGAACCGTAGGGTCCGCACGCTTAACGTTACGATGACAGTTGTTATGAGTTTATGCATTTTGATGTACCGAAGGTAGTTCGGAGTCCCGGATGTTATCACAGACATGACGAGGAGTCTCGAAATGGTCGAGACGTAAAGATTGATATATTGGAAGCCTATGTTTGGACATCGGAAGTATTCCGGGTGAAATCGGGATTTTACCGGATTACCGGGAGGGTTACCGGAACCCCCCGGGAGCCTAATGGGCCAACATGGGCCTTAGTGGAAAGGTGAAAGGGCTGCCCACATAGGGCTGCGCGCCTCCCCCCTCTCTCTAGTCCTATTAGGACTAGGAGAAGGTGGCCGGCCCCCGTCTCTCCCTTTCCCACTTGGGAATCCTAGTTGGACTAGGATTGGAGGGGGGAGTCCTACTCCCGGTAGGAGTAGGACTCCTCCTGCGCCTCCCTCCTCTTGGCCGGCCAGCCCTCCCCCTCTCATCCTTTATATACGGGGGCAGGGGGCACCTCTAGACACACAAGTTGATCCTTGAGATCGTTCCTTAGCTGTGTGCGGTGCCCCTGCCACCAAATTCCACCTCGATCATACCGTTGCAGTGCTTAGGCGAAGCCCTGCGTCGGTAGTACATCAAGACCGTCACCACGCCATCGTGCTGACGGAACTCTTCCTCGACGCTTTGCTGGATCGGAGCCCGAGGATCGTCATCGAGCTGAATGTGTGCTAAGAACTCGGAGGTGCCGGAGTAACGGTGCTTGGATCGGTCGGATCGGGAAGACGTACGACTACTTCCTCTACGTTGTGTGATCGCTTCCGCAGTCGGTCTGCGTTGGTACGTAGACAACACTCTCCCCTCTCGTTGCTATGCATCACCATGATCTTGCGTGTGCGTAGGAATTTTTTTGAAATTACTACGTTCCCCAACAGTGGCATCCGAGCCTAGGTTTTTATGGTTTGATGTTATTTGCATGAGTAGAACACAAGTGAGTTGTGGGCGATACAAGTCATACTGCCTACCAGCATGTCATACTTTGGTTCGGCGGTATTGTTGGACGAGACGATCCGGACCAACCTTACGCGTACTCTTACGCGAGACCGGTTCCCTCGACGTGCTTTGCACATAGATGGCTTGCGGAAGACTGTCTCTCCAACTTTAGTTGAACCAAGTGTGGCTACGCCCGGTCCTTGAGAAGGTTAAAACGGAGTCTATTTGACGAACTATCGTTGTGGTTTTGATGCGTAGGTGAGATGAGTTCTTACTTAAGCCCGTAGCAGCCACGTAAAACTTGCAACAACAAAGTAGAGGACGTCTAACTTGTTTTTGCAGGGCATGTTGTGATGTGATATGGTCAAGGCATGATGCTGATTTTATTGTATGAGATGATCATGTTTTGTAACCAAGTTATCGGCAACTGGCAGGAGCCATATGGTTGTCGCTTTATTGTATGCAATGCAATCGCGATGTAATGCTTTACTTTATTACTAAGCGGTAGTGATAGTCGTGGAAGCATAAGATTGGCGAGACGACAACGATGCTACGATGGAGATCAAGGTGTCGCGCCGGTGACGATGGTGATCATGACGGTGCTTCGGAGATGGAGATCACAAGCACAAAATGATGATGGCCATATCATATCACTTATATTGATTGCATGTGATGTTTATCTTTTATGCATCTTATCTTGCTTTGATTGACGGTAGCATTATAAGATGATCTCTCACTAAATTATCAAGAAGTGTTCTCCCTGAGTATGCACCGTTGCCAAAGTTCGTCGTGCCCAGACACCACGTGATGATCGGGTGTGATAAGCTCTACGTCCAAATACAACGGGTGCAAAACAGTTGCACACGCAGAATACTCAGGTTATACTTGACGAGCCAAGCATATACAGATATGGCCTCGGAACACGGAGACCGAAAGGTCGAGCGTGAATCATATAGTAGATATGATCAACATAACGATGTTCACCATTGAAAACTACTACATCTCACGTGATGATCGGTTATGGTTTAGTTGATTTGGATCACGTGATCACTTAGAGGATTAGAGATATGTCCATCTAAGTGGGAGTTCTTAAGTAATTTGATTAACTGAACTTAAACTTATCATGAACTTAGTACCTGATAGTATCTTGCTTGTTTATGTTGATTGTAGATAGATGGCTCGTGCTGTTGTTCCGTTGAATTTTAATGCGTTCCTTGAGAAAGCAAAGTTGAAAGATGATGGTAGCAATTACACGGACTGGGTCCATAACTTGAGGATTATCCTCATTGCTGCACAGAAGAATTACGTCCTGGAAGCACCGCTGGGTGCCAGGCCTGCTGCTGGAGCAACGCCAGATGTTATGAACGTCTGGCAGAGCAAAGCTGATGACTACTCAATAGTTCAGTGTGCCATGCTTTACGGCTTAGAATCGGGACTTCAACGACGTTTTGAACGTCATGGAGCATATGAGATGTTCCAGGAGTTGAAGTTGATATTTCAAGCAAATGCCCGAATTGAGAGATATGAAGTCTCCAATAAGTTCTATAGCTGCAAGATGGAGGAGAATAGTTCTGTCAGTGAGCTGTTGGGAAACGCAGTAATTTCAAAAAATTTCCTACGCACACGCAAGATCATGGTGATGCACAGCAACGAGAGGGGAGAGTGTTGTCTACGTACCAACGCAGACCGACTGCGGAAGCGATCACACAACGTAGAGGAAGTAGTCGTACATCTTCTTCCCGATCCGACCGATCCAAGCACCGTTACTCCGGCATCTCCGAGTTCTTAGCACACGTTCAGCTCGATGACGTTCCTCGGGCTCCGATCCAGCAAAGCGTCGAGGAAGAGTTCCATCAGCACGACGGCGTGGTGACGATCTTGATGTACTACCGACGCAGGGCTTCGCCTAAGCACTGTAACGGTATGATCGAGGTGGAATTTGGTGGCAGGGGGCACCGCACACGGCTAAGGAACGATTAACTTGTGTGTCTTGGGGTGCCCCCTGCCCCCGTATATAAAGGCCAGGGGCAGGGGGTTCGGCCGGCTAGGAGGGAGGCGCAGGGAGGAGTCCTACTCCCACCGGGAGTAGGACTCCTCCCCTCCAATCCTATTCCAACTAGGATTCTTGGGGGGGAAGGAGAAAGAGGGGGCCGGCCCACCTTTCCTAGTCCTATTAGGACTTGGGAAAAGGGGGGGGGCGCCGGCCAGGTGTGGGCTGCCTCTTCTCTCTTTTCCACTAAGGCCCAATAGGCCCATTTACCTCCCGGGGGGTTCCGGTAACCCTCCCGGTAATCCGGAAAAATCCCGATTTCACCCGGAACGCTTCCGGTGCCCAAACATAGGCTTCCAATATATCAATCTTTACGTCTCGACCTTTTCGAGACTCCTCGTCATGTCCGTGATCTCATCCGGGACTCCGGACAACCTTCGGTTCATCAAAATGCATAAACTCATAATAACTGTCATCGTAACGTTAAGCGTGCGGACCCTACGGTTCGAGAACAATGTAGACATGACCGAGACACGTCTCCGGTCAATAACCAATAGCGGGACCTGGATGCCCATATTGGCTCCTACATATTCTACGAAGATCTTTATCGGTCAGACCACATAACAACATACGTTGTTCCCTTTGTCATCGGTATGTTACTTGCCCGAGATTCGATCGTCGGTATCCAATACCTAGTTCAATCTCGTTACTGGCAAGTCTCTTTACTCGTTCCATAATACATCCTCTCATAACTAACATCTTAGTTATTATGCTTGCAAGGCTTATGTGATGTGTATTACCGAGAGGGCCCAGAGATACCTCTCCGACAATCAGAGTGACAAATCCTAATCTCGAAATACGCCAACCCAACATCTACCATTAGAGACACCTGTAGTACTCCTTTATAATCACCCAGTTACGTTGTGACGTTTGGTAGTACCCAAAGTGTTCCTCCGGTAAACGGGAGTTGCATAATCTCATAGTTATAGGAACATGTATAAGTCATGAAAAAAAGCAATAGCAACATACTAAACGATCGGGTGCTAAGCTAATGAAATGGGTCATGTCAATCAGATCATTCAACTAATGATGTGACCTCGTTAATCAAATAACAACTCTTTGTTCATGGTTAGGAAACATAACCATCTTTGATTAACGAGCTAGTCTAGTAGAGGCATACTAGTGACACTCTGTTGGTCTATGTATTCACACATGTATTATGTTTCCGGTTAATACAATTCTAGCATGAATAATAAACATTTATCATGATATAAGGAAATAAATAATAACTTTATTATTGCCTCTAGGGCACATTACCATCAGCGTCAGTCTTTTTCTTAAAGATCCATTTATTCTCTATTGCTTGCCGATCATCGGGCAAGTCAACCAAAGTCCAAACTTTGTTCTCATACATGGATCCCATCTCAGATTTCATGGCTTCAAGCCACTTTGCGGAATCTGGGCTCACCATCGCTTCTTCATAGTTCGTAGGTTCATCATGATCTAGTAGCATGACTTCCAGAACAGGATTACCGTACCACTCTGGTGCGGATCTTACTCTGGTTGATCTACGAGGTACAGTAGTATCTTGATCTAAAGTTTCATGATCATCATCATTAACTTCCTCTCTTATTGGTGTAGGTCTCACAGAAACAGTTTTCTGTGATGTACTATTTCCCAATAACGGAGTAGGTACAGTTACCTCGTCAAGTTCTACTTTCCTCCCACTCACTTCTTTCGAGAGAAACTCCTTCTCAAGAAAGTTTCCGAATTTAGCAACAAAAGTCTTGCCTTCGGATCTGTGATAGAAGGTGTATCCAATAGTTTGCTTTGGATATCCTATGAAGACACACTTCTCCGATTTGGGTTCGAGCTTATCAGGTTGAAGCTTTTTCACATAAGCATCGCAGCCCCAAATTTTAAGAAACGACAACTTTGGTTTCTTGCCAAACCATAGTTCATAAGGCGTCGTTTCAACGGATTTAGATGGTGCCCTATTTAACGTGAATGCGGCCGTCTCTAAAGCATAACCCCAAAATGATAGCGGTAAATCAGTAAGAGACATCATAGATCGCACCATATCTAGTAAAGTACGATTACGACGTTCGGACACACCATTACGTTGTGGTGTTCCGGGTGGCGTGAGTTGCGAAACTATTCCACAATTTTTCAAATGTACACCAAACTCGTAACTCAAATATTCTCCTCCACGATCAGATCGTAGAAACTTTATTTTCTTGTTACGATGATTTTCAACTTCACTCTGAAATTCCTTGAACTTTTCAAATGTTTCAGACTTATGTTTCATTAAGTAGATATACCCATATCTGCTTAAATCATCTGTGAAGGTGAGAAAATAACGATATCCGCCACGAGCCTCAATATTCATCGGACCACATACATCGGTATGTATGATTTCCAATAAATCTGTTGCTCTCTCCATAGTACCGGAGAACGGTGTTTTAGTCATCTTGCCCATGAGGCACGGTTCGCAAGTACCAAGTGATTCATAATCAAGTGGTTCCAAAAGCCCATCAGCATGGAGTTTCTTCATGCGCTTTACACCGATATGACCTAAACGGCAGTGCCACAAATAAGTTGCACTATCATTATCAACTCTGCATCTTTTGGCTTCAACATTATGAATATGTGTATTACTACTATCGAGATTCAATAAGAATAGACCACTTTTCAAGGGTGCATGACCATAAAAGATATTACTCATATAAATAGAACAACCATTATTCTCTGATTTAAATGAATAACCGTCTCGCATCAAACAAGATCCAGATATAATGTTCATGCTCAACGCTGGCACCAAATAACAATTATTTAGGTCTAATATTAATCCCAAAGGTAGATGTAGAGGTAGCGTGCCGACCGCGATCACATCGACTTTGGAACCGTTTCCCACGCGCATCGTCACCTCGTCCTTTGCTAGTGTCCGCTTATTCTGTAGTCCCTGTTTCGAGTTGCAAATATTAGCAACAGAACCAGTATCAAATACCCAGGTGCTACTGCGAGCATTAGTAAGGTACACATCAATAACATGTATATCACATATACCTTTGTTCACCTTGCCATCCTTCTTATCCGCCAAATACTTGGGGCAGTTCCGCTTCCAGTGACCAGTCTGCTTGCAGTAGAAGCACTCAGTTTCAGGCTTAGGTCCAGACTTGGGTTTCTTCTCTTGAGCAGCAACTTGCTTGCCGTTATTCTTGAAGTTCCCTTTCTTCTTCCCTTTGCCCTTTTTCTTGAAACTAGTGGTTTTTTTAACCATCAACACTTGATGCTCCTTCTTGATTTCTACCTCCGCAGCTTTCAGCATAGCGAAGAGCTCGGGAATAGTCTTGTTCATCCCTTGCATATTATAGTTCATCACAAAGCTCTTGTAGCTTGGTGGCAGTGATTGGAGAATTCTGTCAATGACGCAATCATCCGGAAGTGTAACTCCCAATTGAATTAAGTGATTATTATACCCAGACATTTTGAGTATATGCTCACTGACAGAACTGTTCTCCTCCATCTTGCAGCTATAGAACTTATTGGAGACTTCATATCTCTCAATCCGGGCATTTGCTTGAAATATTAACTTCAACTCCTGGAACATCTCATATGCTCCATGACGTTCAAAACGTCGTTGAAGTCCCGGTTCTAAGCCGTAAAGCATGGCACACTGAACTATTGAGTAGTCATCAGCTTTGCTCTGCCAGACGTTCATAACTTCTGGTGTTGTTCTTGCAGCAGGCCTGGCACTCAGCGGTGCTTCCAGGACGTAATTCTTCTGTGCAGCAATGAGGATAATCCTCAGGTTACGGACCCAGTCCGTGTAATTGCTACCATCATCTTTCAACTTAGCTTTCTCAAGGAACGCATTAAAATTCAACGGAACAACAGCACGAGCCATCTATCTACAATCAACATAAACAAGCAAGATACTATCAGGTACTAAGTTCATGATAATTTTTAAGTTCAGTTAATTTACTTAAGAACTCCCACTTAGATGGACATCCCTCTAATCCTCTAAGTGATTATGTGATCCAAATCAACTAAACCATAACCGATCATCACGTGAGATGGAGTAGTTTTCAATGGTGAACATCAATATGTTGATCATATCTACTATATGATTCACGCTCGACCTTTCGGTCTCCGTGTTCCGAGGCCATATCTGTATATGCTTGGCTCGTCAAGTATAACCTGAGTATTCTGCGTGTGCAACTGTTTTGCACCCGTTGTATTTGAACGTAGAGCCTATCACACCCGATCATCACGTGGTGTCTCAGCACGAAGAACTTTTGCAACGGTGCATACTCAGGGAGAACACTTCTTGATAATTTAGTGAGAGATCATCTTATAATGCTACCGTCAATCAAAGCAAGATAAGATGCATAAAAGGATAAACATCACATGCAATCAATATAAGTGATATGATATGGCCATCATCATCTTGTGCTTTGTGATCTCCATCTCCGAAGCATCGTCATGATCATCATCGTCACCGGCGCGACACCTTGATCTCCATCGTAGCATCGTTGTCGTCTCGCCAATCTTATGCTTCCACGACTATCACTACCGCTTAGTAATAAAGTAAAGCATTACATCGCGATTGCATTGCATACAATAAAGCGACAACCATATGGCTCCTGCCAGTTGCCGATAACTCGGTTACAAAACATGATCATCTCATACAATAAAATCAGCATCATGCCTTGACCATATCACATCACAACATGCCCTGCAAAAACAAGTTAGACGTCCTCTACTTTGTTGTTGCAAGTTTTACGTGGCTGCTACGGGCTTAAGTAAGAACTCATCTCACCTACGCATCAAAACCACAACGATAGTTCGTCAAATAGACTCCGTTTTAACCTTCTCAAGGACCGGGCGTAGTCACACTTGGTTCAACTAAAGTTGGAGAGACAGTCTTCCGCAAGCCATCTGTGTGCATAGCACGTCGAGGGAACCGGTCTCGCGTAAGAGTACGCGTAAGGTTGGTCCGGATCGTCTCGTCCAACAATACCGCCGAACCAAAGTATGACATGCTGGTAGGCAGTATGACTTGTATCGCCCACAACTCACTTGTGTTCTACTCGTGCAAATAGCATCAAACCATAAAAACCTAGGCTCGGATGCCACTGTTGGGAAACGCAGTAATTTCAAAAAATTTCCTACGCACACGCAAGATCATGGTGATGCACAGCAACGAGAGGGGAGAGTGTTGTCTATGTACCAACGCAGACCGACTGCGGAAGCGATCACACAACGTAGAGGAAGTAGTCATACGTCTTCTTCCCGATCCGACCGATCCAAGCACCGTTACTCCGGCACCTCCGAGTTCTTAGCACACGTTCAGCTCGATGACGTTCCTCGGGCTCCGATCCAGCAAAGCATCGAGGAAGAGTTCCGTCAGCACGACGGCGTGGTGACGATCTTGATGTACTACCGACGCAGGGCTTCGCCTAAGCACTGTAACGGTATGATCGAGGTGGAATTTGGTGGCAGGGGGCACCGCACACGGCTAAGGAACGATTAACTTGTGTGTCTTGGGGTGCCCCCTGCCCCCGTATATAAAGGCCAGGGGCAGGGGGTTCGGCCGGCTAGGAGGGAGGCGCAGGGAGGAGTCCTACTCCCACCGGGAGTAGGACTCCTCCCCTCCAATCCTATTCCAACTAGGATTCTTGGGGGGGAAGGAGAAAGAGGGGGCCGGCCCACCTTTCCTAGTCCTATTAGGACTTGGGAAAAGGGGGGGGGGGCGCCGGCCAGGTGTGGGCTGCCTCTTCTCTCTTTTCCACTAAGGCCCAATAGGCCCATTTACCTCCCGGGGGGTTCCGGTAACCCTCCCGGTAATCCGGAAAAATCCCGATTTCACCCGGAACGCTTCCGGTGCCCAAACATAGGCTTCCAATATATCAATCTTTACGTCTCGACCTTTTCGAGACTCCTCGTCATGTCCGTGATCTCATCCGGGACTCCGAACAACCTTCGGTTCATCAAAATGCATAAACTCATAATAACTGTCATCGTAACGTTAAGCGTGCGGACCCTACGGTTCGAGAACAATGTAGACATGACCGAGACACGTCTCCGGTCAATAACCAATAGCGGGACCTGGATGCCCATATTGGCTCCTACATATTCTACGAAGATCTTTATCGGTCAGACCGCATAACAACATACGTTGTTCCCTTTGTCATCGGTATGTTACTTGCCCGAGATTCGATCGTCGGTATCCAATACCTAGTTCAATCTCGTTACTGGCAAGTCTCTTTACTCGTTCCGTAATACATCCTCTCATAACTAACATCTTAGTTATTATGCTTGCAAGGCTTATGTGATGTGTATTACCGAGAGGGCCCAGAGATACCTCTCCGACAATCAGAGTGACAAATCCTAATCTCGAAATACGCCAACCCAACATCTACCATTGGAGACACCTGTAGTACTCCTTTATAATCACCCAGTTACGTTGTGACGTTTGGTAGTACCCAAAGTGTTCCTCCGGTAAACGGGAGTTGCATAATCTCATAGTTATAGGAACATGTATAAGTCATGAAAAAAAGCAATAGCAACATACTAAACGATCGGGTGCTAAGCTAATGAAATGGGTCATGTCAATCAGATCATTCAACTAATGATGTGACCTTGTTAATCAAATAACAACTCTTTGTTCATGGTTAGGAAACATAACCATCTTTGATTAACGAGCTAGTCTAGTAGAGGCATACTAGTGACACTCTGTTGGTCTATGTATTCACACATGTATTATGTTTCCGGTTAATACAATTCTAGCATGAATAATAAACATTTATCATGATATAAGAAAATAAATAATAACTTTATTATTGCCTCTAGGGCATATTTCCTTCATGAGCATATACTCAAAATGTCTGGGTATAATAATCACTTGATTCAGATGGGAGTTAATCTTCCAGATGATTGCGTCATTGACAGAATTCTCCAATCACTGCCACCAAGCTACAAGAACTTCGTGATGAACTATAATATGCAAGGGATGAACAAGACTATTCCCGAGCTCTTCGCAATGCTGAAAGCCGCGGAGGTAGAAATCAAGAAGGAGCATCAAGTGTTGATGGTTAACAAAACCACTAGTTTCAAGAAAAAGGGCAAAGGGAAGAAGAAGGGGAACTTCAAGAAAAACAGCAAGCAAGTTGCTGCTCAGGAGAAGAAACCCAAGTCTGGACCTAAGCCTGAAACTGAGTGCTTCTACTGCAAGCAGACTGGCCACTGGAAGCGGAACTGCCCCAAGTATTTGGCGGATAAGAAGGATGGCAAGGTGAACAAAGGTATATGTGATATACATGTTATTGATGTGTACCTTACTAGAGCTCGCAGTAGCACCTGGGTATTTGATACTGGTTCTGTTGCTAATATTTGCAACTCGAAACAGGGACTACAGAATAAGCGGACGCTAGCAAAGGACGAGGTGACGATGCGCGTGGGAAACGGTTCCAAAGTCGATGTGATCGCGGTCGGCACGCTACCTCTACATCTACCTTCGGGATTAATATTAGACCTAAATAATTGTTATTTGGTGCCAGCGTTGAGCATGAACATTATATCTGGATCTTGTTTAATGCGAGACGGTTATTCATTTAAATCAAAGAATAATGGTTG
The DNA here is from genome assembly GCA_034509565.1 of Triticum monococcum. Classification (NCBI taxonomy): domain Eukaryota; kingdom Viridiplantae; phylum Streptophyta; class Magnoliopsida; order Poales; family Poaceae; genus Triticum; species Triticum monococcum. The sequence continues at coordinate 39,886,099 of CM067844.1, forward strand.
TTCTATTTATATGAATAATATCTTTTATGGTCATGCACCTTTGAAGAGTGGTCTATTCTTGTTGAATCTCGATAGTAGTGATACACATATTCATAATGTAGAAGCCAAAAGATGCAGAGTTAATAATGATAGTGCAACTTATTTGTGGCACTGCCGTTTAGGTCATATCGGTGTAAAACGCATGAAGAAACTCCATATTGATGGGCTTTTGGAACCACTTGATTATGAATCACTTGGTACTTGCGAACCGTGCCTCATAGGCAAGATGACTAAAACACCGTTCTCCGGTACTATGGAGAGAGCAACAGATTTATTGGAAATCATACATACCGATGTATGTGGTCCGATGAATATTGAGGCTCGTGGCGGATATCGTTATTTTCTCACCTTCACAGATGATTTGAGCAGATATGGGTATATCTACTTAATGAAACATAAGTCTGAAACATTTGAAAAGTTTAAGGAATTTCAGAGTGAAGTTGAAAATCATCGTAACAAGAAAATAAAGTTTCTACGATCTGATCGTGGAGGAGAATATTTGAGTTATGAAGTTTGGTGTACATTTGAAAAATTGTGGAATAGTTTCGCAACTCACGCCACCCGGAACACCACAGCGTAATGGTGTGTCCGAACGTCGTAATTGTACTTTACTAGATATGGTGCAATCTATGATGTCTCTTACTGATTTACCGCTATCGTTTTGGGGTTATGCTTTAGAGACGGCCGCATTCACGTTAAATAGGGCACCATCAAAATCCATTGAGACGACGCCTTATGAACTATGGTTTAGCAAGAAACCAAAGTTGTCGTTTCTTAAAGTTTGGGGCTGCGATGCTTATGTGAAAAAGCTTCAACCTGATAAGCTCGAACCCAAATCGGAGAAATGTGTCTTCATAGGATATCCAAAGGAAACTATTGGATACACTTTCTATCACAGATCCGAAGGCAAGACTTTTGTTGCTAAATTCGGTAACTTTCTAGAGAAGGAGTTTCTCTTGAAAGAAGTGAGTGGGAGGAAAGTAGAACTTGACGAGGTAACTGTACCTGCTCCCTTATTGGAAAATAGTATATCACAGAAAACTGTTTCTGCGACACCTATACCAATTAGTGAGGAAGCTAATGATGATGATCATGAAACTTCAGGACAAGATACTACTAAACCACGTAGATCAACCAGAGTGAGATCCGCACCAGAGTGGTACGGTAATCCAATTCTGGAAGTCATGCTACTAGATCATGATGAACCTACGAACTATGAAGAAGCGATGGTGAGCCCAGATTCCACAAAGTGGCTTGAGGCCATGAAATCTGAGATGGGATCCATGTATGAGAACAAAGTATGGACTTTGGTTGACTTGCCCGATGATCGGCAAGCAATTGAGAATAAATGGATCTTCAAGAAAAAGACTGACGCTGACGGTAATGTTACTGTCTATAAAACTCGACTTGTCGCAAAAGGTTTTCGACAAGTTCAAGGGGTTGACTACGATGAGACCTTCTCACCCGTAGCGATGCTTAAAGTCCGTCAGAATCATGTTAGCAATTGCCGCATTTTATGATTATGAAATATGGCAGATGGATGTCAAAACTGCATTCCTGAATGGATTTCTGGAAGAAGAGTTGTATATGATGCAACCAGAAGGTTTTGTCGATCCAAAGGGAGCTAACAAAGTATGCAAACTCCAGCGATCCATTTATGGACTGGTGCAAGCATCTCGGAGTTGGAATAAACGCTTTGATAGTGTGATCAAAGCATTTGGCTTTATACAGACTTTCGGAGAAGCCTGTATTTACAAGAAAGTGAGTGGGAGCTCTGTAGCATTTCTGATATTATATGTGGATGACATATTGCTGATTGGAAATAATATAGAATTTCTGGATAGCATAAAGGGATACTTGAATAAAAGTTTTTCGATGAAAGACCTCGGGGAAGCTGCTTACATATTAGGCATAAAGATCTATAGAGATAGATCAAGACGCTTAATTGGACTTTCACAAAGCACATACCTTGACAAGATTTTGAAGAAGTTCAAAATGGATCAAGCAAAGAAAGGGTTCTTGCCTGTGTTACAAGGTGTGAAGTTGAGTCAGACTCAATGCCCGACCACTGCAGAAGATAGAGAGAAAATGAAAGATGTTCCCTATGCTTCAGCCATAGGCTCTATCATGTATGCAATGCTGTGTACCAGACCTGATGTGTGCCTTGCTATAAGTTTAGCAGGGAGGTACCAAAGTAATCCAGGAGTGGATCACTGGACAGCGGTCAAGAACATCCTGAAATACCTGAAAAGGACTAGGGATATGTTTCTCGTATATGGAGGTGACAAAGAGCTCACCGTAAGAGGTTACGTTGATGCAAGCTTTGATACTGATCCGGACGATTCTAAATCGCAAACCGGATACGTGTTTACTTTAAACGGTGGAGCTGTCAGTTGGTGCAGTTCTAAACAAAGCGTCGTAGCGGGATCTACATGTGAAGCGGAGTACATAGCTGCTTCGGAAGCAGCGAACGAAGGAGTCTGGATGAAGGAGTTCATATCCGATCTAGGTGTCATACCTAGTGCATCGGGTCCAATGAAAATCTTTTGTGACAATACTGGTGCAATTGCTTTGGCAAAGGAATCCAGATTTCACAAAAGGACCAAACACATCAAGAGACGCTTCAACTCCATCCGGGATCTAGTCCAGGTGGGAGACATAGAGATTTGCAAGATACATACGGATCTGAATGTTGCAGACCCGTTGACTAAGCCTCTTCCATGAGCAAAACATGATCAACACCAAGGCTCCATGGGTGTTAGAATCATTACTGTGTAATCCAGATTATTGACTCTAGTGCAAGTGGGAGACTGAAGGAAATATGCCCTAGAGGCAATAATAAAGTTATTATTTATTTCCTTATATCATGATAAATGTTTATTATTCATGCTAGAATTGTATTAACCGGAAACATAATACATGTGTGAATACATAGACAAACAGAGTGTCACTAGTATGCCTCTACTTGACTAGCTCGTTAATCAAAGATGGTTATGTTTCCTAACCATGAACAAAGAGTTGTTATTTGATTAACGAGGTCACATCATTAGTTGAATGATCTGATTGACATGACCCATTCCATTAGCTTAGCACCCGATCGTTTAGTATGTTGCTATTGCTTTCTTCATGACTTATACATGTTCCTATAACTATGAGATTATGCAACTCCCGTTTACCGGAGGAACACTTTGGGTACTACCAAACGTCACAACGTAACTGGGTGATTATAAAGGAGCACTACAGGTGTCTCCAATGGTAGATGTTGGGTTGGCGTATTTCGAGATTAGGGTTTGTCACTCCGATTGTCGGAGAGGTATCTCTGGGCCCTCTCGGTAATACACATCACATAAGCCTTGCAAGCATTATAACTAAGATGTTAGTTGTGAGATGATGTATTACGGAACGAGTAAAGAGACTTGCCAGTAACGAGATTGAACTAGGTATTGGATACCGACGATCGAATCTCGGGCAAGTAACATACTGATGACAAAGGGAACAACGTATGTTGTTATGCGGTCTGACTGATAAAGATCTTCGTAGAATATGTAGGAGCCAATATTGGCATCCAGGTCCCGCTATTGGTTATTGACCGGAGACGTGTCTCGGTCATGTCTACATTGTTCTCGAACCGTAGGGTCCGCACGCTTAACGTTACGATGACAGTTATTATGAGTTTATGCATTTTGATGTACCGAAGGTAGTTCGGAGTCCCGGATGTGATCATGGACATGACGAGGAGTCTCGAAATGGTCGAGACGTAAAGATTGATATATTGGAAGCCTATGTTTGGACATCGGAAGTGTTCCGGGTGAAATCGGGATTTTACCGGATTACCGGGAGGGTTACCGGAACCCCCCGGGAGCCTAATGGGCCAACATGGGCCTTAGTGGAAAGGTGAAAGGGCTGCCCACATAGGGCTGTGCGCCTCCCCCCTCTCTCTAGTCCTATTAGGACTAGGAGAAGGTGGCCGGCCCCCCTCTCTCCCTTTCCCACTTGGGACTCCTAGTTGGACTAGGATTGGAGGGGGGAGTCCTACTCCCGGTAGGAGTAGGACTCCTCCTGCGCCTCCCTCCTCTTGGCCAGCCAGCCCTCCCCCTCTCATCCTTTATATACGGGGGTAGGGGCACCTCTAGACACACAAGTTGATCCTTGAGATCGTTCCTTAGCCGTGTGCGGTGCCCCCTGCCACCAAATTCCACCTCGATCATACCGTTGCAGTGCTTAGGCGAAGCCCTGCGTCGGTAGTACATCAAGATCGTCACCACGCCGTCGTGCTGATGGAACTCTTCCTCGACGCTTTGCTGGATCGGAGCCCGAGGATCGTCATCGAGCTGAACGTGTGCTAAGAACTCGAAGGTGCCGGAGTAACGGTGCTTGGATCGGTCGGATCGGGACGATGTACGACTACTTCCTCTACGTTGTGTGATCGCTTCCGCAGTCGGTCTGCGTTGGTACGTAGACAACACTCTCCCCTCTCGTTGCTATGCATCACCATGATCTTGCGTGTGCGTAGGAAATTTTTTGAACTTACTACGTTCCCCAACACGTACGCCATGGATAGTTTGTATGAGAGAAAACTCAGGCGTCCAGCAGGTTGGTAGGTTTGCTGCAAATTTCTCATGACCCGCACACGTACCCCATTTACCCGTGCATTTCTCTGCTGATTACAAACAACTGAACTACTCCTAACAAACTACGTGGCCCCATGAGATGCTGTGCGCCTGCTCGTCCTCATCCAAGACACCGCCGTCCTCCGATCCCATGGTGATCGGGCCAAAGAAGGCGAGGAGTTGGACGCAGTTGCCATGCCCACACCGGCTGCTCTGCATGCCGGAGCACTGCGCATCGGCCCGGTTCGTGGCCGTCGCTGCCGTCTGCCTCCTCGTCGTGGTCGGCACGTACTACGTGCTGTGGTCACCGGCCGACGCCGACGGCCAGACGGAGCAGCAATTCTTCGACATGTGGCGTCGTCGATCAGCGGCAAGTAAAATCCTCCGGCTTCAACTATTTACTCAATTCCAAATGGTGTGCCTCGATGAAAACACAAGATCAATAGAGTGCCCACACCGGCTGCTCTGCGTGCCGGAGCACTGCGCATCGGCCCGGTTCGTGGCCGTCGCTGCCGTCTGCCTCCTCGTCGTGGTCGGCACGTACTACGTGCTCTGGTCGCCGGCCGACGCCGACGGCCAGATGGAGCAGAGGTTCTTCGACATGTGGCGTCGTCGATCAGCGGCAAGTAGAATCCTCCGGCTGCAAGTACATAACTACTTACCCAATCGATTCTGGGCCTTTTATGCCAATTGCCAATTGATTGATATTAGTGGAGCCAACTTCAGACGCAGCAAAGCTTGAAACCCTAACTTTTTGGGGGGTTGTTAAATCCAGGTGCGCGCCTATGGCGGCGATGATCTGGAGGCGGCGCTGCGCGGCGTGGCGGATGCGAACAGGACGTTGATCCTGAGCGTGCTGAACAAGGCGTGCGCCGAGGAGGAATGGTAGGAAGCGGCCAGCCGCTCCCTAGATGCGTCCAATTTTTTTGCTGGAAGTATTGGATAGAGGTTGGTAAGCCACATGAATTTCCACACTTTTTTGCTATATAAAAAAACTTCCACTTTTTTTATTTTGTAAAAAAACTTCCACAATTTTTTCATAGACAAATGCCGTCAAAAAGAAACTGCACGGTAATCGATCGATGTGCTACGTACGCCATGGATAGTTTGTATGAGAGAAAACTCAAGCGTCCAGCAGGTTGGTAGGTTTGCTGCAAATTTCTCATGACCCGCGCATGTACCCCATTTACCCGTGCATTTCTCTGCTGATTACAAACAACTGAACTACTCCTAACAAACTACGTGGCCCCATGAGATGCTGCGCGCCTGCTTGTCCTCATCCAAGACACCGCCGTCCTCCGATCCCATGGTGATCGGGCCAAAGAAGGTGAGGAGTTGGACGCAGTTGCCATGCCCACACCGGCTGCTCTGCATGCCGGAGCACTGCGCATCGGCCCGGTTCGTGGCCGTCGCCGCCGTCTGCCTCCTCGTCGTGGTCGGCACGTACTACGTGTTGTGGTCGCCGGCCGACGCCGACGGCCAGACAGAGCAGCGATTCTTCGACATGTGGCGTCGTCGATCAGCGGCAAGTAAAATCCTCCGGCTTCAACTATTTACTCAATTCCAAATGGTGTGCCTCGATGAAAACACAAGATCAACAGAGTGCCCACACTGGCTGCTCTGCGTGCCGGAGCACTGTGCATCGGCCCGGTTCATGGCCGTCGCCGCCGTCTGCCTCCTCGTCGTGGTCGGCACGTACTACGTGCTCTGGTCGCCGGCCGACGCCGACGGCCAGACCGAGCAGAGGTTCTTCGACATGTGGCGTCGTCGATCAGCGGCAAGTAGAATCCTCTGTTTGCAACTACAGAACTACTTACCCGATCGATTCTGGGCCTTTTATGCCAATTGCCAATTGATTGATATTAGTGGAGCCAACTTCATACGCAGCAAAGCTTGAAACCCTAACTTTTTGGGGGGTTGTTAAATCCAGGTGCGCGCCTACGGCGGCGATGATCTGGAGGCGGCGCTGCGCGGCGCGGCGGATGCGAACAGGACGCTGATCCTGAGCATGCTGAATAAGGCGTACGCCGAGGAGGAACGGTAGGAAGCGGCCAGCCGCTCCCTAGACGCGTCCAATTTTTTTTGCTGGAAGTATTGGATAGAGGTTGGTAAGCCACATGAATTTCTACACTTTTTTGCTGTATAAAAAAACTTCCACACTTTTTTTATTTTGTAAAAAAACTTCCACAATTTTTTTATAGACAAATGCCGTCAAAAAGAAACTGCACGGTAATCGATCTATGTGCTACGTACGCCATGGATAGTTTGTATGAGAGAAAACTCAGGCGTCCAGCAGGTTGGTAGGTTTGCTGCAAATTTGTCATGACCCGCGCACGTACCCCATTTACCCGTGCATTTCTCTGCTGATTACAAACAACTGAACTACTCCTAACAAACTACGTGGCCCCATGAGATGCTGCGCGCCTGCTCGTCCTCATCCAAGACACCGCCGTCCTCCGATCCCATGGTGATCGGGCCAAAGAAGACGAGGAGTTGGACGCAGTTGCCATGCCCACACCGGCTGCTCTGTATGCCGGAGCACTGCGCATCGGCCCGGTTCGTGGCCGTCGCCGCCGTCTGCCTCCTCGTCGTGGTCGGCACGTACTACGTGCTGTGGTCGCCGGCCGACGCCGACGGCCAGGCGAAGCAGCGATTCTTCGACATGTGGCGTCGTCGATCAGCGGCAAGTACAATCCTCCGGCTTCAACTATTTACTCAATTCCAAATGGTGTGCCTCGATGAAAACACAAGATCAACAGAGTGCCCACACCGGCTGCTCTGCGTGCCGGAGCACTGCGCATCGGCCCGGTTCGTGGCCGTTGCCGCCGTCTGCCTCCTCGTCGTGGTCGGCACGTACTACGTGCTCTGGTCGCCGGCCGACGCCGACGGCCAGACGGAGCAGAGGTTCTTCGACATGTGGCGTCGTCGATCAGCGGCAAGTAGAATCCTCCGGCTGCAACTACAGAACTACTTACCCGATCGATTCTGGGCCTTTTATGCCAATTGCCAATTGATTGATATTAGTGGAGCCAACTTCAGACGCAGCAAAGCTTGAAACCCTAACTTTTTGGGGGGTTGTTAAATCCAGGTGCGCGCCTACGGCGGCGATGATCTGGAGGCGGCGCTGCGCGGCGCGGCGGATGCGAACAGGACGCTGATCCTGAGCGTGCTGAACAAGGCGTACGCCGAGGAGGATGGCTTGCTCGACCTTTTTGTGCGGAGCCTGAGGGAAGGGGAGGGAACCGCGCAGCTCCTCAGCCACGCCTCCTCGTGGCAATGGACCGGCCGGCATACCGCCGGTGCATGAGCCTCGGCGGCATCCAGTGTTACCGGCTCCCGGCGTCGAGGAACGGCACCCAAGACTTGTCGTCGGAGCAGCTCTACATGTCCGACAGGTTTATACGCATGATGTGGCGGCGCATTCGCCTCCTCGGCGACGTCCTCAAGCACGGTTACAGCTTCATATTCACGGTAATTTCGTCGAGCCCTGCCTCTGAAAAGGTCACGTAAACTTAATTCGCGCCCTTATATAATATATAGGCATCCGGTGTGGCTAGGTCTTAGTCGACTAAGATTCAACCAAGTCTAAGTTAAGTGACATAACATGTAAAAAAGAAAAATACTAAAAGTAAAATTTTGCATGAATCTTAGTGTAAGATCTCATGGATATAGCATCGACTGAGACTTCATTAAATCTCAAGTATGTCAGACGAAGTGTTCATTTATGTGACACTGCTTATAATTTGCAAGGATTTGGATGTGATGTGGCTGAGGAACCCGTTCCCGAGTCTCAACCGCACCGGGGAGGAAGACCTCCTGATCAGCTCCGACAAGTTCAACGGACGGCCGCGGGACTACCTCAGCAATGAGCTCAACACCGGCTTCTTCTTCGTGGTCGCTAACAACCGGACGGCGGCGCTGTTTGACGAGTGGCACGCAGCCCGCGGCGGGTCCGCAGGCTTGAAGGAGCAGGACGTGTTGAATCAGATGAAGCGGCGGCACGTGTTCCGGCGGCTCGGCGTGAGGGCGCGCGTCCTGGACACGGCGCGCTTCAGCGGGTTTTGCCAGGACAGCCGGGACGCCCGGCAGGTGGCCACCGTGCACGCCAACTGTTGCCGGACGATGCGGGCCAAGACCGCTGACTTGAGGGCCATCCTCAGGGCCGCTAGGCGGCTCAACGGGACGACACAGCTGAGGTGGCCGCCGCACTCGCAGTGCGCTAAATCATGGAGATGAGACGATTCGTTGAGAGAAGTAGAAGTGCGTACATATAATTTCCTAATCAGATTTGCTATTTCACGTCTAGATATAAAAAAATTACCATATATACATTTCTAACCATATGATTTAGTCATCAAGATCAGTATTTTTTGCTTCTTTTATTCATTGATCCTTTTCTGTACGCGTTACTGGCAGTGGGCTGCTGTTGATCCATTTGATTTTGTTCCTCGTGTGTGTCTCGTTGGCTGTTGTGGCTACAAGTGAACTTTTTTCAATTTTTTTTTGTTTCTTTCTCCTTTTTCTTCCTTTTCCATTTTTATTCCAAATTTGTTGACTTTTAAAGTTCATGATTTGTTTTTTTATTTTTTAAAATTCAAGATTTTTTTCATTGTTGTGGCTATATGTTTTTTAAAAAAAATTGCAACTCTACCCTCAACTTGCAATTCGGGCCCTACCTTCTTTTGTCATAGTTACAATCCCATTCTTGACTCATAACTGGATTTTAACATTTTTTTATCTAAGTTGCAAGTCCATCCTCGAATCGCAACTAGGGATCAAAACTTTTTTTGTCCCAATTTTAAGTCCACCTCGATTTGCAACTGAGGCACAACTTTTTCCCCCTGTTGCAAGTTCACCCTTAACTTGACTGGACGCCCGGCAGATGGCCACTGTGCACGCCAACTGCCGCCGGACGATGCGGGCCAAGGTCGCTGACCTGAGGGCCGTCCTCAGGGCCGCTAGGCGGCTCAACAGGACGGCACACCTGAGGTGGCCGCCGCACTCGGAGTGTGCTAAATCGTGGTGATGAGGCGACTGGTCGAGACAAGTAGCTAGAAGCGCGTACATATACCATTTTCCTAATTCTACTACTCCTTTCGTTTTAAATTACTCGTACGGAGGGAGTACTAGATTATCACCCTTTGACAGTGTGTGCGGTGAGGCAGGAGTATGATCAACCATTGTTGTTATGATATTTTCGAGACAGTGATCGTAATTGCTCCACGCAGGGCAACTCTAAGTGATCCCCTAGAGGAGTAAAACGGCGAAGTAAATTTCAATGGAGTTATTTTACTCCACTAAATTCTTTTTTGAATTAAGCAAAATTAGTTTTTTCTGAATGAGTAAAACCAGTGTTTGGAATGAGTAAAACCAATATTTTGAAACAAGTGATTATTTTAAATGAGTGAGATATGTTGATGAAATTTAAACTCGTTTAAAATACATCCGATATTAACCTTGTTTAAAGATCATGCCGTTACGAATTCAAATATATAAAAATATTCTAAATTGGAATTAATATTGAAAAGATGTCGACGAATTAATATCTCACTAGAAAATAAAATGCTAGCTTTTGTATGGATAGACCGGTTCCGCACAGGATGACATTTGCATTACTAAGCCCATGTATCACTATTCTCAACTAGTAGAATGCTCGTGCGTTACTACAAGCTACAATGCATATAAGTAAATAAATAAATGATTAAGGTCGTCTTCAAGGTCGAAGTTCATTTTTCTCTCGCACGTCCGGACGTGTACAGATGCCCAGCGGGCTCGCCAAAATTGAACCGTTTGTCTGGGATCCCCCAAATCCAAACCATATGTGTGAGAGAAATATGGTTGTCCGGACTATCCGACATGTTGTCTCCAACACGTGGGCCCAACACAAAAGGAAACCAACCCATGACTCACCCTTTTCTTTTCCTACAGGACCATTCTCTTCCGGCTCGGTTTCCCACCACAGGGACATTTCTCGTTGGAGCCCTCTCCTTCAAAACCCACCTCACTTTCACCATGCATCTACTATGACAAAGAAATGTTCATGTGTTTTTTTTAATAAAGAAATGTTCATGTGTTACTATAGGTAGAAGGCGAGAAATACCACGAGCACATTACAACAAGTGCTAAAGTGCCTCTCGCATATCCCACCTTCCCATTAACCATCGTGATTCTCTAACATGCTTAAGTTTTGACAATTAAACGAGGAGGGAAAATTAAAGCACTCTCAAAGTGAAGTAAATCATATGATCCGATAGTTAGCTGTATTTTGTTTTAATTATAAGAAAACATTGTACTGGGTCGATGAACCCCTTTCTTCGATGTAATCTCATAAATAATGCAAAAGAGCCATGATGGCCTTCCTTAGAAAAACACAATGCTACCCAAATCCCACTCCAATGCCTATTGCAACAGGTAGGACAAAAAATGATCATAATCAACCTAATAAAAAGGCGTAAGACAAAAATTGATCTTAATCAACCTAACTGAATTCCCATGTGTTGCCACGAAACAACAAAAAATAGGATAATTAAATAAATATTCTAATTGGGAAATGTGCATCGATTCGTTCATCGATCTCCTCTAGTTCTCTTGCTTGGCGACGTCACCATGAAGCTCATGCGTGAGCGCGAAAACACCTGAAGTTCGGGGGCTCTTGTATGTAGCAAGATCAACCGGGCCTATTTTGTGGTGGTCGACGCGCGTCGGCACGTCCATCTTCATCTCTTGCCGCATCGGAGATGCCGGGAGGACTGGTGATGGGAGAGATGGTACCGCCAGAGAAGAGAAAAGAAGAAGGCGAGCAGGCAAGCCGATCATGTGTGTTACTTTTTTTTCCTTTCCCCTCAACGGGTGATATGTGTGCAATTCAAATTGGCCACAGGACAATAAAACATATAGTATACCATTATTCAAACATATAGCTCTCATCATGTATACTTCTCCAAGCAAGCTCACCTTCTCCTTCTCCAATCATTCATCCATGCACGGGAAAGCAGAAAGGAACTCTATTCTTCGTCCGTTGGCCGTGGCGGCATTAGTGATGTCTGACCACCTCCCCGCCCTGAGAGTGTTCACTCTAACACCGGCTCAGAGTTTGCCAAGTGAATCCACCGTGCCTCCGTTTCACTGAGTAATATGGAGTATGATTCAACTATATTTGTTTAATCTAATTTTTAAAAATTTGCAATTTCTAAGCATGCAGTCCGGATTCCAGCTAACATAACCTACAAAATATTGTGCTTATTTTACGGAAAAACAACACTGAACTAATTCAGTTGCAAAATGTTGTATTTATGCATCCTATGCAATTGAACCATTTTGCTTTTTCTTTCTTAATCTCACAAAAGAACATGTATAAGGAGGCATGATGAAAAAGGAAAATTCTTTATACCCAATATGACAGGGGTCAGTCATACGCTCACATCAGAATTTGAAAACTAAAAGTACATTATGTTGATATGGTACAGATAACCAATCTACTCATGTCTCCTTAGGCCTTGTACAATGGAAGATGCTTAGAAAAATAAACCGGATTTTTCTGAAGCACCGGTGCCTATTTCTACAGAAGAGACGCTTAGTTAAGCGTCTACCCTGTACAAACAAGCACCGGTGCTTAAGGAAATCCTGGTTTATTTCTCTAAGCACCTCTCCTAAGCACCTCCCATTGTACAAAGCCTTATTGAACCTTTCCCATCCTACTCATCACACATACTATATCCCCCATTTTCAGTTCACAAAAATGAATATATGTTTGCACTACCAGGAATACCTGAGGCCACTAATCCGTCACCAGCTTCAAGATGATACTGCTATTTTATGTAGCTTATAAGATAATGAACAAAAAATAACTGCAAGTTCCTTATACTATGAAGTTAAACCAACACGACTTGATCCATCAATACAAAAAAACTAAACTTGTCACCGACGAAAGTGGAGAGGGAGAAAAGTACTTACTTCCACGATATTTTTCAACAGCTTGTGTCTTTAGCTATAAGATAATAAGCGATCCTAAACTCGATAAGATCATAAGCTATAACAATTATTAGCTAATAGTGGATCAAATATTAAGATTTATTGATCCATAAATGTTTCCAAATCTGGTTCATGGGTTCATCTCGAGAATATTCAGAGGATATTTGCCATGGCGTTTCGATGCCTTCAACCAACGCTCCTGAAAATTCTGTAGAACATCATAAGTTGTTGGATCATCAATTTTTGAATGCAAGTCATACCATGGTTCCCTAGGGCCGCGGGCATCATCTGACTGCAAATGGAGGACAAGGATAATTACTTTCAGTTTCCCTAAATAAAACTTTCAGAACAACAATTCAAATTAACACTAAGCATAGGAGAAGATGTAACTATTCTTCCTGTCTATTATGATCTCATTGCAGTGATTAAGAACCAAACATAACATAAGTTTCCTACTCCTGTAAAAAAAATAGACTCCAATAGCTGTTACATGAGAAGCTGCAAAAATACACAAGTACACGACAAAGGAGTCAGACACTTACAAAAAAGTTTGGATAGTAAAGTTTAAGGCTTGCCCAGGTATGTCGTAGCCTCTGATAAAATCATAAAAGCAACTATTTTTCTCCTATCAGCTCGAGCATCAACATCCACGACAACTGTTTTCTCATGATGACTATAAGCTATCTGTTCTCTCAAACAAAATTTGGACTACTTCTCTCAAACAAATTTTGGACAATAGTGAGAAATAGTCTCTGAATATTATCTACTCTCTCAGTCCCGAAATACGTGTCTCAACTTTTTACTAACTTCAGTACAAAGTTGTACTAAAGTTGAGACACTTATTTTGGGACGGAGGGAGTAGGTCACAGCTGCATATTTAATTTCAGATGATAACCACAGATATAATGGTGAATTTTCAGCACATATTTAATTTAAAAATCTGTGAACCTTGGCCAAGGGGATGTATGTACCTTGTTTGGGATAGCTTAATCAACCCAAGGCTTCTTCAATAGTCGGGTGCGAAGATCTGGGTGCTCAGGCGGCTGGTAAGCCAGACAACTTCTTCATCTACAAATAGAAGAGATAGTTTGTTTCTGTTCATCCAGCTCGACTGAAGATTGGAGGAAGGAAAGAGAAGGGGAAAAAACAAAACCTCGGTGGTGCAGAACAATGGCAAGCATGGGGTGGAGCATCCTCGTCGAGGCCGTGCTGGCCGGTCACCGGCTAATGTCACTGCTCCGTGCAGCCATGCTCGCCTATGCCTACTCCTCATGCACATCAAGTTGTCGACCTTAAGTCCAGCCTGCTTCTTTTTTGGTCTTTCCAACCAACTTCTTCACCATCTCCAAGTCTGCATCAATTAATTTTCTGTCCAGTTATACACACAATAATAATTCTCAGCTATGTTAAGGTGTGAGGTTGTCAACTAATTGACAAACATAAACTTTATGCAACTCAAAAGCAGAGTGTTCAAAATAAGCAGAAAGGCACAGTTAACATTGATACTGAATTAATGAGTCTCTGCTGCCAAGTCAACCATGTGCATACACAATAGCCTCTTATAGGACGAGGTGAGTACTAACCCGACCTTGTTTTTTAGAGCACGCAAATTGCTTACAATATTTATTATAGAAGGAGAAAGCAAGTAATGTTACAAGAGAGCTGTCGTAATAATAGGAACACCAATAATACATCACTCCTAGATATAAATGGAACTACTCCCACATGCAGCAACTCCGGTTCCTCTGGCCAGCTTCCAAAGAAGCATATCAGATAAGATTTGAGTGGTCACATATTAGTGTTGGCAAATAATAAAGGCTCCAGCCGGTTAACATGACCAGAGAATCAAAACCTCACCGCTTCTTCTTTGAAATGAGGACCCTGCTCGTGATCCACCACTCTACCAAGACATCAGAGACCAAGGGGAGGATGATGGTGTTCTCCAATCAGACATCCTCAAGGCAACAGTGCCAACCCTGCCTCGAGTAGATGCATTGCATTAGTAGTGAGATATCTAAGAAGTATGGCCAGCACAGTCCTTGCATTGGTCGCAGAGGAAACACACTAACCCCGCCATTAGAGTCAAGGAATGAATGGTATTGAGATATATATCTAAGTACATAATGTATGGTAATATGAAAGCGTTGAATGCTGAAACCCCAACAAAACAGTGCATTCACACCTAGAATTTTGCTTGCAAAGTAAGTTATCTACCTATCATGCTCATCCACTTAACGCACCACTCTATTAGCGATACTACCTAGAGTGTTGGTCTAGTTCCTCCAGCAATGGTAAATTAAGAAGAACCCAAGAACTCCTGCAAGTGTAGGATCAAAATGTTGATGTCATCTGCAAGTGCAGGATCAAAATGTTGATGTCATCTATAGGAAATTGCTTTCGAAAGCCTGTATGAGCGGAAAAGGGGGTGTTGTTCATACCTTAGATGGATCGGCCTGACCCTTCTTCAAGAGGTTGGTGCCGAAGCTCCTGGTGATTGGGTGATTGATCCCCGTCGGCAGTTGGATCTTGCTGTTGCAGTGAACAAGACAAGATTCAGTTCAGTCCAAAGAACGGAAGAACAAAAAAACAGAACATTATTCGATCCTTGCGCTGATTTTCTTACCCGTCGAGGACGTTCACGTGGAGAACGTCGCCGATGTCCCCGAGCACCCGTCTGTTTCCTCTCACACAGGGGAGGCCAGCGCTGGCGCCGGCGTCCTTCTGCTTCCCTGTCGGGCCTGCGGCACCTGGACATCACAAACGAGAAACATGAGTAAAGATCAAGGAATTGCTAGTTGACACACGAATCGGGCAAGAAACTCTCTCGCATCAGACTGTACTGGTTGGAAACATTATTAATGAAAATTTGGTCTTGACGAATTAGACTGTGAACATCAGAACTCAACTGAAACAAAGCCGTGAGAAACCTAACGGCGCAGCCAGGACCGAATCAAGAATCCCTAGAGCGGTCGTTTCCCATGCAGCGCGGCGAGAAAGAGAGATTATGTTGATGGGCGGACAGGCGACTCACCTCTGTTGGCTGGCCGTGGAGCGACTGCCGCGTGCTGGTTATGCGCCTGGTCGCCATGGGGATTGTCCCAGCGAGGTGCTTCCGGCGAACCCTGCCCCCGATTCCTCTCTGCTCCTACTGCTACATGTTCTCTGGTGGGGAGGAGGTGCGATGTTGACTTGTGGAAGCCCTAGAACGGGGAGGGGCAAGGCGTTGGACGGCGGAGGCATGGAACTGTGGTCCCGTGATGGCGGCGGCGGCGGCGCCATCCCATAGCCACAACCTAGCAAAAATATCAAGGAGGATAGGATCGAGAGAGGAGTTGGCGGCGTACTGTTTTTTTTCTTTTTCGAGAGAGGAATCAAATGACCCATTCTCATATAATAGTAATGATTTATGATTGATCAAAGATTGATTGTGATTTATTCATTTCCATATAAAAGTTACCAAATACTACCCAATTTTTTTATGCTTGATTAAAGATTGATCATGAATTATTCCTTTCCATATAAAAGTTACCGAAAATTGATCTTATTGGCATATAAATTTGGTTTAAATAGATCGTGGGTAAAATTCCGTTATTTGTTTCCTTAAAATTCGTTATTTTATTTCCTAAAGTAAATTGCATTGATGAGAGGAATCAGTTGATTTAGGTAAGTTAGGAAAGTTAGACCTGTGATCTTTTATATCTTAGGAAAGTGTTGGTTTACAAGGAAAGAATGAAGACGAAAATAAACCCGTAGAAAAGGGGTGGGGGAGGGGACGAAAAAACCAGACGAAAAAAAACCAGACGAAAATGGTGGGACTATTCAACCAATTCGTCCATTAGGAGTAGAGATTAATGTTAATGAATAGTTTCTACATGTATGGATGGAGTATCTATATCTATACCAATATAAAAAGATCTAAAGGGGCAGATCCAATTAATCTCAGCCATCAATCATGTCAATCCAAAGACCTATACTGCTTCAATGTCAAGCGCTCAACATATTTAGCGTGCAGTTAATTTCATACCAAATATAATGTTAATCACATACTAACATGCAAATAATATTATACTTAATATGCGCATGCATTTAATATACTTCTAAATTAACGTGCATTGCACGTACATTTTAACTAGTTGTACAAAGAGTGTTAACTAGACCATGCACGGGGTCTCTGATGCATGGTAGAAAATCCAGTCTTTATTGTCCCCGCAAAAAAAATCCAGTCTTTATTGATTCTGAAAGTTAAAGGTAACTATGGAAGATTCACCGCCGGTAGCGCGGCCGTGACAGTGCCAACTCCGGCGGATGCCGCCCCCTTCACGCACAACTCATTGGAGTGGTCCGACACGACGCTGTAGTTGCTGCTGGTCACGTTCCTGAAGTAGCACCCGTCGGTGGCGTTGTACCTGTACGTCTGCCGGACGCCCCATGACTTGCCGCCTCCCTCCTCGTCCTCCACGAGGCTGCTCTGCGTGGTGCGCAGCGACCGGTATGGCGGCGCCGAGGACCACCGGCCGGCGGCCACCGTCGTCTCCTCCAACCCGTGCGTGACGGTTAGACTATTCTGTTGATAGACCCAGCCAAGCGGGAAGTTCCCGTGCGTCTGCGCCGAGTACAGGACACCGCCGGCGCCGTCCGTGGCGACGACGCCGGTGTCCGCAACGATGGTCAGGTCCAGCGTCTCGAAGGTGAGGAGGTACTCGAGGGCGAACGTCCGCGTGGCGTTGGTCGTTATGTTCCCGTACGATGACTTCACCCACCCGGTGGCGGAGACGAGCCGGTCCGCCGTCGCGTGGTAGTGGGTGTCGACGGGGTCGGCGGACTTGGACGACGTCGTGTTCGTCGGTGGCGCGGCGTAGCTCACGAGGCCCGCCGTCGTCGCCGTGCTCCTGGGGTCCAGCCAGAGATGGAGGTTGGCGTCGATGTACCACACGTCCATGGCGTTGGTGACGGCGAACGCGAACTCGTGCGCCTTGCCGTCCAACAGCTTGCCCAGAAAAGGCGTGAGCTCGATGTCGTACGTCGGGAGGTTGAAGGAGCCGATGGGGGCGATTGGCCTCCATAGGAGGGGGTAGATGCCGCCAGGGTAGATGACGGGGAACGGGCACACGGAGCCGGCGAGGACACCGTCGACACGAGCGGTAACCTCGCGGAACGGGCCGTTCTGGTACCCGGGCTGGTTCTTGTACCATAACTCGTCGTCTTGGTGGGACGAGAAGTAGAGTTCGAGGACCGCGCGGTAGGTGTTGGATGGCAGCGCGACGCTCTTGGACGCAACGTCGGCGGCGCTCTGGATCGGGAACCACAGCCCGCCGTTCAGAGGGAGGGCCCGCGACATCGGGACGATGAGGTCGGCGGGAGCCGTGGCGGGCGTCGGCTTGGTCGTCGGCGTGCGGCGGAGGTAGAGGTGGAGCGTGACGTTGGCATGGTACACGCCGGTGAGCGTGGCGTTGACGTGGTTGCCGAGGTAGACGGCGAAGGTGGAGTTGCCGGCGGCGGCGAGGAGGGACGCGTACCTGGTGACGTCCTTGGAGACGGACCAGACGATGCCGTTGGGAGGCGGCGCGGCGGTGCTGCCGCGGAGGAGCTCGGCGCCGGCGAGCCAGACGCCGAAGATCCTGTCGAGCTGGGGTCCCCGGCAGGCGGCGCGCCACTCGAGCACCGCGAGGGAGATGGCCGAGGCGCGGCCGCCCGCCTTGACGAGGCAGCTTGGCGGGGAGTAGGCGGCGGTGGCGGGGTGCTTGTCGAAGGTGGAGCCGAAGGAGGCGGACAGCAGGAGCGTGGAGCACCGGCGGCCGGAGCTGCCGCGTGCGCGTGGCGGGCGGTCCACCTCGAAGAAGGCGGTCGGCCGCGAC
Organism: Triticum monococcum; assembly: GCA_034509565.1. Classification (NCBI taxonomy): domain Eukaryota; kingdom Viridiplantae; phylum Streptophyta; class Magnoliopsida; order Poales; family Poaceae; genus Triticum; species Triticum monococcum. The sequence continues at coordinate 39,904,574 of CM067844.1, forward strand.
GCCGACGCGTGGGCTGGGGATTTGCGCAGGCTCCGGCTCCGAGGTGAGGCGACGGTGGCTGGGATCATCAGACAGAGGAGGAGGGCGAGGCGAACGCATGGCACGGCCATGGTTCTTCAGAACTTGAGATTAGAGCGGAGGCGAGGCAGTCTGCTGCGTTGCTACGTGCTGAGCGCGCCAGGGCGGCTTAAAACTAGGAGGAGGATAAGGCCATTGAAAGGACGGAACAGTGTGGTGTTTCTCACTCTTTGGATCTCATCAGAAATGGTTCATGCTTCTTGGACAGATAAGGTCTCTTTGTATCTCATCAGAAAGGAACAGTGTGGTTGGGTACAGGACGAGCGTGCTACGTACTATGCCAACTGCCAAGGACTGACGAGATGGTCTCCGATTCCGCCGTTCCGGCCGGCGCATGCATGCATGCAGGTCAGGTCGGCTTGCATTACAGGATACTCCGTCTGTAAATTAATATAAAAGCGTTTAGATCACTACTTTAATGATCTAAACATTCTTAGCGTGTGAGCGTTTTGTGTGACACTTTGTACGAGCTACTCCTGTAGCAAATGAATAAATTAGAGTCAATTACACCGATGGTGTTTGAACTTGGCGTTTTTAATGATCTAAACGCTTTTATATTAATTTACAGAAGGAGTACTTACTAGGGCAGATAAGAATCAGCGGGTCAACCACAAGGATACAGCTTGCTCCATTTCGATCTGCAAATTGCATTGACCGGAAGTCCAGTTTGGCGTGAATGCATTAGCACGGAGCACGTAATCGATGTGCGTCGCCCCCCACCGCGCACGGGGCCACCCAAATTATCCAACTCGTCAATCACACTCGTCAGCTCATGGGCATGGCCTGACTTTACCACAAAAAATTACTCGAATAACTAGTCCAAAAACTTGTAGTACATCATATGTTTTCATAAGTTTTCTAGAATGTTTGTATAAGTTGTGCTTTAAAAGTCTTTTTTAGAACATGCCTTGTAAAGCACTATGTGATAAGAAAAAAAAAACAGCATACAACACAACATTGATAGAAACTAGTCATAAGGGCCAAAGAGATTGTTCTAGTTCCTTTTAAACCTTGAACAATGTACCATTTGCCAACACTATTTTTCTGAAAGTGAGATATAGATCATCATGGGCTATTGCCAATGTCCTCTTTTGCTTGTTCAATTTTGTCGGCGAGAATTCGTCTCGCGAAGAGTTTTGTTTAGCCTGTAGTAGGCTCATTGTGGGTCTCAGTAGTAGCGACGTCGAAGAATAAGTTATTAATACACGGCAGACTTTTGGTGTTGAAGTTGGTGGTGCTACTTCAGGCGCAAAGGCCTATGTCTAATTTGCTTTCTCTTTCCATATATGTATATATATACTGGTCCGTTTCCTCTTTCCATTATACCATATATACATATATGCACTAGGCTTTTCCAACAATGTAAGGAAGCGACTAGCGACAAATCCGCACGATCGTACAACCGCATCCCTCCCGCACGTGACCCACTTCGGCAGAGCCACCCACGACCCAACCTTCTTTCGCGAGGCCCACCACGTGCAACGCATGAGGCCCAAGACAGAAAACACATCTTCTTTGAGGAAATACCGACGTAGCTTCAAGCGACATCAGATGTTAACCATAGAATTGCATCACCTTATCATCCTCAGTCTAGTGGTCAAGTTGAACGTAGCAATAGAGAAATAAAATTAATTTTGCAAAAGACTGTCAATAGGTCCAGGAAGAATTGGTCTAAGAAATTAGATGATGCACTTTGGGCTTATAGAACAACATATAAAAATCCTATGGGTATGTCTCCTTATAAAATGGTTTATGGAAAAGCTTGTCATTTGCCTCTTGAGTTAGAACATAAATCATATTGGGCCATCAAAGAGCTCAATTATCTCTACTCTTATAAAAAATAGAGTTGGTGATGATGGTGTGCCTGCCATCCTGCAATATAGGCCGTCCGATTTATATCTGACGGATAGTAAGGAAACTATGACAATTTTGCAAAAAGATACCCACACCTGTCTCAATATTTGCAAATAAGGCTTTCCCTTATTCATTCTTTTCTCTCACAAGATAAACTACTCATACAAATGCATCTTGATGTTCCGTGCAACGCACGGGCATCTTGCTAGTGATTTCAAACTTGCTAGTGAAAAAAGGCTATTTGATATTAGATCATTAGATGAATGGACAACCCAAGCTTATGAAAATGCAAAATTATTCAAAGAAAAAGTTAAAGATGGCATGACAAAAGAATCCAAAAGCGCGAGTTTAAAGTCGGAGAATATGTTCTTTTGTAAAACTCTCGTTTCAGATTCTTTGGAGGAAAACTCCTCTAAAAATGGGAAGGCCCCTACATTATCGAGGAGGTTTACCGGTCTGGAGCCATCAAAATAAATAATTTCGAAGGTACTAACCCGAAGGTTGTCAATGGGCAACGTATAAAGCATTATATCTCGGGTACGCCCATTAATGTTGAAAGTAATGTTATCCAAACTTCGACACCGGAAGAACACATAAAAGAGTCCTTTTGGAATAGTCCAGAATCGTGAAAATAAGGAGGTACGTGATACGATAAGTAAACGGACTCCGAAAAAATCCGCTAAAATATTTTTTATCAGTTTTGGAATATTTAGAAAATTAGGAAATAAATAAACTTTCAGGAAGCGTCCCCTGGTGGGAACAAGACACCAGGGACACCTTCCGGACTCCGTTTTTCTTCCACCTGGGACACCTTCCGGACTCCGTTTTTCTTCCGGTTGCTTGTCTCCCAAGATAAAAAAAATCTATATATACTTCCCGAACCTATTGATCACCGTATCGCAGAGAAATCCCCTGTTCTCTTTTCTTGCTGTTTCTCTGCCAGATCCCATCTACCATGGCCACCTCGAGCTCCTCCAAGGAAAATTTCTTCAAGAACATCATCAACCCGTACTTGCGGGAGGTGGTGCAACACCCTCAGACCATCTAGATGCATGAGGGGGTGCTTCACCTTCGTGATGTGCCATGTCCCAAGGGGACGAGAACTGTGGAGGCCAGACTTGAAGCTATGGAGCAAGATGTCTTCCGGTGCAAGGGGATGGTGGGGCGTGGGCTCAATGCCAATCACCGCATGATCACGGACCTCTGTCGTGATCTCTGTTGGGGATCGTAGCAAAATTTAAAATTTTCTACGCATCACCAAGATCAATCTATGGAGTAATCTAGGAGCAAGGGGAAGGAGAGTGCATCTACATACCCTTGTAGATCGCTAAGCAGAAGCGTTCAAGTGAACGGGGTTGATGGAGTCGGACTCGTCGTGATCCAAATCACCGATGATCCTAGTGCCGAACGGATGGCACCTCCGCGTTCAACACACATACAGCCCGGCGACGTCTCCTACGCCTTGATCCAGCAAGGGGAGAAGGAGAGGTTGGGGAAGACTCCATCCAGCAGCAGCACGACGTCATGGTGGTGGTGGAGGAGCGCGGGACTCCAGCAGGGCTTCGCCAAGCACTACGAGAGACGAGGAGGGAGAGGGGTAGGGCTGCGCCAACAGGGGAGGAACTTCATGTGTTGGGCTGCCCCTTTGCCTCCACTATATATAGGGGGAGAGGGAGGGCTGCGCCCCCACCTAGGGTTTCCACCCTAGGGGTGGCGGCAGCCCCAATCTCCATCTGGGGTGGCGGCCAAGTAGGGGGGGGGAGGGAGGCGCACCAGGCATGGGCCTTAGGGCCCATCTGCCCTTAGGGTTTGCCCCCTCTTCTCCCTAGTCGCATGGCCCTTGGTGGGGAGGCGCCCCAGCCCACCTAGGGGCTGGTCCCTTCTCACACTTGGCCCATGTATGCCTCCGGGGCCCGTGGCCCCTCCCGGTGGACCCCCGGACCCCTCCCGGTGGACCCCCGGACCCCTCCGGTGGTCCCGGTACACTACCGCTAATGCCCGGAACACTTCCGGTGGCCAAAACCATACTTCCTATATATCAATCTTTACCTCCGGACCATTCCGGAACTCCTCGTGACGTCCGGGATCTTATCCGGGACTCCGAACAACATTCAGTAACCGCGTACATACTTTCCCTATAACCCTAGCGTCATCGAACCTTAAGTGTGTAGACCCTACGGGCTCAGGAGTCATGCAGACATGGCCGAGACAACTCTCCGGTCAATAACCAACAGCGGGATCTGGATACCCATGTTGGCTCCCACATGCTCCACGATGATCTCATCGGATGAACCACGATGTCAAGGATTCAATCAATCCCGTATTCAATTCCCTTTGTCTAGCGGTACGATACTTGCCCGAGATTCGATCGTCGGTATCCCGATACCTTGTTCAATCTCGTGACCGGCAAGTCTCTTTACTCGTTCCATAACACATCATCCCGTGATCAACTCCTTGGTCACATTGTGCACATTATGATGATGTCCTACCGAGTGGGCCCAGAGATACCTCTCCGTTTACACGGAGTGACAAATCCCAGTCTCGATTCATGCCAACCCAACAGACACTTTTGGAGATACCTGCAGTGTACCTTTATAGCCACCCAGTTACGTTGTGACGTTTGGCACACCCAAAGCACTCCTACGGTATCCGGGAGTTGCACAGTCTCATGGTCTAAGGAAATGATACTTGACATTAGAAAAGCTTTAGCAAACGAACTACACGATCTTGTGCTAGGCTTAGGATTGGGTCTTGTCCATCACATCATTCTCCTAATGATGTGGTCCCGTTATCAACGACATCCAATGTCCATGGTTAGGAAACCGTAACCATCTATTGATCAACGAGCTAGTCAACTAGAGGCTTACTAGGGACATGGTGTTGTCTATGTATCGACACATGTATCTGAGTTTCCTATCAATACAATTTTAGCATGGATAATAAACGATTATCATGAACAATGAAATATAATAATAATAATAACTAATTTATTATTGCCTCTAGGGCATATTTCCAACAGTCTCCCACTTGCACTAGAGTCAATAATCTAGTTCACATCGCCATGTGATTAACACTCACAGGTCACATCGCCATGTGACCAACATCCAAAGAGTTTACTAGACTCAATAATATAGTTCACATCACTATGTGATTAACACTCAATTAGTTCTGGGTTTGATCATGTTATGCTTGTGAGAGAGGTTGTAGTCAACGGGTCTTGCCATATTCAGATCCCTATGTATTTCGCAAAACTTTATGTCATATCGTAGATGCTGCTACCACGTTCCACTTGGAGCTATTCCAAATTGTTGCTCCATTATACGTATCCGGTATCTCTACTCAGAGCTATCCGGATAGGTGTTAAGCTTGCATCGACGTAACTCTTTACGTCGAACTCTTTATCACCTCCATAGCCGAAAAACATTTCCTTATTCCTCTAAGGATAATTTTGACTGGTATCTCGTGATCCACTCCTAGATCACCTTTGTACCCTCTTGCCAGACATGTGGCAAGGCACACATCTGGTGCGGTACTCAGCATGCAATACTGTATAGAGCCTAAGACAAAAGCATAGGGGAAGACCTTCGTCCTTCCTCTTTCTTCTGTCGTGGTCAATCTTCGAGTCTTACTCAACTTCACACATTACAACTCAGGCAAGAACCCCTTCTTTGACTGATCTATTTTGAACTCCTTCAAAAGTATGTCAAGGTGTGCGTTCTTTGAAAGTATCATCAGGCGTTTTTCTCTATCTCTATAGATCTTGATGCCCAATATGTAAGCAGCTTTATCCATGTCTTCCTTTGAAAAACACTCTTCAAACAACCGTTTATGCTTTCCAGAAATTCTACATTATTTCGGATCTACAATATGTCATCCACATATACTTATCAGAAATGTTGTAGTGCTCCCACTCACTTTCTTGTAAATACAAGTTTCTAGCAAACATTGTATAAACCTAAAAGCTTTGATCACTCTATCAAAGCATGTATTCTGACTCCGAGATGCTTGCTCTAGTCCATAGAAGGATTGCTGGAGCTAGCATACCTTTTAGCATCCTTAGGATCGACAAAACCTTTTATTGTATCACATACAAACTTTTCTTACGGAAACTGGTAAAAAAACTTGTTTTGACATCCATCTGTCAGATTTCATAATCGAAAAATACAGCTAATGCTAACATGATTCCGACGGACTTAAGCATCACTACGGGCGAGAAATTCTCATCGTAGTCAACTCCTTGAACTTGTGAAAAGACTCTTTCCCACAAGTCGAGCTTTATAAACGGTAACATTACCGCCCACGTCCGTCTTCTTCTTAAAGACCCATTTATCTCAATGGCTTCCCGATCATCGGGCAAGTCCACCAAAGTCCATACTTTCTTCTGATATATGGATCCTATCTCGGATTTCATGGCTTCTAACCATTTGTCGGAATACGGGCCCACCATCGCTTCTCCATAGCTCGTAGGTTTATTGTTGTCTAACAACATGATATCTAAGACAGGATTACCGTACCACTCAGGAGTAGTACATATCCTTGTCGACCTACGATGTTCGATAGCAACTTGATCCGAAGCTTCATGATCACTATCATTAACTTCCTCTTCAACAGATGTAGGCACCACAGAAAACATCTTTCTGTGTTGCATCACTCTCTGGTTGAAGTAAATGTTCGACAACCTCATCAAGTTCTATCTTCCTCCCACTCAATTCTTTTGAGAGAAACTCCTTCTCGAGAAAGGACCCGTTCTTAGCGACAAACAATTTGCCCTCGGATCTGAGATAGAAGGTATACCCAACTGTCACCCTTGGGTATCCTATGAAGATGTGTTTGTCCGCTTTGGGTTCGAGCTTCTCCGGCTGAAGCCTTAAGCATCGCAGCCCCAAGCATTAAGAAACGACAATTTTTGGTTTCTTGCCAAACCATATTCATACGGCATCGTCTCAACGGACTTAGATGGTGTCCTATCTAAAGTGAATGCAGCTGTCTCTAATGCATAACCTCAAAATGAAAACGGTAGATTGGTAAGAGACATCATAGATCGCACCATATCTCATAGGGTTCGATTACGACGTCCGGACACACCATTACCTTGTGGTGTTCCAGGTGGCTTCAACTGTGAAACAATTCCACAATGTCTTAAGTGATTGCCAAACTCATAACTCAGAAAATCTCCTTTTGATCAGATTGTAGGAACATGATCTTATTGTTATGATGATTCTTAACTTCACTCTGAAATCGCTTGAACTTTTCAAACGTTTCAGACTTGTGCTTCAGTAAGTAGATATACCTATATCTACCCAAATCGTTAGTGAAGATGAGAAAATAGCGATATCCACCGCACGCTTCAATTCTCATTGGATCACACGCATCAACATGCATGATTTCCAACAAGTCACTTGCCCGTTTCATTGTACCTAAAAACGGGGTCTTAGTCATCCTGCCCATGAGGCATGGCTCGCATGTATCAAGTGATTCAAAATAAAGTGACTCCAAACATCCATCGACATGGAGTTTCTTCATGCATCTTACGCCAATATGACCTAAGCGGCAGTGCCACAAGAAAGTGGTACTATCATTATTAACTCTACATCCTTTGGCGTGAACATGTGTATTACTACGACCGAGATTCAATGAACCATTCACATAGGATGCATGATCATGAAAGGTATTATTCATGTAAACAGAATAACCAGTATTCTCTAACTTAAATGAATAACCGTATTGCAATGAACATGATCTAATCATATTCATGCTCAACGTAGACACCTGATAACATTTATCTAGGTTCAATACTAATCCCGAAGGCAGATGGAGCGTGCGATGGTGATCTCATCAACTTTGGAAACACTTCCAACACACATCGTCACCTCGCCCTTAGCCAGTCTCCGTTTTGATATGCACAAACTAGCGAGATGCTAAATTGTGCGAGGGACAGTCCGATCTTTTACAGTACTAGATGAAACACGACGAACGATAGCAGCAGTAGTTGAAGATAATTAGTAGCAGAAGAAGAAGCCTTCGGATCTTACTAGAGAGAAGAAACCAAAGGAAAAGGGCTTGCGTAAAAAAATTAACACCAGGTCAATCTCGACGTAGCAGCGACGAATCCCTTGTCATGGATCGCAAAAACTCATCACGTTAGTGCCCCTGACACAAGGCGTTTTCTGGTTTCTTTATTTGACCGCTCCCCAAAAACTAATCCCCGTACACGGCCAAAGCCAGCCCATTATATAGGCGAGACGTACGTATAGACCAAACCAACTCATATTCTAATAGACTCTATCTCTGATTTGAACTAATTACAGATTAACTAATAAAATATTCGGCAACATTGATCACCTGTAGGATTGTAAAACGAACTAGTACTCCACTTGACAATGCAACTACTAATATGACTACGTAGGAAATAAGGACTATGTGCACATCCTTTCCAAATAGCCTTCAGATGTGTGATGGCACTTGGATTAGAATTGCACCGATCATCACCCAGCTTGGCGTACGAAAATTTGGTTTCACCTCCTCTGGCACTACTAACTTGACAGGGATTTCGCCACAACAATTTATGCTAGCAGATTAAGCACACGGTGCAATTCCCAGTATCCCTTTGTCATTCTTCTTCTCCGGCACAAACACCACTTTATCACTGACATGTTCTCGATTCTGCTTCGCAGCCAAAGAATCTACAATGGCCACATCATCCCCTCTCTCTTGAAACGAAGCCGTCCTCGGTTTCGTGGTAGCTCCATGGACCTTGTTCGGATTTGAAATAATAGCATCCACCTTGATAGCATTGGCAAACATTGGTTGCAACACATATCATTTTCCGTTATTCCAAAATGAATAAGTGTTGGACCTTCCGTCATGTGTGGCTCCATGATCATATTGCCATGGTCTTACTAACAATATATGGCATGCATCCATTGGCAAAACATCACAAATCACCATATCAGTATAATCTCCAACAGAAAAATTCACACGGACCTTATGAGTAACCTTCAACTTCCCTGTATGATACATCCACTCAACACGGTGTGGCTAAGGGTGCTTCCATGTAGGTAACCCCAAAGCTTCCACCAATCCCTTGCTGACCGCGTTGGTGTAGCTTCCTCCATCTATAATCAATTTACAATTGGTGTTATTGACTTTGCACTGAGTCTGAAAAATATTCCAACGCTGTCCCTTATTATCAATGCAATCCTCTTGCACTCGTTGCACCATTAGTGAAGGATATGATTCAGCAACTTCAAAACTCGCAACCACATTTTCAGCATCCTTAGATTTTTCACTAGAAGTGTCAGAAACTGCATCTTCATCACTAGCAGATGCATAGCCATCTCTTGTGAGCAACACTCTTTTCTCATTAGGACATTCACGCTTCATATGCCCCCTTCCTCCACACTTGAAACACTCTATGCCACTAGTGCGTCCGGTCGACTGTGCACTAGAATCAACCATCGACGGTCTTCATTTTGAGGCATCCTTTTGCACGGAATCATGAGAGAGATTTGATGATGTCGCCCTTGAGCTAGGACCGACATCCTCATTCTTATGATGCGAGCGTCGCCATGTGTTCAAAGTGTTACTGGGAACTATGCTGACTTGGCGCCGCTTAATCTGTTGTTCCGCACGCACAGCTTGGTGCACAAGATCTTGTATGTTGTAGTAGACCACCATCTCAACACGATCCTGCACCTCGATATTTAGCCCGTTAAAGAAACGTGCCATGGTCGCCTCCGGATCCTCCGTTGTCCCTGTACGTATCATAAGCAATTCCATCTCCTTGTAATATTCATCAACACTCATATTACCTTGAGAGAGCCGCTGCAACTTGTTGTACATATCTCTTTTATAGTGCTCAGGAACAAAACGTCGCCTCATGAATTCTTTCATCCCTCACCAAGTCATCGGGCGATGTCTTGAACGACAAATTTGATTCCACCATATTAGCGCGTAACCGGTAAACTCAATTCCAGCAAGTTGAACTTTCTTCTCCTCGCTATAATGATGGGCATCAAAAATTTGATCCACACGCATCTCCCACTCTAAATAGCCTTCTGGTTTGCACTTGCCGGAGAACGAAGGGATTGAAATTTTTATGCGCCCAATTCCATCATCCACAGGCACACGCACAACTTGATCAACTCGGTCATGCACTCCGCCGCGAACGGAAGTTTCAGGACGAGGCTCATAGTGTCGTGGTCGTGGCGCGTATCCCACCTGGCCAACGCCGTCATCGAGACCATCATCTCCAGCATGAGGTTGTGCCGCCAAACGGCGATCATGCACGCTGGCATGTCCGTCACGAGCAGATGGTGCATAATGTAGTGGAGCCGCCGGAGCAGTCTATGGTGGTGCAGAATTCATTGCCGGCATATTGATGATGTCTGCCAAACAATCGAACCGAGTGATCAGGACATCTATCCTTTTGCCGAGCGCATCATGACATTGCTTGATGTAGTTGCATGTGTGGTCAAAACCATCCCGAATATTTTGCGAAATATCATCCGCATACACTGGACGCACTATTTCCTCAGAATCAGCGGCAACCTCATCACCCTTGTTGACCGAGGTTGACATCTTGATCAACATAGTACCGTGAACAACCTTAGCTCTGAATACCACCTGATATGCACAAACTAGCGAGATGCTAAATTGTGCGAGGGACAGTCCGATCTTTCACGGTACTAGATGAAACACGACGAACGATAGCAGCAGTAGTTGAAGATAATTAGTAGCAGAAGAAGAAGCCTTCGGATCTTACTAGAGAGAAGAAACCGAAGGAAAAGGGCTTGCGTCAAAAAAATAACACCAGGTCAATCTCGACGTAGCAGCGACGAATCCCTTGTCATGGACCGCAAAAACTCATCACGTTGGTGCCCCTGACACAAGGCGTTTTCTGGTTTCTTTATTTGATTGCTCCCCAAAAACTAATCCCCGTACACGGCCGAAGCCAGCCCATTATATAGGCGAGACGTACGTATAGACCAAACCGACTCATATTCTAATAGACTCTATCTCTGATTTGAACTAATTACAGATTAACTAATAAAATATTCAGCCACATTGATCACCTGTAGGATTGTAAAACGAACTAGTACTCCACTTGACAACGCAACTACTAATATGACTACGTAGGAAATAAGGACTATGTGCACATCCTTTCCAAATAGCCTTCAGATGTGTGATGGCACTTGGATTAGAATTGCACCGATCATCACCCAACTTGGCGTACGAAAATTTGGTTTCATCTCCTCTGGCACTACTAACTTGACAGGGATTTCGCCACAACAATTTATGCTAGCAGATTGAGCACACGGTGCAATTCCCAGTATCCCTTTGTCATTCTTCTTCTCCAGCACAAACACCACTTTATCACTGACATGTTCTCAATTCTGCTTCGCAGCCAAAGAATCTCCAATGGCCACATCACGTTTAGTCCGTAGCTTTTGTTTCAAGTCACCAATAATAGTAACTGAACCGGTATCCAATACCCCGGTGCTACCAGGAGTACTAGTGAGGTACACATCAATAACACGTATATACTTTGTTGAAGTTGCCAGCCTTCTTATCTACCATGCATTTGGGGTAATTCCGCTACCAGTGATCGTTCCCCTTACAATAGAAGCACTTAGTATCGGGTTTGGGTTCAACCTTGGGTTCCTTCACTGGAGCGGAAACTGGTTTGCCATCCATGAAGTTTCCCTTCTAGCCCTTGCCCTTCTTGAAACTAGTGGTCTTGTCAAACCATCAACACTTGATGCTCCTTCTTGTTTTCTACCTTTTGCGGTCTTAAGCACCGCGAACAGCACCGGGATCAATTCCATCCCTTGCATGTCATAGTTCATCACGAAGATCTAGTAGCTTAGTGATAGTGGCTAGAGAACTCTATCAATCACTATCTTATCTGGAGGTTTAACTCCCACTTGATTTAAGTGATTGTAGCACCCAAACATTCTGAGCACATGCTCACTAGCTGAGCTATTCTCCTCCATCTTGTTGGCAAAAGAACTTGTCAGAGGTCTCACACCTCTCAACACGGGCATGAGCCTGAAATCCCAGTTTCAGCTCTTGGAACATCTCATATGTTCTATGGCGTTCAAAACGTCATTGGAATCCCGATTCTAAGCCATAAAGTGTGGTGCACTAAACTATCAAGTAGTCATGAGGACGTGTCTGTCAGGTGTTCACAACATCCACAGACGACGTTGTAGGGGTTTGCACATCGAGCAGTGCATCAAAGACGTAATCCTTCTATTTAGCAGTGAGGACACTCCTCGGACTACGGACCTAGTCCGCATCATTGCTTACAATATCTTTCAACTTAATTGTGACGCCCCCGATTTGACCGTACACTAATCATACACGCAAACGTGTACGATCAAGATCAGGGACTCACGGGACGATATCACAACACAACTCTACAAATAAAATAAGTCATACAAGCATCATATTACAAGCCAGGGGCCTCGAAGGCTCGAATACAAGAGCTCGATCATAGACGAGTTAGCGGAAGCAACAATATCTGAGTACAGACATAAGTTAAACAAGTTGCCATAAGATGGCTAGCACAAACTGGAATACAGATCGAAAGAGGCACATGCCTCCTGCCTGGGATCCTCCTAACTACTCCTGGTCGTCATCAGCGGGCAGCACGTAGTAGTAGGCACCTCCGGTGTAGTAGGAGTCATCGCCGACGGTGGCGTCTGGATCCTGGGCTCCAACGTCTGGTTGCGACAACCAGGTAGAAGGGGTAGGGGGAAAAAGAGGGAGAAAGCAACCGTGAGTACTCATCCAAAGTACTCGCAAGCAAGGAGCTACACAACTTATGCATGGGTATCAAATGGAATAAGGGTATCATATGTGGACTGAACTGCAGAATGCCAGAATAAGAGGGGGATATCTAATCCTGTTGAAGACTATGCTTCTGGAAGCCTCCATCTTGCAGCATGTAGAAGAGAGTAGACTGAAATCCTCCAAGTAGCATCATATAGCATAATCCTACCCGATGATCCTCTCCTCGTCGCCCTGTTAGAGAGCGATCACCGGGTTATATCTGGCACTTGGAAAGGTGTGTTTTATTAAGTATCCGGTTCTAGTTGTCATAAGGTCAAGGTACAACTCCGGGTCGTCCTTTTACCGAGGGACACGGCTATTCGAATAGATAAACTTCCCTGCAGGGGTGCACCACATACCCCAACACGCTCGATCCCATTTGGCCGGACACACTTTTCTGGGTCATGCCCGGCCTCGGAAGATCAACACGTCGCAGCCCTACCTAGGCACAACAGAGAGGTCAGCACGCCGGTCTAAATCCTATGGCGCAGGGGTCTGGGCCCATCGCCCTTTGCACACCTGCATGTTGCGTACGCGGCCGGAAGCAGACCTAGCCTAGTGGTTTTCCAGTCCAATCCGGCGCGCGCCACTCAGTCGCTGACGTCACGAAGGCTTCCGCTGATACCACGACGCCGGGATACCCATAACTACTCCCACGTAGATGGTTAGTGTGTATAGACCAAATGGCCAGACTCAGATCAAATACCCAGATCTCGTTAAGCGTGTTAAGTATTCGCGAACACCGACTAGGGCCAGGCCCACCTCTCTCCTAGGTGGTCAAAACCTGCCCTGTCGCTCCGCCACAAAGTAACAGTCAGGGGCCGTCGGGAACCCAGGCCCACCACTACCTGGGTGGAACCACCTGCCCCTTCAGCCCCCATCTCCGAACAATATCATAAGTAATGTAACAGTGTAAAGTATATAGTATATGCCCGTGATCACCTCCCGAAGTGATCACGGCCCAGTAGTATAGCATGGCAGACGGACAAGAGTGTAGGGCCACTGATGGAACACTAGCATCCTATACTAAGCAGTAGGATAGCAGGTAAAGGTAACAACAGTAGTAGCAAGGACAGGCTATGCAGTAGTATAGGATTTACGGAAAGCAGTAACATGCTACACTACTCTAATGCAAGCAGTATAGAGAAGAGTAGGCAATATCTGGTGATCAAGGGGGGGGGGCTTGCCTGGTTGCTCTGGCAAGAGAGAGGGGTCGTCAACTCCGTAGTCGTACTAGGTAGCAGCGGCGTCGGTCTCGGTGTCTAGCGGAAGAAGAGGGGGGAGAAACAATGAATACAATGCAAACAGATGCATAACGATGCACGACAAAGCAAAGCGTGATGCTAGGCGTGCCCTAACGCGGTATGAGGTGGTACTAGTGAAGGGGGAAAACATCCGGGAAAATATCCCGGTGTTTTGCGTTTCCGGACAGATGAACCGGAGGGGGAAAGTTGCGAGTTCGATAGGTTAGGGATGTGTGGCGGATGAACGGGCTGCGTATCCGGATTCGTCTCGTCGTTCTGAGCAACTTTCATGTACAAAGTTTTTCCATCCGAGCTACGGTTTATTTTATATTAATTTTAAAAGATTTAAATCATTTTTAGGATTTATTTAATTAATTTAATCAACATTATCCAGAACAGTGCATGCTGACGTCAGCATGACGTCAGCAGTCAACAGAGGAGTTGACTGGTCAAATGACATGTGGGTCCCGTTCGTCATTGACTAGACTAACTAATCATGATTAATTAGTTTAATTTTTTGTTTAGTTTAATTAATCATAATTAATAAAGTTAATAAAGTTAATTAAATAATTTTATTATTATTATTTTAAATTCTTTTTTTATCATTTCATTCCTGGGGCTGGGCCCCACTAGTCATAGGCACAGGGGAAGAAACGGGGCGGGTTAGCGGGCGCCGGGGCAACGAAGCCCCGAAGCGACCCAGCGCGGCTAACTGGCGCAAGGGCGCGTACGCCCGGCAGGGCGGCGGCGCAGTGCCGAGGGGAGGCGGGGCTGTGGCTGGCGGCATGGCGCGGCAGTAGTGGCGGAGGCGGGGCGGCACAGCAGCATCGATGGGGTGCGGCAGGCGCCGGGCGATGCAGGTGAGGGGCGCGGCCGGCGCGAGCGGCGTCCCGGGGGAGGCCAGGGGGAGCGCGGGCCGGTGGCGCTAAGCACGAACTCGGGTTGCTGGGCGCGGGCGCGGCGGAGCCAACGCGTCTGAGTGTTGGCCGGCGCGTTCGGGGCACGGCGAAGCGCCTGGGCATGGTGAACGCGAGCGGGTTCGGCAGTGGGCAAGCGAGCTCGTGGGGCGGCGCTATGGCGAGGAAAACGAAAGGAGGAAGAGGGGGATCGATGGAGGGGCTCACATCGGAGCACATGGAAGGCTCGGCGAGCACAGGGAGGCGCCGGAGACGACGAAGCAACGACGGCGGTCTCCGAGTCCGAGGTGGAAGACGACGGCGAACAGCTTGACGCAGGGGTGAGGAACTCGAGCTGGTCCATGTAGGCGATGTAGGGGAGGGTGACAAGGCTTCTGCCCAACCTGGTGCAGCTCGGGGTGGCGCCGGCGCGCGAAAACGGTGAAGGCGCGGCGGCGGCGGCGGCGGGTCGGGCGCCCCAATCCAGAATGGGGAGGGAGAGGGAGGAGTGGATCGAGGGGGGGGGGGGGAGTGGGGATCGTGGGGGTAGTGGGCTCTAGGGTTAGTGGGGGGATATGGGGGCGCCGGCTGGCTCTTGCCCAGTTGGGCTGGTGGCCTGCTGGGCCGAAGCCCGGGGGGGGGGGGGGGGGTTGTTTCCTTCTCTTTTTTGATTTAGTTCTGTTTATTTTATTTTCTTTATTCCCTTTTCTGTTTTAATTCCCTTTTAAGTATTTTAGTTTGTTAAAGTACAAGAATGGTCCCTAACTTAGTACTACCACTAAAACCCACTGCAATAAAAAGTTTAACACCTAAATAGAATAGTTTAACATTTTATTAATTATAAAAGGCATTTCAATAATTGTTTTGACTACTGTTTTATTCATTCTAGAGTATTTAAATTTTTTATATAAGTGTGGTTTCTCCATCATAATTATTCATGATTTATTTGAATCCACCCGAACATTTAGTTTTAATTTTTGAAAACTTTTATTGTTTGCCTATATTTTATATTTTAAATTTGAATCGTTTTTGAATCATCGCGAGATTATCAACAGTAATCGTGGTGACGTGGCAACATTAGCAGAGGTTTACTGTAGCTTGATTATCCGGGCGTCACAATTCTCCTCCACTACAAGAAATCTCGTCCCGAGATTTAAGAGGGGAGTAGGGGGAAGTTCTGGTTACGAAATTCTCACGTGTCTTCTCGGTCTTGGTTGCCCTTCTTGAAGAGGTTGATCCATAGCGTTGATGTCTTCATTTCTCTACATCAATGCATCATGAGGAAGCTGTCGTCCTTCCTTTGGGAACCCCATCGTACTTACAGAGGATTAAAGGATGGGTATACTGGAAGAATAGAATTTCTGCATGGTTGCTTATCCGGTAGATAATCATTAGGGAACGTGGCGAAAAGTAACTCTCGAATTGAAATTTACGAAAATATCGAGAGCAAGGTAAGGAGGTAACATGGGAAGTTTCGAGCGGGCATGCAATCGCTTGATGCCTGAAACAGGGCTTGAATGGGGCTCAAAGCAATCAGGAATAAGTATTGCGTCTGATACCAGATTGATGATCTCATCGGAAGGTGGCTCGTGAATTACACACGAGGCCACGCGTGAGGAATAACTTTGGGAACAGGGGGTGTACAGGAGAGTCAGGTTTCGATCCTGTGTAACTGTGGGTTATGGGCCCACCATGTGGGATAAAAGTAGGAGGGGTGACATCTTGCATGGTCACGATAGCAAGGCATGTCAGAGGCTAGCCTATCATTTATGTTGGCAACAATGTCGGTACCAAGGGCGAGGGACGAAGAGAACCATTTTCCTGCTCGTTGAACGAGGCGAGCCATTAGGCAAAGTTCTCGTCCATCGGGGGCTACCGGAATGTCATCAACAATAGTAACAGGGTCATGCTAACAGAATTGTACACCACGGTGTTTACATAAACAGGAGAATATTTCTGCTTGGATCATATAGATCACAAGGAAGGTTAAACAAAACAATGGAAAGGAAAAATGTGATTCTTAGATTAAACAAAAGAATGGAAAGGAAAATGTGATTAAACACATATCTCAGGGGTATATCCTTCCCAATACAAGCATAGTATGATACCCAAGACCGGATAGAAGGTAGAAACCCACTTAGGTAAGGGGAGAGGAATTTCATGATGTTACCCATACAACGGTGTTTGGATAGTTGAGCAAGAGACGATTAGCATTGGGCTTCAAATGTTCTTGTTGAAGAACGGAGTACCATAAATGTGCTTCGAGATAGCATTGACATGGTCAACAGGTGAAAATCAGACTTCGGAAAGAAAAGGATCCATCAGTAGCAACTTGTAGAATAAGTTTTATCATTTCTCGTGGAAGAATAGATAACCTTGCTAAAAAAGAAAACTATAACATTAGGTCCTCCGGCCAGGTGTGCTAGGCATGACACCTTATCGGGTTAAAGACCAATGTTATAACTCTTGCGAATATGTTCCGGCCATCATCTCTGACCGAATTTCAGATATGATTGGTGTCAGGATACCTCGGACTCAGGATGCCTGAGAAGAAAAGGTGCAACACAATTGACGAGACGACATGGTAAGATTATCGGGAAATGTACTATGGAAGCGAGTTCTGAAACAAGAGTTCATCATTAAAACCAAGGAGAGGATGAAGAGGTGGCTAATGAACTCAGTGACAATTCATTTGAGATTTTCAAAAGATGGATTTCCACACTTATGTGAACAAGGAGATAACATTTGTCGGATTAATGATATAAGGATGTATGCTCGAGGAAAACATACACAATTAACCATTGGTTGAAAGGTGAACCCGAAATATGGTCTTAAGTAGCATGATCAATGTTAGAAAGGTGATTCAACAACCAATAGTCTAAGAATGAAATATCGACCATTAACTTGAAAGCAATAGGGTTGCTAGAAACACGAACAAGTTTGTGTTGAACGGAAGGCAATAAAGTGTTTGATGATAACACAAATCATCGAGGGCAAGGATGGTATTTCTCATCATGAATTCAATTGTTATCCTGGAAGGGGTCAAAATGTTGATGATGATCATGACACATTTGTCGAGAGGTTTCAAGAAGATGTAATCGACCGACGATGACATCAAGTCAAAGGAATGATGAAAGCAAAAGGTTATTGGAACCACGGGTATGACACAAACTCGTAATCAAGTTTTGTTGTTCAAGGAGAAATAATATGACGAGGAAAATCGACGTAAGCTTAGCTCATCGTCAGAAATTGTGCTCGGGGAAGAAGGACCATGTAGCACAATTAAATTTTTCATGATAATGATATAGCCAATCGGGCTAGGAATGACTTAAAGGGTTATTAAACTCATAAGCAACGAAGGTTGCTTAGAGTTATCAAACCAGAGTGCGGAATCGGTTCACTTACCAGTGTTCTTGTGTGACTAACAACTCATAACCCATGATATGACAATGACAGAGAAGGTAGTACTTCATCAAAAGTTCATAAGATGTATTGCAATGTCATGATATCCTCGAGATACCAGGGGTAATACTCGAAGGTAGATCATAATAGAGGTTGGGCAGGCATATTGATCTGTAGAAGACAAGTGCTTTAACTTGTCTGAGAAATGGGATCAAAGAAGAACATCTGGACGGAACCATGATTGCAAAGGACCAAACATAGATACAGGACGGACTTATAACAAGGGGATTATTATCATTTACAAGAAGCTTCGATGAAAAGTTCCACATCGGGTCTATGGGCATGAACGCAAAGGCTCAAGGTTGACTCCCACTTCTTCAATGCATAACCTTTCATTTTTACTTCTCGCATTTGATGAGTCTGTAGTGTAGAAATTTTATCTGGGTAAACAACAGAAGAGTATGACTCGCGAAAACTTTCGAGTTCACACATATTAAGGAAGGCATAGGTTCAACCTGTCAGGGTATCGTGGAAACATATACCACAAGCTTCAATAGTAAATACCACAAGCTCGAAAGCAGAGCATGGTTGGTCAATCAGAGGATAGGATTTACCAATGGAGAAAGAACTTCCAAAGGGATTGAATATGAAGGACGCTATCGGATAAAAATCCAACAAAGGAACCGGTGGTCCTCAAAGGATCTGATGTGAGCATCGGTACTCAACCAGAGGAAGAAACAATGCAAGGAGATCAGAATATAGAAACAACTGACTAATTCAAAGCTCAAATACAAAATAATTATGATTTACAAAGCGAAGTATCAGAAGCAGACGCTCCGATCAAGGATGGATAAGTTCAATATACTTAGGGGCACAATCGATGACAATTTGATTGGCGAGAACCAGCTCACGTTTGAAATGACGTCTGAGTCGGAAGGGTGAATTCTAGGATATGACTGAGGATTGAGAGCATTCACATCATATTGGATCTACCGACTTAAAATGATAATGACAGAGAATGCCAATAAGATTACCAGACTTATAGGATTTAATCCCAATGCAAGCAACCAAGAATTTCAAGAGCAATAGGTTATTGGGGATCTTCGGAAGATCGAATGGTATTTCAAAAGCTTTTGTGAAATACCAGAATCAACTAGGGATGAGCGGATACTCGATGGGTGCGAGAGATTATCCGTAGGGGTATTCAGGTGGCAAAGAACTGCAAGGCAGCAGCCACAAAGTATTCTCGGAATAATAGAGAGAATTTTCGGTGTATCTTGTAATAACAAGAGCAGCCGGGAATAAAGGTAAGAACGACAAGTGTATGTATTTATCCATAAAGATTTATTGGTGGTAGGGATCGCAATGGCGAAGGGCACAAGGGTCTCGGGAAAGCATCAGAGAGTGTCTTCAGAATATTCTGGTGCAGCAGGCGATCATCTGGCCTGAAGGGGCTCTCCGGGAGGAAGTATTTTCGAGAACCTAAAGTTAGATTTTAGAAAAATCATTTAACCCGAATAGAAGAGAGTTCAGAGTCCCAGATTAAAGGTCGAGGAATAAAAGATCTTAATACCACCCAATGGCGACGTGGGCCCATGGGCCACACAGCCATGTTAGTAAAACAGTTTTCATCGACTAGACTCAACTTCGGCCAAGGAGTTGGAAAGGGGGATTCCTACAGGCAGTCGGCTCTGATACCAACTTGTGACGCCCCCGATTTGACCGTACACTAATCATACACGCAAACGTGTACGATCAAGATCAGGGACTCATGGGACGATATCACAACACAACTCTACAAATAAAATAAGTCATACAAGCATCATATTACAAGCCAGGGGCCTCGAAGGCTCGAATATAAGAGCTCGATCATAGACGAGTCAGCGGAAGCAACAATATCTGAGTACAGACATAAGTTAAACAAGTTGCCATAAGATGGCTAGCACAAACTGGAATACAGATCGAAAGAGGCGCAGGCCTCCTGCCTAGGATCCTCCTAACTACTCCTGGTCGTCATCAGCGGGCAGCACGTAGTAGTAGGCACCTCCGGTGTAGTAGGAGTCATCGCCGACGGTGGCGTCTAGATCCTGGGCTCCAACGTCTGGTTGCGACAACCAGGTAGAAGGGGTAGGGGAAAAAGAGGGAGAAAGCAACCGTGAGTACTCATCCAAAGTACTCGCAAGCAAGGAGCTACACTACTTATGCATGGGTATCAAATGGAATAAGGGTATCATATGTGGACTGAACTACAGAATGCCAGAATAAGAGGGGGATATCTAATCCTGTCGAAGACTACGCTTCTGGAAGCCTCCGTCTTGCAGCATGTAGAAGAGAGTAGACTGAAATCCTCCAAGTAGCATCGTATAGCATAATCCTACCCGATGATCCTCTCCCCGTCGCCTTGTTAGAGAGTGATCACCGGGTTATATCTGGCACTTGGAAAGGTGTGTTTTATTAAGTATCCGGTTCTAGTTGTCATAAGGTCAAGGTACAACTCCGGGTCGTCCTTTTACCGAGGGACACGGCTATTCGAATAGATAAACTTCCCTGCAGGGGTGCACCACATACCCCAACACGCTCGATCCCATTTGGCCGGACACACTTTTCTGGGTCATGCCCGGCCTCGGAAGATCAACACGTCGTAGCCCTACCTAGGCACAACAGAGAGGTCAGCACGCCGGTCTAAATCCTATGGCGCAGGGGTCTGGGCCCATCGCCCTTTGCACACCTGCACGTTGCGTACGCGGCCGGAAGCAGACCTAGCCTAGTGGCTTTCCAGTCCAATCCGGCGCGCGCCACTCAGTCGCTGACGTCACGAAGGCTTCGGCTGATAGCACGACGCCGGGATAGCCATAACTACTCCCACGTAGATGGTTAGTGCGTATAGACCAAATGGCCAGACTCAGATCAAATACCCAGATCTCGTTAAGCGTGTTAAGTATTCGCGAACGCCGACCAGGGCCAGGCCCACCTCTCTCCTAGGTGGTCGAAATCTGCCCTGTCGCTCCGCCACAAAGTAATAGTCGGGGGCCATCGGGAACCCAGGCCCACCACTACCTGGGTGGAACCACCTGCCCCTTCAGCCCCTATCTCCGAACAATATCATAAGTAATGTAACAGTGTAAAGTATATAGTATATGCCCGTGATAACCTCCCGAAGTGATCACGGCCCAGTAGTATAGCATGGCAGACGGACAAGAGTGTAGGGCCACTGATGGAACACTAGCATCCTATACTAAGCAGTAGGATAGCAGGTAAAGGTAACAACAGTAGTAGCAAGGACAGGCTATGCAGCAGTATAGGATTTACGGAAAGCAGTAACATGCTACACTACTCTAATGCAAGCAGTATAGAGAAGAGTAGGCGATATCTGGTGATCAAGGGGGGGGGGGGGCTTGCCTGGTTGCTCTGGCAAGAGAGAGGGGTCGTCAACTCCGTAGTCGTACTAGGTAGCAGCGGCGTCGGTCTCGGTGTCTAGCGGAAGAAGAGGGGGGAGAAACAATGAATACAATGCAAACAGATGCATAACGATGCACGACAAAGCAAAGCGTGATGCTAGGCGTGCCCTAACGCGGTATGAGGTGGTACTGGTGAAGGGGGAAAACATCCGGGAAAATATCCCGGTGTTTTGCGTTTCTGAACAGATGAACCGGAGGGGGAAAGTTGCGAGTTCGATAGGTTAGGGATGTGTGGCGGACGAACGGGCTGCGTATCCGGATTCGTCTCGTCGTTTTGAGCAACTTTCATGTACAAAGTTTTTCCATCCGAGCTACGGTTTATTTTATATTAATTTTAAAAGATTTAAATCATTTTTAGGATTTATTTAATTAATTTAATCAGCATTATCCAGAACAGTGCATGCTGACGTCAGCATGACGTCAGCAGTCAACAGAGGAGTTGACTGGTCAAATGACATGTGGGTCCCGTTCGTCATTGACTAGACTAACTAATCATGATTAATTAGTTTAATTTGTTGTTTAGTTTAATTAATCATAATCAATAAAGTTAATTAATTAATTAATTAATTTCATTATTATTATTTTAAATTCTTTTTTTTTTCATTTCATTCCTGGGGCTGGGCCCCACTAGTCATAGGCACAGGGGAAGAAACGGGGCGGGTTAGCGGGCGCCGGGGCAACGAAGCCCCGAAGCGACCCAGCGCGGCTAACTGGCGCAAGGGCGCGTACGCCCGGCAGGGCGGCGGCGCAGTGCCGAGGGGAGGCGGGGCTGTGGCTGGCGGCATGGCGCGGCAGTAGTGGCGGAGGCGGGGCGGCACAGCAGCATCGATGGGGTGCGGCAGGCGCCGGGCGATGCAGGTGAGGGGCGCGGCTAGCGCGAGCGGCGTCATGGGGGAGGCCAGGGGGAGCGCGGGCCGGTGGCGCTAAGCACGAACTCGGGTTGCTGGGTGCGGGCGCGGCGGAGCCAACGCGTCTGAGTGTTGGCCGGCGCGTTCGGGGCACGGCGAAGCGCCTGGGCATGGTGAACGCGAGCGGGTTCGGCAGTGGGCAAGCGAGCTCGTGGGGCGGCGCTACGGCGAGGAAAACGGAAGGAGGAAGAGGGGGATCGATGGAGGGGCTCACATCGGAGCACATGGAAGGCTCGGCGAGCACAGGGAGGCGCCGGAGACGACGAAGCAACGACGGCGGTCTTTGAGTCCGAGGTGGAAGACGACGGCGAACAGCTTGACGCAGGGGTGAGGAACTCGAGCTGGTCCATGTAGGTGATGTAGGGGAGGGTGACAAGGCTTCTTCCCAACCTGGTGCAGCTCGGGGTGGCGCCGGCGCGCGAAAACGGCAAAGGCGCGGCGGCGGCGGGTCGGGCACCCTGATCCAGAATGGGGAGGGAGAGGGAGGAGTGGATCGAGGGGGGGGGGGAGTGGGGATCGTGGGGGTAGTGGGCTCTAGGGTTAGTGGGGGGATATGGGGGCGCCGGCTGGCTCTTGCCCAGTTGGGCTGGTGGCCTGCTGGGCCGAAGCCCGGGGGGGGGGGGGGGTTTGTTTCCTTCTCTTTTTTTTGATTTAGTTCTGTTTATTTTATTTTCTTTATTCCTTTTTCTTTTCTAATTCCCTTTTAAGTATTTTAGTTTGTTAAAGTACAAGAATGGTCCCTAACTTAGTACTACCACTAAAACCCACTGCAATAAAAAGTTTAACACCTAAATAGAATAGTTTAACATTTTATTAATTATAAAAGGCATTTCAATAATTGTTTTGACTACTGTTTTATTCATTCTAGAGTATTTAAAATTTTTATATAAGTATCGTTTCTCCATCATAATTATTCATGATTTATTTGAATCCACCCAAACATTTAGTTTTAATTTTTGAAAACTTTTATTGTTTGCCTATATTTTATATTTTAAATTTGAATCGTTTTTGAACCATCGCGAGATTATCAACAGTAATCGTGGTGACGTGGCAACATTAGCAGAGGTTTACTGTAGCTTGATTATCCGGGCGTCACATTAATCTTTCTCTAGGAACGTATTGAAGCAGGGAGCTACAACGTGAGCTATTTATCTACAGCATATTTGCAAAGACAATTTAGACTATGTTCATGATAATTGAGTTCATCTAATCAAATTATTTAATGAACTCCCACTCAGATAGACATCCCTCTAGTCATCTAAGTGAAACATGATCCGAATCGACTAGGCCGTGTCCGATCATCACGTGAGACAGACTAGTCATCAACGGTGAACATCTCATGTTGATCGTATCTTCTATACGACTCATGTTCGACCTTTCGGTCTTCCGTGTTCCGAGGCCATGTCTGTACATGCTAGGCTCGTCAATTCAACCTAAGTGTTTCGCATGTGTCCCGAGGCCATGTCTGTACATGCTAGGCTCGTCAACACCCGTTGTATTCGAACGTTAGAATCTATCACACCCAATCATCACGTGGTTCTTCGAAACAACGAACCTTCGCAATGGTGCACAGTTAGGGGGAACACTTTTCTTGAAATTTTAGAGAGGGATCATCTTATTTAAGCTACCGTCATTTTAAGCAAATAAGATGTAAAACATGATAAACATCACATGCAATCAAATAGTGACATGATATGGCCAATATCATTTTTCTCCTTTCGATCTCCATCTTCGGGGCTCCATGATCATCGTTGTCACCGGCATGACACCATGATCTCCATCATCATGATCTCCATCATGGTGTCTTCTTGAAGTTGTCTCGTCATCTATTACTTCTACTAATACGGCTAACGCTTTAGCAATAAAGTAAAGTAATTACATGATGTTTATGTTGACACGTAGGTCATAAATAAATTAAGACAACTCCTATGGCTCCTGCCGGTTGTCATACTCATCGACATGCAAGTCGTGATTCCTATTACAAGAACATGATCAATCTCATACATCACATATATCATTCATCACATGCTTTTGGCCATATCACATCACAAGGCATATGCTGCAAAAACAAGTTAGACGTCCTCTAATTGTTGTTGCATGTTTTTTTACGTGGCTGCTATAGGTTTCTAGCAAGAACGTTTCTTACCTACGCCAAAACCACAACGTGATATGCCAATTTCTATTTACCCTTCATAAGGACCCTTTTCATCGAATCCGATTCGACTAAAGTGGGAGAGACAGACACCCGCTAGCCACCTTATGCAACTAGTGCATGTCAGTCGGTGGAACCAGTCTCACGTAAGAGTACGTGTAAGGTCGGTCCGGGCCGCTTCATCCCACAATGCCGCCGAATAAAGATAAGACTAGTAACGGCAAGAAAATTGAAAATATCGACGCCCACAACTGCTTTGTGTTCTACTCGTGCATAGAAACTACGCATAGACCTAGCTCTGATACCACTGTTGGGGATCGTAGCAGAATTTAAAATTTTCTACGCATCACCAAGATCAATCTATGGAGTAATCTAGCAACGACGGGAAGGAGAGTGCATCTACATACCCTTGTAGATCGCTAAGCAGAAGCGTTCAAGTGAACGGGGTTGATGGAGTCGTACTCATCGTGATCCAAATCACCGATGATCCTAGTGCCGAACGGACGGCACCTCCGCGTTCAACACACGTACAGCCCGGTGACGTCTCCTACGCCTTGATCCAGCAAGGGGAGAAGGAGAGGTTGGGGAAGACTCCATCCAGTAGCAGCACGATGGCGTGGTGGTGGTGGAGGAGCGCGGGACTCCAGCAGGGCTTCGCCAAGCACTACGAGAGACGAGGAGGGAGAGGGGTAGGGCTGCGCCAACAGGGGAGGAACTTCATGTGTTGGGCTGCCCCTTTGCCTCCACTATATATAGGGGGAGAGGGAGGGACGTGCCCCCACCTAGGGTTTCCACCCTAGGGGTGGTGGCAGCCCCAATCCCCATCTGGGGTGGCGGCCAAGTGTGGGGGGGAGAGGGAGGCGCACTAGGCATGGGCCTTAGGGCCCATCTGCCCTTAGGGTTTGCCCCCTCTTCTCCCTAGGCGCATGGGCCTTGGTGGGGAGGCGCCCCAGCCCACCTAGGGGCTGGTCCCTTCTCACACTTGGCCCATGTATGCCTCCGGGGCCCGTGGCCCCTCCCGGTGGACCCCCGGACCCCTCCGGTGGTCCCGGTACACTACCGGTGATGCCCGGAACACTTCCGGTGGCCAAAACCATACTCCTTATATATCAATCTTTACCTCCGGACCATTCTGGAACTCCTCGTGACGTCCAGGATCTTATCCGGGACTCTGAACAACATTTGGTAACCGCGTACATACTTTCCCTATAACCCTAGCGTCATCGAACCTTAAGTGTGTAGACCCTACGGGCTCGGGAATCATGCAGACATGGCCGAGACAACTCTCCGGTCAATAACCAACAACAGGATCTGGATACCCATGTTGGGTCCCACATGCTCCACGATGATCTCATCGGATGAACCACGATGTCAAGGATTCAATCAATCCCATATTCAATTCCCTTTGTCTAGCGGTACGATACTTGCCCGAGATTCGATCGTCGGTATCCCGATACGTTGTTCAATATCGTTACCGGCAAGTCTCTTTACTCGTTCCGTAACACATCATCCCGTGATCAACTCCTTGGTCACATTGTGCATATTATGATGATGTCCTACCGAGTGGACCCAGAGATACCTCTCCGTTTACACGGAGTGACAAATCCCAGTCTCGATTCGTGCCAACCCAACAGACACTTTCGGAGATACCTGTAGTGTACCTTTATAACCACCCAGTTACGTTGTGACGTTTAGCACACCCAAAGCACTCCTACCGTATCCGGGAGTTGCACAATCTCATGGTCTAAGGAAATGATACTTGACATTAGAAAATCTTTAGCAAACGAACTACACGATCTTGTGCTAGGCTTAGGATTGGGTCTTGTCCATCACATCATTCTCCTAATGATGTGATCCCGTTATCAACAACATCCAATGTCCATGGTCAAGAAACCGTAACCATCTATTGATCAACGAGCTAGTTGACTAGAGGCTTACTAGGGAAATGGTGTTGTCTATGTATCCACACATGTATATGAGTTTCCTATCAATACAATTCTAGCATGGATGATAAACGATTATCATGAACAATGAAATATAATAATAATAATAACTAATTTATTATTGCCTCTAGGGCATATTTCCAACAATCTCATGGTGGATGGCTAGCCCATGAAGGACATCGTCTTCACCCTCAACGAGCAAATCAACTTCCTCCAAAGCCAGATCTATGATCTCCAAAACCAAGCCTTGGAATATAAGGCGAGGTTTAAAGGTATGAGTTTGGCTGCTAGTTGCAAGACCCGTGAGACTCACTCCTCCTCTCACGATGGCAGGCTACTGCCATGGAAATCCGAGGACAAGATCTCTTCACCATCATCTTCATCTTCACCACCAAAGGAGAACTGAGTATCAGGTATGGACACTCCCCTTGGCTTCCACCAAGCTTGGCGTTCCTTTCTTCTTTGAGAGCTGCTTAGTGATCTATCCTTGTAATCATGTGCAAGTTATATAATAAAGTTTAGTTTGATTTTTTTCTTTCTTGTTGCAAATAAAAATAAAAAGAGAAAGGAATTAAAAGAAAGAAAGGAAATAAATGAAGAAAAGATCATATACTAATCTTATGGTAGGCGATGACACCACATAAGGATAAGTATAAGTAGAAAATTTTATTAGAGATTGACAAACATAGCATTAGTCAATGATGCAACTCATGAAAGAATTGATAAGGGAAGAGAAGATTCACATATAAATATACTATCCTAGAAATCTTTTGTGATTGTGAGCCCTCATCAAAATATTATATGCCAAAATTGTTGACATTGGACAAGGAAGACAACTTAATGGTTTATGTTTGTTTATATTCACATAGAAGTCATATTGTCATGGATCCTTTAACATGTGGTGCTTGCCCCTATCTTTACTAGCCAAAAATTCTGCACTAAGTAGAGATACTACTTGTGCATCCAAAAACCCTTAAATCCAAATCTTATTTTCAAGTGTCCACCATACGTACCTAGGGATTGAGCAAGATCCCTCAAGTTAGTTGCCATTGGTGCAAAAGGCAATAAAAATTGCTTCTAAAAGTGTGAGATCATTTAGTGTAAGATAAAATTGAGCGTTGCACGAACTTGTGATGGTGAAGAATAAAATCGACAGACTGCATAATAAAGGTCGCTATCACAAGGGACAATGCAATGTGACGTTCTTTTGCACTAACGGGTTGAGCATACAAACAAATATAGATAGCATGGCAACCTCAGCTTCCCTCTGCGAAGGGCCTATATTTTACTTTTATGTATTTACTTTTATGCAAAGAGTCAAATTTTTCCTTCTATTCCTTTTTATTTTTCTCCTTTGGCAAGCATCACGTGGTGAGGAAAGATCTAGGCACATATGTCCAGTTGAATATAGATAGCATGAGTTATTATTGTTAACATCACCCTTGAGGTGAATACGTTGGGAGGCGAAACTATAAACCCATATCTTTCTATGTGTCCGGTTGAAACGTTTTGCTCATGTGTACGAGGTGAGTGTTAGCAATCATAGAAGACTGTATGATGGTTGAGTATGTGGACTTGCCTAAAGGCTTCGATACGTGACCCTAAAAAGATGATGAATTATAGTTGCAAAGTTGACTGAGAACATAGTTTGTTGGTTTCTAATAGAGTTTTTGCTTTATACTTCAGTTGTGTGATGAATGGTCACTTATTCATGAGAAGTCTATGATAAAAGTCCTATGATAAAAGTCTTATGTTTAATTTTGTTGCTGCTATAATAATCTACATGATGCTTCTATGTTCCTATTTTGTTTTTATCGAAACCTCTCCCTCAAAGCATGTGGACATATTTTCGATTTCGGTTTTCGCTTGAGGACAAGCGAGGTCTAAGCTTGGGGGAGTTGATATGTCCATTTTGCATCATGTTTTCTTACTGTTATTTTTAATATTTTATCCATAATAATGCTTTTGGGGGTAATTTTAATGCCTTTTCTCTCATAATATGCAAGGTATACACAAAGAGGGAGAATTCCGGCAGCTGGAAATCTGGACCTGGAAAAGCTACTTCGGCTAGAAATTTTGGCAGCATAACGCGTCGAGTGGAATAAGAAATGCGTCCGCAACCACACTAGACGAGCGAAAATCAATCTTGGCTGCGCTAGAAAGGATGGCATGTATGCAGCAAATAATCGTTAGCTTTCCAATCTTTAACTCAAAAGGCATCCCAATCTTTAACTCAAAAAGGTTCAGATGAACTTTGTATTACCATGTTCCACAAAACCAGCAGAGGGAACAGTTCTTCTTGCGTTGTCGGAATCAATCCGACCCTCGGCCTCACAAGCAGCACCGGCATTATCATCACCATATCTCCAACGGTGGACGCAATTGGGCAAAACTGATGCCGACTAAATGTTTACACTAGCTAAGCAGGGTGGTGTGATTTTATTGCTAGATTTAATACAAACAACATTACAGTGTGCATAAATTGCTTAATTGGATTCAATTATTTCAAGTAATCTAGCAGTTAGATAGTTGCAACATGACCATGTTTTTATCCTGCACTTTACATGAAATATTTCAAGTAACCAACGTAGATTAATGATTAGATGCTAGTCTGCTAATGGTTTCTTATACACACATGCATTTCTCCTAGGGCCGTGCTACTGAAATAAACATAAATGGTAGCACGAACTAGAGAAAATTACTAGTATAACATATTTGTGCTGGAAATCACAGATAAAGTTGTAGCATTTGTCAGATTGATGACACAGGAGAACACTAAGTTAACCACAAGCACTATTGTACGCCCCGTGGCTAAACAAGCACTAGGTAGGCAGGCAGCGTCAACTGAGTTAGTGGTGTCGTGCAGCATACCTGTGATGGAGAAGTAGCACATGGTGAGCTTGGTGAGGCACTTGAGGCCGGCATCTCGATGAGTATGGAGCAAGCGGAGGGCCTGGGCGGATTCTCGTTGCTGCCCCGCGACTTGGTGTCGGCATCTCATCTCTGCCATCAGAAAACCCATTAGATGGACCGCGTGGCGCCATGATACGTCTCCGTCGTATCTACTTTTCCAAACACTTTTTCCCTTGTTTTGGACTCTAACTTGTATGATTTGAATGGAACTAACCCGGACTGACGCTGTTTTCAGCAGAATTGCCATGGTGTTGTTTTATGTGCAGAAAACAAATATTCTCGGAATGACCTGAAACTCCACGGAACATCTTAGAAAAAACAATAAAAAATCCTCGACAAAGATGAAGACCAGGGGGACCACACCCTTCTCATGAGGGTGGGGGGCTCCCCCCCTAGGGCGCGCCCCCTACCTCGTGGCCCCCCTAGAAACCCTCCGACGCCAACTCCAACTCTATATATTTGCTTTCAGAGAGAAAAAAAATCAGAGAGAAGAAATCATCGCGTTTTACGATATGGAGCCGCCGCCAAGCCCTAAAACCTCTCGGGAGGGCTTATCTGGAGTCCGTTCGGGACTCCGGAGAGGGGGATTCGTCGCTGTCGTCATCATCAACCATCCTCCATCACCAATTTCATGATGCTCACCGCCGTGCGTGAGTAATTCCATCGTAGGCTTGCTGGACGGTGATGGGTTGGATGAGATTTATCATGTAATCGAGTTAGTTTTGTAAGGGTTTGATCCCTTGTATCCATTATGTTCTGAGATTGATGTTGCTATGACTTTGCTATGCTTAATGCTTGTCACTAGGGCCCGAGTGCCATGATTTCAGATCTAAACCTATTATGTTTTCATGAATATATGTGAGTTCTTGATCCTATCTTGCAAGTCTATAGTCACCTACTATGTGTTATGATCCGGCAACCCCGAAGTGACAATAATCGGGACCACTCCCGGTGAAGACCATAGTTTGAGGAGTTCATGTATTCACTATGTGCTAATGCTTTGTTCCGGTTCTCTATTAAAAGGAGGCATTAATATCCCTTAGTTTCCAATAGGACCCCGCTGCCACGGGAGGGTAGGAAAAAAGATGGCATGCAAGTTCTTTTCCATAAGCACGTATGACTATATACGGAATACATGCCTACATTACATTGATGAATTGGAGCTAGTTCTGCGTCACCCTATGTTATGACTGTTACATGATGAACCGCATCCGGCATAATTATCCATCACTGATCCGGTGCCTACGAGTTTTCCATATACTGGTTCTCGCTTATTTACTTTCCCGCTGCAACTGTTACAATCACTACAAAATACCAAAAACATTACTTTTGCTGTCTTTACTTTTGTCGCATTTCGAGTTCTGGTAGACCCTTGAGGTTCGAACACTGGGGTGTGCGCAGAGATTTCGCCTCCTACCTACCTGCACCCCTCCACCTTGCTAAGATCTAAGCTAAGGAAAGAACAGCACAAGAAACACAGGGTTTATACTGGTTTGGGCCACCGTTGTGGTGTAATACCCTACTCCAGTGTGTGGTGTGGTGGATTGCCTGTTGGGCTGATGATGATGAGCAATACAAGGAAGAACAGCCTCGCGAGGGTCTGTTCTTGGCTGGGGCGATGAACTGCTGGGAGGAGTTCAATCACCCTTTTCTCTCTCTCTCTCTGGTTCGATCTCCTCTCCTTGATCCTCGATACTCGATCTCGAACCTCTCCCCTACCCAGTGGGTGGCTGGTCCTATTTATATGCAAAGGCCCTGGGCCTCTTCCCAAATATTGAGCGGGAAGGGCGCCAACAATTGGCCATTTTGAAGGGGAACATATGGTACACTTATCCTGACTAAAGTTGGTCCTCGCGTGCCAAAGACCCTGGTGGTGACGCTGGCTTGGGCCCCACAATGACTTCCTCCCTACTATTGGACTGGTCTTGGTCTCGTTGCACCGAAACAGGTGCCTTTGCTTTATGCTCTCGCCTGCGCTTGCTCCCTTTGCACAAAAGAGGAAAGGAAGACACTGCGTGGCTGGCGCCCGCCTGGCGCCTTTGGTCGTCATGGCTTGCATCACGGGCACCTCATGAGGTACCCCGCCTTGATCTCTCCGCCTTCTCGCGAGCCAGCCTGATGAGGCCGTGCCTGAGGAAGCTCCGTGTCATCCGCCCCGCGAGGCTTGGCCCCTCACGAGGGTCTTGGGTCGGTGTTGATGAAGATGGGCTGTGCTGGCCCCCCCTTTGAGCCACGCCACAGGCCGCAGGCAGGCAAGTCTGGGGACCCCCATTCCCAGAACACCGCAGTAGCCCCCGGGCCCAAGGCGTGCCCGGACTTGGCCGTGCAGGGAGGCGGAAGGGCAAGAGCGAAGCGCCGCGGGCCTTAACAGCCTGCGGCCTTGGGCGCCGCGTGGCGGTTGATTGGATGTTGGCGTATCCACTTCCCCATGGCGCCTCGGCAACTGCACGGATTGGACAAGTCCCTGCATGCAAAAGTGGGTCATGATTACCTGCAATCATGGAGGTCGGCGGTTGACCTTCACCGGCCATAAGTACGGAATGGCGCGCGCCCTTCCAGTCCATCCCTTCTTGCTTCTCCTTCTTCCCGGTCCTTGCTCCGTCTTGCTGCGATGGCTCCGATCCGCCGGTTCTCGACGGCAGAGAAGGGAAAGGCTCCCCGAGAGGAACCAGACCCGCTCCCGCCAAAGAAAAGGCTCGGCCTCCGCGGCCGGGACGAGGGGGCCCATCAGGTGGTGCCGAGGCCCTGGTGCGAGCGGCCACCGCTAGGGTTCTCGCTTCCCTTGTACGCCCACATCGAGGGCCCTGAAGGAGCTGATGCTGATCGCCATGGGCGGCGCCGTCGTCGGCGCCGATGGGTCACGAAGGTGTGGGTCGTCCCCCTTGGGGTCCACACCGAGGGCTCCTCCCGAGAGTTCGTGTTCCACGCCACCATGCCTCCTCAGTCTTGGATTCGCCTTCCTCCCTTCTTTGCCTCCATCATCCTGCAGGGAGAACTCCTGGAGCTTTGGCTGCAGCACGCCGGTTGCAGCACCCTCGCGACCGAGGCAGAGGTCGCGGTCGTTGCCCCGGGCGAGGTCTTCATGACTCGAGGCTGGAGCGAAGTCGCCCGGGTTTCAGGACAAGAGGCGCCTTCGCGATCCACTTGGAGTACGACAGTGCTTCGGTGATGTTCTTCAAGGTCTTCGACGCGAACGGGCACCGGCTGGAGTGCTGCCTCGGGAGAGGTGGTCGGGACCATGCTACGGCGAGGACTGGGCCCGCCGACCGCTCCCTTGGTGACTCCTCAGGCGGCGGAGGCGGCGGAGGTTCCAACGACTCCGGCGAGCTCTTCGCGACTCCGGAGACGAGCGACGACAGCTACGAGCCCCCGAGCCGGCGCCGCTCCTGGGGCAGGGCGGGCTCGTCAGGCCGTCGCCACCTCTGGTCTGGATGGGGTTGGCGCTGGTGCTTGACGTCCCACTGTTGATGATGGCGTCTTTTGCAGGGGCGCGTGTAGTTAGCGTCCTTTTAGGATCTGTTCCCTGCGAGGAATCAAAGACGCGTCCCGTGGGGGCTTGTAAGGTGCCTGTGATCCTGTTTTGTTAATATAACCCTTGTCGTAGAATTGTGCGAGTTGCTCATTCCGTCTTTGCTCAGTTCTCCCTTTCGAACCTCACGAGGGCTTGGTGCTCTGCGCCGACAGGTCCCAGTCCCAAGGCGGCTTTAGCCGTCGCTGGTATGCCAGGTCGCGATGCCGTGGTCAAGGCCAGGAGGTGAGCGACCCGGGGTCCGGTAAGAGCCCCTGAGTCGCGATGCTCAGGAGGTCCCCTTTGGCGCTCAAGCAGCCGTCGTTCGGTGAGAAAGGAGAGCGGCGTCGCTAACACGGGATTGCATTAGGTGCGGGGATGGTGCCACGGTAGCTGGTGCTTCCGGGTGGTGACTTATCTCGAGAGTCAGGGGCCGCTCTCTGGTGTGTCGCGGGGTCTGTGCATCGGCAGGCGTGAAGTTGCTCGGCGAGGCGGCCGTCAAGGAGAGGGAGGTCAAGCTCAGGAAGCGCCACGACCGCCTAGGCGCGCTGGAGCAGGAGTTGGGGGCGAGGAAGGCCGAGCTGGACGACAAGGCCCTGGTTCTTAACGAGGACCGCGTGGCCTTCACGGAGATGGTGGCGAAGGCTCGCTCCTTGCTGAGGACGCTTTACGACAGCGGCCTGGAGAGCCTTCTGGCTGGCGCCGAGGACGACCCTGCCAAGCTGCTTCCCTTCCTGGTTCGTGCTCTTGAAGATGTCGCCCTTGGCCTTAGCCCCACGGCCGAGGCCGAGGCGCGTGTCCTATCTTCTGCAGCGCTGACGCGGGTCCTCACCCACATCTACCTTCGCGATCCCGGCGTTGACCTCGACAGCCTGCTGGAGCCAGTAAGCGGCGAGCGTGCCGCTGCCGCTGCCGAGGCTGTGAAGGGTCGCGTGGAGGCTCTGCTGGGGAAGTTCCGAGCCTTCAGCACCAAGCCGAAGCAAGGCGCTGCCGACCCCAGTGCTCCATGAGGCGAACCCACTCCGCGCTGCTCCACCTCCGACAAGTGACTCCGTTGTGGCTCCTGTCCTGCCTTTAATTCCTGCACATGTATCATGCCTCGGGGAGGCGTTTAAACTTGCGTTTGGCATTGAGATAACAGTGTGGACTGTAATATTTGCTTTTGAATTCCTTGAGATTTACGCTTTTCCTTCCTACTTGCTTATGTTCTACGCCGGCAGAGCCCGGCCCCGCGCATACCTCAGCCGCCGTTAGCCCCGACCGGAAACCAGGACGGGACCAAGGAGTGAGGGGCTACGTGACAAGTTAGGCCCCTGAGTCGCGATGCTCAAGAGTCCCCCTTGGCGCACGAACAGCAAGTAGGGAGGTATGATGTGGGTGGATCTACCGTTCTACGTCTGCAGAGCCCGGCCACGCGCATACCTCAACCACTGTTAGCCTTTCGGAACTAAGGAGTGAGGGGCTACGTGACTAGTTAGGCTCCTGAGTCGCGATGCTCAGGAGTCCCCCTTGACGCTCAAACGGCCTTCATACCTTGGCTCCGCTCGGGGAGAGACGCGCGACGAACTAGGCCCGGGGGGCCTGGCTGGGCGGCGTGCGTCTAGGCATGACCCAGGCGCAGCCCCCGTGCCCAGCCCCCTCGCGCGGCACTCCCGAGGGGAGGTGTTATGATGAGGCTAGACACTGAGCTATGGGCTCCTTGAGGTTGATGCAGCCCGGGGGCCACCCTCAGTTGTTTATCACCAGCGCGGAGCATAGCGCTTCCGTATGTGTACGGGCATAGCCACTCCTCGGCAGTTTCATCAGCCAGCGTGGAGCATGGTGCTTCCACTGGTACGTGGGAGGGGGCCCCCCTCCGGGAGGAGCCCTCGGGGCGTGTACAACCCCGCCCTGACACGTGGCTGGCACGGTAGGGCCTGGCGAGGTGTATCTGGGCACCCGTGAGCCAGCGCGGGACTCACGGGGCCCTACCTCTAGGCGGGTTGCGCCTGGCACTGGGCCTTATCTTGTGATGTGTCCCTGCAAATTTGGTTAGATGCCGGCACTCTACGTCCTCGGGTCCCGGCCCTCGAGCTGGTCTCAGCCGTCGCTGGTATGCCAGGTCGCGATGCCGTGGACAAGGCCAGAGGGTGAGGGCTGGAGAGCCAGTAAGAGCCCAGAGTCGCGATGCTCAGGTACCCCCTTTAACGTGCAAGTGGTCGGCATGGAGAAGAAGAGGTGCCGTGGACCGACATCAAATAATCAAGCATGGTGGGTCGAACGCATAACCGGAAATAAACGCAAAAGGGATACATGCCGCTGGGTCTAGCCCGAGTGACTTGGGGATGATGCAGCCCGAGGGGCGCCCCCAACAAGGTAAGATGACAACATGGAATAAAAGGGATACATGCCGTAGGGATGGACCCACGCGGCCTGGGAATAATGCAGCCCTGGGGGGCGCTCCCAGCTGGAAATGAAACTTGAAAGATGTCACCTGATGATGTTGAGGACGAAGGAGTGTTGGTGTAGCAGACTCGGTGGGCTGCGGAAGCCGATCCTCACGAGCCCCCAGGCCCAGGGGCCTCGGGAGGCTCTGGAGGCGCTGGTGGCTCCTCGCGGACCATCTCCATCTCCGCCAGGGCTGCGGAATGCCTGGCCTCTTGTGCCTCCATGATGCCCCTCATGAGGCGCTGGTACGTGGCAGCCGCGTTCGGCAAGCCATAAGGCATGCGAACATAGCTGTAGGGTGGACCTCCGCAGTGCCCCACTCACGAGGGCCAGAGGCGCTCTAGAGAGGTGACTCGATTCAGCCCTGGTATGTCGATGCAGACGCGCAGCCCTCCTCACCTGGATGGGGAGCCACTGCTGGTAGGCGGCGGCCGCCTTTCATGACTCTTGACTCCTGTAGCTCCTGAATGGCCTTGCTGACGAACCCCTGAGGGTCTGGCTCTCCTTGCCTTACTCCTTCTTGAGGGAAACGTGCCTCGAAACACGCCTCCATGTGGTGCCCAAGTGCCTCCCTCGTGACCTTAGCCAGGTCGGTGGCCCTCCATGGGAGAGCCCCCGAGCCCTGCCTGAGGAGGGCGCCGGGCGCGCTTCCCTATGCGATGGAAGGAGGTTCCCCCTGGGCAGGCGCGGGCCCAGAGGGGCCTGCCTCCTGAGGGGCGGGGCCGGACGATGTCTTCTTCTTCTTGGGGGCGGTCTCGGGAAGCCTCCTGCTTCCGCGATCCGGGTCTTCCAGTGACGCGGCCTGAAAGGCTCGTTCCAGGGAACACACCGCGTCCTTCTCTTCACAGGGCACCGCGATGACTCCGCCACTTCCTGGCATCTTGAGGACGTTGTAGCCGTGGTGAGTTACGGCCATGAACTTGGCCAGTGCTGGGTACCCAAGGATGGCGTTGTACGGCAGGCGAATGTGAGCGACGTCGAAGTCGATGAGCTCGGTGCGGTAGTTGTCGCGTGCCCCGAAGGTGACAGGAAGGCGGACCTGCCCAATCGGGACCGTGGAGCCGTCGGTGACTTCGGAGAAAGGCTTGGTTGGCTGAAGCTGGCTGTAGGGCACTTGGAGATTGTTGAATGTTTCCACTGACAGGATGTTGAGCCCTGCCCCGCCGACGATGAGGGTCATGGTGACCACCACATTGCTGATGATTGGGGAACAAAGCATCGGGAGGACTGCATTCACTTCGTGGGCGAACTGCTTGAAGATGCATTGAGAGGCTGGGGCTTGAGCCCCGCCCACGATGCAGGCGATCGCGCGCGGCTCCTGGAAGCCCCTAGCCCCCTCGTCCTGGTGGCGGTCCTCGTTTCTCCTTGGCTGCGGCAGCAGCGGAGGGAGGCCTGCGTTGCCTTGCGGGCGATCCTCGCGAGGCTGATCCCTCCAGTCTCCCTCGCGAGGCGGGTCTTGCCAGCGATCCTCGCGAGGTTGATCGTGCCACCCTTGGCGCGGGCCACGGTCTTCCCAGCGTCCTGTGTTCCTTCCTCCTCCTCGACCGTAGCCCCGGTCACCGCGGTCGGGGTGACGGCCGATCCTTCCTTTTCGCACGGCTCGGAGCTCTTGACATTCATTGGTGTTGTGGGTGTGGAGGTCGTGGTACACACAGTACCGACTGCCCTTGGATTCGAGCTGATCTCTGCCCCGCTTGGTGTCTGGTTCTGCCGCGAGCACGGCAGCCCCCTTGCACTTGACATCCTTGGCCTTGGGCTTCTTCTCTTTTGGGTCTGCGGCAGGCAGCTCGAGGTGGGAGAGACGCCCTTCCTCAGCCCTGGCGCACTTGGTTGCCAAGTTGAACAGCTCCAAGGAAGTGCACAGGTCTTCATGCATCGCCAGCTCCTCCTTCATCTTGACATCACGCACGCCGTCGGAGAAGGCTGAGATGATGGCCTCCTTGGTCACCTTGGGAATCTTGAGGCGTGCGTTGTTGAAGCGCTGGATGTACTTCTGCAGGGTCTCTCCGGGTTGTTGCTTGATGAGGCGCATGTCGCTCACGGCGGGTGGCCGGTCACGAGTACCTTGGAAGTTGGCGATGAAGCGGGTGCACATCTCATCCCAGGAGGAGATCGTGCCTGGAGCCAGGTTCAGGAGCCAGGTGCGGGCCCCGTCCTTGAGCGCCATGGGAAACCAGTTCGCCATGACCTTCTCGTCTCCGTTGACAGCTTCGATGCCCAGCTCATAGAGCTGGAGGAACACCGCAGGGTCGGCCGTGCCGTCGTAACGAGGAGGCAGGTCTGGCTTGAACTTGCCGGGCCACGCGACACTGCGTAGCTCGGTGGTGAAGGCACGGCAGCCTGCTGTGGCCACGGGAGGCCTTGGGTGACAGAGAGCTTGGTCTTGCATTTCCCCACGCGCTGCAGCTGGGAGCAGCGTGGGGTCTTGACGTGCGGGAGCAGGAGCATGATCGCGACGTGCTGGAGCAGGGAGCGCCCGGGCAGCTTCTTGCGGGCGAGGGACTTCTTGGCAGCTCTGCTCTTGCCGCGCTGGCACCTGACAGAGTGGGTTCCGCCCAGGGGCCACGCGCCTTGGAGCCATGGCGCCTTCTTGAGGAGGAGGCGGCCAGGGCGCCGCCGGAGCCTCGTCGCCCGCGCGGGGTGGGGTGCGGTGTAGTGGAACGGACGGCGCAGGAGAGCCCCCTGCGGCGCGGACGAGCTCGGCGACACGGTCAAGCCATTCTTCATAGACGTCGTTGATGGGACGGTAGCGCAGGAGCTCATTTGCCACAATGAGTGCAGCTCGAGCCTCCATAGGTGCGCGGAGCGCGTGGGACGAAGAACCAGCTGGGGCGAGCGAGGGAGTAGCGGTGCGGCCGTCTTGCCGCACGGACGGATGCTGAGACGACGCTTGCTGCTCATCCCCCACCGGGCCGGTGGCGGCGTTGACGGCAGGTGACGGGGAACGGTGAGGACGCCCGCCGACAGGAGCCGTGTGGGCGACGCGGGAAGCGAGAGCGGCCCGGCGCTCGGCACGGGCCCGACGAGTGTCAAACATGGGCGCGATGGTCGGAGGAGAACGGGGTGGTGGAAGACGAATTTCGGCGCACCCCTACCTGGCGCGCCAAATGTCGGATTTCGGGTTCCGACAGACCCTTGAGGTTCGAACACTGGGGTGCGCGCGGAGATTTCGCCTCCTACCTACCTGCACCCCTCCTCCTCGCTAAGATCTAAGCTAAGGAAAGAACATCACAAGAAACACAGGGTTTATACTGGTTCGAGCCACCGTTGTGGTGTAATACCCTACTCCAGTGTGTGGTGTGGTGGATTGCCTCTTGGGCTGATGATGATGAGCAATACAAGGAAGAACAACCTCGCGAGGGTCTGTTCTTGGCTGGGGCGATGAACTGCTGGGAGGAGTTCAATCACCCTTCTCTCTCTCTCTCTGGTTCGATCTCCTCTCCTTGATCCTCGATACTCGATCACGAACCTCTCCCCTCCCTAGTGGGTGGTTGGTCCTATTTATATGCAAAGGCCCTGGGCCTCTTCCCAAGTATTGAGCAGGAAGGCGCCAACAATTGGCCATTTTGAAGGGGAACATCTGGTACACTTATCCTGACTAAAGTTGGTCCTCGCCTGCCAAAGACCTTGGTGGTGACGCTGGCTTGGGCCCCACAATGACTTCCTCCCTGCTGTTGGACTGGTCTTGGTCTCGTTGCACCGAAACGGGTGCCTTTGCTTGATGCTCTCGCCTGCGCTTGCTCCCTTTGCACCAAAGAGGAAAGGAGGACACTGCGCGGCTGGCGCCCGCCTGGTGCCTTTGGTCGTCATGGCTTGCGTCACGGGCACCTCGTGAGGTACCCCGCCTTGATCTCTCCGCCTCCTCGCGAGCCAGCCTGATGAGGCCGTGCCTGAGGAAGCTCCGTGTCGTCCGCCCGCGAGGCTTGGTCCCTCACGAGGGTCTTGGGTCTGTGTTGATGAAGATGGGCCGTGCTGGGCCCCCCTTTGAGACACGCCGCAGGCCGCAGGCAGGCAAGTCTGGGGACCCCCGTTCCCAGAACGCCGACAACTTTTGTTGCTGCTACCACCACTATCATATTACTTTGCTACTAAACACTTTGCTGCAGATACTAAGTTTCTAGGTGTGGTTGAATTGACAACTCAGCTGCTAATACTTGAGAATATTCTTTGGCTCCCCTTGTGTCGAATCAATAAATTTGGGTTGAATACTCTACCCTCGAAAGCTGTTGCGATCCCCTATACTTGTGGGTTATCAAGACTAATTTCTGGCACCGTTGCCGGGGAGCATAGCTCTATTCTTTGAGTCACTTGGGATTTATATCTGCTGGACACTATGAAGAACTTGAGATATCCAAAAACCAAGATCTATCCCTCAACTACGAGGGGAGGTAAGGAACTGCCATCTAGCTCTGCACTTGATTCACCTTCTGTTATGAATAAGTTTGCGACACCTACACCTGCTTTTGCTATTCGTTCTGATATGTCGCATGTTATTGATGATGCCACTTGTGCTATGCATGATACTTATGATGAAACTGCTTCTATGCCTGATACTACTGTGCCCCTTGCTGAATTTCTTGATGAACAAATTGCTAGGGCTAGAGAAAACGAAATTATTGAATCTGAATACGATGATGATAGTGATGATGAAAATATGCCTGTTATTCCTGAGGGCTATCTTTTTGATATGGAATCTTCTGCCGCTATTTTAGCTTGCCGAGATAGATATGAGCTTAAGAGGTTATTAATTAAATGGAACAAAGAATCACTTAGAAATAAAATGAGGCCCGACCCTGCTTTTGCTACTTCACCTATATGTGTTCCTTATAAGGATTATGAATTCTCTATTGATCCTGATATAATTACTTTGGTTGAATCTGATCCGTTTTATGGCTATGAATCTAAAACTGTTATGGCACATCTTACTAAGTTAAATGATATAGCTGCCCTGTTCACTAATGATGAGAGATCGCGTTACTTTTATATACTCAAAATATTTCCGTTCTCATTAAAGGGTGATGCTAAGATAGGGTTTAATTCTCTTGATCCTGGTTGTGTGAGTAGTCCCCAGGATATGATTTATTACTTCTCTGCTAAATATTTCCCTGCTCATAAGAAACAAGCTGCTTTGAGGGAAATATACAACTTTGTGCAAATTAAAGAAGAGAGTCTCCCACAAGCTTGGGGGAGGCTTCTCAAGTTACTTAATGCTTTGAGTGATCATCCTCTTAAGAAACCTGAAATACTTGATATCTTTTATAATGGACTAACCGATGCTTCCAGAGATTACCTGGATAGTTGTGCTGGTTCTCTTTTCAGGGAAGGAACACCGGATGAAGCTGAAATCTTATTGAATAATATGTTGACAAATGAAAATAATTGGGCACCTCCTGAGCCAGCTCCTGAGCCAACTCCTGCTCCAATTACTGAGCCTATTCTTAAACCAACTTCGAAGAAGAGAGATATTCTATTTCTCAGTCCCGAAGATATGCAAGAGGCAAAGAAATCTATGAAAGAAAAAGGTATTAAAGCTGAAGACGTTAAGAATTTACCTCCTATTGAAGAAATACATTGTCTTAATATACCGCCTGTTGAAGAAACTTATGATCTTAATTCTTTATTTACTGAAGAACCCCCTGATCCCAACATCCCAACACAGGTAGTAAAGGTAAATTCTCTGTATAGATATGATAAAGCTAAAGTCCCTCCTATTAAAATTGCTAGTCAGTGCTTGGATAAGTTTGATAACTTTATGTTTAAGCAAGACGACTTCAATGCTTATTTCGTAGACAATTAAAAGAAAATGCTTATATGATTAGACGCTTGGGTGATTATATGGCTGATATTAAAGGTGAACTTAAACTTGTTAGCAAACATGCTTCTATGGTCACCACTCAAGTAGAACAAGTACTTAAGGCTCAAAAAGAAGTTCTTGATGAAATGAATAGTAAGAAAAATGATTATGCTGTTAGAGTGGCTACTAGAACTGGTAGAATGACTCAAGAACCTTTGTATCCTGAAGGCCACCCTAAGAGATCGAGCAAGATTCTTAGAGAAATAATATAGATGTTCCTAGTTCTTTTAAAAAGAAGAAGAAGAAAAATGATAGAACTGTGCAAACTTCTAGTGAACCTATTGCTAAACCACCCGATAATCCAAATGATATTTCTATTTCTGATGCTGAAACACAATCTGGTAATGAACATGAACCTAGTAAAAATATTAATGATGATGTTCATGATGATGCTCAACCTAGTAATGATAACGATGTAGAAATTGAACCTGCTGTTGATCTTGATAACCCACAATCAAAGAATCAACGTTATGATAAAAGAGACTTTGTTGCTAGGAAACATGGTAAAGAAAGGGAACCTTGGGTTCAGAAACCCATGCCTTTTCCTCTGGAACCATCCAAGAAAAAGGATGATGAGGATTTTGAGCGATTTGCTGAAATGATTAGGCCTATCTTTTTGCGTATGCGATTAACTGATGTGCTCAAAACAAATCCTTATGCTAAATAAATGAAGGAATCATTACTAATAAAAGAAAGATATTGGAATTTGAGATTTCCACCATGCTTGCTAATTATACTTTTAAGGGTGGAATACCAAAGAAACTTGGAGACCCCGGAGTACCTACTATACCTTGCTCCATTAAAAGAAATTATATTAAAACTGCTTTATGTGATCTTGGAGCTGGTGTTAGTGTTATGCCTCTCTCTTTATATCGTAGACTTGACTTGAATAAGTTGATACCTACTGAAATATCTTTGCAAATGGCTGA
Organism: Triticum monococcum; assembly: GCA_034509565.1. Lineage (NCBI taxonomy): Eukaryota > Viridiplantae > Streptophyta > Magnoliopsida > Poales > Poaceae > Triticum > Triticum monococcum. The sequence continues at coordinate 39,946,976 of CM067844.1, forward strand.
TAAATCAACTGCTATACCTGTCGGTATCTGTGAGGATGTGCCTGTTGTGGTTGCAAATGTTATTATTTTAACGGACTTTGTTATACTTGATATTCCCGAGGATGATAGTATGTCTATTATTCTTGGAAGACCTTTTCTTAATACTGGAGGGGCTATTATTGATTGCAACAAAGGCAATGTCACTTTTCATGTTAATGGTAATGAGCATACGGTACACTTTTCGAGGAAACAACCTCAAGTTCATAGCATCAATTCTATTGGAAAAATTCCATCGATTATATTTGGAGGTTTTGAATTTCCTCGTCCTACTGTCAAGAAGAAATATGATATACTTATTATTGGGGATGTGCATATCCCTGTTGAGGTAACTTAGTGTTATTCGAAATTTCTCCGGTTCATGATTATCGGAATGAGTTTGTTAACAAGACTTGATCAACCTTGTTAGTGGATTCTTTTTGGTGAGCATGAGATGGATGAAACTAGAAGCACAAACTTCTGTACCCCACTTTTACTTTATGTTATTTATATTAAATAAAGTAAAAATAGTATTTTTATGTCTGTTTCCTGACTTATCTGTGCAATATAAAAATATCCGAAAAATAAAAGTCCTCAGAATCACATGCCAATTTAATATGATTTTCTAGGAATATTTGAGGATTTACTGTGCAAAAATTACCGTGGGAGGAGCTGCCACCTGGCCACGAGGGTGGTGCCCCCCCTATAGGGCGCGCCCCTGCCTCATGGGCCCACGGTGGCCCTCCTCCACTTATCCTAGCACCCATCTTCTTCCTCTATCTCACACAAACCCGAAAAACCAACTCAGGCACGAGTTCCAGCCACTTTTGCTGTGATTTTCGATCTCCTTGCTCAAAGCACCTATCGCAAAACTGCTTGGGGAGATTGTTCCTTGGTATGTGACTCCTCCATTGGTCCAATTAGTTTTTGTTCTAGTGCTTTATTCTTTGCAAATTTGTGTTGCATAGGTTACCATGTTCTTGATCTTGCATGCCAAATTTATATGGTTCCAAGTAGTTCTAATGCTTGATTTAGGCTCTAGGCACTTGTAGGAGTGGTTGCTATCAATATTATTGAGTTTGGTTCACTTTTATTTTTGAAGTTACTAAAAATTTCAGAATTTTTCAGAGAAAAACAATATGCTTAGGAAGATGTTCCAAGGTGGTTCCTCTAAGAAGCAAGGACCCCGGATTGCTATGCGCGATGCTGACGAGGATCCACCAAGAGACGCTCCAGTACGGCCTTGCGAATGGCCGTCGAAAAATTTTATGGACCATGCGGGAATTAAAGAAGAATTCAAAGCATATTTGTGCAATGCCGGTCTTGACGATTTTGAGGCTAACAAATGCCCCCAGTATCATGATCTCACAAGTTCATTTGTGAGGAGGTTTGAGTATTCATCTTCGCGTAATTCTCCTTCAGTCATGTTTGATCTCTATGACAAATCTTATACCATGGACTTAGAAGATTTTACTTCTGCTTGCAAACTTCCATCATGGGGTAGTGTCGGATTTCGGGTTCCGGTAGACCCTTGAGGTTCGAACACTTGGGTGCGCACGGAGATCTCTCCCCTACCGATCTACGTCCGATCCTCTCGTGCGAACTAAGATGAAAATGATGAACAACACAAGAGACACAAGGTTTATACTGGTTCGGGCCACCGTTGTGGTGTAATACCCTACTCCAGTGTGTGGTGTGATGGATTGCCTCTGGGATGATGATGGACAGTACATGGAAAGAACAGCCTCGCGAGGGGTGTTCTTGAGCTGGTGCGGTGTGTTCTACTTAGTCTCTACTGGGTTTCTCCCCCTTCTCTTTGTGGAGGCTAGCTCTATTTATAGAGGCCCTGGGCCTCTCCCTAAATAATTGAGCAGGAAGGGCGCCAGCAATTGGCCATTTTGAAGGGGAACATCTAGTACAAGTTATCCTGACCAAAGGTGGTCTTCGGCTGCCAAAAGCACTGGTGATGACGCCGTCTTGGGCTCCACAGTGACCTCCGTCCGGCTGGTCTTGGTCTCGTTGCACCGGAATGGTAACCTTTGCGTGATACCTTGGCCTGTGCTTGCCCCCTTTGCACCAAAGGGGAAACAAGGACCCTGCGCAGGCCGGCGCCCGCCTGGCGCCCGCCTGGCCTTGATCGTCATGGCTTGCGTCATGGGATCCTCGCGAGGTACCCTTGCATTGATCTCTCCGCCTCCTCGCGAGCCTGCCTGATGAGGCCGCTCTTGAGGAAGCTTCCTGTCGTCCGCCCCGCGAGGCTTGGCCCCTCGCGAGGGTCTTGAGCTTGGGCTGATGAAGATGGGCCGCACTAGGCCCCCACCTGAGCCACGCCGCAGGCCGCAGGCAGGCAAGTCTGGGGAGCCCTGTTCCTAGAACACCGACAGTAGCCCCCGGGCCCAAGGTGCGTGCGGGCTTGGCTTAGCAGAGAAGCGAAGGGGCAAGCGCGAAGCACCGTGGGCCCTAACAGCCTACGGCCTTGGGTGCCGTGTGGCGGTTGATTGGACGTGGGCGTCTGCACTTCCCACGACACCTCGGTAACTACACGACTTGACAAGTCCCTGCATGCAGAGATATGGGTCATGATTACTTGAGGTCATGGTTCTCGGCGGTTGGCCTTCCCCGGCTATAAGTACGGGGCCGTGTGAGCTTCCTCAGTTAACCCCTTTCTGCTACTCCCTTCTTCTTCTCGGCCACTCGCCGTTCTCATGGCTCCGAAGAGATTCTCGGCCGGAAAGAAGGGAAAGGCCCGCCAGGCAGGGCCCGCCAAGCATCCCGCGGTCCCCACAGCGGCTTCCCGCGGCCACGGAGGCGGTTCCCTGCGTGGTGGTGAGCGCTCGGCTGCCGAGGGGCGGCATGTCGTGACTGCGCGCCCCCCAGGCCGTGCTTTCGCCTAGCGGAGGTTCTGCCGGAGTTCGTCGTGTGGTCGGCGGACCCGACCAGCAACTGGCTCCAGCTCCCCCACTTCTTCGTAGGTGAGCTGCCGGCCAACGCCCGATGCGGCTTCTGGCTCTAGGCTGATGGTTGCTGCAGCAGGGCCTTCTGGGCTTCGCTGGAGGTCTCCCCTTACAGAAATGGGGCCCTGACTCGCGGCTGGCAAACGTTTGCCCGCGCGCGTGGCCTGGGTCAGTGGGGCACCCCGCACGTCAAGTTCGATGGAGATGTCACCCTCTATGTGATGGTGTTTGGGGAAGATGGTCGCCGCGCTGGGTGCTGCCCCGAAGATGGTGACCGCGGCCGCCTGCCCAGCCCCGTCATCGACCAGGATGAAGACAGCGCCAGGCGTGCCGGCGGCGGTGCTTGGGGCTCGACAAGTTTCTATGACTCTCCCTCAGGCAGCAGCTCCTCCAGCGGTGGCCGTGACCAGCCCCCGTGCCATCGCGCCCGCCTGGGTGAAGGCAGCGGGTCCACCCGCCGCCGCGCCCTGGTGAAGCGAGAGGAGGCGTCCGCTTGAACCCCAGGAGCAGCTCGAGCTTTTGCTGTAGGTTGGTGTTGGACAGGTCGTGTCCATTTTGTTTCCTTCCTTTCCTGCATAATAAAAAGGTAGTACAGGGCCTCGTGGGGGCGTGTTAGAACTGTTGCTGTCAAGTGTCGCGTTGCTTTTGCCATTTCTGCGCTATGTTTCCGTGCTGCGTGTCGATGTGCGGGAGTCATTTGAGCTTGGTGGAGCTTTAAGCGACCCTCGCCTCCGGAGGCTGAGGCCTCGCCGTGCGCTTCATGCCCTGCAAGGACTAGTTAGAGGGGTAACCTTTGGTCCCGGCAGCGGGGGCGATCAGCCTAGGTCCTGCGTTTGTGTCGCGATGCCCGTGAGGCATGGACTAGGAGGGGTGCTCCCGCAGAGGACTCACACAGGAAAGCTCCAGACGATCGGGGTGGAAGACGCTCGCGAGGGCACCCGCGAACATCCCTCGCGAGACATGTGCGAGAGAAAACGAGGCGAGTGGATGAAAAAGATAGAGAGTCACAAGCCAGGAATGCCAACAATTCCAATAAGACTTCAAACGGGAATAAACACGCCAACTGCAGAAAGAAAATGAAAAAGCCACGTCCGGCACCTATTCTAGTCTTCGACGTCTTCTCACCAGCGCGGAGCTAAGTGCTGCCACTGGGCGTGGGCGGGAGCCCCCGAGGCCCAAGGGCGGCACTCTGGAGACTCCAGGGCGTGTACATCCCCACTCATTATTATGTGAGAGCGTCACGGGCGGCGAGCTTCACAGGCGTTTGCCTTCTTCACAGGCACCGGGCCTTTCCCAAAACGCGATAGCTTCATAGGCATTGGCCTTCTTCACAGGCACCGGGCCTTTCCCAAAATGCGATAGCTTCACAGACATTGGCCTTCTTCACAGGCATCGGGCCTTTCCCAAAACGCGATAGCTTCATAGGCATTGACCTTCTTCACAGGCACCGGGCCTTTCCCAAAACGCGATAGCTTCACAGGCATTGGCCTTCTTCGTAGGCACTGGGCCTTTCCCAAAACGTGATAGCTTCATAGGCATTGGCCTTCTTCACAGGCACCGGGCCTTTCCCAAAACGCGATAGCTTCACATGCATTGGCCTTCTTCACAGGCACCGGGCCTTTCCCAAAACGCGATAGCTTCACAGGCATTGGCCTTCTTCACAGGCGCCGAGACTTTCCTAGGTGCTAGGCCTCGCTTAGGGGTAGAACCTTCGGAGATGTTGAATGTTCCATGCGTTCTGGATGGGTACTCCCTCTGGAGTCTCCAAGCGCGCGGAGCCAGGCCTGGAAACATGAACAACCTTGAACGGGCCCTCCCACATGGGAGAGAGCTTGTGCAGCCCCTCCCTGGAGAGAACCCATCTGAGCACGAGATCCCCTACCTCAAGGGTCCTGGGGCGGATGTTGCGGGAGTGGTATCGTCGTAGCGCCTGTTGATATATTGCCGCTCGCAGTGCGGCTTTCCGATGGTGTTCCTCCCCCAGCACGAGATCCGTCCCCTGCATGGCGTCCTGCTGAGCCTCGTCGAATGCCAGGACCCATGCGGAGCGACACCTGACCTCGTGAGGGAGAACATCCTCTGCTCCGTAGACGAGGAAGAACGGGGTCTCGCCAGTCGGCTTGGTCGCTGTCGTGCGGATTGACCACAGCACGGACTGGAGCTCATTGTACCAGCTGTAACGCCCCGAGACCGATGTGCCAGGTGTCCTCCAGTTATTCGCTATTGTTACCTTGTCATTTCTTGCGTGTCATGCATTGCATATCATGTCATCATGTGCATTTCATTTGCATACATGTTCATCTCATGCATCCGAGCATTTTTCCCGTTGTCCGTTTTGCAATCCGGCGCTCCTATGTCACCCGGTGTCCCCTTCTACCTCTTTTCGTGTGCGGGTGCTAAACGTTTTCGGATTGGACCGAGACTTGTCATGCGGCCTTGGTTCACTACCGGTAGACCGCCCGTCAAGTTTCGTGCCATTTGGACTTCGTTTGATACTCCAACGGTTAACCGAGGGACCGAAAAGGCCTCGTGTGTGTTGCAGCCCAACACCCATCCAAAGTGGCCCAAAACCCACCTAAGACCTCTCCATCATATCGGTCATTCGATCATGATCGCGTGGCCGAAAACCGCACCTCATTTGGACTCTCCTAGCTCCCTCTACCTATATAAACACCTCCCTCTCTGAAATTCGCGAATGAACCCTAGATCTCACTTCCCTCCGCGCCGCCGGACATGTCCGCCCGACGGCGGACGCGTCCACCCCGCCGCCACGTCGCCCCGGCCAACCGGGAGGCGACATGTCAGCCGCGCCACCGCTCCCAGCCTCTCATGGCGCGCCACGTGCCTCCCCAGCGCCCCACTTTGCCGCAGGCCCGCCGAGCCCATCTGAGGCCCGCGCGGCCCAACCGCTCACCGCCGCCAACCGCTCGCCTCCTGCTGCGTGCCTCGCTGCCACAGGAGCCGCGCCGCCGCAGAGCGCCTCGTCACCGGAGTCCCATCGCCGCCATGCGCCTCCCTGCACCGTCGCCGGAAGGCCGACCTCGCCTCCCGTCGCCCGCGCGCAAGCTCCGCCCCGCCATCGCCGGGAAACGGCTGGTTCCGTTCGCCGCTCCAGATCCGGCAGACCCCAGTTCCCCGCACCTTCCTCGTCGACCCTAGACCTCGCCGGAGTTGGCGCCTCGCTCCGACGTCTTTTCCTCGCCGCCGACGTCCCGTTCGGGAGAGAGAGCCCGAGCGCGTTGACCGCGCGTGCCCCGCGCGTGGGCCGCATCTCCTCTGGCGCCCCGCGTCGGCCCAGCCCAGCATCGCCCCCGGCCCAGCTCGCCGGCCTGCCTCCTCCTTCCTGGGCCAGCTCAGTGGTGAGCTTCTACTATATCCCGCCTGAGCGTCCTATATCTATCCGCTGCTCACTTGTTTTTTTGCTAAGTGCCCAGATCTGCTACATTTTATTGCCTACTTCATCATACTATATCTCATTATCCGTGGCTCCGATTCGTGCGTGTAGCATATCAAAATGTTCGTCTCGACGAGTACATCATTTCATCTCATTGCATCATTTTCATTTGAGCTCATATTGATGTCCGTAATGCTGTTGGAAGAGGGCTATGTGATAAATTTGGCAGATCTGTTTCAGCAAATGGCATTTTGTCATTTTTGCCATGATTAATGTGTGCATGTTATGACCCTGAGCTCTACATGTGTTTTGTTATATGCCATGCCATCTTTACAGAGGTACTTACCATGTATTTTTGTGATATTTGTGGTGACTAGCACAAGCATGCAAAGTAGCGTAATCGGTAATGCTGATTTCAGGGACTTCGAATTTCTCTAAGTCCTTGTCCTGATTTTGTCATTATGCCATATGTTCATGTTGTTTCCTAGTGATCCGTGCATCTTTTGAGGACGATCAGTAATGTTGTTTTGTTAATATTGTGGTGCTCTATCCATCCATGTCTTTGTTTGCATTTATGGAGCACCCTAGCTTGAGTCAATCGAGCTCTACTTTTGCTATATCGTGAATCCTACGAGATTGTTGACTTGTTAGCGATTTTGCCGAGGATGTTGCTATTGATACGTGTATGCTATGTTGTTGTTATTGCCATGTCTAGCTTCTATGCCATGTCTTCTTAATGGGTGTATGCTTAGTTTGTCATGCCATGCTATGTAGTGAGTGCATCGAGCTCGTACACATGCCTACTCGTTAACTATTTTGCATGCTCCAGTTTTTCTCCAAGTCTGAGATCTGTTTATGTTTTTGCCATGTTCACATGCTTGCAATTGTATTTTCTGATCCCTTTTGGCTCAAGGTCTCTAAGGGACTTTTATTAAGTGCTTTGAGTAGCTTCATGCCATGCCTTGCTTTGCCATGTTAAGTTCCTGTAGCATATAGTTTTCATGCTCCAAAGTGTGCTTCCTGATTATAAATTCCAGACTTGTGTTAATTTCACCAAGTCCGAAACCTGTTGTCTTTTGCACTTTTGCCATGCTTGTTTGAACCTGTTATTGAGTGAATTAGCCATAGCTAAGTGTTCATATTTTGTCACGCATCATCAGTGGATCCCTGCCATGTATTTTGTTCCCATGTTTGAGTGCTGTAACATATTTATCTTGATGCATTTAGACGGCTATTTGCTGATTATCGCAGACCGGTGCCATATTTGTTTTGCTTGCCATTTCCAAACCATGCATCCGATGCCGGTGATCTTTATATCGATTTCAACCGAAATCACCTCACCTTTCCAGTGGCACTCTTGGATTTCCAAGTTGAGGCCAGGTTCAATCATTCATGGCCAAATCATGCATATGCATCACATCCCGCATCCCGCATATCATACCATGTTCGTGTGTTGGTTGTTTACTATGTTGTGTGCTTCTTTCCGGTGTTGCTTCTTCGGGTTGGTTCCGATAACATCGTGATTGTGAGGACCCGTTCGTCTATGTCCGTTTGTCTTCTTCATGTACTCGTTCTTCTTCCTTGCGGGATTTCAGGCAAGATGACCATACCCTCGAAATCACTTCTATCTTTGCTTGCTAGTTGCTCGCTCTTTTTCTATGCCTATGCTGCGATACCTACCACTTGGTTATCATGCCTCCCTTATTGTTAAACCAAGCCGCTAACCCACCTTGTCCTAGCAAACCATTGTTTGGCTATGTTACCGCTTTGCTCAGCCCCTCTTATAGCGTTGTTAGTTGCAGGTGAAGATTGAAGTTTGTTCCTTGTTGGAACATGGAGATGTTGTTCCTTGTTGGAACATGTTTACTTGTTGGGATATCACAATATCTCTTATTTAATTAATGCATCTATATACTTGGTAAAGGGTGGAAGGCTCGGCCTTATGCCTGGAGTTTTGTTCCACTCTTGCCGCCCTAGTTTCCGTCATATCGGTGTTATGTTCCCGGATTTTGCGTTCCTTACACGGTTGGGTTATAATGGGAACCCCTTGACAGTTCACTTTGAATAAAACTCTTCCAGCAAGGCCCAACATTGGTTTTACCATTCGCCACCTAGCCTCTTTTTCGCTTGGCTTAGGCCATCCCTAGGGTCATCTTTATTTTAAACCCCCGGGCCAGTGCCTGTCTAAGTGTTGGCCCAACCTAGAGCACCGTGCGGGGACGTCCCTTGGCACCTTGGGTTACGTTGGCTCCCGTACGCTTAGCTTATCTGGTGTGCCGTGAGAACGAGATATGTGCAGCTCCTATCGGGATTGTCGGCACATCGGGTGGTCTTGCTGTACTTGTTTTACCATTGTCGAGGATGTCTTGTAACCGGGATTCCGAGTCTGATCGGGTCTTCCCGCTAGAAGGAATATCCTTCGTTGACCATGAGAGCTTGTGATGGGCTAAGTTGGGACACCCCTGCAGGGATTTGAACTTTCGAAAGCCGTGCCCGCGGTTATGGGAAGATGGGAATTTGTTAATGTCCGGTTGTAGAAAACCTAAAGTTGATCTTAATTAAAATACATCAACCACGTGTGTAACAGTGATGGTCTCTTCTCGGCGGGGTCCGGGAAGTGAACACGGTGTTGGAGTTATGCTTGACATAGGCTGTTCTAGGATCACTTCTTGATCGTACTTTCACGATCGTGCTTTGCCTTCTCTTCTCGCTCTCATTTGCGTATGTTTAGCCACCATATATGCTAGTCGCTTGCTGCAGCTCCACCTCATAATTTTTACCCTTCCTATAATCTTAAATAATCTTGATCGCGAGGGTGTGAGATTGCTGAGTCCCCGTGACTCGCAGATACTTCCAAAACTAGCTTGCAGGTGTCGTTGAACCGTGCAGATGACGCAACCAAGCTCAAGGAGGAGCTCAATGAAGATCGTGTTTGTTATGTTGTTTCCGTTTCCAGTTGATCAGCAGTGGAGTCCGGTCGGGATGATCGGGGATCTGTGTAGCATTTGGGGTAGTCTTCTTTTATTTTGGTTCCGTAGTCGGACCTTGAGTGTATTTGGTTGATGTAATGCTTTATTCTTGTAATTGTGTGAAGTGGCGATTATAAGCCAACTATGTATCTCTTTCCCTTATGTATTACATGGGTTGTGTGAAGATTACCTCACTTGTGACATTGCTTGCAATGCGGTTATGCCTCTAAGTCGTGCTTCGACACGTGGGAGATATAGCCGCATCGAGGGCGTTACAAGTTGGTAATTAGAGCCTTCCCCGACCTTAGGAGCCCCCCTGCTTGATCGAATAGCTGGCGTTGTTGAGTCTAGAAAAATGTTTTGAGTCATTTAGGATTATATATATCGGAGAGTTAGGACTTCTTTTTACTCCTCAGTCCCTTCGTCGCTCTGGTGAGGCATCCTGACGTAGAGTTTTGACTCTTCTCTTCTCAAATTTCACTAAATTTTTTTTAGGATCACGCGGGTATCTTGGAATCGTTCCGATGGTTTTGTGACAAGAACATTGTTCTTGGTGCTTCCTGTCATTTAGGGGTTGTGGCAGTGTCCCGGGGAGTTGAGCTCCGAGGTGTTGTCGTCATAATTTTATCATTGCAGTTCTGGAATACCTAAGATTAGTTTCGCCGAAATAAAAAATCTCTTTCATGCAGTTGTTGGTGAGATAACCTCGATGCCACCCAGTATTGGGGCGGGAGTTCGGGAGTATTGCGATAACTCGTATAACGGATGCTTTTCGAAGGTTGAGGTAGACGATTTCCGAAGGTTTCTTGGTTATGTGTTGAAGGATGGATACAACTGGATGTAGGATTTGTTAGTTTTGGGTGAGATATTATGCTTCCCCTGTATCCCCAACACCTGATTGCATAACCGGAAAGTTTCGGGAGTTTATAAGTGGGAATTCAAGTAGCTCTTAGGATATCTTTCCGACAGATATATGATATGAAATTGGGGTTCGACGTCTAGTGGTCCGCCTATCCACGGTTGGTTTTACAGTGGTCTCGTTGTGTCTTAAAGAGTCCTTGGCTATGCCGACTCGGGGACACTTCGTATGTCATGTGCACTGCCTTGTACATGATGGTGCTGTACGATCGAGCCCGTGTAGGTCCCACCATGAAAACTTCGGATGAAATCTTTATCATATGGTTGTTCCGGCTTATTCTACAAGCCAATCCTTTGTTTTTGTGGTATTCGAGTTGCTTCGAAGTCAAATGTTGATTCCATACCTTTCCTAAACAGTGTTCTCATATTCCTATGGGAATACTAAACTTTCATGATAATCGAGACTGTCATGTCAATCCTTTTCAACCGGTGTGCTTCTCTTCAAGTGGATCCGATCATTCCAATATCAGCAAGATCTATTACTAGTTCTTCTCAACGGTGTTGTCTTCATCCGCCCCCAAGTTGCCTTTGTTTTTCCCACCCTTGCTCCCTTTGTTTCTTCGAGGACTCAAATTTCTTATTCAAGTATCCTTTTATTGATGGGAAGCTTCTCCATTCCTTTTCCGTCAATATTCTTATCCGGTGATTCTCAGAAAGATTCTAACGGAGCTTCAAGTTCATTGTTCTTTTTCTTCTCCGATGGATTCAAGTCAGGTTTTGTTGATCATACCTTTTTCCTCGTTTCAATGCTTTCTCATGCCGGTGCACCTCATTATCATTCCACTTCTCGCTATTTATTATTTCGGAGTGCTGAAGATATCTCGAAGATTCGTGTTTCCACCCTACATTCGTTCAAGCTCTTTCGAGGTTGTTATCTCATTCAAGCCATTTAATTCAACCGGTGCAATCTCTCTTTTAAATCATTCAACGGTGTATCATTTGAGTGGGCCCTAACCCACAGGTCTTTTCCCAGGATCTTACCTGACTCTTCTTATTTTCCCGGAGCTATCCTCAAATTTCTGTTCGAAGTTTGACGTAAGAATGATTTATCATCAGTCAAATGTCTTTCTCCAAGATCTTCCAAATTCTTTTCATCATTGGTTCAACTTTTATATTCTTCTTTATTCCGGAGTGTCTCAACAATTCACGGTGGCGTTTCTCGTCGTCTTTCTCATCATTTGAAGACTGAAGAAGAGTTTTACCTCCATATCTTATCCGTTCTCTCAGAGATTCGTCGTTCTAGTTCAAGGCCATCCTCTCATAATTGTTTTGATCGCGAAAATTCTTTTCCTTCCTCCGGAGCCCATCATTTCAGAAGACTTATTCATTCTCAGCTTTCAGCTATGGTTCTCCAAATCTTACTGATGCATCGATCAAATACCCTCTAATCAGTTCATGATCTCTTCGTTCTTTTGTATCTAAACTCTCTAATGTATGTTCATCCATTTGATAATTCTTACCGGTGATTCGTCCTTTTACTTCATTCGCTGTTCAATTCTTACGGTGGTTCATTCAAGATTTCTCTTCCTTTGTTATCGTATCATTTTATTCAATGTTCCAATCCTACCGGTGGTTCGTTGAAGACCTTCCCAAGTTTATGTTATCTCTCTCTTAATCCTTGCTACGAGAATAAGTAGTGTGCCAAATCCGTTGATTGTCATCAATTTAATTGGTGAAGGATAAGCATAATGTAATTCTTATTCTTGTTTCATCCAAATGATTCAATTCCTTATTCTGGAGTGGTTCATCATACATATTCTTGTTTTCAAGTGCTCATCTTTCTTTCCTGGAGTTCCAAGCTCTCGCAATTATGTAATCACGGAGATCTATCTAAATCTTTACAAGGTTCCACCTTGTGTTTTCAACTACCTTTTCTTTCCATTTGATCATTCTTTTTGTTACCAGAGTTCTTCATGAAGGTTCTACATGGTGGTTCATCAAGGATTTAATTCCTTCTCGAAGTTCTCATCAAGATTCTTTTCAGAGGAACTCAAGTATTCTTTATCTTGCATGTTAAAGTGCAATTCTTTCAACCATATCATTCGACATGGTATTATGTCATTCTTGATAATTTGAGTTCATGTCTCATGATTCACATGTTGTTAAGAATGAGGTATTTTAAATCCAACAATCTCGTCATTGGAGTTATCTGGGGTTATATTTCACCTAAAGCTTTCCCTAAGGATTGTTGCTATTATTGTGCTTATAATTGAACCAAGTTCTTCGTTATCCTCCCAGTGAATAAGTTTCTCGTCTCCTTGTTGATATCAATCCAATCTTTGGTTTGTTAGTGGCAGGTTGTCACCTCATAATTTGAGATGTATTCCATAAGACCATATCAAGCATATTCTTTTCATTGTTGGTTTTCCAACAACTCCATTCTAGCATTTGTTGTAAGCGTGCTCCCTCGAGATCTTGTTTCCCTTCGTTCATCCCATTCCATTCTATTCTTTTGTTCTGGAGCCATTGTGATGTTGCTATCTTCAACCCTTCTTCTTGTTCTTGTCAGGACCTTATTCTTTTCTTGATTATCCATTTAACCGGAGAGTTGTGCCCTCTGCTCAAGTTCTTTTCATCTTATCAAGTCTTGTATCACTTTTCAACTTGAGTGTTGACCGAAGTTGGTCTTCATTGTTCCTCTTTTCTAACGGAGTGTTTTCAACTTCGTTCATCTCCGTTGTATTCTTTTCTCGAGATGGCTTAACCTTTGCAAGGTTCTTTGGTTTCACTCGTTTGCCAAAGGAGCAACTTAGTTTTACCTCCTCTCTTCCTCTTCCTCTTCCTTTTCCCTCCGGTGCCATTCTAGATCTTGGGACGAGATCCTCTCATAGTGGTGGAGTGTTGTAATGCCTCGAGACCGATGTGCCAGGTGTCCTCCAGTTATTCACTGTTGTTGCCTTGTCATTGCTTGCGTGTCATGCATTGCATATCATGTCATCATGTGCATTTCATTTGCATACATGTTCGTCTCATGCATCCGAGCATTTTCCCCGTTGTCCGTTTTGCAATCCGGTGCTCCTATGTCACCCGGTGTCCCCTTCTACCTCTTTTCGTGTGCGGGTGCTAAACATTTTCGGATTGGACCGAGACTTGTCATGCGGCCTTGGTTCACTACCGGTAGACCGCCTGTCCAGTTTCGTGCCATTTGGACTTTGTTTGATACTCCAACGGTTAACCGAGGGACCGAAAAGGCCTCGTGTGTGTTGCAGCCCAACACCCCTCCAAAGTGGCCCAAAACCCACCTAAGACCTCTCCATCATATCGGTCGTTCGATCACGATCGCGTGGCCGAAAACCGCACCTCATTTGGACTCTCCTAGCTCCCTCTACCTATATAAACACCTCCCTCTCCGAAATTCGTGGATGAACCCTAGATCTCACTTCCTTCCGCGCCGCCGGACATGTCCGCCCGCCGGCGGACGGGTCCACCCCGTCGCCACGTCGCCCCAGCCAACCGGGAGGCGACACGTCAGCCCAGTCACCGCTCCCAGCCTCTCACGGCATGCCACGTCCCTCCCCAGCGCCCCACTTCGCCGCGGGCCCGCCGAGCCCATCTGAGGCCCGCGCGGCCCAACCGCTCACCGCCGCCAACCGCTCGCCTCCCGCTGCGTGCCCCGCCGCCATAGGAGCCGCGCCGCCGCAGAGCGCCTCGTCGCCGGAGTCCCGTCGCCACCATGCACCTCCGTGCGCCGTCGCCGGAAGCCCGACCTCGCCTCCCGTCGCCTGCGCGCAACCTCTGCCCCGCCGTCACCGGGAAACGGCTGGTTCTGTTCGCCGCTCCAGATCCGGCAGACCCCGGTTTCCTGCACCTTCCTCGTCGACCCTAGACCTCACCGGAGTTGGCGCCTCGCTCCGACGTCTTTTCCTCGCTGCCGATGTCCCGTTCGGGAGAGAGAGCCCGAGCGCGTTGACCACGCGTGCCCCGTGCGTGGGCCGCATCTCCTCTGGCGCCCCGCGTCGGCCCAGCCCAGCATCGCCCCCGGCCCAGCTCGCCGGCCTGGCTCCTCCTTCCTGGGCCAGCTCAGTGGTGAGTTTCTACTATATCCCGCCCGAGCGTCCTATATCTATCCGCCGCTAAGTGCCCAGATCTGCTACATTTTATTGCCTACTTCATCATACTATATCTCATCATCCACGGCTCCAATTCGTGCGTGTAGCATATCAAAATGTTCGTCTCGATGAGTACATCATTTCATCTCATTGCATCATATTCATTTGAGCTCATATTGATGCCCGTAATGCTGTTGGAAGAGGGCTATGTGATAAATTTGGCAGATCTGTTTCAGCAAATGGCATTTTGTCATTTTTGCCATGATTAATGTGTGCATGCTAGGACCCTGAGCTCTACATGTGTTTTGTTATATGTCATGTCATCTTTACAGAGGTACTTACCATGTATTTTTGTGATATTTGTGGTGACTAGCACAAGCGTGCAAAGTAGCGTAATCGGTAATGCTGATTTCAGGGACTTAGAATTTCTCGAAGTCCTTGTCCTGATTTTTTCATTATGCGATATGTTCATGTTGTTTCCTAGTGATCCGTGCCTCTTTTGAGGATGATCAGTAATGATGTTTTGTTAATATTGTGGTTCTCTATCCATCCCTGTCTTTGTTTGCATTTATGGAGCACCCTAGCTTGAGTCAATCGAGCTCTACTTTTGCTATATCGTGAATCCTGGCAGATTGTTGACTTGTTAGCGATTTTGCCAAGGATGTTGCTATTGATCCGTGGATGCTATGTTGTTGTTATTGCCATGTCTAGCTTATATTCCATGTCTTCTTGATGGGTGTATGCTTAGTTTGTCATGCCATGCTCTGTAGTGAGTGCATCGAGCTCGTAAACATGCCTACTCGTTAACTGTTTTGCATGCTCCAGTTTTTCTCCAAGTCTGAGATCTGTTTATGTTTTTGCCATGTTCACATGCTTGCAATTGTATTTTCTGATCCCTTTTGACTCAAGGTCACTAAGGGACTTTTGTTAAGTGCTTTGAGTAGCTTCATGCCATGCGTTGCTTTGCCATGTTAAGTTCCTGTAGCATATAGTTTTCATGCTCCAAAGTGTGCTTCCTGATTATAAATTCCAGACTTGTGTTAATTTCACTAAGTCTGAAACCTGTTGTCTTTTGCACTTTTTCCATGCTTGTTTGAACCTGTTATTGCGTGAATTAGCCATAGCTCAGTGTTCATATTTTGTCAAGCATCATGAGTGGATCCCTTCCATGTATTTTGTTGCCATGTTTGAGTGCTGTAACATATTTATCTTGATGCATTTAGACGGCTACTTGTTGATTATCGCAAACCGGTGCCATATTTGTTTTGCTTGCCATTTCCAAACCGTGCATCTGATTCCGGTGATCTTTATATCGATTTCAACCGAAATCACCTCACCTTCCCAGTGGCACTCTTGGATTTCCAAGTTGAGGCCAGGTTCAACCATTCATGTCCAAATCATGCATATGCATCGCATACCGCATCCCGCATATCATACCATGTTCATGTGTTGGTTGTTTACTATGTTGTGTGCTTCTTTCCGGTGTTGCTTCTTCAGGTTGGTTCCGATAACATCGTGATTGTGAAGACCCGTTCGTCTATGTCCGTTTGTCTTCTTCATGGACTCGTTCTTCTTCCTTGCGGGATTTCAGGCAAGATGACCATACCCTGGAAATCACTTCTATCTTTGCTTGCTAGTTTCTCGCTCTTTTGCTATGCCTATGCTACGATACCTACCACTTGCTTATCATGCCTCCCTTATTGTTAAATCAAGCCGCTAACCCACCTTGTCCTAGCAAACCGTTGTTTGGCTATGTTACCGCTTTGCTCAGCCCCTCTTATAGCGTTGTTAGTTGCAGGTGAAGATTGAAGTTTGTTCCTTGTTGGAACATGGAGATGTTGTTCCTTGTTGGAACATATTTACTTGTTGGGATATCACAATATCTCTTATTTAATTAATGCATCTATATACTTGGTAAAGGGTGGAAGTCTCGGCCTTATGCCTGGTGTTTTGTTCCACTCTTGCCGCCCTAGTTTCCGTCATATCGGTGTTATGTTCCCGGATTTTGCGTTCCTTACGCGGTTGGGTTATAATGGGAACCCCATGACAGTTCGCTTTGAATAAAACTCTTCCAGCAAGGCCCAACATTGGTTTTACCATTCGCCACCTAGCCTCTTTTTCCCATGGGTTAGGCCAGCCCAAGGGTCATCTTTATTTTAAACCCCCGGGCCAGTGCTTGTCTAAGTGTTGGCCCAACCCAGAGCACCGTGCGGGGACATCCTTGGCAACTTGGGTTACGTTGGCTCCCGTACGCTTAGCTTATCCGGTGTGCCCTGAGAATGAGATATGTGCAGCTCCTATCGGGATTGTTGGCACAACGGGTGGTCTTGCTGGACTTGTTTTACCATTGTCGAGGATGTCTTGTAACCGGGATTCCGAGTCTGATCGGGTCTTCCCGCTAGAAGGAATATCCTTCATTGACCGTGAGAGCTTGTTATGGGCTAAGTTGGGACACCCCTGCAGGGATTTGAACTTTCGAAAGCCGTGCCCGCGGTTATGGGCAGATGGGAATTTGTTAATGTCCGATTGTAGAAAACCTGAAGTTGATCTTAATTAAAATACATCAACCGCGTGTGTAACCATGATGGTCTCTTCTCGCGGGGTCCGGGAAGTGAACACGGTGTTAGAGTTATGCTTGACGTAGGCTGTTCTAGGATCACTTCTTGATCATAGTTTCACGATCGTACTTTGCCTTCTCTTCTCGCTCTCATTTGCGTATGTTTAGCCACCATATATGCTAGTCGCTTGCTGCAGCTCCACCTCATATTTTTTTTACCCTTCCTATAAGCTTAAATAGTCTTGATCGCGAGGGTGTGAGATTGCTGAGTCCCCGTGACTCATAGATACTTCCAAAACCAGCTTGCAGGTGCCGTTGAACCGTGCAGATGACGCAACCAAGCTCAAGGAGGATCTCGATGAAGATCATGTTTGTTATGTTGTTTCCGTTTCCAGTTGATCAGTAGTGGAGCCCAGTCGGGACGATCGGGGATCTGTGTAGCATTTGGGGTAGTCTTCTTTTATTTTGGTTCCGTAGTCGGACCTTGAGTGTATTTGGTTGATGTAATGCTTTATTCTTGTAATTGTGTGAAGTGGCGATTGTAAGCCAACTATGTATCTCTTTCCCTTATGTATTACATGGGTTGTGTGAAGATTACCTCACTTGCGACATTGCTTTCAATGCGGTTATGCCTCTAAGTCGTGCTTCGACACATGGGAGATATAAATGCATCGAGGGCGTTACACCAGCCCCTGCCACAGGCCTCCAGCTTCTTCTTGAAGGTCCTGGCCTTGAGGCCCCTTAGGACCTCGGCATTGGCTCATTTAGCCTGGCCATTGCTCCAGGGGTGTGCTACCGAAGCGTAGCATATCTGCGTTCCAAGGTTAGTACAATACGTTTTGAAGAGATTACTGGTGAATTACGAACCATTGTCAGTGATGATGCGGTTAGGCACCCCAAACCGGCTCACGATGCCCTTGATGAACTTGACTGCCGAGCCTACCGGGATTGTGCGGACAGCTTCCACCTCGGCCCACTTGGTGAACTTGTCCACAACGACGTAGAGGTAGCGATAGCCCCCTGGCGCCTGAGGGAACGGGCCCAGAATGTCCAACCCCCACACTGCGAACGGCCATGAGAGGGGTATGGTCAGCAGACCCCCCGCAGGCTGACGGATCTGTTTAGCGTGAAACTGGCAGGCCTCGCAAGCCTTCACCAGCTCAACGGCGTCGTTGAGTGCTGTGGGCCAATAGAACCCGCTGCGGAACACCTTGCCGATGAGGGTTCGCGACGACGAGTGGTGCCCGCAGTCTCCGCTGTGTATGTCTGCCAGCAGTTCCTTTCCTTGCTCCCTAGAAATGCAACATAGGGACACATCATTTGGCCACTTCCTATAGAGCTCGCCATCCTGGATGCAATAAGCCGTGGCCTGTCATGCCACACGCTCCGCCTCCTCCTTGTTCTCCGGCAGAATCCCTTGTATCAAGTAGTCCTTGAGCTCCGGGATCCAACATCCCTCCTGTGGCTCCAACGCCAGGAGCAGGCGTGCCCCTGAGGCCGGGCCGCAGACCGGAGCTCCCGAGGCAGGCGTCTGAGGAGGCTCCTCCCTTGGTTGAGCCGTGCCCGATAGCGACAGCACCGCTAAGGGCTTGAAGAGCCGCTCCTCGAAGACGCCAGGTTCCTGCGGCAGCCGCCTAGACGCCCTCTTGGCAATGTCGTCGGCCTCCTGATTGGTGCCGCGAGGCACATGCTGCAGCTCCAGCCCCCAGAACTGTTTCTCCATCCTGCGGACTTCAGCGAGGTAAGCTTCCATGTGCTCGTCCTTTAGCTTGTATATCTTGTTGGAGAAGTTAACGAGGAGCCGTGAATCGCCCTTGATGGTGAGGCGCTTTACCCCTAAGACGATCGCGACTTTCAAGCCTGCTATCAGGCCTTCGTACTCTGCTATATTGTTGGAGACCTTCTCTCCGTGCTGGAAGCAGAGTTGCACGGCGTAATAGAGTTTGTCTTGAGTGGGGGATACGAGCACCGCGCCAGCTCCCGCGCCATGTCGGGAGAACGCCCCATCGAAGTACATGACCCAGCCGTCCGGCGCTTCGCTTCCTGGGGAAAGTGACCGGTCTTCGCCTGCCTCGAGACACGGTGCTTCTGCCCATTCTGCCATGAAATCCACAAGTGCGGCTCCCCTAATGACCCTGGTCGTACTGAATTCCAGCTGAAATGCTTGTAGTTCGATGTTCCATTCAGTGACCCTTCCAGCTGAGTTGGGGCTCTTGAGTACCCTCTCCAAGGTGTATGCCGAGACGACCTTGGTGGGGTAGCCTTGGAAGTAGTGCCACAGCTTGCGTGAGGCCACCAATAGCGCGAGGAGGAGCTTTTGAGGCATGGGGTACCGCGCCCTCGCGTCCCGTAGCACTGTGCTGATGAAATACACGGGGTGCTGGACGAGGTTGAGGGTGCTGACGCAGCTTGCATCCTCTAGGGGTCGAGGCGTCTCCTGAGGCAACGGGGCCCCCAGCTCTTGATCGTTTGAAGGGGCCTCCCCTGCCCCGGGTGCGCCCTCCTGCTGCGGCTGCCCCTCTCTGGCTGTGGTCGCGGTCCTCGCGAGGCCCTCCTGGCCTCGCTCTGCTTCAGCCTGGTCAATCGATGCGGCCTTGGCCCGACGCTCCTCCCTGACCGCAAGGTAGAGCACCAGGGGCTCCTGAAGGCGAGGGGCTACCATCATCGGTGGGCTGGTAAGGTACCTCTTGAGTTCTTGGAACGCCTTGTTGGCCTCTTCAGTCCATTCGAAGGGGCCTTTCTTCTTCATAAGCTTGAAGAAGGGCAGTGCTCGCTCCCCTAGCTTGGATATGAAGCTGTCGGATCACGGGTTCCGGCAGACCCTTAAGGTTCGAACACTGGGGTGCGCGCGGAGATCACGCCTGCTACCTCCCCGTCTCGCAAAGATCTAAACTACTGAAAGAACTACACAAGAGACACAAGGTTTATACTGGTTCGGGCCACCGTTGTGGTGTAATACCCTACTCCAGTGTGTGGTTGGTGGATTGCCTTCTGGGGCTGGTGATGATGAACACTACAAGGAAGAACAGCCTCGCGAGGGTCTATTCTTCGCTGGGGTGATGAACTGCTAGGAGGAGTTCAGTCACCCTTTTCTCTCTCTCTCTCACTCACTCTCTCTGATTTCCTCTCACTTGTCGACCGTCCGTTTGCTATGTGGGTGGCTGGTCCTATTTATAGAGGCCCT
Organism: Triticum monococcum; assembly: GCA_034509565.1. Taxonomy (NCBI): domain Eukaryota; kingdom Viridiplantae; phylum Streptophyta; class Magnoliopsida; order Poales; family Poaceae; genus Triticum; species Triticum monococcum. The sequence goes on from CM067844.1 coordinate 39,967,016, forward strand.
GGTCCTCTTCCCAAATATTGATCGGGAAGGGCGCTAACAATTGGCTAATTTGAAGGGGAACATCTAGTACACTTATCCTGACTAAAGTTGGTCTTCGCCTGCCAAAGGCTCTGTGGTGACGCCATGCTGGGCTCCATGGTGACCTTCGTCTCGTAGTCCGCTTGGTCTTGGTCTCGTTGCACCGAAATGGCAACCTTTGCCTAATGCCTCGGTACTCCACGGCTGCGCTCGCCCCATTTGCACCAAAGAGGAAAGAAGGACGCTGCGCGCGCTGGCGCCCGCCTGGCACCCTCGATCATCATGGCTTGCGTCATGGGCACCTCGCGTGGTACCCCGCCTTGATCTCTCCGCCTCCTCGCGAGCCAACCTGATGAGGCTGCGCCTGAGGATGCGCCGTGTCGTCCGCCCCGCGAGGCTTGGCCCCTCGCGAGGGTCTTGGGTATTGTCTTGATGAAGATGGGCCGCGCCGGGCCCCCATTTGAGCCACGCCGCAGGCAGGCAAGTCTGGGGACCCCCGTTCCCAGAACACCGACAGTAGCCCCCGGGCCCAAGGCGCGCCCAGACTTGGCCGTGCTGAGAGGCGAAAGGGCAGGGGCGAAGCGCCATGGGGCCTAATAGCCTGCGGCCTTGGGCGCCGCGTGGCGGTTGATTGGACGTGGGCGGTATCGTTTGAAGGAAATATGCCCTAGAGGCAATAATAAAGTTATTAATTATTTCCTTATTTCATGATAAATGTTTATTATTCATGCTAGAATTGTATTAACCGGAAACATAATACATGTGTGAATACATACACAAACAGAGTGTCACTAGTATGCCTCTACTTGACTAGCTCGTTAATCAAAGATGGTTATGTTTCCTAACCATGAACAAGGTGTTGTTATTTGATTAACGAGGTCACATCATTAGTTGAACGATCTGATTGACATGACCCATTTCATTAGCTTAGCACCCGATCGTTTAGTATGTTGCTATTGCTTTCTTCATGACTTATACATGTTCCTATGACTATGAGATTATGCAACTCCCGTTTACCGGAGGAACACTTTGTGTGCTACCAAACGTCACAATGTAACTGTGTGATTATAAAGGAGCTCTACAGGTGTCTCCAAAGGTAGATGTTGGGTTGGCGTATTTCGAGATTAGGATTTGTCACTTCGATTGTCGGAGAGGTATCTCTGGGCCCTCTCGGTAATGCACATCACATAAGCCTTGCAAGCATTGCGACTAATGAGTTAGTTGCGAGATAATGTATTACGGAACGAGTAAAGAGACTTGCCGGTAACGAGATTGAACTAGGTATTGGATACCGACGATCGAATCTCGGGCAAGTAACATACCGATGACAAAGGGAACAATGTATGTTGTTATGCGGTCTGACCGATAAAGATCTTCGTAGAATATGTAGGAGCCAATATGGGCATCCAGGTCCCGCTATTGGTTATTGACCGGAGATGTGTCTCAGTCATGTCTACATTGTTCTCGAACCGTAGGGTCCGCACGCTTAACGTTACGATGACAGTTATTATGAGTTTATGCATTTTGATGTACCGAAGTTAGCTCGGAGTCCCGGATGTGATCACGGACATGACGAGGAGTCTCGAAATGGTCGAGACATAAAGATTGATATATTGGAAGCCTATATTTGGATATCGGAAGTGTTCCGGGTGAAATCGGGATTTTACCGGAGTACCGGGAGGTTACCGGAACCCCCCGGGAGCCATATGGGCCTTAATGGGCTTTAGTGGAAAGGAGAAAGGGGCAGCCCAAGGTGGCCGCGCGCCTCCCCCCTCCCCTAGTCCTATTAGGACTAGGAGAGGTGGCCGGCCCCCTCTCTCTCTTTCCCCCTCGGGGAATCCTAGTCCAACTAGGATTGGGGGAGGGAGTCCTACTCCCGGTAGGAGTAGGACTCCTCCTGCGCCCTCCTCCTGGCCGGCGGCCCCCTCCCCATTGGCTCCTTTATATACGGAGGCAAGGGGCACCTCTAGACACACAAGTTGATCATTGAGATTGTTCCTTAGCCTTGTGCGGTGCCCCCTGCCACCATATTCCACCTCGATCATATCGTTGTAGTGCTTAGGCGAAGCCCTGCGTCGGTAGAACATCAAGATCGTCACCACGCCATCGTGCTGACGGAACTCTTCCCCGACGCCTTGCTGGATCGGAGCCCGGGGATCGTCATCAAGCTGTACGTGTGCTAAGAACTCGGAGGTGCCGGAGTAACGGTGCTTGGATCGGTCAGATCGGGAAGACGGACGACTACTTCCTCTACGTTGTGTCAACGCTTCCGCAGTCGGTCTACGAGGGTATGTAGACAACACTCTCCCCTCTCGTTGCTATGCATCACCATGATCTTGCGTGTGCGTAGGAAAATTTTGAAATTACTGCGTTCCCCAACAGTGGTATCCGAGCCTAGGTTTTATGGTTTGATGTTATATGCACGAGTAGAACACAAGTGAGTTGTGGGCGATATAAGTCATACTACCTACCAGCATGTCATACTTTGGTTCGGCGGTATTGTTGGATGAAGCGGCCCGGACCAACATTACGCGTACGCTTACGCGAGACCGGTTCTCCCGACGTGCTTTGCACACAGGTGACTTGCGGGTGATTGTTTCTCCAACTTTAGTTGAACCGAGTGTGGCTATGCCCGGTTCTTGCGAAGGTTAAAACAGAGTCTATTTGATAAACTATCGTTGTGGTTTTGACGCGTAGGTGAGATTGGTTCTTGCTTAAGCTCGTAGCAGCCACGTAAAACTTGCAACAACAAAGTAGAGGACGTCTAACTTGTTTTTGCAGGGCATGTTGTGATGTGATATGGTCAAGACATGATGCTAAATTTTATTGTATGAGATGATCATGTTTTGTAACTGAGTTATCGGCAACTGGCAGGAGCCATATGGTTGTCGCTTTATTGTATGCAATGCAATCGCCCTGTAATGCTTTACTTTATCACTAAGCGGTAGCGATAGTCGTAGAAGCATAAGATTGGCGAGACGACAACGATTCTACAATGGAGATCAAGGTGTCGCGCCGGTGACGATGGTGATCATAACGGTGCTTCGGAGATGGAGATCACAAGCACAAGATGATGATGGCCATATCATATCACTTATATTGATTGCGTGTGATGTTTATCTTTTATGCATCTTATCTTGCTTTGATTGTCGGTAGCATTATAAGATGATCTCTCACTAAATTATCAAGAAGTGTTCTCCCTGAGTATGCACCGTTGCGGAAGTTCTTCGTGCTGAGACACCACGTGATGATCAGGTGTGATAGGCTCTACGTTCAAATACAACGGGTGCAAAACAGTTGCACACGCGGAATACTCAGGTTATACTTGACGAGCCAAGCATATACAGATATGGCCTCGGAACACGGAGACCGAAAGGTCAAGCGTGAATCATATAGTAGATATGATCAACATAGTGATGTTCACAATTGAAACTACTCCATCTCACGTGATGATCGGACATGGTTTAGTTGATTTGGATCACGTGATCACTTAGAGGATTAGAGGGATGTCTATCTAAGTGGGAGTTCTTAAGTAATATGATTAATTGAACTTAAATTTATCATGAACTTAGTCCTGGTAGTATTTTGCAAATTATGTTGTAGATCAATAGCTCACGTTGTTGCTTCCATGTGTTTATTTTGATATGATCCTAGAGAAAATTGTGTTGAAAGATGTTAGTAGCAATGATGCGGATTGGATCCGTGATCTGAGATTTATCCTCATTGCTGCACAGAGGAATTATGTACTTGATGCACCGCTAGGTGACAGACCTATTGCAGGAGCAGATGCAGACGTTATGAACATTTGGCTAGCTCAATATGATGACTACTTGATAGTTTAATGCACCATGCTTAATGGCTTAGAATCGGGACTTCAAAGATGTTTTGAACGTCATGGACCATATGAGATGTTCCAGGAGTTGAAGATAATATTTCAAGCAAATACCCGAGTTGAGAGATATGAAGTCTCCAACAAGTTCTATAGCTAAAAGATGGAGGAGAATCGCTCAACTAGTGAGCATGTGCTCAGATTGTCTGGGTACTACAATCGCTTGAATCAAGTGGGAGTTAATCTTCCAGATAAGATAGTGATTGACAGAATTCTCTAGTCACCATGACCAAGTTATTAGAACTTCGTGATGAACTATAGTATGCAAGGGATGACGAAAACGACTCCCGAGCTTTTCATGATGATGAAATAGATGAAGGTAGAAATCAAGAAAAACATCAAGTGTTGATGGTAGACAAGACCACTAGTTTCAAGAAAAGGGCAGAGGGAAGAAGGGGAACTTCAAAAAGAACAGCAAGCAAGTTGCTGCTCAAGTGAAGAAGCCCAAGTCTGGACCTAAGCCGGAGACTGAGTGCTTCTACTGCAAAGGGACTGGTCACTGGAAGCAGAACTACCCCAAGTGATTGGCAGATAAGAAGGATGGCAAGGTGAACATAAGTATATTTGATATACATGTTATTGATGTATACTTTACTAGTGTTTATAGCAACCCCTCAGTATTTGATACTAGTTCAGTTGCTAAGATTAGTAACTCGAAACGGGAGTTGCAGAATAAACAGAGACTAGTTAAGGGTGAAGTGACGATGTGTGTTGGAAGTGGTTCCAAGATTGATATGATCATCATCGCACATTCCCTATAAATTCGGGATTAGTGTTGAACCTAAATAAGTGTTATTTGGTGTTTACGTTGAGCATGAATATGATTTGATCATGTTTATTGTAATACGGTTATTCATTTAAGTAAGAGAATAAATTGTTGTTCTGTTTACATGAATAAAACCTTATATGGTTACACACCCAATGAAAATAGTTCGTTGGATCTCGATCATAGTGATACACATAATCATAATATTGAAACCAAAAGATGCAAAGTTAATAATGATAGTGCAACTTATTTGTAGCACTGCCGTTTAGGTCATATTGGTGTAAAGCGCATGAAGAAACTCCATGCTGATGGGCTTTTGGAATCACTTGATTATGAATCAGTTGATGCTTGCGAACCATGCCTCATGGGCAAGATGACTAAGACTCTGTTCTTCGGAACAATGGAGCGAGCAACAGATTTGTTGGAAATCATACATACTGATGTATGTGGTCCGATGAATATTGAGGCTCACGATAGGTATCATTATTTTCTGACCTTCACAGATGATTTGAGCAGATATGAGTATATCTACTTGATGAAACATAAGTATGAAACATTTGAAAAGTTCAAAGACTTTCAGAGTGAAGTGGAGAATCATCGTAACAAGAAAATAAGGCTTCAACGATCTGATCGCGGAGACAAATATTTGAGTTACGAGTTTGGTCTTCAATTAAAACAATGTGGAAGTTTCACAAATTCTGCCACCCGGAACACCATAGCATAATGGTGTGTCCGAACGTCATAGCCGTACTTTATTAGATATAGTGCAAATCTATGATCTCTCTTACCGATTTACCACTATCGTTTTTGAGGTTATGCATTAAAGACAGCTGCATTCACGTTAAAAAAAAGGGGCACCATCTAAGTCTATTGAGACGACACAATCTGAACTGTGGTTTAGCAAGAAACCAAAGTTGTCGTTTCTTAAAGTTTGGGGTTGTGATGCTTATGTGAAAAAGTTTCATCCTGATAAGCTCAAAACCAAATCGGAGAAATATGTCTTCATAGGATACCCAAAAGGAGACAGTTGGGTACACCTTCTATCACAGATCCTAAGGCAAGACATTCGTTGCTTATAATGGATCCTTTCTAGAGAAGGAGTTTCTCTCAAAAGAAGTGAGTGGGAGGAAAGTAGAACTTGATAAGGTAATTGTACCTTCTCCCTTTTTGGAAAGTAGTTCATCACAGAAATCTGTTCCTGTGACTACTACACCAATTAGTGAGGAAGCTAATGATGATGATCATAAAACTTCAGATCAAGTTACTACTGAATCTCGTAGGTAAACCAGAGTGAGATCCGCACCAGAGTGGTACAGTAATCCTGTTCTGGAAGTCATGTTACTAGACCATGACGAACTTGCGAACTATGAGGAAGCGATGATGAGCCCAGATTCCGCAAAATGGCTTGAGGCCATGAAATCTGAGATGAGATTCATGTATGAAAACAAAGTATGGACTTTGGTTGACTTGCCCGATGATCGGCAAGCCATAGAAAATAAATGGATCTTCAAGAGGAAGATGGACGTTGATAGTAGCATTACTATCTACAAAGCTACAATTGTCGCAAAAGGTTTTCGACAAGTTCAAAAGTGTTGACTACGATGAGAGTTTCTCACTCATATCTATACTTAAGTCTGTCCGAATCATGTTAGCAATTGCCGCATTTTATGAAATCTGGCAAATGGATAAACAAAACTGCATTCCTTAATGGATTTCTTAAAGAAGAGTTGTATATGATGCAACCAGTAGGTTTTGTCAATCCTAAAGGTGCTAACAAAATATGCAAGCTCCAGTGATTCATCTATGGACTGGTGCAAGCATCTCAGAGTTGGAATACACGCTTTGATAAGTTGAGCAAAGCATATAGTTTTATACAGACTTGCGGTGAAGCCTGTATTTACAAGAAAGTGAGTGGGAGCACTACAGCATTTCTGATAAGTATATGTGAATGACATATTGTTGATCGAAAATAATGTAGAATTATTCTGTAAAGCATAAAGGAGTGTTTGAAAGGAGTTTTTCAAAGAAAGACTTCGGTGAAGCTGCTTACATATTGAGCATCAAGATCTATAGAGATAGATCAAGACGCTTGATAAGTTTTTTCAATAAATAGATACCTTGACAAGCTTTTGAAGTAGTTCAAAATGGAACAGTCAAAGAAAGAGTTTCTTGCCTATGTTACAAGGTGTGAAATTGAGTAAGACTCAAAGCCCGACCAGGACAGAAGATAGAAAGAGAATGAATGTCATTCCCTATGCCTTGGTCATAGGTTCTATAAAGTATGCCATGCTGTGTACCAGATCTATTGTATACCCTACCACTGAGTTTGGCAAGGGAGTACAATAGTGATCTAGGAGTAGATCACTGGACAGCGGTCAAAATTATCCTTAGTGGAATAAGGATATGTTTCTCGATTATGGAAGTGAAAAAAAAGGTTCGTCGTAAAGGGTTACGCCGATGCAAGTTTTGACACTAATCTAGATGACTCTAAGTCTCGGTCTAGATACATATTGAAAGTGGGAGCAATTAGCTAGAGTAGCTCCATGCAGAGCATTGTTGACATAGAAATTTGCAAAATACATGCGGATCTTAATGTGGCAGACCCATTGACTAAGATTCTCTCACAAGCAAAACATAATCACACCTTAGTACTCTTTGGGTGTTAATCACATAGCGATGTGAACTAGATTACTGAATCCAGTAAACCCTTTGGGTGTTGGTCACATGGCGATGTGAACTATGGGTGTTAATCACATAGTGATGTGAACTATTGCTGTTAAATCACATGACGATGTGAACTAGATTATTGACTCTAGTGCAAGTGGGAGACTGAAGGAAATATGCCCTAGAGGCAATAATAAAGTTATTAATTATTTCCTTATTTCATGATAAATGTTTATTATTCATGCTAGAATTGTATTAACCGGAAACATAATACATGTGTGAATACATAGACAAACAGAGTGTCACTAGTATGCCTCTACTTGACTAGCTCGTTAATCAAAGATGGTTATGTTTCCTAACCATGAACAAGGTGTTGTTATTTGATTAACGAGGTCACATCATTAGTTGAATGATCTGATTGACATGACCCATTTCATTAGCTTAGTACCTGATCGTTTAGTTTGTTGCTATTGCTTTCTTCATGACTTATACATGTTCCTATGACTATGAGATTATGCAACTCCCGTTTACCGGAGGAACACTTTGTGTGCTACCAAACGTTAAAACGTAACTGGGTGATTATAAAGGATATCTACAGGTGTCTCCAAAGGTAGATGCTGGGTTGGCGTATTTCGAGATTAGGATTTGTCACTCCGATTGTCGGAGAGGTATCTCTGGGCCCTCTCGGTAATGCACATCACATAAGCCTTGCAAGCATTGCGACTAATGAGTTAGTTGCGAGATGATGTATTACGGAACGAGTAAAGAGACTTGCCGCTAACGAGATTGAACTAGGTATTGGATACCGATGATCGAATCTCGGGCAAGTAACGTACCGATGACAAAGGGAACAACGTATGTTGTTATGTGGTCTGACCGATAAAGATCTTCGTAGAATATGTAGGAGCCAATATGGGCATCCAGGTCCAGCTATTGGTTATTGATCGGAGATGTGTCTCAGTCATGTCTACATTGTTCTCGAACCGTAGGGTCCGCACGCTTAATGTTACAATGACAGTTATTATGAGTTTATGCATTTTGATGTACCGAAGTTAGTTCGGAGTCCCAGATGTGATTACGGACATGACGAGGAGTCTCGAAATGGTCGAGACATAAAGATTGATATATTGGAAGCCTATATTTGGATATCGGAAGTGTTCCGGGTGAAATCGGGATTTTACCGGAGTACCGGGAGGTTACCGGAACCCCCCGGGAGCCATATGGGCCTTAATGGGCCTTAGTGGAAAGGAGAAAGGGGCAGCCCAAGGTGGCCGCGCGCCTCCCCCCTCCCCTAGTCCTATTAGGACTAGGAGAGGTGGCCGGCCCCCCTCTCTCTCTTTCCCCCTCGGGGAATCCTAGTCCAACTAGGATTGGGGGAGGGAGTCCTACTCCCGGTAGGAGTAGGACTCCTCCTGCGCCCTCCTCCTGGCTGACGGCCCCCTCCCCCTTGGCTCCTTTATATACGGAGGCAGGGGGCACCTCTAGACACACAAGTTGATCATTGAGATCGTTCCTTAGCCGTGTGTGGTGCCCCCTGCCACCATATTCCACCTCGATCATATCGTTGTAGTGCTTAGGCGAAGCCCTGCGTCGGTAGAACATCAAGATCGTCACCATGCTGTCGTGCTGACAGAACTCTTCCCCGACGCTTTGCTGGATCAGAGCCCGGGGATCGTCATCGAGCTGTACGTGTGCTAAGAACTCGGAGGTGCCGGAGTAACGGTGCTTGGATCGGTCAGATCGGAAAGACGTACGACTACTTCCTCTACATTGTGTCAACGCTTCCGCAGTCGGTCTACGAGGGTACATAGACAACACTCTCCCCTCTCGTTGCTATGGATCACCATGATCTTGCGTGTGCGTAGGAAAATTTTGAAATTACTGCGTTCCCCAACACCGTTCGCCCATGCTCCCTTATTTTGCGCCCTGCTAGGTTGCCCCGCAGTTGTACACAGCCGCCCCTCCTCCTGTTGCTCGAACGTCCCTTGTTCTTCCTCCCTTCGAACTTTGACTCTCGCCTCCAATCCCATCTCACACTTCCCTTATCTTGTCCACCGCCATGGCTCTGACAAAGAAAGAGAAAGGGAGGAAGCCCGCGTCTCCATCTCGCCTGCCGCTGTCGGTGGCCCCCGCCGTCAGCCGCTCAATCATACTCAATCTGGAGTGCCTGGATAAGCTCAGTCCGGCCCTGGCCACCGTCTTCAACGAGTGTGGGAGGACGACGGCCTGGCCTACGTCTCACTTCCCCACTGATAGGATAATCACCGAGGTTCATTACTTTGCCGATGCCTTGTGGGCGGGTCTGGTTCCCCCCTTCTCCGATTTCTTCAACGCCGTCCTCTCCCATTACCAGATCCACATGATGCATCTGGGTCCTGAATCCATTGCCCTCCTCTCGGTCTTTGCATTTGTCTGCGAGGCGCTAATGGGCATCCCTCCTTTTGTTGCCTTGCTGCGCCATTTCTTCTCTTTGAGCCTTGCTGACCCCACTCAATGCTCGGCGTGCGTGAGCTTCATCGCCACGCCTGAGACCGCGGCCTCGGGAATTGACTTGAAGCTCCCTCCGCCTCCAGCTGGGTTCCATGAGCGGTGGTTGTACGTCGATGTCGGGGTGCCCAGTCCCCGGCTGGCGAAGCCAACTTCGCCTGCCGTACCTAATTCAGGCTGGGGCCAGGAGACACTTAAGAGCCCCCGGCTCGCCTTCGTCTGGCGCCGCTTCACGTTCTTGAGATTGCTCAACATGACAGCACCCAAGGTGGTGAAGGAGTTCCTGCTGCGCCGCATTGCCCCTCTCCAGTGCCATTCTCGTCGAATGTGGGCCTTCAGCAGGCATGGTGACCACATGAGGCTTCAGGAAGAAGACTTGACGCCCGCGACGCTAAGGACAGTGCTCTTGGTCCTGACTGGCGACCCCAACCCTGGCAGTATCCAGCGGGGAGGAGCTCTGCTGTACCTCTGCCAGAACAGGGATGACTTCGTGAGGTAGATGCCCTCCTTTGACGAGTGGGGGCTACGTCCTGTCGGCCCCCAAGGGCTTCGCGGGAACCCTGTGGCAGTGACTGCCCTTCTGGTTGGTCCGGGTGAGTCCTCCTCGAGTGGTGGAGCAGGAAGGTAGGAGACAGTGGGGGTCGAGAGAGCTACTGACGAGGTGACCGCACCTGGCGGCGCTCTTGATGGGGCAGCTCCTGAGGCCCGTGCTGTCGAGGCTGCGGGTGAGGTGCGGCCGCTTCCGACGCTTAGGGCCGAGGCTCTTGAGCCCCCGGCCGCGCCTTCTGGCGAGGCAACTGACTGTGCACGTCAGGCATGCGTCCTCGACGTAGGTCGCCTTGGTGCTCCGTCATCCTCGCAGGCTGATTCCTGCGCACCTCTCCTGGGCCGCTTCCGTGTGGACTTTGAGGCCCTCCGGAGAAAGAGGGAGGCCCTGGGTGACGACTTCCCTTGCCGCTTGCTGAAGCGCCGGAAGTACTTTGCTACCGACGAGTAAGTCTTCTCCTTTCTTGTCTCCTGACCCACTTGTTGCGTCTACTGATCCTTGCTCTGCAGGCCTCTTCCGACTGAGCTCGCGGAAGTCGCTGAGGTGCCGCCTCCTTTGGCTTCGCCCCCTCTACCATCCTCAAATGCTCCGAGCAGCTCTGCCCTTGTGGTGAGGGCGTCTGAAGGGGTGGACCATCCCGAGGTGCACCGCGACCCTTCATTCCCCACGATTTTGCTTCGTGGGCCCTCTCGGGGAATAGCCAGTCTGCCGTGGGCTTCTCGTCTGGTCGGGGACTGTGACTGGTTGAGGCGCCTCCTGCACCCTTCATCTAGAGATGGGCTGGCCCTAGGCCGGGCTTCTAGTGCGGCGCACCCAGCCATCGCGAGGGTGCCAGCCCCCAGCCCCCTGCCCGGAGGAGGGACGATGATTCGCGACCCCGACGCTTGCTTTGGGCAGATGATGGTGTGGAAGACGTGCTTGAGCGCGCCCGGGAGCGCCGCGCTCGCCGCCAAGGGTTCCTTCGAAGAGCAACCAACACGGTGAACTTGCTTGGGGAGGAGCTTGCTGATGAAGACGCGCGCCTGGAGGCCGAGGGCCTGCCTGGCTGCAGGGAGGCGCGAGCTGGAGGCCGCCATCGCCCTCGCGCGTCGTCAGCGTGATCTTGACGATGAAGAGGCGAAGGCGTCGCTGGAGGCCTCCCGGGCGGCCCGATCCCAGGCCGCTGAGGAGGCCCGGGAAGCAGACCGATCGCGAGAAGCAGCAGAAGAACGGGCTCGGGAGCTCTTGGCCCGGTGCCACTCGTTAGAGGACCAAGCGGAGCTGCACGAGGCAGCCCTTGCATTGACGAAGGTGGCTTCTGGCGACCCGGTTGAGCTTCGGAAGCGCGAGGAAGCATTGGTGCTGGAAGCCGCCGAACGCACCCGTGAGTACGAGCGGCTGGAGACGAGGGAGCGCCTAGTGACGCAGGCAGAAGACGATGTCGCTGTGCGGGAAGCGCGTGTCCTGGAGGAGGTTTGTCGTCGGGTGGCGACGGCGCGCCAAGGCCTCGAGCGTGAGTTCGAGGGGAAGCTGGGGATGATCCGGGTCGAAGCCGAGGGCAGAACTGCAGCCCTGAGGGCCCAACGGGATGAGGCGACGCGGCAGGTCGACGCCTCCCGGGCCGCCCTTGAGGCAGCGCAAAAGGAGTTGGCCGCCTCCCAGGCCGAGGTGCTCCGTCTTCGCCAGCGGATGGAGGAGGCTGAGGGCGTCGCGCGCCAGAACACGGACGAGATATGTCAGCGGTAGGTCCTGGAGCACGTGCACGGTCCCATGCTTGCCACGCTCTGGGAGAGAGCTAGTGCGGCCTTGGGCAACATCTGTGAGGCGGCTGTTGGCGAGCCGCACACAGCCAACTATGCTGGCAACCTTCAGTTCTTCACTGCTGTGGTGACGCAGCTAGAGGCGCGTTCGACAAGGGCCGATAGGTTGGTGGAAGAGAGGAGCCGCGCGCTGCTCGGGCGCGCCTTCTCCTGTGTCTTCAGCCATCTCCTGATCATGGATCCCCGCTTTGATTTTGACGCTGTCATCGCCCCATTCCCCCAGGCCGTCCGAGGTGACCTGGCACACTGGGTGGAAGACAACGTGGACGCCCTTGTCAGGGCCTTCACTTCGGACGATGACGACGTGATCGTGGGTGCTGACGAGGGCGGCGCGGCGAGCGGCCCTGACACCGCTGGCGGCGACGCAGACGACGATGGCGGATTCGGCGACCCCAGCGAAGGCTCCGGAGGTGCTTCCAGGGACGCATTGGGGGATTGGTCCGACTGAGTGTGTATCGCTCCTGTCTTTTTCACCCTGCATGAATAGAACTCAGGTTTTTGTCCTGATGGCTTGTGAGAGCATTTTGGGAGGGGAAGGCCCTCATGTAAAACCCGCGTTCAACATATTAATAGTTGTCATATTGCACGAGCGCCCGCGCCTGGTGGCTGGCTGGTTCACCTTTGTTTCACACAAGCCCCGAAGCAGCCTGTGGGAGGGCGTGACGCCCTTGGTGTTCTTTAGTTGAATCCGTTGGATACGAGAGTGTCGCCGGCGGGGAGTTTCACAAGCGCTGGCCTTCTTCACAGGCTCTGGGCCTTTTCCTGAACGTGTGAGCTTCACAGGCACTCGCCTTGCTTCACAGGCTCTGGGCCTTTTCCTAAACGCAGTGACTTCACAGGCACTCGCCTTGCTTCATAGGCTCTGGGCCTTTTCAGAACGCGAGGGCTTCACAGGCACTCGCCTTGCTTCACAGGCTCTGGGCCTTTTCTAGAACACGATAGCTTCACAGGCACTCGCCTTGCTTCACAGGCTCTGGGCCTTTTCTAGGACATGATAGCTTCATAGGCATTCGCCTTCTTCACAGGCTCTGGGCCTTTTCTAGGACACGGTAGCTTCACAGGCATTCGCCTTCTTCACAGGCTCTGGGCCTTTTCCTAAGTGCAGTGACTTCACACGCACTCGCCTTGCTTCATAGGCTCTGGGCCTTTTCAGAACGCGAGGGCTTCACAGGCACTTGCCTTGCTTCACAGGCTCTGGGCCTTTTCTAGAACACGATAGCTTCACAGGCACTCGCCTTGCTTCACAGGCTCTGGGCCTTTTCCAGAACGAGGCAACCTCCGCAGGCAACCGAAGATCCTCCCGAGAGGGAGCAACAGCAGCAATTTAGGTCGCGCACGAGCCAGGCCTGACCGGACTCGCGAGGGGCTCGCGAGGGGAGGCAGCTGTGGCGAAGCGGTAACCAGAACGCGAGAAATGGCTCGAGCGAGAATAAGCACCCCTTCCCCGAACACACGCAAATCTCAAATTCGAATCCAACTTAAATCCAGCGAGGGAAAAGCTACAGCTAAAGGGAAAGGCAACGAAAGCAGGCAAAAGGCCGCGTCCGGCACCTAATCTAGTCTTGGACGTCTTCTCACCAGCGCGGAGCTAAGTGCTGTCCACTGGGCGTGGGAGGGAGCCCCAGGGCCTGAGGCCGACACCCCTGAGACTCCGGGGCGTGTACAGCCCCACTCATTATTACGTGAGAGTGTCACGGGGCGGCGAGCTTCACAGGCACTGGGCCTTCTTCACAGGTACTGGCCTTGCTTCATATCGCCAGACGAGGGCCCCGCCTTGCGCCACACTCTAGTGCCATCAGCAACGACCGGAACCCAGGACGCCGCCCGATGGGGTAGAGCGGTCGCCAGCGGTTCCCCCGACGACCACGGGTCCTCTGCCAGGGGCAGGCCCTGAGGCACCTCCATAGCAGAGGGCCTACCTCCTGAGAACGCCTTGCTCCGAACGCCACGGTGGTGATGTCGGATCCCGGCCCCTCTCCTGCAGTCCCCTGCGCCCTCCTCCCGAGGGGTAGGAGACTGTGGGAGCGGGGCAGCTGCTTGCCGCGGCGACCTGCACCTCTTGCAATCCATGGTTAGCGTATACCTGCCCCTGAAGAGTTAGCAATGTACGATAATCGTTGCCTCCAGCGTGGCCAGCGGGTTTGTCCCGGGGCTCCAGGAAGGGCTCAGCTTCCATTGCCTCGTCCCCCCAGCTTGGGCCGAGGAGCGAGCCTTGTCCGTTCTCGTGAGGGTGTCCTTGGTCCATCATGAGGGGCACGTATTCCTCCGTCGCCGTCATCCCGAATGGCACACCGTGATGCCCCGCATGCCACGCGGTCCCACCTGTCATGCCTACTGCGGGGTGGCAGCGCGGCTGCCCTCCGGGGCTGTGGGTTGCGTCGAGTCCTTCTTCTCCGCGGGCCAGGGGCGGGGGCAGTACCGCCGCCGGTCCGGTGCTGACAGCTTCGCCGGTGTCGGAGTAGCCTTGGAGTCCGCGGGCGCGTGCGGAGCCCCCGCGCGGGTCGCCCTCGGCTTGAGATGGGAGCTGGGTGGAGAAGGGGTGAGCCCTCGAGGCGGCGAAGCCCAGGAGCTCCGCCACTCGCTCCAGCAGCATGTCGTGGCCACCCTCCAGCAGTCTGCACCACAGTAGCTCTCGGGCCACCGTGAGCGCGGACCTTGAATTCGCCTGCTCCCGGCGGGTGTATGGTGTCGTGGTAGCGGCGTGATTGGAGGCCCTTGCCGCCGACCGCGCTTGCCGCAGTGTGAGGGTTGCGGAGGCCTGTCCGCGTCGCCCGCGGCCCGCAGCACCCTGCGGACCACGAGCTGCCTGGGGCGCGGGGTCGCCCGAGGCGGGCGGCTCCGCGCAGGTGGGCCACGCCGCCCATGAACCATGGTTGCCCGCCTGGTCGCCGGACATGGTGATGACGATGCGACGGGAGGCGGAGCGGTAGGAAGGCAAATTCCGGCGCACCCCTACCTGGCGCGCCAAATGTCAGATCACGGGTTCTGGTAGACCCTTAAGGTTCGAACACTGGGGTGCGCGCGGAGATCACGCCTTCTACCTCCCCGTCTTGCAAAGATCTAAACTACTGAAAGAACTGCACAAGAGACACAAGGTTTATACTGGTTCGGGCCACCGTTGTGGTGTAATACCCTACTCCAGTGTGTGGTTGGTGGATTGCCTTCTGGGGCTGGTGATGATGAACACTACAAGGAAGAACAGCCTCGCGAGGGTCTGTTCTTCGCTGGGGTGATGAACTGCTAGGAGGAGTTCAGTCACCCTTTTCTCTCTCTCTCTCTCACTCACTCTTTCTGATTTCCTCTCACTTGTCGACCGTCTGTTTGCTATGTGGGTGGCTGGTCCTATTTATAGAGGCCCTGGTCCTCTTCCCAAATATTGAGCGGGAAGGGCGCTAACAATTGGCCAATTCGAAGGGGAACATCTAGTACACTTATCCTGACTAAAGTTGGTCTTCGCCTGCCAAAGGCTCTGTGGTGACGCCGTGCTGGGCTCCATGGTGACCTCCGTCTCATAGTCCGCTTGGTCTTGGTCTCATTGCACCGAAATGGCAACCTTTGCCTGATGCCTCGATACTCCGCGGCTGCGCTCGCCCCCTTTGCACCAAAGAGGAAAGAAGGACGCTGCGCGCGCTGGCGCCCGCCTGGCACCCTCGATCGTCATGGCTTGCGTCATGGGCACCTCGCGAGGTACCCCGCCTTGATCTCTCCGCCTCCTCGCGAGCCAGCCTAATGAGGCTGCGGCTGAGGATGCGCCGTCTCGTCAGCCCCGCGAGGCTTGGCCCCTAGCGAGGGTCTTGGGTCTTGTGTTGATGAAGATGGGCCGCGCCGGGCCCCCATTTGAGCCATGCCGCAGGCCGCAGGCAGGCAAGTCTGGGGACCCCCGTTCCCAGAAAGCCAACAGAAGCGCCCTAGCGCGGTTACACGCCGGTGAGCTTCTGCATCTCCCTGAGGGTCTTCGGCGGGCTCATGTCCTCGACCGCCTTGACCTTCTCCGGGTTGGCCTCTATGCCTCTGTGGGATACTAGGAAGCCCAGGAGCTTGCCCGAGGGGACTCCAAACATGCATTTCTCCGGGTTGAGCCGTAGATCCACTTCGTTGAGGCTCGCGAAGGTTTCCTCCAGGTCCTGTATCAGGGTTTTTGCCTCCCGAGACTTCACCATGATGTCGTCGACGTAAGCCTCGGCGTTCCTCCAGAGCTGCCAGCCTAAAGCGATGTGCATCAGCCGCTGAAAGGTTGCGCCTGCGTTGCGCAACCCAAATGGCATGCACGTATAGCAGTACTGTAGGATTGAAAGTATGTCTAGAGGGGGGTGATTAGACTACTTGACCAATTAAAAACTTAGCCTTTTCCCAATTTTAGTTCTTGGCAGATTTTAGCTATCTTAGAGCAAGTCAAGCAATCATCACACAATTCAAGCAAGCATGCAAAGAGTTTATTGGCAGCGGAAAGTAAAGCATGCAACTTGCAAGAATGTAAAGGGAAGGGTTTGGAGGATTCAAACGCAATTGGAGACACGGATGTTTTCTCGTGGTTCGGATAGGTGGTGCTATCCTACATCCACGTTGATGGAGACTTCAACCCACGGAGGGTAACGGTTGCGCGAGTCCACGGAGGGCTCCACCCACGAAGGGTCCACGAAGAAGCAACCTTGTCTATTCCACCATGGCCATCGCCCACGAAGGACTTGCCTCACTAGCGGCAGATCTTCACGAAGTAGGCGATCTCCTTGCCCTTACAAACTCCTTGGTTCAACTCCACAATCTTGTCGGAGGCTCCCAAGTGACACCTAGCCAATCTAGGAGACACCACTCTCCAAGAAGTAACAAATGGTGTGTTGATGATGAACTCCTTGCTTTTGTGCTTCAAATGATAGTCTCCCCAACACTCAACTCTCTCTCATAGGATATGGATCTGGTGGAAAGAAGATTTGAGTGGAAAGAAACTTGGGGAAGGCTAGAGATCAAGATTCATATGGTAGGAATGGAATATCTTGGTCTCAACACATGAGTAGGTGATTCTTTCTCAGAACATATGAGTAGGAATGATGTATGTGTTCTGATGGCTCTCTCTTCGAATGAAGAGGTGGTGGAGGGGTATATATAGCCTCCACACGAAATCCAACCGTTACACACAATCTACCAATCTCGGTGGGACCGAATCAGAAAACTCGGTCTGACCGAAATAGTAAACCAAGTGACCGTTAGGAATTTCGGTGGGACTGAGATGCAACTCGGTAGGACCGATTCGGTTAGGGTTTGGGCATAACGTAATCTCGGTGAGACCGATCGCACAAACTCGGTGAGACCGAGTTCGGCAATTAGCTAACCAGAGAGTTGGTCAGGCAAACTCGGTGGGACCGACTTGCTCTTTCGGTGAGACCGAAATGTTACAAGAAGGAAACATGGAGTTTACCTTGCATTCTCGGTGGGACCGATTCGCTCTTTCAGTGAGACCGAAAAGTTACGAAAGGGAAACAGAGAGTTTGCAAGCCCATCTCGGTGAGACCGAGAACCTTATCGGTAGGACCGAATTGCTAGGGTTTGGCAGTGGCAAATGACAAGTGAAACTCGGTGGCGCCGGATTGACAAAATTGGTATGACCGAGTTTGGCTTAGGGTTTAGGTCATTTGTGGATATGGAAATGTGGTTGAGGATTTTGGAGCATATCACTAAGCACATAAAGCAAGAGGCTCATTAAGCAACACCTCATCCCTCCTTAATAGTATTGGCTTTTCCTAAAGACTCAATGTGATCTTGGATCACTAAAATATAAAATGAGGAGTCTTGAACTTTTGAGCTTGAGCCAATTCTTTGTCCTTAGCATTTTGAGGGTACCACTTTCACATCCATGCCATGCCAATCATTGAGCTTTCCTGAAATAATCATCTTGGAATAGCATTAGCTCAGTGAGCTATATGTTGTTATGAATTACCAAAACCACCTAGGGATAGTTGCACTTTCAATCTCCCCCCTTTTGGTAATTGATGACAACATATATATCAAAGCTTCGACAAATGATAATAAGCATGAAATATATCGTCGCTTTGAGAAGTATGTGACAAATAAGAGCTCCCCCTAAATTTGTGCATATTTAAAATTTGCTTTGGACTGCAAATGCACATGGAGTTAGAATCATGGGTTACTCTTCCATGTCACATACATCTTGGTGGAGCGCTAAAAAATGATAAGATTGAAATACATGCACTCATCACCAAGAATAGTGAATGATCACAAACGATAGATAGAATGATAATATTTAAGCAAGCATTAAGCAAATATTAAGTGTAGCTTATGATCAAACACATGATCATCGATGTCTCACGAATAACGACATAGTATCTCACACACAAGCAAACAAAGTTCGAAAAACCACCAAATAAAGCAAGAGAGAAAAGCAACACACTCTCTCTCGAAGCCTATGATCTATACATCTTCTCCCCCTTTGGCAACAAGTTACCAAAAAGTCCTAGAAAATGCATAGTGCTAAGTCGACGCTCAGGCTTGATCTTCAGGTGGTGGTGGAGTCCGGAGCACGCCAAGGACGAAGCCTTCAGTAGAAGTGGTCGGAGTCGAGGCTCCAGTGGATGCTGGAGCTGGTGGAACGGAGGCTGTAGCTGGTGCAGACGTTGTGGCTCTGGTGTCAGCAACTGGCAGTGCAGACGACCTCGGACCTCGTGGCACCCTGGCAAAAGCATCAGTTGTGGTCCTGCCTCTCCTTTCATTCATGTCCTCCTGAAGCTGCTCCACGGCGGTCTGTATTTCTATCACCTTGATGTCCATGTCATAGAATCTCTGTTCCATGATCCTCTCGAGGCTCACCTGGTTCTGAGTCAGGGTGGAAAGTCCTTGCTCAATACACAGGGTGGACGCTATCAGGTAACCTAGCTGCTCTTGTTTGGTCTTCAAGAAGTAATCAGATGCCTCTGCTTGAGTAGGCATCCTGGCAGCTTTTTCCTTCCTCGCCTTCTCCTTCTGAGCTTGTGCATGTGCAGATGAGGGTTCATTTTCAGTCATAACCACTTGGTTATCCTCAAAATCTGGACGGATGGGCAGGTGTTCCTTATCCAATAAATACACGCCTGTGCCCATCTTGGAGTTGATGAGCTCCTGAATCTGTGGGGCATACCCACAACTCCTCTTCTGGTCTGCAGTTGTCCTCTTGATTGTTTCCACAATGAGACTCATGACCTTGAATTTCTGAGGCACGTCAAATACATGAAGCAAGTTGATCGCGTGACCTCTGATCATCTTGTGATCTCTAGATTTGGGCAGAAGGGTGTGCCTAAGGATCCAGTTGATCGTAGGCAATCCTGAGAGCAGATAGTGCACGGACCCAAACTTGAACGTGTCAAGCGCTTCATTCGGGATCTCCTTGTACATGTTTGACATGGAGTTGTGATCCATCTTTTTCTTGGCATAGATGTCCAAGTCATCAGCTTGCTCCTCTAGGGCATTGATCAACTTCGCCCATTCTTCCACAGTGGATTGGTACCTTGTACCCTCAGACATCCATGTGATCCTGCCATCCGGATAAAAGTGTGCTGTGGAGTAGAATTGCATGATCAGCTCCTCGTTCCACTTTATGAGCTTCTGCCCAACAAAGTTTACAACTCCACATGCACTAAAGCTGTCAAATACACCGGGGTAGTGCTCTTCATTGTCCTTGATGTAGGTCCAGTCGACCCATCTCATGTCACAAACGATTGGCTTCTTGTCAAGCAAAACAGTCTCATAGAAATCTTGTTGCTCCTTGGTATGAAATCTGTAATCCACGGCAGTCCTTCTCCTAGAAGCATACGGATCTGCTTCTCTCCATTTCCTCAGCCCTGAATCTCTCTTGAGCTTCATATCCTCAGCAACAGGATGATCATCATTGTGGTCTGGGATCTTGGGCTTGAGCTTCCTAAGGACACTCTCTTCCTATTCTTCAATAGCTTCAGGCATTGGCGCCTTGTTCTTTTCTGCAGCTGGGATGCTTCGTGTGTTCCTCTTTGGTGCACTCTTAGGCTTAGATGCAGCCTTAGGTGCATCCTTGGGCTTGGATGCAGCTGTTCCTGACCTTATAGCATCTCCCATGAATTTGGCTGCCTTGGGTGCTGGTGCAGCAACCTCTTCTTCTTCCTCCTCATCGACCATGATGGAGGCCTTCCCAAGCACTCTGGCTACAGTCTTTTTCACCCTCTCTTTCCTTTTCTTGCCCTCAGCAGCAATGGGCTTAGTGGGAGCAGGCTTCGCAGTTGAAGCCCTAGCCTTTGACATGGGCTGCCTGCCTGCTGGCCTTTTGATCTTCAGCCCTGGCTTGGTTCCTTGAGCTGGTTCAGCTCTCTTTGATGTGGCCTCTTCCTCTGCCACATAGTCTTCATCCTCAGAATCAGACATTCTCTTCTTCCTTTGACGTGTGGCAGCCTTAGGCAGGTTGCTGGGGGTGCTCCTACTGTCATCATCAGAAGAGCTTGAGGGGCTAGTGCCCTCACTCATCACAACTTGCTGCTCAGACACATTCTGGCTGTCACTTTGATCAGACATGTTGCACACTGACTACTGACCCTGTGAATAGATTATGGATAAGATAGAGTGGATGAGCATCACAAAAAGCAGAGATTTTTGCAAAAGATTAATTCAAAAAATTAGTTTTAGTTTTCCACAGAAAGCATCTCGGATCTAATGATTTTCAAACTCGGTGACACCGAAGCAGTTTTGGCACCAGAACTGGTGAACTCGGTCAGACCGAGTCATAGTTCGGTGGCACCGAGACTGCTAGGGTTTCACAGAATTCCAAAATCGGTCGCACCGATAAGTTATTCTCGGTCAGACCGAGTTTCACTTGTGCAATGGCAAAAGCCAGATCAGTGGGACCGAGTTTTTCAACTCGGTGGGTCCGAGATGGTTTCGGCGGAAACCTAACCCTAAAATTTTCGAATTAAACCTATTCTACGAGATCATTGACTGGATAGGAGTGTTTCAATCATGGCAAGAATCATAATGATCACAATGTGCTAGGAATCAGAGTGGAGAATAGCACAAAGATCGAGTCCATACCCTAGTTCGGCGGAGACTCGCTACGGCGGCAACGGCGGGGCAGAAATCCGTTGACGGCGGCAGAGACCAGCGACTGGAGGCTGCTGGCGACGAGAAGACAATCCGGAGACCACGAAGGCAGAGCAGGCTATCGCGCGGGCGAAGAGGTTTCGGAGAAATTTCCAAAATTTTGCCCGTCACTATATATAGCCCGACCCTGTCGGTGTGACCGAGTGGAACAACTCGGTGGCACCGAGATGCAAAACTGTGTGCAGTTATTGCAACTCGGTGTGACCGAAAAGTTCAAATCGGTTGCACCGAGATCGAAAACCTAGATCAACTTAATGAACTCGGTAGGACCGAAAATGGAGTATCGGTCAGACCGAGATTCATAAAGAGGTTTTGGAAGTTTAAGTCTATAACGAATCGGGGACTCCGAGCGCTCCTCACACAGAGTGGTTCGAATCTGACTTGATCAAGTTTTGTGATGCAGCATGAATAGAGTTTGAGACAAGAAAAGCATAGATAGCTAGAGGAGGTTCTTAGGCATTCTTGTCCATCCACTTGGCAAAAGAAGAAAGCCAAACAATCAAAACAACAAGTGGATGTCCTCGAATGAGTAAAATATGCAACCAACATGCTCACACAATAAGATGGCAAATGAAATATGTGGCAAAGCATGCACAA
Organism: Triticum monococcum; assembly: GCA_034509565.1. Lineage (NCBI taxonomy): Eukaryota > Viridiplantae > Streptophyta > Magnoliopsida > Poales > Poaceae > Triticum > Triticum monococcum. The sequence continues at coordinate 39,988,891 of CM067844.1, forward strand.
CCAATTCTATCATCTATCAAGCAATTTGCGATGACTAGGTCATCTATATATGAGTATATTGACTTAGGAGTCAAGTGAGTACACTTGATCATAGGTCATACTCATCGTTTAAGCTCAAGTGGGGTTACCACTTTTACATAAAGCATTGTTGTATTCACATCTTTAGAGTTGCTTTAGCTCAAGTCTTAGAGTAAAGCTCCCCCTAGATGTGATATCCCCCCTAGGAGGGATGAACTAACCTTGGGTTTTGTCGATGATGACTTCATGTAGATGTTGAAGATGTGGATGCTCAATGTTGATGTAGATCACTTGGAGCTATCCATTTGAGTGAATTGCACTTTCAATACCTACATGGGTTAGTCCCACAAGGAACAAACAAGGATATCCATAGACATAGAGTGATGTACACACAAGATGATGTCCATGAAAACTTTAGGTTACCTTGTCCCTTGTCTTACCAACACGAGGGTTCGTGACTCCTTGAACTAGTGCAAGATGTGGAAGTTGATTGCACTTGTTCTTGCCAAAATGATAAGAGTGAAGTATGTTGGCGGAGTCACCCTCAAGAACTCTCTAGTTCTTCTTCTTTTGGATCCACACCATCTTGATGGGAATCCTTGGAGTTGTAGTCGTACTTGATGTAGTGGAACTTGAAGTAGTCTTGGGAATCCACTTGACTAAGGTCTTGGGAGCTTCTTCAAATGCATCAATCTCCTCTTGAAGCTTGTCCTTGCCTTTTTGCTTGTAGTCTTGTGGTGGAAGATCATCTTGAGCTTGTGTCCCCTTGAAAGTAGTGTCATACTTCTCTTGTTGAGGAACAAACTTTTTCTTGGGGTATTGATCTTCTTCCCATTCAACTCCATTGGCATTGAACTTTCGTTCAAAACCAACAACTTGATTCTTCCGGTGCATTCCTTGCTTGCGCACAATTTCCTCGAATTGCTTACTTCCGGCAAGGCTCTTGTAAACACCTTTCTCTATAATTCCCTTCAATAAGCTATTTTCTTGCTCAAGTGTAACGTGGCTAAGAGAATCATTAGTGGAATCAAGAGAACTACTAGAAGCAACAATATTGGATTTAGCATGATCATTGTTACTACTAGAGGAAGAATCTTTCTTATTCTTTTTACTAGTCTTGACTTGAGGCATGTAAGTGGATAATAGTAAATGCTTGGCAATGTAAGAAGAACTATTCTTGCGGAGATCATCATTGATTGCTTTTAGGAACTCATGCTCTTGCTCAAGATTGAGCTTTTCAAAGCGTAATTTCTCATGAGCTCTTAAGATTTCTCGATGATCTTCGAAGATAGTTTCATGAGCTAACTTAAGAGTGTTTAGTTCTTTAGTTAGAGCCTCAATCTTCTCCTTATCATTGTCATTCGTTTTAGCATGATTAATTGATATTTTATCATAGTACTCATCACTAGAGTTGTCAACAAGCAAATCATCATCACCTAACAAGTCATCTTCATCACTATTAAAATCAACGTACTCGGGGTGTGTTACCTTAGGACCTTTGGCCATGAAGCATCTTCCAATTCCTTCATTTGGGGAGTCAAATATGTCGTAGGAGTTGGTTAACACAAGTGCTAGACCGGCAACACCTTCATCTTGAGTATCTTCGGAGTCGGAGTGATAACTTCTCTCAGAGTGGCTGTCGGAGTCGGAGCCGGATACCCATTCACCAACATGAGCTTGATGTCTTCGTTTTGTATAGCTCCTTGATGATTTTTCCTTCCTTTCCGAGTCCTTGCTTCTCCATGAGTTACTTCGTTCATAACGATCATCTCTACTCCTTCTCTCTCTTGGTGGAGATTCTTTGCTTCTTATTTTTGGAGAATCTTCTCTTCTCTTGTAGGGAGCCGTACACTCATTGGAATAGTGTCCGGGTCTTCCACAATTATAGCAGTTTCGCTCTCGACTAGAAGATCTTTTGTCATTGTAGGACCTTGACTTGAAGCTTCTATCTTTGCTTCTACTCTTGTAGAACTTGTTGAAGTTCTTCACCATTAAGCTCAATTCTTCATTGAATCTCACTTGATGATGTGGGGGCTTCACATGACGCTTTGTAGGCACCACTTGATTTATTGTGAAGTTCCTCTTTTTCCTTGAGTGACATCTCATGAGCAACAATCCTTCCAATTACTTCCGTTGGCTTGAGATCTTTGTAGTTGGACATCATTTGGATTAATGTGCACACGGTATCATATTTCCCATCCAATGCTCTTAGGATCTTCTTGATGATGAATCTATCGGTCATCTCTTCACTTCCTAAGCCGGCAATCTCATTTGTGATGAGAGCAAGCCTAGAGTACATTTCAGCGACACCTTCACCATCCTTCATCTTGAACTTGTCAGGTTGACTTTGGGGCACATCCAACTTGGATTCCTTTACGGAGTCGGTACCTTCGTGCATATCAATCAAAGTATCCCAAATCTCCTTTGCATTCTCAAGGCGGCTGATTTTGTTGAATTCTTCGGGGCACAATCCGTTGAAGAGAATATCACAAGCTTGAGCATTGTATTGCAACATCTTCAACTCACCCGCGGTAGCTTCACGGTTTGGTTCCCTCCCATCGAAGAACTCACCTTGCAAGCCAACACAAACAATAGCCCATACGGCGGGGTTATGTCCAAGAATATGCATTTTCATTTTATGCTTCCAACTAGCAAAATTAGTGCCATCAAAGTAAGGACCTCTACGGTGATAATTTCCCTCGCTAGACGCCATACTCTCCTAGGTTGTGAAACCAAGGCTATGACCACCAAAGCTATGGAGATCAAGGCAAATGGAGACCAAAGCTCTGATACCACTTGTAGGATCGAAAGTATGTCTAGAGGGGGGGGGGGGTGATTAGACTACTTGACCAATTAAAAACTTAGCTTTTTCCCAATTTTAGTTCTTGGCAGATTTTAGCTATCTTAGAGCAAGTCAAGCAATCATCACACAATTCAAGCAAGCATGCAAAGAGTTTATTGGCAGCAGAAAGTAAAGCATGCAACTTGCAAGAATGTAAAGGGAAGGGTTTGGAGGATTCAAACGCAATTGGAGACACAGATGTTTTCCCATGGTTCGGATAGGTGGTGCTATCCTACATCCACGTTGATGGAGACTTCAACCCATGGAGGGTGACGGTTGCGCGAGTCCATGGAGGGCTCCACCCACGAAGGGTCCACGAAGAAGCAACCTTGTCTATTCCACCATGGCCATCGCCCACGAAGGACTTGCCTCACTAGCGGTAGATCTTCACGAAGTAGGCGATCTCCTTGCCCTTACAAACTCCTTGGTTCAACTCCACAATCTTGTGGGAGGCTCCCAAGTGACACCTAGCCAATCTAGGAGACACCACTCTCCAAGAAGTAACAAATGGTGTGTTGATGATGAACTCCTTGCTCTTGTGCTTCAAATGATAGTCTCCCCAACACTCAACTCTCTCTCATAGGATTTGGATCTGGTGGAAAGAAGATTTGAGTGGAAAGCAACTTGGGGAAGGCTAGAGATCAAGATTCATATGGTAGGAATGGAATATCTTGGTCTCAACACATGAGTAGGTGATTCTTTCTCAGAACATATGAGTAGGAATGATGTATGTGTTTTGATGGCTCTCTCTTCGAATGAAGAGGTGGTGGAGGGGTATATATAGCCTCCACACAAAATCCAACCGTTACACACAATCTACCAATCTCGGTGGGACCGAATCAGAAAACTCGGTCTGACCGAAATAGTAAACCTAGTGACCGTTAGGAATTTCGGTGGGACTGAGATGCAACTCGGTAGGACCGATTTGGTTAGGGTTTGGGCATAACATAATCTCGGTGTGACCGATCGCATAAACTCGGTGAGACCGAGTTCGGCAATTAGCTAACCAGAGAGTTGGTCAGGCAAACTCGGTGGGACCGACTTGCTCTTTCGGTGAGACCGAAACGTTACAAGAAGGAAACATGGAGTTTACCTTGCATTCTCGGTGGGACCGATTCGCTCTTTCGGTGAGACCGAAAAGTTACGAAAGGGAAACAGAGAGTTTGCAAGCCCATCTCGGTGAGACCAAGAACCTTATCGGTAGGACCGAATTGCTAGGGTTTGGCAGTGGCAAATGACAAGTGAAACTCGGTGGCGCCGGATTGACAAAATCGGTATGACCGAGTTTGGCTTAGGGTTTAGGTCATTTGTGGATATGGAAAGGTGGTTGAGGATTTTGGAGCATATCACTAAGCACATAAAGCAAGAGGCTCATTAAGCAACACCTCATCCCTCCTTAATAGTATTGGCTTTTCCTAAAGACTCAATGTGATCTTGGATCACTAAAATATAAAATGAGGAGTCTTGAACTTTCGAGCTTGAGCCAATTCTTTGTCCTTAGCATTTTGAGGGTTCCACTTTCACATCCATGCCATGCCAATCATTGAGCTTTCCTGAAATAATCATCTTGGAATAGCATTAGCTCAATGAGCTATATGTTGTTATGAATTACCAAAACCACCTAGGGATAGTTGCACTTTCAAGAACACCCCACACGGGGTTAGGAAAGCAGTCTTCTCCACGTCTTCGACCGCCATCTTGATCTGGTGATAGCCCGAGAAGGCATCCAGGAAGCACAATAGGTCACACTCTGCGGTGGAGTCGACTATCTAGTCAATGCGGGTGAGCGGAAATGGGTCCTGTGGACATGCTTTGTTGAGGTTGGTGAAGTCGACACACATGCGCTCCTTCCCCCCCCCTTCTTTGGCACGACAATAGGATTAGCCAGCCAATCGGGGTAGCGGACCTCGCGGATAACCCTTGCCGCTTCCAGTTTCTGGGTCTCTTGAACTCTGAAAGACTGTTTCTCAGTAGAATGCCTCCTTGCCTTCTGCTTCACGGGGCGTACGTTGGGGCACACGTTGAGGTGATGCTCGATCACACCTCTCGAGACTCCTGCTAACTGACCAGGTTCCCACGCGAACACCTTCTTGTTCGCGCACAGGAATTTGATCAGGGCCTTCTCCTGTTCGGGCTCGAGGTTGGCCCCTATGGTGAAGGTGGCGCCGGTGGACCCGTCCTCGTCGACCGATACATGCTTGGTTTCCGCCTTGTCCTGGGTGAACAACTGCTTCTTTTTAGCTAGCGCAGCCCCCTTGGGCTCAAGGGCGTCGGTGCTGGTGGGCTGTGCCACCGCGGCCGCCTTGAAGGCGAGTTGGAGCACCTGCAGCGCATCCCTCGCGTCTCCTTGCACAGTGAGGACGCCGCTGCTCCCGGGCATCTTCATGACGTTGTACGCCGGGTGAGTTGCCGCCATGAACCGGGCCAAGGCCAGGTAGCCGAGGATGGCGTTGTAGGGGAGGCCGATGGGGGCGATGTCGAAGTCGATCAACTCTGTGCGGAAGTTGTCGTAGGTGCCGAAGGTCACTGGGAGGTGGATCTGCCCCAAGGAGGCGGTGGAACCGGCTCCGACGCCTGAGAAGGGCCTGCTGGGCTAGAGCCGCTCCGGTGGCACATGAAGGAGGCTGAAGGGCTCCACCGAGAGCACGTTGAGGCCGGCACCACCGTCGAAGAGTGTCCTGGTGACGGCCACTTGGCAGATGGTGGGGGATGCACAACATCGGGAGTGCGCCTGAACCGGAGGGGTTGAAGGGATGATCATCCACGCTGAAAGTCAGATCAGCCTCGGGCGCCGCCCAGCCCCGGGGGGCCTCTTGGCGCTTGGATGCAGCGTTGATCTGCGGGTGAATGGCTTGACGTGGTGGCTCGAGGGTGGTGCTTGGGAACCACCCAGGAGAGCCGTGACGACGGGCGGCACTAGCGGGGCGAAACGGGTGAGGAAGAGGTCACGTAGCTCCTCCCAAGAGGTCACAGAAGCTATCGGTAGGTGGAGGAGCCACATGCAAGAGACACCGGTGAGGGCCATGGGCAACCAGTTGGCCATCACCCGATCGTCGCCCCCGGCCTTGAGGACGACGTCCTCATACGCCAGCAGGAAAACCAGCGGGTCCGTCGTGCCGCCGTAGCGCGGCGGCATCTCTGGCTTGAACTTGCGCGGCCACTGCACCCGTCGCAAGGCGGGGGCCAAGGCCTGGAGCCCCATGGCCCCAGCCCCGGCGTTTGCTGCCGGAGCGGGCAGCGCGTTGTCCGCCATGAGGACGGAACGCGGTGTTGGTGGAGAGCGGGCCATCGGGAGGGAACTCCGGCGCACCCCTACCTGGCGCGCCAAATGTCGGATTTCGGGTTCCGGTAGATCCTTGAGGTTCAAACACTGGGGTGCACGCGTAGATCTCTCCCCTACCGATCTACGTCCGATCCTCTTGTGCGAACTAAGATGAAAAAGATGAACAACACAAGAGACACGAGGTTTATACTGGTTCGGGCCACCGTTGTGGTGTAATACCCTACTCCAGTGTGTGGTGTGATGGATTGCCTCTGGGGCTGATGATGGACAGTACAAGGAAAGAACATCCTCGCGAGGGGTGTTCTTGAGCTGGTGCGGTGTGTTCTACTTAGTCTCTACTGGGTTTCTCCCCCCTTCTCTTTGTGGAGGCTAGCTCTATTTATAGAGGCCCTGGGCCACTCCCCAAATAATTGAGTAGGAAGGGCGCCAACAATTGGCCATTTTGAAGGGGAACATCTAGTACAAGTTATCCTAACCAAAGGTGGTCTTCAGCTGTCAAAAGCACTGGTGATGACGCCGTCTTGGGCTCCACGGTGACCTCCGTCCGGCCGTCCGGCTGGTCTTGGTCTCATTGCACCGGAATGGTAACCTTTGCCTGATACCTTGGCCTATGCTTGCCCCCTTTGCACCAAAGGGGAAACAAGGACCCTGCGCAGGCCGGCGCCCGCCTGGCGCCCGCCTGGCCTTGATCGTCATGGCTTGCGTCATGGGATCCTCGCGAGGTACCCTTGCATTGATCCCTCCGCCTCCTCGCGAGCCTGCCTGATGTGGCCACTCTTGAGGAAGCTTCCTGTCGTCCACCCCGCGAGGCTTGGCCCCTCGCGAGGGTCTTGATCTTGGGCTGATGAAGATGGGCCGCACTGGGCCCCCACCTGAGCCACGCCGCAGGCCACAGGCAGGCAAGTCTGGGGACCCCCGTCCCCAGAACGCCGACAGGTAGTGTTACGGATCCCCCTAAATCTAAATTAGGAACTTTCTTGCTAGTATAACTGTGGGGGAATCTAGAGATATAACATAGGCTACCATAGGGAGCATTCACTTTCCTGATATACAATATTTTGCTCTCTTCATCGGTAGATGCATAAATGCTAAGGATGAAGCATGTCACATGTGTGTCCCTGAAATCAGCATTCTTAGGAGTGTTGTGTTAGGAGACCGATCTTATCATATGGGAGCCATTGTAGCTCCTAGGTTGCATCATAATAGACATAATGGAGATTTCTTTGGAGGAATTTATTGTTGGCGTTCTGGGAACTGTTGGAAATATGCCCTAGAGGCAATAATAAATAAGTTATTATTATATTTCCTTGTTCATGATAATCGTTTATTATCCATGCTATAATTGTATTGATAGGAAACTCAGATGCATGTGTGGATACATAGACAACACCATGTCCCTAGTAAGCCTCTAGTTGACTAGCTCGTTGATCAATAGATGGTTACGGTTTCCTAACCATGGACATTGGATGTCGTTGATAACGGGATCACATCATTAGGAGAATGATGTGATGGACAAGACCCAATCCTAAGCATAGCACTAGATCGTGTAGTTAGTATGCTAAAGCTTTGCTAATGTCAAGTATCATTTCCTTAGACCATGAGATTGTGCAACTCCCGGATACCGTAGGAATACTTTGGGTGTGCCAAACGTCACAACGTAACTGGGTGGCTATAAAGGTACACTACGGGTATCTCTGAAAGTGTCTGTTGGGTTGGCGCGAATCGAGACTGGGATTTGTCACTCCGTGTAAACGGAGAGGTATCTCTGGGCCCACTCGGTAGGACATCATCATAATGTGCACAATGTGATCAAGGAGTTGATCACGGGATGATGTGCTGCGGAACGAGTAAAGAGACTTGCCGGTAACGAGATTGAACAAGGTATCGTGATACCGACGATCGAATCTCGGGCAAGTATCGTACCGATAGACAAAGGGAATTGTATACGGGATTGATTAAGTCCTTGACATCGTGGTTCATCCGATGAGATCATTGTGGAACATGTGGGAGCCAACATGGGTATCCAGATCCCGCTGTTGGTTATTGACCGGAGAACGTCTCGGTCATGTCTGCATGTCTCCCGAACCCGTAGGGTCTACACACTTAAGGTTCGATGACGCTAGGGTTATAAAGGAAGTTAGTATGTGGTTACCGAATGTTGTTCGGAGTCCCGGATGAGATCCCGGACGTCACGAGGAGTTCCGGAATGGTCCGGAGGTAAAGATTTATATATGGGAAGTCCTGTTTTGGACACCGGAAGAGTTTCGGGGTTTATCGGTAACGTACCGGGACCACCGGGAGGGTCCCGGGGGTCCACCAAGTGGGGCCACCAGCCCCAAGGGGGCCACATGGGCTGTAGGGAGTGCTCCTTGGCCTACATGGGCCAAAGGCACCAGCCCCACTAAGGCCCATGCGCCTAGAAGGGGAGAGGGGGCAAACCCTAAGGGTAGATGGGCCCTAAGGCCCATATACCCTGCGCCTCCCTCTCCTCCCCCTTGGAGCCGCCACCCTTAGATGGGATTGGGGCTGCCGCCCCCCTTGGGGGTGGGAAACCCTAGAGGGGGCGCAGCCCTCCCCTTCCCCTATATATATGAGGCCTAGGGGCTGCCCACAACACGCGATTAGATCTCTCGTTTGGTGCAGCCCTGCATCTCTCTCTCCCTCCTCTTCTGTGGTGCTTGGCGAAGCCCTGCAGGATAGCCACGCTCCTCCATCACCACCACGCCGTTGTGCTGCTGTTGGATGAAGTCTTCCTCAACCTCTCCCTCTCTCCTTGCTGGATCAAGGCGTGGGAGACGTCACCGGGCTGTACGTGTGTTGAACGCGGAGGTGCCGTGCGTTCGGCACTTGGTCATCGGTGATTTGAATCACGACGAGTACGACTCCATCAACCCCGTTCACTTGAACGCTTCCGCTTAGTGATCTACAAGGGTATGTAGATGAACTCTCTTTCTACTCGTTGCTAGTCTCTCCATAGATAGATCTTGGTGATACGTAGGAAAATTTTTGAATTTCTGCTACGTTACCCAACAGGAACGGGGGTCCGCAGAATTGCCTGCCTGCGGCCTACGGCGTGGCTCAGGTGGGGGCCCAGTTCGGCCCTCCGCCGCCTCCTCCCCAAGAAGGTACCTTGGATCCAAGGCGCGCAGCCCCAGGGCGGGACCCTCCACGTCCGGTGCCTGCGTAGCAAGAAGGGAGCTGCCAAGAGATCCCATGTCCCCGGGAAGGTGCTCGCGCGCTCCCAGCGCCGGCGTGCCATGATCGCGCCCCATCGCCTCCACGGCAAGACCCCGCGCTGCTCCCAGTGGCGGCGCATGGTGACCCGCAAGAACAAGTCCAGCACCAGCAAAGGGCGCCGGTGGCCACGGCAGGCTGCCTCGCCTTCACCCCCGAGCTGCGTGGCGTCACATGGCTGGGCAAGTTCAAGCCTGACCTCCCTCCCCGCTACGATGGCACAGAGGACCCTGCGGAGTTCCTGTAGCTCTACGAGCTGGGCATCGTAGCCGTCAACGGAGATGAAAAGGTCATGGCGAATTGGTTCCCCATGGCGCTCAAGGACGGCGCCCGCACCTAGCTCCTAAACCTGGCTCCCGGCACGATCTCCTCCTGGAGCGAGACGCGCACCCGCTTCATCGCCAACTTCCAGGGCACTCGCGACCGGCCCCCGGCCATGAGCGACCTGCGCCGCATCAAGCAACAGCCAGGAGAAACCCTACAGAAGTACATCTAGCGCTTCAACTACGCTCGCCTCAAGATCCCCAAGGTGACCAAAGAAGCTATCTTCTCAGCCTTCTCCGACGGCGTGCGCGATGTCAAGATGAAGGAAGAGCTAGCAATCCATGAAGACCTGTGCACATCCCTGGAGCTGTTCAACTTGGCGAGCAAGTGCGCCAGGGCTGAGGAAGGGCGTCTCTCCATCCTCGAGCTCCCGGCAGCCGACCCGGAAGAAAAGAAGCTCAAGGCCAAAGACGTGAAGCGCAAGGGGGCTGCCATGCTAACAGCGGAACCGGACACCAAGCGAGGCAGGGATCAACCCGAGTCATCCAAGGCCGGATGGTACTGCGTGTACCACGACCTCCACACCCACAACACCAACGAATGTCAAGAGCTCAGAGCCATGCAAGATGGGCGAATCGGCCGACGCCCAGAGTGCAACGACAGGGGCTATGGCCGAGGAGGAGGAAGAGGTGGCAGACAATGGGAAGACCGTGGCCTTCGCCAGGGATGACGTGACCGCCCTCGTGAGGACCGCTGGTAGGACCAGCCTCGCGAGGGAGGCTGGAGGGACCAGCCTCGTGAGGGCCACCCGCACGGCAACGTAGGCCTCCCTCCTCTACCGCCTCCACCAAGGAGGAACGAAGATCAACACCAAGACGATGGCGCTGGGGGCTTCCAAGAGCCGCGTGCAATTGCTTGCATCTTGGGTGGCACCCAGGCCCCAGCCTCACAGCGCATCTTCAAGAAGTTTGCTCGCGAGGTGAATGCAGTCCTTCCCAAGCTTGAGGCCATGCGCCCTCTCAGGTGGTCTTCGTGCGCGATCACATTCAGTTCCGCAGACCAGCTCAAGTGTGCGGCAACGGTCAGAATCCTCGCGATGCTTTGCTCCCCAGTCATTAGCAACGTGCAGGTCACCAGGACCCTCATCGATGGCGGGGTAGGACTCAACGTCCTGTCTGTTGAGACGTTCGACAATCTCCAAGTGCCGTACGACCAGCTTCATCCGACCAAGCCTTTCTCAGGAGTCACCGATGGTTCCACTGTTCCAATTGGGCAGGTTCGCCTTCCGGTCACCTTCCGGCAACGCAACAACTACCACACCGAGCTCATCGACTTCACCGTTGCACATCCACCTGCCGTACAACGCCATCCTCGGGTACCCAGCCCTAGCCAAGTTTATGGCAGTGACTCACCATGGTTACAATGTCCTCAAGATGCCAGGAAGCGGTGGAGTCATCACCATACCCTGTGAAGAAAGGGACGCAGTGTGCTCGCTTGAGCGTGCGTTCCAAGCCGCAGCAATCGAAGACCAAGATCACAGGAGTGGGAGGCCTCCTGAGGCGACCCTCAAGAAGAAGAAGACCTCACCTGGCCTGAGCCACAAGGAGGCAGGCACCTCCGGGGGTATTGTGTCAGGATTCGCGCCCGATCAGGGAGCACCACCCTCTCACGCATAGGAAGGCGTGCGCCGCAGGCAGGGCTCGGGGGCTCTCTCTTGGAGAGCCGCCGACCTTGCCAAGGTCGAGGGGGAGGCGCTCGGGCACCACTTGGAGGGGAGCTTTCAAGCACGCTTCCCTCAGGAAGGTACAAGTCAAAGGTGTAGGATCGAAAGTATGTCTAGAAGGGGGGGGGGGTGATTAGACTACTTGACCAAATAAAAACTTAACCTTTTCCCAATTTTAGTTCCTGGCAGATTTTAGCTATCTTAGGACAAGTCAAGCAATCATCACACAATTCAAGTAAGCATGCAAAAAGTATATTGGTAGCGGAAAGTAAAGCATGCAACTTGCAAGAATGTAAAGGGAAGGGTTTGGAGAATTCAAACGCAATTGGAGACACGGATGTTTTTCCCGTGGTTCGGATAGGTGGTGCTATCCTACATCCACATTGATGGAGACTTCAACCCACGAAGGGTAATGGTTGCGCGAGTCCACGGAGGGCTCCACCCACGAAGGTTCCATGAAGAAGCAACCTTGTCTATCCCACCATGGCCATCGCCCACGAAAGACTTGCCTCACTAGCGGTAGATCTTCATGAAGTAGGCGATCTCCTTGCCCTTACAAACTCCTTGGTTCAACTCCACAATCTTGTCGGAGGCTCCCAAGTGACACCTAGCCAATCTAGGAGACACCACTCTCCAAGAAGTAACAAATGGTGTGTTGATGATGAACTCCTTGCTCTTGTGCTTCAAATAATAGTCTCCCCAACACTCAACTCTCTCTTATAGGATTTGGATCTGGTGGAAAGAAGATTTGAGTGGAAAGCAACTTGGGGAAGGCTAGAGATCAAGATTCATATGGTAGGAATGGAGTATCTTGGTCTCAACACATGGGTAGGTGGTTCTCTCTCAGAACATATGAGTTGGAAGTGTAGATGTGTTCTGATGGCTCTCTCCACGAATGAAGAGGAGGTGGAGGGGTATATATAGCCTCCACACAAAATCTAACCGTTACACACAATTTACCAATCTCGGTGGGACCGGATCAACAAACTCGGTCAGACCAAAATAGTAAACCTAGTGACCGTTAGAGATTTTCGGTGGGACTGACATGCAACTCGGTAGGACCGATTTTGTTAGGGTTAGGGCATAACGTAATCTCGGTGAGACCGATTACACAAACTCAGTGAGACCGATTTTGGTAATTAGCTAACCAGAGAGTTGGTCAGGTAAACTCGGTGGGACCGATTTGCTCTTTCGGTGAGACCGAAAAGTTATAAAAGGAAACACTGAATTTACATTGCAATCTCGGTGGGACTGATTCGCTCTTTCGGTGAGACCGAAAAGTTACGAAAGGGAAACAGAGAGTTTGCAATCCCATCTCGGTGAGACCAAGATCCCTATCGATAGAACCGATTTGCTAGGGTTTGGCAGTGGCTTATGACAAGTGAAACTCGGTGGCGCCGGATAGGAAGAATCGGTAGGACCGAGTTTGGCTTAGGGTTTAGGTCATATGTGGATATGGGAAAGTAGTTGAGGGTTTTGGAGCATATCACTAAGCACATGAAGCAAGAGGCTCATTAAGCAACACCTCATCCCTTCTTGATAGTATTGGCTTTTCCTAAAGACTCAATGTGATCTTGGATCACTAAAATATAAAATGAAGAGTCTTGAGCTTTTGAGCTTGAGCCAATCCTTTGTCCTTAGCATTTTGAGGGTTCCACTTTCACCATCCATGCCATGCCAATCATTGAGCTTTCCTGAAATAATCATCTTGGAATAGAATTAGCTCAATGAGCTATATGTTGTTATGAATTACCAAAACCACCTAGGGATAGTTGCACTTTCATTCTCCCCCTTTTTGGTAATTGATGACAACATATAGATCAAAGCTTCGACAAATGATAATAAGAATGAATTACATCACCGCTTTGAGAAGTATGTGATAAGTAAGAGCTCCCCCTAAATTTGTGCATATTTAAGATTTGCTTTGGAGTGCAAATGCACAAAGAGTGAGAGTCATGGGTTACTCTTCCATGTCACATACATCTTGGTGGAGCGCTTAAAATGATAAGAATGAAATACATGCACTCATCACCAAGAAAAGTGAATGATCACATAAGATAGATAAGATAATAGCATTCACCAAGCATTAAGTGTAGCTTATGATCAAACACATGATCATCAATGTCTCACAGACATATCAAAGTATCTCGACCAAAAGCAAACAATGTTTGAAAAACCACCAAATAAAGCAAGAGAGAATAAAAGCAACACACTCTCTCTCGAAGCCTATGATCTATACATTTTCTCCCCCTTTGGAAACAAGTTACCAAAAAGTTCCTAGAAAATGCATAGTGCTAAATCGACACTCAGGCTTGATCTTCAGGTGGTGGTGGAGTCCTGATCACTCCAAGGACGAAGGCTTCCGTAGACGCGGTTGGAGTTGGAGCTGAAGTAGATGCTGGAGCAGGTTGGGCTGGTGCTGCGGCTGGAGCTGAGGCGGTTGCTCTTGTGTTAGGAACTGGCACTGCAGACGACCTCGGACCTTGTGGCACTCTGGCAAATGCATCAGTGGTTGTCTTCCCTTTCCTCTCCTGCATGTCATCTTGGAGCTGCTCCACTGCAGTCTGAATCTCTATCACCTTGATATCCAAGTCATAGAACTTTTGTTATACGATTCTCTCTAGGCTTGCTTGGTTCTGAGTTAGGGTGGCTAGTCCTTTCTCAATCCGCAGGGTGGATGCAATCAAGTAACTGAGCTACTCTTGCTTGTTCTTCAAGAAGTACTCCGATGCCTCCTCTTGAGTTGGCATCTTGGCAGCTTTCTCCTTTATTGCCTTCTCCTTCTTGGCTTGTGCATGGGCTGAAGATGGTTCATCTTTGGTCATCACAACTTGGTTATCCTCGAACTCTGGATAGATAGGCAAATGTTCCTTGTCCAACAAGTATGTGTCTGTGCCCATTCTTGAGTTAATCAACATCTGGATCTGAGGGGCATATCCACAGCTCCTCTTCTGATCTGCTGCAGTCCTCTTGATAGTCTCTACCATGAGGCTCATGACCTTGAATTTCTGAGGCACATCAAAGATATGTAGCAAGTTAATGGCATGACCTCTGATCATCCTGTGATCTCTAGACTTGGGCAAAAGTGTGTGCCTAAGGAACTAGTTGATGGTTGGCAGCCCTGACAGAAGATAATGCACTAAGCCAAACTTGAACATATCAAGTGCTTCATTTGGGATCTCCTTGTACATGTTTGACATTGAGTTATGATCCATCTTCTTCTTGGAATAAACATCCAAGTCATCTTCATTTTCCTCTGGGGCATTGATCAGCTGAGCCCATTCAGCAACTGTAGATTGGTATCTCATACCTTCTGACATCCAAACAATCCTCCCATCTGGATAAAAATGTGCTGTGGAGTAGAACTGCATGATAAGCTCCTCATTCCACTTTGTGAGCTTCTGCCCAACAAAGTCCTCTACTCCACATGCCTTGAAGCTGTCCTGCACTCCAGGGTAGTGCTCTTCATTCTCCTTGATATATTTCCAGTTGACCCATCTCATATCACATACAATTGGCTTCTTGTCTAACAAGACTGTCTCATAGAAATCCTGCTGTTCCTTAGTGTGGAACCTGTAGTCAACAACAGTCCTCCTCCTTGAAGCATAGGGATCTGCTTCTCTCCACTTCCTCAGCCCTGAGAACCTTCTGAGCTTCATGTCCTCAGCCACAGGATGAGCATCATTGTGGCCTGGGATCTTGGGCTTGAGCTTTCTCAGAACATGCTCTTCATCATCTTCTTCAGCAGTTTCAGGCACTGGGGCCTTGTTCTTCTCAGCAGCTGGGATGCTTCTTGTATTCCTCTTTGGTTTTGGCTTTGGAGCTGGCTTGGCCTTGGAAGCAGTTGCCCCTGATCTTATGGCATCACCCATCAGCTTGGGTGCCTTAGGTGCTGGTGCAGCAACCTCTTCTTCTTCCTCTTCTTCCATGATGGAAGCCTTTCCAAGCACTTTGGCTACGGTCTTCTCGACCCTTTCCTTCCTTTTCTTTCCTTCAGCAGCAACTGGCTCTATGGGACTGGGCTTCTCAGGAATCTTGGTTGAAGCTCTGGCCTTTGGCATAGGCTGCCTGCCTGCTGGCCTTTTGACCTTCATCCCTGGCTTTATGCTCTGTGCTGGGCCATATTCTTTCTTGAGCACAACTCTCTTGGAAGTTGCTTCCTCTTCTGCCACATGGTCTTCATCCTCAGAATCTGAAGTTCTCTTCTTTCTTTGTCTTGTGGCAGATTTTGGCAGGTTGCTAGGGGTGCTCCTACTGCCATCATCTGAAGAACTGGAGGGACTAGTGCCCTCACTCATTTGCACTTGCTGCTCTGACAAATTCTGGCTATCACTTTGGTCTAACATGATGAACAAGCTGACTACTGACCCTGTGAATAGGTTATAGATGAGGTAGAGTGGATGAGCATCACAAAATGCATAGGTTTTTGCAAAATAATGATTCAAAAACTTAGTTTTAGTTTCCCACAGAAATCATTTCAGATCTACCGATTTTTAAACTCGGTGATACCAAAGCAGTTTTTGGAACCTAAACTAGTGAACTCGGTCAGACCGAGTCACAGTTCGGTGGCACCGAGACTGCTAGGGTTTCACAAAGTTCCAAAATCGGTCACACCGATTAGTAATACTTGGTCAGACCGAGTCTTAGTTGTGCAATGGCATAATCCAAATCGGTGGGGCCGAGTTTTTCAACTCGGTGGGTCCGAGATGGTTTCGGCGGAAACCTAACCCTAAAATTTTCGAATCAAACCTAATCTACGAGTTCATTGACTGGATAGAAGTTTATCAAACGTGGCAAGAATCATTATGATCACAATGTGCTAGGAATCGGATTGGGGAATAGCACAAAGATCGAGTCCATACCCTAGTTCGGCGGAGACTCGCTACGGCGGCAACGGCGGGGTTGATTCCCGTTGACGGCGACGGAGACCAGCGACTGGAGGCGGCTGGAGGCGAGGAGATGATCCGGAGACCACGTTGGCAGAGCGAGCTATCGCGCGGGCGAAGGGGTTCGGAGAAATTTCCAAATTTTTGCCCGTGACTATATATAGCCCGACCCTGTCGATGTGACCGAGTGGAACAACTCGGTGGCACCGAGATGCAAAACTGTATACAGTTGTTGCAACTCGGTGTGACCGAATGGTTCAAATTGGTTGCACCGAGATCGAAAACATAGATGAACTTAATGATCTCGGTAAGACCGAAAGTAGGATATCGGTCAGACCGAGAATCACAAAGAGGTTTTGGAAGTTTAAGTCTATGACGAATCGGGGACTCCGAGTGCTCCTCACACAGAGTGGTTCGAATCTGACTTGATCAAATTTTGTGATGTAGCATGAATAGAGTTTGAGACGAGAAAAGCATAGATATCTACAGGAGGTTCTTAGGCATTCTTGTCCATCCACTTGGCAAAAGGAAATAAAACCAAACAATCAAAACAACAAGTGGATGTCCTCGAATGAGTAAAATATGCAACCAACATGCTCACACAATAAGATGGCAATTGAAATATGTGACAAAGCATGCACAATCAATTCTAGCATCTATCAAGCAATTTGCGATGACTAGGTCATCTATATATGAGTATATTGACTTAGGAGTCAAGTGAGAACACTTGATAATAGGTCATACTCATCGTTTAAGCTCAAGTGGGGTTACCACTTTTACATAAAGCATTGTTGTGTTCACATCTTTAGAGTTGCTTTAGCTCAATTCTTAGAGTAAAGCTCCCCCTAGATGTGATATCCACCCTAAGAGGGATGAACTAACCTTGGGTTTTGTCGATGATGACTTCATGTAGATGTTGAAGATGTGGATGCTCAATGTTGATGTAGATCACTTGGAGCTATCCATTTGAGTGAATTGCACTTTCAATACCTACATGGGTTAGTCCCACAAGGAACAAACAAAGATATCCATAGACATAGAGTGATGCACACACAAGATGATGTCCATGAAAACTTTAGGTTACCTTGTCCCTTGTCTTACCAACAAGAGGGTTTGTGACTCCTTGAACTAGTGCAAGATGTGGAAGTTGATTGCACTTGTTCTTGCCAAAATGATAAGAGTGAAGTATGTTGGCGGAGTCACCCTCAAGAACACTCTAGTTCTTCTTCTTTTCGATCCACACCATCTTGATGGGAATCCTTGGAGTTGTAGTCATACTTGATGAAGTGGAACTTGAAGTGGTCTTGGGAATCCACTTGACTAAGGTCTTAGGAGCTTCTTCAAATGCATCAATTTCCTCTTGAAGCTTGTCCTTGCCTTTTTTTCTTGTAGTCTTGTGGTGGAAGATCATCTTGAGCTTGTGTCCCCTTGAAGGAAGTATCATACTTCTCTTGTTGAGGAACAAACTTTGTCTTGGGGTATTGATCTTCTTCCCACTCAACTCCATTGGCATTGAACTTTTCTTCAAAACCAACACCTTGATTCTTCCGGTGCATTCCTTGCTTGCGCACAATTTCCTCGAATTGCTTACTCCCGGCAAGGCTTTTGTACACTTCTTTCTCTATAATTCCATTCAATAAGCTATTTTCTTGCTCAAGTGTAACTTGGCTAAGAGAATCATTAGTGTAATCAAGAGAACTACTAGAAGCAACAATATTGGATTTAGCATGATCATTGTTACTACTAGAGGAAGAATCTTTCTTGTTCTTGTTACTAGACTTGACTTGAGGCATGTAAGTGGATAAGAGTAAACGCTTGGCAATGTAAGAAGAGCTTTTCTTGCGGAGATAATCATTGATTGCCTTTAAAAACTCATGCTCTTTCTCAAGATTGAGCTTGTCAAAGCGTAACTTCTCATGAGCTCTTAAAAGTTCTCGATGATCTTCGAAGATAGTTTCATTAGCTAACTTAAGAGTGTTTAGTTCTTTAGTTAGAGCCTCAATCTTCTCCTCATAATTGTCATTCATTTTATCTTGATTAGCATGTTTAATTGACGTTTCATCATAGTATTCATCACTAGAGTTGTCAACAAACAAATCATCATCACCTAACAAGTCATCTTCATCACTATTAAAATCAACATACTCGGGGTGTGTTACCTTAGGACCTTTGGCCATGAAGCATCTTCCAATTCCTTCATTTGGTGAGTCAAATATGTCGTAGGAGTTGGTTGACACAAGTGCTAGACCGGCAACACCTTCATCTTGAGTATATTCGGAATCGGAGTGATAACTTCTCTCGGAGTGGTCGTCGGAGTTGGAGCCGGATACCCATTCACCAACATGAGCTTGATGTCTTCGTTTTGTGTAGCTCCTTGATGATTTTTCCTTCCTTTCCGAATCCTTGCTTCTCCGTGAGTATCTTCGTTCATAACGATTATCTCTACTCCTTCTCTCTCTTGGTGGTGATTCTTCTCTTTTGCTTCTTCTTTTTGGAGAGTCTTCTCTTCTCTTGTAGGGAGCCGTACACTCATTCGAATAGTGTCCGGGTCTTCCACAATTGTAGCAGTTTCGCTCTCGACTAGAAGATCTTTTGTCATTGTAGGACCTTGACTTGAAGCTTCTATCTTTGCTTCTATTCTTGTAGAACTTGTTGAAGTTCTTCACCATTAAGCTCAATTCTTCATTGAAGTTTTGTTTCTCACTTGATGATGTAGGCGCTTCACATGAGGCTTTGTAGGCACCACTAGATTTGTTGTGAAGTTCCTCTTTATCCTTAAGTGACATCTCATGAGCAACAATTCTTCCAATTACCTCCGTTGGCTTGAAATCTTTGTAATTGGGCATCATTTGGATCAATGTGCACATGGTATCATATTTTCCATCCAAGGCTCTTAGAATCTTCTTGATGATGAATCTATCGGTCATCTCTTCACTTCCTAAGCCGGTAATCTCATTTGTGATGAGAGCAAGCCTAGAGTACATTTCAGCGACACCTTCACCATCCTTCATTTTGAACATGTCAAGTTGACTTTGAAGCACATCCAATTTGGATTCCTTGAAGGAGTCGGTACCTTCGTGCATATCAATCAAAGTGTCCCAAATTTCCTTTGCATTCTCAAGACGGCTGATTTTGTTGAATTCTTCGGGGCACAATCCGTTGAAGAGAATATCACAAGCTTGAGCATTGTATTGCAACATCTTCAACTCATCCGCGGTAGCTTCACGGTTTGGTTCTCTCCCAACAAAGAAGTCACCTTGCAAACCAACACACATAATAGCCCAAACGGCGGGGTTATGTCTAAGAATATGCATTTTCATTTTATGCTTCCAACTAGCAAAATTAGTACCATCAAAGTAAGGACCTCTACGGTGATAATTTCCCTCGCTAGACGCCATACTCTCCTAGGTTGTGAAACCAATGCTATGACCACCAAAAGCTATGGAAATCAAAGCAAATGGAGACCAAGCTCTGATACCACTTGTAGGATCGAAAGTATGTCTAGAAGGGGGGGGGGGTGATTAGACTACTTGACCAAATAAAAACTTAACCTTTTCCTAGTTTTAGTTCTTGGCAGATTCTAGCTATCTTAGGACAAGTCAAGCAATCATCACACAATTCGAGCAAGCATGAAAAGAGTATGTTGGCAGTGGAAAGTAAAGCATGCAACTTGCAAGAATGTAAAGGGAAGGGTTTGGAGAATTCAAACGCAATGGGAGACACAGATGTTTTTCCCGTGGTTCGGATAGGTGGTGCTATCCTACATCCACGTTGATGGAGACTTCAACCCACGAAGGGTAACGGTTCCGCGAGTCCACGGAGGGCTCCACCCACGAAGGGTCCACGAAGAAGCAACCTTGTCTATCCCACCATGGCCATCGCCCACGAAGGACTTGCCTCACTAGCGGTAGATCTTCACGAAGTAGGCGATCTCCTTGCCCTTACAAACTCCTTGGTTCAACTCCATAATCTTGTCGGAGGCTCCCAAGTGACACCTAGCCAATCTAGGAGACACCACTCTCCAAGAAGTAACAAATGGTGTGTTGATGATGAACTCCTTGCTCTTGTGCTTCAAATGATAGTCTCCCCAACACTCAACTCTCTCTCATAGGATTTGGATCTGGTGGAAAGAAGATTTGAGTGGAAAGCATCTTGGGGAAGGCTAGAGATCAAGATTCATATGGTAGGAATGGAATATCTTGGTCTCAACACATGGGTAGGTGGTTCTCTCTCAGAACATATGAGTTGGAAGTGTAGATGTGTTCTGATGGCTCTCTCCATGAATGAAGAGGAGGTGGAGGGGTATATATAGCCTCCACACAAAATCTAACCGTTACACACAATTTACCAATCTTGGTGGGACCGGATCAACAAACTCGGTCAGACCGAAATAGTAAACCTAGTGACCGTGAGAGATTTTTGGTGGGACTGACATGCAACTCGGTAGGACCGATTTTGTTAGGGTTAGGGCATAACGTAATCTCGGTGAGACCGATTACACAAACTCAGTGAGACCGATTTTGGTAATTAGCTAACCCGAGAGTTGGTTAGGTAAACTCGGTGGGACTGATTTGCTCTTTCGGTGAGACCGAAAAGTTACAAAAAGGAAACACTGAATTTACATTGCAATCTCGGTGGGACCGATTCCCTCTTTCGGTGAGACCGAAAAGTTACGAAAGGGAAACAGAGAGTTTGCAATCCCATCTCGGTGAGACCGAGATCCCTATCGGTAGAACCGATTTGCTAGGGTTTGGCAGTGGCTTATGACAAGTGAGACTCGGTGGCGCCGGATAGGAAGAATCGGTAGGACCGAGTTTGGCTTAGGGTTTAGGTCATATGTGGATATGGGAAAGTAGTTGAGGGTTTTGGAGCATATCACTAAGCACATGAAGCAAGAGGCTCATTAAGCAACAGCTCATCCCTTCTTGATAGTATTGGCTTTTCCTAAAGACTCAATGTGATCTTGGATCACTAAAATATAAAATGAAGGGTCTTGAGCTTTTGAGCTTGAGCCAATCCTTTGTCCTTAGCATTTTGAGGGTTCCACTTTCACCATCCATGCCATGCCAACCATTGAGCTTTCCTGAAATAATCATCTTGGAATAGCATTAGCTCAATGAGCTATATGTTGTTATGAATTACCAAAACCACGTAGGGATAGTTTCACTTTCAAAAGGAGACTAAACCCTCAGGAGTTCATCGCAAGGAACACCCATGAGCTACAAGAGTCTAGAGTCATGCGCGGCAGCCGCTGCTTACTTGCTGCGGCCCCACATCTAGGCGAGGATGGAGGACTGCACGTCTGCGTTGACGTACCAGGGCTCAACCGAGCTGCGTCCCAAAGGCGCCTATGGCCTTCGGCCGTAGGGCGCTGCGAGGGACCACCTCACAGCTACGTTCACATGCCCTTCGGCATGCCGAGCACGGTCGCCGCACATCAGCGCCTGTTGAGGAGCATTCTGGAGGCTCGGGAGGTCAGGCATTGCGCGGTCCTGGTGGAGGTGGCGATGGTCCCCGAAGACCTGCACGTGCCACCGGAGCCTCCCGAGGCCCCTGGGCCTGGGGGCTCATGAGGGCCGACGTCTTCACCGCGCATCGCTCACTTCCTCAGCATCACTTCATCTTCAACAACACCAGGTGACATCTTTCAGAGTTCTACTTTCAGCTGGGAGCGCCCACAGGGCTGCACCATTCCCAGGCCGTGTGGGTCCGTCCCCCGGCATGTATCCATTTTGTTTATGCTCTTTACTTACCTTGTTGGGGGCGCCCCTCAGGCTGCATCATCCCCACTCCGCTCGGGCCTGACCCAGCGGCGGTTGCTTTTACCTGCGCTTGCTTGAAATTGGATTTCCTATGTGCTTAACATACCTGACCTAATCACCTGCTCGATCGACGCCTATCTGAAGAGCCGCTCGCTCTGGCACGGCATGTGCGCACAGGTCCGTCCCTGCAGCATTGATAAACCTGAGTGGTCGAGCTCTGGCCGCGGCAGCCCCGCACGGCGCCACCTCACCAGGCCCTCAGTGCCCTGACCACTCCCTCGGAGTGACCATAGGTTGGCCGGCGACCATAACGACAGGCCTTGTTTCTCCTCATGATTGGTGTGCAGGACCTACTCCAGGAGCAATGTTGGGGGCATCGTGAGCTCTCTCTCCCCCTCTTCAGCATGGACCACTTGCACGTTAAAGGGGGGGTACCTGAGCATCGCGACTCATGGGCTCCTACAGGCTCTCCAGCCCTCATGCCCTGGCCTTGACCCACGGCATCGCTACCTGTCATACCAGCGGCAGCTGAGCTCGCTCGAGGGCCGGGACCTGAGGACGTAGAGCATTAAGGAAAGTGCGAGGGTGTGGGAAGAAGATCGCGAGGGCCTAACCCAGCAGTACCTCGGCCACCGCCTCTCGGGCCGGGCGCCTCTCCGAGGAACTACGTCAGACGCACAAGATAAGTCGCGACCTTGCAAGAGCTAGACCAACGCAGCGGTAAATCCCCGCCCAGTGCAACTCTGTCACGGCGACGCTACCTTCCTTTCTCGCCCAGCAAGGATTGCTTGAGCGCTAAAGGGGACCTCCCGAGCATCACGACTCGGGGGCTCTTACCGGACCTCGGGCCGCTCACCTCCTGGCCTTAACCACGGCATCGTGACCTGGCATACCAGCGACGGCTGAAGCTTGCGTCGGGACTGGGACCTGTCAGCGTAGAGCGCCAAGTCCTCGTGAGGATAGAAAGGGGGAGCTTAGCCAGAACAGAACGGACACCTCATGCCAATTCATATTAAAGATATAGTATTTACAAAAGGCACGGCAGGCGCCTTACATACCCCCGCGGGGTGTTGCTTTAATTCCTCACAGGGAACAAAAGGTGCTAACCCTAAGGGACGCTAGTTGCTAGCACCTCCCCAAGCGACGCCATCATCAACAGTGGGCTGCCCAGTGACGACGCCAATCCAATCCAGATCAGTGGCGTCGGCGGCCCGATGCAGCTGCCCCACTCCAAGCGCGGCGCGAGCTCGGAGGCTCATAGCTGTCGTCGCTCGTCTCCGGGGTCGCGAGGAGTTCGGGGGAGCCGCTGAAGCCCTCAGTCCCTCCGCTGCTGCCTGAGGAGCTACAGGAGGACCAACGGGCGGGGTTGGTCCTCGCCAGTTCGTCACCCCTGCCGCTTCCCTTAGGGCAGCATTCCAGCCGGCGTCCTTCTGCATCAAAGACCTTGAAGAACATCAAGGAGGCGCCGTCGTATTCAAGATGGATCACCAAGGCACCGTCCACGCGACAGACCCGTGCAGTCTCACCCCAGCCCCGGGTCATGAAGACCTTGCCCGGATCGACGACCGCGACCTCCGCTCCGGTTGCAGGGGTGCCACAGTCGGCGTGCTGCAGCGAGAGCTCTAGGGCCCCGCTCGGCGGCATCTCGAAGGCGAAGGAGGGAGGAAGGCGGATCCACGAAATTGGAGGCATGGCGGCGTGGAGCACGAGCTCGCGAGAGGAGCGCTCCGCGTGGACTCCAGGGGGGACGACGCGCACCACTGTGACTCGCCGGCGTCGGTGGCGACGCTGTCGGTGTTGCTCGGCGCCCTCCCTGTGGGGCCTATGACGCGGGCGTACAAGGGCAGTGGAAACCCAGGTGGCGGCCGCTTGTACCACGGCCTTTACACCTCCTGCCAGGCGCCTTCGTCCCGGTGACAGAGGATTGGCTGCTTCTTAGGCGGGAGGGGTTCAGGACCCTCTCTGGGGGCCTTTCCCTTCTCCTTAGCTGAAAACCGGCGGATCGGTGCCATTGGTGCAAGAGGAAGCAAGGATGAGGAAGAAGAAGAGGAGGAGTAACGGAAAGGGGTGAACTAGCGGAGCTCATGTGGCCCCGAACTTATAGCCGGGGAAGGCCAACCGCCGAGCACCATGACCTCAGGTAATCATGACCCATATCTCTGCATGCAGGGACTTGTCAAGTCGTGCGGTTGCCGAGGCATTGTGGGAAGTGCAGACGCCCACGCCCAATCAACCGCCACACGGCGCCCAAGGCCGCAGGCTCTTAGGGCCCACGACGCTTCGCGCTTGCCCCTTCGCTTCTCTGCTAAGCCAAGCCCGCGTGCACCTTGGGCCCGGGGGGTACTGTCGGCGTTCTGGGAACGGGGGTCCCCAGACTTGCCTGCCCGTGGCCTACGGTGTGGCTCAGGTGGGGGCCCAGTGCAGCCCATCTTCATCAGCCCAAGCTCAAGACCCTCGCGAGGGGCCAAGCCTCGCGGGGCGGATGACAGGAAGCTTCCTCAAGAGCGGCCTCATCAGGCAGGCTCGCGAGGAGGCGGAGAGATCAATGCAAGGGTACCTCGCGAGGATCCCATGATGCAAGCCATGATGATCAAGGCCAGGCGGGCGCCGGCCTGCGCAGGGTCCTTGTTTCCCCTTTGGTGCAAAGGGGGCAAGCACATCCCAAGGTATCAGGCAAAGGTTACCATTCCGGTGCAACGAGACCAAGACCAGCCGGACGGCCGGACGGAGGTCACCGTGGAGCCCAAGGCGGCGTCATCACCAGTGCTTTTGGCAGCCAAAGACCACCTTTGGTTAGGATAGCTTGTACTAGATGTTCCCCTTCAAAATGGCCAATTGTTGGCGCCCTTCCCGCTCAATTATTCAGGGAGAGGCCCAGGGCCTCTATAAATAGAGCTAGCCTCCACAAAGAGAGGGAGGGAGAAACCCAGTAGAGACTAAGTAGAACACACCGCACCAGCTCAAGAACACCCCTCACGAGGTTGTTCTTCCCTTGTACTATCCATCATCAGCCCTAGAGGCAATCCATCACACCACACACTGGAGTAGGGTATTGCACCACAACGGTGGCCCGAACCAGTATAAACCTCGTGTATCTTGTGTTTTTCATCATTTTCATCTTAGTTCACATGAGAGGATCAGATGTAGATCGGTAGGGGAGAGATCTCCATGCGCACCCCAGTGTTCGAACCTCAAGGGTCTGCCGGAACCCGAAATCCAACATTTATGCAACCCGCTTAGCTCATTTTCTTGAGATAGACATTCATGAGGGTGATATGGAGTTACCTCCTGCATATTTAGATTATGACTCTATGGCCTCGCACCAGTTTGTCGAGAGGTCTGAATCACCTCTCTTATATCGTTTAATCTTTGATAAATGACGTGTTTTCCATATTAGTCTCCCTGCTCCTGCCTTGTTTGATTCACAGACAAAAAGAAGATATGTTATTACCAGAGAGGAGGAAGAAGAGTACGAGAGGAGAGCGGAGGCAGCTCGACTCCATGCTGCAGCTCAGCAGGCGATAACCGTTGCACATCAGTATGATCCCAACTATTCTTCCTCATCACAGTACGACCCCAACAACTATTATTATGGATACCTGCCAGGCCAGCCGTGGCTATAGACCAACTTAGGCCAAAAGCCTAAGCTTGGGGGAGTACGTATTTCTCACCGACATTACATTTATGATTCACACACACTCATTGCTAGATGTCGGTGCTCATACTTTTTCACAATAATATCCATGCTAGTTTATTTTCCTTTTCCTGCTTTCTTCTTGTGTGTTTAATAAACCTTAAGAAAAACCAAAAAAATTTAGTAGTAGTTTATTTTTCTGTTGTAGTAGTAATAATTGAAAAAAAAACCCAAAAATATTTCCCGTTCTTCCTTTGCTTGTTGGGAGCTTTCCCGTGTAAATAGTTTTATTTCTTTTCTTTTCTTTGGGGGTCAGTAGGAGAAGACCATAATTAAATTGTTGAAGTGGCTCTTATATGCATTATTGTTGATTTAACCAAGAGCCCATATTGCCTTGTCTTCTCCTGTTTATTGAATGCTCGCAAATTCCAGCTTAGTCCAATGCACGTACACTCTTATTATTATTTACACCGTTCGGTCGTGCAAGTGAAAGGCAATTATGATGATATATGATGGACTGACTGAGATGAGAAAAGCTGGTATGAACTCGACCTCTTTTGTTTTTGTAAATATGACGAGTCCCTCATTCTTGATTCAGCTTATTATGAATAAACATGTTTGCAATGACAATTAGAAATCATAGTTGCTAGTGCCATGCTTGATTAGCTATGAGTTATAATGGTTTACCTTGTGTGCCAACATGCTATTGAGATGATTATGATGTGGTATGATGGGGTGGTATCCTCCTTTGAATGATTTAAGTGACTTGACTTGGCACATGTTCACGCATGTAGTTGAAACAAATCAACATAGCCTTCATGATATTTATGTTCATTGTGGATTATATCCTACTCATGCTTGCATCCAATGTTTATTAATTTTAATGCATGTACATGGCTGTTGTCGCTCTCTAGTTGGTCGCTTCCCAGTCTTTTGCTAGCCTTCACCTGTACTAAGCGAGAATAATGCTTGTGCATCCAATCCCTTAAACCCCAAAGTTATTCCAGATGAGTCCACCATACCTTCCTATATGCGGTATCTACCTGCCGTTCCAAGTAAATTTGTATGTGCCAAACTCTAAACCTTCAAATAAACATTCTGTTTTTTATGCTCGAATAGCTCATGTATCAACAAAGGTTGTCCTTATCTTCCATGTTAGGCGGGTTATTCTCAAGAGGAGTGGACTCCGCTCCTCACTCATGAGAAAATGGCTGGTCACCGGGATGCCCAGTCCCATGCTTTATGCAAACTAAATCAAAATTAATTGCAAACAAAAATCCCCCTCGGACCTGATGTATGTTGGAGGCACTCGTTGTTTCGAGCAAGCCATGGATTGATGTTTGTTGGTGGAGGGGGAGTATAAACTTTACCATTCTGTTTGGGAACCGCCTATAATGTGTTTAGCATGGAAGATATCGCCATCTCTTAGTTGTTACATTGACAATGAAAGTATACCGCTAAAAATACAATTTATCTCTATTTTAAAACCAAGCTCTGGCACCTCTACAAATCCCTGCTTCCCTCTGCAAAGGGCCTATCCATTTACTTTTATGTTGAGTCATCACCCTCTTATTAAAAAGCACTAGCTGGAGAGCACAGCCATCATTTGCATTCATCACTTTTTATTTATATTGGGTATGACTATGATTGGATCTCTTTTACCATGAATTACAATGTCTAGTTAGTCATTGATCTTTAAAGGTGCTCGGCATTTATGTTTTGTGGTCTCAGAAAGGGCTAGCAAGATACCATCTTGTTATATCATATTATGATTGTTTTGAGAAAGTGTTGTCATCCGAGATTTATTTTTATGACTTGCTAGTTGATTATGCTATTGATATGAGTAATGATGAGACCTGAGAATTATTGCAAGTGTGATTAGTTATGATCTATGCTGAAAACTTGAATGCTAGCTTGACATAGTTACAACAACAAGAGCAAACAGAGTTTGTAAAAGTTTTTCTTTCTTTCTTTCAGTTTGTCAACTGAATTGCTTGAGGACAAGCAAGGGTTTAAGCTTGGGGGAGTTGATACGTATCCGTTGTATCTAGTTTTCCAAACACTTTTGCCCTTGTTTTGGACTCTAACTTGTACGATTTGAATGGAAGTAACCCGGACTGACGATGTTTTTAGAAGAATTGCCATGGTGTTGTTTTATGTGCAGAAAACAAATATTCTCGGAATGACTTGAAACTCCACGGAACATCTTAGAAAAAACAATAAAAAATCCTCGACAAAGATGAAGACCAGGGGGGCCACACCCTTCTCACGAGGGTAGGGGGCGCCCCCCCTAAGGCGCGTCCCCCTACCTCATGGCCCCCGTGGAAACCCTCCGACGCTAACTCCAACTCTATATATTTGCTTTCGGAGAGAGAAAAATCAGAGAGAAGAAATCATTGCATTTTACGATACGGAGCCACCGCCAAGCCCTAAAACCTACCGGGAGGGCTGATCTGGAGTCTGTTCGGGACTCCGGAGAGGGGGATTCGTCGCCGTCGTCATCATCAACCATCCTCCATCACCAATTTCATGATGCTCACCGCCGTGCGTGAGTAATTCCATTGTAGGCTTGCTTGACGGTGATGGGTTGGATGAGATTTATCATGTAATCGAGTTAGTTTTGTTAGGGTTTGATCCCTAGTATCCATTATGTTCTGAGATTGATGTTGCTATGAATTTGCTATGCTTAATGCTTGTCACTAGGGCCCGAGTGCCATGATTTCAGATCTGAACCTATTATGTTTTCATGAATATACGTGAGTTCTTGATCCTATGTTGCAAGTCTATAGTCACCTACTATGTGTTATGATCCGGCAACCCCGAAGTGATAATAATCGGGACCACTCCTGGTGATGACCATAGTTTGAGGAGTTCATGTATTCACTATCTGCTAATGCTTTGTTCCGGTTCTCTATTAAAAGGAGGCCTTAATATCCCTTAGTTTCCAATAGGACCCCGCTGCCACGGGAGGGTAGGACAAAAGATGTCATGCAAGTTCTTTTCCATAAGCACGTATGACTGTATACGGAATACATGCCTACATTACATTGATGAATTGGAGCTAGTTCTGTGTCATCCTATGTTATGACTGTTACATGATGGACCGCATCCGGCATAATTATCCATCACTGATCCGGTGCCTACGAGTTTTCCATATACTGGTTCTCGCTTATTTACTTTCCCGCTGCAACTGTTACAATCACTACAAAATACCAAAAACATTACTTTTGCTGTCTTTACTTTTGTTGTTGCTACCACCATTATCATTTTACTTTGCTACTAAACACTTTGCTAGAGATACTAAGTTTCCAGGTGTGGTTGAATTGACAACTCAGCTGCTAATACTTGAGAATATTCTTTTGCTCCCCTTGTGTTGAATCAATAAATTTGGTTTGAATACTCTACCCTCGAAAGCTGTTGCGATCCCCTATACTTGTGGGTTATCACGCCACGGCATGATTTTCTTAAGGAAGGTTTAGATGGAGAAAAGGCGTGCTCGTACAGAGTGCTAGGTAGGAGGCACGACAAGTATGGTCCAGGCATCGAAGGCACGGCATGGCCGCTCGACGAGACACGATCTTGGTGTCGCTCGCCGGTAAAGCATTCATAGACCCCATGTGAGGAGAAAGGAGGGGACGTGGTGGCGCTTAGTCAACACAAAGAGGAGTATAGGACGCGAGCGACAGATGAAAGAGGCCATATGTATCAAAGGGTCGTACCTTTATAGAGAGGGACAAAGGGTTGGCCAAGATGCATGGATGGGATGGCGATCCGCGTGAGGTGTGCGGCAGCCAATGGGGACGGAGCTGGAGGGAGGGAGGGAGGGAGGGAGGAGGAGGCAGAGCATTGGCAGCATTTAAGGAGGAGGGTGCTTTGGTTTTTTCGCAGTGCGTGGTTACAAGGAGGAATGCATGCCCAAGTAATTAGCCGGGAATTGTTACATTTCCTAACTAATATGCAGCTAGTACTACTCCCTTCCTCAAATAACGCCTGGTAGGTACTATCATGAATGAGGTCTGTTAATCAATCCCTGATCCCCTTTCCTTGTCTCTCCTAACAGACCATCCTTTTTTTAAACAATGTACCGACGCGCAAACGCTCCCACCAGATTTAGCACAGACTAAAGTCATTATGTGTTGATGCAGTGCTAGATTAATCAACTGATTAACATATGCCAAAGATAAGGTGCGACTTCTTGATCGTTTGTGATGTATAAAGATCATCCGGCGATTCATCTTCGCCAATATCTCAGTACCACTTCTCTTGCTCGCTACCCTATTTCCTACTCTTACACTATGCTAATGATGGAGTTGAGTTGTGTTGGCGAGGCAACATGGCACTCGCCACCCTATTTCCTACTCTTACACTATGCTAACGACGGAGTTGAGTTGTGTTGGCGAGGCAACCTGGCATTGAAAAAGGGATGATGCTTAATTATATGGATGGCTGATCCGAGAGGTAAAGGCTCTCCGTTGTTTGATAGGCAGATAGAGATGATGGAATTAGCATACTAGGTAGGGGTAGGTAGCAAATTAGTCTTGATTGGGGTAAACATGCATACTTTGAGGCTTTAGGAATCCAGCAGCTCTCTTCAATTAATTTTCAAGGATGGTTGCCAACCAAATGATCCATCTTTGCATACATACAAACAAACACCAGACGAGGTAAATATACATGCATATAAACATTGAATGAGCTGGCATCCATTCTTTCTTTCATGGAGAATTAACTAACTGAGCCAGCCAACCAAGAAAAGCACACATTCATTCAACCAATCCAAAATAAGCACAAATGCATTTTTTTCCTTGGACTCACTCCAGATCAATGTTGGGAATTCATAGATACACTTAGTAAATATTCCAAATGTTAGTTACCAATTCAAAAACAAACACTTGCAACACAATTCCTAAAACAACCACCTAACAGCTACATCGTCTCTTCTCTTTTCTTTGGCAAACAAGTCCTACAGAGGAGAGGAGTAGACAACACACACTTGTGTTGCATATAAAACATCCAACAGTGCTACAAGCTCCATCCATCCGCCTTGTCGCCCTCCACAAGACCAAAATTCCCCGTCCTCATCATCGAGTCAGGCCCTGCCCTGGACAGAGAGCAAGTAACTAATTAGTGGCCAATGAGCTAGTCCAGATTTCCAAAAGATGTGTTACTCTAAAGAACCAACATCAATATAGAACCAAAGCAACATTAGTATACGGTCAAGCAAACAACAGTAGTCGATTAGAGCAGCAAACAGATCATACATGAGCAATCCATTTAACAGCAAGATCCTCAACATCACATCAACCAGGGCCAATAAATCATCAAAAGCCAACAGACCAACCCTCTAATTTTTCTTATTATGAAATAGCGACTCCCTCTAATTTTTCTTATTATGTGATTTGGTTCAAAGAAAGTGGCCATTGCAGTCAAAAGAAAGAAACAAGTAGCCAGGCAAAGAACAACATATTTGATCAGGGTTTGGAATTGGAGGTTGCAAAAACTGGCTACAGAAGGGAAGGGATAAAAAACTTGTTCTGGACAACATGTATGCATCAAGTAAACGTGTTACGACTCAACTAAAATAAAACCCAGGAAAGTAGATGAACACCAGCAAATGAGAGGACTAGAATAAATACTGGCCAAAAGAATTGTGTGTGCAACATTTTCAGTTATAATCTATAGTACAACAAAGATAGCAAGTTAATGAATCAATATATTCCTTTGGGAGCACTTGGCATGAATAGGGCATCACAACCAAACCAAACTACCACAAACACCAGCTCCATGGCCATTACACAAAGTGAACATAGCTCGAAGGCTGAGCACAGTTGAGGGGCAATACGAAGGACTTACCCGTCATAGTTTGTAGCCGATGCCGAACATCACCGTCGCGACACGGTGAATTCACCTCGTCACGTGGGCACAACCCACATAAGGATGGCAGGTCCTAGCCATCCCAAGGGTACACATATCTGCTCCAAATGATTACTCCTAGGTTTTTCTTCCTCTTTATAGATGCTCCCTGATATATTCAAAGAACCGAATAAGGTCTCTCATGGACAAAAAAGGGTGCGAGCTAAATAAGTGAAAATAAGTCAAAAGTCTCTTCAGGTTGTAAAATAGCCTAACAAGAACCCATGAGCTGGAAATAACCAAAATTCCCAAAAGTAGATAGACCAAGCTTCTATTGAAACAATGCCAATTTTTTAACAATTAAAACGAGATCTATAAACCATTGCCAGAATGCAAATAAATGCAACTTTCTAGAAAAACAGTAACATAACCCTGAAACATAAATTGCACTTCTTACAAGCAGGCCAAGATTAACATCAAATTGAGTTTATACAGAGTGATCGTCATTAGCATGTAGAGAGAGCGCTTGAGCACACTAAACATTACACAAGGTTAATCTGCACCGTAGCATTGATCTTAAACAGAACAGGGGCATCATACTATCAACACTATCAAAACAGGGGCATCATACTTGAGCAGATTTACGCCTAAGAATATCAACAAATTGATCACAAACAGAAAAGGGGCACCATAATAAGAATCTATATGCCTGAATTGAACATATTAAGAATGAGGGGAGATGGTCTAGTATTTTTGTTCTTATCATTTTTATTTCTGCCCTACACATACACGTGATTCATAGCAAAACACTGGACAGATAAAACTAGAGGATTTTTCCTTGCACTAAAGCACGTCACAAAAAATACATATGACTGATTCCAAGAGATGGATATAACTTCTTCTATCAATACACAACAGCACTAGACCAATAGGTGAGCCTTTTGTTCAATTTAACAAGTCAACATCCTAGCATAAGGAGCCTATCAAAACTAAACATGGACCATTGCCAGACCATGTCATGGGTATCACTGCTGGTGGGAAATCAGGAAAAGAGACCCCAAACAATACCAACCTCTCCTATGTAGGAGCAGATTTATAACAGTTAGCTAGTTCAAGTTAAAATAGATAAGGCCCAACTTATATCGGTGAACTAGCGTTGAGCAATGATGGCAACAAAAAGAAGTACAAATTTTTATACGGCAGTGCTATTGGAAACACAAACGTTGGATCTGGGATGCACCGAGCAATGATGGCAAGTGGATTGAGAAAAGGCGGGGAAAAGGAAGACTCGCTAAGCACCGTTCAAGATCCATCTCATCGGTATCATCATAAGTCTCATGTTACAAAATAGACTCTAGTCTATTAGCTCTCCCATGAACCATCCTATATAAATATATGACATATCATGGAAAGCAAACCTAATTCCTAACTATTGGTTTGTGTTTCCAGTACACAAGACTCATGTGTGCAGCCTACTGGGAATCAGGATACTTATACCTTTTGAGAAAAGGGTCATATAGTGGAGCACAGGAAAATACAAAAGATGGATCTGGAATGCATCTCACTCACTGGAGCAGAGAGTGAGAAGAGGCGAGTGAAAGGAAGACCCACCAAGCACTGTTCAAGATGCATCTCATTGGTGTCCTCACTAGGCCGGGGTTCATCCTCCTTTTCAGGAAAAAGACCAACATCCTTGCTAGTCTCCTGTAACAAAACAGACTCTGGTCTATTAGCACTCCACAAAATTGGATTATCCTATATAGATATCACACACTACTGCCATTCCTAAATATAAGATGTTTGGGTAGTTAAAGTAAACTTCCCAAACGTCTTATATTTACAAATGGAGGCAGTATTATGGAAAGCAAACCTAATTTCTCATTGGTTTTTGTTTCCAGTAAAAAAACGGATGTGCAGCCTATAAAGCTTTTGAGCAAAAAAGGTAATACAACAATGCAAAGCGAAATACAAACGCCGGATCCGGGATGCATTGAGCAAGGATGGAGTAGAGTGAGAAGGCAAGCGAAAGGAAGACTCACCACGCACTGTTCAAGATGCATCTCATTGGCAGCGGTAGCACCTCATACACTTGGATATTTTCCGACGGTCAAGCTCTACGAGTTCAGCAACCGTTGTGCTTCCTGGTTTCTCAAGCATGTCCATGGCCTTCATGTAGCACTTGTTCTACACGGTCATTCGCCGATTTGGCTCTTGAGCATTTCAAGTTCCCTCGGCCTGCAACAACCATGACTTGCAGGTTGTTCTTTTCCCCATTAGCAACGATCCCTGCAACATTCAAAGAACCAGGTCAGGTGTTTCTCTAATGAGCATAAAACACGGTAGGAAAAGGTGATAACAAAACTAGTAAGAAGAGGTTCATGGACCTTCACATTGTACAATAGTCTAACAAGGACCCATGGGTTGGAATTAACCAAAAAAGTACTACAACGGTCTAACAAGGACCAAGCTTCGGTTGAAGCATTGACAATTTGCTCTCAACTAAACTCGAAACCTATAAATCATTACCAGATCGCAGATATATACAACCTCTCAAAGCCACAATCTTTAGCCAATTTAGACCCTCGATCACTAGCTACTTAGAAGAAAATCCCATAGTTTAGTAAAGATTAAATTCAGTTAAGCACAATGAGGACATGATCGAAGCACAATAAAAAAACATCATAAATTCACAAACAAGATGGAGTAAAAAAAGGTATGATGCAGTTACATGCATCAGATTGACACCATGATTTTCTCAAATGCCTAAATCCTACAACAAACATTGTTTGATCAACATAGAGCGGAAATGCTCTCACCTATACACCAAGCTTCCTAACCCAGGTGGGGGTGATGCAAACATGGTGGAGGAAGCAGTGGCCATTCCTCGTGTCCCCACACACGGTTGTGGAGGTGGGCTTTGTTGGGGAACGTAGTAATTTCACAAAATTTCCTACGCACACGCAAGATCATGGTGATTCATAGCAACGAGAGGGGAGAGTGTTGTCCATGTACCCTCGTAGACCGAAAGCGGAAGCGTTAGCACAACGCGGTTGATGTAGTCGTACGTATTCACGATCCGACCGATCAAGTACCGAACGTACGACACCTCTGAGTTCAGCACACGTTCAGCCCGATGACGTCCCTCGAACTCCGATCCAGCCGAGTGTTGAGGGAGAGTTTCATCAGCACGACGGCGTGGTGACGATGTTGATGTTCTACCGACACAGGGCTTCGCCCAAGCACCACTACAGTAATATCGAGGTGGACTATGGTGGAGGGGGCACCGCACACGGCTAAAAGATCAAACGATCAATTGTTGTGTCTATGGGGTACCCCCTACCCCCGTATATAAAGGAGCAAGGGGGGGGGTGCGGCTGGCCAGGGAGGAGGCGCGCTAGGAGGAGTCCTACTCCTACCGGGAGTAGGACTCCCTCGCCTTTCCTAGTTGGATTAGGACTTGGGAGGGGGAAAAGAGTGGAGGAGAAGAAGAAAGGGGGGGCACCGCCCCCCTCTCCTTGTCCTATTCGTACTAGGGGGAGGGGCGCGCGGCCCAGCCCTAGCCACCTCTCCTCTTTTCCACCTAGGCCCACTAAGGCCCATTAAGTCCCCGGGGGGTTCCGGTAACCTCTCGGTACTCCAGTAAAAGCCCGATTTCACTCGGAACACTTCCGATATCCAAACATAGGCTTCCAATATATCAATCTTCATGTCTCGACCATTTCGAGACTCCTCGTCATGTCCGTGATCACATCCGGAACTCCGAACAACCTTCGGTACATCAAAACATATAAACTCATAATATAACTGCCGTCGAAACGTTAAGCGTGCGGACCCTATGGGTTCGAGAACTATGTAGACATGACCGAGACACGTCTCCGGTCAATAACCAATAGCGGAACTTGGATGCTCATATTGGCTCCCACATATTCTACGAAGGTCTTTTATCAGTCAAACCGCATAACAACATACGTTGTTCCCTTTGTCATCAGTATGTTACTTGCCCGAGATTCGATCGTCGGTATCTCAATACCTAGTTTAATCTCATTACCGGCAAGTCTCTTTACTCATTCTGTAATACATCATCCTGCAGCTAAATCATTAGTTGCAATGCTTGCAAGGCTTAAGTGATGTGCATTACCGAGAGGGCCCAGAGATACCTCTCCGACAATCAGGGTGACAAATCCTAATCTCGAAATACGCCAACCCAACAAGTACCTTTGGAGACACCCGTAGAGCACCTTTATAATCACCCAGTTATGTTGTGAAGTTTGGTAGCACAAAAAGTGTTCCTCTGGTAAATGGGAGTTCCATAATCTCATAGTGATAGGAACATGTATAAGTCATGAAGAAAGCAATAGCAACATACTAAACGACCGGGTGCTAAGCTAACGGAATGGGTCATGTCAATCACATCATTCTCCTAATGATGTGACCCCGTTAATCAAATGACAACTCATGTCTATGGTTAGGAAACATAACCATCTTTGATCAACGAGCTAGTCAACTAGAGGCATACTAGTGAGGATCTGTTTGTCTATGTATTCACACATGCATTATGTTTCCGGTTATTACAACTGTAGCATGAATAATAAACATTTATCATGATGTAAGGAAATAAATAATAACTTTATTATTGCCTCTAGGGCATATTTCCTTCGGTCTCCCACTTTCACTGGAGTCAATAATCTAGATTACACAGTAATGATTCTAACACCCATATAGCCTTGGTGCTGATCATGTTTTGCTCGAGGGAAAGTCTTAGTCAACGGGTCTACAACATTTAGATCCGTATGTATCTTGCAAATTTCTATGTCTCCCACCCGGACTAGATCCCAGATGGAATTGAAGCGTCTCTTGATGTCCTTGGTTCTCTTGTGAAATTTGGATTCCTTCGCCAAGGCAATTGCACCAGTATTGTCACAAAAGATTTTCATTGGACCCGATGCACTAGGTATGACACCTAGATCGGATATGAACTCCTTCATCCACACTCCTTCATTTGCTGCTTTCGAAGTAGCTATGTACTCCGCTTCACATGTAGATCCCGCCACAACGCTTTGTTTAGAACTGCACCAACTGACAGCTCCACCGTTCAATGTAAACACGTATCCGGTTTGCGATTTACAATCGTCCGGATCAGTGTCAAAGCTTGCATCAACATAACCGTTTACGATGAGCTCTTTGTCACCTCCATAAATGAGAAACATATCCTTAGTCCTTTTCAGGTATTTCAGGATGTTCTTGACCACAGTCCAGTGATCCACTCCTGGATTACTTTGGTACCTCCCTGCTAGACTTATAGCAAGGCACACATCAGGTCTAGTACACAACATTGCATACATGATAGAGCCTATGGCTGAAGCATAGGGAACATCTTTCATTTTCTCTCTATCTTCTGCAGTGGTCGGGCATTGAGTCTTACTCAACTTCACACCTTGTAACATAGGCAAGAACCTTTTCTTTGCTTGATCCATTTTTAACTTCTTCAAAACTTTGTCAAGGTATGTGCTTTGTGAAAGTCCAATTAAGCGTCTTGATCTATCGCTATAGATCTTGATGCCCAATATGTAAGCAGCTTCACCGAGGTCTTTCATTGAAAAACTCTTATTCAAGTATCCCTTTATGCTATCCATAAATTCTATATCATTTCCAATCAGCAATATGTCATCCACATATAATATCAGAAATGCTACAGAGCTCCCACTCACTTTCTTGTAAATACAGGCTTCTCCAAAAGTCTGTATAAAACCAAATGCTTTGATCACACTATCAAAGCGTTTATTCCAACTCCGAGAGGCTTGCACCAGTCCATAAATGGATCACTGGAGCTTGCACACTTTGTTAGCTCCCTTTGGATCGACAAAACCTTCCGGTTGCATCATATACAACTCTTCTTCCAAAAATCCATCCAGGAATGCAATTTTGACATCCATTTGCCAGATTTCATAATCATAAAATGCGGCAATTGCTAACATGATTCGGACAGACTTAAGCATTGCTACGGGTGAGAATGTCTCATCGTAGTCAATCCCTTGAACTTGTTGAAAACCTTTCGCAACAAGTCGAGCTTTGTAGACAGTAACATTACTGTCAGTGTCAGTCTTCTTCTTGAAGATCCATTTATTCTCAATTGCTTGCCGATCATCGGGCAAGTCAACCAAAGTCCATACTTTGTTCTCATACAAGGATCCCATCTCAGATTTCATGGCCTCAAGCCATTTTGCGGAATCTGGGCTCACCATCGCTTCTTCATAGTTCGTAGGTTCATCATGATCTAGTAGCATGACTTCCAGAACAGGATTACCATACCACTCTGGTGCGGATCTTACTCTGGTTGATCTACGAGGTTTAGTAGTAACTTGATCTGAAGTTCCATGATCATCATCATTAACTTCCTCACTAATTGGTGTAGGTGTCAGAGAAACCGGTTTCTGTGATGAACTATGCTACGTCTTGAGCTAGCGTTGGTTTTCCTCGAAGAGGAGGGGGTGATGCAGCACAATAGCGTAAGTATTTCCCTTAGTTTTTGAGAACCAAGGTATCAATCCAGTAGGAGGTCACGTGCAAGTCCCTCATACCTGCAAAAAACGGTAGCAACTCGCAACCAACGCTTAGGGGTTGTCAATCCCTTCACGGTCACTTACGAGAGTGAGATCTAATAGAGATAATATTTTTGGTATTTTTGGTATAAAGATGCAAAGTGAAAAGTAAAATCAAAACAAGTAAAATAAAGTAATGGAGATTGATATGATGAGAATAGACCCGGGGGGCATAGGTTTCACTAGTGGCTTCTCTCAAGAGCATAGATATTCTACGGTGGGTGAACAAATTACTATTGAGCAATTAATAGAATTGAGCATAGTTATGAGGTTATCTAGGTATGATCATGTATATAGGCATCACGTCCGTGACAAGTAGACCGACTCTTGCCTGCATCTACTACTATTACTCCACTCATCGACCGCTATCCAGCATGCATCTAGAGTATTAAGTTAAAAACAGAGTAACGCCTTAAGCAAGATGACATGATGTAGAGGAATAAATTCATGCAATATGATAAATACCCCATCTTGTTATCCTCGATGGCAACAATACAATACGTGCCTTGCAACTCTTTTTGTCATTGAGTAAGGACACCGCAAGATTGAACCCAAAGCTAAGCACTTCTCCCATTGCAAGAACTACCAATCTAGTTGGCCAAACCAAACGGATAATTCGAAGAGACTTGCAAAGATAACTCAATCATACATAAAAGAATTTGGAGAAGATTCAAATATTATTCATAGATAAGTTGGATCATAAACCCACAATTCATCGGTCTCAACAAACACACCGCAAAAAGAAGATTACATCGAATAGATCTCCACGAGAGAGGGGGAGAACATTGTATTGAGATCCAAAAAGAGAGAAGAAGCCATCTAGCTACTAGCTATGGACCCGAAGGTCTGAAGTAAACTACTCACACTTCATCGGAAGGGCTATGGTGTCAATGTAGAAGCCCTCCGTGATGGATGCCCTCTCTGGTGGAGCTCCGAAACAGGCCCCAAGATGGGATCTCGTGGATACAGGAAGTTGCGGCGGTGGAATTAGGTTTTTTGGCTCCTGCTTTGGTCTAAGGGGGGTACGTAGGTATATATAGGAGGAAGGAGCACGTCGGTGGAGCTCCGAGGGGCCCACGAGGCAGGGGGGCGCGCCCAGGGGGGCGCCCTCCACCCTCGTGACCTCCCCGGAAA
Source organism: Triticum monococcum (assembly GCA_034509565.1). NCBI lineage: Eukaryota > Viridiplantae > Streptophyta > Magnoliopsida > Poales > Poaceae > Triticum > Triticum monococcum. The sequence goes on from CM067844.1 coordinate 40,028,123, forward strand.
CTTCTTGGAGTAGGGTCCAAGTCTCCTGGATCACGTTCGGTGAGAAGATCACGTTCCCGAAGGTTTCATTCCGTTTGGACTCCGTTTGATATTCTGTTTCCTCGAAATACTGAAATAGCCAAAAAAAAGCAATTCGGGGCGGTGCCTCCGGTTAATAGGTTAGTCCCCAAAATAATATAAAAGTGGAAAATAAAGCCCAATATAGTCCAAAATAGTAGATAAAGTAGCATGGAGCAATCAAAAATTATAGATACGTTGGAGACGTATCAGGCATCCCCAAGCTTAATTCCTGCTCGTCCTCGAGTAGGTAAATGATAAAAAGAGAATTTTTGATGCAGAGTGATACTTTGGCATAATTTCAATGTAAATCTTCTTAATCATGGTATGAATATTCAGATCCGAAAGGTTCAAGACAAAAGTTCATATTGACATAAAAATGATAATACTTCAAGCATACTAATTAAACAATTATGTCATCTCAAAATAACATGGCCAAAGGAAGTTCATCCCTACAAAATCATATAGTTAGGCTATGCTTCATTTTCGTCACACAAAGATGTTCCCAACTTCTATACCCCCGATGACAAGCCAAGCAATTGTTTCATACTCAAATAATTTCAAACTTTTTCAACCTTCACGCAATACATGAGCGCGAGCCATGGACATAGCACTATGGGTGGTATAGAATATGATGATGGGGATTGTGTGGAGAAGACAAAAAAGGAGAAAGTCTCACATCAACGAGGCTAATCAATGAGCTATGGAGATGCCCATCAATTGATGTTAATGCAAGGAGTAGGGATTGCCATGCAATGGATGCACTAGAGCTAAGAATGCTCAACAAAAGAAAACTAGTGGGTGTGCATCCAACTTGCTTGCTCATGAAGACCTAGGGCATTTTGAGGAAGCCCATCGTTGGAATATACAAGCCAAGTTCTATAATGAAAAATTCCCACTAGTATGAACAAGACAACTTATGAGACTCACTATATGAAATCATGGTGCTACTTTGAAGCACAATATATGAGACTCACTACATGAAGAACAAGGTGCTACTTTGAAGCACAAGTGTGGAAAAAGAGATAGTAGCATTTCCCTTTTTATTTTCTCTTTTTTGGGCCTTTCTTTTTTTTCTTTTTGGCCTTTTTCTCTTTTTTTGATTGGGCAATGCTCTAATAATGATGATCATCACACTTCTATTGATTACAACATAATGATTACAACTCGATACTAGAACAAGATATGACTCTATATGAATGCCTCCGGCGGTGTACCGGGATGGTGCAATGAATCAAGAGTGACATGTATGAAAGATAATGCATGGTGGCTTTGCCACAAATACGATGTCAACTACAAGATCATGCAATGGCAATATGACAAAAGTAAAGCATGTCATGATGATGATGATGATGGTGGTGGTGGAAGTTGCATGGCAATATATCTCGGAATGGCTATGGAAATGCCATGATAGGTAGGTATGGTGGCTGTTTTGAGGAAGATATAGGGAGTTTATGTGTGAAAGAGCGTATCATAACACGAGGTTTGGATGCACCGGCGAAGTTTGCACCAACTCTCAATGTGAGAAAGGGCAATGCACGGTACCGAAGAGGCTAGCAAATGGCGGAAAGGTAAAAGTGCGTATAATCCATGGACTCAACATTAGTCAAAAGAACTCATATACTTATTGCAAAAATTTAGAAGTCATCAAAAATCAAGTACTACGTGCATGCTCCTAGAGGGATAGATTGGTAGGAAAAGACCATCGCTCGTCCCCGACCGCCACTCATAAGGATGCACAAGCCAGGTACACTTCATGCTTCAAATTTGTTGCACAACTTTAACCATACGTGCATGCTACGGGACTATCTAACTTCAACACAAATATTTCTCAAATTCACAACTACTCAACTAGCACGACTATGATATTATCACCTCCATATCTCAAAACAATTATCAAGCATCAAACTTATCTTAGTATTCAACCCACTAAAAAGAAAGTTTCACATATCTTGAATACCAAGTATATTAACATTAAGCAAATTACCATGCTATTAACGACTCTCAAAATAATCTAAGTGAAGCATGAGAGATCAAGTTTCTTTAAAAAAAACCACCACCGTGCTCTAAAAGATCCAAGTGAAGCACTAGAGCAAAAATTATCACGCTCAAAAAGGTATAAGTGAAGCACATAGAGTAAACTATCAAGCTCAAAAGATATAAGTGAAGCACATAGAGTATTCTAACAAATTTCAATTCATACATGGCTCTCTCAAAAGGTGTGTACAGCAAGGATGATTGTGGTAGACTAACAAGCAAATACAAAAATAATACAAGATGCTCCAAGCAAAACACATATCATGTGGTGAATAAAAATATAGCTCCAAGTAAATTACCGATGGAAGTGGACAAAAGAGGGGATGCCTTCCGGGGCATCCCCAAGCTTTGACTTTTTGGTGTCCTTGGATTATCTTGGGGGTGCCATGGGCATCCCCAAGCTTAGGCTCTTTCCACTCCTTGTTCCATAATCCATCAAAAGAATTCACCCAAAACTTGAAAACCTCACAACACAAAACTCAATAGAAATCTCGTGAGCTCTGTTAGAGAAAGAAAACAAAAGACTACTTTAAGGTACTGTAGTGAACTTGTTCTTTATTTGTATTGGTGTTAAACCTACTGTATTCCAACTTCTCTATGGTTTATAAACTATTTTACTAGCCATAGATTCATCAAAATAAGCAAACAACACACGCAAAACAGAATCTGTCAAAAACAGAACAGTCTGTAGTAATCTGTTACTAACGCAAACTTCTGGAACCCAAAAAATTCTACCAAAATTAGACAACCTGGGCAATTTGTTTATTGATCAGCGGCAATTGGAATAACTATTTCATCACGTTATGGTGATTTTTGACAATTCTGGCACTGAGCGCAAAGATTCTGGAAATTACAGCAAGATCAAATAACTATCTTCCAAGAAGATCTAATAGGTTTAACTTGGCACAAACACTAATTAAGAGATAAAACCACATCTAAACAGAATCTAGATGGATTATTTATTCCTAAACATAACCAAAAACAAAAAAACACAAAATAAAATTGGGTTGCCCCCCAACAAGCGCTATTGTTTAACGCCCCTAGCTAGGCATAAAAGCAAGGATAGATCTAGGTATTGCCATCTTTGGTAGGCAATCCATAAGTGGCTCTCATGATAGATTCATATGGTAATTTTATTTTCTTTCTAGGAAAGTGTTCCATGCCCTTATTTAAGGGAAATTGGAATTTAATATTCCCTTCCTTCATATCAATAATTGCACCAATCGTTCTAAGGAAAGGTCTACCAAGAATAATAGGACATGAAGGATTGCAATCTATATCAAGAACGATAAAATCTAAGGGCATATAATTCTTATTTGCAACAATAAGAACATCATTAATTCTTCCCATAGGCTTTTTAATAGTGGAATCCACAAGATGCAAGTTTAGAGAGCAATCATCAAAGTCACGGAAATCTAACAAATCACACAAAGCTTTGGGGATAGTAGAGACACTAGCACCCAAATCACACAAAGCATGAAACTCATAGTTTTTAATTTTAATTTTAATTGCAGGTTCCCACTCATCATGGAGTTTTCTAGGGATAGAAACTTTCAACTCAAGCTTTTCTTCATAAGATTGCATTAAGGCGTCAACAATGTGTTCGGTAAAGGCCTTATTTGGACTATAACCATGAGGAGAATTTAACACGGATTGCAACAAGGAAATACAATCAATTAAAGAGCAATTTTCATAGTTAAATTCCTTGAGATCCAAAATAGTGGGTTTAGAAATATCTAGATTTTTATTTCTTTCAATCCCTTTTTATGAGGATCTAAAAACTCAAAATTCTTAGAACGCCTTCTAGGTAAGGGAAGATCATAATCAGATTCATCAAGATTCACATTGCAAAACAAAGATTTAATAGGGGACACATCAATAACTTTCATATCTTCATCTTGATTTTCATAGGATTTAGAAGAACACGCTTTAATAAAGGCATGTTGGGCCATCATGTCAAGCAAGCAAACTAACACACAAGCAAACAAAAGGCAAAGGGAAAGAGAGGGCGAATAAAACGGCAAGGGTGAAGCGGGGGAGAGGAAAACGAGAGGCAAATGGCAAATAATGTAATACGAGAGATAGAGATTGTGATGGGTACTTGGTATGTTGACTTTTGCGTAGGCTTCCCCGGCAACGGCGCCAGAAATGGCTCATTGACGGGAGAGTAAATCTTGACTTGACTTGGCGTAGGCCTCCCCGGCAACGGTGCTAGAAATCCTTCTTGCTACGTCTCGAGCTAGCGTTTGTTTTCCCCGAAGAGGAGGGGGTGATGCAGCACAGTAGCGTAAGTATTTCCCTCAGTTTTTGAGAACCAAGGTATCAATCCAGTAGGAGGTCACGCGCAAGTCCCTCGTACCTGCAAAAAACGGTAGCAACTCGCAACCAACGCTTAGGGGTTGTCAATCCCTTCACGGTCACTTATGAGAGTGAGATCTAATAGAGATAATATTTTTGGTATTTTTGGTATAAAGATGCAAAGTGAAAAGTAAAAGCAAAACAAGTAAAATAAAGTAATGGAGATTGATATGATGAGAATAGACCCGGGGGCCATAGGTTTCACTAGTGGCTTCTCTCAAGAGCATAGATATTCTATGGTGGGTGAACAAATTACTGTTGAGCAATTAATAGAATTGAGCATAGTTATGAGGTTATCTAGGTACTATCATGTATATAGGCATCACGTCCGTGACAAGTAGACCGACTCCTGCCTGCATCTACTACTATTACTCCACTCATCGACCGCTATCCAGCATGCATCTAGAGTATTAAGTTCAAAACAGAGTAACGCCTTAAGCAAGATGACATGATGTAGAGGAATAAATTCATGCAATATGATAAATACCCCATCTTGTTATCCTCGATGGCAACAATACAATACGTGCCTTGCAACTCTTTCTGTCATTGAGTAAGGACACCGCAAGATTGAACCCAAAGCTAAGCACTTCTCCCATTGCAAGAACTACCAATCTAGTTGGCCAAACCAAACGGATAATTCGAAGAGACTTGCAAAGATAACTCAATCATACATAAAAGAATTCGGAGAAGATTCAAATATTATTCATAGATAAGTTGGATCATAAACCCACAATTCATCGGTCTCAACAAACACACCGCAAAAAGAAGATTACATCGAATAGATCTCCACGAGAGAGGGGGAGAACATTGTATTGAGATCCAAAAAGAGAGAAGAAGCCATCTAGCTACTAGCTATGGACCCGAAGGTCTGAAGTAAACTACTCACACTTCATCGGAAGGGCTATGGTGTTGATGTAGAAGCCCTCTGTGCTGGATGCCCTCTCCGGCGGAGCTCCGGAACAGGCCCCAAGATGGGATCTCGTGGATACATGAAGTTGTGGCGGTGGAATTAGGTTTTTTGGCTCCTGCTTTGGTCTAATGGGGGTACGTAGGTATATATAGGAGGAAGGAGCACGTCGGTGGAGCTCCGAGGGGCCCACGAGGCAGGGGAGCACCCTCCACCATCGTGACCTCCCCGGAAACTTCTTGGAGTAGGGTCCAAGTCTCCTGGATCACGTTCGGTGAGAAGATCATGTTCCCGAAGGTTTCATTCCGTTTGGACTCCGTTTGATATTCTGTTTCCTCGAAATACTGAAATAGGCAAAAAAGCAGCAATTCTGGGCTGGGCCTCCAGTTAATAGGTTAGTCCCAAAAATAATATAAAAGTGGAAAATAAAGCCCAATATAGTCCAAAACAGTAGATAAAGTAGCATGGAGCAATCAAAAATTATAGATAAGTTGGAGACGTATCAATCTACTTTCCAATAGAGGAGCAGGTATAGTTACCTCATCAAGTTCCACTTTCCTCCCACTCACTTCTTTTGAGAGAAACTCCTTCTCTAGAAAGGATCCATTCTTAGCAACGAATGTCTTGCCTTTGGATCTGTGATAGAAGGTGTACCCAATAGTCTCCTTTGGGTATCCTATGAAGACACATTTCTCCGATTTGGGTTCGAGCATATCAGGTTGAAGCTTTTTCACATAAGCATCGCAGACCCTAACTTTCAGAAATGACAACTTTGGTTTCATGCCAAACCACAATTCATAAGGCGTCGTCTCAACAGATTGCGATGGTGCCCTATTTAATGTGAATGCGGCCGTCTCTAAAGCATAACCCCAAAATGATAGCGGTAAATCTGTAAGAGACATCATAGATCGCACCATATCTAGTAAACTACGATTACGACGTTTGGACACACCATTACACTATGGTGTTCCGGGTGGCGTGAGTTGCAAAACTATTCCGCATTGTTTCAAATGTAGACCAAACTCGTAACTCAAATATTCTCCTCCACGATCAGATCATAGAAACTTTATTTTCTTGTTACGATGATTTTGAACTTCACTCTGAAATTCTTTGAACTTTTCAAATGTTTCAGACTTATGCTTCATTAAGTAGATATACCCATATCTTCTTAAATCATCTATGGAGGTGAGAAAATAACGATATCCGCCACGAGCCTCAAAATTCATCGGACCACATACATCTGTATGTATGATTTCCAACAAATCTGTTGCTCTCTCCATAGTTTTGGAGAATGACATTTTAGTCATCTTGCCCATGAGGCACGGTTCGCAAGTACCAAGTGATTCATAATCAAGTGGTTCCAAAAGTCCATCAGTATGGAGTTTCTTCATGCACTTTACACTGATATGACCTAATCGGCAATGCCACAAATAAGTTGCACCATCATTATCAACTCTGCATCTTTTGGTTTCAACATTATGAATATGTGTATCACTACTATCGAGATTCATCAAAAATAGACCACTCTTCAAGGGTGTTTGGCCATAAAAGATATTACTTATATAAATAGAACAACCATTATTCTCTGATTTAAATGAATAACAGTCTCGCATCAAACAAGATCCAGATATAATGTTCATGCTTAACGCTAGCACCAAATAACAATTATTTAGGTCTAATACTAATCCCGAAGGTAGATGTAGAGGTAGCGTGCCGACCGCGATCACATCGACTTTGGAACCATTTCCCACGTGCATCGTCACCTCATCCTTTGCCAATGTTTGCTTAATCCGTAGTTCCTGTTTCGAGTTGCAAATATTAGCAACAGAACCAGTATCAAATACCCAGGTGCTACAGCGAGCTCTAGTAAGGTACACATCAATAACATGTATATCACATACACTGTTCAAGATATCTTCTGATATTCCGATAAATCGGTCGATTTATCGCTTATCGTTGTCTGGCCGATAAGATAAATCGGCCGATAAATCAGCCGATATGGCGATAAATCGGCCGATATGCCGATAAGCTTGCCGATTTACCCTTATCATGGGTCGACCGATAAGTTCCCGATAAGCGATATCCCCAACATTGATCACATATACTTTTGTTCACCTTGCCATCCTTCTTATCCGCCAAATACTTGGGGCAGTTCCGCTTCCAGTGACCAGTCTGCTTGCAGTAGAAACACTCAGTTTCAGGTTTAGGTCCATTCTTGGGTTTCTTCTCCTGAGCAGCAACTTGCTTGCTGTTCTTCTTGAAGTTCCCCTTCTTCTTCCCTTTGCCCTTCTTGAAACTGGTGGTCTTACTGACCATCAACACTTGATGCTCCTTCTTGATTTCTACCTCCGCAGCCTTTAGCATTGCGAAGAGCTCGGGAATTGTCTTATCCATCCCTTGCATATTATAGTTCATCACGAAGCTCTTGTAGCTTGGTGGAAGTGATTGGAGAATTCTGTCAATGACGCTATCATCCAGAAGATTAACTCCTAGTTGAATCAAGTGATTGCAGTACCCAGACATCTTGAGTATATGCTCACTGACAGAACTAATTCTCCTCCATCTTGCAGCTATAGAACTTATTGGAGACTTCATATCTCTCAATCCGGGCATTCTTTTGAAATATTAACTTCAACTCCTAGAACATCTCATATGCTCCATGACATTCAAAACGGCGTTGAAGTCCCGGTTCTAAGCCGTAAAGCATGGCACACTGAACTATCGAGTAGTCATCAACACGTGACTGCCAGGCATTCACAATATCTGCAGTTGCTGGCGCAGGTGGTACACCTAATGGTGCTTCCAGGACGTAACTCTTCTATGCAGCAATGAGGATAATCCTCAAGTTATGGACCCAGTCCGTGTAATTGCTACCATCATCTTTCAACTTTGCTTTCTCAAGGAACGCATTAAAATTCAACGGAACAACAGCAAGGGCCATCTATCTACAATCAAACATAGACAAGCAAGATACTCTTAGGTACTAAGTTCATGATAAATTTAAGTTCAATTAATCATATTACTTAAGAATCCCCACTTAGAAACAAATCCCTCTAATCTTTTAAGTGATCACGTGATCCAAATCAACTAAACCATAACCGATCATCATGTGAAAATGGAGTAGTTTTCAATGGTGAACATCACTATGTTGATCATATCTACTATATGATTCACGCTCGGCCTTTCGGTCTCAGTGTTCCGAGGCCATATCTGCATATGCTAGGCTCATCAAGTTTAACCTGAGTATTCTGCGTGTGCAAAACTGGCTTGCACCCGTTGTAGATGGACGTAGAGCTTATCACACCCGATCATCATGTGGTGTCTGGGCACGACGAACTTTGGCAACGGTGCATACTCAGGGAGAACACTTTTTATCATGAATTTTAGTGAGAGATCATCTTATAATGCTACCGTCAATCAAAGCAAGATAAGATGCATAAAAGATAAACATCACATGCAATCAATATAAGTGATATGATATGGCCATCATCTTGTGTTTGTGATCTCCATCTCCGAAGCACCGTCATGATCACCATCGTCACCGGCGCGACACCTTGATCTCCATCATAGCATCGTTGTCATATCGCCGATCTTATGCTTCTACGACTATCGCTACTGCTTAGTGATAAAGTAAAGCATTACAGGGCGATTGCATTGCATACAATAAAGCGACAACCATATGGCTCCCGCCAGTTGCCGATAACTCGGTTACAAAACATTATCATCTCATACAATAAAATTTAGCACCATGTCTCGACCATATCACATCACAACATGCCTTGTAAAAACAAGTTAGACGTCCTCTACTTTGTTATTGCAAGTTTTACGTGGCTGCTATGGGCTTAGCAAGAACCGTTCTTACCTACACATCAAAACCACAACGATAGTTTGTCAAGTTGGTGTTGTTTTAACCTTCGCAAGGACCGGGCGTAGCCACACTCGGTTCAACTAAAGTTGGAGAAACTGACACCCGCCAGCCACCTATGTGCAAAGCACGTTGGTAGAACCAGTCTCGCGTAAGCGTACGCGTAATGTCGGTCCGGGCCGCTTCATCCAACAATACCGCCGAACCAAAGTATGACATGCTGGTAAGCAGTATGACTTATATCGCCCACAACTCACTTGTGTTCTACTCGTGCTTATGACATCTACGCATAAAACCTGGCTCGGATGCCACTGTTGGGGAACATAGTAATTTCAAAAAAATTCCTACGCACACGTAAGATCATGGTGATGCATAGCAACGAGAGGGGAGAGTGTTGTCCACGTACCCTCATAGACCGAAAGCGGAAGCGTTAGCACAACGCGGTTGATGTAGTCGTACGTCTTCACGATCCGACCGATCAAGTACCGAACGTACGACACCTCCGAGTTCAGCACATGTTCAGCCCGATGACGTCCCTCGAACTCCGATCCAGCCGAGTGTTGAGGGAGAGTTTCATCAGCACGACGGCGTGGTGACGATGTTGATGTTCTACGGACGTAGGGCTTCGCCTAAGCACCACTACAGTAATATCGAGGTGGACTATGGTGGAGGGGTCCCCGCACATGGCTAAAATATCAAACGATCAATTGTTGTGTCTATGGGGTGCCCCATGCCCCCGTATATAAAGGAGCAAGGGGGGGGGGGTGTGGCCGGCCAGGGAGGAGGCGCGCCAGGAGGAGTCCTACTCCTACCGGGAGTAGGACTCCCTCCCCTTTCCTAGTTGGATTAGGACTTGGGAGGGGGAAAGAGTGGAGGAGAAGAAGGAAGGGGGGCGCCGCCCCCTCTCCTTGTCCTATTCAGACTGGGGGGAGGGGCGCGCGGCCCAGCCCTAGCCGCCTCTCCTCTCTTCCACCTAGGCCCACTAAGGCCCATTAAGTCCCCGGGGGGTTCCGGTAACTTCCCGGTACTCCGGTAAAATCCCGATTTCACCCGGAACACTTCCGATATCCAAACATAGGCTTCCAATGTATGAATCTTCATGTCTCGACCATTTCGAGACTCCTCGTCATGTCCGTGATCACATCCGGAACTCCGAACAATCTTCGGTACATCAAAACATATAAACTCATAATATAACTGTCATCGAAACGTTAAGCGTGTAGACCCTACGGGTTCGAGAACTATGTAGACATGACCGAGACACGTCTCTGGTCAATAACCAATAGCGGAACCTGGATGCTCATATTGGCTAACACATATTCTACGAAGATCTCTTATCGGTCAAACCGCATAACATCATACATTGTTCCCTTTGTCATCGGTATGTTACTTGCCCGAGATTCGATCATCGGTATCTCAATACCTAGTTCAATCTCGTTACCGGCAAGTCTCTTTACTTGTTCTGTAATACATCATCCCGCAACTAACTCATTAGTTGCAATGATTGCAAGACTTAAGTGATGTGCATTACCGAGAGGGCCCAGAGATACCTCTCCGACAATCGGAGTGACAAATCCTAATCTTGAAATACGCCAATCCAACAAGTACCTTTGGAGACACCTGTAGAGCACCTTTATAATCACCCAGTTACGTTGTGACGTTTGGTAGCACACAAAGTGTTCCTCCGGTAAACGGGAGTTGCATAATCTCATAGTCATAGGAACATGTGTAAGTCATGAAGAAAGCAATAGCAACATACTAAACGATCGGGTGCTAAGCTAACGGAATGGGTCAGGTCAATCACATCATTCTCCTAATGATGTGAGCCCGTTAATCAAATGACAACTCATGTCTATGGTTAGGAAACATAACCATCTTTGATCAACAAGCTAGTCAAGTAGAGGCATACTAGTGACAATCTGTTTGTCTATGTATTCACACATGTATTATGTTTCCGGTTAATACAATTATAGCATGAATAATAAACATTTATCATGATATAAGGAAATAAATAATAACTTTATTATTGCCTCTAGGCCATATTTCCTTCAGGCTTTGCCTTAGGTGGCGACGGCCACCTCCATCTGTGGCGTGGCCCTTGATGCCGGCGTGATGCCGGTGAAGTCGAACTCGCCCAGGAGCTTGCTGTCCATTGCCATCTCATGTCCACCTTGCAACATACGAATACCCACTTGCATCTGGTTGTCAGCATCACTTCGGAACACATGTGGGTGAGAACATACATAGCTTAATATGTTGCCAAAATAATATGGATATTGCAAGAAAGCTAATGCATATCAGTTGAACAAATAATTGAAAGCTCAATTGCAGAATAACAAATGATCATCATGACAATAACAGAGGAGTCACCACCATCTAGCAACGACTCGACCCAAAGCCATTACATAAACATCTGAAGACAACAATAGCAAACTAAGGAAGATCAGTGATGTGCCACCAACATAAAGAAAAGAACGTGCAACACCATATATAACTGGTGGAGCAACCAACATCATAGTAGTTCAGAACCATGTTATACTAGTTCAGGATTAGATGGGACAAATACATTACTCAGGCATGCAACAAAAAAGGCACACATTTACAACTTTGCTACCAGCGAAAAGTAGGGCTGCTACTATTAGTTCCTTGCATCAACTTTGGCCATTAGGTTATACTACATCCCACGTATAAGAAAGATAAGATACCTACAGCAAACCAGACCCACTCGTAGTAGAACACAAACAACAAAAGAATCCGATATGTAATGTTGTGGTTTACATGCCTATATGCAAAGAAGGTAAATGCAAGCTAGCATTTCATACAATAGTATACGACTACAAGTATAATCTAAGCTACCATCCTAAGTAAACAACATCAATTTCCAAATTCTGGCATAAACAAGAGATAATAACTAACATCCAATCAATCAGAGCCTAACCATCTCAACAAACAAAAGCCATGAACATGTCAACATAGGCACTGACCACCACCACAGACCACAGCCACTATATCTCATCGACTCGATGGCTGGAACAGAGCACTATGGCCATAGCTCGAAGGCTAGGTCCCAGATTAGACAAATAAAGAAGGAGAGAACGGGGACTCACCTAAATAGTCATAGCCAAGGTAGTCAGTCCAGATCATCACAACGTGTATAAACTGCTAGATGGTATCGATGTTGAGCCTCTTCAGCTTGACAACCAGCTGCAAGTGACCCTAACAACCCTGGCTTGTCAGAAGCAGTTGGGAACACCTGCAGCTGAGAACATACATAGCTTAGTATGGTGCCAAAACAATATGGACATAGCAAGCAAGTTAATATAGATCAATTGAAAAAATATGCAAAGTTCAATTGCAGAATAACAAACAATCATGATTATAGTAGAGGATTCATCACATCATCCAATGACTCAACAGAAATATCGCAAGTAAATGAAAAGATTGTGCACCACCACATATGAGCATGAGATGATAGCAAACAGAGGAAGATCAGTGATATGACACCAACAAAATGAAAAGAACATGCAACACCGTATTTAACTGGAGCAGCAACCTACATGATAGTATTACCTTCGTCCCAAATTAGCTGTCTTAGATTTGTCTAGATATGGATGTATCTAACACAAAAACATGTGTAGATACATTTGTATCAAGACTAATCTAAGACAATTAATTCGGGACAGAGGGAGTTCTTCATAACATTTATCATAATAGTTTAGGATTAGATAGGACATTTGCCAAAACAAAACACACACATAACAATAAGGCAAAAGCTCACGGGGATTCACCGTCATTTGCAACGTCTAAAAACATGGAAGTGAAGACAACAAAGTATGGGGATATTAACAAGGCTCGGACATCCAAGGAAGGAATCAGCAGCACTAGCTCTCAAGCTTGGCTAGGCGAAAGCTCTTAGGCGGCATCTGCGAATGTTTTGAGAAACAAGCCTTAAATTTATCAATTGTCGCCATAACATATCCCACAATTGATCAAATCATATTGACTACAACTGGGTTAGCTACTCGTTAACAAAAAGGTAGTCCCAATAACCAGCTTTGTAAACCGACCAAAATACTATGTCAGGTTCCTATCAACAAGATAAAAGAACAAGATAAAATAACCCCTCAGAGACCAGGTTAAAATCACACACACAGCTGATCCAAACCAGGTGCAAATGGAGATTCCAGCCCAGACCAAACCACAAAGGTTATGGCCGAAGGAGGAAACTTGCAGTGGAGAGAAGCAGTTGTTGCTATCAGTGTCATACAACACTTTCTATGGTCTTAGAATCTTCACTGGGATAATCTAAGATGAACGAAACAAAGAATAGAAAAATTGTAGAGGAGCTGAAGATATTGGTTTTAAGCCTCAGAAAGCCGCAAAAATATCGTCATTGGTTATCTGACGGTAATTCCAACATAAAGCTAATCATCCTGGGCTTCAATTGCATTACAGATCTCTACTGTAAAAAAAGATTAAGCAGGAACTAAAAAACTAAAAAATGTCAAAAGAAAGCAAGGTATAGCATCAGAATATAAATGACTTCTCATTCACTAGGTCAGAAGGTGTCCTAAGATTGTTTCAAGGTTCCATCCCATGATACTGACAAAATCAAGAAGAAACAAAACAATTGAAAAACTGATCTCTAATGGATTCAGATGTAAAGATGACATCACACGGGCGGCTCATGCTACCCCTCGGATCAAGTGTTGGATTATGCATCAGTAACTCCTCACGATCCAAACAGATCATCAACATTGGACGGCAAGAATAACAGCTAAAAAATATTGAAGAAATATATAGTTGCTCAGTTGTGGCAATGTTTAAGTTGTTCGATTCTGCCAGCAATGTCGTCAATGCTTTCAGAAGAGGGATCTTGTTATCCTCATCGCAACTACGTTCTCCACAGCAAACAAACTACACAAAAAGAGTCAGGAGAGAACAATGAACGGGAGATTAAAAATATAGGGTATCAGATGGCTTGGTTCAGCCAGATAATCAGCATACAAATCAACTCCTGGGAGAAAACCTGTGATTTGGTATATGTTGAGCTTGAATATTTGCAAATTATCACTGCCATCACCCAAGGAAATGCTCCCTCCGATCCAAAATAGGTGTCATAGTTTTGAACTAAGGTTGAACTAACCTTAGTTCGAAACTGTGACACGTATTATGGATCAAAGGGAGTAGAAAATAAGATCAAACTAACTGTTCAAAATTTCATCTATGGAGTCAGATTCAAAATTATGTCAATCAACACAGATCCACCTAAGCGGACCCTAAGACTGGGGGGGGGGGACAAATTTAAAATCATGTCCTCAAACTGGTTTGCAGAATCATTGGAAACATCAAAGTGATTATTTGTCCAATCAAAATAGATTAACTGAGTATGGTATGATTTCTCGTATGCAGTAACTAAAACTAAATATGAAAGCTAAAGGTCATCAGCTAGGAGAAAAGGACTATTTTCTTCAAGTAATCACAGTTTGGTCATTTGAACTATGCATTTGTGATCATCAGCCTACCTCAGACAAGTTACACTAGTACAAAATCATATGATTGTCTATTAGAATAGCTTGATCATAGTCCAAACAACATAACTAATTAACATGTCAAACAAACAATATGGTATGTAAGAGGGCTTAGAATGTGGGTGGTGATATAACAGGATTAACATCAAATTCATGACATATGTACTAAGAGGCCAAGATTAACATCAAATTCATCAAATTGAGTGTATACAGGGTGATCGTCATCAGCATGCAGAGAGAGTACTTGAGTAGAGTAAACATTACCTAAGGTTAATGTGCACCATAGCATTGATCTTAAACAGAACAAGGGCATAGTATTAAGAACCTATATACCAGAAAACATATTAAGAATGAGGGGAGTGGTCTAGTATTTTAATTATCAATTTTATTTTTGCCCTACACATACACATGATTCATAGCAAACACTACACAGATAACACTAGAGGACTTTTCCTTGCACTAAAGCACGTCACAAAAATACAGATGGCTGATTCCAAGAGATGGATAGAGCTTGTTATATCAATACACAACAGCACTACACCAATAGGTGAGCATTTTGTTCAATTTAACAAGTCAAAATCCTAGCATATGTAAGGAGCATATCAAAATTAAACAAGAACCATTGCCAGACCATGTCATGGTTATCACTACTGGTGGGAAATTAGGAAAAAGAGATGCCAAACAATACCAACTTCTCCTATGCAGGGGCAGATTTATAAAAAGTTAGCTAGTTCAAGTACAAATAGATAAGGCCCAACTTATATCAGTGAGCTAGCATTGAGCAACGGTGGCAGCAAATAGAAGTAAAAATGTTTATACAACAGTGCTACCAAAAATACATACGTTGGATCTGGGATGCACCGAGCAATGATGGCAAATGAAGCGAGAAAAGGCAAGGGAAAGGAAGACTCGCCAAAAACTCTGCAAGATCCCTCTCATCAGTATCATCATAAGTCTCCTGTTACAAAACAGTGAGCAAAAAGGTTATACAACATTGCAAAGGGAAATACAGACGCCAGATGAGGGATGCATCAAGCAAAGTTGGAGTAGAGAGCGAGAAAAGGCAAGTGAAAGGAAGAATCACCATGCACTGTTAAAGAGGCATCTCACTGGCAACACCTCATACACTCGGATATTTGCCAATCGCCAAGCTCTACGAGTTCAGCAATCGTGGTGCTGTCTAGTTTCTCAAGCATGTCCATGGCCTTCATGTAGCACTTCTTCTATTCGGTCATTCGCCGACGTGGCTCTTGAGCATTTCGAGTTGCCTAGGCCTGCAACAACCATGACTTACAGGTTGTTCTTTTCCCCATTAGCAACGATCCCTGTAACATTCAAAGAACAGGGTTAGGTGTTTCTCTAATGAGCACAAAACATGACAGGAAAAAGATGATAACAAAGTAAGTAAGAAGAGGTTCATGGATCTTCACATTGTACAACAGTCTAACAAGGACCCATGGGTTGGAATTAACCAAAATACTTCTACAATAGTCTAACAAGGACCAAGCTTCAGTTGAAGCTTTAGCATTTAGCTCTCAACTTAACTTGAGACCTATAAATCATTGCCATATCGCAAATATATACAACCTCTCAAAGCAACAATCTTTAGCCAATTGAAACGTCACTAGCTACTTAGAAGAAAATGTCATAGTTTAGTAAAGATTAAATCCAGTTAAGCATAATCTTAACATGATCGAAGCATAAGAAAAATACCTCTCGCATACAAAATGGAGCAGAAAAAAGGTATGCTGCAGTTAGATGCATCAGATTGACAGAGAGGAAAAATGATCTCACCTGTACACCGAGCTGCCCGACTCGGATGGGGGCGATGCGAACATGGTGGAGGAAGCAGTGGCCATTCCTCCTGTCCCAGTGCATGGTTGTGGAGGTGGGCTTTGTCTTGGGAGGCAGCGGCCACCACTCTCTGTGGCATGGCCCTGGGTGCTGGCGGGATGCCAATGAGGTCAAACTCGCCCAGGAGCTTGCTGTCCGTTGTCATCTCACATTCAACTTGCAACACACGGATACCCACTTGCATCTGGTTGTCAGCAGTAGTTGGAACAACTGCAGGTGAGAACATGCATAGCTTAATATGTTGCCAAAATAATATGGACACAACAAGAAAGCTGATACAGATCAGTTGAACAAATAATCCAAAGTTCAATTACAGAATAACAAACAAGCATCATGACTATAACAGAGGAGTCACCACCATCTAAGAATGACTCGACACAAAGCCAGCACATAAACATCTCAAGTAAGGCAACGATAGCAAACAGAGGAAGATTAATGATGTGCCACCAACAAAATGAAAAGAACATGCAACACCGTATATAATTGGTGGAGCAACCAACATCATAGTACTTTAGAACTGTTGTTATACTAGTTCAGGATTAGATAGGACAAATACATTACTCAAGCATGCAATAGAGAAGGCACACATTTACAACATTGTTACTATTAGTTCCTTGCATCAACTTTGGCCATCAGGTTATACATCCCACCTATAAGAAAGATAAGGTACCTACAGAAAACCAGACCCACTTGTCGCAGATCACAAACAACAAAAGAATGAGATATGTAAGGTTGTCGTTTACATGCATTTATGCAAAGAAGGTAAATTCAAGCTAGCATTTCATACAACAGTCCACTACTACAAGTATAATCTAAGCTACCATCCCAAGTAAATAGCAGCAATTTCCAAATTCTGGCATAAACAACATATAATAATGACTACAAGTATAATCTAAGCTATCATCCTAAGTAAACAACAACAATTTCCAAATTCCGGCATAAACAACATATAATAACCAAAATCCAGTTAATCAGAGCCTACCATCCACAAACCAAAGACATGACCATTAACTAAACCTGAACATGTCAACATAGGCACTGACCACCACCACAGACCACAACCAATATATCTCATCGACTCGATGGCTGGAATAGAGCATTATGTCCATAGCTCGAAGGCTATGACCCTGGATTAATTTTGGACAGTGACAATGAGATTGGCAATGGTGATGATGACTTGTATGCAGATATGTAGATGAGGATGAACCAGAACAGAAACAGGAGAATAAATCAAATGAGAGAGGAAAGCAAAAAGGAAATCAAGTCCAAAGTAAAGCTCAAGAGAAAGGAAAATAGAAGTATAATTCAGATGAAGACTTGTCTGAAGGTGAAGGTTTGCGGGCACCTGATTCAGATGGTGAAGAGTTGCACTTGAAGTTCAACACTTTTAGACCAGAGGATCTACACAGGCCAAAATTCCATGTAGGCCAAGTCTTTGAGAGTGTAGAACTACTGAGGGCAACAATTACAGAGTACTTTTGCCAGAATAGAGTTGATATCAAGCTGCCTGTCAAAGATAGGAAAAGACTTAAAGCAAAGTGTGGTGATGATTGCACATGGTATTTGTGGGCATCATATGACAAGAGAACCAAGGCATTCATGGTGAAGAGATATGTGCATGAGCACACATGCAGCAAGAAGTGGAAGATTAGGGCTTTCACATCTAAATTCTTAGTACTCAAGTACTTAGAGAGCTTTAGGGCTGATCAAGATATGAACTTGATGAATTTCTCTAGGGTTGTTCAGAAGGAATGGCACATGAAACCTGGTAGGATGAGGCTCTAGAGGGCAAGGAGAATGGCTATGAAAATAATTTATGGTGATGAAGAAGGGCAGTATAAGCTTCTTTGGAATTATGCACATGAGGTTAGGAGAAGCAACCCTGGCTCATCTTTCTATGTGTCCCTTGATAATGGAAGGTTCAGTAAGTTGTACATGTGCCTAGATGCATGCAAAAGAGGATTTATAGAAGGTTGCAGACCTGTCATCTTTCTTGATGGTTGTCACATTAACACTTGATACAGAGATCAACTGCTTGCAGCTGTTGGGGTAGATCCAAATAACTGCATTTTTCCAACTGCAATAGTTGTGGTTGAAGTTGAGGACACTCCTAACTGGGCATGGTTTCTTGACACACTTAAAAGAGATCTAGGCATCATAAACACTAAACCTTGGACAATCATGTCAGATAAACAAAAGGGGCTCATCAATGCAGTTGAAGAATTGTTCCCTGAGTCAGAACACAGATTTTGTGTTAGGCACATGTGGCAGAACTTTCAGCAGTCTTTCAAGGGTGATATCTTGAAGAATCAATTGTGGAAGATAGCTAGAAGCAACACAGTGCAGCTATATGAGCAGAGCATGCAGGAAATGAAGATTCTTAATGAAGATGCCCACAACTGGCTGCATGAGTTAGAGCCTGAAACTTGGGTCAAAGCTTTCCACAGTGACTTGCCAAAATGTGATATTTGTCTTAACAACATCTGTAAAGTATTCAGCAGGTAAAACGATCTTCTTTGATCAACATTTGTGATGTACCTGTGATATAGTAGTGCTTGCTGCAACCTAATGTGATCAACATGTTCAATGCAGGTTCATTTTTGAGGCTAGGGAGCTGCCAATCCTTACCATGGTTGATAGGATTTATATGCATCTCATGACAAGGCATTACAACAAGCAAATGGAGTCAGACAAATGTCCAGGTGATATATGCCCAAAGATCAGGAAGAAGGTTGAGAAGGAAACAACATTTGCAAAGACCTGCTATGTGGAGGGATCAGGAGATGGTCTTTTTCTAGTAGGTGATAGAGGGCATGACTACATAGTGGACATGCATAAGAAAACATGCACCTGTAGAAGGATACAGAAAGGAGGGGTTCCATGTTCTCATGTCATTGCCTGCTGCAGGAATGACATAATTGATCTACTTACCATGGTTGACCCTTGCTACTCAAAGGAGATGTTCAAAAAGGCATATGGAAACATTATATATCCTTGCAAAGATAGGAGAGAGTGGGAGGACTTACATGGGCCCCAATTGAGCCACCGTTGTATCAAAAGCATGTGGGTAGGCCATGTACTACAAGGAGGCAAGCACCTAGAGAGGTTGATCATAGAAGGGGAGGGAATAAAATAACAAGGCATGGTGTCATCATGCACCGTTCTTACTGTGGTGAGGCAGATCACAACAAGAAGGGCTGCAAATACTTGAAGGTTGGACTGCCACCACCAAGTGCTGCAAGTGTGCCCCCTCCTGAACAAGGTGCTGGAAATGTGCCACCTCCAGAACAAGGTGATGCTGCACAAACAACTACATCAACTGAAGCAGATCCAGTTTTAACACAGGTAACACTATGTTCTTAGGCACTTGTATTCTCTCATGTTTTGGAAATTATGTAACACAAACTATTCCTGATGAGCAGAACCATGAAGAAGCTTCAGGTACATATGATAATCTCATGGTGGACAACATGATTGCCCCGGTAATATAATTTCTGAATTTCATCATGGACAAGCAGTGCCTACTTCTGTATGAATTGTATTGATCCCACAGTTGTCACTTGTGTATTTTTTGCAGATGCCAACACCAAGAGTTGTGGAATAGATGCCACTACCTAGTTCTGCTTTCCTCAGTCCTGCACAAGTGTTGCTCAACCAGTCTGCTAGACAAGGAAGCCAAGCAAGTTTCAGTACCATCAGGCCATGTGAGTTGGCACAGAAGTTGGGGCCATGAAGAACCAGAGAGATAGAGAACTAAAGGAGAGGAAGCAGGCCATTCTACAATCTAGAAGAGAAGAGGAGTTGAGGAGAGCTGAAGAGGCAGCAAGAAGGAAACATTAAGTGGCACAGAAGAGCTGAAGAGGCAGTAAGAAGGAAACATGAAGTGGCACAAAAGAAAGCTGAACTTGCAGAAAGAAGAAGATTGGCTGCATTGCAAACAGTTGCCAAAAAGAAAGAAGAAGCAGAGCTAAACAAGAGAGTTCAAGCTAAGACCAGACAGATTATTCAAGATACAATGAAAACAATAGCTGTTGAGAAAAAGGCAAGGCTAGAAGCAGAGAAAAGAGCTGCTGCTGAGAAGAAGGAGGAAGAGAAGAGACTACAGAGGGAAGCAGCTGCCGCTAAAAGAGAAGAAGAGAAGATAATTGCTGCTGCAAAAAGAGAATAGGAGAAGAAGCTTGCTGCTGCCAAAAGAGAAGAGGAGAAGAAGCTTGTTGCTGCCAGAAGAGAAGACGAGAAGATTTTAGCTGCTGCAAAAAGAGAGGAGGAGAGGAAGCTTGCTGCTGCCAAAAGGAAAGCTGACAAAAAGGCTTGCTACTGCTCAAGAGAGGATGAAGGCTGCTGCACAAAAAGGAAGGGAGCAATCCATGGCTGCTGCAAAAAGAAAGTCAAGCTTCTTGGACAACCAATATGATCTTCCAAATGAGGCTCCCAAATCTTCTATATTTGATATCTTTAAGTAGTTTGTAGTAGATGAGTGTTTGGTACCTAGATGATCATTTTACCTGTGTTGTTGAAATGATCATCTATGGTAATAATTTGCTCATTTTGGTTATGTTGATGCATAGTGACTACAACAATCTCCTGTAAGAAACATGGCTACTTTGTTTTCTATCTAGATGATGGGCAAGACTTATTTGGTTATCATGTCAGTTTGGTTATCCAGTGTCAAGTTTTGATGCAACTGTACTTGTGGATGCAAATTTCCATGTCACTTTGGCATTATACTTGTCAAGTTTTGATTCAATTGTACTGATGGATGCATATTTGGTCATTTTGGTATGTCTGTCAAGTTTGCCATTTGTGCTGAATCACTGCCTTACATAAAAAAACCAAAACAATGCCATAGCACCCAGAATGACAAAACCAAAACAATGCCAATTGTGCTGAATCACTGCCTTATCTAGTGATCCATTTTGATCAATTTAGGCCAGCAATGCCTTTCAATAAGACGAAACAATGATCACACACCGAGAATGATATAAGAACAACATATTCATCATAGATAACACAGGGTTCACCATAGCATTGTCACTTCAAGTTTGACACCATTACATCAGACTAAACCAAAATAAACATGGTTCAACATAGCATTTTCCAATGCTGACAGCATTACATGACACATAACCGGAATAACTAGGACTGCCAACACATTAACTAGGACTGCCACCACTTCAGACTCCCAAAATGAACCTGGCATCACCAATGCAGCATCTTCATCTTCAACATCTTCACTTCTTCACCATGAATACCACCAATGCAGCAAGGCCTAACATCACAACAACTGCAAGCAGCAACTTCATGAACATCACCAGCTCTGTCCCAAGCTTCAGCAGTGTAGCAGCTTGCTGCCTGATCATGACATTGCCACTCATGAAATTGGCACTCTCTCTCTTCACAAACTTCTTGGTCCAGCTTGTTGATCCATTCATGTAGGTAAGCTCTTGTGCTTTCAGAAGTTCCTCCATGCATTCCTTAGCCGCACCAATAGCATCCACAGTGGCATCACCGACCAGATACTGATTCTCAATGAGGTACTCCACGTACTCCAATTTCCAACAGCAGAACTCACAACTCACCTATCCCAAAAAGACAAGCCAAGATCAAAAACACCAATCTTTGGATCTATCCCCATGAAAAGCATATGAAATCGAAGCACTAACCCCATGATTTTTGGCACTTGTAGAAGACCCAGCCGTCGTGCTTCCAGTGGTGGAGATGTACATGCGCACTGTGGGAGTCCTGGATTAGGGGATGTCCGGATGGCAGGACTATACCTTCAGCCGGACTCCTGGACAATGAAGATACAAGATTGAAGACTTCGTCCCGTGTCCGGAAGGGACTTTCCTTGGCGTGGAAGGCGAGCTTGGCGATACGGATATGTAGATCTCCTACCATTGTAACTGACTCTATGTAACCCTAACCCTATCCGGTGTCTATATAAACCGGAGGGTTTTAGTCCGTAGGACAACACATTCATACACAACAATCATACCATAGGCTAGCTTCTAGGGTTTAGCCTCTCTGATCTCGTGGTAGATCTACTCTTGTACTACCTATATCATCAATATTAATCAAGCAGGATGTAGGGTTTTACCTCCATCAAGAGGGCCCGAACCTGGGTAAAACTTCGTGTCCCTTGCCTAATGTTACGATCCGGCCAAGACGCATAGTTCGGGACCCCCTACCCGAGATCCACCAGTTTTGACACCGACATTGGTGCTTTCATTGAGAGTTCCTCGGTGTCGTCGCCGTCAGGCTTGATGGCTCCTACTATTACCAATAGCGATGCAGTCCAGGGTGAGACCTCCCCCCCGGACAGATCTTCCTCTGCGGCGGCTTCGCACTGCAGGCCAATTCACTTGGCCGTCTGGAGTAGATCGAAAGCTATGCCCCTGGCCGTCAGGTCAGATTTGGAAGTTTAAACTACACGGAAGACATCCGCGGGGACTTGATCTTCAACGGATTCGAGCCACTGCCGAGCGCGCTGCACTGTCACGACGAGCATGATCTAGCTCTGCCGCCGAACAGTGCCCTAGAGGCCGCACCCGCATCGGCTTTGACCCTTAATTCGGAGCCAACAGCGCCGATCGAGGATGGGTGGTTGGACGCCGCCTCAGGGGCTGCGATCCCAACGGCGATCGAGCCGAACACCAGCCCCGTACTCCACGAGACTCGTGACTCCAAGGAGCTGGACTCCTCTCCGGACTCCGAACCCTCTGCGCCCCTGCCGATCGAATCCGATTGGGCGCCGATCATGGAGTTTACTGCCGCGGACATCTTTCAGCACTCGCCATTAGGCGATATTCTGAAGACACTGAAGTCTCTCTCTTTATCAGGAGAGCCCTGGCCGGACTACGGTCAGCAAGGTCGGGGTACGGATAATGAAGAAATTCAAATCCCACCCACCACCCACTTTGTAGCCACTGTCGACGATTTAACCGATATGCTCGACTTCGACTCTGAAGATATCGACGCTATGGACGCCGACACAGAAGACGATGAAGAACCAGCGCCTATTGAGCCCTGGAAAGCCACCTCATCATATGACGTATACAAGGTGGACGCACCAAAAGATGACGATGAGGAGCGGAAGGACGCACCGAAGGCTTGTTCCCTCGAGAAGCAGTCAAAGCGGCGACGCAAGCGCTGCCCCAAATCCCGCCTTGACAGAAATAACGATCACACAAACCCAGCGGTGGAGTAGGGCGAACCACTGCCAGACAAGGGCAATCCGGATAATCAAACTGAACAAACAAATTCTATCAAGGATAATAGTCCGGATGACATAACGCCGGACAGGCACCTGGAGCAGCAGAATGCCCATAAAAGGCTTGTTGCCACCGTGAGCTGTCTTAAAAAGCAGAAGCAAAGGCTCAGGGCTGTGCAAGACACACTCCAAATCAGATGGAGTAAAATACTCAACACAGCACCGAGGTACGGCGACAATCGCCCCTCCAAGAGTTACCCAAAGCGGAAGATGCTACCTGAATTCGATGAGGAGGCCTTAGACCCTCCACAACCAAACATCAAAGCAGCCACTTGGCCGGATAGACGACCCCTCTACCAACACGGGGCGGCATACAACGCCACTCACAATACAACACGCGACCCATGCGAGGGCTCGCACCCAAAGGATGGCGCAACAAGATCCATCTATGGACCACGCAAGCGCGCCCCAGCATACAATGCAATACAACAAACATCCGAACAACGTGGTACACCCAGCTACAGGGGTAACGCACACCCCTTGTGTTTCACCGATGAGGTGTTGGACCATGAATTTCCAGAGGGATTCAAACCCGTAAACATAGAGGCATACGACGGAACAACAGACCCTGGGGTCTGGATTGAGAACTACATCCTTCATATCCATATGGCTCGAGGAGATGATCTCCACGCCATCAATTACTTATCCCTCAAGCTCAAAGGGCCAGCTCATCACTGGCTTAAAGGCCTCCCCGAAAGCTCCATTGGAAGTTGGGAAGAGCTCGAAGACGCCTTTCGGGCAAATTTTAAAGGGACTTATGTCCGACCTCCGGATGCGGACGATTTGAGTCATATAACTCAACAGCCCGGAGAGTCATCCCGAAAGCTTTGGAACAGGTTTCTTACTAAAAAGAACCAGATTGTCGACTGTCCAGACGCCGAAGCTTTGGCAGCTTTTAAGCATAGCGTCCGTGACGAATGGCTCGCCAGACACCTCGGCCAAAATAAGCCGAGAACGATGGCCGCATTAACAAACCTCATGACCCGCTTTTGCGCGGGTGAGGACAACTGGCTAGCCAGATGCAGCACCAGCGACCCTAGTACATCTGAAGTTAGAGATGGAAACGGGAAATCACGGCGCAACAGCAATAACAAACGCCGGAGTAAAGAAGACAGCATGAAGGGCATGACAGTAAACGCCGGATTCAAAAGCTCTCGGCCAGGTCAGCAAAAGCCGCCCTCTAAAGGCACCAAGGATGAACTGTCCAGCCTCAACAAAATTCTGGACCAAGTATTTCAGATCCATAGTACCCCTGGTAAACCCGCTAATCATACCCACAGAGATTGTTGGGTCTTCAAGCAGTCCGACAAGCTCAATGCCGTACACAAGGGGGAGGATACACCAAGTGAAGACGAGGACGAGCCTCCCAAGCAAGACACTGGGAACAAAAGAAATTTCCACCAGAAGTCAAAACAGTAAACGTGTTACACGTGGTCAAGAGAAATAATGCGGCACTCCCAGGGAAATATACCCAAGTGCCTGTCACCGCGAAGTCCTGCCACTGGTCGTCTCAACCGATCACTTTCGACCATCGTGATTACTCAGCAAGTATCCGGCGTGCAGGAGGGGCTGCCTTGGTATTAGACCCAGTAATTGGCGGATATCACTTCACACGAGTATTGATGGACGGTGGCAGCAATCTAAACCTAATATATCAGGATACATTCCGCGGGATGGGGTTAGACCCAACAAGAATTTGCCATAGCAATACTACCTTTAAAGGAGTAACGCCAGGCCCAGGGGCTCGCTGTACGGGCTCCCTCCTACTACAAGTTATATTCGGCTCCCCCGATAACTTCCGTCGTGATCATTTAACCTTCCACATTGCACCGTTCCGAAGTGGCTGTCAAGCACTGCTCGGATGCGAAGCTTTCGCTCGCTTTAATGCAATACCACACTACGCCTCCCTCACACTCAAGATGCCCGGTCCACGTGGCATTATTTCAGTGAACGAAAATATCAAGCGATCTCTGCGCGCCGAAGAGAGTGCGGCTGCCTTGGCAGCTGCACACTAAAGGCGCCCGGACCACCAAAAGCATCCAATAGGTCATCAAGACCTCAGACACAACTAACCAAGTCCGGTGCCGCTATTTATACCGAATAAACGGTCACACCCCTATTTGTCAATACAAGGGGCTCAACGCGCGCAGACAAGTGGCAATCTTTTCTCATCTTGAATTATACATGGTTTCTTTAAAAACTATCTTTTTGCATGACAACTTTTTCACCTAAATTCCTCTCTTTTACAGACGATCATCGTGCTACACCTGTCCAGGATACGACACAACAGAGACACAGGCGCAGACGTGCAGCAGGGACCCGCTCCAAGGATTCTTTTTAGATTAAGACCCTGCGTAAACCTTTTTTACTGTCTCTTGTTGATACATATCCACCGTTGAGAAGGATGCTGACGTCTTGGCATGTTGCCATGCCAGAAAAATGTACGTACCTGGACACAAGGGGCTTCTTACAAAGGCCATTATTCAGGCCCGGTTTATACCACAAAGACCGAATACCTTAGGGAGTGTTCGGCGTCGCGAGTTTGGCCATATATGCATCAGCTCCGAATCATTGTCTTTGGTCAAATGTTGGGTTTGCCCGGCTCCTGTGTTTTGGTGCCATACGTTCCGCTTTACCGGCTAAGGTAGAACCAGGAGAACTACTGCGATTGTGCCCTGGTTCATCCGGACGAGCACCTTAGTAGAGAAAGCCAAAAACTGACTGTCGTGATATAGCGTGAGACTGGTCAACCACTTGATGACCTGTTGGAATCTTAGAATTCCTCTGCCTTAATGAAGGGCCGTTTTCCATCCAGGCATGTACGCACCCCGGGATCGGGAGAGTGCGGAGCCACCAGGGGCTATCTAGTAGCCCCACTATCAAACTCCTATGGCTAAGTGAAAGTGCTAAAGCATTATAGTCCGGTTGCCTCGCTCGCTCCGCTATCAGCTCCTTAATAGGACCAAGACGTTGGGTTAAGTGTGAACGCGTGTTTTTGTGAGCACCTCCGCATTATATGCATGGGGGTTGAAGCCGACGGCTGCAATCTTTCAGGTTATACACATGTATACATAAACGGCCGCCCAGGAGGCATCATATTACTTTCATGAAAAATATAAAAATAGCCTTATAAAACTTTATAAAAGCATTTCGCTTACAATGAGATTACATATCACTCAAACATAATATTTTTTGAGCACTGGGTCTCTATCAAACGAGCACCCTCAAGAACTTCTTCAAAGTAGTGCTCAGCAGCCATTCGGCCTATGGCCGAATCCCGCGCTGCAACCGTGGTGGCATCCATCTCCGCCCAGCATGCTTTAACACGGGTGAGGGAGTCCTGTATTAGGGGGTGTTCGAATGGCCGGACTATACCTTCAGCCGGACTCCTGGACTATGAAGATACAAGATTGAAGACTTCGTCCCGTGTCCGGAAGGGACTTTCCTTGGCGTGGAAGGCAAGCTTGGCGATACGGATATGTAGATCTCCTACCATTGTAACCGACTCTATGTAACCCTAACCCTATCTGGTGTCTATATAAACCGGAGGGTTTTAGTCCATAGGACAACACAATCATACCATAGGCTAGCTTCTAGGGTTTAGCCTCTCTGATCTCGTGGTAGATCTACTCTTGTACTACCCATATCATCAATATTAATCAAGCAGGACGTAGGGTTTTACCTCCATCGAGAGGGCCCGAACCTGGGTAAAACTTCGTGTCCCTTGCCTCCTGTTACCATCCGGCCTAGACGCACAGTTCGGGACCCCCTACCCGAGATCCGCCGGTTTTGACACCGACATTGGTGCTTTCATTGAGAGTTCCTCTGTGTCGTTGCCGCCAGACTCGATGGCTCCTACGATCATCAATGGCAATGCAGTCGAGGGTGAGACCTTCCTCCCCGGACAGATCTTCGTCTTCGGCGGCTTTGCACTGCGGGCCAATTCACTTGGCCCTCTAGAGCAGATCGAAACCTATGCCCCTGGCCGTCAGGTCAGATTTGGAAGTTTAAACTACACGGCTGACATCCGCGAGGACTTGATCTTCGACGGATTAGAGCCGCTGCCGAGCACGCCGCACTGTCACAACGAGCATGATCTAGCTCTATTGCCGAACAGTGCCTTGGAGGCCGCACCCGCATCGGTTCCGACCCTTAATTCGGAGCCTGCTGCGCCGATCGAGGTTGGGTGGTTGGACACCGCCTCGGGGGCTGCGATCCCAACGGTGATCGAGCCGAACACCAGCCCCGCACTCCGCGAGACTCGTGACTCCAGGGAGCCGGACTCCTCTCCGGACTCTGAACCCTCCACGCCCCTGACGATCGAATCCGATTGGGCGCTGATCATGGAGTTTACTGCCGCGGACATCTTTCAGCACTCGCCTTTCAGCGATATTCTGAAGACACTGAAGTCTCTCTCTTTATCAGGAGAGCCCTGGCCGGACTACGGTCAGCAAGGTCGGGGTATGGATAATGAAGAAATTCAAAGCCCACCCACCACCCACTTTGTAGCCACTGTCAATGATTTAACTAACATGCTCGACTTCGATTCCGAAGACATCGATGGTATGGACGCCGATGAAGGAGACGATGAAGAACCAGTGCCTATAAGGCCCTGGAAAGCCACCTCGTCATTGTTGGGGAACGCAGTAATTTCGAAAATTTTCCTACGCACACTCAAGATCATGGTGATGCACAGCAACGAGAGGGGAGAGTGTTGTCTACGTACCAACGCAGACCGACTGCGGAAGCGATCACACAACATAGAGGAAGTAGTCGTACGTCTTCTTCCCGATCCGACCGATCCAAGCACCGTTACTCCGGCACCTCCGAGTTCTTAGCACACGTTCAGCTCGATGACGTTCCTCGGGCTCCGATCCAGCAAAGCGTCGAGGAAGAGTTCCGTCAGCACGACGGCGTGATGACGATCTTGATGTACTACCGACGCAGGGCTTCGCCTAAGCACTGTAACGGTATGATCGAGGTGGAATTTGGTGGCAGGGGGCACCGCACACGGCTAAGGAACGATCTCAAGGATCAACTTGTGTGTCTTGGGGTGTCCCCTGCCCCCGTATATAAAGGTTGGAGGGAGGGGGGCTGGCCGGCCAAAGAGGAGGAGGCGCAGGAGGAGTCCTACTCCTACCGGGAGTAGGACTCCACCCTCCAATCCTAGTCCAACTAGGAATCCTTTAAAGGGGAGAGAGAGAGAGGTGGCCGGCCCCTCTCCTAGTCCTAATAGGACTAGGGAGAGGGGGGGAGGCGCAGCCCTATGTGGGCTGCCCTCTCACCTTTCCACTAAGGCCCATGTTGGCCCATTTGGCTCCCGGGGGGTTCCGGTAACCCTCCCGATAATCCGGTAAAATCCCGATTTCACCCGGAACACTTCCGATGTCCAAACATAGGCTTCCAATATATCAATCTTTACGTCTCGACCATTTCGAGACTCCTCGTCATGTCCGTGATCTCATCCGGGACTCTGAACAACCTTCGGTACATCAAAATGCATAAACTCATAATAACTGTCATCGTAACGTTAAGCGTGCGGACCCTACGGTTCGAGAACAATGTAGACATGACCGAGACACGTCTCCGGTCAATAACCAATAGCGGGACCTGGATGCCCATATTGGCTCCTACATATTCTACGAAGATCTTTATCGGTCAGACCGCATAACAACATACGTTGTTCCCTTTGTCATCGGTATGTTACTTGCCCGAGATTCGATCGTCGGTATCCAATACCTAGTTCAATCTCGTTACCGGCAAGTCTCTTTACTCGTTCCGTAATACATCATCTCACAACTAACATATTAGTTGCAGTGCTTGCAAGGCTTATGTGATGTGCATTACCGAGAGGGCCCAGAGATACCTCTCCGACAATCGGAGTGACAAACCCTAATCTCGAAATACGCCAACCCAACATCTACCATTGGAGACACCTGTAGTACTCCTTTATAATCACCCAGTTACGTTGTGACGTTTGGTAGTACCCAAAGTGTTCCTCCGGTAAACGGGAGTTGCATAATCTCATAGTTATAGGAACATGTATAAGTCATGAAGAAAGCAATAGCAACATACTAAACGATCGGGTGCTAAGCTAATGGAATGGGTCATGTCAATCAGATCATTCTACTAATGATGTGACCTCGTTAATCAAATAACAACTCTTTGTTCATGGTTAGGAAACATAACCATCTTTGATTAACGAGCTAGTCAAGTAGAGGCATACTAGTGACACTCTGTTTGTCTATGTATTCACACATGTATTATGTTTCCGGTTAATACAACTCTAGCATGAATAATAAACATTTATCATGATATAAGGAAATAAATAATAACTTTATTATTGCCTCTAGGGCATATTTCCTTCAGTCTCCCACTTGCACTAGAGTCAATAATCTAGTTCACATCGCCATGTGATTTAACAGCAATAGTTCACATCACCATGTGATTAACACCCATAGTTCACATCGTCATGTGACCAATACTCAAAGGATTTACTAGAGTCAGTAATCTAGTTCACATATCTATGTGATTAACACCCAAAGAGTACTAAGGTGTGATCATGTTTTGCTTGTGAGATAATTTTAGTCAACGGGTCTGTCACATTCAGATTCGCAAGTATTTTGCATGTTCTATGTCTACAATGCTCTACACAGAGCTACTCTAGCTAATTGCTCCCACTTTCAATATGTATCCAGAGTTAGAATCATCTGGATCAGTGCCAAAAACTTGCATCGACGTAACCCTTTACGACGAACCTTTTTGTCACGTCCATAATCGAGAAACATTTCCTTATTTCACTAAGGATAATTCTGACCGCTGTCCAGTGATCTACTCCTAGATCACTATTGTACTCCCTTGCCAAATCAGTGCAGGGTATACAATAGATCCGGCACACAGCATGGCATACTTTATAGAACCTATGAATGAGGCATAGGGAATGACTTTCATTCTCTTTCTATCTTCTGCCGTGGTCGGGCTTTGAGTCTTACTCAACTTCACACCTTATAATACAGGCAAGAACTCTTTCTTTGACTGCTCCATTTTGAACTACTTCAAAATCTTTGTCAAGGTATGTACTCATTGAAAGAACTTATCAAGCGTCTTGATCTATCTCTATAGATCTTGAAGCTCAATATGTAAGCAGCTTCACCGAAGTCTTTCTTTGAAAAACTCCTTTCAAACACTCCTTTATGCTTTACAGAATAATTCTACATTATTTCCGATCAACAATATGTCATTCACATATACTTATCAGAAATGTTGTAGTGCTCCCACTCACTTTCTTGTAAATACAGGCTTCACCGCAAGTCTGTATAAAACTATATGCTTTGATCAACTTATCAAAGCGTATATTCCAACTCCGAGATGCTTGCACCAGTCCATAGATAGATCGCTGGAGCTTGCATATTTAGTTAACACCTTTAGGATCGACAAAACCTTCTAGTTGCATCGTATACAACTCTTCTTTAGCAAATCCATTAAGGAATGCAGTTTTGTTTATCCATTTGCCAGATTTCATAAAATGTGGCAATTGCTAACATGATTCGGACAGACTTAAGCATAGATACGAGTGAGAAAATCTCATCGTAGTCAACACCTTGAACTTGTCGAAAACTTTTGCGACAGTTCTAGCTTTGTAGATAGTAACACTACTATCAGCGTCCGTCTTCCTCTTGAAGATCCATTTATTTTCTATGGCTTGCTGATCATCGGGCAAGTCAACCAAAGTCCATACTTTGTTCTCATACATGGATCATATCTCAGATTTCATGGCTTCAAGCCACTTTGCGGAATCTGGGTTCACCATCGCTTCTTCATAGTTCGTAGGATCATCATGATCTAGTAGCATGACTTCCAGAACAGGATTACCGTACCACTCTGGCGCGGGTCTTACTCTAGTTGATCTACGAGGTTCAGTAGTGTCTTGTTCTGAAGTTTCATGATCATCATCATTAGCTTCCTCACTAACTGGTGTAGGTGTCACAGAAACATTTTTCTGTGATGTACTACTTTCCAATAAGGGAGCAGGTACAGTTACCTCGTCAAGTTCTACTTTCCTCCCACTCACTTCTTTCGAGAGAAACTCCTTCTCCAGAAAGTTTCCAAATTTAGCAACAAAAGTCTTGCCTTCGGATCTGTGATAGAAGGTGTATCCAATAGTTTCCTTTGGATATCCTATGAAGATGCACTTCTTCGATTTGAGTTTTGAGCTTATCAGGATGAAAAATTTTCATATAAGCATCGCAACCCCGAACTTTAAGAAACGACAACTTTGGTTTCTTGCCAAACCATAGTTCATAAGGCGTCGTCTCGACGGATATAGATGGTGCCCCTTTTTAACGTGAATGCAGCTGTCTCTAATGCATGACCCCAAAAACAATAGTGTTAAATCGGTAAGAGACATCATAGATCGCACTATATCCAATAAAGTACGGTTATGACGTTCGGACACACCATTATGATGTGGTGTTCCAGGTGGCGTGAGTAGTGAAACTATTTCACATTGTTTTAACTGAAGACCAAACTCGTAACTCAAATATTTGTCTCCGTGATCAGATCGTAGAAACTTTATTTTCTTGTCACGATGTTTTTCACTTCACTCTGAAATTCTTTGAACTTTTCAAATTTTTCAGACTTATGTTTCATCAAGTAGATATACTCATATCTGCTCAAATCATTTGTGAAGATCAGAAAATAATGATACCTGTCGCGAGCCTCAATATTCATCGGACCACATACATCAGTATGTATGATTTCCAACAAATCTTTTCTCGCTCCATTGTTCCGGAGAACGGCGTTTTAGTCATCTTGCCCAAAAGGCATGGTTCGCAAGCATCAAGTGATTCATAATCAAGTGATTCCGAAAGCCCATCAGCATGGAGTTTCTTCATGCGCTTTATACCAATATGACCTAAACAGCAGTGCCACAAATAAGTTGCACTATCATTATTAACTTTGCATCTTTTGGTTTCAATATTATGAATATGTGTATTATTAAGATCGAGATCCAATGAACTATTTTCATTGGGTGTGTAACCATATAAGGTTTTATTCATGTAAACAGAACAACAATTTATTCTTTTACTTAAATGAATAACCGTATTACAATAAACATGATCAAATCATATTTATGCTCAACACAAACACCAAATAACACTTATTTAGGTTCAACACTAATCCCGAAAGTATAGGGGAGTGTGCGATGATGATCATATCAATCTTGGAACTACTTCCAACACACATCGTCACTTTACCCTTAACTAGTCTCTGTTTATTCTGCAACTCCCGTTTCGAGTTACTACTCTTAGCAACTGAACTAGCATCAAATACTAAGGGGTTGCTATAAACACTAGCATAGTACACATCAATAACATGTATATCAAATATACTTATGTTTACTTTGCCATCCTTCTTATCCGCCAATCATTTGGGGTAGTTCCGCTTCCAGTGATCAGTCCCTTTGTAGTATAAGCACTTAGTCTCAGGCTTAGGATCAGACTTGGGCTTCTTCACTTGAGCAGCAACTTGCTTGCTGTTCTTCTTGAAGTTCCCCTTCTTCCCTTTGCCCTTTTTCTTGAAACTAGTGGTCTTGTCAACCATCAACACTTGATGTTTTTCTTGATTTCTACCTTCATTGATTTCAGCATCACGAAGAGCTTAGGAATTACTTTTGTCATCCCTTGCATATTATAGTTCATCACAAAGTTCTACTAACTTGGTGATGGTGACTAGAGAATTCTGTCAATCACTATCTTATCTGGAATATTAACTCCCACTTGATTCAAGCGATTGTAGTACTCAGACAATCTGGGCACATGCTCACTAGTTGAGCGATTCTCCTCCATCTTTTAGCTATAGAACTTGTTGGAGACTTCATATCTCTCAACTCGGGTATTTGCTTGAAATATTAACTTCAACTCCTGGAACATCTCATATGTTCCATGACGTTCAAAACGTCTTTGAAGTCACGATTCTAAGCTATTAAGCATGGTGCACTAAACTATCAAGTAGTCATCATATTGAGCTAGCCAAACGTTCATAACGTCTGCATCTGCTCCTGCAATAGGTCTGTCACCTAGCGGTGCATCAAGGACATAATTCTTCTGTGCAGCAATGAGGATAAACCTCAGATCACGGATCCAATCCGCATCATTGCTACTAACATCTTTCAACGCAATTTTCTCTAGGAACATATCAAAATAAACACAGGGAAGCAACAACGCGAGCTATTGATCTACAACATAATTTGCAAAATACTACCAGGACTAAGTTCATGATAAATTTAAGTTCAATTAATCATATTACTTAAGAACTCCCACTTAGATAGATATCCCTCTAATCCTCTAAGTGATCACGTGATCCAAATCAACTAAACCATAACCGATCATCACGTGAGATGGAGTAGTTTTCAATGGTGAACATCGTTATGTTGATCATATCTACTATATGATTCACGCTCGACCTTTCAGTCTCCGTGTTCCGAGGCCATATCTGTATATGCTTGGCTCGTCAAGTATAACCTGAGTATTCTGCGTGTGCAACTGTTTTGCACCCGTTGTATTTGAACGTAGAGCCTATCACACCCGATCATCACGTGGTGTCTCAGCACGAAGAACTTTCGCAACGGTGCATACTCAGGGAGAACACTTCTTGATAATTTAGTGAGAGATCATCTTATAATGCTACCGTCAATCAAAGCAAGATAAGATGCATAAAAGATAAACATCACATGCAATCAATATAAGTGATATGATATGGCCATCACCGTCTTGTGCTTTGTGATCTCCATCTACGAAGCACCGTCATGATCACCATCGTCACCGGCGCGACACCTTGATCTCCATCGTAGCATCGTTGTCGTCTCGCCAATCTTATGCTTCCACGACTATCACTACCGCTTAGTAATAAAGTAAAGCATTACATCGCGATTGCATTGCATACAATAAAGCGACAACCATATGGCTCTTGCCAGTTGCCGATAACTCGGTTACAAAACATGATCATCTCATACAATAAAATTTAGCATCATGCCTTGACCATATCACATCACAACATGCCCTGCAAAAACAAGTTAGACGTCCTCTACTTTGTTGTTGCAAGTTTTACGTGGCTGCTACGGGTTTAAGCAAGAACTCATCTCAGCTACGCATCAAAACCACAACGATAGTTTGTCAAATAGACTCCGTTTTAACCTTCTCAAGGACCGGGCGTAGCCACACTTGGTTCAACTAAAGTTGGAGAGACAGTCTTCTGCAAGCCATCTATGTGCAAAGCACGTCGAGGGAACCGGTCTCGCGTAAGAGTACGCGTAAGGTTGGTCCGGATCGTCTCGTCCAACAATACCGCCAAACCAAAGTATGACATGCTGGTAGGCAGTATGACTTGTATCGCCCACAACTCACTTGTGTTCTACTCGTGCAAATAACATCAAACCATAAAAACCTAGGCTCGGATGCCACTGTTGGGGAACGCAGTAATTTCGAAAATTTTCCTACGCACACTCAAGATCATGGTGATGCACAGCAACGAGAGGGGAGAGTGTTGTCTACGTACCAACGCAGACCGACTGCGGAAGCGATCACACAACATAGAGGAAGTAGTCATACATCTTCTTCCCGATCCGACCGATCCAAGCACCGTTACTCCGGCACCTCCGAGTTCTTAGCACACGTTCAGCTCGATGACGTTCCTCGGGCTCTGATACAGCAAAGCGTCGAGGAAGAGTTCCGTCAGCACGACGGCGTGATGACGATCTTGATGTACTACCGACGCAGGGCTTCGCCTAAGCACTGTAACGGTATGATCGAGCTGGAATTTGGTGGCAGGGGGCACCGCACACGGCTAAGGAACGATCTGAAGGATCAACTTGTGTGTCTTGGGGTGTCCCCTGCCCCCGTATATAAAGGTTGGAGGGAGGGGGGCTGGCCGGCAATCTTTCAGGTTATACACATGTATACATAAACGGCCGCCCAGGAGGCATCATATTACTTTCATGAAAAATATAAAAATAGCCTTATAAAACTTTATAAAAGCATTTCGCTTACAATGAGATTACATATCACTCAAACATAATATTTTTTGAGCACTGGGTCTCTATCAAACGAGCACCCTCAAGAACTTCTTCAAAGTAGTGCTCAGCAGCCATTCGGCCTATGGCCGAATCCCGCGCTGCAACCGTGGTGGCATCCATCTCCGCCCAACATGCTTTAACACGGGTGAGGGAGTCCTGTATTAGGGGGTGTTCGAATGGCCGGACTATACCTTCAGCCGGACTCCTGGACTATGAAGATACAAGATTGAAGACTTCGTCCCGTGTCCGGAAGGGACTTTCCTTGGCGTGGAAGGCAAGCTTGGCGATACGGATATGTAGATCTCCTACCATTGTAACCGACTCTATGTAACCCTAACCCTATCTGGTGTCTATATAAACCGGAGGGTTTTAGTCCATAGGACAACACAATCATACCATAGGCTAGCTTCTAGGGTTTAGCCTCTCTGATCTCGTGGTAGATCTACTCTTGTACTACCCATATCATCAATATTAATCAAGCAGGACGTAGGGTTTTACCTCCATCGAGAGGGCCCGAACCTGGGTAAAACTTCGTGTCCCTTGCCTCCTGTTACCATCTGGCCTAGACGCACAGTTCGGGACCCCCTACCCGAGATCCGCCGGTTTTGACACCGACATTGGTGCTTTCATTGAGAGTTCCTCTGTGTCGTTGCCGCCAGACTCGATGGCTCCTACGATCATCAATGGCAATGCAGTCGAGGGTGAGACCTTCCTCCCCGGACAGATCTTCGTCTTCGGCGGCTTTGCACTGCGGGCCAATTCACTTGGCCATCTAGAGCAGATCGAAAGCTATGCCCCTGGCCGTCAGGTCAGATTTGGAAGTTTAAACTACACGGCTGACATCCGCGGGGACTTGATCTTCGACGGATTAGAGCCGCTGCCGAGCACGCCGCACTGTCACAACGAGCATGATCTAGCTCTATTGCCGAACAGTGCCTTGGAGGCCGCACCCGCATCGGTTCCGACCCTTAATTCGGAGCCTGCTGCGCCGATCGAGGTTGGGTGGTTGGACACCGCCTCGGGGGCTGCGATCCCAACGGTGATCGAGCCGAACACCAGCCCCGCACTCCGCGAGACTCGTGACTCCAGGGAGCCGGACTCCTCTCCGGACTCTGAACCCTCCACGCCCCTGACGATCGAATCCGATTGGGCGCTGATCATGGAGTTTACTGCCACGGACATCTTTCAGCACTCGCCTTTCAGCGATATTCTGAAGACACTGAAGTCTCTCTCTTTATCAGGAGAGCCCTGGCCGGACTACGGTCAGCAAGGTCGGGGTATGGATAATGAAGAAATTCAAAGCCCACCCACCACCCACTTTGTAGCCACTGTCAATGATTTAACTAACATGCTCGACTTCGATTCCGAAGACATCGATGGTATGGATGCCGATGAAGGAGACGATGAAGAACCAGTGCCTATAAGGCCCTGGAAAGCCACCTCGTCATTGTTGGGGAACGCAGTAATTTCGAAAATTTTCCTACGCACACTCAAGATCATGGTGATGCACAGCAACGAGAGGGGAGAGTGTTGTCTACGTACCAACGCAGACCGACTGCGGAAGCGATCACACAACGTAGAGGAAGTAGTCGTACGTCTTCTTCCCGATCCGACCGATCCAAGCACCGTTACTCCGGCACCTCCGAGTTCTTAGCACACATTCAGCTCGATGACGTTCCTCGGGCTCCGATCCAGCAAAGTGTCGAGGAAGAGTTCCGTCAGCACGACGGCGTGATGACGATCTTGATGTACTACCGACGCAGGGCTTCGCCTAAGCACTGTAACAGTATGATCGAGGTGGAATTTGGTGGCAGGGGGCACCGCACACGGCTAAGGAACGATCTCAAGGATCAACTTGTGTGTCTTGGGGTGTCCCCTGCCCCCGTATATAAAGGTTGGAGGGAGGGGGGCTGGCCGGCCAAAGAGGAGGAGGCGCAGGAGGAGTCCTACTCCTACCGGGAGTAGGACTCCCCCCTCCAATCCTAGTCCAACTAGGAATCCTTTAAAGGGGAGAGAGAGAGAGGTGGCCGGCCCCTCTCCTAGTCCTAATAGGACTAGGGAGAGGGGGGAGGCGCAGCCCTATGTGGGCTGCCCTCTCACCTTTCCACTAAGGCCCATGTTGGCCCATTTGGCTCCCGGGGGGTTCCGGTAACCCTCCCGGTAATCCGGTAAAATCCCGATTTCACCCGGAACACTTCCGATGTCCAAACATAGGCTTCCAATATATCAATCTTTACGTCTCGACCATTTCGAGACTCCTCGTCATGTCCGTGATCTCATCCGGGACTCCGAACAACCTTCGGTACATCAAAATGCATAAACTCATAATAACTGTCATCGTAACATTAAGCGTGCGGACCCTACGGTTCGAGAACAATGTAGACATGACCGAGACACGTCTCCGGTCAATAACCAATAGCGGGACCTAGATGCCCATATTGGCTCCTACATATTCTACGAAGATCTTTATCGGTCAGACCGCATAACAACATACGTTGTTCCCTTTGTCATCGGTATGTTACTTGCCCGAGATTCGATCGTCGGTATCCAATACCTAGTTCAATCTCGTTACCGGCAAGTCTCTTTACTCGTTCCGTAATACATCATCTCACAACTAACATATTAGTTGCAGTGCTTGCAAGGCTTATGTGATGTGCATTACCGAGAGGGCCCAGAGATACCTCTCCGAAAATCGGAGTGACAAACCCTAATCTCGAAATACGCCAACCCAACATCTACCATTGGAGACACCTGTAGTACTCCTTTATAATCACCCAGTTATGTTGTGACGTTTGGTAGTACCCAAAGTGTTCCTCCGGTAAACGGGAGTTGCATAATCTCATAGTTATAGGAACATGTATAAGTCATGAAGAAAGCAATAGCAACATACTAAACGATCGGGTGCTAAGCTAATGGAATGGGTCATGTCAATCAGATCATTCTACTAATGATGTGACCTCGTTAATCATATAACAACTCTTTGTTCATGGTTAGGAAACATAACATCTTTGATTAACGAGCTAGTCAAGTAGAGGCATACTAGTGACACTCTGTTTGTCTATGTATTCACACATGTATTATGTTTCCGGTTAATACAATTCTAGCATGAATAATAAACATTTATCATGATATAAGGAAATAAATAATAACTTTATTATTGCCTCTAGGTCATATTTCCTTCAGTCGTATGACATATCCATGGTGGACACCCCAAAAGAAGGAGATGGTGATGGAACAGTGGAGGATGACCCCTCCAAGAAACAGCCTAAGCGCCAGCGTCAGCAGCGCCGATCAAAATCCCGCCAAAACAAATACGGTGATTCCAGCACGGGAGATAATAATACTCCGGAAAGTGCCGAAGAAAACCCCCTCCAGCAAGATTTAGCATAGGAGGATGGACAAACCAGCCCTCATGAGAGAGCGGCAGACAGAGAGGTTGAGGACGATAATTATATGCCTCCCTCCGAACACGAGGCAAGCCTCGATGACGACGAATTCGTCGTGCCAGAGGATCCCATCGAGCAAGAGCATTTTCAACGCAGGCTTATGGCCACGGCAAGAAGCCTCAAGAAAAAACAACAATAGCTTAGAGCTGATCAAGATTTGCTAGTCGACAGATGGACTGAAGTCCTTGCGGCCGAAGAGCATAAACTCGAACGCCCCTCCAAGAGCTACCCAAAGCGCAGGTTGCTACCCTGATTAGAGGAGGAAGCACTTAAACCTACATCACCTGCACCCGATACGGCCGATCGGCCTCCTCATGGCCGCGACAGAGAGGCCTCTCGCCCCTCCACTCAAGCCGCACCCCGTACCAAGGTACGGGAAAATGCGCCGGACCTGCGAGATATGTTGGAGGACAAGGCAAGGCAAACAAGATCGATCTACAGATTGCGTGGGTGCCCCACGACTCGAGACGGTAACCGTCAAGCCGGCCAATCACACCAACAGGGATTGTTGGGTGTTCAAGGAGGCAGGCAAGTTAAATGCCGAAAATGAAGACAAGGGGCTGCATAGCGACGACGACGAGGAGCCCCGGCCGCCGAACAACAGTGGGCAGAAGGGTTTTCCCCCACAAGTGCGGACAGTGAACGTGATATACGCAACCCACATCCCGAAAAGGGAGCAGAACCGCGC
Source organism: Triticum monococcum (assembly GCA_034509565.1). Lineage (NCBI taxonomy): Eukaryota > Viridiplantae > Streptophyta > Magnoliopsida > Poales > Poaceae > Triticum > Triticum monococcum. Next base: position 40,068,209 of record CM067844.1, read on the forward strand.
GTTAAGGGACGTATACGCGGTAGAGCCAGTCGCCCCAAAGTTCAACCCATGGTCCTCCTGCTCGATCACCTTTGATCGAAGGGACCATCCCACTAGCATCCGTCATGGCGGATTCGCCGCATTGGTTCTAGACCCAATTATCGACGGATTTCATCTCACTAGAGTCCTTATGGACAGCGGCAGCAGCCTGAACCTGCTTTACCAGGATACAGTGCGGAAAATGGGCATAGATCCCTCGAGGATTAAGCCCACCAAAACAACCTTTAAAGGCATAATACCAGGTGTAGAGGCCAACTGTACAGGCTCAGTCACTCTTGAAGTGGTCTTCAGATCTCCGGATAATTTCCGAAGCGAGGAGTTAATCTTCGACATAGTCCCATTCCGCAGTGGCTATCACACACAGCTCGGGCAAACCACATTCGCCAAGTTCAATGCGGTACCGCATTACGCATACCTTAAGCTCAAAATGCCAGGCCCTCGAGGAGTAATTACGGTCAATTGAAACACCAAATGCTCCCTCCGAACGGAGGAGCACACGGCGGCCCTTGCAGCAGAAGCACAAAGCAGCCTCTCCCGGCAGTTCTCCAGTCCGGCCATTCAACGACCGGACACCGTCAAGCGCGCCCGGAGTAACCTACAACAAGACCGCCTGGCACGATCCGAGCAGGCGTAGCAATGCGGCCCCAACCCCAGCCCTCGCAATAAGGCGACGCCAGTGTTTCGCATACATAACTACGCTCTAGAAATACCATGGGTACAGGGGGAGGGGCACCATCACGGCACGCCCGAAACACGGCTTAAACCACACCAGGGGCGGCCAATTTTTTAATTTTCTCTTACTTTTAGGCCTCCATTCTTCGGAAGGCCTATTCGGCAGTTCAATTGCCACACAAACGATGCAAGAACCGGGGAAGCAGACAAGCCACGCCGCATTACGGAACTCCCAGGTGGTCTCCATCATGAGCAGTATACCTGTTTCGCATACTATTCCGCAGCTTGCCCCTGGAACGGACATGTTAAATAGTCCAACCTTTTGCTTATCGCATTATTTGTATCGTTCTGCTTTGATCGCAGCCCTCTTTAATAAACAATGCATAGCTTTTATCTATTTTTGCATTACTTTTTTTATATATGTTCCCTAATGACATGTTGCACCCGTACACTTTGGTACGGCCAAAATACGCCAGGGGCTTCAGTACCCCTCAACATGGTGTGAGAAGTCCGAACAATGTAACAAGTGTGGCACCCCGAACTTATAGAATTATATGCATCGGCTCCGAATCATTTCTTGGGTCAATAGTTGGGTTTTCTCGGCTCCTATGTTTTGGTGCCTTACATTCCGCTATATCGGCTAAGGTAGCACTATGAGAACCACTGCGATTGTGCCCCAGTTGAGCTGGGTCGAGCACCTCAGTGGAGAAAGCTAAAACTGACTGTCATGATGAAGCGAGAGCTGGTTGCTGTTCGAGAGGTTTTTCGAGTCCCTAAAGACTTATGCCACTTAGAGCGAGGAGCTGGCTCTGTCCGGCCAAGGCGTGGATAGCGCCCCGAACTCAGTCTTCCGAATACCAGGGGCTTCGCCGAAATTTAAAATTATAGAATTCTATGGCTAAGTGAGAGTGTTCACGCATTATAGTCCGATTGCCTTGTTCGTTGGGCTGAGCGCCTCCCTTGAAGGACGCAAACATGGGGAAAAGAGCGCTCACTTGATGCCTGAAATGCTGTTGGACGAGTGCTATTTGAGTTAATTGTCATATCTGCTGCACCAAATAGCTATTTGTCATTTTTGCCATGATTATTGTGTGCATGATATGCTCATGAGCTCTGCATGAGTTTTGTTATATGCTTTGCCATCTTTCCAGAGGTGCTATCCATGTATTTTTGTGATGTGTGTGGTGACTAGCACAAGCTTGCAAAGTGGTGCATTCGTTAATGCTGATCTCAGGGACTTAGCAATTCCACTAAGTCCTTGATCTGTTTTTATCAATATGCCATATGTTCATGTTGTTTCCTAGTGATCCATGCCTCTTTTGAGGATGATCAGTAAGGATGATTTGTTAATCTTGTAGTGCTCTATCCATCCATGTCTTTTTTGCAATTATGGAGCAGCCTAGCGTGAGTCAATCGAGCTCCACTTTTGCTATTTCGTGAATCTGGGCAGATTGTCCACTTGTTAGCATTTTGCCGAGGATGTTGTAGTTGATCCGTGCATGCTATGATGTTGTTCTTGCCATGACTAGCTTGTATAATGTGTATTCTTGATGGATGTATGCGTAGATTGTCATGACATGCTCTGTAGTGAGTGCATAGAGCTCGTGAACATGCCTACTCGCTGAGATATTTGCATGCTCCAGTTTTTCACTAAGTCTGAGATCTGATTATGTTTTTGCCATGTTCACATGCTTGCAATTGTATTTTCTAATCCCTTTTGGCTCAAGGTCACTAAGGGACTTTTGTTAAGTGCTTTGAGTAGCTTCATGTCATGCCTTGCTTTGCTATGTTAAGTTCCTGTAGCATATAGTTTTCATACTCCAAAGTGTGCTACCTGATGTTAAATTCCAGACTTGTGTTAATTTCACTAAGTCTGAAACCTGTTTATCGTTTGCGTTTTTGCCATGCTTGTTTGAACCTGTTAATGGATGAATTGGCCATAGCTCAGTGTTCATCTTTTGTCAAGCATCATGACTGGATCACTTCCATGTATTTTTTTGCCATGTTTGAGTGTTGTAGCATATTTATCTTGATGCATTTAGAAGGCTACTTGCTGTTTATCGCAGACCGGTGCCATATTTGTTTTGTTTGCCATTTCCAAACCGTGCATCCGATTCCGGTGATCTTTATATCGATTTCAACCGAAATCACCTCACCTTTCCAGTGGAACTATTGGATTTCCAAGTTGAGGCCAGGTTCTATCATTCCTTGTCAAATCTTGCATATGCATCACATATCGCATCCCGCATAGTATACCATGTTTGCATCATGTTGTTGGAGCATTACACGTGGTTGATTGTGTTCCTTTTGCTTGTTTGTCTTGTTTGGGTATAGCCGGGAGACAAGTTCGCTAACGAGGAGCCCGTTGAGTTTGCTTACGAGGATCCAGTCAACTCTGACAACCTTGCAGGCAAGATGATCATACCCTCGAAATCACTTATATCTTTGCTTGCTAGATGCTCGCTCTTTTGCTATGCCTATGCTACGATGCCTACCACTTGCTTATCATGCCTCCCAAATTTCCATGTCAAACCTCTAACGCACCATGTCCTAGCAAACCGTTCATTGGCTATGTTACCACTTTGCTCAGCCCCTCTTATAGAGTTGCTAGTTGCAGGTGAAGATTGGAGATCGTTCCTTGTTGGAACATTGTTTATTTGTTGGGATATCACTATATTATCTTGTTATCTTAATGCATCTATATACTTGGTAAAGGGTGGAAGGCTCGGCCTTTTTGCCTAGTGTTTTGTTCCACTCTTGCTGCCCTAGTTTCCGTCATATCGGTGTTATGTTCCCGGATTTTGCGTTCGTTACTGGTTGGGTGATAATGGGAACCCCTTGATAGTTCGCCTTGAATAAAACTCCTCCAGCAATGCCCAACCTTGGTTTTACCATTTTCCACCTAGCCTCTTTTTCCCTTGGGTTTTCGGAGCCCAAGGGTCATCTTATTTAAACCCCCCTGGGCCAGTGCTCCTCTGAGTGTTGGTCCGACTGAGCTGCCTGCGGGGCCACCTCGGGAAAACTTGAGCTTTGGTTTTACTCGTAGCTAGTATCATCTGAGTGTGCCCTGAGAACGAGATATGTTCAACTCCTATCGGGATTTGTCAGCACATTCGGGCGGTGTTGCTGGACTTGTTTTACCATTGTCGAAGTTGTCTTGTAGAACCGAGATGCCGAGTCTGATCGGAATGTCTCGGGAGACGGTTTATCCTTCGTTGACCGTGAGAGCTTGTGATGGGCTAAGTTGGGACTCCTCTGCAGGGATTTGAACTTTCGAAAGCCGTGCCCGTGGTTATGGGCATATGGGAATTTGTTAATGTCCGATTGTAGATAACTTGAACTTTAACTTAATTAAAATGAATCAACTGCGTGTGTTACCGTGATGGTCTCTTCTCGGCGGAGTCCGGGAAGTGAACACGGTGTTGGAGTAATGTTTGTCGTAGGTTGTTATTTAGTTCTTCGTTCGTGCTTTGCCTTCTCTTCTCGCTCTCTTTTTGCGAACAGGTTAGCCACCATATAAACTAGTTGCTTGCTGCAGCTCAACATATTACCTTGCCTTACCTATAAGCTTAAATAGTCTTGATCGCGAGGGTGCGAGATTGCTGAGTCCCCATGACTCACAGATTACTTCCAAACCAGATGCAGAGACCGGTGATTCCGTTCCAGATGATGCGCTTGAGCTCAAGTGGGAGTTCGACGAAGACTCACGCCGTTACTATGTGTCTTTCCTTGATGATCAGTAGTGGTGCCCAGTTGGGGCGATCGGGACCATGTCACATGTTGGGGTTGATCTTTTATTTTGGTACCGTAGTCGGACCATGAGTGTATTGGATGATTGTAATGTTATTTATGTACTTTGTGTGACGTGGCGAGTGTAAGCCAACTATGTACCCCTTTTCCCCTATTATCTATTTTACATGGGTTGTTGTGAAGATTACCTTACTTGTGAGATTGCTTTCAATGCGGTTATGCCTCTAAGTCGTGCTTCGACACGTAGGAGATATAGCCGCATCGAGGGCGTTACACCCCGGTTCCGTCCGTTGTCCGTTCTGAGCCCAACCACACATGCACGCGCCCGCGGCATGTCCAAAATATTATTTTATATGTGGCCCGAAAATGTTCTCGGAATGGGTTGAAAGTTGGCATGCGGTGTTGTTAGGTTGTCAGTAGGCCGCCTGTCAACTTTCGTCGCATACGGAGTTCGTTTGACGCCCCAACGGTTAACTATAGCGGCAGTATAGCCGGTCTATCGTTGGATGTTTTCGGTCTCTGGAAACTGCTGCCGGGCTCTCTCTCTCTCTCTTCTCTCCTCTCAGCCTTGCCACAGTTCACCTAGGCCCATGCCTACCCTCTGCACAGTGCATCGAACCCCTCGCGCGCGTCCGGAAGTTGTTCTGAACCCGACCCGGGGAGTCGTCACCGTTGGGTCCGGATCATCCCCAAACATCTACAAAACATCTCCATTTTGTTTATTGGGTTACCTAACCTATTCATCTCGGACCATCTGATTTTTATCGGAGGGACCAAATAGTCTAACATCTAATCCCCTGCCTATATAACCGGACAAAACCCTAAAATTTAGGAGCCTTGTGTAACGCCCCATATGTAACCTTCCCGGATTGTACTCCAACTCTTGCTGTTTCCGGCATTAAGTTATATTTAATTCTCGGGTTCGGGTCCTTGTCTCCGTGTGTTGTTTTCGTTTTCGTGCATCTCATATCATGTCATCACGTGCATTGCATTTGCATACATGTTTATCTCTTCCATTCGAGCATTTTCCCCGTTGTCTGTTTTGCATTCCGGCGCTTCATTCTCCTCCGGTGGCCATTTCTAGCTTTCTTTCGTGTGTGGGGATTAAACATTTCCGGATTGGGCCGAGACTTGCCATGCAGCCTTGGTTTACTACCGGTAGACCGCCTGTCAAGTTTCGAGTCATATGGACTTCGTTTGATACTCCAACGGTTAACCGAGGGACCGAAAAGGCCTCGTGTGTGTGCAGCCCAACACCCCTCCATTTTGGCCCAAAACCCACCAAACTCAGCTCCATCGTCTCGGTCGTTCGATCACGATCGTGTGGGAAAAAACCACACCTCATTTGGACTCTCGTAGCTCCACTTGTGCCTATAAATAGACCCCTCCACTTTCGGATCTCTCTCCCCCACGAAACCCTAAAAACACCCCCGCTCAGATCCGCGTCGACGGACATTGTCCGCCGGTCGCCGGACATCCCGCCGCCACCAACCGGGGCGCGCCACGTGGCGCCCGGCCGCCTCCACTCACCGCGGCCCGCCAGGCCCATCTTCGGCCCCCAACGCCGCGCGCCCGGGCCAGAGGCGCGCCGCCGCCCGCCGCCCTTCTCCTCCATCTCCGGCCGCCCGGGCCACCGCACCGCCATCGCCGGACCGTGCCGCTCCGGTCGCCGACTCGCCGCGCCACCCCGCCAGAGCTCGCCGGCCGCCCCGCGGCCACCTCGACGCCGGCCACCGCCTCCTCCTCCGCGCCCCGACGCCGACCACCACTCCCCGACGCCGGCCCCCGCGCACTCCGATGCCGGCGGCCTCGGATCCGGTCTGCCACACCTCCCCGGTGAACCTCGGTTCGCGCGCTGCTGCAGTGCCCGCCGAACCCTAGATCTGGATCCAATTCTCGGTTGACTTCTCCTTCTCCTCCCTGATTTTTCTTGCTACTTTGACCTGCCATATCTTTGCACCCGTAGCTCCGATTTGGGCATATGATATATAAAAATCTTCGTCTCGATGAGTACATCACTTCATTACATTGCATCATTTGCATTTGAGGTCATCTTGGTGCCCAAAATGCTGTTGGAAGGAGGCATCATGAGTTAAATTGCAGATCCGTTAGTTCAACATGCGCTTTTGTCATTTTTGCCATGTTTAATCCGTGCATGATATGCCTGTGCCCCTTTGGGATGAATTGTTAAGCATGTTGTCTTCTTTCCAGAGGTGCCTCCCATGCATTTTTAGGATGTGTGTGTTGTCTTGTGCAAGCTTGCGAAGTAGGCTACTTGAGTTTACTGATTTCAGGGACTTAGTGAAAATCACTAAGTCTGGGGTGTTTTAGTTCACGATGCTATATGTCCAGCTTGTTTCCTAGTGATCCGTGCCTCTTTTGAGGATGATCAGTAAGAGTGGTTGGTTATTCTTGTTGTGCTTAATCCATCCATGTATTTACTTGTTATGTTGGAGCCCCCTAGGTTGACTCAATCGAGCTCAACTTTTGCATAGTTGTTGTTTTGGGCAGATCATGAACTCTTTTGCGATTTTGCCGGAGTGATTGCTAGTGATCCATGCATGCTATGCCATTGTTCTTGCCATGTCTAGCTAGAATTTTGTGCCTTCTTAATGGATATATGCTTGCCTTGCCATGACTTGCACCGTAGTGAGAGCATCGAGCTCGTTTACATGCCTCCGTGAGTTATTATTTCAGCATGTCCCAGTTTTCACTAAGTCTGAAAACTGATTGTGTTTCATCGATATTCGTGTGCTCGGTAGAGTATTTTGTGAACCCTTTTGGCCCCAGGTCATTTTGGGTATTTTGTTAAGCTTGTTGAGTAGCTCCATGCCATGCTCTTACTTGCCACGTTCAGATTTTGCATCATGTTGTTTTGCTGCTCCAAAGAGAGCATCGTGGTCTGAAATTCCAGACTAGCGTTAATTTCGCCAAGTCTGAAATCTGTTTTGCTTATTCAGTTTTGCCATGCTTGTTTGAAGCCCTTAATGGATGAATTTGCCTATGCCTCAGTCCTGGTGATTTGTTAAGCTTCTTGAGTACATCACTTCCATGCAATTTGTTTTCATGTTGGATGGCTGTAGCATGTTCATTTTGTTGCATTTAGGAGCCTACTTGCTGTAAATCGCAGATCGGTTCGTTTAGTAAATCGCTTGCCATTTCTAAACCGTAGCTCCGATTGCCATGATCTTTATATCGTTTTCAGGGGATTTCTTCCCCTCTATCCAGTGGCACACTTGGTTTTCCATGTTGAGGCCAGGTTCATGCATTTCCTATTACATTTTGCATTTTGCATCCCGCATCGCATCCCGCATAGCATATCATCTTTGCATGTTATTGGTTGCCCTTGCACGTGGTTGATTGTATCCTTGTTGCTTGTTTGTGTTGTTGGGTAGAGCCGGGAGACGAGTTCGCTAACGAGGAGCCCGTTGAGTTTGCTTTTGAGGATCCAGTTAATTCTGACAACTGTGCAGGCAAGATGATCACACCCTTGAAATCACTACTATCTTTGCTATGCTAGTTTGCTCGCTCTTTTGCTTTCCCAATGCTATGATGCCTACCACTTTCTTGCCAGCCTCCCAATTGCCATGATTGAGCCTCTAACCCACCTTTGTCCTAGCAAACCATTGATTGGCTATGTTACCGCTTTGCTCAAGCCCCTTCTTATAGCGTTGTTAGTTGCAGGTGAAGATTGGAGCCGTTCCTTGTTGGAACATTTATTTACTTGTTGGGATATCATTATATTGCTATGTTATCTTTACTTATCTATATACTTGGTAAAGGGTGGAAGGCTCGGCCTCTCGCCTAGTGTTTTGTTCCACTCTTGCCGCCCTAGTTTCCGTCATATCGGTGTTATGTTCCCGGATTGTTGCGTCCCTTACGCGGTTGGGCTATAATGGGAACCCCTTGATAGTTCGCCTTGATTAAAGTTTTCCAGCAATGCCCAACATTTGTTTTACCATTTGCCACCTACCCCTTTTTCCCTTGGGTTTCCGGAGCCCGAGGGTCATCTTTATTTTAGCCCCCACGGGCCAGTGCTCCTTTGAGTGTTGGTCCGGAACGTCAGCCGCCGGTGGCCACTAGGGGCAACTCTGGGATGGCCTACCGGAAGTTTAGACAATCTGAGTGTGCCCTGAGAAAGAGATATGTGCAGCTCCTATCGGGATTTGTCGGCACATTCGAGCGGTGTTGCTGGACTAGCTTTGACCTGTCGAATCATCTTGTTGTACCGGGATAACGAGTCTGATCGGTGGGTCCTGGGTGGAGGTCTATTCCTTCGTTGACCGTGAGAGATTGTTATGGGCTAAGTTGGGACCCCCCTGCAGGGATTGATCTTTCGAAAGCCGTGCCCACGGTTATGGGCAGATGGGAATTTGTTAATGTCCGGTTGTAGATAATTTGAACCTTAAATAATTAAAATGAATCAACTGAGTGTGTTGCCGTGACGGCCTCTTCTCGGCGGAGTCCGGGAAGTGGACACGGCGTTGGAGTTATGTTTGCGTAGGCTGTTCTATATAGTTTTCCGCTCGTGCTTTGCCTCCTCTTCTCGCTCTACTTTGCGAATAAGTTAGCCACCATATATGCTACTCGCTAGCTGCAGCTCCACTTACATTACCCCTTTCCTACCTATTAAGCTTAAATAGTCTTGATCGCGAGGGTGCGAGATTGCTGAGTCCTTTGTGGCTCACAGATTACTATTACACCAGATGCAGGGACCGATGATACTTCTCCGGATGGCGCGCTCGAGCTGAAGTGGGAGTACGACGAGGACTCTCAGCGTTACTATGTGTCTTTTCCTGATGATCAGCAGTGATGCCTATTCGGGGTTAGATTCAGGGCCTAGTCGCTTGTTGGGGGTCTTTTCTATTTTGGCGCCGTAGTCGGGCCATGAGTGATTGTATGATGGATGTTATTTATGTATTTTGATGTGACGTGGCGAGTGTAAGCCAACTATGATATTATTCCCCCTTTATATTATATATGTACATGGGTTGTGTAATGATTCCCGACTTGCGACATTGCTTTCCATGCGCCTATGTCTCTAAGTTGTGCCTCGACACGTGGGAGACATAGCCGCATCGAGGGCGTTACAAGTTGGTAATCAGAGCCTTCCCCGACCTTAGGAGCCCCATTGCTTGATCGTTTTTAGCAGCCGAGTTGTGTCTAGAAAAATGTTTTGAGACCTTAGGAATTATATATCGGAGAGCTTAGGAATTCTTTTTACTTCCCAGTCTCCTCATCGCTCTGGTAAGGCATCCTGATGTAGAGTTTTGACTCTTCTCTTCTCAAATTTCACTAAAAAAAAATTTAGGATCACGCGAGTATCTTAGTTTTGTTCCGATGGCTTATGATGAGAATACTGTCTTGGTGCCTCCTGTCAGGGGTTTAGTGGAAGTGTCCCGGGGAGTTGAGCTCTGAGGTGTTGTCATCATAATTCTATCATTGCAATTCTGGCATACTTGAGATATGTGCGCGACATCGAAAATCTCCTTTATGCAGTTCGTTGGTGAGATAACCTCGACGCCACCCAGTACTGGGGCGGGAGTTCGGGAGTATCGCCATAACTTGTATAACGGATGCTTTTCGAAGGTTGAGATAGATGGTTTCCGAAGGTTTCTTGGTTATGTGTTGAAGGATGGATGCAGCTGGATGTAGGATTTGCTAGCTTGGGTGGGATATTATGCTTCCCCTGTATCCCCAACACCTGATTGCATAACCGGAAAGTTTCGGGAATTTCATAGGTGGGAATTCAAGGAGCCTTAGGATATCTCTCCAACAGATGTGTGATATGAAATTGGGGTTCGGTGTCTAGTGGTTCGCCTATTCACGGTCGATTTTACAGTGGCCTTGTTGTGTCTTAAAGAGTCCTTGGCTATGCTGACTCGGGGACGCTTCGTATGTCATGAGCACTGCCTTGTACATGATGGTGCTGTACGGTCGAGCTCGTGTAGGTCCTACCACGAACACTTCGGACGAAATTTCTATCATGTGTTTGTTCCGGCTTATTCCGCAAGCCAACCCTTGGTTTTATTTCCAGTTGTGGTATTCGTTCTTCTTCGACGTCATATGTTGATTCCATCCCTCGTTGATGTACCTCTTCTACCTGATTCTTCGTGGCTTCGCAATTTAGGAATATGTGACCACTTCAAGAGAAGTGCATTCGTTCATTTTGTTCGGATGTGAAGACTTTATGTTGCAATTTTCATTCCGTTGGATTCACCTTCATTATTTCTCTATTTGTGTGCTAATGGTGGTCAATCTCTTCAGGATGGCTCCCGCTAAGAGCACCAGTTAGAACCAGAATCAAGATCCTCCGCCACCTCCGCCTCCTCCGGAAGCATGGCAGGCTGTGATGGCTGCTACTAATGCAAATACTCAGCTGATCATGCAAATCATCCAAGAGCAGAATCAAAGCAGTCAAGGAAATCAAGGCAACAACCAGAATCAATTTGCAACTCTGAATCAGTTCCTCGCAAATGGTCCAAAGACGTTCAGCAACTGCGTTGAGGCTACCGATGCTGATGATTGGTTAGTCGATCTGGGCAAGCATTTTGAATGTAGCAACGTCAGACCTGAAGATTTTGTCAAGTTTGCGTCTTTCCAGCTCAAGGATCAGGCCGCAAAGTGGTTTCAGCAGTACCGGGATTCCAGAGGTGGACGTTTGATCACTTGGGATAATTTCCGTCGTGATTTTCGAGCTCATCACATTCCTCAAAGTGTGACTGAAAGCAAACGTGAAGAATTCCGCAATCTGAAACAAGGCTCTTTGTCTGTCTATGACTACAATAAGTTGTTCCAGAAGCTCGCCCGTTTTGCCAAGCAGGATGTTCCTGATGAGAAGAGCATGATCTATCAGTTCAGGGGTGGTCTTCATGAAGAAATTCAGCTCGCTCTTGTCCTCTTCGAGCCGCTGAGATACGATGAGTTCTACAACATGGCACTGAAGCAAGAGGCTGCTCACCTAAGGTGTGATGCTTCCAGGAAGCGAGTCAGGGACACTACGTCTTCTTCCTCTACTCAAGTGGCCAAGCAGCAGAAGTATTGGCTTCCTCCTCCTCCGTTCCGTCAGCCGTATCAACAGAAGAGCAAAGGTGGCAGTGGTTCATCCCACCCACCCAACCCAGGCTTTCAGAACAAGACTTCGTCTCAAGCTCCAAGATCGAGTGCTCCGTACCACCGTCCGCTCTCAAAGGTCACGTGCAACAAGTGCCAACAGAAGGGTCACTATGCCAACAAGTGTTTCAACCAGAGGCGTCTTCCTCCTCCTCCTCCTGTCAGATCGGCAAGTACAGCTGTGGTCAAGCATAATCCCAAGCACGCCAAGGTCAATATGGTGAATGCAGCTCAGGCAGAGGATTCGTCAGATGTGATCATGGGTAACCTTCCTGTTAACGATGTTCCTGCAAAAGTACTTTTTGATACAGGTGCATCACATTGTTTCATCTCGAAGCCTTTTGCATCTAAGCACGGGTGGTTTTCTCAAGTTATGCATAAGCCATTAGGAGTCGTCTCTCCGAGCAGATGCTTGCTTGCTAACTATGAAGTTCCAGATATTTCTATCTCGCTGGGTGACTTTAAGTTTCTGGCTTCCCCGATGATTCTTGGTAATTCTGATATCGATCTTATTCTTGGGATGGACTGGCTCTCTAAACATAAAGCTCAGCTGGATTGTGCAGCCAAGCAGATTCAATTGACTCATTCATCTGAGGAAGTAATTGTCTTTGCTGCTCGGGATAATACCATCCGGTTGTTCTCTCTCAATGAAAAGGGTGGATTGGATGCTATTTCACAGATTCCGGTTGTTTGTGAGTATCAAGATGTCTTCCCTGAAGAACTCCCAGGCATGCCTCCAAACCGGCCGGTTGAATTTGTTATTGAACTTGAGCCCGGTACGGAACCTGTGTGCAAACGTCCCTACAAGCTCGGCCCCGAAGAGTTGAAGGAGTTGAAGAAACAACTCGATGTTCAAGAAAGAATGGGTCTCATTCGGCCTAGTACTTCTCCGTGGGGTTGTGGTGTTCTTTTTGTGAAGAAGAAGGATGGAATGGACCAACTTTGTGTTGATTATCGTCCATTGAACAAGAAGACCATCAAGAAAAAATATCCACTTCCCAACATTAATGAGCTGTTCGAGCAACTCAAGGGTGCCCAAGTATTCTCCAAGCTTGATCTCCGTATGGGTTATCATCAAATTCACATTCGTGAACAAGATATTCCAAAGACGGCGTTCAGAACAAGCTATGGGTCATATGAATACACTGTTATGTCTTTTGGCCTCGCTAATGCTCCTCCGACGTTCTCTCGCATGATGAACTTCATCTTCAACCCCTACACCAATGACTTTGTTTTGGTCTATCTCGACGATATCCTGGTTTTCTCGAAGAACAAGGAAGATCATGCCAAACACTTGCGTTTGGTTCTTGACAAGCTCAGGGAACATCAATTCTATGCCAAGTTCTCCAAGTGTGAGTTTTGGCTCGATGAGGTTCTTTATCTTGGCCATATTATCTCTGCCAAGGGCATTTCTGTGGATCCTGAGAAGGTGTCTGCAATCGTTAATTGGGAACCTCCTCAGAATGTGAAGCAACTCCGTAGCTTCCTCGGTCTTGCAAGTTATTGCCGAAGATTCGTTGAAAACTTCTCCAAGATCGCGAAGCCTCTCTCAAATCTTCTTCAGAAGCACGTCAAGTACGTTTGGTCTCTGGAGTGTGATGTTGCTTTCAACGCTTTGAAAGAGAAATTGATCACTGCTCCAGTTCTAACTCCGCCTGATGAAACCAAGCCGTACGAGGTCTTTTGTGATGCCTCTCTCCAAGGTCTAGGTGCTGTACTGATGCAAGAGAAGAAAGTTGTTGCTTATACCTCTCGCCAGTTGAAGCCTAATGAGAAGAACTACCCCACTCATGATCTCGAGTTGGCGGCAGTTGTGCACGCATTGTTGACTTGGAGACATCTTCTCTTGGGAAGGAAAGTGGACATCTTCACTGATCACAAGAGTCTCAAGTACATCTTCACTCAGCCTAATCTCAACCTCAGGCAGACTCGATGGGTCGAAATGATTCAAGAGTACAATCCGAGTATCGAGTATACTCTAGGCAAGGCTAATGTGATTGCTGAGGCTTTGAGCAGAAAAGCATATTGCAACATTCTGATTCTCAAGCCTTATCAACCCGAGCTTTGTGAAGCCTTCCGCAAACTTAATCTGCAAGTTGTTCCTCAAGGTTTCCTCGCCAACCTTCAAGTTTCTCCTACCTTGGAAGACCAGATTCGCCAAGCCCAGCTTCTTGATGCTATGGTGAAAAAGGTGAAGATTGGTATTGCAAAGAGTCAGTCCAAGTACAAGTGCTACCGACTTGATGACAAGGACACTCTCTTCTTCGAGGATCGAATTGTTGTGCCCAAAGGTGAACTTCGTAAAGTGATCATGAATGAGGCTCACAACTCTCTCCTCTCCATCCACCCTGGGAGCACGAAGATGTATCAAGATCTGAAGCAAACTTATTGGTGGACTCGAATGAAGCGCGAGATCGCTCAATTCGTGAACGAATGTGATGTCTGCAGAAGAGTGAAAGCAGAACACCAAAGGCCAGCAGGTCTCCTCCAACTTCTCACCATTCCAGAATGGAAGTTTGACCACATTGAAATGGACTTCGTGACTGGGTTTCCTAAGTCCAAGCGTGGCAATGATGCTATATTCGTTGTCATCGACAAGCTCACCAAAGTGGCTCATTTCCTGCCTATCAAAGAGTCAATCACTGCAGCTCAATTGGCGGAGCTCTACACCTCTCGAATTGTCTCTCTGCACGGTATTCCTCAAGTGATATCTTCAGACCGTGGCAGCATCTTTACCTCCAAGTTTTGGGATTCTTTTCAGAAGGCCATGGGCACCAGCATTCGCTTCAGCACTGCTTTCCATCCTCAAACAAGCGGTCAAGTCGAGCGTGTCAACCAGCTTCTTGAAGATATGCTCAGGGCCTGTGTTATCTCCTTCGGCATGAAGTGGGAGGATTGTCTTCCTTATGCTGAATTCTCGTACAACAACAGTTTCCAAGCAAGTTCCGACAAGGCCCCATTTGAAATTCTGTATGGTAGGAAGTGCCGTACACCTCTCAACTGGTCTGAAACCGGTGAACGTCAGCTGCTGGGTAATGACCTGATCACAGAGGCAGAAGAAATGTGCAAGGTCATTCGTGATAACCTCAAAGCAGCCCAATCTCGTCAGAAGATCTACTATGATAGCAAGCACCGTGATTTGGCCTTCGAGATCGGAGATCATGTCTACCTCCATGTCTCTCCTATGAAAGGGACTCGTCGCTTTGGTATCAAAGGGAAGCTTCCCCCAGATCCGTCGGGCCTTTCAAGATCGTCAGCAAGAGAGGCGACCTCGCCTATCAACTCGAGCTTCCTGCAACATTTGCCAATGTTCATGATGTGTTCCACGTCTCGCAACTCCGAAAGTGCTTCAAGACGCCTGAGCGCACCGTCAACTTCGAGGACATTGAGCCCCAAGAAGATCTCTCCTACCGTGAGCACCCAGTTGCAATCCTTGAAGAGACTGAACGCAAAACTCGCAACAAGTCAATCAAGTTTCTCAAAGTCAAGTGGTCACATCTTTTCGTAGTGGTGGAGTGTTGTAACGCCCCATATGTAACCTTCCCGGATTGTACTCCAACTCTTGCCGTTTCTGGCATTAAGTTATATTTAATTCTCGGGTTCGGGTCCTTGTCTCCATGTGTTGTTTTCGTTTTCGTGCATCTCATATCATGTCATCACGTGCATTGCATTTGCATACATGTTCATCTCTTGCATTCGAGCATTTTCCCCGTTGTCCGTTTTGCATTCCGGCGCTTCGTTCTCCTCCGGTGGCCATTTCTAGCTTTCTTTCGTGTGTGGGTATTAAACATTTCCGGATTGGGCCGAGACTTGCCATGCCGCCTTGGTTTACTACCGGTAGACCGCCTATCAAGTTTCGAGTCATTTGACTTCGTTTGATACTCCAACGGTTAACCGAGGGACCGAAAAGGCCTCGTGTGTGTGCAGCCCAACACCCCTCCATTTTGGCCCAAAACCCACCAAACTCAGCTCCATCGTCTCGTTCGTTCGATCACGATCGTGTGGGCGAAACCGCACCTCATTTGGACTCTCCTAGCTCCACTTATGCCTATAAATAGACCCCTCCATTTTCGGATCTCTCTCCCCCACGAAACCCTAAAAACACCCCCGCTCAGATCCGCGCCGACGGACATTGTCCGCCGGTCGCCGGACATCCCGCTGCCACCAACCGGGGCACGCCACGTGGCGCCCGGCCGCCTCCACTCACCGCGGTCCGCCAGGCCCATCTCCGGCCCCTGACGCCGCGCGCCCGGGCCAGAGGCGCGCCGCCGCCCGCCGCCCTTCTCCTCCATCTCCGGCCGCCCGGGCCACCGCACCGCCATCGCCGTACCGTGCCGCTCCGGTCGCCGACTCGCCGCGCCACCCCGCCGGAGCTCGCCGGCCGCCCCACGGCCACCTCGACGCCGGCCACCGCCTCCTCCTCCGCGCCCCGACGCCGGCCACCGCTCCCCGACGCCGGCCACCGCGCACTCCGACGCCGGCGGCCTCGGATCCGGTCTGCCGCACCTCCCCGGTGAACCTCGGTTCACGCGCCGCTACAGTGCCCGCCGAACCCTAGATCTGGATCCAATTCTCGGTTGACTTCTCCTTCTCCTCCCTGATTTTTCTTGCTACTTTGACATGCCATATCTTTGCACCTGTAGCTCCGATTTGGGCATATGATATATCAAAATCTTCGTCTCGATGAGTACATCATTTCATTCCATTGCATCATTTGCATTTGAGGTCATCTTGGTGCTCAAAATGCTGTTGGAAGGAGGCATCATGAGTTAAATTGCAGATCCGTTAGTTCAACATGCACTTTTGTCATTTTTGCCATGTTTAATCCATGCATGATATGCCTGTGCCCCTTTGGGATGAATTGTTAAGCATGTTGTCTTCTTTCCAGAGGTGCCTCCCATGCATTTTTAGGATGTGTGTGTTGTCTTGTGCAAGCTTGCGAAGTAGGCTACCTGAGTTTACTGATTTCAGGGACTTAGTGAAAATCACTAAGTCTGGGATGTTTTAGTTCACGATGCTATATGTCTAGCTTGTTTCCTAGTGATCCGTGCCTCTTTTGAGGATGATCAGTAAGAGCGATTTGTTATGCTTGTTGTGCTTAATCCATCCATGTCTTTACTTGTTATGTTGGAGCCACCTAGGTTGACTCAATCGAGCTCAACTTTTGCATAGTTGTTGTTTTGGGCAGATCGTGAATTCTTTTGCGATTTTGCCGGAGTGATTGCTAGTGATCCATGCATGCTATGCCATTGTTCTTGCCATGTCTAGCTAGCATTTTGTGCCTTCTTAATGGATATATGCTTGACTTGCCATGACTTGCACCATAGTGAGAGCATCGAGCTCGTTTACATGCCTCCGTGAGTTATTATTTCAGCATGTCCCCGTTTTCACTAAGTCTGAAAACTGATTGTGTTTCATCGATGTTCGTGTGCTCGGTAGAGTATTTTGTGAACCCTTTTGGCCCCAGGTCATTTTGGGTATTTTGTTAAGCTTGTTGAGTAGCTCCATGCCATGCTCTTACTTGCCATGTTCAGATTTTGCATCATGTTGTTTTGCTGCTCCGAAGAGAGCATCGTGGTCTGAAATTCCAGACTAGCGTTAATTTCGCTAAGTCTGAAATCTGTTTTGCTTATTCAGTTTTGCCATGCTTGTTTGAAGCCCTTCATGGATGAATTTGCCTATTCCTCAGTCCTGGTGATTTGTTAAGCTTCTTGAGTACATCACTGCCATGCAATTTTTTTCATGTTGGATGGCTGTAGCATGTTATTGGTTGCCCTTGCACGTGGTTGATTGTATCCTTGTTGCTTGTTTGTGTTGTTGGGTAGAGCCGGGAGACGAGTTCGCTAACGAGGAGCCCGTTGAGTTTGCTTTTGAGGATCCAGTCAATTCTGACAACTGTGCAGGCAAGATGATCACACCCTTGAAATCACTACTATCTTTGCTATGCTAGTTTGCTCGCTCTTTTCCTTTGCCAATGCTACGATGCCTACCACTTGCTTGCCAGCCTCCCAATTGCCATGATTGAGCCTCTAACCCACCTTTGTCCTAGCAAACCATTGATTGGCTATGTTACCGCTTTGCTCAAGCCCCTTCTTATAGCGTTGTTAGTTGCAGGTGAAGATTGGAGCCGTTCCTTGTTGGAACATTTATTTACTTGTTGGGATATCATTATATTGCTATGTTATCTTTACTTATCTATATACTTGGTAAAGGGTGGAAGGCTCGGCCTCTCGCCTAGTGTTTTGTTCCACTCTTGCCGCCCTAGTTTCCGTCATATCGGTGTTATGTTCCTGGATTGTTGCGTCCCTTACGCGGTTGGGCTATAATGGGAACCCCTTGATAGTTCGCCTTGAATAAAGCTTTTCCAGCAATGCCCAACATTGGTTTTACCATTTGCCACCTACCCCTTTTTCCCTTGGGTTTCCGGAGCCCGAGGGTCATCTTTATTTTAGCCCCCACGGGCCAGTGCTCCTCTAAGTGTTGGTCCGGAACGTCAGCCGCCGGTGGCCACCAGGGGCAACTCTGGGCTGGCCTACCGGAAGTTTAGACAATCTGAGTGTGCCCTGAGAAAGAGATATGTGCAGCTCCTATCGGGATTTGTCGGCACATTCGGGCGGTGTTGCTGGACTAGCTTTGACCTGTCGAATCATCTTGTTGTACCGGGATACCGAGTCTGATCGGTGGGTCTTGGGTGGAGGTCTATTCCTTCGTTGACCGTGAGAGCTTGTTATGGGCTAAGTTGGGACCCCCCTGCAGGGATTGATCTTTCGAAAGCCGTGCCCGCGGTTATGGGCAGATGGGAATTTGTTAATGTCCGGTTGTAGATAACTTGAACCTTAAATAATTAAAATGAATCAACTGAGTGTGTTGCCATGATGGCCTCTTCTCGGCGGAGTCCGGGAAGTGGACACGGCGTTGGAGTTATGTTTGCGTAGGCTGTTCTATATAGTTTTCCGCTTGTGCTTTGCTTCCTCTTCTCGCTCTACTTTGCGAATAAGTTAGCCACCATATATGCTACTCGCTGGCTGCAGCTCCACTTACATTACCCCTTTCCTACCTATTAAGCTTAAATAGTCTTGATCGCGAGGGTGCGAGATTGCTGAGTCCTTTGTGGCTCACAGATTACTATTACACCAGATGCAGGGACCGATGATACTTCTCCGGATGGCGCGCTCGAGCTGAAGTGGGAGTACGACGAGGACTCTCAGCGTTACTATGTGTCTTTTCCTGATGATCAGCAGTGATGCCTATTCGGGGTTAGATTCAGGGCCTAGTCGCTTGTTGGGGGTCTTTTCTATTTTGGCGCCGTAGTCGGGCCATGAGTGATTGTATGATGGATGTTATTTATGTATTTTGATGTGACGTGGCGAGTGTAAGCCAACTATGATATTATTCCCCCTTTATATTATATATGTACATGGGTTGTGTAATGATTCCCGACTTGCGACATTGCTTTCCATGCGCCTATGTCTCTAAGTTGTGCCTCGACACGTGGGAGACATAGCCACATCGAGGGCGTTACACCTTGACCCATCGAGCCGCCGCCAGCCAGTTCCCCTCGGGATCCATTCCCCACCTACCAACAGCCAGATGCCTGATCCAAAATCCATCGACCGATCCCCACCAACCCCCGCTCCTCCTCAGTTTCCATTCCCGACCAATCATCCTCTTTCTGCCTGATTCCCGAATCGAGCTCGGCTCGATCCCGAGCTCCTCAACGTCGCCGTCCGGCGAGTCACCTGGCCAGTTCCCGACGGAGTTGCCCCGTCCCACGTCTCCCTTCTCTTCTGCTCCTCCTCCCGTTTTCCTTCTTCCCCTACCTCTCTGTGTAACCTCCCTCTCCCGTCGTTTTCACAGGAGAAGCCCCGCCCCCGCCATGGATTTAACCACCGCCGCCGAAGCGCAACTCCATGGCCTTCCTCGTCACGTCTGCTGCCTGCAGCTGCTGAATCAGGTCCGTCTCCACCAGATCCGCCTCAAGTTCGCCGCAGCTCCTCCCCATCGTCCTTGCGCTGTCTCCAGGACCAACCGGAGCCCCGCCATCTTCGACCCGAGGCCTCCTGCCTCCCTGATGCGCATCGCCCCGAGCCCCAGTGCTCCAAGGCCGGTCCGTCTGCAGCGCCCCAGCGCCTCCTCCCCGTCCTTTCTTCTCCAGCTCTCTCTCTCATACATCGCTCTCTCTCACACACACAGAAGCTTTTTCTCGTCAGCTATGGGTGCCATGTTCGCAGCAGTAGTCGCTGCCGTCTTCCCCTGCCTCACCTCGGATCCTACCTGGGACGTCGTCTAGCGCCTAGATCCGCGCCGCTCCGCGGCCCCGTCTCCGGCCCTGCTCACCAGAGCGCACCTCCCTGTGCCCACATCCGCCGCCGGCGCTCCTTGCTGCCTCGTTTTGTTAGGGAGACGACGAGCACATGGCTCGTCAACACACCACCCGTTGACCCCGCGCCAGAAAACGACTCCCCTCGCCTCTGCCTTTGGGCGTGGCCCATCATCGCCTCTGCCGGCCTCTTCCTCTGCACCAGCGGGCCGTGGCCCAAGTGAGCAGCGCCCTTTGTTTTTTCCCTCCTGTTGGGTCCAGCCAGTTTCGGCCCATGCTGTATTTTTTCCCTGAACGATTTTTCCTTTTTCCAGAGAACCCAGTTTTACAGGAAGCCCCTTGCACTTCATGCATTTAATATCTTCACAACCGTGTATCGGTTTAAAACAACTTATATATGAAATATGCTTAGATTTTCATCTAGTTTAAAAATATGCAACTTTCATCTATGTTTAAAATGATGTTTGTTTAAATTTGTTTAAATAACTTGCTAAAATGCTTTATTTCATAACTAAATAACCATAGCTCCAAATTAAATAATCTGTATATGTAAATGGGGTAGAAAAATGCCTAGATTTACTTGGTGCACTCATCTTGCATGTTTAACAACTCTAAAATAATGTTTAGGGCAGAACAGTACCAAATCTATAATATGCTCATGAGGAGTTTCCAGAATTGTTGTTCGTTGCTTCCGGCCTCATTTAAACTTGACTAGATAGGTAGTTTATTTTGCTTCACCCTTGCCATGTTAAGAACATTTAATATTGTTGGGGTACTAAACGAGAGAGAACTAAATAATTGATGTGGTGTTCCGTCAATATGAAACCCGTTGCATATTGAGCTCCACTTAACTTGTAGTGTTGTTTGTGCACTTTGCCATGCCATGCATATTTAAACCGGACATGCATCATACTTGGTTGTGCATCATGCCATGATTATGTGATGGTTGTTTACTATGTTGTTTGCTTCTTTCCGGTGTTGTTTCTTCGGGTTGGTTCCGATAATGTCGCGTTTGTGAGGACCCGCTCGACTATGTCCATTTGTCTTCTTCATGGACTTGTTCTTCTTCCTTGCAGGATTTCAGGCAAGATGACCATACCCTCGAAATCACTTCTATCTTTGCTTGCTAGTTGCTCACTCTTTTGCTATGCCTATGCTGCAATACCTACCACTTGCTTATCATGCCCCCATATTGTTAAACCAAGCCTCTAACCCACCTTGTCCTAGCAAATCGTTGTTTGGCTATGTTACCGCTTTGCTCAGCCCCTCTTATAGCGTTGTTAGTTGCAGGTGAAGATGAAGTGTGTTCCTTGTTGGAACATGGAGATGTTGTTCCTTGTTGGAACATGTTTATTTTGTTGGGATGTCACAATATCTCTTATTTAATTAAAGCATCTATATACTTGGTAAAGGGTGGAAGGCTCGGCCTTATGCAAGGTGTTTTGTTCCACTCTTGCCGCCCTAGTTTCCGTCATATCGGTGTTATGTTCCCGAATTTTGTGTTCCTTATGCGGTTGGGTTATAATGGGAACCCCTTCACAGTTCGTCTTGAAAAAAACTCCTCCAGCAAGGCCCAACATTGGTTTTACCATTTGCCACCTAGCCTTTTCTTTCCCTTGGGTCGGCCAGCCCAAGGGTCATCTTTATTTTAACCCCCCCGGGCCAGTGCTTCTGTTAGTGTTGGTCCAACCTAGAGCACCGTGCGGGGCCGTCCCTTGGCAACTTGGGTTACGTTGGCTCCCGTACGCTTAGCTTAGCCGGTGTGCCCTGAGAACGAGATATGTGCAGCTCCCATCGGGATATGTCGGCACAGCGGGTGGTCTTGCTGGACTTGTTTTACCAATGTCGAGGATGTCTTGTAACCAGGATTCCGAGTCTGATCGGGTCTTCCCGCTAGAAGGAATATCCTTCGTTGACCGTGAGAGCTTGTGATGGGTTAAGTTGGGACACCCCTGCAGGGATTTGAACTTTCGAAAGCCGTGCCCGCGGTTATGGGTAGATGGGAATTTGTTAATGTCCGGTTGTAGAAAACCTGAAGTTGACCTTAATTAAAATACATCAACCGCGTGTGTAACCATGATGGTCTCTTTCCGGCGGAGTCTGGGAAGTGAACACGGTGTTGGATTAATGCTTGACGTAGGTTGTTCCAGGATCACTTCTTGATCATAGTTGTTCGACCGTGCTTTGCCTTCTCTTCTCGCTCTCTTTTGCGTATGTTAGCCACCAAATATGCTAGTCGCTTGCTGCAGCTCCAACTCATACCTTTACCTTTACCTATAAGCTTAAATAGTCTTGATCGCGAGAGTGTGAGATTGCTGAGTCCCCGTGACTCACAGATACTTCCAAAACCAGCTTGCAGGTGCCGATGATGCCATTCCAGGTGACGCAACCGAGCTCAAGGAGGAGCTCAATGAAGATCTTGTCCTTTATGTTGTTTCGTTCTAGTCGATCAGTAGTGGAGCCCAGTTGGGGTCGATCGGGGATCTGTGTAGCTTTTGGGGTAGTCTTCTTTTATTTTGGCTCCGTAGTCGGGCCTTGTTTGTAACTGGTTGATGTAATGCTTTATTCATGTAATTGCGTGAAGTGGCGATTGTAAGCCAACTATGCATCTCTTTCCCTTATGTATTACGTGGGTTGTGTGAAGATTACCTCACTTGTGACATTGCTTTCAATGCGGTTATGCCTCTATGTCGTGCTTTGACACGTGGGAGATATAGCCCGCATCGAGGGCGTTACAATGAGGCATAGAAGTAGCACGATGATGATGCAAACAATGACGATGCTGGTGGCTCCGGCGCGGGGGTTGAGGGAGTCCTGGATTAGGGGGTGTTCGTGTAGCCGGACTCCTGGACTATGAAAATACAAGATTGAAGACTTCGTCCCGTGTCCGGATGGGACTTTCCTTGGCGTGGAAGGCAAGCTTGGCGATGAAGATATTCAAGATCTCCTACCATTGTAACCGACTCTATGTAACCCTAACCCTATCTGGTGTCTATATAAACCGGAGGGTTCTAGTCCGTAGGACAACATCATCAACTCCATAGATAACAATCATACCATAGGCTAGCTTCTAGGGTTTAGCCTCCATGATCTCGTGGTAGATCTACTCTTGTACTACCTATATCATCAATACTAATCAAGCAGGACGTAGGGTTTTACCTCCATCGAGAGGGCCCGAACCTGGGTAAAACATCGTGTTCCCTGCCTCCTGTTACCATCCGGCCTAGACGCACAGTTCGGGACCCCCTACCCGAGATCCGCCGGTTTTGACACCGACATTGGTGCTTTCATTGAGAGTTCCTATGTGTCGTCGCCTTTAGGCCCAATCACTACTAGAAAAAGGGCTATCGATGGGATTGACACTAATGGCGCACCACCATCTGGTACGCCATTAGAGTTGAAACTACTAATGGCGCACCTGGCACAGGGTGCGCCATTAGTATCAATTTTTTTTGGAACTAGTGCGCCTGTCCAAACATACTAATGGCGCATCCAGACAAAGTGCGCCATTACTAGTTGTAACTAGTAATGGCGCACATGTCGGAAAGTGCGCCACTAATGTTGTTTTTTTATTATATTTTTTATTCCCTTTTTTTGCAAAACTACTAATGGCGCACTGTTGCACCGTGCGCCATTAATAGTTCAAACTAGTAATGGCGCACTGCGGGACAGTGCGCCTTTAGTATTTTTTTGCAAAACTACTAATGGCGCACCACCAGATGGTGCGCCATTAGTAACCTGGATTACTAATGGCGCATTTGGTGTTGGTGCGCCATTAGTAAGTGGGCAGCAACAAGATATTTTGGGGAGCCTCTCCTACCCACACTCACTTTCTCCCCACTTCATTCTCTCCACCTCTTCCTTGTCTCGGGTGCCTCCTCTTTTTCACCTCATTTCCACCATAGATTCATTCAATTTAAGTGGTTAAATTACCTTGTTTTGATAGGCAAGTAATGGGGGAAGCTATATTTATGTATTTCTCCCTACAACAATGTGCACATGCACTTTTTATGGCCTAGCTAGATCTATGTATGTTCGTGGTGTTGCATATGTTTGTGGTGTTGCATATGTGTTTGTGTTTGGAGGTGTACCGGTATTTGAAATGCGATAGTTGCCAATATTTTGCCGGAATGTTGATTCATTTCCGTTTCGGCGAGAACTTTGGCATTAAGCATTCTTTTTGGTCCTATTTTTAGGGGAAGTCATGCCAAATTTTTTCTTGGTTCTAAAATATCGTTTTGCTCTACCCCGCAGGCGACCATGGTCCGCATGATGACCGAAGGCATCGTGAATAGGTTTTTGAGGTCCGCGAAGGCCGAGATGCTTCAAAAGAATGAGATGGAGATAAGATGTCCGTGTCGAAGATGCAAGCTGAAGAGACTTATTGCGGACCCGGAATCCGGGCAGGTGTGGGACCACCTGCTCTTGCGTGGTTTCATGGATGGCTATCGGTGGCAAGGTGATGAAGATGACTACGAAGTCGTTCATGGGGGGCGGGCAAGAAATGAGGAAGGGCAGAAAGACAACCACCGCGGCTCGGGCGGGGGAGAAGACGAAGAATCCCCAGGAGATGATCACGACGGTGATGTTGTACACAGTCATCATGTAGAAGATGCAGGACATGATGATGATGAAGATGCCGGAGCAAACGACGTTGGACCATCGATGGGCTGGGTGCAGGACCCTCATATTCAAGAGCTGCTTCTCAAGCAGACGGATAACGCAAGAGCTGCCGCCCGAGAGAAAGCCAAGATGGATCAACTTGAGTTAGACGCGGTCACTCCATTGTATGAAGGATGCAGGCCCGAGGATACCCGCCTGAAAGTAACGCTCATGGCTCTGGAGATGAAGGTAAAACACAAAATGACCGACGCATGCTTCGACGAGAACATGTCATTCTGGCACGAACGTCTTCCCAAGGGGAACAAGTGCCCGACCAGTTTGGAGGAGGCGAAGAAAATCGTGTGTCCTCTGGATTTACCGCACGTGAAATACCATGTGTGCATGAACAATTGCATCATTTATCGGGATGAGCACGCGGAGTCTACCATATGTCCGGTGTGCGGCGTCACTCGATACCAGAAGAGGAAGAAAGCTCCTTGAAAAGTGGTGTGGTACTTTCCGATCACTCCTCGTCTGCAGCGGTATTTTGCGGACCCTGAGGTAGCAAAGCTCCTGCGTTGGCACGCGGATAGGGAGGAGAAGAAGCGAGAAGATGACGCAAATGATCCGGAGATAGATAAAAAATACAAGATGCTGAGTCACCCTAAGGATGCGAGCCAGTGGCAAGCGTTGAACTTCGAAGACCCAGAATATGGGAATGATCCAAGGAACATCGTGCTGGGCGCGAGCACCGATGGAGTCAATCCGTTTGGCAGCCAGAGAAGCACACATAGCACCTGGCCTGTGTTTGTGTGGATGTACAACCTTCCCCCCTGGTTGTGCATGAAGAGGAAGTACATTCACATGAGTATGCTAATTGAAGGACCGAAACAACTAGGGAACGACATCAATCTCTATCTGGGGCTGCTAAAAGAGGAGCTTGACACGCTGTGGAAAACTCCAGCCAATACATGGGACGCCGCAGAGAAAGAATATTTCCCTATGACAGTCGCGCTGCTCACGACGGTGCACGACTATCTCGGTTACGGATATGTCGCGGGGCAGGTGGTCCACGGATTTTCTGGATGCGCCAGGTGCATGGATGACACAACGTATCGCCAGCTAGATAGAGATCCCGGGTCTTCGAAAACCGTGTTCATGGGACATCGAAGGTGGCTTTGCGACGATGACCCGTGGAGAAAACGCAAGGATCTGTTCGATGGTGAAACCGAACCCCGAGGACGCCCGCGTACGAGGAGCGGCGAGGAAATAGACGAGCTGTTGAAAAATTGGAAAGACTGCCCACTACCGGGAAAGAAGCAAAAGGCGTCAGAGCCGGGAAAGAAGAGAAAGGCGCCAGAGCCGCTGCTGAAGGTATGGAAAACGAGGTCTGTTTTCTGGGACTTGCCGTACTGGAAGATCCACCGTGTGCCTCGCAGCCTTGATGTCATGCATATCACGAAGAACGTGTGTGAGAGTCTGCTTGGTACCCTGCTCAACATGCCAGAGAGGACCAAAGATGGGCCGAAAGCAAGGGCAGACTTGAAATCAATGGGCATCAGGCAGGAGCTTCACACTATATATGATGATCATGATGATGATGATGATGATGATGATGATGAGGCGAAGCAGGACACGGAAAGTCGTCGCAAAGGCAAGAAGGCCAAGAAGACCGGAAATGACTACCCTCCCGCGTGCTTCAGTCTAAGTCAGGAGGAGATCGAGCAGTTTTTCACCTGCCTCGTAGGAGTAAAACTTCCTTACGGTTACGCAGGGAAGATAAGCAGATACCTAGACCCAGCGAAGCAGAAGTTCAGCGGGATGAAGTCTCACGACTGTCACGTGCTGATATCGCAGATACTTCCAGTTGCAATCCGTGGGATCATGGACGCGCACGTCCGTGAAACCCTATTTGGCCTATGCAACTTTTTCGACGTCATCTCTCGGAAGTCTGTTGGCGTGAGGCAACTCAGAAGGCTACAGGAAGAGATCGTGGTGATACTATGCGAGCTTGAGATGTACTTCCCGCCCGCATTCTTCGACGTTATGGTGCATCTGCTGGTCCATATCATGGACGGTATCATCCAGCTCGGGCCGACGTTCCTGCACAACATGATGCCGTTCGAAAGGATGAATGGTGTCATCAAAGGATACGTTCGCAACATGTCACGTCCAGAGGGAAGCATAGCCAGCGGCTTTCTGACCGAAGAGTGCATCTCCTACTGCACGAATTATCTAGGCATCGAGAACCCCGTTGGTCTGCCCGTCAATAGGCACCTCGGCAGGCTCGCTAGATGGGGTCACCGTGAGGGTCGTCGCGAAATGCATGTCGACTTCGAGGGTCGACTCGCCGACTTTGAAAGAGCAAACCTAGTCGCGCTACAACACATAGACGTGGTCGATCCTTGGGTGGTATAGCACAAAACCTTTATTAAGAAGACGTACAATGACCGAGGCCAACAGAGGACGGATGGAGATATACTCAAAGAGCACAACTCATGTTTCACGCGTTGGTTCAAGCAGAAGCTTCTGTCGTACCCTTTACATGAGGATTCTTCCGCGGAAGAACAACTCATATTCGCCTTGTCACAGGGCGCCGAGCACAACCTGATGACCTATGAGGCGTACGATATCAACGGCTACACATTCTACACCGAGGCCAAGGACATGAAGAGCGATGGTTATCAGAACTCCGGGGTAACGATGGAATCCTACACCGGTAACGACAAGGACAGATACTACGGAAGGATCGAGGAGATCTGGGAGCTGAGCTACGCTGGAGAGAAGGTCCCGATGTTCCGTGTCAGATGGGCCAAGAGCGTCCTAAAAGAAGACCGGTATTTCACCACCATGGTTATACCCGAAGCCAAATCCAAGACCGCGGGCGCAAACGTCACCGCGAAAAATGAGCCATGGGTACTGGCTTCCCAAGTGAACCAATGCTTCTTCATTACCGACCCGTCAAAGCCTAGTCGTGTTGTCGTGAGGAGAGGCAAAAGGAAGATCATCGGAATGGATGGAGTAGCCAATGAGCAAGACTTCGACAAGTACGGCGACCCGAGGATCGAACATGACGACGATGATGAAGTAGCAGCATACACCACAAGAAGAAGCAGGACCACCCTACCTAAAGGACGTCCGTTCCACAGAAGAACTCCATTTGCGAAAAAGAAGGGCAAGAAGATTGTGAACAGATAGCTAGCTAAGATCAATTGTATTTAAATCGTAGCCTTCATTTCTCGATTGTATTTCATGGGCACTTTTTGAACTATCATGAATATTTTTAAATTTCATGGACACTCGATGTCCATCCCCCTCCATCTCGATCGCTATCCCACCTCGCCAGATCTGGTCCCCCCCCCCCCCCCCGCCGCCGAGCACCCCCCGGTCCACCGGCCGCCGCCGCCGACCTCCCGCACCCTCGATTCCCCTACTCAACCGCCGCCGCCGACCCCCCGCACCCCACGCACCCTCCCCTACTCAACCGCCGCCGCCGACCCCCCGCACCCCTCCCCTACTCAACCGCCGCCGCCGACTGTCTTATAAGAAAATATTACTGTTACTGTCTTATAAAAAATATTACTGTTATGATTTAAAGAAGTTTAAAAAATTATTACTGTCTTATAATTTAAACAAGTTTAAAAAAAATATTACTGTTATGATTTAAATAAGTTAAAAAAAGTACTAATGGCGCACCACGGTGAGGTGCGCCATTAGTATGGATGTACTTATGGCGCACCGATGGGTGGTGCGCCATTAGTATTGTGCCATTGCTATAAGAAAAAAACTACTAATGGCGCACCATGGTGAGGTGCGCCATTAGTATGGATGTACTTATGGCGCACCGAGGGGTGGTGCGCCATTAGTATTGTGCCCGATCCCCCCTTCCCTCTCCCCCTTCGCCCGATCCCCGCTTCCCTCTCCCC
This sequence comes from Triticum monococcum, assembly GCA_034509565.1. Taxonomy (NCBI): domain Eukaryota; kingdom Viridiplantae; phylum Streptophyta; class Magnoliopsida; order Poales; family Poaceae; genus Triticum; species Triticum monococcum. The sequence continues at coordinate 40,096,631 of CM067844.1, forward strand.
CTCGCCAGTTCCCTCTCCCTCCCTCCACCGCGCCGCCCCCGCCGCCTCCCTCTTCCCTTCCTCCCCCTCGTCGCCGGCGGCCCGGACGCCGCCCCGTCCACCTCGTCGGGCTCCTCCTCCCGCTCCGCAGTCCCCACGCCCCCACAGTCGTCTCCTTTGCCACCCCGCTCCTCCCTCCCACAGCGGCTAGGGTTCGAGCCTTCGAGGGAGGATCCGCGCCGCCGCCAGGGCGATCCTGCCTCGCCGACCCGGTCAGCCCAACTCCGCCCCTCCCTCTCAGCATCGCCAGCGCTAGGCCCTGCCTGGCCGCCTCCTGCCGGCCCTCCCCCCCGTCGTTGCTGCTTTGCTTCGACGAGCCCCCGGCCCTCCCGTCGCCCCTGCTTCGACCAACCGCCCACATCTCCTTCGAGAACAGGTGCCTCTCATCTCCCTGTTCCCCACCCCTCTGTTTGTTAGCCGAATGGGTGGATGTTGCTGTTGCATATTGAATAGATGGACGAATGGCTACTGTGATTGATAGCTCGTGTTAGTACGTCTCAGATTTTTGCTGCTGTGAACTGTCAATGGTACTAAATCATTGCCCTTTTGCTGCTTGCTGCTTGCTGCTTAGTGCTAGTTGATAATTTGGTAATGCTACCGATTCTCAGAAATCGATGGATGTACTTTTTCCAGTTTGATACTGCTACTAATTTGATGCTTGCTATTTTAGGCCGCTGCTTGGTATGTGCTCTATATGCAAGTCATGCTTTTATTTAGTTTTTTCTTCAGTTTTGGCCACTATTGATCTTTCGTTCGATCGAAATGAGAGTGGTTTCGTGCGTGTTAGATCAGCGGATCTCTTAGTTGAGTTCTGATTTAAGAGCCCGTGAGTGGAAAGTGGAATTGAACAATCTAGACCTGAAACTGAGGCAGTTTTACACGAGTTTGTTTGTTGGTCTTTTAACCCTATCATTTCTCTTGTAGCCAGCATGTGTGTGTGCTTAAACTTGTTTAGCTAGTAATTTCCCCCAATTTGGCCATTACATGTGTAACGTAACTTAGCTTGTTAGAGCATGCTTCCTCGCGAAGAAGGGGGTTATGCTGAAAATTGAAAAATATTGTGAGACATTGGTTGGACTTTGAATTGGTATACAGAGAAGGGAGTGCCTGCTTGTATATATTTTACTGTTGTCTGTTGCTACCATGCCAGACTAACAAACTGCCCAATATTGTGCCCTTCTGTACTGTTATTGAGAACAGTTCACGATTACTAACGTAATTCATTGTTTCGCTGCGGTGGGCATACAAGTTGTTATAAAGCCAGAATATCGGATAACCCCTTCTGTAAGTTATATGATTTATTATACAATCACTACTTTCCTGTTCTCTTATGCAAGAGCTGTCAATCTACTTTGCTACCAAAAAAGTTGTATTAATGAGTAATGACTGAGTTCAGTTTTCATTCCCCAGTGTTAAGAGTGTTGCTTCAAAAAAATGATGTTTCGTAGTTAAATGGGTGCCTTTAACTTCTGTGCATTGGCTGGACATCAACATACTACCATAAGTGTTTTGTCAATCTAAGTTGAAATTGCATCCTGCCTACAAATCTGAATGTGAACTGCCACATGCCTTCTGATTGAATCTTTGTTTGCAAAAATGCTGTTGTACTGTAGATGAACTGCCACATGACTGCTAGTATGACATTAGTTGGAGGTCACCTTTTTTTGGGGGTAGTTTTTGTTTGGAGATTGCAATTGGAATTGTTGTATTTGGTGCATTTGTCAGTCAACTGCTGCTGACCATATGATACTACTTGGAGATGCATATATTGTTTCACCTCTTCACATGCCAATGTATTTTGCATGTTGTGATGAAGGCCTTTTTTGCCTTGTCCACCCGAGAGGCCCTTGAGTTTGCTGGAATGTCGATTAACTTCTGTTCCGGCAAATTCGGGTACTCCATATGTCCTATTTTCAGCAAAGGTCATGCTGAAATTTTCCGTGAATTTTAGCATGACTTTGCTAAAAATAGGACATATGGGGTACTTGTGACTAATGCATGGGCCGGGGTATCTTAGTAGTTAATTAAGTAGGATCAAGTGCCCCTTTATTCTAGCTGCATTCAACCATAGGCGGCAATAGAGCCAGGTGATTAGGCCCAACTTAGAATTCTCCTCGGTGTCGACAAACCCTAAATGATGAGACCATGATCTTGTTCCTTGACAATAACCAACTTTTTGACCAAACTTTGTTCCTATTTAGAGAGAAACATGGCCAACAACGATGAGGCCGGGGGTTCGGGCGTCAAGGCATTCTGGGAGCTGTCCCAGGAGATGGAGGAACAACCTCACTTGTATGAGGCCGCCGCCTTCCCCACCGATCTTGAGACCACTGATGGTACCACCGAGGATGACCCCACTGATGCCACCACTGATGGTGCCGCCGAGGATGCCACCACTGATGATGGCGGCGCACGTACAGATGGCAGCCAACCGAAGAGGCAACGGAAGGACCGGCGCCCGACCGTGCTCCGCACCCTCAAGGAGGAAGTTACTGAAGTGGACTCCGACGGGAATCCAACGGCGCCCGAACGAATAGTCAAGGGGTACTCGCTTCAGCTCGGATGCATTCTCCGGAGCACCGTCTCGATCAACACCGAGAACCTCAGGCATCCTGACCGAGGGAATTTGCGCAACCTCCTCTTCACGAAGCTGCACGAACGATACAAGTTCCCCGCTGAATTTGAAAACACAAGCCTCAAAGGGAATAAAGTGAACAATGCTGCCCTCACGAAGATGAGCACGGCCCTGTCTACTTGGAAAAGCAATGTGAAGAGAATGATCCAAAAAGGTGAGAGTTATGAGAAGATCAAGGAGAAAAATCCTTTGATCACCGAAGATGACTACAATGACTTCAAGATCAATTGCTCGAGCACCGCAAGCTCCGATTCAAGTAAGTGGGGGAAAGAAATGCGGGAGCTGAACTTAGGGGAACACACACTCGGTCCCGGCGGTTACAGAGTGGCGGAGCCTATATGGGACAAGGAGGATGCGGACCGTGCCGAGCAAGGCCTACTGCCCCTCTTCGATAAATATGGTGACAAGCAGACCAGGAACTTTGTCAGGGCCCGGTACAAGAAGGACCCAAAAACAAAGGAGCTTACCACGGATCCGAAGACCAGGGAGCTTGAGCTTGTTCTGGTAAGGAATACACCCCCGCGTAATTAGCTTCATATGGTTGCATTCTAATTAATGAAGCCAAATTTCTAAATGGTTCACATTCCTTCCGCAGGCGACTGAAAGCAGTAGCGCGGGGTCGACTAAGAGCAACCCTTGGGACACCACTCTAAATAGGGCGTTGAATGTAATGAAGAACAAGGATAAGCTCAGTAAGCCGACGTCAGCTGGTCGTGTGGCCGGCAAAGGCTTGTCGACAAAATGGTCGTCATACTATAACACTGGTGGGCGAAAGGACAAAAAGACCAGCTCGGAAAGCCAGGTGCGCGAGGTTCAAGAACTCAGGGCACAGGTGGCGCGGATTCCGGAGATGGTCCAAGAGCAAGTGGAACAACAACTCGAAAGGACGATCACCGCCATTGTGCCTACCTTGATCCAGGGGATTAGTGCGTGGATTGCGGGCGGCCAACAGGGGCCACCCCCGATTCCTAGCTTCACGTCCAGCAACTCGAAGAACGCGATGGCGGGGCCATTGGTGTCTCCGACGGAGGCGGCATTGGTGTCTCCGACGCCGGCACGGGAGCTTAATGCACCCGGGTGTACGCCGGCCGGCACCTCTGCAGCAAGTGGCCCCTCCATCAACTGCACGCCCGCCGTTGGCGGTGCCTCGACATTAGCCGAGCTCGACACCATCATCACAGTAACTAATTAAGCCTCTCTCGGTCGAGGACTTCATCTCCTTGCCTTTGACTGGGCATCCCTGACGCCCTACATGTTTTCGCAGGGCGCCGCCGACGTTCCGTGCACTCTCCTGCACTTCGTGAACAACGAGTTGGTCGATGTCGCCAAGGGCAAAATCGTTCAACCGGGCAACCCCTTGTTCCACGGTACCCAGATGCCACCCAACTTGTTTAGGGTTCAACTGGTTCGGGTGCTGCCAGGCTGTGACGAGTTGTTACCTCCGATTCGACCCGTCGGGGCCGACGATGATGACGTGATGACCCTCAGCGCCTGCCTGAGCTGGCCCCTGCTTTGGCCAAAGAGCCAGATTCGTTTGGGGGTGGGGGACACCACCCCAAAGACAACACCGCCAGTCGTGCCGGCGCCAAGTCGGCCCCATGGCAAGACCGCCGCAACGGTGCCGGACATCCCTATGCCACTGGATCCAAACATGCATATGGCACAGGATCAGAACGACGACGACGACGATACATTTGCCAACGTCGATCAGTACTTTGCCGATCATGGGTACGGTGGCGACTTCATGGGGCCTCCTTCTCAAGAACCCAACCCAACAAAAGACGTGCGCGATCTAGCTGGTACCGCGGAGAAGCCAAGTTGCAACTGGCGTCGTCTAGCGTTCAGCTCTCAGGAGACGCCTCCAGCTGCCGACTTCACCGAGCCTCAGATAGGCGAGGAGCGAAAAATTATCAGCCCCAACACACTCAAGAAGGCGGTCTGTGAGCAGAACTTGGTCCCATTACAGGAGAAGAAGAAGGCATGCAAAAGAAAGACTAACAAGGGTGCGGGCCAGCCGGCACCAAGTACGATCCGTGCTCAGGACGGGCCACCTGCACCTGAGGATATCTCGAGGAGGGTGCATGTGGCGGGTAGGCCGATGCTAGCGAGAAATATGCTCGATGCTGCAACCGGTGCTATGCGGAGTCTGCATGACAGTGTTCTTTCTTCGGAGAAGCGGCGTCTCGAAGAGAAGGATGTGGCATACCTGGTTTTCGCGGCCAAGGTGCCAGAGGGCAAGGGCTTTGTGGGTAACTCCATCGGGGGTACGATCGTCCTGCGGTTTGATGACATCCATGCTATGTTGAACCTTCATCCGCTGCACTACACCTTCGTTCGGCTATTTTCGCTGAGTATGGAGATGCGGATCATTCGCGACAAGACCCCGGACATCGCGAGTTCTTACCTCGAAGGCGTCATTCTGGCAAACCAAGATAAGGATAACTTCCTCGTGCCTTACTTTCCCGAGTAAGTCCTCCCCTCAACCGCCCCGTAACATATGAATTCTTAGATTTCGATCGTTTTTCTTTTAACATTCCGTGTTTTCTGCAGTGACACTCGTTGCACGCTCATCCTCCTAAGCCCTAAATATTCCATGGCCACATATTTCGACCCGGACCGTCAGTCGAACGTAGACTACACAAATGTCAAGAAGGTTCTTGATGATGTTCTCCCCGGCTACGTCAAATCTGGAGGCACCTTCACCAGGCCTATCCGTAAGTACGGCAAGCACGTGTTCTCCCACAATACGACGTTCTGCTGCATCAAGCAGCCAACTGGCGGTCAGAAGGGTGCCTACTACGCCATCCATCACATGCGGGCGATCGTACGGGACCATCATCAACTTCTGCTACCGAGTAGACTCAAAGATTGGGCCGCGAGCGTGTCGGCAATCCAGGACGCGGACATCAGACAAGAATTCTTTTGCATCCAGTCGGAGTTTGCGGAAATCATCCATCAAGATGTCCTTCGTACCTCGGGGCAGTTCTATCTCAGAAATCAACCGTCCAACAGTGACATCGACACAATCCTACAAATGCAGGCTGACAACGCCCGTTGTTTCATGACTCCCACGATAGACAGCGACTTCAGCCACGCTCCGGTCCATTGAGTCGAGTCGAAAACAGTGATGTTGTGTCTAGTTCTGAAACATCGATTGGCTCATATGTTGTAATTAAACTTTAATGAACTTTTAGTATGTCTCTTTGGTTTCGAGAGTCGTTCAACTTAGATGTAATCGATGCTATTAATGTTTTGCTTTTTTCTTCTGATCGTTCTGTTGCATACTTATATGTTGCTTATGTATTGTCTGTGAATTGGTACTAACGTTTCGTTTGGCTACTACATAGCGATGCCGTGGTATGTCGTGTACAAGGGTAAGGTTCCCGGAGTCTACAACGACTGGGAGGAGTGTCGGAGACAGGTTCACTGATTCAACAGTAACAGTTACAAAGGGTACACCACTAGGGCCGAGGCCGAATCTAGATACGCCCGCTATCTAGCGGGAGAGGGGAGGGAGCGTTGGAGGAACCGGATGAAGACGAGTTTCATCGTGATGACCGCAGCTCTCTTCTATGTGATGGTAGTTTAGATGATCGATATCGACTTGTAATGTGAAGACAAACTCGCGGTCTCGAGACTTGTAATATAATGTTCTATCTTTGTTCGGTCTTTTCAATTCGGAGACTAATATGATGAATTGTATTCGGAGACTAAAATGATGAATTGTATTCAGAGACTAATCTTCTATTTTATTTGATGAATCTATTATTGATGTGTGCTGTCTATATTTTGTCCAATTATACATTTTGTAACCTGTGCAAAAAACAGAAAATTAAAAAACAAAAAAACCTAATATTCATACTAATGGCGCATCACATCATAGTTCGCCATTAGTGTGCCAAAGGATACTAATGGCGCATCATTAAACAGTGCCCCATTAGTATGCCGAAGTTACTAATGGCGCATCCTGTTGTTGTGCGCCATTAGTATGCCAAAGCACCTGGGTATACATGGCCCCCTGGGAGGCATACTAATGGCGCACTGTGGACTATACTAATGGCGCACCGCGTGGTGCGCCATTAGTAAAATATACTAATGGCGTGCTACTAATGGCGCACCACTAATGTGCCATTAATGGCCAAATTAGGTGCGCCATTAGTAGGCCTTTTCCTAGTAGTGGATGGCTCCTTTGATCATCAACAACGATGCGGTCTAGGGTGAGACTTTTCTCCTGGGACAGATCTTCGTCTTCGGCGGCTTCGCTCCGCGGGCCAATTCGCTCGGCCACTTGGAGCAGATCGAAAGCTACGCCCCTGGCCATCAAGTCAGGTTTGGAAGCTTAAACTACACGGCTGACATCCGCGGAGACTTGATCTTCGACGGGTTCGAGCCACGGCCAAGCGCGCCGCACTATCTCGAGGGGCATGATCTAGCTCTGCCTCCGGACAGTGCCCTGGAGGCCGCACACGCATCGGTTCCGACCCCTAACTCGGAGCCTATTGCGCCAATCGAGGACGAGCGGTTGGACGTCACCTCGGGGGCTGCGATCTCAAAGGCGATCGAGCCGAACGCTAGCCCCGCACTCTGCATGACCCATGACTCCGAGGATCCGGACTCCTCCCCGGACTCCGAACCCCCGGCGCCCCTGCTGATCGAATCCGATTGGGCGCCGATAATGGAGTTCACCGCCGCAGACATCTTTCAGCACTCGCCTTTTGGCGTCATCCTGAATTCTCTTAAATCTCTCTCTTTATCAGGAGAGCCCTGGCCGGATTACGGTCAGCGAGGATGGGATACGGACGACAAAGAAATTCAAAGCCCACCCACCACCCACTTTGTAGCCATTGTCGACGATTTAACCGACATGCTTGACTTCGGCTCCGAAGACATCGACGGTATGGACGACGATGTAGGAGACGAACAGGAACCAGCACCTGTAGGGCGCTGGAAGGCCACCTCTTCATATGACATATATATGGTGGATACTCCAAAAGATGGAGATGGCGATGGAACAGTGGGGGATGACACCCCCAAGAAACAGCCAAAGCACCGGCAACAGCGGCGCCGCTCTAAATCCCGCCAAAGCAAAAACGGTGATTCCGGCACGGGAGATAATACTACCCCAGATAGCACCGAAGAACACCCACCTCAGCAAGATTCGACACAGGAAGATGGAGAAGCCAACCCTCATGAGAGAGCGGCAGACCGAGAGGTCGAGGATGATAACTATATGCCTCCCTCCGAAGACGAGGCAAGCCTCGATGACGACGAATTCGTCATACCATCAGACCCCGCCGAGCAAGAGCGTTTCAAACGCAGGCTTTTAGCCATAGCAAGAAGCCTCAAGAAAAAGCAGCAACAGCTTAGAGCTGCCCAAGATTTGCTAGCTGACAGATGGAATGAAGTCCTTGCGGCCGAAGAGTATGAACTCGAACGCCCCTCCAAGAGTTACCCAAAGCGCAGGCCGCTACCCCGATCAAAGGAGGAAGCACCTACATCACCAGCGCATGACATGGAAGACCGGCCACCTCGCGACCGTGACAGAGAGGCCTCTCGGCCCTCCACCCAAGCCATACCCCGACGCCGCTCAACTAAGGCACGGGACAATGCGCCAGACCTGCGAGACGTGCTGGAGGATAAGGCAAGACAAACAAGATCGATCTACGGATCGCACAGGCGCCCTACGGCACGTGATGATGATCTTCACTTCGGATACAACAAATCCGGCCGGGTCGAACACAACAGACATAGCTCTTCCGAGCTACGTCATGATATAGCCCAGTACAGAGGCGCCGCACACCCGCTATGCTTCATGAATGAAGTAATGGATCATAAAATCCCAGAGGGTTTCAAACCCGTAAACATCGAATCATACGATGGCACAACAGATCCGGCGGTATGGATCGAGGATTATCTCCTTCACATCCACATGGCACGCGACGATGATCTACACGCCATCAAATACCTCCCGCTTAAACTTAAAGGACCGGCCCGGCATTGGCTTAACAGCTTGCCAGCAGACTCAATCAGTTCTTGGGAGGACCTAGAAGCTGCATTCCTCGACAACTTCCAGGGAACTTACGTGCGACCACCGGATGCCGACGACTTAAGCCACATAATTCAGTAGCCAGAGGAATCGGCCAGACAATTTTGGACACGGTTACTAACAAAGAAAAACCAGATAGTCGACTGTCCGGACGCAGAGGCCCTAGCAGCCTTCAAGCATAACATCTGCGATGAATGGCTTGCCTGGCACCTGGGACAGGAAAAGCCGAAATCTATGGCAGCCCTCACGACACTCATGACCCGCTTTTGCGCGGGAGAAGACAGCTGGCTAGCTCGCAGTAACAACTTATCAAAGAACCCTGGTAATTCTGATACCAAGGACAAAAGTGGCAGGACACGTCGGAATAAGCAAAAACGCCGCGTTAGCAGCGACATCAATGAAGACACGGCAGTCAATGCCGGATTCAAAGGCTATAAATCCAGTCAGTGGAAAAAGCCATTAAAAAAGAATACTCAAGGCCCGTCCACTTTGGACCGAATACTCGACCGCTTGTGCCAGATACATGGCACCCCCGAAAGGCTAGCCAATCACACTAACAGAGATTGTTGGGTGTTCAAGAAGGCAGGCAAGTTAAGAGCCGAAAACAAAGACATGGGGCTGCACAGCGACAACGAGGAGAAGCCCAAGCCGCCGAACAACAATGGACAGAAGGGCTTTCCCCCACAAGTGCGGACGGTGAACATGATATACGCAACCCACATTCCCAAGCGGGAGCGAAAGCGTGCGCTAGGCGACGTATACGCGATGGAGCCAGTCGCCCCAAAGTTCAACCCATGGTCCTCCTGCCCGATCACCTTTGATCGAAGGGACCATCCCACTAGCATCCGTCATGGCGGCTTCGCCGCATTGGTTCTCGACCCAATCATCAACGGATTTCATCTCACAAGAGTCCTCATGGACGGCGGCAGTAGCCTGAACCTGCTTTATCAGGATACAATGTGGAAGATGGGCATAGATCCCTCAAGGATTGATCCCACAAAAACGACCTTTAAAGGCGTTATACCAGGTGTAGAAGCCAACTGTACAGGCTCAGTAACACTTGACGTGGTCTTCGGATCCCCGGACAATTTCCGAAGCGAAGAGTTAATCTTCGATATAGTCGCATTTCGCAGTGGCTATCACGCCCTACTCAGATGAACCGCATTCGCAAAGTTTAATGCGGTGCCGCACTACGCATATCTCAAGCTCAAGATGCCAGGCCCTCGAGGAGTAATCACGGTCAATGGAAACACCGAACGCTCCCTCCGTACGGAGGAGCACACGGCGGCTCTCGTAGCGGAAGTACAAAGTAGCCTTCTTAGGCAATTCTCCAGACCGGCCGTTAAAAAGCCAGACACTGCCAAGTGCGCCCGGAGTAACCCAGAACCGCGTGGCACACTCTGAGCAAGCGTAGCAATGCGGCCCCAACCCCAGCTCTCGCGACATAGCCAAACCAGTACCTCGCGTACATAACTACGCCCTTGAAGTACCATGGGCACAGGGGAAGGGGCACAATAACGGCATGCCCAAAATACGGCTTAAAACGTACTAGGGGCTGCCAGATTCTTTTTTTAATTTTTTCTTACTTTCAGGACTCCATACTTCAGACGACATGTTCGGCAATTCGACTGCCGCACAAACGATGCAAGATCCAGGGAGGCAGACTAGCCATGCCGCATTATGGAACTCCCAGGTGGTCTCTGTAATGAGCGGTATACCTGTTTTAAATACAATTCCGCGGCCTACCTCTGGTCAAGACATACTAAATAGTCCAATATCTTTTGCTTATCGCAATACTTGTATCGTTCTGCTCTGATAGCAGCCTTTCTATAAACAATGCATAGCTTTCTGTCTATTTTTTGCATTATCATCTTTTCATATATATGTTTATGACATGTTGCACCTGTACACTGTGGCACGGCAAAATACGCCAGGGGCTTTAGTACCCATAAATATGGCGTGAGAAGTCCGTACACTTTCACAAATGCGGCACCCCGAACTTATAGCACTATATGCATCGGCTCCGAATCATGATTTGGGTCAATAGTTGGGTTTGCCCGGCACCTATGTTTTGGTGCCTTACGTTCTGCTATATCGGCTAAGGTAGCACTAGGAGAACCACTGCGATTGTGCCCCGGTTGAGCTGGGTTAAGCACCTCAGTAGAGAAAGCTAAAACTGACTATCATGATGAGGCGTGAGACTAGTCGCTGTTCGAGAGGTTTTTCGAGTCCCTAAAGAGTTATGCCGCTTCGAGCGAGGAGCCGGCTTTGTCCGGCCAAGGCGTGGATAGCGCCCCAAACTTGGTCTTCCGAACTAGGGGCTTCGCCGAAATTTAAAATTATAGATTTCTATGGCTAAGTGCGAGTGTTCAAGCATTATAGTCTGATTGCCTGGTTTGTTGTGCTGAGCGCCTCCCTCGAAGGACCCAACTATGGGAAAAAGAGCGCTCAGGTTTATCCCGAACACCCCGGCACTAGTGGCACGGGGGCAGAAGCCGACGACTGGCCATCTCTCAATTTTTTGATAAACGGCCGCACAGAAAGTAATATTTTAAATTCAACAAGCATTGCTCAGCGCATATGAACAAGTTTTCAGCGCACAGGATAAACACGAGCGAGTTCATTCAAAAATTACATCCTTGGTACATTCATCCGCCACAAGGCGGGCACCCGCAAGAACATCCTTATAGTAGTTCTCGGGCTTGCGATGCTCCTTCCCTGGCGGCGGCCCGTCCCTCACCTCACCGTACAGCTTACCCCAGTGCACCTTTGCACGGGCAAGGGCCCTACGGGCACCTTCGATGCAGACGGAGCACTTGATGACCTCGAGCCTTGGACAGGCCTCCACCAGTCACCGCACCAGCCCGAAGTAGCTCCCAGGCAGGGCCTCTCCAGGCCACAGCCGAACTATGAAGCCCTTCATGGCCTGTTCGGCCGCCTTGTGGAGCTCGACCAGCTGTTTCAGCTAGTCGCTCAAGGGCACAGGGTGTCTGGCCTCAGCATACTGAGACCAGAACACCTTCTCCATCGAGCTGCCCTCTTCGGCTCGGTAGAATGCGGCGGTGTCGGATACGCTGCGGGGAAGATCTGCGAATGCCCCTGGAGAGCTCCGCATTCGGGTAAGTAACAAGTACTTTACTTTTATACTTCTGCTTTGCATAAAGAATGCCTTACCCGCCGCTATCTTTTTCATCTCCTCCAACTCTTGGAGGGCCTTTTGGGCTTCGGCCTTGGCAGACTTGGCAGTCTCAAGGGCCGCCACGAGCTCGGATGCTTGCGTCTTTGACTCAAGCTCCAAACCCTCATGTTTTTTCATGAGAACCTGAAGCTCCTGCTGCACCTCGCCGACTTGGGCCTCAAGTTTCTCTCGCTCGGTGCACTCCGCGGCCGTTTTCTTTTCGGCCTCGGACAGCGCCTGCTTGAGGGTCGCCACCTCAGTCGTGGCCCCTACAATAAGCAGTACAATCCTGTTATTTTTTGCAATCACGTCTTTTTATAGGCACTTTTCTGTAAGGTATTTCTTACCTTCTTTCTCCTCGAGTTGCCGTTTGGCAAGGCCGAGCTCTTGCTTGGTTCGCTCGAGGCCCTGTTTCAGGGCACTCACCTCCGCAGTCAGTGCGGCGGTGGCTAGCAGCGAAGCCTGCATACGCATATTGACTCTTTGTTGTTAGACTCCTGCGAAATTTAATAGATCCTCTATTCGGCTTTTCTTTCCGAACGCCAAACAGAGCATCAGGGGCTACTGTCTATGCGGTTATATTTTTACATATTTTTTACTTGCCTCGAAGCCTGTTAGAAGGCTAGCGCAAGCTTCACTCAGTCCGCTCTTTGCGGACTGAACCTTCTGGATCACCGTACTCATAATAGTACGGTGCTCCTCGTCGATGGAGGCGCCGTCAAGCACCTCCAGCAGATTGTCCGGCACCTCCGGTTGGACGGAGGCTGCCGGCTCAGAAGGCTTACTCCTCTTGGAAGGAGTTCGCCTACCGCGGTCCGGAACTGTTGTAGATTCTGGTGCGGTGTCCGGCTCAAAGCCGGACTTGGAGCCCTGGGGGGTCTTGTCCCCTTTACTCCTGGGGTTCGGGAGGTCGCCTTGCGGCTCCTCCGGGACCACCTCCTCTTGCCCCGGAGCTCGTCACGACGCCACTTCGGCGTCGTCCATGGTGTGGGGGGAGACAGCGGGCGGAATGGAGTTCACGTCCGATGAATTCATGGAGCCGCTCAATGACTCATTGAGTCCGGCCCGGGGCGGGCTGCATAATTATATTCGACATTAGGGAAGGCTGTGCAACAAAGGAACGTCATGAGTTACTCTGATATCCGAACTTACGATTTCGCCGGACGCTTGGCCCTGTTTGGCCACTCCTCTTCGTCCTCTTCGGCGTCGGGGGAGTAGTCCGGCGGAGGGGTCTTCCTCTTCCTGGACCCTCCGGCCTCCCCCATTGGGGCGGCCTTCCTTTTCTTTCCTTCCCCCGCTGGAGGGGGAGAGGTTTCTTCTTCCTCCTTCTCGTTTTCATGGGAGGAGGGCGTCTCGGACTCGTCAGATGACGAGTCCGACACCACCACGTTGCCGGCACTCTTTCGAGTCCCCATGGTCTTCTTCTTCTTGGCCTTCTTCTCCGGCACCACATAAGGCGCCGGAACCAGCAGCTTCACTAGTAGAGCTGGGGCTGGGTCTTCGGGCAGCGGAGCCGGACAGTTAATCGGTCCGGATATCGCCCGCCAAGCCTGTCAAAGGTAAGGGAGTTTAGATCCCGCATAGAGTCAAACTATGAAAAAAGCTTAAACATCCTGTAAAAGGTGTAGATGGCTTACCTCGTTAGCATGACGCTGCGAGCTGTATCCGCAGTCCTCGGAAGCGGATGCGGGAGCCTCGACGCCCTTGAATAGCATCTTCCAGGCGTCTTCGTACGTCGTGTCGAAGAGCCTGCTGAGGGTTTGATGCTGCGCCGGGTCGAACTCCCACAGATTAAAATCCCGTTGTTGGCACGGGAGGATCCGACGGACGAGCATAACCTGGATTACATTAATAAGCCGGACTGGCTTGTTCACCAGGGACTGGATGCATGTTTGCAATCCGGTCACCTCTTTTTCGTCACCCCACGACAGCCCCGTCTCTTTCCAGGACACAAGCCGCGTGGGGGGTCCGGATCGGAACTCGGGGGCTGCGGTCCATTTCGGATCGCGCGGCTCGGTGATGTAAAACCACCCGGATTGCCATCCCTTTAGGGTCTCCACAAAAGAGCCCTCGAACCATAGGACGTTGGCCATCTTGCCCGCCATGGCGCCTCCGCACTCTGCCTGGTTGCCACGCACCACCTTGGGCTTGACGTTGAAGGTCTTGAGCCAGACGCCGAAATGAGGGCGGACGCGGAGAAAAGCCTCGCACACGACGATAAACCCGAGATGTTGAGGATGAAGTTCGGGGCCAGATCGTGGAAATCCAGGCCGTAGTAGAACATGAGCCCCCGGACAAATGGGTGAAGTGGAAAACCCAGTCCGTGGAGGAAGTGGGGAAGAAATACTACCCTCTCGTGGGGCCTTGGGGTGGGGAGAAGCTGCCCCTTTTCGGGAAGCCGGTGCGCGATGTCCTTGGACAGGTATCCGGCCTTCCTTAGCTTCTTGACTTGGCCCTCCGTGACGGAGGAGACCATCCACTTGCCTCCCGCTCCGGACATTGCTGGAGAAGGTTGAGGTGGGAAGTGCGGGCTTGGGCACTGGAGCTCGAGTGCGCAGGAGATGGATAGGCAAAGGAGGAAGAAGGCGTAGGTAAAAAGGTGGATCCTTATCCCCTTATAGGGGCGGACGTGGTTGTGCGTCCCCACCTGCCTAGTAAAACTCGCTTGCCTTCCAAGCACCATGATAAGTGGCGCGGTTGGGTTACCCACGTCCGTATTGATGAGAATCCCGTAAAGGGGGGCACACGATCTCTGCTTTGACAAGACGTGCCAAGGAAACCGCCTCGCAAAACACGCTGAGGTGGAAAAGTGAAAACGATTCAAGTAAAGGACTTGGCTGTAGTGTGATGACGCACTGCGGAATACGTCAGTAGATTTGATTTGTGTTAATATTATTCTCTCTATGGCAATATGTGGAAGCTTATTTTGCAGAGCCGGACACTACTCTTGGTGTTCACAATCTTCTATGAAGGACTTGGAGGAGGAACCCACCTTGCAACGTCGAAGACAATTTGCGCACCGGACTCGTCGTCATTGAAGCCTGGTTCAGGGGCTACTGAGGGAGTCCTGGATTAGGGGGTGTTCGGGTAGCCGGACTATACCTTCAGCCGGACTCCTGGACTATGAAGATACAAGATTGAAGACTTCGTCCCGTGTCCGGATGGGACTTTCCTTGGCGTGGAAGGCAAGCTTGGCGATGCGGATATTCAAGATCTCCTACCATTGTAACCGACTCTATGTAACCCTAACCCTATCCGGTGTCTATATAAACCGGAGAGTTCTACTCCGTAGGACAACATCGTCAACTCCATAGATAACAATCGTACCATAGGCTAGCTTCTAGGGTTTAGCCTCCTTGATCTCGTGGTAGATCTACTCTTGTACTACCTATATCATCAATATTAATCAAGCAGGACGTAGGGTTTTACCTCCATCGAGAGGGTCCGAACCTGGGTAAAACATCGTGTTCCCTGCCTCCTGTTACAATCCGGCCTAAACGCACAGTTCGGGACCCCCTACCCGAGATCCGCCGGTTTTGACACCGACAGGGGTCATCGACCTTGATCGGTGTCCTGTTTTTTCTTTGGTTTTTAGTTTTTGTTAATGATCGGTGTCCTGTCTTTTCTTTTGTAAATTGCATTGAACGACCAAAACTCAACGGATGTCCATGAACGTGTTGGTGGTATCCGTTTACTGATCCACATTGGAGATGCCCTAATCTTATTGTATTTGAGTGTCATTTATTTAGCTCTTCCAAAATTTATAGTGTAACTTTTTATTTCATGCCATTTTCATGTGTTATCAAGATTATAAAAAAGCAACTGCAATGGGCGGCTACCAACCAGGCACCGGCGGGTGACACACCAACGACTCCCCCTCGCGCCGCTCCTTCCTCCATCCATCCAAATCCGTCGCTACAAGCCTTCCACACTCGCTCCCGACCGTCAGCCGTGGCTAGGGTTTCAGGTGCGGCGTCCCCTTCGTCGCCAGCGAGGCTCAGGCAGCATCCGGCGGCTCGTCTCAGCTTGGGGCAACTAGCACTGGCGATCAACCCTCCCCCGCCGCTAGGGTTTTGTCCTCCGCGTGCTGCTGCTCGAGCTCTGTCACTTCCTCCCAAGCGGGGCTCGTCTGGTTGAGCGGTGGCGGAGCAGGCCTGGGCGTGCGGCCACCAGATCAGCACAGGCATAGCAACAACGAGGAACAGTGGCGTTGGCGTATGCCCTCACTCCCTTCTTATGTCTTCTCTCTATATATCCCTCGGCACATCCTCTCTGAATCAGGAACGTCTCTGGCGTCTTACTACTACACCTTAATATGTTTCGCATGATTTGCTTCATGAATTACTTTGATGTGCCTACTTTGTGGAGAGACCTTTTTTTCTTCCTAGATGTTCATCTTAGCTTACTACTGCCTGATACCTGAACTTTGGATTCTAATCGGCAACAAGTAGCTGTATTATAGTCGCTTCATGTCTTGAGAGTAAAGTTGATAAATCCGTACATCAGTGTTCTGCCAATTGATTGCCATGCAGTGGGTAGTACTCCATTCCCTACTAATATAGAAACTGGAGACGCCTTTGTGCCATGATGTTGCTCAATAGTAAGGTCTCCCTAGCTACCATGGGGAGGTATGATCCACATATCTGATTATTTTATTTGGCCGTGAAATGTTATTTGGACCCTTATCTAATTTTTACTTTGCTGGTGAAGGAGCACAGCTACCGGTGGTGTCCGGCGTGGACAAATTAACTCAGGCTAGTAGCTTCTTCTGTTTCTCTGGATTTATTTTCTTTTTGCAGTTGGTGTTGTTCTACACAGAAAAGGCATGCGAGTTTCTTAATTTGCCGCTGTTATTTCAGCACCAAGCAGTGAAACTATCTTAATTTTCAGTCAATACGATTAGTTTTTGATGCGGAACCTTTTAGAGTTTCAGAATTTTCAGTCCGCCTCATGGACGGTCCTCCAACGCCCGATGGCCATGAGGTGCACGCGGTGCATTGGGCCATGCCTTCCTTGCACCGGTGAGTTCATCCCTCCCTCCCTCCTCCTCTCTACTTCTCTCGAGCTTTGACCCTCACCTCTACTGATTGGGTGAACGGGACCCAAGCGCAAGCCGATGAGCTTGATGAGGACATCGTCGTGATCTTGACCTCGACTACTTCCTACACAAGGTCGTGCCTCTGCCCCTCTCCCTGCTGGTGCTCTAGACTGGTTTTGATTTATCTTGTTGGTTGGGAAACTATCAAATCTGTTTTGGGTGCTACACGCTGCTGTTTTGAGAGATTTCAGACTTTTGTTATGTTGTGCGCACACAAACATGCAACATTGCTTCCTAAATATAGATCAATCCTTTGATTCATTT
Organism: Triticum monococcum; assembly: GCA_034509565.1. Lineage (NCBI taxonomy): Eukaryota > Viridiplantae > Streptophyta > Magnoliopsida > Poales > Poaceae > Triticum > Triticum monococcum. The sequence continues at coordinate 40,113,891 of CM067844.1, forward strand.
TTGTTCCAGCAAGAAGTATCTATATCCTGTTTCTAGGGATTCATGTTGGGGATATCAAAATTAGTCATTGCTCAATGGAGCCATACAAATAATTGCCCAGCAAAATTTAACTTACATACCCTAAACTATGATTAATACATAATTATGAGCATTTTTCCTACTTTACCAAAGATTGCCATGGTGCATGTGTTGAAACCGAAAATATACAAGTGAGATTTCTTTTCTTGTTGCCTATATTCAGAGGTTGTTTCTGACGATTCGTTGGTCATTTATTTTGCAGAGATCTGCTTGCAGTTCATACTTCATTGGTAGCATAGTTTAATGTACTATCTATCATGTATGTATATGATGACTCCTTTTATCCTTGAAGGCATTGGATTTCTTAAAGGGAAATGTTAATGATGGTGTATGAAATGGTATGTTGAAAGGTGTGCTTGTTTGGGCATTATTATCTCTAACTGAAGTTCTGTTGTGTTGTTAAATTCAAGAGTACAATTCTTTTCTTCCAGTTTCTCGAAGGTAGCCATATTCTGTTACTTATTCCCTGATGATTTTAAAGGTTATGTGTACTGTCAAACTGAATGTGACAACACTGGCTTATCCGTAGTTCTCTTTTCTTTGCCTAGAATTTATGATTTATGGCTGATGTCAATTCCATCTTTTTAGGTGCTTGTCAAATATAGGTGGAAAGCTTGACATGGAGGAGCCACAGAGGTTTGCAGAATATGTTTCTAGGTTGGTCCTTGAGAGGGAGACTGAAGCAAACTCCAACATGTTTCAGGTGCACGTCCTTTGTCCCTTGTGCCTGTCTCCCTAGCAAACCTGGAGCATTGTACACTTTGGTTTTTAATGGCACTTATGATAGTCCGAGCACATACATGCTTGGTTTTACTTCAGTTAAATTCGTGGCATTATATAATTACTAAGAACTAATTTATGAAAATTGAACCTGAAGAAAGTGTGGCTCTCTATTTTGTGCAGATAACGACTTCTGGTTACATATTGTGACTAGATTAATTAGGCTTACACACTGAGCTCTTTCATTGTTTCACTTACAGAAATTGAACTGTTGTTGTGTTAATATATTTAGGCATCCTTGAAGACTTTCTTGTCGCCGTCCCTCCCCGGTGATCTTGAGGGACAAATCAGGTAACCGTCTACTTCTATATGTTCATAAATAGACTGGTTCTGTATCTGGTATAGATCGTTAGTACTTCGCAATAATTTGATAAGATACTAAAATCAAAGGTATGGCCGCTATTTGGTGAGCAGGGTCAGCTATAAAATCGAGAAGAAGACAGTGAGGAGTGATGGGTCTGCAGGTACCTATTAGAAGATGGCCTGAGGTGATTTGCTTCTGTTTTCATGATATACAGGTGTAGGCTCTGTTGCTACAAAATTTTGTTGATGCTGTGTTATAAATTTCTCTTCTTGTGATTTATCTCATCTAATGATCTCGACTCTAGGTGGGAGTTTGGTACTGCAATTTGGTTCCTACAACCAGTAGCATTTTCTTATATGGAATTAACATGTCGTAGTTTGTCAATATCATCTGAAATGGACCATCTGACATTTCATAAGCTTTACCTCAACGGAAGGCAAATGGTGTTGTGAAGAAACTGGAGAAGGACGAGTTGCTGGACTGGGACAAGTACATCAAGGAGAACAACAAAATGCTTAGAGGTATAGATTTCTGTTCGTTTAGATTTCAGCACATAGAATTTTAGTTTTTTGCACATCTCTTTCATGTTGTGATGTTGTTTCATTAGTGTTGATTATAAGTTCGCTGATTTTGCGCCCGGCCAAATTTGGAGGATCATGAGACTGGCACCATGGTTTTAGTTGGAACATATAAAAGATTGTCAGAAAACCTGAAGATAATCATATCATAACCTGCATTTTCTAAGTAAGAAAATAAGGATGCACTGATTGTCCATAAGCTCATCAAACGACTTGTGCAAGACGATACAAATGGGTACAAATAGTAACTTAGAAAGTTGAACCAAATAATTAAAACCAGTGAGGTACTTTGCTCATTTTTGTATGGAAACTTTTAAAAGATATCATAACCAGCATACAAATGGGTGGAAATAGTAGGTCAGAAAGTCGAACCAAATAATTAAAACCGCTAAGGTACTCTGTTCATTTATTTTTTATGAAAACCTTTAAAAGATACCATTACCAGCATGTGGATTTGCATTTCTTTTTAACTGTCCAGCTCCTAACAATTATTGTTTTGTAGTGGCCATAGATGAAAACCACTTTTAGTCAGATTTCCTATTGCACACTAAATTAGTTCAATGTATGCGTTTACACCTATTTTCAACTATGTGATACTGTAGAAATCGAGCATCGTAACAATTCACCATTTAGATACTTCATATCTCACTTGCAAATATGTTCCCTTCTTTGTACCCTATATATTTGATATTTTTTTGTAATTTTAGGGTCATTCTAATTATTTCAAATTTCAGGCCATTCTAAACTATTTGGAATAGTTTGCCAGCATTGCTTGAGACAAATCCAATATGCATCAGTTACTGTAATATTTCTGGAACCATGTTATCACCACATATTTTAACTGAAATGAATATGATTAAATTCATACCCTTGTTAAGATAAGGATAGATACAAGTGGTATGATTATGGGAGTACTTAATAAATTAACAAAAATAATGTATTAGACAATTCCTTTGAACCTTCAAAAGGATGAATTCGATTACCGCATTCAAAAGATAGCTAAATGATTCAGTTTAGTAACTCTAGATGTAGCATGTTCTGCAATAACAGGGAGATATTTGATTGTGATCAATCCCGCAGCTAATTGTCTGTAACGCCCTCGATGCGGCTATATCTCCCACGTGTCGAGGCACGACTTAGAGGCATAGCCGCATTGAAAGCAATGTCACAAGTCAGGAAATCATCACACATCCCATGTACATAAATAATATAAAGGGGAAGAACATAGTTGGCTTACACTCGCCACGTCACATCAAAGTACATAAATAACATCCATCATACAAATTACTCATGGCCTGACTACGGCGCCAAAATAGAAAAGACCCCCAACATGCGACAAGGCCCTGAATCTAACCCCGATTGGGCACCACTACTGATCATCAGGAAAAGACACATAGTAACGCTGAGAGTCCTTGTCGTACTCCCACTTGAGCTCGAGCGCGCCATCTGAAGCTGTATCATCTGTCCCTGCATCTGGTGTAATAGTAATCTGTGAGCCACAGGGACTCAGCAATCTCGCACCCTCGCGATCAAGACTATTTAAGCTTAATAGGTAGGAAAGGGGTAATGTATAAGTGGAGCTGCAGCAAGCGACTAGCATATGTGATGGCTAACTTATTCGCAAAAGAGAGCGAGAAGAGGAGGCAAAGCACGAGCGAGAAACTAAAGAGCAACCTGCGCAAGCATAACTCCAACACCGTGTCCGCTTCCCGGACTCCGCCGAGAAGAGGCCATCACGGCAACACACTCAGTTGATTCATTTTAATTAATTTAGGTTCAAGTTATCTACAACCGGACATTAACAAATTCCCATCTGCCCATAACCGCGGGCACGGCTTTCGAAAGATCAATCCCTGCAGGGGGATCCCAACTTAGCCCATAACAAGCTCTCACGGTCAACGAAGGAATAGACCTCCACCCAAGACACATCGATCAGACTCGGTATCTCGGTACAATAAGACGATTCGACAGGTTAAAACAAGACCAGCAACACCACCCGCTGTGCCGACAAATCCCGATAGGAGCTGCACATATCTCGTTCTCAGGGCACACCGGATAAGCTAAGCGTACGGGAGCCAACGTAACCCAAGTTGCCAAGGGACGGCCCCGCACGGTGCTCTAGGGTGGACCAACACTCAGAGGAGCACTGGCCCGGGGGGGGGGGGGTAAAATAAGATGACCCTCGGGCTCCGGAAACCCAAGGGAAAAAGAGGCTAGGTGGCAAGTGGTAAAACCAATGTTGGGCATTGCTGGAAAAGGTTTAATCAAGGCGAACTATCAAGGGGTTCCCATTATAGCCCAACCGCGTAAGGGACGCAACAATCCGGGAACATAACACCGATATGATGGAAACTAGGGCGGCAAGAGTGGAACAAAACACTAGGCGAGAGGCCGAGCCTTCCACCCTTTACCAAGTATACAGATGCATTAAGATAACATAGCAATATAATGATATCCCAACAAGTAAATAAATGTTCCAACAAGGAACGGCTCCAATCTTCACCTGCAACTAGCAACGCTATAAGAAGGGGCTAAGCAAAGCGGTAACATAGCCAATCAACGGTTTGCTAGGACAATGGTGGGTTAGAGGCTCAATCATGGCAATTGGAAGGCTGACAAGCAAGTGGTAGGCATCGTAGCATTGGCAAAGCAAAAGAGCGAGCAAACTAGCATAACAAAGATAGTAGTGATTTCGAGGGTATGATCATCTTGCCTGCACAGTTGTCAGAGTTGACTGGATCCTCAAAAGCAAACTCAACGGGCTCCTCGTTAGCGAACTCGTCTCCCGGCTCTACCCAACAACACAAACAAGCAACAAGGATACAATCAACCACGTGCAAGGGCAACCAATAATATGCAAAGATGGTATGCTATGCGGGATGCAAAATGCAAGACGTGACAGGAAATGCATGACCCTGGCCTCAACTTGGGAAACCAAGAGTGGCACTGGATAGAGGGGAAGAAATCACCTGAAAACGATATAAAGATCATAGGAATCGGAGCTACGGTTTGGAAATGGCAAGCGTTTTACGAAACGAACCGATCTACGATTTACAGCAAGTAGGCTCCTAAATGCAACGAAATGAACATGCTACAGCCACCAAACATGAAAACAAAATACATGGCAGGGATTTACGCAAGATGCTTATCAAAACACTAGCACTGAGCCATAGCCAAATTCATCCATTAAGAGGTTCAAACAAGCATGGCAAAAATGAATAAGCAAAACATATTTCAAACTTAGTGAAATTAACACTAGTCTGAAATTTCAGATCACGATGCTCTCTTCGGAGCAGCAAAACAACATGATACATAGCTGAACATGACAAGTAAGAACATGGCATGGAGCTACTCAACAAGCTTATCAAAACACCCAAAGTGACCTGGGGCCAAAATGGTTCACAAAATACTCTAGCGAGCACACGAACATGGATGAAACACAATTAGTTTTCAGACTTAGTGAAAACTGAGACATGCTGAAATTATAACTCGCGGAGGTATGCAAACAAGCTCGATGCACTCACTATGGTGCAAGTCATGGCAAGGCAAGCATATATCCATAAAGAAGGCACAAAATGCTAGCTATACATTGCAAGAACAATGGCATAGCATGCATGGATCACTAGCAATAGCACCGGCAAAATCGCAAAAGAGTTGACGATCTGCCCAAATACACAACGATGCAAAAGTTGAGCTCGAATAACTCAACCTAGGGTGCTCCAACATAGCAAGTAAAGACATGGACGGATACAGCATAACATGAATATCAAAACTCCCTTACTGATCATCCTCAAAAGAGGCACGGATCACTAGGAAACAAGCCGAACATATGGCATCATGAACTAAAATATCCCAGACTTTGTGAAAATCACTAAGTCCCTAAAAACAGATTACTCAGGTGCCCCTCTTTGCAAGCTTGCACACGTCACCACACACATCCTAAAAATGCATGGTTGGCACCTCTGGAAAGAAGACAAAATGCTTAACAAATCACTCCAAAGACTCAGAGGCATATCATGCACACAATAATCATGGCAAAAATGACAAAAGTCTATGATGAACTAACGGATCTGCAATTTAACTCACGATGCCTCCTTCTAACAGCATTTTGGGCATCAAGATGAACTCAAATGCAAATGATGCAATGGAACGAAATGATGTACTTGTCGAGGCGAAGATTTTGATATATCATATGTCCAAAACAGAGCTACGGATGCGGAGATACAATCAGTCAAAGTATGCATAAAAAATTAAGGGGGAGAGGGAGAAGTCAACCGTTAGGTCAAAACGGATCTAGATCTGGCGCGACACTGTAGCGCGGATCGGGTACTGTAGCTGAGGAGGTCGGCGATGGCCGACGGTGGTGGCGGTGCGGGACGGCGCCGGCGACCTGGCCAGCGAAGTCCGGCGGGTGGGCGCGGTCGCTGGTGCGCCCAGGCGACGACGAGGAGCGCGGGCGGCGCGACAGCGGCTAGAGGCGGCGGATCCGGCGATGGGGCGGGCTCCGGCTTGCCGATCCGGTCGGCGGGGCGGCGAACTCCGGTGGCCGGAGCCGGAGAATATGGGCGGCGGCGATCGGCGTCGGGGAAGGCGAAGCGAGGCGGCGGCGGGGAGAATGGCCCGCTTGGGCGGCTCGGGCGGGCCTCCCGCGGGCACGCCGGGCCGCGCGGAGGAGTGGCGGCGAAGTGGGGCTCGGGGGCCACGTGGCGCTCCCTGATAGGTCGGCGGCGGCGGGCGGACAACGTCCGGTCCGTCCGGACGTGTCCGGCGGCGGCGAGATCTGATTTCTAGGGTTTGAGGAGGGGGATCCGCGAATTTGGAGGAGGGGTGTATATATAGGCATAGAGGGAGCTAGGAGTGTCCAAATGAGGTGCGGTTTTCGGCCACGCGATCGTGATCGAACGCTCTAGGAAATGGAGCAGAGTTTGGTGGGTTTTGGCCCACTTTGGAAGGGTGTTGGGCTGCAACACCCACGAGGCCTTTTCGGTCCCTCGGTTAACCGTTGGAGTATCAAACGAAGTCCAAATGGTACGAAACTTGACAGGCGGTCTACCGGTAGTAAACCAAGGTTGCATGGCAAGTCTCGGTCCAATCCGGAAATGTTTAATCCCCACACACGAAAGAAAGCTAGAAATGACCACCGGAGGAGAACGAAGCGCCGGAATGCAAAACAGACAACGGGGAAAATGCTCGAATACATGAGATGAACCTGTATGCAAATGCAATGCACGTGATGACATGATATGAGATGCACGAAAACGAAAACAACACACGGAGACAAAGACCCGAACCGGAGAAATAAATATAACTTAATGCCGGAAACGGCAAGAGTTGGAGTACAAATTGGGAAAGTTATATCTGGGGCGTTACAACACTCCACCACTACGAAAAGATCTCGTCCCGAGATCTAGGACTGAAAGAACTCCGGGTACTCAGAACGGAGGTGATCCTCGTGTTCCCAGGTAGCTTCGTGGTCGGAATGGTGTGACCACTTGACTTTGAGAAATTTGATTGACTTGTTGCGAGTCCTGCGTTCAGTCTCTTCAAGGATTGCAACTGGGTGCTCACGATAGGAGAGATCTTCTTGGAGCTCAATGTCCTCAAAGTTGACGGTGCGTTCAGGCGTCTTGAAGCACTTTCGGAGTTGGGAGACATGGAACACATCATGAACATTTGCAAAATTTGACGGAAGCTCGAGTTGATAGGCGAGGTCGCCTCTCTTGCTGACAATCTTGAAAGGTCCGACGTATCTGGGGGCAAGCTTCCCTTTGATACCGAAGCGACGAGTCCCTTTCATAGGAGAGACGCGGAGGTAAACATGATCTCCGATCTCGAAAGCCAAATCACGGTGCTTACTATCATAGTAGCTCTTCTGGCGGGATTGGGCTGCTTTGAGGTTATCACGAATGACCTTGCACATTTCTTCTGCCTCTGTGATTAAGTCATTACCCAGCAGCTGACGTTCACCGGTTTCAGACCAGTTGAGAGGTGTACGGCACTTCCTACCATACAGAATTTCAAATGGGGCATTGCCCGAACTTGCTTGAAAACTGTTGTTGTATGAGAATTCAGCATAAGGAAGACAATCCTCCCACTTCATGCGGAAGGAGATAACACAAGCCCTGAGCATATCTTCAAGAATCTGGTTGACACGCTCGACTTGACCGCTTGTTTGAGGATGGAAAGCGGTGCTGAAGCGAATGTTGGTGCCCATGGCCTTCTGAAAAGAATCCCAAAACTTGGAGGTAAAGATGCTGCCACGGTTTGAAGATATCACTTGAGGAATACCGTGCAGAGAGACAATTCGAGAGGTATAGAGTTCCGCCAATTGAGCTGCAGTGATTGACTCTTTGATAGGCAGAAAATGAGCCACTTTGGTGAGCTTGTCGATGACAACGAATATAGCATCATTGCCACGCTTGGACTTTGGAAACCCAGTCATGAAGTCCATTTCAATGTGGTCAAACTTCCATTCTGGAATGGCAAGAGGTTGGAGGAGACCTGCTGGCCTTTGGTGTTCTGCCTTCACTCTTCTGCAGACATCACATTCATTCACGAATTGAGCGATCTCGCGCTTCATTCGAGTCCACCAATAAGTTTGCTTGAGATCCGGATACATCTTCGTGCTCCCCGGGTGGATGGAGAGAAGAGAGTTGTGAGGCTCGTTCATGATCACCTTACGAAGTTCACCTTTGGGTACCACAATTCGATCCTCAAAGAAGAGAGTGTCCTTGTCATCAAGTCGGTAGCACTTGTACTTGGACTAAATCTTTGCGATACCAATCTTCACCTTTTTCACCATAGCATCAAGATGCTGGGCTTGGCGAATCTGGTCTTCCAAGGTAGGAGAGACTTGAAGGTTGGCGAGGAAACCTTGAGGAACAATTTGCAGATTAATTTTGCGGAAAGCTTCACAAAGCTCGGGTTGATAAGGCTTAAGAATCAGACTGTTGCAATATGCTTTTCTGCTCAAAGCGTCAGCAATCACATTGGCCTTGCCTGGAGTATACTCGATACTCGGATTGTACTCTTGAATCATTTCGACCCATCGAGTCTGCCTGAGGTTGAGATTAGGCTGAGTGAAGATGTACTTGAGACTCTTGTGATCAGTGAAAATGTCCACTTTCCTTCCCAATAGAAGATGTCTCCAAGTCAACAAAGCATGCACAACTGCCGCCAACTCGAGATCATGAGTGGGGTAGTTCTTGTCATTAGGCTTCAACTGGCGAGAGGTATAAGCAACAACTTTCTTCTCTTGCATCAGTACAGCACCGAGACCTTGGAGAGAGGCATCAGAAAAGACCTCGTACGGCTTGGTTTCATCAGGCGGAGTCAGAACTGGAGCAGTGATCAATTTCTCTTTCAAAGTGTTGAAAGCAATATCACACTCCGGAGACCAAACGTACTTGACGTGCTTCTGGAGAAGATTTGAGAGAGGCTTCGCGATCTTAGAAAAGTTTTCAATGAATCTTCGGTAGTAGCTTGCGAGACCAAGGAAGCTACGGAGTTGCTTCACGTTCTGAGGAGGTTCCCAATTAACAATTGCAGACACCTTCTCAAGATCCACGGAAATGCCCTTGGCAGAGATGATATGGCCAAGATAAAGCACCTCATCGAGCCAAAATTCACACTTGGAGAACTTGGTGTAGAACTGATGTTCTCTGAGCTTGTCAAGAACCAAACGCAAGTGCTTGGCATGATCTTCCTTGTTCTTCGAGAAAACCAGAATGTCGTCGAGATAGACCAAAACGAAGTCATTGGTGTAGGGGTTGAAGATGAAGTTCATCATGCGAGAGAACGTCGGAGGAGCGTTGGCGAGGCCAAAAGACATGACAGTGTATTCATATGACCCATAGCTTGTCCTGAAGGCCGTCTTGGGAATATCTTGCTCACGAATGTGAATCTGATGATAACCCATACGAAGATCAAGCTTGGATAATACTTGGGCACCCTTGAGTTGTTCGAACAGCTCATTGATGTTGGGAAGTGGGTATTTGTTCTTGATGGTCTTCTTGTTCAATGGACGATAATCAACACAAAGTCGGTCCGTTCCATCCTTCTTCTTCACAAAAAGAACACCACAACCCCACGGAGAAGTACTAGGCCGAATGAGACCCATTCTTTCTTGAACATCGAGTTGTTTCTTCAACTCCTTCAACTCTTCGGGGCCGAGCTTGTAGGGACGTTTGTACACAGGTTCCGTACCGGGCTCAAGTTCAATAACATATTCAACCGGTCGGTGCGGAGGCATTCCTGGGAGCTCTTCTGGGAAGATGTCTTGATACTCACAAACAACCAGAATCTGCGAAATCGCATCCAATTCACCCTTCTCATTGAGAGAAAACAACCGGATTGTATCATCCCGAGCGGCAAAGACAATGACATCCTCAGACGAATGAGTCAGTTGAATCTGCCTGGCTGCACAATCAAGCTGAGCTTTATGCTTAGAGAGCCAGTCCATCCCAAGAATAAGATCAATATCGGAATCACCAAGAACCATAGGAGAAGCCAAGAACTTGAAATCACCCAACATGATAGAAATATCCGGGACTATTGAAGTAGCCCTCATAGACTTAGCCGGGGAAACCACTCCCATAGGTTTACCCAACATCTTTGAAACGAAGTCATGCTTGAAAACAAAAGATCTTGACATGAAACAATGCGATGCACCAGTGTCAAAAAGAACTCTTGTGGGAATAGAATTAACTGGAAAGTTACCCATGATGACATCCGAAGAATCCTCTGCCTGAGCTGCATTCACCATATTGACCTTGGCGTGCTTGGGATTATGCTTGACCACTGCTGTACTTGCCGATCTGACAGGAGGAGGAGGAGGAAGACGCCTCTGGTTGAAACACTTGTTGGCGTAGTGACCCTTCTGTTGGCACTTGTTGCACGTGACCTCTGAGAGCGGACGGTGGTACGGAGCACTCGATCTTGGAGCTTGAGACGAAGTCTTGTTCTGAAAGCCTGGGTTGGGTGGGTGGGAAGAACCACTGCCACCTTTGCTCTTTTACTGATATGGCTGACGGAACGGAGGAGGAGGAAGCCAATACTTCTGCTGCTTGGCCACTTGAGTAGAGGAAGAAGGTGTAGTGTCTCTGACTCGCTTCCTGGAAGCATCACACCTCAATTGAGCAGCCTCTTGCTTCAGTGTCATGTTGTAGAACTCATCGTACCTCAACGGCTCAAAGAGGACAAGAGCGAGCTGAATTTCTTCACGGAGACCACCCCTGAACTGATAGATCATACTCTTCTCATCAGGAACATCCTGCTTCGCAAAACGGGCGAGCTTCTGGAACAACTTGTTGTAGTCATAGATAGACAAAGAGCCTTGCTTCAGATTGCGGAATTCCTCACGTTTGCTTTCAGTCACACTCTGAGGGATGTGATGAGCTCGGAAATCACGACAGAAATCATCCCAAGTGATCAAACGTCCACCTGTGGAATCCTTGTACTGCTGGAACCACTCTGCGGCCTGATCTTTGAGCTGGAAAGAAGCGAACTTGACGAAATCTTCAGGCCTGACGTTGCTGCATTCAAAATGCTTGCCCAGATCCATTAGCCAATCGTCAGCATCGGTAGCCTCAACACAATTGCTGAACGTCTTTGGACCATTTGCGAGGAACTGGTTCAGAGTAGCAAAATGGTTCTGGTTGTTGCCTTGATTCCCTTGACTGCCTTGATTCCGCTCTTGGAGGATTTGCATGATCAACTGTGTATTTGCATTAGTAGCGGCCATCACAGCTTGCCATGCTTCCGGAGGAGGCGGAGGTGGTGGCGGATCTTGATTCTGGTTCTGACTGGTGCTCTTAGCGGGAGCCATCCTGAAGAGGTTGACCACCGTTAGCACATAGGTAGATAAATGAAGCTGAAACCAACGGAATGAAAATTGCAACATAAAGTCTTCACATTCGAACAAAATGAACGAATGCACTTCTCTTGAAGTGGTCACATATTCCTAAATTGCGAAGCCACGAAGAATCAGGTAGAAGAGGTACATCAACGAGGGATGGAATCAACATATGACGTCGAAGCAACTCGAATACCACAACTCAAAATAAAACCAAGGATTGGCTTACGGAATAAGCCGGAACAAACATATGATAGAAATTTCGTCCGAAGTTTTTGTGGTGGGACCTACACGGGCTCGATCGTACAACACCATCATGTACAAGGCAGTGCACATGACATACGAAGCGTCCCCGAGTCAGCATAGCCAAGGACTCTTTAAGACACAACGAGACCACTGTAAAATCGACCGTGAATAGGCGAACCACTAGACGTCGAACCCCAATTTCATATCATACATCTGTCGGAAAGATATCCTAAGGGCTACTTGAATTCCCACCTATGAAACTCCCGAAACTTTCCGGTTATGCAATCAGGTGTTGGGGATACAGGGGAAGCATAATATCTCACCCAAACTAGCAATACCTACATCCAGCTGTATCCATCCTTTAACACATAACCAAGAAACCTTCGGAAACCATCTACCTCAACCTTCGAAAAGCATCCGTTATACAAGTTATGGCGATACTCCCGAACTCCCGCCCCAGTACTGGGTGGTGTCGAGGTTATCTCACCAACGAACTGCATAAAGGAGATTTTCGATGTCGCGAACATATCTCAAGTATTCCAGAATTGCAACGATAAAATTATGATGACAACACCTCAGAGCTCAACTCCCCGGGACACTTCCACTAAACCCCTGACAGGAGGCACCAAGACAGTGTTCTCATCATAAGCCATCGGAACAAATCCAAGATACTCGCGTGATCCTAAATTTTTTTTTGTGAAATTTGAGAAGAGAAGAGTCAAAACTCTACGTCAGGATGCCTTACCAGAGCGATGAGGAGACTGGGAAGTAAAAAGAATTCCTAAGCTCTTCAACATATAATTCCTAAAGGACTCAAAACATTTTTCTAGACACAACTCAGCTGCTAAAAACGATCAAGCAATGGGGGCTCCTAAGGTCGGGGAAGGCTCTGATTACCAACTTGTAACGCCCTCGATGCGGCTATATCTCCCACGTGTCGAGGCACGACTTAGAGGCATAGCCGCATTGAAAGCAATGTCGCAAGTCGGGAAATCATCACACATCCCATGTACATAAATAATATAAAGGGGAAGAACATACTTGGCTTACACTCGCCACGTCACATCAAAGTACATAAATAACATCCATCATACAAATCACTCAAGGCCCGACTACGGCGCCAAAATAGAAAAGACCCCCAACATGCGACAAGGCCCTAAATCTAACCCCGATTGGGCACCACTACTGATCATCAGGAAAAGACACATAGTAACGCTGAGAGTCCTCGTCGTACTCCCACTTGAGCTCAAGCGCGCCATCTAGAGCTGTATCATCTGTCCCTGCATCTGGTGTAATAGTAATCTGTGAGCCACAGGGACTCAGCAATCTCGCACCCTCGCGATCAAGACTATTTAAGCTTAATAGGTAGGAAAGGGGTAATGTATAAGTGGAGCTGCAGCAAGCGACTAGCATATGTGGTGGCTAACTTATTCGCAAAAGAGAGCGAGAAGAGGAGGCAAAGCACGAGCGAGAAACTAGAGAGCAACCTGTGCAAGCATAACTCCAACACCGTGTCCGCTTCCCGGACTCCGCCGAGAAGAGGCCATCACGACAACACACTCAGTTGATTCATCTTAATTAATTTAGGTTCAAGTTATCTACAACCGGACATTAACAAATTCCCATCTGCCCATAACTGCGGGCACGGCTTTCGAAAGATCAATCCCTGCAGGGGGATCCCAACTTAGCCCATAACAAGCTCTCACGGTCAACGAAGGAATAGACCTCCACCCAAGACACACCGATCAGACTCGGTATCTCTCTACAACAAGACGATTCGACAGGTTAAAACAAGACCTGCAACACCACCCCTTGTGCCGACAAATCCCAATAGGAGCTGCACATATCTCGTTCTCAGGGCACACCGGATAAGCTAAGCGTACGGGAGCCAACGTAACCCAAGTTGCCAAGGGACGGCCCCGCACGGTGCTCTAGGGTGGACCAACACTCAGAGGAGCACTGGCCCGGGGGGGGGTAAAATAAGATGACCCTCGGGCTCCGGAAACCCAAGGGAAAAAGAGGCTAGGTGGCAAATGGTAAAACCAATGTTGGGCATTGCTGGAAAAGGTTTAATCAAGGCGAACTATCAAGGGGTTCCCACTATAGCCCAACCGCGTAAGGGACGCAACAATCCGGGAACATAACACCGATATGACGGAAACTAGGGCGGCAAGATTGGAACAAAACACTAGGCGAGAGGCCGAGCCTTCCACCCTTTACCAAGTATACAGATGCATTAAGATAACATAGCAATATAATGATATCCCAACAAGTAAATAAATGTTCCAACAAGGAACGGCTCCAATCTTCACCTGCAACTAGCAACGCTATAAGAAGGGGCTGAGCAAAGTGGTAACATAGCCAATCAACGGTTTGCTAGGACAATGGTGGGTTAGAGGCTCAATCATGGCAATTGGTAGGCTGACAAGCAAGTGGTAGGCATCGTAGCATTGGCAAAGCAAAAGAGCGAGCAAACTAGCATAACAAAGATAGTATTGATTTCGAGGGTATGATCATGTTGCCTGCACAGTTGTCAGAGTTGACTGGATCCTCAAAAGCAAACTCAACGGGCTCCTCGTTAGCGAACTCGTCTCCCGGCTCTACCCAACAACACAAACAAGCAACAAGGATACAATCAACCACGTGCAAGGGCAACCAATAATATGCAAAGATGGTATGCTATGCGGGATGCAAAATGCAAGACGTGACAGGAAATGCATGACCCTGGCCTCAACTTGGGAAACCAAGAGTGGCACTCGATAGAGGGGAAGAAATCACCTGAAAACGATATAAAGATCATAGGAATCGGAGCTACGGTTTGGAAATGGCAAGCGTTTTACGAAATGAACCGATCTGCGATTTACAGCAAGTAGGCTCCTAAATGCAACGAAATGAACATGCTACAGCCACCAAACAGGAAAACAAAACACATGGCAGGGATGCACGCAAGATGCTTATCAAAACACTAGCACTGAGCCATAGCCAAATTCATCCATTAAGAGGTTTAAACAAGCATGGCAAAAATGAATAAGCAAAACATATTTCAGACTTGGTGAAATTAACACTAGTCTGAAATTTCAGATCACGATGCTCTCTTCGGAGCAGCAAAACAACATGATACGTAGCCGGAACATGACAAGTAAGAACATGGCATGGAGCTACTCAACAAGCTTATCAAAACACCCAAAGTGACCTAGGGCCAAAAGGGTTCACAAAATACTCTAGCGAGCACACGAACATAGATGAAACACAATCAGTTTTCAGACTTAGTGAAAACTGAGACATGCTGAAATTATAACTCGCGGAGGCATGTAAACGAGCTCGATGCACTCACTACGGTGCAAGTCATGGCAAGGCAAGAATATATCCATAAAGAAGGCACAAATTGCTAGCTAGACATGGCAAGAACAATGGCATAGCATGCATGGATCACTAGCAATAGCACCGGCAAAATCGCAAAAGAGTTGACGATCTGCCCAAATACACAGCGATGCAAAAGTTGAGCTCGAATGACTCAACCTAGGTTGCTCCAACATAGCAAGTAAAGACATGGATGGATACAGCATAACATGAATATCAAAACTCCCTTACTGATCATCCTCAAAAGAGGCATGGATCACTAGGAAATAAGCCGAACATATGGCATCATGAACTAAAATATCCCATACTTAGTGAAAATCACTGTCCCTAAAAACAGATTACTCAGGTGCCCCTCTTTGCAAGCTTGCACACGTCACCACACGCATCCTAAAAATGCATGGTTGGCACCTCTGGAAAGAAGACAAAATGCTTAACAAATCACTCCAAAGACTCACAGGCATATCATGCACACAATAATCATGGCAAAAATGACAAAAGTCTATGATGAACTAACGGATCTGCAATTTAACTCACGATGCCTCCTTCTAACAGCATTTTGGGCATCAAGATGAACTCAAATGCAAATGATGCAATGGAATCAAATGATGTACTCGTCGAGGCGAAGATTTTGATATATCATATGTCCAAAACTGAGCTACGGATGCGGAGATATGATCAGTCAAAATATGCATAAAAAATTAAGGGGGAGAGGGAGAAGTCAACCGTTAGGTCAAAACGGATCTAGATCTGGCGCGACACTGTAGTGCGGATCGGGTACTGTAGCTGAGGAGGTCGGCGATGGCCGACGGTGGTGGCGGTGCGGGACGGCGCCGGCGACCTGGCCGATGAAGTCCGGCGGGTGGGCGCGGTCGCCGGTGCGCCCAGGCGGCGGCGAGGAGCGCGGGCGGCGCGGCAGCGGCTAGAGGCAGCGGATCCGACGATGGGGCGGGCTCCGGCTTGCCGATCCGGTCGGCGGGGCGGCGAACTCCGGTGGCCGGAGCCGGAGAAGATGGGCGGCGGCGATCGGCGTCGGGGAAGGCGAAGCGAGGCGGCAGCGGGAAGAATGGCCTGCTCGGGCGGCTCTGGCGGGCCTCCCGCGGGCTCGTCGGGCCGCGCGGAGGAGTGGCGGCAAAGTGGGGCTCGGGGGCCACGTGGCGCTCCCTGATAGGTCGGCGGCGGCGGGCGGACAACGTCCGGTCCGTCCGGACGTGTCCGGCGGCGGCGAGATCTGATTTCTAGGGTTTGAGGAGGGGGATCCGCGAATTTGGAGGAGGGGTGTATATATAGGCATAGAGGGAGCTAGGAGTGTCCAAATGAGGTGCGGTTTTCGGCCACGCGATCGTGATCGAACGCTCTAGGAAATGGAGCAGAGTTTGGTGGGTTTTGGGCCACTTTGGAAGGGTGTTGGGCTGCAACACCCACGAGGCCTTTTCGGTTCCTCAGTTAACCGTTGGAGTATCAAACGAAGTCCAAATGGTACGAAACTTGACAGGCGGTCTACCGGTAGTAAACCAAGGCTGCATGGCAAGTCTCGGTCCAATCCGGAAATGTTTAATTCCCACACACGAAAGAAAGCTAGAAATGACCACCGGAGGAGAACGAAGCGCCGGAATGCAAAACGGACAACGGGGAAGATGCTCGAATACATGAGATGAACATGTATGCAAATGCAATGCACGTGATGACATGATATGAGATGCATGAAAACGAAAACAACACACGGAGAAAAAGACCCGAACCCGAGAAATAAATATAACTTAATGCCGGAAACGGCAAGAGTTGGAGTACAAATTGGGAAAGTTATATCTGGGGCATTACAACACTCCACCACTACGAAAAGATCTCGTCCCGAGATCTAGGACTGAAAGAACTCCGGGTACTCAGAACGGAAGTGATCCTCGCGTTCCCAGGTAGCTTCGCGGTCGGAATGGTGTGACCACTTGACTTTGAGAAATTTGATTGACTTGTTGCGAGTCCAGCGTTCAATCTCTTCAAGGATTGCAACTGGGTGCTCACGATAGGAGAGATCTTCTTGGAGCTCAATGTCCTCGAAGTTGACGGTGCGTTCAGGCGTCTTGAAGCACTTTCGGAGTTGGGAGACATGGAACACATCATGAACATTTGCAAAATTTGACGGAAGCTCGAGTTGATAGGCGAGGTCGCCTCTCTTGCTGACAATCTTGAAAGGTCCGACGTATCTGGGGGCAAGCTTCCCTTTGATACCGAAGCGACGAGTCCCTTTCATAGGAGAGACGCGGAGGTAAACATGATCTCCGATCTCGAAAGCCAAATCACGGTGCTTACTATCATAGTAGCTCTTCTGGCGGGATTGGGCTGCTTTGAGGTTATCACGAATGACCTTGCACATTTCTTCTGCCTCTGTGATGAAGTCATTACCCAGCAGCTAACGTTCACCGGTTTCAGACCAGTTGAGAGGTGTACGGCACTTCCTACCATACAGAATTTCAAACGGGGCCTTGCCCGAACTTGCTTGAAAACTGTTGTTGTATGAGAATTCAGCATAAGGAAGACAATCCTCCCACTTCATGCCGAAGGAGATAACACAAGCCCTGAGCATATCTTCAAGAATCTAGTTGACACGCTCGACTTGACCGCTTGTTTGAGGATGGAAAGCGGTGCTGAAGCGAATGTTGGTGCCCATGGCCTTCTGCAAAGAATCCCAAAACTTGGAGGTAAAGATGCTGCCACGGTCTGAAGATATCACTTGAGGAATACCGTGCAGAGAGACAATTCGAGAGGTATAGAGTTCCGCCAATTGAGCTGCAGTGATTGACTCTTTGATAGGCAGAAAATGAGCCACTTTGGTGAGCTTGTCGATGACAACGAATATAGCATCATTGCCACGCTTGGACTTTGGAAACCCAGTCACGAAGTCCGTTTCAATGTGGTCAAACTTCCATTCTGGAATGGCAAGAGGTTGGAGGAGACCTGCTGGCCTTTTGTATTCTTCCTTCACTCTTCTGCAGACATCACATTCATTCACGAATTGAGCGATCTCGCGCTTCATTCAAGTCCACCAATAAGTTTGCTTGAGATCCTGATACATCTTCGTGCTCCCCGGGTGGATGGAGAGAAGAGAGTTGTGAGCCTCATTCATGATCACCTTACGAAGTTCACCTTTGGGTACCACAATTCGATCCTCGAAGAAGAGAGTGTCCTTGTCATCAAGTCGGTAGCACTTGTACTTGGACTGACTCTTTGCGATACCAATCTTCACCTTTTTCACCATAGCATCAAGAAGCTGGGCTTGGCGAATCTGGTCTTCCAAGGTAGGAGAGACTTGAAGGTTGGCGAGGAAACCTTGAGGAACAATTTGCAGATTAATTTTGCGGAAAGCTTCACAAAGCTCGGGTTGATAAGGCTTAAGAATCAGACTGTTGCAATATGCTTTTCTGCTCAAAGCGTCAGCAATCACATTGGCCTTGCCTGGAGTATACTCGATACTCGGATTGTACTCTTGAATCATTTCGACCCATCGAGTCTGCCTGAGGTTGAGATTAGGCTGAGTGAAGATGTACTTGAGACTCTTGTGATCAGTGAAAATGTCCACTTTCCTTCCCAATAGAAGATGTCTCCAAGTCAACAAAGCATGCACAACTGCCGCCAACTCGAGATCATGAGTGGGGTAGTTCTTGTCATTAGGCTTCAACTGGCGAGAGGTATAAGCAAAAACTTTCTTCTCTTGCATCAGTACAGCACCGAGACCTTGGAGAGAGGCATCAGAAAAGACCTCGTACGGCTTGGTTTCATCAGGCGGAGTCAGAACTGGAGCAGTGATCAATTTCTCTTTCAAAGTGTTGAAAGCAATATCACACTCCGGAGACCAAACGTACTTGACGTGCTTCTGGAGAAGATTTGAGAGAGGCTTCGCGATCTTAGAAAAGTTTTCAATGAATCTTCGGTAGTAGCTTGCGAGACCAAGGAAGCTACGGAGTTGCTTCACGTTCTGAGGAGGTTCCCAATTAACAATTGCAGACACCTTCTCAAGATCCACGGAAATGCCCTTGGCAGAGATGATATGGCCAAGATAAAGCACCTCATCGAGCCAAAATTCACACTTGGAGAACTTGGTGTAGAACTGATGTTCTCTGAGCTTGTCAAGAACCAAACGCAAGTGCTTGGCATGATCTTCCTTGTTCTTCGAGAAAACCAGAATGTCGTCGAGATAGACCAAAACGAAGTCATTGGTGTAGGGGTTGAAGATGAAGTTCATCATGCGAGAGAACGTCGGAGGAGCGTTGGCGAGGCCAAAAGACATGACAGTGTATTCATATGACCCATAGCTTGTCCTGAAGGCCGTCTTGGGAATATCTTGCTCACGAATGTGAATCTGATGATAACCCATACGAAGATCAAGCTTGGATAATACTTGGGCACCCTTGAGTTGTTCGAACAGCTCATTGATGTTGGGAAGTGGGTATTTGTTCTTGATGGTCTTCTTGTTCAATGGACGATAATCAACACAAAGTCGGTCCGTTCCATCCTTCTTCTTCACAAAAAGAACACCACAACCCCACGGAGAAGTACTAGGCCGAATGAGACCCATTCTTTCTTGAACATCGAGTTGTTTCTTCAACTCCTTCAACTCTTCGGGGCCGAGCTTGTAGGGACGTTTGTACACAGGTTCCGTACCGGGCTCAAGTTCAATAACATATTCAACCGGTCGGTGCGGAGGCATTCCTGGGAGCTCTTCTGGGAAGATGTCTTGATACTCACAAACAACCGGAATCTGCGAAATCGCATCCAATTCACCCTTCTCATTGAGAGAAAACAACCGGATTGTATCATCCCGAGCGGCAAAGACAATGACATCCTCAGACGAATGAGTCAGTTGAATCTGCCTGGCTGCACAATCAAGATGAGCTTTATGCTTAGAGAGCCAGTCCATCCCAAGAATAAGATCAATATCGGAATCACCAAGAACCATAGGAGAAGCCAAGAACTTGAAATCACCCAACATGATAGAAATATCCGGGACTATTGAAGTAGCCCTCATAGACTTAGCCGGAGAAACCACTCCCATAGGTTTACCCAACATCTTTGAAACGAAGTCATGCTTGGAAACAAAAGATCTTGATATGAAACAATGCGATGCACCAGTGTCAAAAAGAACTCTTGCGGGAATAGAATTAACTGGAAAGTTACCCATGATGACATCCGAAGAATCCTCTGCCTGAGCTGCATTCACCATATTGACCTTGGCGTGCTTGGGATTATGCTTGACCACTGCTGTACTTGCCGATCTGACAGGAGGAGGAGGAAGATGCCTCTGGTTGAAACACTTGTTGGTGTAGTGACCCTTCTGTTGGCACTTGTTGCACGTGACCTCTAAGAGCGGACGGTGGTACGGAGCACTCAATCTTGGAGCTTGAGACGAAGTCTTGTTCTGAAAGCCTGGGTTGGGTGGGTGGGAAGAACCACTGCCACCTTTGCTCTTCTGCTGATACGGCTGATGGAACGGAGGAGGAGGAAGCCAATACTTCTGCTGCTTGGCCACTTGAGTAGAGGAAGAAGGTGTAGTGTCTCTGACTCGCTTCCTGGAAGCATCACACCTCAACTGAGCAGCCTCTTGCTTCAGTGCCATGTTGTAGAACTCATCGTACCTCAACGGCTCAAAGAGGACAAGAGCGAGCTGAATTTCTTCACGGAGACCACCCCTGAACTGATAGATCATACTCTTCTCATCAGGAACATCCTGCTTGGCAAAACAGGCGAGCTTCTGGAACAACTTGTTGTAGTCATAGACAGACAAAGAGCCTTGCTTCAGATTGCGGAATTCCTCACGTTTGCTTTCAGTCACACTTTGAGTGTGATGAGCTCGGAAATCACGACAGAAATCATCCCAAGTGATCAAACGTCCACCTCTGGAATCCTTGTACTACTGGAACCACTCTGCGGCCTGATCTTTGAGCTGGAAAGAAGCGAACTTGACGAAATCTTCAGGCCTGACATTGCTGCATTCAAAGTGCTTGCCTAGATCCACTAGCCAATCGTCAGCATCGGTAGCCTCAACACAATTGCTGAACGTCTTTGGACCATTTGCGAGGAACTGGTTTAGAGTAGCAAAATGGTTCTGGTTGTTGCCTTGATTCCCTTGACTGCCTTGATTCCGCTCTTGGAGGATTTGCATGATCAACTGTGTATTTGCATTAGTAGCGGCCATCACAGCTTGCCATGCTTCCGGAGGAGGCGGAGGTGGTGGCGGATCTTGATTCTATTTATGACTGGTGCTCTTAGCGGGAGCCATCCTGAAGAGGTTGACCACCGTTAGCACATAGGCAGATAAATGAAGCTGAAACCAACGGAATGAAAATTGCAACATAAAGTCTTCACATCCGAACAAAATGAACGAATGCACTTCTCTTGAAGTGGTCACATATTCCTAAATTGCGAAGCCACGAAGAATCAGGTAGAAGAGGTACATCAACGAGGGATGGAATCAACATATGACGTCGAAGCAACTCGAATACCACAACTCAAAATAAAACCAAGGATTGGCTTACGGAATAAGCCGGAACAAACATATGATAGAAATTTCGTCCGAAGTTTTCGTGGTGGGACCTACACGGGCTCGATCGTACAACACCATCATGTACAAGGCAGTGCACATGACATACGAAGCGTCCCCGAGTCAGCATAGCCAAGGACTCTTTAAGACACAACCAGACCACTGTAAAATCGACCGTGAATAGGCGAACCACTAGACGTCGAACCCCAATTTCATATCATACATCTGTCGGAAAGATATCCTAAGGGCTACTTGAATTCCCACCTATGAAACTCCCGAAACTTTCCGGTTATGCAATCAGGTGTTGGGGATACAGGGGAAGCATAATATCTCACCCAAACTAGCAATACCTACATCCAGCTGTATCCATCCTTCAACACATAACCAAGAAACCTTCAGAAACCATCTACCTCAACCTTCGAAAAGCATCCGTTATACAAGTTATGGCGATACTCCCGAACTCCCACCCCAGTACTGGGTGGTGTCGAGGTTATCTCACCAACGAACTGCATAAAGGAGATTTTCGATGTCGCGAACATATCTCAAGTATTCCAGAATTGCAACGATAAAATTATGATGACAACACCTCAGAGCTCAACTCCCCGGGACACTTCCACTAAACCCCTGACAGGAGGCACCAAGACAGTGTTCTCATCATAAGCCATCGGAAGAAATCCAAGATACTCGTGTCATCCTAATTTTTTTTTGTGAAATTTGAGAAGAGAAGACTCAAAACTCTATGTCAGGATGCCTTACCAGAGCGATGAGGAGAGTGGGAAGTAAAAAGAATTCCTAAGATCTCCGATATATAATTCCTAAAGGACTCAAAACATTTTTCTAGACACAACTCGGCTGCTAAAAACGATCAAGCAATGGGGGCTCCTAAGGTCGGGGAAGGCTCTGATTACCAACTTGTAACGCCCTCGATGCGGCTATATCTCCCACATGTCGAGGCACGACTTAGAGGCATAGCCGCATTGAAAGCAATGTCGCAAGTCGGGAAATCATCACACATCCCATGTACATAAATAATATAAAGGGGAAGAACATAGTTGGCTTACACTCGCCACGTCACATCAAAGTACATAAATAACATCCATCATACAAATCACTCATGGCCCGACTACGGCGCCAAAATAGAAAAGACCCCCAACATGCGACAAGGCCCTGAATCTAACCCCGATTGGGCACCACTACTGATCACCAGGAAAAGACACATAGTAACGCTGAGAGTCCTCGTCGTACTCCCACTTGAGCTCAAGCGCGCCATCTGGAGCTGTATCATCTGTCCCTGCATCTGGTGTAATAGTAATCTGTGAGCCATAGGGACTCAGCAATCTCGCACCCTCGCGATCAAGACTATTTAAGCTTAATAGGTAGGAAAGGGGTAATGTATAAGTGGAGCTGCAGCAAGCGACTAGCACATGTGGTGGCTAACTTATTCGCAAAAGAGAGTAGAAGAGAAGGCAAAGCACGAGCGAGAAACTAGAGAGCAACCTGCGCAAGCATAACTCCAACACCGTGTCCGCTTCCCGGACTCCGCCGAGAAGAGGCCATCACGGCAACACACTCAGTTGATTCATTTTAATTAATTTAGGTTCAAGTTATCTACAACCGGACATTAACAAATTCCCATCTGCCCATAACCGCGGGCACGGCTTTCGAAAGATCAATCCCTGCAGGCGGATCCCAACTTAGCCCATAACAAGCTCTCACGGTCAACGAAGGAATAGACCTCCACCCAAGACACACCGATCAGACTTGGTATCTTGGTACAACAAGACGATTCGACAGGTTAAAACAAGACCAGCAACACCACCCGCTGTGCCGACAAATCCCGATAGGAGTTGCACATATGTCGTTCTCAGGGCACACCAGATAAGCTAAGCGTACGGGAGCCAACGTAACCCAAGTTGCCAAGGGACGGCCCCGCACGGTGCTCTAGGGTGGACCAACACTCAGAGGAGCACTGGCCCCGGGGGGGGGGGGGGGGGTAAAATAAGATGACCCTAGGGCTCCGAAAACCCAAGGGAAAAAGAGGCTAGGTGGCAAATGGTAAAACTAATGTTGGGCATTGCTGGAAAAGCTTTAATCAAGGCGAACTATCAAGGGGTTCCCATTATAGCCCAACCGCGTAAGGGACGCAACAATCCGGGAACATAACACCGATATGACGGAAACTAGGGCGGCAAGAGTGGAACAAAACACTAGGCGAGAGGCCGAGCCTTCCACTCTTTACCAAGTATATAGATGCATTAAGATAACATAGCAATATAATGATATCCCAACAAGTAAATAAATGTTCCAACAAGGAACGGCTCCAATCTTCACCTGCAACTAGCAACACTATAAGAAGGGGCTGAGCAAAGCGGTAACATAGCCAATCAACGGTTTGCTAGGACAATGGTGGGTTAGAGGCTCAATCATGGCAATTGGGAGGCTGACAAGCAAGTGGTAGGCATCGTAGCATTGGCAAAGCAAAAGAGCGAGCAAACTAGCATAACAAAGATAGTAGTGATTTCGAGGGTATGATCATCTTGCCTGCACAGTTGTCGGAGTTGACTGGATCCTCAAAAGCAAACTCAACGGGCTCCTCATTAGCGAACTCGTCTCTCGGCTCTACCCAACAACACAAACAAGCAACAAGGATACAATCAACCACGTGCAAGGGCAACCAATAATATGCAAAGATGGTATGCTATGCGGGATGCAAAATGCAAGACGTGACCGGAAATGCATGACCCTGGCCTCAACTTGGGAAACCAAGTGTGCCACTGGATAGAGGGGAAGAAATCACCTGAAAACGATATAAAGATCATAGGAATCGGAGCTACGGTTTGGAAATGGCAAGCGTTTTACGAAACGAACCGATCTACGATTTACAGCAAGTAAAGACATTGATGGATACAACATAACATGAATATCAAAACCCCCTTACTGGTCATCCTCAAAAGAGGCACGGATCACTAGGAAACAAGCCGAACATATGGCATCATGAACTAAAATATCCCAGACTTAGTGAAAATCACTAAGTCCCTAAAAACAGATTACTCAGGTGCCCCTCTTTGCAAGCTTGCACACGTCACCACACACATCCTAAAAATGCATGGTTGGCACCTCTGGAAAGAAGACAAAATGCTTAACAAATCACTCCAAAGACTCACAGGCATATCATGCACACAATATTCATGGCAAAAATGACAAAAGTCTATGATGAACTAACGGATCTGCAATTTAACTCACGATGCCTCCTTCTAACAGCATTTTGGGCATCAAGATGAACTCAAATGCAAATGATGCCATGGAATGAAATGATGTACTCGTCGAGGCAAAGATTTTGATATATCATATGTCCAAACCGGAGCTACGGATGCGGAGATATGATCAGTCAAAGTATGCATAAAAAATTAAGGGGGAGAGGGAGAAGTCAACCGTTAGGTCAAAACGGATCTAGATCTGGCGCGACACTGTAGCGCGGATCGGGTACTGTAGCTGAGGAGGCCGGCGATGGCCGACGGTGGTGGCGGTGCTGGATGGCGCCGGCGACCTGGCCGGCGAAGTCCGGCGGGTGGGCGCGGTCGCCGGTGCGCCCAGGCGGCGGCGAGGAGCGCAGGCGGCGCGGCAGCGGCTAGAGGCGGCGGATCCGGCGATAGGGCGGGCTCCGGCTTTCCGATCCGGTCGGCGGGGTGGCGAACTCCGGTGGCCGGAGCCGGAGAAGATGGGCGGCGGCGATCGGCGTTGGGGAAGGCGAAGCGAGGCGGCGGCGGGGAGAATGTCCCGCTCGGGCGGCTCGGGCGGGCCTCCCGCGGGCTCGCCGGGCCGCGCGGAGGAGTGGCGGCGAAGTGGGGCTCGGGGGCCACGTGGCGCTCCCTGATAGGTCGGCGGCGGCGGGCGGACAACGTCCAGTCCGTCTGGACGTGTCCGGCGGCAGCGAGATATGATTTCTAGGGTTTGAGTAGGGGGATCCGCGAATTTGGAGGAGGGGGTGTATATATAGGCATAGAGGGAGCTAGGTGTGTCCAAATGAGGTGCGGTTTTCAGCCACGCGATCATGATCGAACGCTCTAGGACATGGAGCAGAGTTTGGTGGGTTTTGGGCCACTTTGGAAGGGTGTTGGGCTACAACACCCACGAGGCCTTTTCGGTCCCTCGGTTAACCGTTGGAGTATCAAACGAAGTCCAAATGGTACGAAACTTGACAGGCGGTCTACCGGTAGTAAACCAAGGCCGCATGGCAAGTCTCGGTCCAATCTGGAAATGTTTAATCCCCACACACGAAAGAAAGCTAGAAATGACCACCGGAGGAGAACGAAGCGCCGGAATGCAAAATGGACAACGGGGAAAATGCTCGAATACATGAGATGAACATGTATGCAAATGCAATGCACGTGATGACATGATATGAGATGCACGAAAATGAAAACAACACACGGAGACAAAGACCCAAACCCGAGAAATAAATATAACTTAATGCTGGAAACGGCAAGAGTTGGAGTACAAATTGGGAAAGTTATATCTGGGGCGTTACATTGTCACAGGATTCATTGTCTGCTTGGATTCCTTTTTGTCTTTGCTCATCATTATGCCTGCAAGAATTGTGATGACTGCTTGGCGAGTTGAAAACTAGGTGGGTTCACAATAATGCCGTAAACTTGATGATTTACACATAGATTATGTGCACTGCTATGGAGTATTATTTTGTTATCTACAGATTAGTCAGGGTGTGTATTGCTATGGGAGAGGAGCTCCCAACTCACGCCCTAGAGTGTGAGGAGGAAGCAGGGGGCGGTGGCCTTGGAGAGAGGGGTTGGGCGTTTGCAACAGCGGAGGAGGAGCCATGCTTGATGGCTGCAACGACTGCTCAGAGTGGAGGTGGAGCGAAGCAGCGGGTTCACGCAAGGCCTGGCCGAGGGCAACGAGTTTAGGGGCAGCCGTGCCTTGCATACTTCCCGGGTAACTTGTGCTAGCTTTTAGATTATTCATCTTCGTTTTACCCTGTGAAAGATCTGCTCGGGTTAGTTATGAAAGGACACAGCTCAGCTACTCTAATCTTGTTTTTTAGTAGTTGTCATAGGTCTCTTAAGATTCATTTTCCTCGGTGTCAACTTTTTGCGTTGTAAGAAACCATTGCATAAACGTGTGTCATGCATGGCCCAAACAGGAAAGTGAAAGGGGCGCTATCCCATCTGGCACCGCCGAGCTTCCGCTCAGGCGGCGCGCCACGGGCACGCCCCAACCACTAGTTGTATAGAGAGCATAATTAGAACTGCTGAAGATGGTCCCTTGCTGCCTATAGTTGCATGATCTGGTCATGAGCAGATAGATGGTCATCTACACTACCAATTTAGTAGATGAACAGGCTATTAAAAGAGAGCAAATATTTAGGGATAGTTGTGATAGACCCACTTGGATCATGTAGGCTATATCTTTCCGGTGAACCTACCTTCTTTGGGTGCGGATGAGCTCGATCCAACGCCGGCCATGGTGAAGTAGGGGCCGGTGATGGTAGAGAGATCGAGATGGAGAGGTGGCAGTGGTGCTTCCCGTGAGCACTGCGATTGCCCTAGATTGGAAGGGGATTTCGGTGGGGAGACTGGCGGCACGGTGAACCTCGTACCATGTGCCCCGGCCCCCACCTCTCTATATATCGCAGGTCACAGGGGCCCACCAACCATAAAAGGGTTGGGCGCCCCCGATCAGGGCGCGAATAGATCAGGGCCCGATGGGCCGTTGGGCCCACTCGGTGGAGAGATCAACCTAACATTCTCCCCCTTGATCTCAACTTTTACTTTTAACCATGTACTTTCTAGTTATTCGTATCATCACATATTGGTACATAGAGCATGTTGCATCGTCACAACTTAAATGCCGATAGAATCATACAGCTACAACATACGTTTTGTTCAGAAACAAATTTTGTTCCTTTTGGGCCTATCCAGGAATCACAAGGCTTTCCCTTAAACACATGCCGGCTAAGTGTTCCTTGAACACATTGGGTGGTAAGCCTTTCATTAGCGGATCCGCAAGCATATCCTTTGTCCTTATATGCTCGAGACTTATAGTTTGATCCTGGAATTTATCTTTCACAACATAATACCTTATCTCTATTGTTTTGGTAGCATTACTCAACTTGTTGTTGTGAGCGTAAAATACTGCGGGTTGGTTGTCGCAGTACATATTTAGTGGTTTGTGAATACAATCTACCACTTTCAAGTCGGGTACAAATTTCTTTAGCCATATCGCCTGCCCCGTGGCTTCGAAGCATGCTACGGATTCTGCATACATTGTGGATGATGCAACTATCGACTGTTTGGAGCTTTTCCACGAAATAGCTCCCCCAGCGAGAGTGAAGACGTATCCTGACGTGGATTTTCTATCATCTCTGTCCCCCGCAAAATCTGCGTCTGAATACCCTTTTATCTCTAGGGAATCACTTCTCCTGTATATTAGCATGTAGTCATTCGTGCCTTGCGCATAACGCAATGCTTTCTTGACCATCTTCCAGTGCTCCATGCCTGGTTCTCTTGATATCTACCGAGTACCCCGGTGATAAAAGCTAAGTCAGGGCGAGTGTACACTTATGCATACTGTAAGCTGCCAACTGCCGAAGCATATGGTACTGCTTTCATTTGATCGATCTCGTACTGGTTCTTGGGACATTGGAATTTCCCAAAACTATCGCCCTTGACTATAGGAGCAGGTGTGGCTTTACTCGCATGCATATTATACTTTTTAAGAACATTTTCTAAATATGCTTTCTGCGATAGTCCTAAGACTCCATTGTTCATATCTCGATGAATTGCTATGCCCAAAACATATGATGCTTCACCAAGATCTGTTATGTCAAAATTTGATGATAAGTGTTTCTTTGTTTCTTGTAGTAGACTAACATCACTACTAGCAAGCAGGATATCATCCACATACAAGATTAGGAAAATATATTTCCCATTTTTAAACTTTGCATAAATGCAATTATCCTCAATATTTTCTTTAAATCCAAA
Source organism: Triticum monococcum (assembly GCA_034509565.1). Classification (NCBI taxonomy): domain Eukaryota; kingdom Viridiplantae; phylum Streptophyta; class Magnoliopsida; order Poales; family Poaceae; genus Triticum; species Triticum monococcum. The sequence goes on from CM067844.1 coordinate 40,142,620, forward strand.
ACTTTTAATTGTTTGATTAAACTTTAAATACCACTGCCGAGAGGCTTGTCTTAATCCATAAATGGATTTCTTCAGGCAGCATCCCATATTTTCCTTGCCTTCATGGTAAAACCCTTAGGATATTTCATGTAGACATTTTCTTTTAAATCACCATTCAGAAATGCCATCTTAACATCCATTTGATGTAACTCTAAATCAAAATGAGCAACTAATGCCATTATGATTCTGAAGGAATCCTTACATGAAATTGGAGAAAATGTCTCATTGTAATTTATCCCTTCTCTTTGTGTAAATCCTTTTGCCATGAGTCGTGCTTTATACTTTTCTATATTCCCTTTAGGCCTTGTTTGGATACGGTGTTTTAGCAGAACTGGTTTTCGGTAGACTCACATAACCGTGTAACAAACTTAAACCTTGTTTGGATTCCGCAGGAAAAACATGGATAAGTAGGATTCAGTTCCCACAAAACTAGTAATATGCGTTTTGTGAAAAACGACTAATAGTTGTTTTTGTGAAAACATGATTGTAGAAACTCACGGCAACTGATTTCTCCTTTCGCGTGAAATTCATCAGCGCAGTTTTTGCCTTACTGCACCTGAAGTTCATTCAAAGCTGCCGGCTGGCATGCACGCCGATTGACTTTGAGCACAAGCGCTCTACCGTCGGCCTGGCCGAGCGGAAGCGGCCGCCGCAGTTTACGCGCGCCAAATCGTTGAAGGGAAGCGCCCGGCGTCGTGTGCGAACGCCTGAGTCGTCGAGGAAGCGGCTGCTGCCGCTGTTCGCATGCGTCGTGTTGTCCAGAGAAATTGGTCGCCGCCGAGCGCGAACACCAGAGTCTCGAGGGGAAGCGGCCGCTGCGCATGGCGAGCCGTTGAGTGGAAGTCGTTGCTGTCATCCGCACTTCAGCGGCGCCCCCCTTGGTGAAGCCTCCCATGGAGGAGAGAGGAGCAGCAATCGGGGCCTAGGCCCTGATTCGTCTAAGGCCGAGAGGAATGGAGCAGCAATGTCTGCGAACTAAGGCCGAAGGAGGAATCGGAGAGAGTAGAGGAGAAACTCGAGGGGAGGAGCTGCATATACGTGTACTTCAATGGATAAGCAATGGCGGCCAATTTGGGGAAAGTGACGAGCAAAGATTAACGAGTCACGGGGATATCTACCTTAGTAACCAAACCTAGTTTTTCATAAACTGATTATTCATAAAAACATAGATAAAACTGATTTTCTTAGAAATCAACTTAAAACGCATTTTCTATAATCCCATTGCTAACCTCATCTATCCAAACAACCACTTGGAGTCATACTTAATTTTGTAGACCCATTTACAGCCTACTGTTTTGGCTCCTTTAGAAATTTCCTCTAAGTCCCAAACATCTTTGGAACTCATCGATTTCATCTCGTCTTCCATTGCCTTCATCCACTTTGATGAATGAGGGTTTCTCATGGCTTCTTCATATGAGGTGGGATCTTTTTCCATATGAACCATTTCTGTGTTATAAACTTTAAAGTCGGTAGAAATAGCTGACTTTCTTGGTCTTGTAGACCTTCTAAGGGCCTCAGTTTCTGGCACTTCTTCTAAAATTTGCTGTTGCGCCTCCCTTTCATGCTCAACAACGGGTTCAGTCGGCTCCTGACGGACAGGTTCCGGGTCTACCCCCATAGTTGTCATGGGTGGAGTTGCAACTGGTAGTGAGAAAAATGGCTCCTGAATCATCGGATTAGGTGCATGCACCCTCTTCTCCTCAAGATCAATTTTCCGAGCTACCAAGCTCCCCCTCATCATTTCGTCCTCAAAGAAGACTGCAAGTCTCATTTCTACAAACTTTGTATATCTGTCTGGGCAGTAGAAACGAAAACATTTTGATCTGTCTGGATAGCCAATGAAGGGGCAACTTATTGTTTTGGGATCTAACTTTGCAATGTTTGGATTAAACATTTTGGCCTCAGCAGGGCACCCCCACACCCTGAAGTGATGTAGGGAGGGAACCCTTCCTGTCCATAGCTCGTACGGTGTTTTGGGCACCGACTTGGTTGGTACTTTATTGAGAATGTGAATGGCGGTTTTAAGCGCCTCCATCCATAATCCCAATGGCAAGTTGGAATAACTCATCATGTTACGCACCATATCCATAAGTGTACGGTTGCGCCTTTCAGCTACCCCATTTTGCTGAGGTTCACCCAGCATTGAATACTAGGCGACTATGCCAGTCTCCTATAAGAACTTTGCAAAAGGTCCAGGGACTTGGCCATATGGAGTGTGTCGACCGTAGTACTCTCCCCCACGATCGGACCTTACTATCTTTATTCTTTTATCATGCTGATTTTCAACTTCAGCTTTGAATATTTTAAATTTATCCAATGCTTCAGATCTTTCTTTGATTGGATAAATATAACCATAGCGAGAGTAATCATCTGCGAATGTTATGAACGAGTCATATCCATCCATACTTTTCACCAGAAATGGTCCACAAATGTCAGTGTGGATGATTTATAGTGTGCTTGTGCTATGGATTGCACCTTTTTTTATTTGTTTTATATACTTTCCTTTAATGCAACCTACACATTGTTCTAAGTCTGTGAATTCTAACTGTGGAAGAATTTCACTTTTGACTAATCTTTCTATTCTCCCCTTCGAAATATGGCCCAAGCGACAGTGCCATAATTTCGATGAGTCGAATGTTCTCTTTCTTTTCTTTTGTTCTTTATTCAACGCGGAAACATGTTCATTCACATTGCATACAGAATGCACTTTTTCATGAAGTGATAACAAATAAAGCTCATCATGTAGTAAAGCATTACCCACATAAGCATTATTATACCATATGGCACACTTGCCATGTCCAAAATAACACTCATAATTTTCTTTATCCAAACCTGAAAAGCTAATTAAGTTTCTATTACATGAAGGAACATAAAGAACATATCTAAGTAGAAGATTGAATCCATCAGCTAACTCCAAGGAGATGTCGCCGACAGCTTCAACTTCCGCTTTTATTCCATTGGCTACTTCAATGCCTCCTTCTCTTCTTAGCATAGTCCGTGTCGAATGGAATCCCTGTAAACAGTTTGCAACATGAACAGTTGCCCCTGAGTCAATCCACCAAGTAGATTTCGAAAACTATGTGTACAAGGATTCATTAACTAAGGAAACAATGTTGTTACCTTGCTTTGCCATTAAGGACTTTAGCCAAACAGGGCAGTCTTTCTTGTAATGCCCGGTCTGCTTACGGTGGAGACAAGTGTCTTTGTCCACCGGGAAAGACTGTTGCTGATGCTAATGCTGATAGGGAGCTTTTCCTTATGGCTTTGAAGGAGAACTTTTGTTATTTTGATTGTAGTTCTTTTTCTTGTGATCCTTCACATAGTTGAGTGTACCACCATGTGAGGCTTTTAGTCTGTCCTCTTCTTGGACACACATTGCAATTGTCTTTTCAATATCCCATGTTCTAGGTGACATATTATAGTTCACAACAAAAGTTTCAAACTCCTTTGGCAGTGAAGCCATGACCAGGTGGACCAGAGGCTTTGGTTTGATCTCCAGATCCTCATCCATGGGCTTTAGCTCTGCTGCCATATTCCTCATTCTGAGGATGTGCTCTCTTATTCCACCACCCATGTATTGTTCTGTCACAAGTTGTTTTAACACCTGGGTGGCATATATCTTTGAAGAGCCAATGAACTGGCTCTTTATCTTTGTCAGCAACTCCCCTGCGGAAGAGCACTCTGCAATGGAGCCCACAATGGTGCTCTCAATTGTATTCTTTATAAAGGCCATGTATTTTTTATTTCCATTGACCCAGTTTTGGTTGTCTATGATGTAGGACATCTCCAAAGGAGCATAATCCCCCCTCTTTTTAGCCCATGCAGCATCATCATCAGTTGTCTCTCTTACTGGTTCTGTAGGTCTGACCGGCTGTGGTTCATCCAGAACCCAGTCCAGATCAACACAAACAAATGCCAGTTCAACTTTCTTCCTCCACTCAGTGTGATTGTCACCTCTGAGTGTCGGAACTTCTTTTAGGCAACTCATCAAGTGAAAGCCTCCTGAAATCACAATTTAAGTGACATCAATATAACAATCATATGCATTAATCTAACATTGGTCAAATTAAACATATAATTGTGTATGCAATTAAATCTATATTACCGTTGGGCAAAATATTAGAAATAAATGCACTTTTAAATTTCAATAATAAAACATGATCATGTTATTAGACAACATTGGTCATAAAAAATAACATAATCATATTCATTTTAATAATCACTTTAACATGCTCTTACAAACTTATTACTATATAAACTTTTATTTTCTGTGTAAAAGAGCATTAATTATTTACGCAGCGGAAAAATATTCATGAACTTTTAATTCTTTACAGAAACTTTTCCTTAAAAAATTCATGAACTTTATTATTTTCTTTATAAAAATTCATGAACATTTCTTTTTCTGAAAATTATCTATTTTCATTTTCAGAACTTTTCTGTTAACTTTTCATATCTCTAGGCAAAAAATTTCGTTGGAAAAAATTTCATAGAAAATCTATTAGAAAATTGCCCAATTCGGAGGGCTGAATTTCCCGGAGCAACGCTCTGATTTGCAACAAGCCTCTGCCAGCGTCTGACTGGGAGGGCTGAATCGATTCTGCTATTCGGGTCGCGGCTGCCAAATTCTGAACGGGAGTTCGATATACCTGCGTAGGCGAGAAGAGCTGACGTCGACTGGACTCGGGAGCCCACCGACGCGCTTGCTCGTCGAGTGCTCGCTGGAGGTTCTCCAGTTGAGTGCGCTTGGCCAAGTTAGCCAAGCGCGCGTCCTCTAAGGCTCGGGCCTCGGGGGTTTCTCCAACGATAGGATTATGGAGTGCATCCATGTTCCGGCGGCGAAGCTCCTCTCGCTGCAGCGACGTGGGAGGCTCTGGGAGATATTCTTTGTGGGGATGCGACGGGTCGCCCCCACCTGCCCCTCAGTCGGTATGAGTAAAACCGGGAGGGCTGCGTGTCCCATCAATTGCCAGGACCTCCGCCGCAGGATCACTGCTGTCGCACTCGGATGCAGTCTCTGCGGAGCCAGTCGACAGGTCGAACAGGCCGTAGAGAGATTCGTCAGGCTCGATTGCCGCGACTTGCGGGGTGGCCGATTGGCGAGCCACCGCATGCCTCACCCACCTCTGAAGTCTCGATCGACCAGAGCGCTTGCGCCGGCGAGAAACGAGGCGGGGAGATGACACGGGAGCCGACCGATACTGGGTCGACGGCTGCTGCAATAGGACGCCACGAACACATGCCCGAAAGTGCGTCGCCCCGCGGACGATGAGCGCGTCGATGTCGAGCGGAGCCTCTTGAAGCCAGGCGGAGTTGTCGGCGATGAACGTGAGCGCGCCGAGACGGATCTCGCGGCCCTCCACCAAAACTCCACATGAAACCATGATCAAGGAGATCGGAAAAATTGCAACTCCTACAATCAAGCGCTAAGATTCCAGCCCCAAGGTGGGCGCCAACTTTCGTGGTTCTAAGTCTGACAGTGATGTAGGGGGGTAAGTATGGAGAGGCTAGATCTTAGCTATGCAGGAGCTGTAAGCACACAAAGATGTATGAGTTCAGGCCCTTCTCCGAGGAAGTAAAAGCCCTACGTCTCGGTGCCCGGAGGCGGTCGACTGGATTATATGTGTGAAAATGATAGGGGTGCGAACCCTTGATACTGAGGAGGGAGGTGGCTTATATAGAGTTCGCCAGCCCTCTCCTGCCCTCAGTAATGCAGGGTTTAAGGTACATTAAGGTTGGGCGTTGCTGGTAACGCCTCTAATAAAGTGCTATAATGACCATAAAGGCTACTTAATGACCGACCGTTTGCCTGCGGAGCGACTTTAGATCTCCTGGCAGTCGAGTGGTTGGCTTCGTGGTCGAGTGATAGCTTCCTGGTCGAGTGTCTTGAACCCGTCGAGTGGGTATCTTCAAGTCGATTTGAAAGGTGACTTCTTCTATGGATGTCCTTGGGTAGGGCTCTTAGGACAGGTCCGTGCCCCTACCCTAGGTACATGGCTTCATCATTAGCCCCCGAATGGATCGAGGTTGGAGTGGGGAAAGAGTTGGTGACCTTTCCGACTGGTTCTTTGTGCTACGTGAGTGCCTTGTTTTGGGTCAATCGTCACGGATGACGTCATCAACCTCTTTCAGTCGCCTTGATCCATTCCAAGTCTTTCGTCGAGTGAGTTTCCTTGTTTGTGGAGTTCCGAATGACGATGTGAAAGGGATCTTCTGTCTGACAAATTGTTCTGCAACCCGCGGATTTCGCGGGGTTTGAATTTCGGGAAGCGCGCGGGACGGGACCGGCCGCAGTAATCGGACGTGATAAGGCGGAAGCTCCTCGATCCCCGCGCCACCTTTTTCGCCATGTATCGCGCGCGCGTCTGCTGTGGGATTTGACGGGATAGCCTGGGCCTACCGGTCAGCCACTCGGAAGCGGCCTCTTATAAGCCACCGGCTCGGGGTTTCCAAATAGTGCTCTCTCCTTCCCTTCTCCCTTCGCAAAGTTCTCCGCCACCTCCGCTCTCACCCTAGCGCCACAGGCCCGTCCGAGCTTTGCCGGCGAAGATGGCGAAGGACAAGACATCCGCTCTGGAGCGCGCGAAGAAGGCGTCGGCGCAGGGGAAAGGGAAGAGGTCCGCTCGGGGCGGATCTTCCTCAAGGACTTCTCTGCCGAGAGGCTGGATCCAGGGCGACTGGATGCCGACGGTGATTCGGCAGGAGGATCTCGACGATATGGTTGAGGGGGGAGTCATCCCTTATGAAGCTGCGCGTCTCCCGGGGAGAGAAGTCGAGCCCCAACCTCTTGATGGTGAGTGTGTGCTCCTCGCCACCAATATCGATCGCGGGTTTTCTCTGCCTCCCCATCCTTTTTTCGGAGGTTTCTGAACTTCTTTGGAGCGCAGCTCCATCACTTCACTCCCAACTCTATCGTGTATCTGGCCGCTTTCATTTCCTTGTGTGAAGGTTTCTTGGGTTGCCGCCCCCATTGGGGACTCTTTAAGCACATCTTCACTTGCCATTCCCAATCGGTCAAAAAGGCCAAGTCAAGTGACAAAAGGACGCAGGTGGTCCAGTTGTGCGGTGGTCTGGCGATCCAGACGAGGGGAAAAAGCTGTTTTCCATCCATCACTTTCCCTGAGTCGGTCCGTGGTTGGCAGGCGACCTGGTTTTACTGCAAAGACCAGGCGACTCCAGGACAGTCGACTGGGCTTCCCCCTTTCTCTCTGGAACGAGCTCAAAAACCTGCTTCTCTGAAAGTGACACTGGAAGAAAAGGCCCAAGTTAAAGTGTTGGTTGGTCGAGTGGTTCAGCTTGTCCGCGACGGCGTGACTGGCATGGATTTGCTGGAGGTCTTCCTTCAGAGGCGCATCCAACCGCTCCAGGCTCGCGACCACCCAATGTGGCTGTACTCGGGTCTTGAAGACACCACTCGGATCCACCCGGAGGAGGTCACCGATGAGATGCTAGAAGGATGGCTGTCGAGCATCACAGGGAACAAAGACAACCCCCGAGGAGCCAGGAGGGTTCCCCCACTCGACAATACATACGATGTGGACCAGGTCTGACCTTGTACTCCTGACTGAGATCTTGTTTTCTTCATTGGTCTTCTTTGAATCGGTCGATTGACTTCGATCTTGTCTGTTGTTTTCCAGGCAACTACTAAGATGTACTCGACACCCACCGGGGCGCAGGAGCCAACTGAGGAAGGGGAGGCGAGCGGCGGTGAGAGTGGAGATGAACAAGCCGAGTGGGAATCCGATGGCGAAGGAGAGGGAGACGACGACGTCGACTCCAGCGAAGAGGAGGAGGAAGAAGTTGAACCCCCCCCCCCCCCCCCCCCCGCTCGGAGAGGCGATCCAAGCTTACACACGACCCGGCGCGGGAACGTGGTAAGTCGACTGCTCTTGTTGGGCAGTCGTCGAAACGCCCTCGGACCTCTTCTCCTCTGCCGGCCGAAAAGGCTCCCAAGCACCCACGCGCGACGCCGTCCAAGCCGCCTAAGGCTCTGCCCAAGATGAAGATGACCGTCCCCACCATTTCTGGGTAATAATAGAACTTGTTCTCCTTTGTCGACCGTGGACAGATCCTTGGTCGATTCATTGAGTCAACTGACTAATTTTCAAGATTTGCAGCGCTGCTACTTCTGAGCTCTCAGCCAAGGACGACGATCAAGAGATGGAGGATGCTGTTACCTCCAACCCTGGTATGATTACCGATGTTCTGCCTTGAGTCGAGTGGATATTTATTGCAACCCTGGTCGATTGAATTTTTTTCTTGTAGCTCCTCCTCATGTTATTAGCCTCCCAGATGACAACGACGATGAGCCGCTGAGAGTGAGAAGGAACAGGAGGGCCTTGGCTGGCAAGACCCCCCAATCTGCTCCGGCGTCTGAGGCCGTAGCTCGGGATGGTGGTGACACCACTCGGGCTTCTGTGACTTTCGCCGAACCTCTAACGAGCGTGCGGCCATCGTCGTCGACCGCAAATCCTCCTTCGCTTTTTTCCGCGTACCCTGCCCCTGAGGACCAAGCAAGTGCCGCGAAAGAGGCTATACGTCAAGCGGGGATCATGATGGAATAAGTGAAAGTGGTTCGGGAGGCCAGCCAAGCAGCCTATGACGCAAGTTCGGCTCTTCAGAGCAACGTCCAGGTCAGTCGACTCAACACTTGGTCTGTTACAATATGCTGTTTAGAAGAATCTCTTTTCCGAAGATCTTTACATCTGTACACCCATTGGGTGTGTCTGCCAATTCTTGGACGAGTGGGGGCATGCTGAGTGCGCCCACTGGGTGTAGTCCCCGAGACTACGGTGGACTGCTGGCAGTCGACTGTAGTCTTTTCATTGTGTTGTTGTAGTTGTACTTCTTCACTCGATCTGGTCAGGCCGTACCGAATGGAACTATATCTGGTCGACTACTGGCAGTCGATTTTTTTTAAAACCAGTGCGGGCACGCTGAGTGCACCCACTGGGTGTAGTCCCCGAGACTACTGTCGAATGTTTTTTGATTTGGCTGTAGTCTTAGAAACGCCATCATTGCCTCTTAGTTACTCGGAAGCAACTTATCCTGGACGTCTGTCGACTGATTTCTATTTTGCAGAAATCCTGCGAACTTGTAGCTCGCTATACTGAGTTGGAGAATAAGTAGATCCAGCTCAACCTTGACTTGAAGCTTGCTCAAGAGAACTTGAAGAAGGCGCAAGAAGAAGCAAAAGGTATGGCTGGTGAGGTTCTCCATTCTTGACGAGTGACTTTTCTTTCTTGTCCATTCTTGATGTTGATTTCACTCGATGTACCGCAGATAAACTGGAAGAAGCTCTGAAGAAGAAGGATCAAGATCTTGCAGAGGCACAGAAGGAGGCTTTGAGCAAAACGAAGCTTGCTGAAGAAAAGCTGGCTTCGGTCGATACTCTTGAAAACGAAAACTCCAAGCTGAAAAGCGCTCTCGACGTGGCTAATCAAGAGGCCAGCCGTCTGAAGAAAGACAAGATGACTCTGAGTGACCAGGCAGGTGAGCTGGCGGGGAAGGTAAACAATCTGGAGGTTTATCTCGGTGGACTCGCCAAGAAGCTGTTCGTCATGCTCGAAGGTAACTACTCCGATCTGGCTGTCTTGCAGTTACCAAACTCGAGTAAAGCCACTGTCTTATTCTTGAATCGTGTTTGCAGTATTCTGTCAGAACTTTGAAGAGGAGACTAGTCGAGTGGAGCCAGGCTTGGACCCTGCTAACTCTCTTGTGAAGGACGAGGCTGCAATGAACGTGCTCCGTCTGGAGTCTCGTATTGCCAGCGTGGTTGACTATCTGGCTCGGCTGAAAGTTACGGTGTCGCGGATCGACACGTCTCTCTGGCCCAGGGCGACGCTTTCAAATGATCTTGAGTCTCTGATGACTCGACTGAACGACGTTCCTGGTCGAGTGACGGACTGGAAGAAATCCTCCGCAAGGTGTGGTGCCGATGTCGCTTTGTCCCTCGTCCGCGTCCACTGCAAGGAGGTGCAAGAGGAGAAGCTGGCAGCCATCCAAGTTGCCAACACCAGGAAGCTTAACTTTCAAGACTTCATGGAAACTTTCATTGTTGCTGCCACCCGTATTGCAGACGGGATTGACTTGGGCGAGTTCGTTGCCCCTTCCAGTCCTCCGCCGGAGGAGTAAAAAACTTTTATGCTTCACTTTAAATTTGCCTCGGAATGCCGAGTGGACTCTGTAACCGTTAAACTCTGTCGAGCCGAGGGCTCGAGTACTTTGATCTGAGGTCTTGGACCTTTGGGCTTTATCCAAACTTGATTTATCGTTGAATATCTTCGGGAATTATCTGTCGAGTGGAACTTGGTCTTCACTCGAAATAACTTCGTGTTTGTGGTGCAGCCCCGAAGGAAAAGGTAACAGTCGATTTGCGCCTCTTCGTCCTTGCGGATTGGGTTGTGTTCCGAACTTAGGCGAGCGCTAGACCGCAGCTAAGCCTCCGAGTGGGAGGTTTGCTCTCCACTCGGTAGGATTTCTTTATACTTAGGCGAGCGCTGGGCTGCAGCTAAGCCCCCGAGTGGGAGGTTTGCTTTCCACTCGGTGGGATTTTTGAACACTTAGGCGAGCACTGGGCCGCAGCTAAGCCTCTGAGTGGGAGCTTTGCTCTCCACTCAGTAGGATTTTTATATACTTAGGCGAGTACTTGGACTACAGCTAAGCCTCCGAGTGGGAGGTTTGCTCTCCACTCTGTAGGATTTTTATATACTTAGGCGAGTACTTGGACTACAGCTAAGCCACCGAGCGGGAGGTTTGCTCTCCACTCGGTAGGATTTTTGAACACTTAGGGGAGCACTAAGCTGCAGCTAAGCCTCCGAGTGGGAGGTTTGCTCTCCACCCGGTAGGATTTTTATATACTTAGGCGAGTACTTGGACTGCAGCTAAGCCCCCGAGTGGGAGGTTTGCTCTCCACTTGGTAGGATTTTTGAACACTTAGGCGAGCATTGAGCTGCAGCTAAGCCTCCGAGTGGGAGGTTTGCTCTCCACTCGGTAGGATTTTTAAACACTTAGGCGAGCACTGGGCTGCAGCTAAGCCTCCGAGTGGGAGTCTGGCTCACCACTCGGTAGGATTTTCAAACACTTAGGTGAGCACTGGGCTGCAGCTAAGCCCCCGAGTGGGAGTCTGGCTCACCACTCGGTAGGATTTTCAAACACTTAGGCGAGCACTGGGCTGCAGCTAAGCCTCCGAGTGGGAGTCTGGCTCACCACTCGGTAGGATTTTCAAACACTTAGGCGAGCACTGGGCTGCAGCTAAGCCCCCGAGTGGGAGCCTGGCTCACCACTCGGTAGGATTTTCAAACACTTAGGCGAGCACTGGGCTGCAGCTAAGCCTCCGAGTGGGAGTCTGGCTCACCACTCGGTAGGATTTTCAAACACTTAGGCGAGCACTGGGTTGCAGCTAAGCCCCCGAGTGGGAGTCTGGCTCACCACTCGGTAGGATTTTCAAACACTTAGGCGAGCACTGGGCTGCAGCTAAGCCCCCCGAGTGGGAGCCTGGCTCACCACTCGGTAGGATTTTTTGCAAACTTAGGCGAAACAGATTCGCAGCTAAGCCACCCACTGGGGGATTTTGTACGCAAACAAAAGTGACAGCAATTACAGGAAGAACTGGGACACTCTTGTCTTTGATAAAGATAAACTACAGAAGTTTTTCTTATTACATCTCATCCGAGTGAGAATTCAAGTGTAAAATGGGCGGAGTAGTTCTGCATTCCAAGCTCGTGGCTCGTCGATCCGGCGATCAACGTTGTAGAGATGATATGCTCCATTGTGGAGGACTCTGGTGACGATGAAGGGGCCTTCCCAAGTAGGAGCAAGTTTGTGTGGTTTCTGTTGATCCACTCGGAGGACCAAATCTCCTTCTTGGAAGGCTCGGCTCTTCACATTTCTGGCATGGAATCGACGCAAGTCTTGCTGATAGATGGTCGATCTGATCATAGCCATTTCCCTCTCCTCCTCTAGGAGGTCGACTGCGTCTTGCCGATCTTGCTCTGCTTCGTCTTCGTTATAAAACTCAACTCTGGGGGCATTGTGAAGTAGATCACTCGGCAGGACGGCTTCTGCTCCGTAAACCAGGAAGAACGGCATTCTTCCAGTCGACCGGTTCGGGGTGGTCCTCAATCCCCACAAAACTGACAGAAGCTCGTCAACCCAAGTGCCTGCTGCGTGCTTGAGACAAAAGAATTAGAAGCCGGCTTCCAGCGATAGGCGACAACTAACAGTTGGCGGAGAAAGAAGATTTACCCTCGAGCATATCCTCGATAACCAAGTAGCCGTCCGACAGGTACTTCTCTTGGTCGGCCCAGCCCGATCACTGGGACTCGAACTCGGCCTTGAGGTGCTCCTCCGCATCCCTTAGTTGCTAGACCTGCTCGGCGTGTCAGGCCACCTGGTCAGCCAACTCCTTCTCAAGCTGGTTGCGCTCTGCGGCCGCTTGGCTGCGCTTCCACTTCTTGGCACGAAGCTCGCCCTCGAGCTCATGCATGCGGCTCCTTAGCTGAGTGGCGGCCTCTACAAAAGCAAAGAAGAATCATCAGCAATTAGGTCACCTAAAGTAAGAAGCTGTCGATGAAGATCCGGCTCAGCAGTCGGCCCGAGTCTCGGGGGCTACACCCCGTGGGTGCGTTTGCGCGCCCCCACTAAAAGCCGGCCTACATACCTCGGCTCTTTTGCAACTCGGAGGTCCGGGTGGCGAGCATCTTGTTCAGAGCGTTGTAGGCAGCCGCCAGCAGGTTGTGGTAGTCCTGCATCAAGAGCAATATTCTGTCAGTTAGAAGCACGCCTTAAATTTCCAACCCACCTGCTCAGCAGCCGGCAAGGAACTCAGGGGGCTACACCCAGTGGGTGCGCTGGCGCACCCTCACTAAAGATCGCAAAAACAAAACTAGGTAAGACAGAAGCATACCCAGACAGACGTCTGCACCGACACCATCTCTTCCCTCGCCCTCGGGAGAGTATCACCATGGGTGGAGAACTTCTCCAGCATGTCCTTCATTACATGGTTTAGGGCGGCTGTGCCTGTCCCTGACGTCCAGCCCGGTGGGGCGACGCTCATGGCCCCTGCGTTGGTCTCTTGTGAGCTCATAACCCCTGTCTCTAGCGGCGCCGGCTTGGAAGTGGCTCACGCTGAACGCAAGCGCATGGAGAAGTGCATCGTCACGGCTTGGTTCGTCGCCAGGTCGGCGCCGGTTAGCGGTATCTACGGCCTCCTGGGGTGGCCGTCACCCTGCTCGTCAACACCCGGCGCTCTAGGCCTCCTCCGCTTCCCGGATGGCGGCGTCAACAACCACCTGCTCCGGCACTGACTGGTTGGCTCCAGCTGTCCCAGTCGGTGTCTGGCTCTCCCCCACCTTCACATCCCGCTGGTTGAGGTGGACGGCTCCGGGATCCTGCCACCAGCCAGATCCTCCGCGGCATTGGCATCGGCCTCTGCTTGCGCCTTGGTCGCCGCCTCCGACTGCACCGTCGCTGCGGCCTAGGCCTCCACCTGCGCCAACGCGGCCACCTGGGCATTGGCCCGCGCCCGCTCTACGGCGTACCACTCCTCATGTGGTTCACGTGCATTCCTTTCTGTGGCCTCCCGGAGGGCGGCGACCGGATCCACATGCCGGGTCCTTTCAGAGCCGCCTCCTGGCCCAATTAGTGAGGCAGATGGAGCCCGCGTTCTGGCATTAGGCGCCCTCCTCAGCAAGCGAACAAGGATGAGAAATTCACAAAGGAAAAGAAAAGCAATCAAGACAGTGCAGCAGATGCACTTACCCAAATACCAGGGGGAGCTACTTCGGGGCCCTCCGGGTGGCGGCCGTCTACGCGGCCTCGTGGCGCTTGGTCGCAACTGCCTTCTTCACTTTCTTGGGCGGCTTGCTGCTGAACATCCCGTCGGCGCAACACTTGGGAGCGCCGGGTGTAGTGGTTGGTGCTCCGCTAGCTAGCTGCGACGTGTAAGGGCCGGCTCCCGTCCTCGCGGCACCTTTAGGGTGGCGCTGCCCCTCGCCGTCTCCATCAACATCCGGCTAGGACCGGACGTCGCTGTCTCCTCCTGTGCCGCCTGCTGCGGCTCCGCCTGCTCCAACGCTGCCTGCCCCTGTGGCATCGTCCTTGCCTCCATCCTCTAACGCTGCTGCCCCTAGCTCAGGGTCTCCCACGTCGCTCTCCTCGCTGTCCGGCATCCATTGGTGGCCTAGAGCAGGCGTGTTTACTACTCCCTAGCAAGGAAAGTGCTGCCCCGCGTCTGGGTGAGCAGGTCGGATGAAAAGCAATGCATGTGCCAAGAAGGGGGAGCAGATACTCACGAGCGGCGGCGGGTTGGTGATGACCCACAAGTATATGGGATCTATCGTAGTCCTTTCGATAAGTAAGAGTGTCGAACCCAACGAGGAGCAGAAGGAAATGATAAGCAATTTTCAGCAAGGTATTCTCTGCAAGTACTGAAATAAGTGGTAACAGATAGTTTTGTGATAAGATAATTTGTAACGAGCAACAAGTAACAAAAGTAAATAAAGTGCAGCAAGGTGGCCCAATCCTTTTTGTAGCAAAGGACAAGCCTGGACAAACTCTATATAAGGAAAAGCGCTCCCGAGGACACATGGGAATATCGTCAAGCTAGTTTTCATCATGTTCATATGATTCGCGTTCGGTACTTTGATAATTTGACATGTGGGTGGACCGGTGCTTGGGTGCTGTTCTTACTTGAACAAGCATCCCACTTATGATTAACCTCTATTGCAAGCATCCGTAACTACAACAAAAGTATTAAGGTAAACCTAACCATAGCATGAAACATATGGATCCAAATCAGCCCCTTACGAAGCAACACATAAACTAGGGCTTAAGCTTCTGTCACTCTAGCAACCCATCATCTACTTATTACTTCCCAATGCCTTCCTCTAGGCCCAAATAATGGTGAAGTGTTATGTAGTCGACGTTCACATAACACCACTAGAGGCTAGACAACATACATCTCATCAAAATATCGAACAAATACCAAATTCACATGACTACTAATAGCAAGACTTCTCCCTTGTCCTCAGGAACAAACGTAACTACTCACAAAGCATATTCGTATTCATAATCAGAGGGGTAATAATATGCATAAAGGATCTGAACATATGATCTTCCACCAATTAAACCAACTAGCATCAACTACAAGGAGTAATTAACACTACTAGCAACCTACTAGCACCAATCCCAGACTTGGAAACAAGAATTGGATACAAGAGATGAACTAGGGTTTTGAGATGAGATGGTGCTGATGAAGATGTTGATGGAGATTGCCCTCTCCCGATGAGAGGAGCGTTGGTGATACGATGGCGATGATTTCCTCCTCCGGGAGGAAAGTTTCCCCGGCAGAACAGCTCTGCCGGAGCTCTAGATTGGATCCACCAAGGTTCCGCCTCGTGGCGGCGGAGTTTCGTCCCGAAAGGTTGCTTCCTATTTTTTTCTCGACGAAAGACTTCATATATGAGAAGATGGTCATCGGAGAGCCACCAGGGGCCCCACGAGGTAGGGGGCGCACCCTAGGGGGGCGCCCCCCACCCTCGTGGAAAGGGTGTGGGCCCCCTGGTCTTCATCTTTACGAGGATTTTTCATTATTTATTATAAGGTATTCCGTGGAGTTTCAGGACTTTTGGAGTTGTGGAGAACAGGTCTCTAATATTTGCTCCTTTTCCAGCCCAGAATTCCAGCTGTCGGCATTCTCCCTCCTTATGTAAACCTTGTAAAATAAGAGAGAATAACCATAAGTATTGTGACATAATGTGAAATAACAGCCCATAATGCAATAAATATCGATATAAAAGCATGATGCAAAATGGACGTATCAGCTCCCCCAAGCTTAGACCTCGCTTGCCCTCATGCGAAAGCCCATAACAATAAATATGTCCCCATGTTTAGAGGTAGAGGCATCGATAAAAATAAAATACGGACATGAAGGCATCATGATTATTCTCATAACAGCAACGTATATAGATATTGTCATATGATTACTTATGTTCAAGTGATGATCTATTCACAATGCAAAAGTATGAATTAGAAACATTATTGAGAACCAACAAACTATAACCTCAGTCATTGAAGCAATTGCAATTTATCATAACATCAGAAAGAGTCTATGTCAGAGCTAAAAAGCAAGTCCACATACTCAACTATCATCTAGTTCTTCATAATTGCTAACACTCGCGCAATACTTTTGGTTACCGAGTTTTAACCAGACACAGAGAAAGATAGGGGCTTATAGTTTCACCCCACAACCTTTTACCTCGAGGGTAATGTAAACAATAATAACTCATGCCCCCCTACATCCAATTAGATATATCTATCAGGATCTTTCCAACACACTGGGCTTGCCAAAGGATAAAATGAAAAAGGGAGAGGTGAAGATCACCATGACACTTGCATAAGGTAGAAGATAATAATAAAAGATAGGCCCTTCGCAGAGGGAAGCAGAGGTTGTCATGCGCTTTTATGGTTGGATGCACAAAATCTTAATGCGAAAGAACGTCACTCTATATTGCCCCTTGTGATATGACCCTTTATTATGCAGTCCGTCGCTTTTATTACTTCCACATCACAAGAACGTATAAAGCTTATTTCTCCCACACTAATCATACATATTTAGGGCAATTTTTATTGCTTTGCACCGATGACAACTTACTTGAAGGATCTTACTCAATCCATAGGTAGATATGGTGGACTCTCATGGCAAAACTGGTTTAAGGGTATTTGGAAGCACAAGTAGTATCTCTACTTTGTGCTGAGAATTTGGCTAGCATGAGGGGGAAAGGCAAAATCAACATGTTGGATGATCCATGACAACATACTTTATCTCAGATATAAGAAAACATAACCCATTACGTTGTCTTCCTTGTCCAACATCAACTCTTTAGCATGTCATATTTTGATGAGTGTTCCCAATCATAAAAGATGTCAATAATAGTATATTTATATGTGAAAGCTCTCTTTTCTTATTACCTCCTATTAATTGCAACGATGACCAAAACTATGTCTGCCAACTCCCAACAACTTTTAATCATCACACTCTTTCTATGTGAAGTCATTACTATCAATAAGATCAATATGAACTTTTGTTTCTTTTTATTCCTTTTCTCTCTTCTTTTCTTTTTGGGATCATGGCAAGAAAATCAAGCCCTTGACTCAACACTAATCTTTATTATATAGCTCACGGACTCGATTACATTGAGAGATCATAAAGCAAAACTTAAAACTAGATTATGCCATAAACTTTATTCTACTAGATCAAAATACTACTAATAGGATCGAACTAAGGAAAATGGCAAAGATAGGAGTTGTGATTGTGGTACGATACCGGGGCACCTCCCCCAAGCTTGGCAGTTGCCAAGGGGAGTGCCCATACCCATGTGATTATATCTCCTTGGTTGGTGAAGAAGGTGGAGGTGTTGTTGATCATGCGGGCTTGTCATCCATCTTCTAAGGCATAGGTTCACCATCATAGAAGGATGATCGAGTCTCCGGAATCCTCGAATCTGCAGCCAAACTCATTCTTTTGAATCTATATTCATACTCATAGTTTTGGTTTTGCAGGTCATAGATTTGGGCTTGGAGGTGCTCGATAATCTCATGTAGCTCGAAGATGGCCTCCTCGGTGTTCTTGGCATCCGGCTTGTAGTTGTTAGTGAACTCCACGAGCATCGTGTGGCTAGCATTGATTCCACACTCCACCATCCCCTGGCACTTGAAAACTTGTTGCTCCATTGCTTCGAACCTCGTCTCCACGCTTCCGGTTCCCTTTGGTCCCTCAGCATCGCGGATGTGCAGCAACCCATCACTCATCTCAATGGTTTGAGGGTGTCGCAGCACCTCCGCGAGGTAAGGGTTGATGACCTTCTCGAAAAACTTGTCCTTGGAAGCACTTGGGGACGTCATGATAATCTAGATCTGTTAGAAAAACAGCTCGAAACAAAAACAGGAGATTTTTGCGTGATACGGGAGTCAAAACACCCGGGAGATTATATAATGAATTTTTACCGACCAAAATACGTATCGTGCAAGAAAACGGAGCCCGGAAGGCACACGAGGTGCTCACGAGGTAGGGGGCGCACCTAGGGGTAGGGCGCGCCCTCCACCCTCGTGGGGCCCTCGTGTCCTTCCCGGACTGCTACTTAATTTTTTATTTTTCTAAATATTCCAAAACGGAGAAATATTGCCTTAAAATTATTTTGGAGTCGGTTTACTTACCGTACCACATACCTATTCCTTTTCGGAGTCTGAAACATTCTGGAAAGTGTCCCATATGTATTCCTCCGGGGTTACGGTTTCAATAATATTGGTTTCAACATTTATGGGATTACCTGAGATATAATGTTTGATTCTTTGACCGTTTACCACCTTCGGATTTGTGCCTTCGAAGTTGTTGATTTTTATGGCACTGGAATGATAGACCTCTTCGATAACGTAGGGGCCTTCCCATTTAGAGAGAAGTTTACCTGCAAACAATCTTAAACAAGAGTTGTATATCAATAGATAATCACCTACATTAAACTCACGCTTTTGTATCCTTTTGTCATGCCATCTTTTAACCTTTTCTTTAAACAACTTGGCATTTTCATAAGCTTAGGTTCTCCATTCATCAAGTGAGTTAATATCAAATAACCTCTTCTCACCGGCAAGTTTAAAATCATAATTTTGTTCTTTAATAGCCCAATAAGCCTTGTGTTCTAGTTCGAGAGGTAAGTGACATGCTTTTCCATAGACCATTTTATATGGAGACATACCCATAGGATTTTTATATGCAGTTCTATAGGCCCATAATGCATCATCAAGTTTCTTGGACCAGTTCTTTCTGGACCTATTGACAGTCTTTTGCAAAATTAATTTGAGTTCTCTATTACTCAATTCTACTTGAGCACTAGATTGTGGGTGATATGGAGATGCAATTCTATGATTGACGTCATATTTAGCAAGCATTTTACGGAAAGCACCATGAATAAAATGTGAACCACCATCAGTCATTAAATATCTAGGGACTTCAAACCTCAGAAAAATAACTTCTTTAAGCATTTTAATAGAAGTGTTATGATTAGCACTACTAGTTGGAATAGCTTCTACCCACTTAGTAACATAATCAACAGCAACTAAAATATGTGTATATCCATTAGAGGCAGGAAAAGCTCCCATATAATCAAAGCCCCAAACATCAAACGGTTCAATAACAAGTGAATAATTCATAGGAATTTCTTGACGTCTACTAATATTACCAATTCTTTGACATTCATCACAAGATAGTACAAACTTACGAGCATCCTTGAAGAGAGTAGGCCAATAAAAACCGGATTGCAATACCTTATGTGCAGTTCTATCTCCTGCATGGTGTCCTCCATAAGTTTCGGAGTGGCACTTGCGTAGGATCTATTCCTGTTCATGCTCAGGTACGCAACGTCTAATAACACCATCTACTCCTTCTTTATAAAGATGTGGGTCATCCCAAAAGTAATGTCTCAAATCATAGAAGAAATTTTTCTTTTGTTGGTATGGGAAGCTAGGTGGTATAAATTTAGCAACTATGTAATTAGCATAATCAGCATACCAAGGGGTACTACGAGAAGTACTTATGACATTTAATTGTTCATCAGGAAAGCTATCATCAATAGGTAGTGGGTCATCAAGAACATTCTCTAACATATATAAGTTGTCTGCAACGGGGTTCTCGGCTCCTTTTCTATCAACAATATGCAAATCAAATTCTTGTAGCAAGAGAACCCATCTAATAAGTCTAGGTTTAGCATCTTTCTTCTCCATAAGATATTTAATAGCAGCATGATCAGTGTGGATAGTTACTTTAGAATCAACAATATAAGGTCTGAACTTATCACAAGCAAATACAACTGCTAAAAGTTCTTTTTTGGTAGTAGCATAATTTCGTTGAGCATTGTCTAGGGTCTTACTAGCATAATGGATAACATTTAATTTCTTATCAACTCTTTGCCCTAAAACAGCACCTACAGCATAATCACTAGCATCACACATAATTTCAAAGGGTAAATTCTAATCAGGTGGCTGAACAATAGGTGTAGAGACTAATGCTTTCTTAAGTATTTAAAATGCTTCTACACAATCATCATTAAAGACAAATGGTATATCTTTTTGTAGTAAATTAGTCAGAGGCCGAGAAATTTTTGAGAAGTCCTTAATGAACCTCCTATAAAATCCGGCGTGACCAAGGAAACTTCTTATACCTTTGATGTCATTGGGACATGGCATCCTTTCAATAGCATCAACCTTGGCTTTATCAACTTCAATACCTCTTTCAGAAACTTTATGCCCCAAGACAATACCCTCATTAACCATAAAGTGGCACTTTTCCTAATTCAAGACAAGATTAGTTTCTTCACATCTCTACAGAACTCGATCAAGATTGCTCAAGCAATCATCAAAAGAAGATCCATAGATGGAAAGTCGTCCATGAAAACCTCACAAATCTTTTCACAAAAGTCAGAGAATATAGCCATCATGCATCTTTGAAAGGTAGCAGGTGCATTACATAAACCAAAAGGCATACGTCTATAAGCAAAAGTACCAAAAGGGCATGTAAAAGTAGTCTTTGATTGATCTTTAGCCGACACAGGTATTTGAGAGAAACCAGAATAACCATCTAGAAAGCTGTAATGTGTATGTTTGCATAATCTTTCTAGCATTTGATCGATAAAAGGTAAGGGGTAATGATCTTTCTTAGTAGCCTTATTTAATTTGCGGAAATCAATTACCATCCTATAACTGTAATAATTCTTTGTGGAATCAATTCATCTTTATCATTAGGAACAACAGTAATACCTCCCTTCTTAGGGACACAATGAATAGGACTTACCCACTGACTATCAGCAACGGGATAAATTATACCCGCCTCCAGAAGCTTTAGTATTTCTTTTCTTATCACTTCTTTCATTTTAGGATTCAGACGTCGTTGAGGATCACGAACTAGTTTGGCATCTGCTTCCAAATTTATTTTATGTTGACATAGAGTGGGACTAATGCCCTTAAAATCATCAAGAGCATATCCAATAGCAGCACGGTGCTTCTTCAGAGTTTTCAATAATCTTTCTTCTTCATGCTCTGAAAGGTTAGCACTAATAATAACAGAATATATCTTTTTTTTCATCAAGATAAGCATATTTAAGATTATTAGGCAATGGTTTAAGCTCAAACACGGGATCACCCTTAGGTGGAGGAGGATCCCCTAGGATTTCAACAGGCTAATTGTGTTTCAGCATAGGTTCCTGTTTAAAGAATACTTCATCTATTTACCTTCTTTCATTCATAAACATATCATTCTCATGGTCTAGCAAATATTGTTCTAAAGGATCATTAGGAGGTACGGCAATAGAAGCAAGACCAATAATTTCATCCTTACTAGGCAATTCTTCTTCACGGTGTTGTTTACTAAATTTAGAGAAATTAAATTCATGAGTCATATCATCCAAGCCAATAGTAACAACATTCTTTTCGCAGTCTATCTTAGCATTAACAGTGTTCAAGAAGGGTATACCAAATATAATGGGACAAAAGCTATCTTGTGGGGAACTAAGAACAAGAAAATCAGCAGGATATTTAGTTTTCCTGCATAAGACTTCAACATCTCTAACAATTCCCATTGTTGAAATAGTATCTCTATTAGCAAGTTTAATTGTGACATCAATATCTTCTAACTCAGCAGGTGCAATTTCATGCTTGATTTCGTTATACAAGTCATAAGGTATAACACTAGCACTAGCACCCATATCACGTAAGCCATGGTAACAGTGTTCTCCTATTTTAACAGAAATAACAGGCACGCCTACCACAGGTCTATGTTTATCTTTAGCACAAGGTTTAGCAATTCTAGAAGTTTCACCGCAGAACTGAATAACATGCCCATCAATATTATCAGACAAGAGATCTTTAACAATAGCAATATTAGGTTCTACTTTAACTTGCTCAGGAGGTGTATATGTCTTAATATTGCTTTTACGAACCACAGTTGAAGCTTTAGCATGATCCTTTATCCTAACAGGGAAAGGTGGTTTCTCAACATAACAAGTAGGAACAATAGGATCATTATAAGTGACAGTCTTTTCTTCAACTTTAACAGGTGCAGCTACTTTTACTTCTATGGGGGGTGATATTTAAACCACTTCTCCTTAGGGAGATCAACATAAGTAGCAAAAGATTCACAGAAAGAAGCTACTATCTCATAATCAAGTCCATATTTAGTGCTAAACTTACGGAAAATATCGGTATCCATAAAAGATTTAACACAATCAAACTTAGGTGTCATACCTGACTCCTTACCTTTGTCAAGGTCCCAATCTTCAGAGTTGCGTTTAATTCTATCCAACAAATCCCATCTAAATCCAATAGTCTTCATCATAAAAGATCCAGCACAAGAAGTATCAAGCATGGTGCGATTATTTTCAGAAAGCGGAGCATAAATTTTTTTGAAGAATTGTTTCTCTTGGAAGCTCATGATTGGGGCATGAATATAACATTGATTTAAGCCTCCCCCAAGTTTGAGCGATGCTTTCTCCTTCGCGAGGCCAAAAATTACATATATAATTGCGATCACGATGAACAAGATGCATAGGGTAATACTTTTGATGAAATTCCAGTTTCAATCTTCTATAGTTCCATGGTCTCGTACCATCACATAGCCTATACCATACCAATGCGTCTCCCTTCAAAGATAAAGGGAAGACCTTCTTCTTAGCAACATCATTGGGTATACCTGCAAGCTTAAATAATCCACAAACTTCATCCACATATATTAGGTGTTCATCAGGATGCTTTGTTCCATCTCTTGTAAAAGGATTAGCTAGCAGTTTTTCTATCATACCCGAAGGATACTCATAAGGAATTTCATTTTCATATTCATTTTCAAAAGGTTCAGTAGGTTGAGGAGCAACTCTTTGCTCTACTGGTCGGGGTGAAGATACCCCGAACAAGCCCCTCAGAGGATTACTTTCCATAGTAACAAGTGACAGTAAATTTCAGCACACTACATAAATTTTTTCCTTACCAACTTCCACCTACCAAAGGCACTTCACTCCCTGGCAACGGCGCCAGAAAAGAGTCTTGATGACCCACAAGTATAGGGGATCTATCATAGTCCTTTCGATAAGTAAGAGTGTCGAACCCAACGAGGAGCAGAAGGAAATAATAAGCGGTTTTCAGCAAGGTATTCTTTGCAAGTACTGAAATAAGTGGTAACAGATAGTTTTGTGATAAGATGATTTGTAACGAGCAACAAGTAACAAAAGTAAATAAAGTGCAGCAAGGTGGCCCAATCCTTTTTGTAGCAAAGGACAAGCCTGGACAAACTCTTATATAAGGAAAACCGCTCCCGAGGACACATGGGAATATCGTCAAGCTAGTTTTCATCACGTTCATATGATTCGCGTTCGGTACTTTGATAATTTGACATGTGGGTGGACCGGTGCTTGGGTGCTATTCTTACTTGAACAAGCATCCCACTTATGATTAACCTCTATTGCAAGCATCCGCAACTACAACAAAAGTATTAAGGTAAACCTAACCATAGCATGAAACATATGGATCTAAATCAGCCCCTTACGAAGCAACACATAAACTAGGGTTTAAGCTTCTGTCACTCTAGCAACCCATCATCTACTTATTACTTCCCAATGCCTTCATCTAGGCCCAAATAATGGTGAAGTGTTATGTAGTCGACGTTCACAAAACATCACTACAGGCTAGACAACATACATCTCATCAAAATATCGAACAAATACCAAATTCACATGATAACTAATAGCAAGACTTCTCCCTTGTCCCCGGGAACAAACATAACTACTCACAAAGCATATTCATATTCATAATCAGAGGGGTAATAATATGCATAAAGGATCTGAATATATGATCTTCCACCAATTAAACCAACTAGCATCAACTACAAGGAGTAATTAACACTACTAGCAACCTACTAGCACCAATCCCGGACTTGGAGACAAGAATTGGATACAAGAGATGAACTAGGGTTTTGAGATGAGATGGTGCTGATGAAGATGTTGATAGAGATTGCCCTCTCCTGATGAGAGGAGCGTTGGTGATGACGATGGCGATGATTTCCCCCTCTGGGAGGAAGTTTCCCCGGCAGAACAGCTCTGCCGGAGCTCTAGATTGGATCTGCCAAGGTTCCGCCTCGTGGCGGTAGAGTTTCTTCCTGAAAGGTTGCTTCCTATTATTTTCTCGATGAAGGACTTCATATATGAGAAGATGGTCATCGGAGAGCCACCAGGGGGCCCACGAGGTAGGGGGGCGCCCCCCACCCTCATGGAAAGGGTGTGGGCCCCCTGGTCTTCATCTTTGGTGAGGATTTTTCATTATTTATTATAAGGTATTCTGTGGAGTTTCAGGACTTTTGGAGTTGTGCAGAATAGGTCTCTAATATTTGCTCCTTTTCCAGCCCAGAATTCCAGCTGCCGGCATTCTCCCTCCTTATGTAAACCTTGTAAAATAAGAGAGAATAACCATAAGTATTGTGACATAATGTGAAATAACAACCCATAATGCAATAAATATCGATATAAAAGCATGATGCAAATGGACGTATCAGTTGGCACGGCTGTACGGCGGCTTGCCAAATTACCATTCGGCCTAACTAAGCTTGATGTCAGAATAGTAATTGACATGGTGGACCACCTCCATCGTTGGCAGCTCCTTCGTGGACATCCGGCATGGGTCCCAGCGGCCACTCATCTCATAGATCAGGTGCGGCCCAAATTGGGGGGTGAAACGCGGCGGTGGATGAAGGCGGCCAGCAAGTCCGCCGGCTGGAGGCCCTACGAGTCTGTCATCTCCTGAAGTCCTATGAGGGCGTCGATGATAGCAGCCGGCAACGACTTGGGTTGCAGCCCCCAATGGTTCCGCGGCTCGGCAGGAGGGCCGATCATGAAGGCCGGTAGGTTGATGTAGTCGTGAGTCTGGCGGAGGTTGTAGACGTAGAAGTATGACTTCTGCCACAACTTCTCCCACTCCAGCAAAGCGATGGGAGGAAAGCGGGTCCCGGAGCCAGAGCGCCGTACGGCGATGCAGGATCCGCACTGGGCCGGCTCGCCCTTGGCCTGGATGCCCAACTTCAGGTAGAAGAACCTGCCCCATAGCTCGAGGGTGGGCAGGATGCCAAGGTACCTTCGCAGAAGGTGACGAAGACGGAGAGCGGCACCACCATGTTGGGGGTGAGGTGATGAGATAGGAGATGGTAGAAGTCGAGCCAGGAACGAAGGAATTCGCTCAGAAGTAGAGAAAATCCCTTGAGGAAGTGTCTCCGAAAGACGGCAAACTCGCCGGCCCTTGGTGCCAGCAAGATCTCCCACTCATCTGGAATGCGCACTCCGACGACACCCTCGATGGGAAGCCTCCGAGTCACGTGGAGGAACTCGATGTGCCCCTCATGCATGTTGGAGTCGTCCCATTCACCGTGCGACATGGCCTGCGACGGTTCGACGGCGGCTCGGCAGGGTAGGGCGGAAATGGAGTTGCGGCGGCACAAGGCGTAGTGGCAGCGAGGAAGAAGGAGAGAATGGAGGGGCGCACGTACATCTGTTCGTCCCCCTCCTCCCCTACTTATATGGCAGCAACGGCGGGGCCGAGGCAACATTTCATGGTGCGTGGGATTTATTGTGCCCACGTCCCGCACACCCCCACATATCCCGTGCCGCAATGGCACAGTTACTCCACCCCAGAAGGGCAACCGTCTGCCTCGGCCACAGCAGATCCGCGCGTGCACCGAGGCAGTGTAGTGGTGGGCCCGGGCCTATGGCGGCATCCCATCGCGCACTTGAGCTGGCAGGCCGGCCTGGCCTGCTGGCGTCGTGTGGCGCCCGAGCAGCGGGCGGCACTTCTTCAGCGCCTGCCATGATGATTCAAAATTCGGCAGGCCGCCGCCTTCGCCGCACCGGCTCCTGGCACACGGCTCCTCCTAGCCGGATGAAACAAGCGTGTAGGATCTCTCACAGGGGGGAACTACTGAGGCACTCTGGCTTTGAACCGTGGAACCTCACTAGCTTCAGGGACTACTGGCAGGGGGATATACCCCAGGTAGCCTCATTCGCCCCCAAAGATATTTCAAGACATCGACCTAGCAAAGCCCCTCATGCAAACTGTTCATGCGGCCGACTTCCAGGGTTGTCCGATGCCACGCGTGCGCCTTCCAGAAGAAGGAGAACTCCAAGAGCGCGGCTAGGGTATGAGCCGGCCTCCAGTGGTCGGCCCGTCCCCTCCCTCGTAGTCTGCACCCAACCACTACGACGAGATGGGGTGTAGCTACAGTGTCGACTGGTCCCCTCGAATCCCAAAGAGGTGTGGCTCCAGTGAGCACTGACCATGCAGCCACCTACCCGCTTGGCATAGCCCTGTAGCCATACGACCCCTGATGCGCCTCCGTCAGCAAGCATGGTGCTACAACGAAAGGCAATTAACGGGACCCACAGGCGGTGGGCCCTACCTGTCGGCTGGATTCTCGACAGCCGGCGGAGCCCTCTAGAGGAGGGCCCCAACAACCGGCGGAGAACAGGCGAACCTAGACACTGACCAGTTGGCCCAGGGCGGTGTACAGTCTCGATCATAGTGATCATAGCAGGAGTATGGGTGTTATCTCTTCGGAGAGCCCCGAACATGGGTACGTCTCGTGTGCTACCGAGCTTGTGCTCACTCTCACTTCTGGACACCGACAACGTCCCTATGGCTCCACCCACGATAAGCCACCCCCTGGCATCTAATGTGAGATTACCATGACAATATCTTGGTTGCTCGGTCCCACAAGGAAACATACACATTTTGGTCCAAACCATGCTCACATGTTCTCATTGAATTCATCTCTGCATAGAAAAACAGATGTTATTAGTGATTATTTACCCCCCCCCCTAGATAGATTTCTCTGTAGTCCTTTCAGTAATCCTCTACAATATAAGAAGTCAAAGTCAAAATTAAGTAGTGGTGATCGTACAAGAATTAAAGTAGAGTATTTATCTTCATAAAAAATTGATGGAAAATGCATGTATTAAAGTCCCATACATCTTTATGGTGTGACAAAAGATGGATATTTGTAATACAGCATACCAACAACCAACACACTTGCTCCATAACAAGTTTCTAAGTAAATGTTACAACTATGGGAAGTTTTTGTAAGTTAGATGTATAGGTGCACTGGTTGGCTCAAATTAAAAAGTAAAAAGAGGGTAGGGTTATTTATGATTTTAATAATTAGATAAAAACTAGAAATGTCTGAAGGTATTTAAACAATAATGGAATTTCTGCCAGGTGACCCAAGGTATATATTCCCTACAACATATAAAGCACATGAGTCCAGCGAGATTGGATATGATATCTAGCTCAAATTATAAGCTCCATCCTAAAATTAAAATAATGATGATTATGATATCTCATTAATACTCCTATTTGTGGAACAGATATAGATATGCATATCCCATGGATTAAAAACTATCACAGAAACGTGGCAAGATGGGCGGTGAACATTAATGTGGTAAGATATTACTAATCTTGAATAGAAAGTTCTTCCAATAAATGTGCTTAGACGGTGCTTGTTGGCAGTAAATCTTGCTAGAAGGCTATAAAAGTCAAATCACATATACCTACCTGAACACATGAACAAAACCACAGAAAAACAAACAAATGGAAGGGAAAACTATGAGTTGTTTTTTCATGTTGCTTTTGCTTCTAGGAAATTATACTCAAGCAGGTACACTCTTTCACTCCCTCTCTGACTTTCATCTCTCCTACTATCAGTGCTTGAGAAACTTAATATCTTTTTACTTATGCCTTCCTATTTTGTGTAAATACATAGATTCTTACCGTTTGCTTGAAAACTGCCAAAGCCATCTTATTGGAGACTTCACATGCTCGAAGTGGACATGCTGGTAGCAATGTGTAAATTCTTATTTTGATAAGAAAATTAAGGAATATTATTGTATACGCAAGTCTATCAAGCAATATTGCGCATGCGTCATATGTGACTAGAAATACAATATGGTTGTTGATGCATATAGCATCAAGTGTCTGGAATAAAATTTATATAAGTAATAAAGTTCATAATATATGTTTATTTAATGTCAAATTAATCCATGGTGTTGTTTTATATCAGTTATATGCCTTGTCTAATCTCATACTAGTCAAATCATTAAATAAATTAGTGTTCAAAATGTCCTACTTTTATTATGTTCTCTGTAAGGCCATTCCCAAATATTATTTCTTAGCACGAATTCAAGGTAAAATTTCAAATCTCGCACTTTGGTTGAAGAAGAAATAGAAGATTATTTTATATTAGAAAATATCTCAATTTCCATAGAGCCAACAACAGTTTGAATTTTTTTGCAAATAATGTTTAATAAATATTAGTTATTCTTAGATTTTAAAATGATTGTGTGGAGATCGCCATTTAATCATTGTTTTTTTCACATCTGAGTATTGAATTGAACATCTGCCACAAATGAGGCAATGCCGACGATAGGCATTCATGGCTTGTTTGAATGACTTTAAGCCCCATTCACATGGTGACACATGGGAACATTAATCAACCTTTTTCACTAAAATAGTTCTAGCAAATGCAAAACTTGTCAGAAATAAAAATCACTCGTAATGATGTCAAGAATTGGTCAGGCTAGGTCGTAGAAAATGTTTGGTGCCCTTTGTCACTGCTCAAAAAATGATGTGATGATAAACACAACCTTCTTCCCTACC
This sequence comes from Triticum monococcum, assembly GCA_034509565.1. Lineage (NCBI taxonomy): Eukaryota > Viridiplantae > Streptophyta > Magnoliopsida > Poales > Poaceae > Triticum > Triticum monococcum. Next base: position 40,171,381 of record CM067844.1, read on the forward strand.
TAAACATCGTCTTTTCAACATGGTGTTTTGTAGCTCTGAGGAATGACCCCATGTTTTCGCACCAAGGAGGCATGCCTATGATATTCATCCATGCTTGGGTTTGAACAACTTTCAAAAATGTTTGCATGTTGTGACACGTCTGGGCAATTATCAGACTATTTTCGCCAAAATTATTCCAAAAACTACAAAATTTGTCTAAGACACAAATCCACTTGGCATGGTGACATTAATTGGTCATGCTATGTCATGGAAAAAAGTCCTAGCCATTTCTCGCAAGTCAAAAAATGATGTCGTCACAAACATAACCTTATGGCCTATGTGGACATTGTCTTTTTAATACTCTCTTTTCAAACTCAGGGTCATGACCTAAACTTTTGCAAAAATGAGGAAAATCCCTAGGTAGGCATTTATTGCTGGTTTGAATGACTTCCGACACCTTTACATTGCGACAAATGTGGCCATTTATCGCCTTTGTTTTTAGTGAAATCATTGTAGAATATGCAAAAAAATCAAAAACCAAAACCACTTGGCATGGTTTCCATGAAGTGGAGAAGCGAGGTCTTGGATGGAAATTTAGGGGAATTCTCTCTAGTAGAAAAAACAATGACGTCAAAGACACACCCCTCTGGCATACCTATGGACTCAATGGTTAGATCACTCAAATGTAAAATCAAGTCTTCAGGCTTGACCCAACACTAGTCCTCAGCATTTCGAGAGTTCCCTTTTTACAGCCTTGTTGTAGCTAAATTGAACTTTTCCTGGAACATTCTTTGAGAAGGAATTAGCGCAAGGAGATATGTGTCATTATGAATTATCAAAACCGCCCGGTGATTAATGCACTTTCATTGACTCTAACATGTCCGAAAATTGATGATTATAGTTGGTCAAATTTTATTTGGAGTAAGCCATGGAGTTTCAGATATTATTCACTCAAGGGACATTGTTTTAAGCAACAAGCTAGGTTCCCTCAATGGAAACCAAGGTATCAAGCTGGGGAGTTGTCCTACACAAAAAATATTTTCCTTGCCCTTAACTAAGAAACTTTTAATTGGTCCAAAACACTTCTGTTGAAGTTGTGAATCTCACTAGCTTTGATAGTTACAAGGATTGGCATGTCCAGTCTATGGAGTTGATCTTGTATGCACGAAGAACTAATATTATGAATATTAAATAATAGAATAACAAGAAGAACTAGTTTGTATTTTTAGTAATAACGGGCAAGGATTAATAATTCATGACTGGTGTCTATGCAAATACCATGGGTGTGGTAATAACGCTAACCGATCTACACAACTTTCACAAAGATGTTATAGAAATGCATGGGGAAGATAGTGTTGTTGATGGAAATGGCGAAGATGACTTGGATGATGATGTTCCTCTATATATATTAGTGATGGTAATGACTCTTTGTTTAAAATCACTAACTAAACGGGGAAATCATGGAGAAAGAACCCTCCAGGAAGAATTAGGTTTCAACGAGTGAAAGAAAAATACCCTGAAAGGGTACCCGCACTAGCATGTGGGACACAGTTGTCCTATCTAAGCCGCTAAAGAATTGAGGCCCCTAACTTAGTTGCATGGGCCTACCAGGCACCTTTTGCTCCAAACCTTGCTCAAATATTTTTCTTGAATTTTTCTCTACGTCTAAAAAGAGATGTTATTTGTGATTCTTTTATTCCCTCCTCAGACAATTTTTATTAGTCCTTCCAGTAAAACAATAAAATATAATTAGTCGAAGTCAAAATTAATCCTATAAGTATTAAACTAGAGTATTTATCTTTAGGAAATTTTGATGGAAAATACATGTATCACAGTCCCATCCATTTGTTTTATCTGACAAAAAATGGAGATTTTTATGCAACACACCAACAAGCAACATACTTGCTCCATAATAAGTTTTGAATTAAATGTTATAAATATGGAAAGTTTTTTGTACGTTAGATGTACATGTACAGTGATTGGCTCAAACTGAAAAATGAAAGTGAAGAGGGTTATATAGCTCATTATTATAAATATTTTTTTATTCAAAATATTCAATGATTTTAATAATTGGAGAAAAATTAAATAATCTGAAGTTATTTAAATTATAAATTAATTTCTACTAGGTGACCCAAGGTATACATTCCCTACAACATATAAATCACATGAGTCCAACGAGATTGGATAAGATATCTAACTCAAATTGTGAGCTCCATCCTAGAAAAGAAAAATAAAAGAAGTATGATTTTTCATTAATACTCCCATTTGTGGCACAAATATAGATATTCATATCCCATTAGTTCAAAACTATCTCAGAAACTTGACAAGATTTGCCATGGACATTAATGTGGTACGATATCACTAATCTTGATTAGAATGATCTTCCAATAAATGTCCTTAGACGGTGCATGTTGGCAATAAACTTTCCTAGACGGCAAGTCGCGTCACATATACCTAGACAAACACATGAATAAGAGCACAGAAAAATAAACAAATGGATGGGATTAATATGAGCTATTTTTTATTTTGCTTTTGCTTGTTGGAAATTAAACTCAGGATGGTACACTATTTCACTCCATCTTTGCCTCTCATATCTCCTACTATCAGTGTTTATGAAATCTATCATCTTTTTATTGGTCCATTCCTTTTTTCGTAAATACACAGGTGCTAATAGAGAACTGTCAAAGCCATCATATTTGAGACTTGACATGCACAAAGTGGTCATGCATGGTGGAATGTATAAATTCTTATTTTGGAAAGAAAAATTAAGGAATATTATGTGTAGGAAAGTTCATTTGTCGCTATTACGTATGCATCATATGTGACCAGAAATACAGTATGGTTATGGATGCATATAGCATCGAGTGACTAGAAAAAGAATTATGTATGAGTAACAAAGTTCATAATATATGTTTATGCAATGTCAAATTAATCCATGGTGTAGTTTTATAAAGTTTATATGTCATGTGAAGTCTCATACTAATTGAATCATTAAAAGTAGTGTTCACAATGTTATGCTTTAATTACGTTCTCTGTAAGGGCATTCCCAAAGTTTCATGACAAGCATTCAAGGTAAAATTTCAAATGTGGCAATTTAGTTGAAGAAGAAGTAGAAGATTTTTGTACATTAGCAAATATCTCAATTTCCGTAAACCCGTCAAGGTATGCAAATTTTCATAAATAATGTTCAATAAATATTAGCCATTCTTAGATTATAAAATGATTGTGCCACTACTGCAGGATGCTGCTAATATGACACTATGATCAGAGACCCTTCCATGAAACTATGTGTGATGCATTAATCGCAAACGGTGAAGTAAAAATGTCAAAAAAGATGAAAAATGTTTGCGATGGTGGATACATCAAACACGGTTCAGATTTTACTTACGTGTGCGATGAGGGGCATACGATTCACACCAATGAACTATTTCTGATGAGGTAGAACAACTGAAACGGGCAGCCAGATCAAGGTGTGTGCGATATGTAGCATACAGTGCGCTTGGATTAACTATTTGTGATTAGGAAACACAACAAAAACGGTCAGCCAGATCAAGGTGTGTGCGGTTTATGGCATACAATTCACTGGGAAGAACTGTTTGTGATTAGGCCGAACAAAATAAACGCTCAACCAGATCAAGGTGTGTGCGATAGAGGGCAAACAATCCACTCGGATGAACTGGTTGTGTTGAGCCAAGAGAACAGAAATGGTTCAATTTAACAAGATGTGTGTGATACGCGACAAAGAGGTCTGTAATCAGAAATGTGTGCGAAGACCGAGAATAACAAAGACGATTGCTACTAATAAGACGTGTGTTGTTGTGCGATGGGATTGCATACATAACAACAACAACATACACACACACACACACTTATAAGGACATGGTTACATAACCAAATTAATTAAACATCAAATTACATAGGTGGCTACTGCACACATGAGACATGACATTTAATTGCACACACCAAACTAAACTATTACATGCATAATTACATAGGTGGCTACTACACACATGATCTTTCCACACACCAAAGTAAACTATATAGTACATGCATAATTAACTAGAATAAACTATCATGTGATCATCATCTACTTCTTGTGCCACTTCCCGCTACTGCTCTACTTGTGGCTCGATTCGGCCTCGTCAATTTTGGGAATGAGGCACTTCCTCATGTCAATGATGTGGCTGTGCATCTCGTAGCATGTGTACACACTCTTGGCCGCGAACCTGAGGCGAGGTTCATCCAGTTGCTGCATCCAGGCCCCATGCTAGGATACATGACTTGTTTTGATGGCATCTAACTACATCTTTTCGTATCAGGGGTCAATGATGGCTGAGGCGAGTTCAACAAGGGAGTCCTTATTCATGCTACCCCGGACCCTGTAGTTGTCACGGATTTTGACAAGATTCTGGTAGGCCAAGCCTAAAACCATGAGCGCTTTTACATTGTTGGAGGTTTCCACCGTAGAAAACTTGTAGTCGGCGCTGTTGACAAACCTAGGGAAACAGTCGCAAGGCTCTGTGGCCATGCAGTAGTGGTAGATCAGGACATGATGGCACACACACAACAGGACGACGGCAACCTTCAGATCATTGTCGGGATGACTGTCGGTGTACAGGAAGTCGATGCTGACCACCTTGTACTTGCCTCGAGCAAGCAACTGCTCCACAGTGTTGATGTGGTCCTCCACCACAGCCGAGTGGATGGTGTACACCATCGAGAGATCCGTCTCCCTCGCATGGTCTTCACTTTATGCTCGCCAAACTCCATTGGAGCGCCGCTAGTTATCCTCTCTATATGTGTCATCGTGGGCGTGCTTGTTGTGTTGTGGGGTGATGTCGAATGATTGAAGAGACTATGGTTATAATGGCCGAGGGAATTAATGGGGAATTCGGACGGCCTGGAATATCCGCACACACGGATGGAAGTTCTATTTTGCAGCGCGTAACTCCATCGTGCCGCATGTAACTCCATCATAGCAACGCGCGCGGCACAACCGCATGCATATGGGCCCCCAACGTGATCATGCGCAGGCCCCAACCGCTGGTAGAGCACGTGCACAGGGACACAAGCAGAGCGCTTCGCGGCGCCTCAACAACGAGCAACCATATATGGGCATATAGCAGTTAAACATGCAAGGAAAAGCTGTCCACAAGCCGAGCGCGTGGAGGAACATTAGCAGAGCATGCCGCAGCGCCTAATGGCGAGCACAGTGCGTTGCGGTGCCTATCAGCGACAAAGCGTGCCGCGGGACGCAAGCAGAGGCCGACACAGTGACACATGGCAAATAAGACGAACTGTGCGAGTGATGGCAGAGACATCAAGCACGACGGAATAAGCCGTGTGTGTTGTGGGCAAACTTTTGCTGGTATATAACCATTTTGCGATTGATGAATTCATCACCGTCGGGTTACCTTGTGTGGTCTGTGTGCGCTGTAATATGCTCTGTCTACACAACATCTATGCTCTGTGTACAGAAGAACAACATATCTATACTTATAACAGGACATGATTGCAAAACCAAGTTAAACATCCAATTACGTTATATAACAAATACCATAAATATTGCAAAGTTCAAATTCTGGCATTACAAGGCCCAAATTCAGATATTACAAGGTTCAAACTATTCAGACACATAAAATTCATCTTCTTCACCATCCTTTTCATGCATTATTTCTGTTGGAGGATCAACCATCTAGAAGTCATATAGCGGCTCGATATAGTGACTTCTGAATAATCTATCGTATGAAGTTACAAACTGAAATTCAGCTTGTGTGGAGCCTTTTCCATTCAGTTGTAGATGCATGCGCTCTTTAGAAATCCATTCACTTCTGCGCAGTACATATAGGTAAAACCTCAATACCTTGAGCAACCTTGCTTTCTCCACAAAGAACCTACCGAATTTAATTTCTGTTGTGGTGCATCGGTACTCGCTCAAAGTAATTTCTGTGAGATGAAGAACAAGGCATTCAATGGAATTCTTATATTCCCCAACATTTTCTACTTTCGGGCCTGCTAGTCTCTGCAAACGAAGACAACATATTAGTGCCTAGTTGTAGATTTGAACACTTTGGGCCTCCTTGATTTGCAAGATTTCTAAAATACACGAAAAGAGTGAAATGCCACTTTGTGGGAAACCACGGCCACCTGGGCTACGAGCCCCTTTTTTTGGCGGCGGGATGGGCATGTTCCACAAAGAGCAGAGAAGCATGGCACAGCGTGGCAGAGACCACACAAGCAGTTTTACCTAGGTTTGGGCCGCCGTGAGGCGTGAAACCCTAGTCCTGCTTTGGTGGATTGATGGTGGAAAAGGGTGGTGGTGGACGTAATGCACTTTGCCTGGCAGGGTTGCCTCAGGGCAGAAGTGGTTACGTGTGCATTGATATCTGAGGGCCTGAAGTTGCCATGCTCGCAAACCCTTTCTATGTTTGTCATGGACCTCCTTTTATAGATCAAGGGGTTACTACAGTGGAAAATCAGTCTTTGCGTACTGATTAGATAGCAAACAGTGCTGTCATACCTAACTCTGCAGGCTGACAGCACGCATTAAATGCGTTGTCTAGTGTCACATCACAGCGTGCCCGGTAGCTCTTGCCGAGCTATTTTGCCAGCTTCGCGGCTGCTTGCTTGACACGTCTCGAGACGCGTGTCATATGGAGGTGTTGTTATAGAAAATGGCTGCCATGTGGCGAAAAGCAGCCACCTAGTCATCTTGGGGCTTGACACCGCACTGACCTATGACTTCTGCTGCTCGTGAGGTGGAGCGGTGGCGTGGCTTGCCTCTGTAAGCCCCTGGCAGGGCCTGCCGGGTCGATCTGGAAGCTTGCTTCCGGGGCAAAACCAACCTCGCCAGGCTCGCCTTCCCTGCAAGGTAGGTTCTTTCCTTAGTGGTCTGATAGAGGGATTGATCCTCCTTGCTTGGTTTGAGCTTGGTGCTATAATCTTGTCTTTGAGCCTATGCACGGTCTGGGAAATGGACCCAGGTTTTGTTGCACCTACAGGGGCCCCGGGCCTGGCATGAACGCGCCGCTGGGTGTCGTCGGGGTAGGCCCTAACTAGTGCACAGGCAGGAGCGCAAGGGCGGCTCCACACTTTGAGATCTTCTTAGCTTCCTCCTTAGCTTGAATCTTGGGTCAGTTTCTGTTTCTCTCGTGCGTCGTGTGATGCCAATCATGGTGGGGCCATCTTTGTAATGGCCCATGAATGACTTTGGCAAACGGGCGGGTAACGACCAATTCACTCTTCCCACCACGCCCTTATACTAGGCCAGTATGCTTCATGCATTGAGTGGGGTAGGTAACGGTGGCGCATGGTGCAGAAGAGCATCAAGGCAGGGGCCCGGTCTTCTTGGGTTTGTGGAGGAGGACGGTGATTACTCACCGGGGAATGAGCCCCCAGCCCCAGCTAACCTGTAAAAGGAGGAGCTAGGGGGGAGTGGAGGCATCCATCCATACTCAGGTCTTCCTTCGTCCTCTACTTTCCCTCTGGTATGCTGAAGAGGAGAGCACGGGGAAAGGCCCAGGGCCCTATCCTAGTGCTTCGGATGCCAAGTGCCCATGTAGAAGCCAGGGGAGTGAGTCTGGTCCGGTTCCAAGGCGTAGGGCTTGGGATCATAAAAAATCCCAGTATTGCCCCTTTCCTTGGAACTAGGGTTGATCTCGATACGGAGGGTGCCTTCCTGCCCGCCAAGGTGGGGAGCGGCGCCTGAGGGAGTCCTAGACTAAGGGGTCCTCGGGCGTTTGGCCTGTTATCCATGGGCCGGACTGATGGGCTGTGAAGACATGAAGGCCAAAGATTATACTTGTGTCTAGATTGGACTCTCCTTGGCGTGGAAGGCAAGCTTGGCAACCCACTCCGAAGATTCCTTCTTATGTAACCGACTCTATGTAAACCCTAGATCCCCCCGGTGCCTATATAAACCGGAGGGATTAGTCCAGAAAAGAGATTTATTACCATAGTCATACAGGCTAGGCTTTTAGGGTTTAGCCACTACGATCTCGTGGTAGATCAACTCTTGTAATACTCATATTCATCAAGATAAATCAAGCAGGAAGTAGGGTATTACCTCGATAGAGAGCGCCCGAACCTGGGTAAAACATCGTGTCCCCCGTCTCCTGTTACCATCGATCCTAGACGCACGGTTCGGGACCCCCTACCCGAGATCCGCCGGTTTTGACACCGACAGCGCCCTGGAGCACCCTGGTCGGTGCTGCCTTCCACCATCTTCTTGGGGGAAGTGCCGGACCGAGAGGTCGGCATTTCTCTGGAGCGGTGTTGATGAAGATGAAGCTAGGGAAGATGGAAAAGGTGTGAGGCAGGCCATCAGGTCTGATTACGATCGCACCTACGCATTCATATCGTACTGGCGTCTGATACGTCTCCAACGTATCTATAATTTTTGATTCCTCCATGCTATATTATCTACTGTTTTGGGAAATATTGGGCTTTATTATCCACTTTTATATTACTTTAGGGATTAACCTATTAACTGGAGGCCCAGCCCAAATTTGCTGTTTTATGCCTATTTCAGTGTTTCGAAGAAAAGGAATATCAAACGGAGTCGAAATGGAACGAAATCAACTAGAGAAGTTATTTTTGGAATGAAAGCCACCGGATAGACTTGGACTCCACGTCAGGAGATACGGGAGGTGCTCACGAGGGTGGGGGCGCCCCCCCCCCCCCCCCCCCGGGCGCGCCCCCTTCCCCGTGGGGCCCTCGTGGCTCCCCTGACGTACTTCTTCCGCCTATATAACTCCACGTACCCTAAAACTTCCAGAACGCACAATAGATCGGGAGTTCTGCCGCCAGAAGCCTCCGTAGCCACCGAAAGCCAATCTAGACCCGTTCCGGCACCCTGCCGGAGGGGGCAATCCTTCCCCGGTGGCCATCTTCATTATCCCGGTGCTCTCCATGACGAGGAGGGAGTAGTTCTCCCTCAGGGCTGATGGTATGTACTAGTAGCTATGTGTTTGATCTCTCTCTCTCTCGTGTTCTTGATTTGGCATGATCTTGATGTATCGCGAGCTTTGCTATTATAGTTGGATCTTATCTTTCTCCTCCCCCTCTTCTCCCTTCTAATGAATTGAGTTTCCCCCTTGAGGTTATCTTTTCGGATTGAGTCTTTAAAGACTTGAGAACACTTGGTGTATGTCTTGCCGTGTGTATCTGTGGTGACAATGGGATATCACGTGCCACTTGATGTATGTTTTGGTGATCAACTTGCGGCTTTCGTGACATTGGGAACCTATGCATAGGGGTTGGCACACGTTTTCGTCGTGATTCTCTGGTAGAAACTTTGGGGCACTCTTTGAGGTCCTTTCTATTGGTTGAATAGATGAATCTGAGATTGTGTGACACATATCGTATAATCATACCCACGGATACTTGAGGTGACATTGGAGTATCTAGGTGACATTGGGGTTTTGGTTGATTTGTGTCTTAAGGTGTTATTCTAGTACGAACTCTTGGGCTGTTTGTGACACTTATAGGAATAGCCCAACGGATTTATTGGAAATAATAACTTTGAGGTGGTTTCGTACCCTACCATAATCTCTTCGTTCATCTCTGCTATTAGTGACTTTGGAGTGACTCTCTGTTGCATGTTGAGGGATAGTTATGTGACCCAATTATGTTAGTATTGTTGAGGGAACTTACACTAGCGAAAGTATGAACCCTAGGACTTATTTCCTATCATTGCAATACCGTTTACGCTCACTTTTATCACTTGCTACCTTGCTGTTTTTATATTTTCAGATTACAAAAACTATTATCTACCATCCATATACCACTTGTATCACCATCTCTTCGCCGAACTAGTGCACCACCATTGTATTGGGTGTGTTGGGGACACAAGAGACTCTTTGTTATTTGGTTGCAGGGTTGCTTGAGAGAGACCATCTTCATCCTACGCCTCCTACGGATTGATAAACCTTAGGTCATCCACTTGAGGGAAATTTGCTACTGTCCTACAAACCTCTGCACTTGGAGGCCCAACAATGTCTACAAGAAGAAGGTTGTGTAGTAGACATCAAGCTCTTTTCTAGCGCCGTTGCCGGGGAGGTGAGTGCTTGAAGGTATATCTTTAGATCTTGCAATCGAGTCTTTTAGTTTCTTGTTTTATCACTAGTTTAGTTTATAAAAGAAAACTATAAAAAAATGGAATTGAGTTTGTCTCATATGCTTCACCTTTTTAATATCTTTCGTGAGTATAATGGAAAGGATAATTGTGCTCAAGTGCTAGAAGAAGAAATCTATAAAATGTTTGGCATTAAATATTTGAATGATGAGCATGATTGCAATGTTGTTAGTATGAATTGCTTGAATATCCATGATGCTAATGATATGCAAATCCACAAGCTTGGGGAAGCTATGTTTGATGAAGATAATATTTTTTGTCCCCCAGGCTTTGATGAGAAAATTTACTATGATGAAAGCATGCATCCTATCTATGATGATTATTGTGATGACACATATGCTTTAAAGAACAATTATAACCATGAAACTTGTCATCTTGATCTTAATTTTCAATCACATGATAGTTATTTTGTTGAGTTTGCTCCCACTATTATTCATAAGAAGAATTTTTCTTATGTGGAGAGTAGTAAATTTTCTATGATTGTAGATCATAAAAATAATGCGTTAGGTGCTGGTTATATTGTTGAATTCATTCATGATGCTACTGAAAATTATTATGAGGGAGGAACATATGCTTGTAGGAATTGCAATAATATCAAGTTTCCTCTCTATGTGCTTAAAATTTTGAAGTTTTGCTTGCTTTACCTTCTTATGCAAGTTGATTCTTGTTCACATAAGTTGTTTGCTCACAAAATCCCTATGCATAGGAAGTAGGTTAGACTTAAATGTGCTAGTCATATTCTTCATGATGCTCTCTTTATGTTACAATTCTTATCCTTCATGTGAGCATCATTGAAATCATCGTGCCTAGCTAGGGGCGTTAAACGATAGCGCTTGTTGGGAGGCAACCCAATTTTATTTTTGTTCCTTACTTTTTGCTCCTGTTTAGTAATAAATAATTCATCTAGACTCTGTTTAGATGTGGTTTTATGCTTTTAATTAGTGTTTGTGCCAAGTAGAACCTTTGGGAAGACTTGGGGAAAGTCTTGTTGATCATGCTGTAAAAAACAGAAACTTTAGCACTCACGAGAATTGCTACCATTTTTATTTGGAAAGTGATATTTAGTTAATTATTTTTGCATATGATTAATAGATAAATTCCTCAGGTACAGAAATTTATTTGGGAATTTTATGATCTCCAGAAGTATACGTTTGACTCAGATTACTACAGACTGTTCTGTTTTTGACAGATTCTGTTTTTCATGTGTTGTTTACTTATTTTGATGAAACTATGGCTAGTAAAATAGTTTATAAACCATAGAGAAGTTGTAATACAGTAGGTTTAACACCAATATAAATAAAGAATGAGTTAATTACAGTACCTTGAAGTGGTCTTTTCTTTTCTTATACTAACGGAGCTTACGAGTTTTCTATTAAGTTTTGTGTTGTGAAGTTTTCAAGTTTTGGGTAAGGATTCAATGGACTATGGAATAAGGTGTGGCAAGAGCCTAAGCTTGGGGATGCCCAAGTGTAGCGCCATCGATGCGGCTATATCTCCCACATGTCGAAGCACGACTTAGAGGCATAACCGCATTGAAAGCAATGTCGCAAGTGAGGTAATCTTCACACAACCCATGTAATACATAAGGGAAAAGATACATAGTTGGCTTACAATCGCCACTTCACACAATTACATGAATAAAGCATTACAACATCCAAATACAATCAAGGTCCGACTACGGAACCAAAATAAAAGAAGAACCCCAAATGCGACACGGTCCCTGATCAACCCCAACTGGGCTCCACTACTGATCAACTAGAACGAAACAACACAAAGGACAAGATCTTCATCGAGCTCCTCCTGAGCTTGGTTGCGTCATCTGCACGGACTCAACGGCACCTGCAAACTGGTTTTGGAAGTATCTGTGAGCCACGGGGACTCAGCAATCTCGCACCCTCGCGATCAAGACTATTTAAGCTTATGGGTAAGGTAAAGATATGAGGTGGAGCTGCAGCGAGCGACTAGCATAGATGGTGGCTAACATACGCAAATGAGAGCGAGAAGAGAAGGCAAAGCACGGTCGATAAAAGTATGATCAAGAAGTGATCCTAAAACAACCTACGTCAAGCATAACTCCAACACCGTGTTCACTTTCCGGACTCCGCCGGAAAGAGACCATCACGGTTACACACGCGGTTGATGTATTTTAATTAAGGTCAACTTCAGGTTATCTACAACTGGACATTAACAAATTCCCATCTGCCCATAACCGCAGGCACGGCTTTCTAAAGTTCAAATCCCTGCAGGGGTGTCCCAACTTAGCCCATCACAAGCTCTCATGGTCAACGAAGGAATAGACCTCCGCACGAGACATTCCGATCAGACTTGGTATCCCGGTTCTACAAGACATTTCGGCAGGGTAAAACTAAACCAGCAACACCGCCCGAATGTGCCGACAAATCCCGATAGGAGCTGCACATATCTCTTTCTCAGGGCACACCGGATTGTCCAAACTTCCGGTAGGCCAGCCCAGAGTTTCCCCTGGTGGCCACCGGCGGCTGACAAGTTGGACCAACAGTCAGAGGAGCACTGGCCCAGGTGGGTAAAATAATGATGACCCTCAGGAGCGCGACTCCCAAGGGAAAAGAAAAGGCTAGGTGGCGAATGGTAAAACCAATGTTGGGCATTGCTGGAGGAGTTTTACTCAAGGTGAACTGTCAAGGGGTTCCCATTATTACCCAACCGCGTAAGGAACGCAAAATCCGGGAACATAACACCGATATGACGGAAACTAGGACGGCAAGAGTGGAACAAAACACCAGGCATAAGGCCGAGCCTTCCACCCTTTACCAAGTATATAGATGCATTAATTAAATAAGATATATTATGATATCCCAACAAGTAAACATGTTCCAACAAGGAATAGCATCTCCATGTTCCAACAAGGAACAAAACTTCAATCTTCACCTGCAACTAACAACGCTATAAGAGGGGCTGAGCAAAGCGGTAACATAGTCAAACAACGGTTCGCTAGGACAAGGTGGGTTAGAGGCTTGGATCAAGAATATAGGAGGCATGATAAGCAAGTGGTAGGTATCACAGCATAGGCATAGCAAAAGAGCGAGCAACTAGCATAGCAAAGATAGTAGTGATTTCGAGGGTATGATCATCTTGCCTGAAATCCCGCAAGGAAGAAGAACGAGTCCATGAAGAAGACAAACGGACGTTGTCGAACGAATCCTCACAACACGACATTGTCAGAACCAACCCGAAGAAGCAACACCGGAAAAGAGCAAACAATATCGTAAACAACCACCACATAATCATGGCATGATGCACAATCAAGTATGATGCACGTCCAGTTTAATGAAGCATGACATGGCAAAATGCACAAACAATCCTACAAATTAAGTGGAGCTCAACATGCAACGAGTTGCATATTGACGAAACACCACATGACTTATTTAGTTCTCTTTCGTTTATGTACCCATCAAGATTAAATGTTGTTAGCATGGCAAGAGGGTGAAGCAAATGAAAACTACCTATCTAGTCAAGTTTAAATGAGGCCGGAAACAACGAACAACAATTCCAGAAACTCCTCATATGCATATATTAGGTTTGGTACTGATCTGCCCTAAACATAATTTTAGAGTTGTTAGGCATGCAAAACAAGTACACCATGTTAAACTAGGCATTTTTCTACCCCATTTACATATAAAGATTATTAAATTTGGAGCTACCGTTATTTAGTTATGAAATAAAGCATCTTAGCAAGTTATTTAAACAAATTTAAATAAACAGCATTTTAAACATTTTAAACATGGATGAAAGTTGGATATTATTAAACTAGGCAAAATTCTACACATTTTGCATATAAAGTTTGTTTTAATCCGATGCACGGTTGTGAAGTTATTAAATGCATGAAGTATAGGGTCCAAACTATAAAACTACAATTCCCTGGAAATTAGCTAAAATCACAGAGACTGAAAAAAAACATCAACAGGCTGAAACTGGTGCAAGTCTGGGCCAACTGGAAAAAAACAAAAGGGACGCTGCTGGGGGGGCTTCTCACCATGGGCCAAGGCCCAGTTCGAGCGAGACGGCAGGCTTAAGCTGGGCCTGGGAGAGGCGCTGGCCTTGTGCGTGCGAACAGAGGAGGCCACGTGAGGAGGCAAATGGCGACGAGGCTGGAACGGCATGAGGACGACGCCGACGAGCTCCACAGCCATGGCGAACGGCGGAACTTGGCGGATCTTGACGGACTCGAGGGAAGGGAGGCGGCTTGGCATTGCAGGAAGCAGCAGAAGCAGCGGGCAAGGCGGGGTCGAGCAGCGCTCGATGCAGAGGCGATGTAGCGGCTGATGCAGAGGCTCCGCGGCAGCGGCTTGCAGGCGGACTTGGCGCGGCGGCTTGCCGGTGGACTTGGCGCGGCAACAGGCGATGCAAGGGAGTCGACTTGGGCGCTAGTCGCTGGGCGTCCTCGTCCTCGAAGCAGCGGGTCACGCAGGCGGTGGCTCACTCGTTTTCAGCGCGCACAGAGACGAGCGGGAGGATGCAAAAGCAGGGCACGATGACAGGGAACTTGGTGCACGGCGGAGCGACGGGAACGGGAGGCGGAGCTCGTCGAGGATGAAGGGATCTGCTTGTTTCCGGGCCAGATCCGACCAACGGGGCGTCGACGGAGCTCCGGCAAGAGTTGACCAAGGCGACGGCGAGCTGCAGCTGATGAAAAATAGAGAGAGAGGGAGATCGTGAGAGAGAGCCGGGGAGCACGAGGAAAAAAACAGAGGGGAGGAGGGAGAGGAAGGCCCAGTCCTGCTGGTCCGGTGTTGCCCATCGCCGGCGGGGACGGCTGGCTTGATCCGCTTGGGGTCAAGGTGAGTGCCTCTGCGAGAGGAGGCAGATCGGGAGGAGGTAGATGCTGGTTGCGTGCGGGTGGATGGAGGAGCTCAGGCGTGGAATGGATCGAGAGGAAGGTGGAGGCTGGTTGGGGGGAACTGGCAGGGGAGATCCCAAGGGGGGTTTGGTGTAGTGGCGGCGGCGGTGATGGGTGGATGGGACATGAGGCCTAAAATTTAGGGTTAGGTCCTAAATTAGACTAGGGAGTCTATATATATAGGGAAAGAGGGGAGTTTGGATCATCTGATTGAAATTCGACGGTCGAGAATAGATGGGTTAGGAAATCCAAATGATAAAACGGTGATGTTTTGTAGATGTTTGGGGATGATCTGGATCCAACGGTAACGACTGTTCGGGTTGGGTCCGGGACATATTTCGGACGCGCGCGGGAGGAGATCCACGGACTGACGAGAGAGATTAGGTAGGGCCTGGCGGTAGGTAGTGGACTGTGCAGAAGGGCTCGAGCTGAGAGAAGAGAAGAGAGAGAGAGAGGCCTGGCGACTGTTTCTGGAGACCGAAAACGTCCGATGATTTGACCGACTATATTGCCGCTATAGTTTAACGGTTGGGCTATCAAACGAACTCCAAATGCGATGAAACTTGACAGGCGGTCTAGCTACACTAAAATAAGACCACACGTCAACTCTCATCCCATTTCGAGAACATTTTCTGGCCACTTATAAAATGCTATTTCGGACATGCCACGGGCGCGTGCAAGTGTGGCTGGGCTCAGAACGAACAACAGAGAGAACGAGGAGACCGGAACAGATGCAAGTTTTAAAACATGATGATGCAATGCACATGATGACATGATATGCAATGCATGACACGCAAGCAATAACAAGGCAACAACAGCAAATAACTAGAGGACACCTGGCACATTGGTCTCAGGGCATTACAACACTCCACCACTACGAGAGGATCTCGTCCCGAGATCTAGAATGGCACCGGAGGAACAACGGAAGAGAATAGAGGAGAGGTAAAACTAAGTTGCTTCTTTGACAAACGAGTGAAACCAAAGAACCTTGAAAAGGTTGAACAAATTCGAGAAAATAATACAACGAAGGTGAACAAAGTCGAAAACACTCCGTTAGAAAAGAGGGACAAAGAACATTGCGAAGAACCTTGAGGTTGAAGGGCAAGATATATATTGAAACCACTCCGGTTAAAACAAGATAGAGAAGGATTAAGAATGATATAGTTTGGACAGCACACCGACTGTAAATGGAAGGAATTGAACATGAATTTGACAAGATGGGGGGATACTTGATGAAATCACAACATACAGCCTCCAGAAGTATTGAATGCATGGAACAAGGGGTAAGAAAGATCTTAGACAGCACTCCGGTTGAGAAGATATGCAAGACTTGATAAGGCGAAAAGAACTAGAAGAGATGACACCACACTCCGGTTAGATGGATAAGCAAGAAAGGAACAAGGTCCTGACAAGAACAAAAAGAAAGGTTGAAGATAGCAACATCACAATGCCTCCGGAACGAAGGGAAACAATATCTTGAGAGAGCACGGTTACAACAAATGCTAGAACGGAGTTGTTGGATTAACAACAAGAAAAGAACAAGGTTGTAGTGGGCTTATGGAGACCATCTCAAACTTTATGAGGTGAAAATTCTGCCACTAACGAAAACAAAAGATTGGATTGATATGAACTAGGAGGCGAGACACTTATTTCGTCGGGAGGATAAATGAAGAACTTGGGTCATTGGTAAGCACCGTAAGTAGCAACCATCCTTAGGGAAAAGATTTTAGGTGAAACATGACACAAGATAGCTCCGACGAAGATGATGATGGATTTAATATATCTCATTCTTAACAATAAGTGAATCATGAAACATGAGCTCAAATTATCAAGAATGACATAATACCACCCCGAATGATACGGAAGAAAGAATTGCACTCCGGACTACAATATGAAGAAAGCTTGAGCTTCTTAGCAAAGAATCTTGATGAACACTTCGTGAAGGAAATAAATCCTTGATGAACCATCATGTCACACCTTGATGAAGAACTCCGGTAAACAAAAGATAACGAAAAGAAAGAGAAGTTGAAAACACAAGGTGAAACCTTGTAATGATTTAGATGGATCTCCGTGATAATTAGAGCTTGGAACTCCGGGAAAGAAAAACGAGTACTTGAAACCAAGAATTTAATCATCATGACCAACCTCCGGAAGAAAAGATTAACATATGGATGAAACAAGAATAAGAATTACATTATGCTTATCCTTCACCAATTTAAATTGATGACAAGCAACGGATCGCATACGACTTATTCTCATAGAAAGGATTAAGATAGATATAGCGCAATCATGAGAAGGTATTGAACGAACCACCGGAAGGGTTGAAAACAATGAATAAATTGATATGATAAGAAAGAAGAAGAAATCTTGAACGAACCACCGTAAGAATTGAAAAAGAACGAAGAGAATATAAGGAAACACCGGGAAGAATTAGCAAATGAATGAAGATGCTTGAGAGAATTTATATACAACTGAAACAAAGAGATCACGAACTGATTAGAGAATATACTAGAATGATGCACCGGTAAGATTTGGAGAACGAGAGCTGAAAGCTGAATATGAATAATCCCGAAATGATGGCCTCCGGAGAATCAAACTAAAAAGACTCTTGAATTGCTCCGGATATTTAAAGGAATTCTCACATTCAAACAATTATGAGAGGATGGCCTCGAATTAGAACCACGAATCCCTAGGAGAACGGATAAGATATGGAGGCAAAATCTTCTTCGGTCTTCAAATGATGAGAAAGACGACGAGAAACACCACCGTGAATTGTTGAGACACTCCAGAATTAAGAAGAATAGACAAGTTGAAACAATGATGAAAAGAATTTGAAAGATCTTGGAGAAAGACATTTGACTGATGGTAAATCATTCTTACGTCAAACTTCGAAAAGAAATTTGGATAGCTCCGGAAAAATAGAAGAGTCAGGTAAGATCCTGGGAAAAGACCTGTGGGTTAGGGCCCACTCAAAAGAAACACCATTGAACGATTTGAAGGATAGTTTGCACCGGTTGAATTAAATGACTTGAATGAGATAACAACCTCGAAAGATCTTGAATGAATGCAGAGTGGAAAACACGAATCTAGGAGATATCTTGAGCACTCCGGAACAATTGAATAGCGAGAGGTGAATGATTAAGAATTGCACCGGCATAAGAAAGCATTGAAACGAGGAAAAGGATATGGTCAACACCGAAAACTAGAATTAAATCCACTGGAGAAGAGAAAAGAACGAAGGATGATGAACTAGAGGCTCCGTTAGAATCTTCATGAAAATCACCGGGTAAGAACATTGACGGAAAAAATGGAGAGACTTCATAATCGTAAGATAGATACTTGATAAAGAAAACTTAGTCCTTGAAGAAGAAAAGGGGGGTGGGCGGGAAAAACAAAGGCAACTTAAGGACGGATGAAACGAACAACGTTGGAAAAAAACAAGAGGTGAACTTGCGGATGTCGAAAATGAACGGATCCATTTGAAGGGAAGCTCACTGGTTGAGAAGAAATTGAAATGACAAACTCAATGATCAAGAAGGATTAGTATTCACATAGAAATATGAGAACACCGCTTGGGGAAGGTATGGAATCAACATTTGACTTCGAAGCAACTCGAATACCACAACTCAAAACAAAACAAAGGATTGGCTTGCAAAATAAGCCGGAACAAACATATGATAGAGATTTCGTCCGAAATTTTCATGGTGGGGCCTACACGGGCTCGATCGTACAGCACCATCATGTACAAGGTAGTGCACATGACATATGAAGCGTCCCTGAGTCGGCATAGCCGAGGACTCTTTAAGACACAACGAGACCACTGTAAAATCAACCGTGAATAGGCGGACCACTAGACGTCGAACCCCAATTTCAAATCATACATCTTTCGGAAAGATATCCTAAGAGCTACTTGAATTCCCACTTATAAACTCTCGAAACTTTCCGGTTATGCAATCAGGTGTTGGGGATACAGGGGAAGCATAATATCTCACCCAAAACTAACAAATCCTACTTCCAGCTGTATCCATCCTTCAACACATAACCAAGAAACCTTCGGAAATCGTCTACCTCAACCTTCGAAAAGCATCCGTTATACGAATTATCGCAATACTCCCGAACTCCCGCCCCATTACTGGATGGCGTCGAGGTTATCTCAACAACACCAGCTATTCGATCAAGCAGGGGGCTCCTAAGGTCGGGGAAGGCTCTGATTACCAACTTGTAACGCCCTCGATGCGGCTATATCTCCCACGTGTCGAAGCACGACTTAGAGGCATAACCGCATTGAAAGCAATGTCGCAAGTGAGGTAATCTTTACACAACCCATGTAATACATAAGGGAAAAGATACATAGTTGGCTTACAATCGCCACTTCACACAATTACATGAATAAAGCATTACAACATACAAATACAATCAAGGTCCGACTACGGAACCAAAATAAAAGAAGAACCCCAAATGCGACACGGTCCCCGATCGACCCCAACTGGGCTCCACTACTGATCAACTAGAACGAAACAACACAAAGGACAAGATCTTCATCGTGCTCCTCCTGAGCTTGGTTGCGTCATCTGCACGGACTCAACGGCACCTGCAAACTGGTTTTGGAAGTATCTTTGAGCCACGGGGACTCAGCAATCTCGCACCCTCGCGATCAAGACTATTTAAGCTTATGGGTAAGGTAAAGGTATGAGGTGGAGCTGCAGCGAGCGACTAGCATATATGGTGGCTAACATACGCAAATGAGAGCGAGAAGAGAAGGCAAAGCACGGTCGATAAAAGTATGATCAAGAAGTGATCCTAAAACAACCTACGTCAAGCATAACTCCAACACCGTGTTCACTTCCCAGACTCCGCCGGAAAGAGACCATCACGGTTACACACGCGGTTGATGTATTTTAATTAAGGTCAACTTCAGGTTGTCTACAACTGGACATTAACAAATTCCCATCTGCCCATAACCGCGGGCACGGCTTTCGAAAGTTCAAATCCCTGCAGGGGTGTCCCAACTTAGCCCATCACAAGCTCTCATGGTCAACGAAGGAATAGACCTACTCCCGAGACATTCCGATCAGACTCGGTATCCCGGTTCTACAAGACATTTCGACAGGGTAAAACTAAACCAGCAACACCGCCCGAATGTGCCGACAAATCCCGATAGGAGCTGCACATATATCTTCCTCAGGGACACCGGATTGTCCAAACTTCCGATAGGCCAGCCCAGAGTTGCCCCTGGTGGCCACCGGCGGCTGACAAGTTGGACCAGCACTCAAAGGAGTACTAGCCCGGGGGGTAAAATAATGCTGACCCTCAGGAGCGCGACTCCCAAGGGAAAAGAAAAGGCTAGGTGGTGAATGGTAAAACCAATGTTGGGCATTGCTGGAGGAGTTTTACTCAAGGCGAACTGTCAAGGGGTTCCCATTATTACCCAACCGCGTAAGGAACGCAAAATCCGGGAACATAACACCGATATGACGAAAACTAGGACGGCAAGAGTGGAACAAAACACCAGGCATAAGGCCGAGCCTTCCACCCTTTACCAAGTATATAGATGCATTAATTAAATAAGATATATTATGATATCCCAACAAGTAAACATGTTCCAACAAGGAACAACATCTCCATGTTCCAACAAGGAACAAAACTTCAATCTTCACCTGCAACTAACAACGCTATAAGAGGGGCTGAGCAAAGCGGTAACATAGCCAAACAACGGTTCGCTAGGACAAGGTGGGTTAGAGGCTTGGATCAAAAATATAGGAGGCGTGATAAGCAAGTGGTAGGTATCACAGTATCGGCATAGCAAAAGAGCGAGCAACTAGCATAGCAAAGATAGTAGTGATTTCGAGGGTATGATCATCTTGCCTGAAATCCCGCAAGGAAGAAGAACGAGTCCATGAAGAAGACAAATGGACGTTGTCGAATGAATCCTCACAACACGACGTTATCGGAACCAACCCGAAGAAGCAACACCGGAAAAGAGCAAACAACATAGTAAACAACCACCACATAATCATGGCATGATGCACAATCAAGTATGATGCATGTCCGGTTTAATGAAGCATGACATGGCAAAATGCACAAACAATCCTACAAATTAAGTGGAGCTCAACATGCAACGAGTTGCATATTGACGAAACACCACATGACTTACTTAGTTCTCTCTCGTTTATGTACCCATCAAGATTAAATGTTGTTAGCATGGCAAGAGGGTGAAGCAAATGAAAACTACCTATCTAGTCAAGTTTAAATGAGGCCGGAAACAACGAACAACAATTCCGGAAACTCCTCATATGCATATACTAGGTTTGGTACTGGTCTGCCCTAAACATAATTTTAGAGTTGTTAGGCATGCAAAACAAGTAGCATGTTAAACTAGGCATTTTTCTACCCCATTTACATATAAAGATTATTAAATTTGGAGCTACGGTTATTTAGTTATAAAATAAAGCATTTTAGCAAGTTATTTAAACAAATTTAAACAAACAGCATTGTAAACATTTTAAACATGGATGAAAGTTGGATATTATTAAACTAGGCAAAATTCTAGACATTTTGCATATAAAGTTTGTTTTAATCCGATGCACGGTTGTGAAGTTATTAAATGCGTGAAGTATAGGGTCCAAACTGTAAAACTACAATTCCCTGGAAATTAGCTAAAATCACAGAGACTGAAAAAAAACATCCACGGGCTGAAACTGGTGCAAGTCTGGGCCAACTGGAAAAAAAGATAAAAGGGACGCTTCTGGGAGGGCTTCTCACCATGGGCCAAGGCCCAGTTCGGGCGAGATGGCACACTTAAGCTGGGCCTGGGAGAGGCGCTGGCCTCGTGCGTGCGAACAGAGGAGGCCACGTGAGGAGGCAAACGGCGACGAGGCTGGGACGGCACGAGGACGACGCCGACGAGCTCCACGGCCATGGCGAACGGCGCAACTTGGCGGATCTGGACGGACTCGAGGGAATGGAGGCGGCTTGGCGCTGCAGGAAGCAGCAGAAGCAGCGGGCAAGGCGGGGTTGAGCGGTGCTCGATGCAGAGGCGATGTAGCGGCTGATGCAGAGGCTCCGCGGCAGCAGCTTGCAGGCGGACTTGGCGCGGCGGCTTGCCGGTGGACTTGGCGCGGCAACAGGCGATGCAAGGGAGTCGACTTGGGCGCTAGTCGCTGGGCGTCCTCGTCCTCGAAGCAGCGGGTCATGTAGGCGGCGGCTCACTAGTTTTCAGCGCGCACAGAGACGAGCGGGAGGATGCAGAATCAGGGCATGATGACAGGGAACTTGGCGCACGGCGGAGCGACGGGAACATGAGGCGGAGCTCGTCGAGGATGAAGGGATCTGCTTGTTTCTAGGCCGGATCCGGCCAATGGGGCGTCGACGGAGCTCCGGCGAGAGTTGACCAAGGCGACGGCGAGCTGCAGCTGATGAAAATCAGAGAGAGAGGGAGATCGTGAGAGAGAGCCGGGGAGCACGAGGAAAAAAACAGAGGGGAGGAGGGAGAGGAAGGCCCAGTCCTGCTGGTCCAGTGTTGCCCATCGCCGGCGGGGACGGCTGGCTTGATCCGCTTGGGGTCGAGGTGAGTGCCTCTACGAGAGGAGGCAGATCGGGAGGAGGTAGATGCTGGTTGCGTGCGGGTGGATGGAGGAGCTCGGGCGTGGAATGGATCGAGGGGAAGGTGGAGGCTGGTTGGGGGGGAACTGGCAGGGGAGATCCCAAGGGGGATTTGGTGTAGTGGCGGCGGCGGCGATGGGTGGATGGGACATGACGCCTAAAATTTAGGGTTAGGTCCTAAATTAGACTAGGGAGTCTATATATATAGGGAAAGAGGGGAGTTTGGATCATCTGATTGAAATTCAACGGTCGAGAATAAATGGGTTAGGAAATCCAAATGATAAAACGGTGATGTTTTGTAGATGTTTGGGGATGATCCGGATCCAATGGTAACGATTGTCCGGGTCGGGTCCGGGACAGATTTTGGACGCGCGCGGGGGGAGGTCCACAGACTGACGAGAGAGATTAGGTAGGGCCCAGCGGTAGGTAGTGGACTGTGCAGAAGTACTCGAGCTGAGAGAAGAGAAGAGAGAGAGAGAGGCCCGACGACCGTTTCCGGAGACCTAAAACGTCCGACGATTTGACCGACTATATTGCCGCTATAGTTTAACGGCTGGGCTATCAAACGAACTCCAAATGTGATGAAACTTGACAGGCGGTCTAGCTACACTAAAATAAGACCACACGTCAACTCTCATCCCATTTCGAGAACATTTTCCGGCCACTTATAAAATTCTATTTCGGACATGACGCGGGCGCGTGCAAGTGTGGCTGGGCTCAGAACAAACAACAGAGAGAACGAGGAGACCGGAACAGATGTAAGTTTTAAAACATGATGATGCAATGCACATGATGACATGATATGCAATGCATGACACGCAAGCAATGACAAGGCAACAACAGCAAATAATTGGAGGACACCTGGCACATCGGTCTCGGGGCGTTACACCAAGGCACCCCAAGGTAATATTCAAGGACAACCAAGAGCCTATGCTTGGGGATGCCCCGGAAGCCATCCCCTCTTTCGTCTTCGTTCATCGGTAACTTTACTTGGAGCTATATTTTTTATTCGCCACATGATATGTGTTTTGCTTGGAGCGTCAATTTATTTTGTTAGGATTTGCTTGCTGTTATTTAGAACAATGTTTTGCATCTTTTATTTCAATAAAAGTGGCATGGATAGCCATTACTATGCCTATTTTAGAAGTCCACATGTTGTTGTTTGAAAAACAGAAAGTTTACCGCTGTTGAAATAATTCCCTAGAGAAGTCATAATGTGATAAAATGTTGAAACCTTTTGCATATTAAGCTCTGATAAATTTACTACAGTGGTAATTTTCTTTCATAATTTTTGGAGCTAGGGAAGTATGGATGTTGCAGCATTCTTTACAGACTATCCTGTTTAGGCAGATTGTTGTTATGTTTGCATTCTTTGCATATGTTTGCTTCTTTAATGATTCTATTTGAGGATAGGACTATTAAATATGCAGAGGCATTTAGTATGCAATGTTGAATAATAATTCTAGTGATTTGCTACAGTACAGTATGATAAGGTTTTGGCAATGGTTTATACTAACTTATCTCACGAGTCCTTGTTGAGTTTTGTGTGGATGAAGCTTTTGAGATTTAGGGAGACCGTGATGTGAGAGGAATTAAGGAGACACAAAAGCTCAAGCTTGGGGATACCCAAGGCACCCCAAGATAATATTTCAAGAAGTCTCAAGCATCTAAGCTTGGGGATGCCCTGGTTGGCATCCCACCTTTCTTCTTCAACAACTGTCGGTTAGTATCGGTTGATCCTAAGTTTTTGCTTCTTCACATGATGTTTGCTATTCCTAGATGTCATTTTATTTTGCTTTGATTGTTGTTTGAATAAAATACCAAGATCTGAAATTATTAAATGTTAGAGAGTCTTCACATAGTTGCATAATTATTCGACTACTCGTTGATCTTCACTTAAATCTTTCGGAGTAGTTTGTCATTTGCTCTAGTGCTTCACTTATATCTTCTAGAGCATGGTGGTAGTTTTATTTTGAAGAAATAGATGAACTCTCATGCTTCACTTAGATTATTTTGAGAGTCTTAAATAGCATGGTAATTTGCTTAAAATCCTAATATGCTAGGTATTCAAGAATAATAAAATTCTCTTACGAGTGTGTTGAATACTAAGAGAAGTTTGATACTTGATGATTGTTTTGAGATATGAGGATGGTAATATTAGAGTCATGCTAGTTGAGTAGTTGTGAATTTGAGAAATACTTGTGTTGAAGTTTGTGATTCCCGTAGCATGCACGTATGGTGAACCGTTATGTGATGAAGTCGGAGCATGATTTATTTATTGATTGTCCTCCTTATGAGTGGCGGCCGGGGACGAGCGATGGTCTTTTCCTACCAATCTATCCCCCTAGGAGCATGTGCGTAGTACTTTGTTTTGATAACTAATAGATTTTTGCAATAAGTATGTGAGTTCTTTATGACTAATGTTGAGTCCATGGATTATACGCACTCTCACCCTTCCACCATTGCTAGCCTCTCTATTACCGCGCAACTTTCGCCGGTACCATAAACCCACCATATACCTTCCTCAAAACAGCCACCATACCTACCTATTATGGCATTTCCATAGCCATTCCGAGATATATTGCCATGCAACTTTCCACCATTCCATTCATCATGACACATTCATCATTGTCATATTGCTTAGCATGATCATGTAGTTGACATAGTATTTGTGGCAAAGCCACTGTTCATAATTCTTTCATACTTGTCACTCTTGATTCATTGCATATCCCGGTACACCGCCGGAGGCATTCATATAGAGTCATACTTTGTTATAGTATCGAGTTGTATCATTGAGTTGTAAATAACTAGAAGTGTGATGATCATCATTCAATAGAGCATTGTCCCAAAAAAAGAAAGTCCAAAAAAAGAAAGGCCAAATAAAAAAAGGGGGCAATGCTACTATCCTTTTACCACACATGTGCTTCAAAGTAGCACCATGATCTTCATGATAGAGAGTCTCCTATGTTGTCACTTTCATATACTAGTGGGAATCTTTCATTATAGAACTTGGCTTGTATATTCCAATGATGGGATTCCTTAAAATGCCCTAGGTCTTCGTGAGCAAGTGAGTTGGATGCACACCCACTAGTTTCTTTTGTTGAGCTTTCATATACTCATAGCTCTAGTGCATCCGTTGCATGGCAATCCCTACTCACTCACATTGATATCTATTGATGGGCATCTCCATAGCCCGTTGGTACACCTAGTCGATGTGAGACTATCTTCTCCCTTTTTGTCCTCTCCACAACCACCATTCTATTCCACCTATAGTGCTATGTCCATGGCTCACGCTCATGTATTGCGTGAAGATTGGAAAAGTTTGAGAACATCAAAAGTATGAAACAATTGCTTGGCTTGTCATCTAGGTTGTGCATGATTTAAATATTTTGTGTGGTGAAGATAGAGCATAGTCAGACTATATGAGTTTGTAGGGATAACTTTCTTTGGCCATGTTATTTTAAGAAGACATGATTGCTTAGTTAGTATGCTTGAAGTATTATTATTTTTATGTCAATATGAGCTTTTGTCTTGAATCTTATGGATCTGAATATTCATATCACAAGTAAGAAGAATTACATTGAAATTATGCCAACTAGCATTCCACATAAAAAATTATCTTTTTTATCATTTACCTACTCGAGGACGAGCAGGAATTAAGCTTGGGGATGCTTGATACATCTCCAATGTATCTATAATTTTTGATTGATCCATGCTATATTATCTACTGTTTTGGGCAATATTGGGCTTTATTATCCACTTTTATATTACTTTCGGGACTAACCTATTAACCGGAGGCCCAGCCCAGATTTGCTGTTTTATGCCTATTTCAGTGTTTCAAAGAAAAGGAATATCAAACAGAGTCGAAACAGAACGAAATCAATTGGAGAAGTTATTTTTGGAACGAAAGCCACCGGATAGACTTGGACTCCACGTCAGGAGATATGGGAGGTGCTCACGAGGGTGGGGGCACCCCCCCGCCCCCTAGGGCGCGCCCCCTGCTGTCGGTGTAATGGGACATGGATACCCCGAAGACGGCGAGATAATATTTCAAGACATCGGGGATAGTGAAGCCCCTCAGTCCGACTGCCCGGCCGCTCCTGCCGGCTCCCCGTCCGACTGCACAACCCGGCCGGCCGCCGACTGCCGGCCGCCGACTACGCCAACCGGTCGACTGCCGACTACAGCCTGACCCGACATCGACAAGATAACCGTACCGCGGTGCCATCATCTACAGTGTACCATGTCCCCTGGGTACTGATTTATAAAGCACCCCAGGGGACATGCATGACATGTGCCATGCCACTATGCCATGCCTACATGGCTTGGCATGTAAGCTACCCCAGGTAGCTTACATCCCACACCACTACCCATGCCACTAGCTAGCTAGCTAGCTACATGCCTACATGGCTTACATGGTAAGCCAACTCCCACTATAAATACCACCACACATCCATCCATCCAGGATGATGGCCACTCACGCCACACACAAGCTAGCAAGCAGGCTAGCTTCCCATCCATCCATGCACATGAGCACAAGTGCTCACGGCCATGAGTATGGCCGGAGACTAGCACGCCTCATACAGGCATACGTACAGCCAGATGCCTACGGCACTGGGCTGAGATATAGCTCTAGGAGCGACTCTGTACCAGATATACCAGATATACTCAGACATGCAGGAGTAGGGGTATTATCTCTCCGGAGAGCCCCGAACCTGGGTAAACCATCGCGCGCTACTCGCATACCCGCTCCCGGTCCTATCAGCAGCAGTCCTACCCACACACTAAGCCCTTGTGGCATCTGTCGACTCGCAAGCACCCCGTGAGAAATACCACGACAGTTGGCGCCCACCGTGGGGCGGTACTATGCTACCGCGCTGCTGCTGGTTTTGCTGTCCGGGCGGGACCATCTTCATCATCTCCGCCGCGGCGTCGTGCCGTCCCTCCGGTAGCGCTCGGGGGCTCGACTTCGACCCGCCCCCGGAGCGGCTGCGTGGGACGGCGCGTCCTCGTCGGCGGCCTCGCCCCCTTCGTCACCACCGTTGCGACGCCGGCCGTCCGTCCGCGCGTGCGCCGCGCGCGGGGCCTCGCTTCGGCCGACCGTGTCCATCTACGCGCCGCTCGCGTCCGCTCCCCTCCGCGCTGCGCTTTGCTCCGGCCGGAGCGGGCGTTCGCTGCTCCACGCATTGTCTTCGCTAGCTAGCTAGATGCAATGGTCAAACCATTGGCCATACACACTATCCATACATCGCCCAGATAATGGCATGGTTTATTGCTAGCTTCTACGCTGCATTGCACCTCCATATACAACTCCTATGCACGTATATTAGGCGGTGCTGCTGTGCCTCCTCAACCCCGTCTCCGATCTGACCGCCTCGCCCAGTCTCCGCACGCCGCACCTGGGCTCCCGCGCGCTCCGCGCCTCCGACCCGGCCTGCGTCGCGGCTCCGTCCGCCGGATTCTCCGCGCGACCCGGACCCGTCCGGCGTCCCACTCATCGCCTCCGCCACCCGGCCTGTGTCGGCCCGGCTCCGCTCGTGCCTCGGCCGTCAAGGCTCGGGTCACGCCCGCGCCGGTCCTCTCCTTTGTCCGGCTCCGCGTGCGGCGCCAGCTCCGGTTCCCGGCCCCCTCCGCCCTCCAAGGCCTCCCGCGCGCGCCGGCCTGCCTGCCGGCTCGCTGCCCGCGCCGGCTGCGCCTCGCCCGGGCTCCCTGCCGGGTCGCCGCGCCTCCGGCCTCCTCCCCGCGCAGCACCTAGAGCACTGCTCGTGTTGCAACCAGATAATGGCCGCTTCCTCTGCCCCTGCCTTGTTGTGTCGCCTTCGCCTGGTCGCGTTGTCCTCACCCACGCGCGGCCGGACCCCCGCATCGCCTCCTGCTGTCTTCGCTGTTGTAGCCGGCCACGGCCGCCAGCCGCGCGCCCCCGCTGCTCAGTGCTGCCCCTGGCCTCCCGCGCCGCCTACCGGTCGCGTGTCGGGTCGCCGCCCCGCGGTCGCCTGCTGCTCCCTGGCCGGCCGGCTGCTCCCCCGACGCACCCGCATCATCCCGTGCCGCCGTCTCCCCGGTCCTCCGTTCCCGCGTAGCGGCCCTCGCGTGCCGGCCCGGCCGCCTCCACGTCTCTGGCCTCACGCCCTCCCCCTCGCATCGTTCGGCCGTGTCCGGCTGCGACCCGGCGGTTGCTCCTCGTCCGCCTGCTGCTCGCCGGCTGGCTCTGAGCGAGCCGGCTCTGGGCCGCCTCCCCGCGCCCGGCCGCGTCTGGCCCCGCGCCTCTCCGCCTTCTGCGCCATGGCCTCCTCGACGGGATCGTGCCCGCTACCGCGCCCGCGGCTCCACCTCGAGCGCTGCGCCCCCCACTCCGCTCGCCTCAGCGTGCATGCCGGGCGACCGGCTTCACCTTTACGCGCAACCGGGCACTGGGCCCGCCGGCCGGCTCCACGCCGCCCGGCCCCTGTCCGCCTACGCGCCCGCAGTCGGCCGCCCCTGATGCGGTTGCCCCATCCCCCTCGCGCGCCCGCACCTGTGTCCGGCCGCCTCCCCGCGCCGGCTCCGCCTTCTCGCCCAGCCGGCCCTGAGCATCCGGTTCCTCCCCGCTCCTCGGTGCCCCGGTGGCTCCTGCTCCGACTGCCGCGTGCTCGCCGACTCCCGCGCCGACTGCGGCGGGCCCGACCGGCTCCCGCTCGCTCCGTGGCCGGTTCGCTGCCTAGCCGGCCGCGCCGCCGTGCGTCATCTCAGCGTGCCCATTACGGGCCGGTTCGGGGTCGCCGCCAACCTCCCACGCCCGCCTACCGTCTTCTCCAGCCGGCCGATGCCGCGCCCGCCTGCCGGCTTCTCCATCCGACTGGTGCTGCACCCGCCCGGCTTCCCGCCGGCCGGCTTGCTGCGCCTCGCGCGCTCCCGCCGGATCCCATTGCAGCCGCGTGCTACCCAGAAGAAAAAGAAGAGGCCAGCTGCCCCAAGTGAGAAAAAGAGGGGAAGTCGGCTGAGAAAGAAAAGTCAGCCCCCCCCTGCTAAAATAAAAAGAGCAGTGCGCCGACTACCTAGCCGGCCGCTAAAAAAAAGAGGGGGGCCGGCTGAGAAAAATCAAAGGGCCGACTGCCCATGAAAAAAAAAGAGGGGGGCCGGCTGAGAAAAATCAAAGGGCCGACTGCCCATGAAAAAAAAAGAGATGCCTGCGTTGACTACAGTCCGGCCGACTGCTCTGATCAACAGCCTGCGTCGCCGCTCGGCCGGCTGTTTCGTCTGCCCGCTTTGCCACCCGGCCGCCCGACGAGCTGGTCCGGCTGCGCATGGCCGGCTGACGAGAAAAAGAAGACAAAGTAGTCGCCGGAAGATCCGGCCCGACTGCTCAGCAGTTGGCCCGAATCTCGGGGGCTACACCCAGCGGGTGCGCTGACGCGCCCCCGCGAGAGATAAAGACAAGGTAGTCGCCGGAAGATCCGGCCCGACTGCTCAGCAGTCGGCCCGAATCTCGGGGGCTACACCCAGCGGGTGCGCTGACGCGCCCCCGCAAGAGATAAAGACAAGGTAGTCGCCGGAAGATCCGGCCCGACTGCTCAGCAGTCGGCCCGAATTTCGGGGGCTACACCCAGCGGGTGCGCTGACGCGCCCCCGCGAGAAAGAAGACAAGACAGCTGCCGGAAGATCCGGCCCGACTGCTCAGCAGTCGGCCCTACACCCAGCAGGTGCGCCGGCGCACTCCGCGAGCGCTGAGTCGCGCCGGCTATCTTCGACGACCGCGACTACGCGAAAATCAATGTGAGCTCCTCACCCGCATGTTTTTGCACTACGCAAGCACGGATAATCCCGAGCTTTGCTCGGGGGCTGCCTCCGCATTTTATTACAGTAGCATCACTATTTGCCCCGACGCCAGCCAGAGTTGGCCCGGGGCCTGGCCGCTTGGCCTGAGACGTTAGTTCCCGCAGACGGCTTAGTACCCTGCGCGGTACCAAAGGCCCACTCTTAGTCACAGACCGCAGAGCGGCTGCCGACTAGCAAGAGTGAACGCCGGAGGCCACCCACGCGAAAAACGTCCGGGAAGAAAAACGTTCGGGCGACCCAACCGTTTTCCTTTTACAAGTATCTACTCGGTTGAATCTACTCCCAGACTCTGAGTACTGTACACTCCACTTCGCGGCCCGCTATCAGCCACAGACCGCAGAGCGGCTGTCCGGCAAGCAAGAGCACAAGCCAAAAAGCGGAGGGAACACGAAAAAGATTAAGGGGGCTCGGACGAAACCGAGTCGGCACCCTCCGCATAAAACTTGCAATGATAAAAGCAAGCATTCGATATATCTGCATGGACTAACTCTATCCTTTTTTATGATTATTTTCATGAACATTTGCCAAAAAACCTCCGTCCAACTTTGCCAAGTTGCCCGGAGGCTCGGGGGCTACTGTCGGTGTAATGGGACACGGATACCCCGAAGACGGCGAGATAATATTTCAAGACATCGGGGCTAGCGAAGCCCCTCAGTCCGACTGCCCGGCCGCTCCTGCCGGCTCCCCGTCCGACTGCACAACCCGGCCGGCCGCCGACTGCCGGCCGCCGACTACGCCAACCGGTCGGCTGCCGACTACAGCCTGACCCGACATCGACAAGATAACCGTACCGTGGTGCCATCATCTATAGTGTACCATGTCCCCTGGGTACTGATTTATAAAGCACCCCAGGGGACATGCATGACATGTGCCATGCCACTATGCCATGCCTACATGGCTTGGCATGTAAGCTACCCCAGGTAGCTTACATCCCACGCCACTACCCATGCCACTAGCTAGCTAGCTAGCTACATGCCTACATGGCTTACATGGTAAGCCAACTCCCACTATAAATACCACCACACATCCATCCATCCAGGATGATGGCCACTCACGCCACACACAAGCTAGCAAGCAGGCTAGCTTCCCATCCATCCATGCACATGAGCACAAGTGCTCACGGCCATGAGTATGGCCGGAGACTAGCACGCCTCATACAGGCATACGTACAGCCAGATGCCTACGGCACTGGGCTGAGATACAGCTCTAGGAGCGACTCTATACCAGATATACCAGATATACTCAGACATGCAGGAGTAGGGGTATTATCTCTCCGGAGAGCCCCGAACCTGGGTAAACCATCGCGCGCTACTCGCATACCCGCTCCCGGTCCTATCGGCAGCAGTCCTACCCACACACTAAGCCCTTGTGGCATCTGTCGACTCGCAAGCACCCCGTGAGAAATACCACGACACCTGCCTCGTGGGCCCTCGTGATTCCCTTGATGTACTTCTTCCGCCTATATAACTCCACGTACCTTAAAACTTCCAGAACGCACAATAGATTGGGAGTTCCGTCGCCAAAAGCCTCTGTAGCCACCGAAAGCCAATCTAGACTCGTTCCGGCACCCTGCTGGAGGGGGCAATCCTTCCCCGGTGGCCATCTTCATCATCCCGGTGCTCTCCATGACGAGGAGGGAGTAGTTCTCCCTCAGGGCTGAGGGTATGTACCAGTAGCTATGTCTTTGATCTCTTTCTCTCTCGTGTTATTGATTTGGCATGATCTTGATGTATCGCGAGCTTTGCTATTATAGTTGGATCTTATGTTTCTCCTCCCCCTCTTCTCCCTTGCAATGAATTGAGTTTCCCCCTTGAGGTTATCTTTTCGGATTGAGTCTTTAAAGACTTGAGAACACTTGGTGTATGTCTTGCCGTGCGTATCTGTGGTGACAATGGGATATCACGTGCCACTTGATGTATGTTTTGGTGATCAACTTGCGGGTTTCGTGACATTGGGAACCTATGCATAGGGGTTGGCACACGTTTTCGTCGTGATTCTCCGGTAGAAACTTTGGGGCACTCTTTGAGGTCCTTTCTATTGGTTGAATAGATGAATCTGAGATTGTGTGATGCATATCGTATAATCATACCCACGGATACTTGAGGTGACATTGGAGTATCTAGGTGACATTAGGGTTTTGGTTGATTTGTGTCTTAAGGTGTTATTCTAGTATGAACTCTAGGGCTGTTTGTGACACTTATAGGAATAGCCCAACGGATTGATTGGAAAGAATAACTTTGAGGTGGTTTCGTACCCTACCATAATCTCTTTGTTCGTTCTCCGCTATTAGTGACTTTGGAGTGACTCTCTGTTGCATGTTGAGGTATAGTTATGTGATCCAATTATGTTAGTATTGTTGAGGGGACTTACACTAGCGAAAGTATGAACCCTGGGCCTTATTTCCTATCATTGAAATACCGTTTACGCTCACTTTTATCACTTGCTACCTTGCTGTTTTTATATTTTCAGATTACAAAAACTATTATCTACCATCCATATACCACTTGTATCACCATCTCTTCGCCGAACTAGTGCACCTATACAATTTACCATTGTATTGGGTGTGTTGGGGACACAATAGACTCTTTGTTATTTGGTTGCAGGGTTGCTTGAGAGAGACCATATTCATCCTACGCCTCCTACGGATTGATAAACCTTAGGTCATCCACTTGAGGGAAATTTGCTACTGTCCTACAAACCTCTGCACTTGGAGGCCCAACAACATCTACAAGAAGAAGGTTGTGTAGTAGACATCAGTGTCCTGCCACCTCATCTTTCCTCTCCTCCCCTCCCCCTCCCAGCACCATCATCACCGGCCTCCCAGTTGCCAAGAAGGGGGCGCTCTCTTGGTGCCTTCTCCGCCTCCAACAGTCTTCCAGCTGAGCTCCGACGGTCTTCCCTACCAGTGCATGTGCTAGGGCTTCTAACTGGCCCTTGAGGTGGTGACCAGGCCACCGCCGAGCTGTTCCTTCCGCCCCCTTCTTCACAGCCTTGCCACTCCCGATCTTGTCAGGCTGTGTCCAGCAAGCCGCGATGAGACCAGGGTGGGCTCCTACTTGGGCACTCCTCTTGTACTCTTTTCTTTCCCACCACAGTACCCTGGGTAAAAGGGACATGGAGAGGAGTTTACGGGGCACTTATCTTTTTTCAATCTTAAACCTATAGGCACTTGCCAAATTTTATTTCAAATAATGTAATCTCTCGAATCCATGTGTGTGTCTGTAAGGTCTATACTTGTTTGATATCCATATCTAGTGAAAAGGATGGACTTTGCCGGGGACTAGTGCATGTATATGTCCATGTAGAGGTGGGATGCCTCTATATTTTTAAAGAAACGAGTTCCCCTGGCAGGCTATCCTACTGGAACCCTCTATGTTGCTGTCGGGAAGTAAGTCTACCGGGAAAAAATCGTAAAGAGGGACTAGCCCCCTGTCGGTCCTTATCCACCAAAGGCCACTGCGACCACCCTGACCAAAGCAGCGTTCGAGTTAAATGGTGGGAGCACCTATGTTTCAAAGGGTAGAAGGGATTTATTATGCACAAGCCTTTACTTACAGAACAAATATGGATAAGAGGATGAACTTATTTGTTTGGCTTGCCGGAGACCGTAGTGGTGGCTTGTGTTGTCATCTCCTCTGGGGGACTGAGTCCATAGAAAGAGCATGCAGTTTATGCAGATGAAAATGATGCCACATGCGATCTTATCTACATGAACATGCAATGCTCATGATATGCTTATGCATGCATGCAACTTGTAGGGGGCACCCAGTGCTTCATTTATTTCTCTGTTGCTCAGGGTCTACGCCTGACATTGTACAATGGTTACATGCAACTGAGGCAAGGCCTATACAAAAGGGTGGTTGCTGGGCCTCGCCCGATAACCTCGCCTTATGGGTAGAACTTACGGAGATGCTCAAGATTTCATGAGTTTTGCAATTGAATGCCATCTCCGATCTCCAGATGGATTGCGCCAGGTCCGGTGACTCGTACTACCCGGTAAGGGCCTTCCCACTTCGGTGATAACTTCTTTGTACCCTTGGCGGACTGAACGCGCCTAAGGACAAGGTCACCTTCCTCAAAACACCGGGCATGAACCCTGCGGCTGTGATAGTGGTGCAGGGCTTGCTGGTAGCATGCAACACACATAGCAGCCCGGAGTCGGTTGTCCTTGAGAAGCACAGCGTCGTCACGACGGTGCTGTTCTTGCACTACTTCATCATGGGCAAGTACTCGAGGTGACCCGTAAATGAGTTCCGTGGGGATAATTGTTGGGGAACGTTGCAGAAAACAAAAATTTTCCTACTCGTTTCACCAAGATCATCTAGGAGTTCATCTAGCAACGAGTCATGAGATGCATCTACATACCTTTGTAGATCGCGAGCGGAAGCGTTCGTTAGAACGAGGTTGATGTTGTCGAACACGTCGTGATCCAAATCACCGATGACCAGCGCCGAACGGACGGCACCTCCGCGTTCAACACACGTACGGGACGGGAGACGTCTCCTCCTTCTTGATCCAGCAAGGGGGAAGGAGAGGTTGATGAAGATCCAGCAGCACGACGGCGTGGTGGTGGATGCAGGGCGTCACGACAGCAGGGCTTCGCCGTGTACTACGAGAAAGGAAGATGTAACGGGGAGAGAGGAAGCACCAAAAGCGCGGGGGTCAAGTCCCTCCTCTCCCCCACTATATATAGGGGTGCCAGGGGGGGCGCCGGCCCTGGTAGATGGGATCTACCAGGGGGGGCGGCGGCCAAGGGGTGGGGGGCTTGCCCCCCAAGCAAGGGGTGGCCCCCCTTAGGGTTCCCCCCCAACCCTAGGCGCATGGGCCTTGGGGGGGCTGGCGCCCCAGCCCACTATGGGCTGGGTTCCCTCCTATTTCAGCCCAAGGGGCCCTCCGGGATAGGTGGCCCCACCCGGTGGACCCCCGGGACCCTTCCGGTGGTCCCGGTACAATACCGGGTACCCCGAAACTTGTCCCGATGGCCGAAACTGCACACCATATATATAATTCTTTACCTCCGGACCATTCCGGAACTCCTCGTGACGTCCGGGATCTCATCCGGGACCCTGAACAACATTCGGGTTACTGCATATACTTATCTTCATAACCCTAGCGTAACCGAACCTTAAGTGTGTAGACCCTACGGGTTCGGGAGACATGTAGACATGACCGAGACGATCTCAGGTCAATAACCAACAGCGGGATCTGGATACCCATGTTGGCTCCCACATGCTCCACGATGTTCTCATCGGATGAACCACGATGTCGAGGATTCAATCAACCCCGTATGCAATTCCCTTTGTCTATCGATATATTACTTGCCCGAGATTCGATCGTCGGTATCCCAATACCTCGTTCAATCTCGTTACCGGCAAGTCACTTTACTCGTACCGTAATGCATGATCCCGTGACCAGACACTTGGTCACTTTGAGCTCATTATGATGATGCATTACCGAGTGGGCCCAGTGATACCTCTCCGTCATACGGAGTGACAAATCCCAGTCTTGATCCGTGTCAACCCAACAGATACTTTCGGAGATACCCGTAGTCTACCTTTATAGTCACCCAGTTACGTTGTGACGTTTGGTATACCCAAAGCACTCCTACGGTATCCGGGAGTTACACGATCTCATGGTCTAAGGAAAAGATACTTGACATTGCAAAACTCTAGCAAAACGAACTACACGATCTTTATGCTATGTTTAGGATTGGGTCTTGTCCATCACATCATTCTCCTAATGATGTGATCTCGTTATCAATGACATCTTATGTCCATAGCCAGGAAACCATGACTATCTGTTGATCAACGAGCTAGTCAACTAGAGGCTTACTAGGGACATGTTGGTGTCTGTTATTCACACATGTATTACGATTTCCGGATAACACAATTATAGCATGAACAAAGACAATTACCATGAACAAGGAAATATAATAATAATGCTTTTATTATTGCCTCTAGGGCATATTTCCAACAGTCTCCCACTTGCACTAGAGTCAATAATCTAGTTACATTGTGATGAATCGAACACCCATGGAATTCTGGTGTTGATCATGTTTTGCCCTAGGGAGAGGTTTAGTCAACGGATCTGCTACATTCAGGTCCGTATGTACTTTACAAATCTCTATGTCTCCATCTTGAACATTTTCACGAATGGAGTTGAAGCGACGCTTGATGTGCCTTGTCTTCTTGTGAAACCTGGGCTCC
The DNA here is from genome assembly GCA_034509565.1 of Triticum monococcum. Taxonomy (NCBI): domain Eukaryota; kingdom Viridiplantae; phylum Streptophyta; class Magnoliopsida; order Poales; family Poaceae; genus Triticum; species Triticum monococcum. Next base: position 40,207,994 of record CM067844.1, read on the forward strand.
TTGGCAAGTGCAATAGCTCCAGTGTTGTCACAGAAGAGCTTGATCGGCCCCGACGCATTGGGTATGACTCCGAGGTCGGTGATGAACTCCTTCACCCAGATTGCTTCATGTGCTGCCTCCGAGGCTGCCATGTACTCCGCTTCACATGTAGATCCCGCCACGACGCTCTGCTTGCAACTGCACCAGCTTACTGCCCCACCATTCAAAATATACACGTATCCGGTTTGTGACTTTGAGTCATCCAGATCTGTGTCGAAGCTAGCGTCGACGTAACCCTTTACGTCGAGCTCTTCGTCACCTCCATAAACGAGAAACATCTCCTTAGTCCTTTTCAGGTACTTCAGGATATTCTTGACCGCTGTCCAGTGTTCCTTGCCGGGATTACTTTGGTACCTTCCTACCAAACTTACGGCAAGATTTACATCGGGTCTGGTACACAGCATGGCATACATAATAGAACCTATGGCTGAGGCATAGGGGATGACACTCATCTCTTCTATTTCTTCTGCCGTGGTCGGACTTTGAGCCGAGCTCAATTTCATACCTTGCAGTACAGGCAAGAATCCCTTCTTAGACTGATCCATATTGAACTTCTTCAATATCTTATCAAGGTATGTGCTTTGTGAAAGACCTATGAGGCGTCTCGATCTATCTCTATAGATTTTGATGCCTAATATATAAGCAGCTTCTCCAAGGTCCTTCATTGAAAAACTCTTATTCAAATAGGCCTTAATGCTGTCCAAGAGTTCTATATCATTTCCCATCAAAAGTATGTCATCTACATATAATATGAGAAATGCTACAGAGCTCCCACTCACTTTCTTGTAAACACAGGCTTCTCCATAAGTCTGCGTAAACCCAAACGCTTTGATCATCTCATCAAAGCGAATGTTCCAACTCCGAGATGCTTGCACCAGCCCATATATCGAGCGTTGGAGCTTGCACACCTTGTCAGCATTCTTAGGATCGACAAAACCCTCCGGCTGCATCATATACAATTCTTCCTTAAGGAAACCATTAAGGAATGCCGTTTTGACGTCCATTTGCCATATTTCATAATCGTAGAATGCGGCAATTGCTAACATGATTCGGACGGACTTCAGCTTTGCTACCGGTGAGAAAGTCTCATCGTAGTCAACCCCTTGAACTTGTCGATAACCCTTAGCGACAAGCCGAGCTTTATAGATGGTCACATTACCATCCGCGTCTGTCTTCCTCTTAAAGATCCATTTATTTTCTATGGCTCGCCGTTCAATGGGCAAGTCAGTCAAAGTCCATACTTCGTTTTCATACATGGATCCTATCTCGGATTTCATGGCTTCTAGCCATTTGTCGGAATCCGGGCCCGCCATCGCTTCTTCATAGTTCGAAGGTTCACCATTGTCCAACAACATGATTTCCAAGACAGGGTTGCCGTACCACTCTGGTGCGGAACGTGTCCTTGTGGACCTTCGAATTTCAGTAGAAGCTAGATCAGAAGTATCTTGATCATTATCATTAACATCCTCTCTAGTCGGTGCTGGCACCTCAGGAACATTTTCTTGAGTTGCGCCATTTTCCGGTTCAAGAGGCAATACTTCATCTAGTTCTACTTTCCTCCCACTTACTTCTTTCGAGAGAAACTCCTTCTCTAGAAAGGATCCATTCTTGGCAACAAAGACCTTGCCTTCGGATCTGAGGTAGAAGGTATACCCAATAGTTTCTTTAGGGTATCCTATGAAGACGCATTTTTCCGACTTGGGTTCGAGCTTTTCAGGTTGAAGTTTCTTGACATAAGCATCGCATCCCCAAACTTTTAGAAACGACAGCTTAGGTTTCTTCCCAAACCATAATTCATACGGTGTCATCTCAATGGATTTTGACGGAGTCCTATTTAAAGTGAATGCGGCAGTCTCTAAAGCATAGCCCCAAAAAGATAGCGGTAAATCGGTAAGAGACATCATAGACCGCACCATGTCTAATAGAGTGCGATTACGACGTTCGGACACACCGTTACGCTGAGGTGTTCCAGGCGGCGTTAGTTGTGAAACTATTCCACATTTTCTTAAGTGTGTGCCAAATTCATGACTCAAGTATTCTCCTCCACGATCTGATCGTAGAAACTTGATCTTCCTGTCACGTTGATTCTCAACCTCACTCTGAAATTCCTTAAACTTTTCAAAGGTTTCAGACTTGTGTTTCATTAAGTAGATATACCCATATCTACTCAAGTCATCAGTGAGAGTGAGAACATAACGATAGCCACCGCGAGCCTCAACACTCATTGGACCGCACACATCAGTATGTATGATTTCCAATAAGTTGGTTGCTCGCTCCATTGTTCCTGAGAACGGAGTCTTGGTCATTTTACCCATGAGGCATGGTTCGCACGTGTCAAATGATTCATAATCAAGAGACTCTAAAAGTCCATCTGCATGGAGTTTCTTCATGCGTTTGACACCTATGTGACCAAGGCGGCAGTGCCACAAGTATGTGGGACTATCGTCATTAACCTTACATCTTTTGGTATTCACACTATGAACATGTGTAGCATTACGCTCGAGATTCATTAAGAATAAACCATTCACCACAGGAGCATGACCATAAAACATATCTCTCATATAAATAGAACAACCATTATTCTCGGATTTAAATGAGTAGCCATCTCGAATTAAACGAGATCCTGATACAATGTTCATGCTCAAAGCTGGTACTAAATAACAATTATTGAGGTTTAAAACTAATCCCGAGGGTAAATGTAGAGGCAGCGTGCCGACGGCAATCACATTGACCTTGGAACCATTCCCGACCCGCATCGTCACCTCGTCCTTCGCCAGTTTCCGCTTATTCCGCAGCTCCTGCTTTGAGTTACAAATGTGAGCAACTGCACCGGTATCAAATACCCAAGAGCTACTACGAGCACTGGTTAGGTACACATCAATTACATGTATATCACATATACCTTTTGTTTTGCCGGCCTTCTTGTCCGCTAAGTATTTGGGGCAATTCCGCTTCCAGTGACCACTTCCCTTGCAATAAAAACACTCAGTCTCAGGCTTGGGTCCATTCTTTGGCTTCTTCCCGGCAGCTTGCTTGCCGGGCGCGGCAACTTCCTTGCCGTCCTTCTTGAAGGCTTTCTTACCCTTGCCCTTCTTGAACTTAGTGGTTTTATGGACCATCAACACCTGATGTTCCTTCTTGACTTCTACCTCTGCTGATTTCAGCATAGCAAATACTTCAGGAATGGTCTTTTCCATCCCCTGCATATTGAAGTTCATCACAAAGCTCTTGTAGCTCGGTGGAAGTGACTGGAGGATTCTGTCAATGACCGCATCATCCAGGAGATTAACTCCCAGCTGAGTCAAGCGGTTATGTAATCCAGACATCGTGAGTATGTGCTCACTGACAGAACTATTTTCCTCCATCTTACAGCTGAAGAACTTGTCGGAGACCTCATATCTCTCGACCCGGGCATGAGCTTGGAAAACCATTCTCAGCTCTTCGAACATCTCATATGCTCCATGCCTCTCAAAACGCTTTTGGAGCCCCGGTTCTAAACTGTAAAGCATGCCGCACTGAACGAGGGAGTAGTCATCGGATCGTGCCTGCCAAGCGTTCATAACGTCTTGTTCGGCAGGGAGGACAGGTGCGTCACCTAGCGGTGCTTGTAGGACATAATCTTTCTTGGCAGCTATGAGGATGATCCTCAGGTTCCGGACCCAGTCCGTGTAGTTGCTGTCATCGTCTTTCAGCTTGGTTTTCTCTAGGAACGCGTTGAAGTTGAGGACTACGTTGGCCATTTGATCTACAAGACATATTGTAAATATTTTAGACTAAGTTCATGATAATTAAGTTCATCAAATCAAATTATTTATGAACTCCCACTTAGATAGACATCCCTCTTCTAGTCATCTAAGTATAACATGATCCGAGTTAACTAGGCCGTGTCCGATCATCACGTGAGACGGACTAGTCAACGTCGGTGAACATCTTCATGTTGATCGTATCTTCTATACGACTCATGCTCGACCTTTCGGTCTTCTGTGTTCCGAGGCCATGTCTGTACATGCTAGGCTCGTCAAGTCAACCTAAGTGTTTGCATGTGTAAATCTGTCTTACACCCGTTGTATGTGAACGTCTGAATAAAACACCCGATCATCACGTGGTGTTTTGAAACAGCGAACTGTCGCAACGGTGCACAGTTAGGGGGAACACTTCTTGAAATTAATATGAGGGATCATCTTATTTACTACCGTCGTTCTAAGTAAACAAGATGCAAAACATGATAAACATCACATGCAATCAAATAATAAACGTGACATGATATGGCCAATATCACATAGCTCCTTTGATCTCCATCTTGGGGCTCCATGATCATCTTGTCACCGGCTTGACACCATGATCTCCATCATCGTGTCTCCATGAAGTTGCTCGCCAACTATTACTTCTACTACTATGGCTAACGTGTTTAGCAATAAAGTAAAGTAATTTACATAGCGTTTCTCCATGACACGCAGGTCATATAAAAGAATAAAGACAACTCCTATGGCTCCTGCCGGTTGTCATACTCATCGACATGCAAGTCGTGATTCCTATTACAATAGCATGAACATCTCATACATCACATATAGATCATTCATCATTCATCACAACTTTGGCCATATCATATCACAAAGCACTTGCTGCAAAAACAAGTTAGACGTCCTCTAATTGTTGTTGCAAGTTTTACGTGGCTGAATTAGGGTTCTAGCAAGAACGTTTTCTTACCTACATGAAAGCCACAACGTGATTTGTCAACTTCTATTTACCCTTCATAAGGACCCTGTTCATCGAATCCGCTCCAGCTAAAGTGGGAGAGACAGACACCCGCCAGCCACCTTATGCAACTAGTGCATGTTAGTCGGTGGAACCGGTCTCACGTAAGCGTACGTGTAAGGTTGGTCCGGGCCGCTTCATCCCACAATACCGCTGAAGCAAGAAAAGACTAGTAGCGGCAAGAAGGTTGACAAATCCACGCCCACAACGAATTGTGTTCTACTCGCGCAAGAAGAACTACGCATAGACCTAGCTCATGATGCCACTGTTGGGGAACATTGCAGAAAACAAAATTTTTCCTACTCGTTTCACCAAGATCATCTAGGAGTTCATCTAGCAACGAGTCACGAGATGCATCTACATACCTTTGTAGATCGCGAGCGGAAGCGTTCGTTAGAACGAGGTTGATGTTGTCGAACACGTCGTGATCCAAATCACCGATGACCAGCGCCGAACGGACGGCACCTCCGCGTTCAACACACGTACGGGACGGGAGACGTCTCCTCCTTCTTGATCCAGCAAGGGGGAAGGAGAGGTTGATGAAGATCCAGCAGCACGACGGCGTGGTGGTGGATGCAGGGCGTCACGACAGCAGGGCTTCGCCGTGTACTACGAGAAAGGAAGATGTAACGGGGAGAGAGGAAGCACCAAAAGCGCGGGGGTCAAGTCCCTCCTCTCCCCCACTATATATAGGGGTGCCAGGGGGGCGCCGGCCCTGGTAGATGGGATCTACCAGGGGGGGCGGCGGCCAAGGGGTGGGGGGCTTGCCCCCCAAGCAAGGGGTGGCCCCCCTTAGGGTTCCCCCCCAACCCTAGGCGCATGGGCCTTGGGGGGGCTGGCGCCCCAGCCCACTATGGGCTGGGTTCCCTCCTATTTCAGCCCAAGGGGCCCTCCGGGATAGGTGGCCCCACCCGGTGGACCCCCGGGACCCTTCCGGTGGTCCCGGTACAATACCGGGTACCCCGAAACTTGTCCCGATGGCCGAAACTGCACACCATATATATAATTCTTTACCTCCGGACCATTCCGGAACTCCTCGTGACGTCCGGGATCTCATCCGGGACCCTGAACAACATTCGGGTTACTGCATATACTTATCTTCATAACCCTAGCGTAACCGAACCTTAAGTGTGTAGACCCTACGGGTTCGGGAGACATGTAGACATGACCGAGACGATCTCAGGTCAATAACCAACAGCGGGATCTGGATACCCATGTTGGCTCCCACATGCTCCACGATGTTCTCATCGGATGAACCACGATGTCGAGGATTCAATCAACCCCGTATGCAATTCCCTTTGTCTATCGATATATTACTTGCCCGAGATTCGATCGTCGGTATCCCAATACCTCGTTCAATCTCGTTACCGGCAAGTCACTTTACTCGTACCGTAATGCATGATCCCGTGACCAGACACTTGGTCACTTTGAGCTCATTATGATGATGCATTACCGAGTGGGCCCAGTGATACCTCTCCGTCATACGGAGTGACAAATCCCAGTCTTGATCCGTGTCAACCCAACAGATACTTTCAGAGATACCCGTAGTCTACCTTTATAGTCACCCAGTTACGTTGTGACGTTTGGTATACCCAAAGCACTCCTACGGTATCCGGGAGTTACACGATCTCATGGTCTAAGGAAAAGATACTTGACATTGCAAAACTCTAGCAAAACGAACTACACGATCTTTATGCTATGTTTAGGATTGGGTCTTGTCCATCACATCATTCTCCTAATGATGTGATCTCGTTATCAATGACATCTTATGTCCATAGCCAGGAAACCATGACTATCTGTTGATCAACGAGCTAGTCAACTAGAGGCTTACTAGGGACATGTTGGTGTCTGTTATTCACACATGTATTACGATTTCCGGATAACACAATTATAGCATGAACAAAGACAATTACCATGAACAAGGAAATATAATAATAATGCTTTTATTATTGCCTCTAGGGCATATTTCCAACAATAATTGCTTCTGCCCCATGGACTAGGGAGAAGGTAGTCTGCCCGGTAGCCCGATTTGGTGTCGTTCTGAGGGACCAGAGGACCACTGGCAGCTCATCGATCAACTGCCTGCCGCACTTCAGCAGCTTATCAATGTTCTTGTCTTGAGGCCCTGTAGCACATCAGTGTTCACCCTCTTAGCTTGTCCATTGCTTCTGGGATGTGCAATAGAGGAAAATGAGATCTTGCTTACGAGGGCATGAACATATTGCATGAAGGCGGGACTCATGAATTGGGTGCCGTTGTTAGTGATTATCCGGGCAGGGACCCCAAAGCGGCACACCAAATCTTTTAAGAACTTGATAGCTGAATGAGCAGTCACCTTTCTCATGGCAGCAACTTCGGGCCACTTTGTAAACTTGTTGATTGGAATGAACAAGAATTGAAAGTCCCCGTGTCACATCCCTAGCCCTACTTTGGCCTTGGACTAGCTTGGTGGTTGCATCATGTTTAAATTCAAATGAAATTTGAATTGAGGAATTTTCAAAGCCTCAGAATCCCTTTAAAAATGATCACGATAAAATTGCTTCAAATAAGTCCAAGAAAATGTTCCTGTTTTCTCTTAAATATTGGCAAGAGGTAAAAATTCAAACCAATATTTTGGGTTCAAAGAAATAATTATTTGGGCCTTTGAATTAAGTCAATACTTATTTGAATTGGAGCTACTAATTCCTATAAAATATTTGGTAGGTCCAAATATTCTGAAACTTGGTGAGGGCCTCTGGTTTAAATCAGATAGTGCCCATAAAAGTTTGCAGAATTTTATAAAGTGTTTTATTATTTAAAATAAGTCAAAACATACTGCAAAAAATAGAAACATAAAATAAGAGAGAGAGAGAGAGAGAGAGATAGTACCTGGCCACTTACCTTGGCCCACCACTGTAGAGGCCCAGCCCATAGGGGCATGACCGTCTTCTACCTCTGCTAGTAGGCAGAGGCAGACCAGAGCACGACGTCGGCTGCGCCAGCTCTTGCTTCGCGTTGGCGAGCTCCCCTTTCCCCCCTAGGCCTCTGCGACGCCATGCTACCCCCCTGGACCCCCTTGACGCTCTCGCACTCTCCCTCGCCCTCGTCCCCTTCTCCGTCTCTCTCTCACGCACGCAACCGAACGCAGCCGTCGCCGCCGACGAGCTCCCCCACGGCCACAGCCATCTTTGAGCCTCCCTGATGCACCCCCGTGCTCCGCCTGGTGCCCTTCTTCCTCCTCGCCAAGCCACGCAAGCCGAGGATCACCATGCCATCGTCTTCGAGCTCGTCACCACCGCTTCTGCTCGCCGGACTTCGCCGGTCGATTCGCCGCCACCGACGCTTCCCCGAGCACGCTGGCCATCCCTACGTCACCACAGTGAGCCCCTGAGTCATTTCCCCCTTTTTCCCTGGTCATTTTTGACCTCTAGGCCATAGCCCCATCTTGGCCGAGCACTCCACGCCGCCGGCGATGTCGCCGCCGTGGCCACAGCCATCGCAGCTCGTGTCCGAGCACACCATCGTGCTCAGCACGATACCATGAGCCCGCAGACAACCACAGCGCCCCCTCCCATGCTCTGTAGCGCTATCCCGAGGATGCCCGAGCTGTTGCCGCCGCTGAACCTCGTCGCCGGCCACTTTTCTAGCCACCCCAGCTCCTACCACCTCCCCCAATGGATGCGCCTCACTCCTAGGAACCTGTAGGTGCAACCCACGGATCGAATGGTGCCCTGTAGAGCATTCCCGAGCCGCCCCGCCGTCTCTGTCATCGCCGACGGCTAAACGCCGGCGACCGCTGACCCGTTGACCGGCGTGGGTTGACCCACTGCCCGGTTTGACCTCCCCCCTCTCTCACTGACCCACGGGCCCCACCCAACTAATTACTTAGTTAGCGCTAATTAGCTAGTTAGGTTAGCTGGGTTAGTCGTTGACCAGTGGGCCCAGCCCAGTTAGTTAGGGCTAACTAACTTAGTTAGTTGACTGTGTCACTGACATGTGGACCCCACACGTCAGGTTTGACCTGGACCGAGCTGTTGACCTTGCTGACGTCACTGTGAGGTCATGCTGACGCAATAATTCCTTTCTAGAATTAAATAAATCTTAAATGATTTATTTATTTTCAGAAAATGCCCAAAATTTCTAAAAATCATAGAAAATCAACCATAACTCCAAATAAAATAAATTATATATGAAAAATTATCAGAAAAATTCAAGGAATCTATTTATGGCATTTTCATGCATGTTTGAACAACTTAGCCTCACTGTTTAGTCCAAAACATGATAATGCACTATTTGAATTCATAGTTTGAATTTGAATTTGAACCTAGTGTTCAAACCAACTCCATTTAACTTGTTGTTAGTTGCATTAGCTCAATCAACAGCATATTGCCATGTCATGATCATGCATCATATTGTTGCATCGCATTGATTGTGTTCTTCCTTGTTTGCCGGTAAATGTCCCCTCTCGATAGACGATGTACCGATGCTGTGATCGTTGACACTGATGAAGACTCAATGTTATCTTCAGAAGTGCCAGGCAAGCAAAACCCCCTTGTTCATTCCGATACAATCCCCCTCTCTCGCTCCTGCTCTCTTTTACTGCATTAGGACAACAATGATCATTTGTTACTTGTTGCGGTAGTTGAACCCCTTTCCTTTGCATGACCTGTCATTGCCATAGTAAATAGATGAAACCCACTAGCATGAGTAGGAGTTGTTTGAGCCCTGATGTGCCTACTCATTCATGTTTGCTTGTCATGCCTGCTATTGCTTAGAGTTGTGTCAGGTCTGATTCATCGGGGATGAATTGGAAAGTTGTGAACATGTCCTACTGTGTGTGAGCTAAGGGTGTGAACACGATTTGGTAAAGGTAGCGGTGAGAGGCCATGTAGGAGTACATGGTGGGTTGTCTCACCAAAACCGTCCTCAGGAACTAAGTTCTGTGTTTGTGATCCATGAAACAGCTACTACCACATGTTGGGCCCTGAAATATGACCCTGCTCGACTTACTGACCCCTCTCGTCCTCTGTCCAGGAGCTGCAATTAGTTTCTGGTGTTTATAGGATATGTGTTGGCGGCCGTGCGTAGCGCTGACCCTAGGGGTGGGCTATGATGCGGTAGATACACTGTGGCACGGTGTACCGGGCGCCCGTTTGGTATCACGGGAACCCTGCACACATCGTTTGGGGCTGTGAGTGAAACTCCGGCCGGATCTCCTCGCGGATGGAACCTGAATAGGCGATAAACCTGGACTAGAGACTTGTGTGGTTAGTCAGGTCATGGTCTACACCCACGTCGGCTTTCGCTTGAAGTCTGCCGAGCACATGTCGTGTGCAGACGCTAAGTGGTGGAAACATGTGTGACGAAGTACACCCCTGTAGGGTTATAAATGATCTATTCGAATAGCCGTGTCCGCGGTAAAGGACTTCTGGGTTGCCTATAACAGTTCATAGACAAGTGAAGGTGGATACTCTAAAACTCGCAAGATAAGTGTGAGTGCTATGGATGGCCTTCTCGTAGGGAGACGAGAGCGGATCCATAGTGGTGTATTGATTGGTGAATATGTGGACTCGTGTGCGCCACCTCAAAAGAGTTGCTTGCAATCGTAGTTCAGATTAGCCACTGAGTCAAAGCTGGCTTGCTGCAGTTAAACTCCACCACCCTCCCTTGTTGATACCGATGCATATGTAGCTAGTTCTGATGTAAGTCTTGCTGAGTACCTTTGTACTCACGTTTGCTTAATTTATGTTTTGGAGAGAGACTTCAGTCTCGCTAGTAGTTCCGTGTGGACTTCGATGTTTAGCTTGATACCTCAGCTATGATCTTGTGCCCTCGGCAGGATCTGGTAGATAGTTAGGCTTCTTAGCTTTTTTCCATTTGTAGATGTCTGTACTCAGACATGTTAAGCTTCCGCATGTGCTTGATTTATATGCTATGATTGTTGGGTCATGAGACCCATGTTTGTAATATCTTGCTCCTCGGAGCCTAATGAATAAATACTTGAGTTGTAGAGTTATGTTGTGATGCCATGTTGTATTTAAACATATCGAGCATATTGTGTGTATGATTGAAATGCTTGGTATGTGTGGGATCCGACAATCTAGTTGTTTATCCTTGGCAGTCTCTCTTATGGGGAAATGTAGTCTAGTGCTTCCATGAGCCATAGTAGTCCGCTACAGCCCGGTTCACCGGAGTCCTGTTAGCCCAGCACTACTGCCCAGGACACTTGACTGGCCGGCATGTGTTTCACTTCGTTCCTGTGTCTGTCCCTTCGGGGAAATGTCATGCGGTGACATCCGGAGTCCTGCCTAGCCTACTACAGCCCGGGTTACCGGAGTCCTGTTAGCCCAGTGCTATAGCCCGGATTCACACGCTGCTGACCGACACGCTCGATGTGAATCATGTATGTCTGTCCCCATAGGATAGTGACGCTTTGGGTTCATGACTAGCCATGTCGGCCCGGGTTCTCTGTCATATGGATGCTAGCGACACTATCATATACGTGAGCCAAAAGGCGCAAACGGTCCCGGGCCATGGTAAGGCGAGACCCATGGGATACCGTGCGTGAGGACGCAAAGTTATATGAGGTGTTACCGGCTAGATCGATGTGACTTGGAATCGGGGTCCTGACAGCGTTGGTATCAGAGCCTGACTGCCTGTAGGATTACCAAGCCAAACTGGTCGAAGTTGAGTCTAGAAATGCTTTAGTTATGTAAGGGAATTGATTGGGGAAGGGAACGTAAGGTTCTTTTTACTCCTTGTCCTCATGACCTTCTGATCTGAGTCGTCTTATCCTTTCTATGGGGATTAAGAACTAGGCCTTCTTATCTATCTATCAGGATGACGTGTTGCTAACCCGTTGACTTATAGGATTGATGGATTCATGCTGCAGTTCAGTTCCTACTACTTCCATATATTCATAACTGGCCTCAGAACCTTGATATTATGATTCTGAGTGGTTATGCCACCATTTTTGCAGGATGTCTCAAATCTTTTTGAGCATTTATAGCCGTTATGCTGTCCGAGTCATCCCAGGTTTCTAAATAGTCTAATGCATTTGCAAACTTTTTCCCCTGTTCCTGATGTCCATTTAGGCCAGGTTAATCACACTAATTGTGAGTTGGGGTATTCTTTTGCCTCGACATATATTTTGGAATTATTATTATGACCCTAGATGTCTTAGAGTGCCACCTAGTAATCGAACCATGTTTTGCGTTTCCAGTGTGATGATTCTGGCCGTTATTCTTGAAAGCATCCCGTGATGCCATTTAGTTAGTAGGCATTCTATTCCTGGGTTTTTGAACCCGAGATTCACCCTACTTACCTCATGTTGATAGTGTTGCTAGTTCCTTTAGGATATTAGTAGCCTTGCAATAGTCCTCAAGGTCCGTGGTATTTCCTTCTTCCAAATACCATGAGTCAATATGACAGAAGTTATTTGAACCAAAAGATCACAATCAGAGTGCTCTTGATGAGTTCTCCATTCTATATTGTGGCTCTGCCAGTTCTACCTTTCTACATGGGTTATCCGGAAGAAATATGTTGAACTCGTTCGACATACTAACCTATGCATCCACAACTCAAAAAGTTATATGTTCCTTGAGTTGTTCCCCCCTTCAGTTATATTCCGACCTTCGTCTATCACTTGATAGTCAGAAGTAGTCGTGCATTCATGTTCATCAGTGCCTTTTACTTCTATGGTCCGTCAATCCATCCTATTCGGAATGACTAGGAGAAACAAACTCCAGTACCTCATCCATTTCTGGGATCGGGTCAAAGTGGTTGTATTCCGCAGATCAAAATGCCAATCCAGCTTTTGTTCTGTTCTACCTCGGAGTATTACCCACTTTATGTCAAGAGCGTCGTGAGAATTGCACCTTCTCCTATGAATTCTTGACGCCGTGATACTCTCTCCATCATTATTCATTTCTCGGTTTCCGTGTTGTTGCAACTGGAATGTCGACAAGTGAATCATGGTGTGTGAAATCAATACTCCTAGCAACCCCGTTGCTTGGTAGTTAATGGACAATACTCTCGTTCTTAGCGTGCCGGTTATTGAATTATCATTCTAAGACTGATCGTGCTACCTAGTCCATATTTCTTGTGCACACTTCGATCAATGGGTTAGGATTGTGCCAATCCCTCACTCTTTGATCATATCATCTTGCCCTAAAAAGCAAGGTTGTTCTCGAGCTTAGTAACATACCGGTGGTTCGTGATTTTCCGAATATCTTCTCGGAAGTGTTACCAGGTTGTCACCTGACCGTTATGTTGAGTTTGTGATCAAGATGGTTTTTCAATAAACCACTTTTCCCCAAGAATCTGTGTTGGATACCCCTGAGCTAGTTGGTTAAGCTTAACAACAACTTGGAGAGTTGGAAGATGAAAACTTGTCCGACTTAGCTCATCCCTAAGGGATATCCTTGTGTGTGTGTGTGTGTGTGTGTGTGTGTGTGTGTGTGTGTGTGTTGAAGAAAGATGATATCTTCACCAATTGGTCCTCATGATCAGTTGTTGGATCTATTATCTTGTCCAAACCTTGATTTGAGTGTGGGCTATCGTCAAATCAAATCAGAACCAACGATGTTCGTAATGTTGTCTTACTTGCGGTTGTCCCTCGAGCATACACCATTATATCTTTGGTCTGACCAATACTATCACATTGTTCACATAGTGGTGGAAGTCCTGTGATATGGAAATTCCGATGAGTTGCTGTTGAGCCCATCAGCGGCATTTTGTCTCCTCCATGATTGTGTTGAACATCCAGCTAGTGTTGGAAACTTTATAAGCATTGCCCTCATGTCCCGATCATGAAGCATATGTCCGCTTGAAAGATGTGACTTCCTCTAATTCATGTGCATCTGATGTAAGTTGCCGCCGTGAATTCGAGAAAGTTTGTTTTTGCTTCCTCTGGAATCATCCCAAGTCAGTCATGCATGTGCGAAGTATTCTATGGTCTGATAGATTGATCATCTACATTCTATACGTATCCCTAGCACACCAAGCCACTGATTGATTTGTTCAAGGAGAAGAAGTTTCTTCTTAAGGGTTAGTCCTACGCAAGGACTTCGATATCCTCATTGATGGTTCCCCCTGAACTCGGTAGTGTTTTATTTTAAGACTACCAGGTGACCATGCTTGTATAGGACAACGTGTTCACATGCTTGTAGCAGAACTGGCTCATGTTTTGGAGCTTACTACCGTAGTTCATTCCCCCAAGAATCTCGCAATGTCATCTCGTCGATTTGTGTTGCAAACCTTCATTTTCCTTTCTAGACTCGATGAGTCTGGAATATCCTGTCACCAACCAGATCTGAATCTCAGGCAGATATGATGGTTGGAGCATTTTCCAAGAACTATAATATTGGTCTCTCGATAACCGGTAAAGTGGATGTCGTGGCCAACACATCCAGCCGGAAGACCTATTATTGTAGTATCTCTATTGAAGAAAGTTGGCCACCTTCCCATGAGGATTTCGTAGGATTTACTCCAGAAGTTGTTCCTTATGGATCTATTGTATTCCGAAGTCCGACCACTACTTGGTGGCTATGCCGATGCTTAAAGCATGACCGTGGTAACCAGTACATCAAGGAGAACATTAGAAGCGGAGTGCTACATGTCTCTCGGTTGATCATCCAGATTTTGTTTCCTTGGCTTCGCTAAGGTGAAATCTGAGAAAGTGTTATCTTTCTTTGCATCTGCATCTTCCACCCTTATTCATCATGGTAGCATGTTGTGTTGCCAGGATCCTTGACACGGATATTGGCAGAACCTTGATGAATACGGAAATGCTCAAGTTCTTGAGAGCACGCTCAGGCACTAGGTTCTGACGTTGTCATTAACTGGAATGTGCCTCTGTCCTCGCAGTTGTTGATAGCCATCCAATTGGTGGAATCACCTTTGCCGGTGAACCTTCTCCCCAGTTACTAGAATCATTCCCAACATTTGCATTTTGTTCCCAGCTTACACCTCAGTAGCTGTTGTTCAGGATCATCTTCAAAAGTGGACTTACCATGGGTCCCATCCATCTCCGATGATAAGCTAAAAATCATCCATTGTGTTGTCTTCAACAAGGTAGTCCACAACATCCATTCTAGTCCGAGTATGTCATTCTTTCTAACTCCTCCAAAATATCGATTGTGATTGCCTTAGGCTGGTATAAAGAGTTTCAATGATCTATGGGTCAAAAGTAATTCTTTTTGCCACTTAAGGGAATAGCTCTACGAGTCACTTTCACTAAGGTGCCTCGTATGGTATTATGGGCAACATAACTTCTCGCTACTTTGAAACCCCCTCACCATCTATTTAGGCGTGGAATTGTTGCCCACCAAATCAAACCCCATCGTTGTTCTTCCATCCCTCTCGATGTGTCTTGTGTCTCAACTTGAGATGTTTCAACATCTCATTCCGCGAGTTGATATTGTTTAGTTCGATCTTCGAGAAGATCAATCCTAGTTGAGTTTCTTTCCGTCGTCATCGCGTGGATGAAGATCTCAAAAGCAACGATGCCAAGATCGACATGATGCAATGAATCAACATCTTTAAGAAGGGAAATTGGATCGTGAAGATTCTTTATTGGCGTTCCCTCTGTCTTCTTACCTCACGTCTTGAATCTCGGGCCGAGATTCTTGTTTAGTGGGGGTGAGCTGTCACATCCCTAGCCCTACTTTGGCCTTGGACTAGCTTGGTGGTTGCATCATGTTTAAATTCAAATGAAATTTGAATTGAGGAATTTTCAAAGCCTCAGAATCCCTTTAAAAATGATCAAGATAAAATTGCTTTAAATAAGTCCAAGAAAATGTTCCTGTTTTCTCTAAAAATATTGGCAAGAGGTAAAAATTCAAACCAATATTTTGGGTTCACAGAAATAATTATTTGGGCCTTTGAATTAAGTCAATACTTATTTGAATTGGAGCTACTAATTCCTATAAAATATTTGGTAGCTCCAAATATTCTGAAACTTGGTGAGGGCCTCTGGCTTAAATCAGATAGTGCCCATAAAAGTTTGCAGAATTTTATAAAGTGTTTTAGTATTTAAAATAAGTCAAAACATACTGCACAAAAATAGAAACAGAAAATAAGAGAGAGAGAGAGAGATAGTACCTGGCCACTTACCTCGGCCCACCACTGTAGAGGCCCAGCCCATAGGGGCATGACCGTCTTCTACCTCTGCCAGTAGGCAGAGGCAGGCCAGAGCACGACGCCGGCTGCGCCAGCTCCTGCTTCGCGCTGGTGAGCTCCCCTTCCCCCCCCCCCCTAGGCCTCTGCGATGCCACGCTACTCCCTGGACCCCCTTGACGCTCTCGCACTCTCCCTCGCCCTCGTCCCCTTCTCTGTCTCTCTCTCACGCGCGCAACCGAACACAGCCGTCGCTGCCAACGAGCTACCCCACGGCCACAGCCATCTTTGAGCCTCCCTGATGCACCCCTGAGCTCCGCTTGGTGCCCTTCTTCCTCCTCGCCAAGCCACGCAAGCCGAGGATCACCATGCCGTCGTCTTCGAGCTCGTCACCACCGCTTCTGCTCGCCAGACTTCGCCGGTCGATTCGCCACCACCGACGCTTCCCCGAGCACGCTGGCCATCCCTACGTCACCACAGTGAGCCCCCGAGTCATTTCCCCCTTTTTCCCTGGTCGTTTTTGACCTCTAGGCCATAGCCCCATCTTGGCCGAGCACTCCACGCCGCCGGCGATGTCGCCGCCGTGGCCACAGCCACCGCAGCTCGTGTCCGAGCACACCATCGTGCTCAGCACGATCGCATGAGCCCGCAGACAACCACAGCGCCCCCTCCCGTGCTCTGTGGCGCTATCCCGAGGATGCCCGAGCTGCTGCCGCCGCTGAACCTCGTCGCCGGCCACTTTTCCGGCCACCCCAACTCCTACCACCTCCCCCAATGGATGCGCCTCACTCCCAGGAACCCGTAGGTGCAACCCACGGATCGAATGGTGCCCTGTAGAGCATTCCCGAGCCGCCCCGCCGTCTCTGTCGTCGCCGACGGCTAAACGCCGGCGACCGCTGACCCGTTGACCGGCGTGGGTTGACCCACTGCCCGGTTTGACCTCCCCCCCTCTCTCACTGACCCATGGGCCCCACCCGACTAATTACTTAGTTAGCGCTAATTAGCTAGTTAGGTTAGCTGGGTTAGTCGCTGACCAGTGGGCCCAGCCCAGTTAGTTAGGGCTAACTAACTTAGTTAGTTGACTGTGTCACTGACGTGTGGACCCCACACATCAGGTTTGACCTGGACCGAGCTGTTGACCTTGCTAACGTCACTGTGAGGTCATGCTGACGCAATAATTCCTTTCTGGAATTTAAATAAATCTTAAATGATTTATTAATTTTCAGAAAATGCCTAAAACTTCTAAAAATCATAGAAAATCAACCGTAACTCCAAATGAAATAAATTATATATGAAAAATTATGAGAAAAATTCAAGGAATCTGTTTATGGCATTTTCATGCATGTTTGAACAACTTAATCTCACTGTTTAGTCCAAAACATGATAATGCACTATTTGAATTCATAGTTTGAATTTGAATTTGAACCTAGTGTTCAAACCAACTCCATTTAACTTGTTGTTAGTTGCATTAGCTCAATCAATAGCATATTGCCATGTCATGATAATGCATCATATTGTTGCATCGCATTGATTGTGTTCTTCCTTGTTTGCCGGTAAATGTCCCCTCTCGATAGACAATGTACCGACGCGTGATCGTTGACACTGATGAAGACTCAATGTTATCTTCAGAAGTGCCAGGCAAGCAAAACCCCCTTGTTCATTCCGATACAATCCCCCTCTCTCGCTCCTGCTCTCTTTTACTGCATTAGGACAACAACAATCATCTGTTATTTGTTGCGGTAGTTGAACCCCTTTCCTTTGCATGACCTGTCATTGGCACAGTAAATAGATGAAACCCACTAGCATGAGTAGGAGTTGTTTGAGCCCTAATGTGCCTACTCATTCATGTTTGCTTGTCATGCCTGCTATTGCTTAGAGTTGTGTCAGGTCTGATTCATCGGGGATGAATTGGAAAGTTGTGAACATGTCCTACTGTGTGTGAGCTAAGGGTGTGAACACGATTTGGTAAAGGTAGCGGTGAGAGGCCATGTAGGAGTACATGGTGGGTTGTCTCACTAAAACCGTCCTCGGGAACTGAGTTCTGTGTTTGTGATCCATGAAACAGCTACTGCCACACGTTGGGCCCTGAAATATGACCCCGCTCGACTTACTGACCCCTCTCGTCCTCCATCCAGGAGTTGCAATTAGTTTCTGGTGTTTATAGGATATGTGTTGGCGGCCGTGCGTAGCGCTGACCCTAGGGGTGGGCTATGATGCGGTAGATACATTGTGGCACGGTGTACCGGGCGCCCGTTTGGTGTCTCGGGAACCCTGCACACATCGTTTGGGGCTGTGAGCGAAACTCCGGCCGGATCTCCTCGCGGATGGAACCCGAATAGGCGATAAACCTGGACTAGAGACTTGTGTGGTTAGTCAGGTCATGGTCTACACCCACGTCGGCTTTCGCTTGAAGTCTGCCGAGCACATGTCGTGTGCAGATGCTAAGTGGTGGAAACATGTGTGACGAAGTACACCCCTGCAGGGTTATAAATGATCTATTTGAATAGCCGTGTCCATGGTAAAGGAGTTCTGGGTTGCCTATAACAGTTCATAGACAAGTGAAAGTGGATACTCTAAAACTCGCAAGATAAGTGTGAGTGCTATGGATGGCCTTCTCGTAGGGAGACGAGAGCGGATCCATAGTGGTGTATTGATTGGTGAATATGTGGACTCGTGTGCGCCACCTCAAAAGAGTTGCTTGCAATCGTAGTTCAGATTAGCCACTGAGTCAAAGCTGGCTTGCTGCAGTTAAACTCCACCACCCTCCCTTGTTGATACCGATGCATATGTAGCTAGTTCTGATGTAAGTCTTGCTGAGTACCTTTGTACTCACGTTTGCTTAATTTATGTTTTGCAGAGAGACTTCAGTCTCGCTAGTAGTTCCGCGTGGACTTCGACGTTTAGCTTGATACCTCAGCTACAATCTTGTGCCCTCGGCAGGATCTGGTAGATAGTCAGGCTTCTTAGCTTTTTTTTTCATTTGTAGATGTCTGTACTCAGACATGTTAAGCTTCCGCATGTGCTTGATTTATATGCTATGATTATTGGGTCATGAGACCCATGTTTGTAATATCTCGCTCCTCGGAGCCTAATGAATAAATACTTGAGTTGTAGAGTTATGTTGTGATGCCATGTTGTATTTAAACATATCGAGCATATTGTGTGTATGATTGAAATGCTTGGTATGTGTGGGATGCGACAATCTAGTTGTTTATCCTTCGCAGTCTCTCTTATGGGGAAATGTAGTCTAGTGCTTCCATGAGCCATAGTAGTCCGCTACAGCCTGGTTCACCAGAGTCCTGTTAGCCCAGCACTACTGCCCAGGACACTTGACTGGCCGGCATGTGTTTCACTTCGTTCCTGTGTCTGTCCCTTCGGGGAAATGTCACACGGTGACATCCGGAGTCCTGCCTAGCCTGCTACAGCCCGGGTTACCGGAGTCCTGTTAGCCCAGTGCTACAGCCCGGATTCACACGCTGCTGACCGACACGCTCGATGTGAATCATGTATGCCTGTCCCCATAGGATAGTGCTGCTTTGGGTTCACGACTAGCCATGTCGGCCCGGGTTCTCTGTCATATGGATGCTAGCGACACTATCATATACGTGAGCCAAAAGGCGCAAACGGTCCCGGGCCATGGTAAGGCGACACCCGTGGGATACCGTGCATGAGGCCGCAAAGTGATATGAGGTGTTACCGGCTAGATCGATGTGACTTGGAATCGGGGTCCTGACACCCCGGTAGCTCGGGGGAAAGGGCCGAGATATCGAGCCCCCAGACCGAAAGAGATTGTCTGAAGTGCTTGGGCATGCAGATGGATGTTCTTGGAATGGAACTGACAGGCTTCACACTTGGTGACCAGCACGACCGCATCTTGGAGGGATGTGGGAAAATATAATCCTTGCCGGAATGCTTTCCCAACTAAAGCCCTTGATCCAATGTGGGAGCCGCACATACCTTTGTGTATTTCTGCCAGCAGTTCCTTTCCTTCTTCCCGACAAATACACTTCAATTTCACACTGTTGGGCCTTCTTTTGTATAGAGTGTCATCGACAAAATGATACATACTGGCCCTCCGAGCTACTCTTTCCGCTTCTTCTTGCTCTTCGAGAAGTTCTCTGGTTTGGAGGAAACGGACTATGTGCCTTGCCTAAGTTGGAGTGTGAGGCATGACAACGAGGACTAGTGGCACCTCCTCATTCGTGGGGGCGCATCCCTTGACCGCGGGTACCGGTGGTTCGGCTGGAGGGTGCAGCCTGGCAATCAAAGGGGAGTTGTTTCTGGCAGGGTCCTTGCCAGGAGCCCCAGAAGGCTCTACCGGGAGAGGCTTACCGGAGTCCAATTTCTTCCTCTTTCGGGCCATTGTTGTCGGGGATACGGAGGGTGATACGTCTCCGTCGTATCTACTTTTCCAAACACTTTTGCCCTTGTTTTGGACTCTAACTTGCATGATTTGAATAGAACTAACCCGGACTGACGCAGTTTTCAGCAGAATTACCATGGTGTTATTTATGTGCAGAAACAGAAGTTCTCGGAATGACCTGAAACTTCACGGAACAACTTTTCAGAAATAATAAAAAAATCCTTGCAAAAGATGAAGGCCAGGGGGCCCACCACCTGTCCATGAGGGTGGGGCGCGCATGCCCCCCTAGGGCGCACCCCCCTACCTCATGGGCCCCCTGGAGCTCCTCCGACCACAACACCAACTCTATGTATTTGGTTTCGGGGAGAAAAAAATAGAGAGAAGAATTCATCGTGTTTTACAATACAGAGCCACCGCCAAGCCCTAAAACCTCTCGGGAGGGCTGATCTGGAGTCCGTTCGGGACTCCAGAGAGGGGGATTCGTCATCGTTGTCATCATCAACCATCCTCCATCACCAATTTCATGATGCTCACCGCCGTGCGTGACTAATTCCATCGTAGGCTTGCTGGACGGTGATGGGTTGGATGAGATTTATCATGTAATCGAGTTAGTTTTGTTACGGTTTGCTCCCTAGTATCCATTATGTTTTGAGATTGATGTTGCTATGACTTTGCTATGCTTAATGCTTTTCACTAGGGCCCGAGTGCCATGATTTCAGATCTGAACCTATTATGTTTTCATCAATATATGGGAGTTCTTGATCCTATCTTGCAAGTCTATAGTCACCTATTATGTGTTATGATCCGTTAACCCCGAAGTGACAATAATCGGGATACTTACCGGTGATGACCGTAGTTTGAGGAGTTCATGTATTCACTATGTGCTAATGGTTTGTTCCGGTACTCTATTAAAAGGAGGCATCAATATCCCTTAGTTTTTGTTAGGACCCCGCTGCCACGGGAGGGTAGGACAAAAGATGTCATGCAAGTTCTTTTCCATAAGCACGTATGACTATATTCGGAATACATGCCTAAATTACATTGATGAACTGGAGCTACTTCTGTGTCACCCTAGGTTATGATTGTTACATGATGAACCGCATCCGGCATAATTCTCCATCACCGATCCATTGCCTACGAGCTTTCCATATATTGTTCTTTGCTTATTTACTTTTTCGTTGCTATTGCTATCATCACTACAAAATACCAAAAATATTACTTTTGCTACCATTACCTTTTGCTACTGTTACCACTACTATCATATTACTTTGCTACTAAATACTTTGCCGCAGATATTAAGTTTCCAGGTGTGGTTGAATTGACAACTTAGCTGCTAATACTTGAGAATATTCTTTGGGTCCCCTTGTGTCGAATCAATAAATTTGGGTTGAATACTCTACCCTCGAAAACTGTTGCGATCCCCTATACTTGTGGGTTATCGAGACTATTTTCTGGCACCGTTGCCGAGGAGCATAGCTCTATTATTTGAGTCACTTGGGATTTATATCTGCTTATCATTATGAAGAACTTGAAAGATCCAAAAACCAAGATTTATCCCTCAACTACGAGGGGAGGTAAGGAACTGCCATCTAGCTCTGCACTTGATTCACCTTCTGTTTTGAGTAAGCTTGCGACACCTAAACGTGCTTTTGCTATTCGTTCTGATATGTCGCATGTTATTGATGATGCCACTTCTGCTATACATGATACTTATGATGAAACTACTTCTATGCTTGATACTACTGTGCCACTTGGTGAATTTCTTGATGAACAACTTGCTAGGGCTAGAGAGAATGAAAATACTGAATCTGATAATATTAATGAAAGTGATGATGAAGACTCACCTGTTATTCCTGAGGGTTATGTTTTTAATGAAGAAGCTTCTTTAGCTATTTTATCTTGCAAAGATAGATACAAGCTCAAGAGGTTATTAGCTAAATGGAAGCAGCAATCTCTTAATGCTAGAATGAAACCTGACCCTGCTTTTGCTACTTCACCTATCTTTGTTACTCAAAGGATTATGAATTCTCTATTGATCCTGATATAATTACTTTGGTTGAATCTGATCCTTTTCATGGCTATGAATCTGAAACTGTTGTGGCACATCTTAATAAATTAAATGAGATAGCCACCCTGTTCACTACTGATGAGAGAACTCGTTACTTTTATATCATTAAAATATTTCCGTTGTGATTAAAGGGTGATGCTAAGATATGGTTTAATTCTCTTGATCCTGTTTGTGTGCGTACTCCTCAGGATATGATTTATTACTTCCCTACTAAATATTTCCCTGCTCATAAGAAACAAGCTGATTTAAGGGATATATATAATTTTGTGCAAATTGAAGAAGAGAGTCTCCCACAAGCTTGGGGAGGCTTCTCAAGTTACTTAATGCTTTGCCTGATCATCCTCTTAAGAAAAATGAAATACTTGATATCTTTTATAATGGACTAACCGATGCCTCCATAGATTACCTGGATAGTTGTGCTGGTTCTATTTTCAGGGAAAGAACACCGGATGAAGCTGAAATTCTATCGAATAATATGTTGACAAATGAAAATAATTGGACACTTTCTGACCCAGCTCCGGAGCCAATTCCTGAACCTATTCCTAAACCAACTCCGAAGAAGAGGGGTATTCTATTTCTCAGTCCTAAAGATATGCAAGAGGCAAAGAAATCTATGAAAGAAAAAGGTATTAAAGCTGAAGACGTTAAGAATTTACCTCCTATTGAAGAAATACATGGTCTTAATTTACCGCCTGTTGAAGAAACATATGATCTTAATCCTTTACCTATTGAAGAAACTAATGGTCTTGATAACCCAACACAGGTAGTAAAGGTAAATTCTCACTATAGATATGATAAAGCTCAAATCCCATTTACTAAGTTTGCTAGTGCATGTTTAGATGAGTTTGATAAATTTAAGGTTAAGCAAGAAGATTTTTATGCTTATTTTGGTAGACAATTGAAATACAATTCAAATATGCTTGAACACTTGGGTGATTATATGGCCAATGTCAAAGGTGAACTTAAACTTATTAGTAAACATGCTTCTATGGTTACCACTCAAGTAGAACAAGTACTTAAGGCTCAAAATGATTCGCTCAATGAATTGAATAGTAAGAATAATGATAATGTTGTTAGAGTTATGACTAGAGGTGGTAGAATGACTCAGGAACCTTTGTATCCTGAAGGCCACCCTAAGAGAATTGAGCAAGATTCTTAGAGAAATAATATAGGTGCACCTAGTCCTTCTAAAAGGAAGAAAAGAAAAATGAAAGGACTTTGCATGCTTTCTAGTGAACCTGTTATTGAAACACCTGAGAATCCAAATGACATCTCTATTTCTGACGCTAAAACACAATCTGGTAATGAACCTGAAACTAGTGATATTGTTAATGATAATGTTCATGATGATGCTCAACCTAGTAATGATAATGATATAGAAATTGAACCTGCTGTTGATCTTGATAACCCACAATCAAAGAATCAACGTTATGATAAGAAAGACTTTGTTGCTAGGAAACACGGAAAGGAAAGAGAGCCTTGGGTTCAGAAACCCATGCCTTTTCCTCCCAAATCATCCAAGAAAAAGGATGATGAGGATTTTGAGCGCTTTGCTAAAATGATTGGACCTATCCTTTTGCGTATGCGATTAACTGATATGCTCAAAATGAATCCTTATGCTAACTATATGAAAGATATTGTTACAAATAAAAGAAAGAAACCGGAAGCTGAAATTTCTACCATGCTTGCTAATTATACTTTTAAGGGTGGAATACCAAAGAAACTAGGAGATCCAGGAGTACCCACTATACCATGCTCCATTAAAACAAACTATGTTAAAACTGCTTTATGTGATCTTGGAGTCGGTGTTAGTGTTATGCCTCTCTCTTTATATCGTAGACTTGATTTGAATAAGTTGACACCTACTGAAATATCTTTGCAAATGGCTGATAAATCAACAGCTATACCTATCGGTATTTGTGAGGATGTGCCTGTTGTAGTTGCAAACATTACTATTTTAACGAACTTTGTTATTCTTGATATTCCCGAGGACGATAGTATGTCTATTATTCTTGGAAGACCCTTTTTGAATACTGAAGGGGCTGTTATTGATTGCACTAAAGGCAATGTCACTTTTAATGTTAATGGTAATGAGCATATGGTACACTTTCCGAGGAAACAACCTCAAGTTCATCGTATCAACTCTATTGGAAAAATTCCATCGATTATATTTGGAGGTTTTGAATTTCCTCTTCCTATTGTCAAGAAGAAATATGATATTCTTATTATTGGGGATGTGCATATCCCCATTGAGGTAACATAGTGTTATTCGAAATTTCTCCGGTTCCATGTTATTCAGAATGAGTTTGTTAACAAGACTTGATCAACCTTGTTAGTGGATTCCTTTTGATGATTATGAGATGGATGAAACTAGAAGGCACAACCTTCTGTACCCTCCTTTTACTTTCTGTTGTTTATATTAAATAAAATAAAAATCGTATTTTTTTGTCTGTTATCTGATTATCCGTGCAATATAAAAATACCTGAAAATAAAAGTTCTCCAAATGCCCTGAAATTTAAATATGATTTTTTCTGGAATATTTGGCACTGAGAACACACCAGGGGTGGTTATCCACCTGGCCACGAGGGTGGAGGGCGCGCCCCTTGCCTCGTGGGCCCATGGTTGCCTTCCTCCACTTATCCTTTCACCCACACTCTCCTTCTTCCTCCCCCAAACACGAATATCCAGCTCAAACCCGAATCCAAGCTCATTTTGCTGCCATTTTCGATCTCCTTGCTCAAAGCACCTCTCACAAAACTGCTTGGGCAGATTGTTCCTTGGTATGTGACTCCTCCATTGGTCCAATTAGTTTTTGTTATAGTGCTTTATTCATTGCAAATTTTTGCTGCTTAGGTGAACCTGTTCTTGAGCTTGCATGTCAAATTTATATGGTCAAAAGTAGTTTTGATGTGCCATTATGTCATTTTTTAACTCAACTAAATAAATGGCATGGATCTTTGATCCATTTAAATCAAGGGAATTCACATGGTGAGTTCTCTTTATAGCATATATCCTCCCAATATTATTATGGAGATATTATAAAATATTCCATTAACTTGGAATCACCCATAACACAATTGCACTACTCTTCAACTCTTCCCTTACCCGACTCAACCTCCTATCCTTCCTTTTCGACCTTTTAAGTTAAATTGCAAATTGGGTTGCAATTTTACTTTCTCCATTAATGTCCCAAATCTGCCCATAAATCACATCTATTGTGTAGGGTCACCTCCTATAATTTCAACCCATTTGGAGTTCATTTGAATGGGTTTCCAAATTCAAACTTGCTGAGTTAAATCCAACGCGTGTGGATTTTACTTCCTCTAAAAATCCTCATGCCATTTTTGTCAAATTCCTCGTATTTTTGCGAGTCCGGGAAATTTATCCGCGTACTCAAATTCTTTTCTTAACCTCCCTCTTTCCTTTTCTTCTCCTTAATTGTTTTCTTCTAAAGAAAATAAGAAGAGAAGAGAGTAAGAGAGAGAGAAAGAGAGAGAGAAAGGAGCCCAACAGCTAGCAGGCCTCCTGGACTTTTTCCCCTCCCCACCTATTCGGCCTAAGGCCCAACCACCAGCCTCCAAGGCCCAGCCGAACCCTAGCGAGGCTTCTGCCTCTCTCCCACATTCTCCACCTCGCGCCGCCAGCCTCTTACCGCTCGATCCCATCTCCCTCCTCTCGCTCTTCCTCACGACCGAACCTCCCATCTCCCTCTCCATCGCTCGTGCCGCCTCCCGTGGGAAAGGAGAGTGAGGCCCCTGGACGACCACCCCGCGACCCCGTGAGCTCGCTGCCTCGACTCCTAGCTCTGGCCTCCGCCGGCCGCTCCCTCCCCGGCCTCGGCCTCGTCCAGGCCACCCTGTCGTCGCCCCGCACCTCTCCGCCTTCGTGCCAGCAGGAGCCACCGCCCGACCTCCTCCAACGCCGCTGCCTCGCCATGGAGCTGCGCCTGTTCGCCTGTTCCCTTGACCGTGCCGGCCACCGGAGCCGTTGCTGGCCGCCGCCGGATCAGGGTGCCTCCTCCTTTCTGCTCTGCCACCATGACGTGCATGTGCCACCGTCTCCTCCACCAGTAGCCTGCAATGTCCGATGGGAGATGAGCTCCTCCCGGTCCCCTTGGTCACTGCTTCCCCTGCCCCGAGCATCCCTGCAACCGGTGTCCGAGTCCCGGACCCCCCATCTGACCCCTTCCTCCGCACCAAGTTCCGCCGGAACCATGACCGCCACCGCAACAGGAACTCCATCGTCGTTGACCGTCGATCATGCGAGCTCCCGAGGCATCAACCTCCCATCCCCTATGACCCGGCAACCGGACCCTTACCGGTGAGTGCTGCGTCGTCGTCCTGCTTGACTCCACCGCCTGGACTTGTTCGGTCGTCCATCACTCCGTCGAGACCTGCTGCCTCCTACCGAGTTTGGGTGGTCCCTGCTCAAGCCGCCAAGACTCGTACATGGACCGTCAAACATTGTCTCCGAGATCTTTCGCCAAGTATCTTTTGGATCCGACAAGTACCCTGATGATGTGTGTACCACTACCCACGACCCTCGGAGAGTTTGGATTCGACAAGTCCGACGATGCCCTTGTACAACTACATTGCCGAGACCGAGACCGGCAGGACCACATAGACGCCCGAACGACAACTGCACCAGATCGCCAAGTCCCTCGATGACAAGTTCCTCTCCGAACAAGTACGAATACACATGGTGATGTTTCAAGTTCCACTACCACCGACTAGTACGATTACCGTCGCAATAACGAGACCGTCAAGACTCCGTGGACGTCAAGTTCCGTGTCGTGACCCCGAACATCTACAAAAACGTTGTATGAATACTTCCGTGGCCGAAGGCCCGTGTACACTACCGTCGCCGTGTACCACTACTTCTACTACCATCGCGGAATGACTACTTCCTCTACTTCCCTCGACAAACTCGAATCGTCTCGTTTTGCACGCTTTGAAGGTATAACCCCGAGACGATGCCCGTGATCGAATGAATGCATGTTGTATGAGATGCACCCTTGTGCGCCTCGGGTCCGAACTGTCGTTGCACGTTGCCCCTCTTTTGCCTTGTCACTGACATGTGGGAACCCGGTATCCGGGAGCACCCCACCGTTCATCACATGACATGCTCACGTCACTTTTCCTTTTGCACCGGTATCTCCATGAGCTACCGGAACCGATATGTTGCCATGGCATCATTTTTGGATTCGTTGTCGTGGCACCCCTTTCATTTCCGCCGCGATGACAAGTGTTTCATAATATGCACATGTCAACTTTTTCTTAAAATTGCATAAACTTGAACATGGCATTCGCATCATGATAATAACATTTAAAATGTTTAAAATTGTTGTTAGCTTTAATTTGCTAAATGCATATGGGGATTTACCGGATTTGTTGTTTGTTATATCCGGCCCCATTTAAATTGTTTAGATGGTGTAGTTTCGTTATGCTTCACCTCTTGCCATGTTAACCAACATTTAATATTGTTGAGTACCTAACCGGGAGTGAACTAAATAATTGATGTGGTGTTCCGTCAATATGCAACTCGTTGCATATTGGGCTCCACTTAACTTGTAGTTTGTTTGTGCACTTTGCCATGCCATGTATCATTAAACCGGACATGCATCATAATTGTTTGCGCATCATGCCATGTTATGTGATGGTTGTTTACTATGTTGTTTGCTTCTTTCCTGGTTGCTTCTCTCGTTAGCTTCGGTTTCGTTCTGGAGTTGTGAGGATCCATTCGACTACATCCGTTTGTCTTCTTCTTGGACTCGTTCTTCTTCCTTGCGGGATTTCAGGCAAGATGACCATACCCTTGAAATCACTTCTATCTTTGCTGGCTAGTTGTTCGATCTATTGCTATGTCGTGATACCTACCACTTGCTTTATCATGCCTCCCATATTGCCATGTCCAGCCTCTAACCCTCCTTGTCCTAGCAAACTGTTGTTTGGCTATGTTACTGCTTTCCTCAGCCCCTCTTATAGCGTTGTTAGTTACAGGTGAAGATGAAGTTTGTTCCATGTTGGAACATGGATATCGTTTGGGATATCATTATTATTATATCTTGTTTACTTTAATGCATCTATACACTTGGTAAAGGGTGGAAGGCTCGGCCTTATGCTTGGTGTTTTGTTCCACTCTTGCCGCCCTAGTTTCCGTCATACCCGTGTTATGTTCCTTGATTTTTGCGTTCCTTACGCGGTTGGGTTACAATGGGAACCCCTTGACTGTTCGCCTTGAATAAAACTCCTCCAGCAAGGCCCAACCTTGGTTTTACATTTGCACTAACAACCTATCACCTTCCCTTGGGTTCTACAGACTCAAGGGTCATCTTTATTTAAACCCCCCCCCCCCGGGCCAGTGCTTCTCTAAGTGTTGGTCCGAAATAGAGCCACTTGCGGCGCCACCTCGGGGAAACTTGAGGATTGGTTTTAGCTGTACGTAGTGTTCATCCGGTGTTGCCCTAAGAACGAGATATGTGCAGCTCCTATCGGGATGTCGGCGCATTGGGCGGTCTTGCTGGTCTTGTTTTACAATTGTCGAAATGTCTTGTAACCGGGATTCCGAGTCTGAACGGGTCTTCTTGGGAGAAGGAATATCCTTCGTTGACCGTGAGAGCTTGTGATGGGCTAAGTTGGGACACCCTGCAGGGTTTTGAACTTTCGAAAGCCGTGCCCGCGGTTATGGGCAGATGGGAATTTGTTAATGTCCGGTTGTAGAGAACTTGACACTTAACTTAATTAAAATGCATCAACCGCATGTGTAGCCGTGATGGTCACTTTCCGGCGGAGTCCGGGAGGTGAACACGTTTCTTGTGTTATGCTTGAACGTAAGTAGTTTCAGGATCACTTCTTGATCACTTCTAGTTCACGGCCGTGCTTTGCTTCTCTTCTCGCTCTCATTTGCGTAAGTTAGCCACCATATATGCGTGCTTGCTGCAGCTCCACCTCACTACCTTTTTCCTACCCATAAGCTTAAATAGTCTTGATCTCGTGGGTGTGAGATTGCTGAGTCCCCGTGACTCACAGATTACTTCCAAAACCAGTTTCAGGTGCCGATGATAACCGTGCAGGTGACGCAACTGAGCTCAAGGAGGAGCTCGGTGATGATGAAGTTCGTGTTCGTTATGTTGTTTCATTTCCAGTTGATCAGTAGTGGAGCCTAGTCGGGGCGATCGGGGATCTATCGCATTAGGGGTTGTCTTTCTTTATTTGGGTTTCGTAGTCGGACCTTCATTGTATTCTGGATGATGTAATGCTATATTTATGTTTTGTGTGAAGTGGCGATTGTAAGCCAACTCTTTATCCCTTTCTTATTCAGTACATGGGATGTGTAAAGATTACCACTCTTGCGACATGCCTACTATGCGGCTATGCCTCTAAGTCGTGCTCCGACACATGGGAGTTATAGCCGCATCGTGGGTGTTACAGCCTCCCAACAAGCGCAATCATTTAACACCCCTAGATAGGCATGATGATTTCAATGATGCTCACATAAAAGATGAGAATTGAAACATAAAGAGAGCACCATGAAGAATATGACTAACACATTTAAGTCTAACCCACTTCCTATGCATAGGGATTTTCAAACAACTTATGGGAACAATAATCAACTAGCATAGGAAGGTAAAGCAAGCAAAACTTCAAGATTTTAAGCATGTAGAGAGGAAACTTGATATTATTGCAACTCCTACAAGCATATATTCCTCCCTCATAATAATTTTCACTAGCATCATGAATGAATTCAACAATATAACTATCACATAAATGTTGGAGAACGTAGTAATTTCAAAATTTTCCTACACACACGCAAGATCATGGTGATGCATAGCAACGAGGGGGAGAGTCTGATCTACGTACCCTTGTAGATCGCAACGGAAGCGTTGACACAACGTAGAGGAAGTAGTCGTACGTCTTCTTGCCGATCCGACCGATCCAAGCACCGTTACTCCGGCACCTCCGAGTTCTTAGCACACGTACAGCTCGATGACGATCCCCGGGCTCCGATCCAGCAAAGCTTCGGGGAGGAGTTCCGTCAGCACGACGGCATGGTGACGATCTTGATGTTCTACCGACGCAGGGCTTCCCCTAAGCTCTACAACGATATGATCGAGGTGGAATATGGTGGCAGGGGGCACCGACACGGCTAAGAAACGATCTCAATGATCAACTTGTGTGTGTATGGGGTGCCCCCTGCCTCAGTATATAAAGGATGGAGGAGGAGGAGGCCGGCCAAGGCTATTGGTGCGGCCAGGATGGGAGTCCTACTAGGACTCCAAGTCCTAGTATGAGTCCATCAAGAGGGGAGGAAGGGAGAAGGAAGTGGAGGAGTAGGAAAGGTGGCCGGCCCCCTTTTCCCTAGTCCAATTCGGACTAGAGGGGAGGGGGGAGCAGCAGCCTTTTTCCTCTTCCCACTAAAGCCCATCAAGGCCCATTACTTCTCCCGTAACTACCCGGTACTCCGAAAAATACCGGAATCACTCGGAACCTTTCCGATGTCCGAATATAGTCGTCCAATATATCGATCTTTACGTCTCGGCCATTTCGAGACTCCTCGTCATGTCCCCGATCTCATCCAGGACTCCGAACTCCTTCGGTACATCAAAACTCATAAACTCATAATACAACTGTCATCGAAACCTTAAGCGTGCGGACCCTACAGTTCGAGAACAATGTAGACATGACTGAGACACGTCTCCGGTCAATAACCAATAGCGGGACTTGGATGCCCATATTGGCTCCTACATATTCTACGAAGATCTTTATCGGTCAGACCGCATAACAACATACGTTGTTCCCTTTGTCATCGGTATGTTACTTGCCCGAGATTCGATCGTCGGTATCCAATACCTAGTTCAATCTCGTTACCGGCAAGTCTCTTTACTCGTTCTATAATACATCATCCCACAACTAACTCATTAGTTGCAATGCTTGCAAGGCTTAAGTGATGTGCATTACCGAGAGGGCCCAGAGATACCTCTCCGACAATCGGAGTGACAAATCCTAATCTCGAAATACGCCAACCCAACATCTACCTTTGGAGACACCTATAATGCTCCTTTATAATCACCCAGTTACGTTGTGACGTTTGGTAGCACCCAAAGTGTTCCTCCGGCAAACGGGAGTTGCATAATCTCATAGTCATAGGAACATGTATAAGTCATGAAGAAAGCAATAGCAACATACTAAACGATCGGGTGCTAAGCTAATGGAATGGGTCATGTCAATCAGATCATTCAACCAATGATGTGTCCTTGTTAATCAAATAACAACACCTTGTTCATGGTTAGGAAACATAACCATCTTTGATTAACGAGCTAGTCAAGTAGAGGCATACTAGTGACACTAAGTTTGTCTATGTATTCACACATGTCTTATGTTTCCGGTTAATACAATTCTAGCATGAATAACAAACATTTATCATGATATAAGGAAATAAATAATAACTTTATTATTGCCTCTAGGGCATATTTCCTTCAGTCTCCCACTTGCACTAGAGTCAATAATCTAGATCACATCACCATGTGATTAACATCGATAGTTCACATCATCATGTGATTAACATCCATAGTTCACATCGCCATGTGACCAATACCCAAAGGGTTTACTAGATTCAGTAATCTATTTCACATCGCTATGTGATTAACACCCAAAGAGTACTAAGGTGTGATCATGTTTTGCTTATGAGAGAATCTTAGTCAACGGGTCTGCCACATTCAGATCCACATGTATTTTGCAAATTTCTATGTCAACAATGCTCTGCATGGAGCTACTCTAGCTAATTGCTCCCACTTTCAATATGTATCTAGACCGAGACTTAGAGTCATCTAGATTAGTGTCAAAACTTGCATCGGCGTAACCCTTTACGACGAACCTTTTGTCACGTCCATAATCGAGAAACATATCCTTATTTCACTAAGGATAATTCTGACCGCTGTCCAGTGATCTACTCCTAGATCACTATTGTACTCCCTTGCCAAATTCAGTGCAGGGTATACAATAGATCTGGTATACAGCATGACATACTTTATAGAACCTATGGCCAAGGCATAGGGAATGACTTTCATTCTCTTTCTATCTTCTGCCGTGGTCGGGCTTTGAGTCTTACTCAACTTCACACCTTGTAATACAGGCAAGAACTCTTTCTTTGACTGCTCCATTTTGAACTACTTCAAAATCTTGTCAAGGTATGTACTCATTGAAAAAACTTATCAAGCATCTTGATCTATCTCTATAGATCTTGGAGCTCAATATGTAAGCAGCTTCACCGAAGTCTTTCTTTGAAAAACTCCTTTCAAACACTCCTTTATGCTTTACAGAATAATTCTACATTATTTCCGATCAACAATATGTCATTCACATATACTTATCAGAAATGTTGTAGTGCTCAGACTCACTTTCTTGTAAATACAGGCTTCACCGCAAGTCTGTATAAAACTATATCCTTTGATCAACTTATCAAAGCGTATATTCCGACTCCGAGATGCTTGCACCAGTCCATAGATGGATCGCTGGAGCTTGCATATTTTGTTAGCACCTTTAGGATTGACAAAACCTTTCTGGTTGCATCATATACAACTCTTCTTTAATAAATCCATGAAGGAATATAGTTTTGTTTATCCATTTGCCAGATTTCATAAAATGCGACAATTGCTAACATGATTCGGACAGACTTAAGCATAGATACGAGTGAGAAACTCTCATCATAGTCAACACCTTGAACTTGTCGAAAACCTTTTGCGACAATTCTAGCTTTGTAGATAGTAACACTAGTATCAGCGTCCGTCTTCCTCTTGAAGATCCATTTATTTTCTATGTCTTGCCGATCATCGGGCAAGTCAACCAAAGTCCATACTTTGTTCTCATACATGGATCCCATCTCAGATTTCATGGCTTCAAGCCACTTTGCGGAATCTGGGCTCACCATCGCTTCTTCATAGTTCGTAGGTTCATCATGATCTAGTAGCATGACTTCCAGAACTGGATTACCGTACCACTCTGGCGCGAATCTCACTCTGGTTGATCTACGAGGTTCAGTAGTATCTTGTCCTGAAGTTTCATGATCATCATCATTAGCTTCCTCACTAATTGGTATAGGTGTCGCAGAAACAGTTTTCTGTGATGTACTACTTTCCAATAAGGGAGCAGGTACAGTTACCTCGTCAAGTTCTACTTTCCTCCCACTCACTTCTTTTGAGAGAAACTCCTTCTCTAGAAAGGATCCATTCTTAGCAACGAATGTCTTGCCTTCGGATCTCTGATAGAAGGTGTACCCAACTGTCTCCTTTGGGTATCCTATGAAGACATATTTCTCCGATTTGAGTTTGAGCTTATCGAGATGAAACTTTTTCACATAAGCATCGCAACTCCAAACTTTAAGAAACGACAACTTTGGTTTCTTGCCAAACCACAATTCAGATTATGTCGTCTCAACGGACTTAGATGGTGCCCTTTTTAACGTGAATGCAGCTGTCTTTAATGCATAATCCCAAAATGATATTGGTAAATCGGTAAGAAACATCATAGATTGTACTATATCCAATAAAGTACGGTTATGACGTTCGGACACACCATTATCTTGTGGTGTTCCAGGCGGCGTGAGTAGTGAAACTATTTCACATTGTTTTTAACTGAAGACCAAACTCGTAACTCAAATATTTTACCTCTGCGATCATATCGTAGAAACTTTTATTTTCTTGTCACAATGATTTTCCACTTCACTCTGAAATTCTTTGAACTTTTCAAATGTTTCAGACTTATGTTTCATCAAGTAGATATCCCCATATCTGCTCAAATCATCTTGTGAAGGTCAGAAAATAATGATACCTGCTGTAAGCCTTAATATTCATTGGACCACATACATCATTATGTATGATTTCCAACAAATCTGTTGCTTGCTTCATTGTTCCGGAGAACGGCGTTTTAGTCATATTGCCCATAAGGCATGGTTCGCAAGCATCAAGTGATTCATAATCAAGTGATTCCAAAATCTCATCAGCATGGAGTTTCTTCATGCACTTTACACCAATATGACCTAAACGGCAGTGCCACAAATAAGTTTCACTATTATTATTAACTTCGCATCTTTTGGTTTCAATATTATGAATATGTGTATCACTAAGATCGAGAACCAATGAACTATTTTCATTGGGTGTGTAACCATATAAGGTTTTATTCATGTAAACAGAACAACAATTTATTCTTTTACTTAAATGAATAACCGTATTACAATAAACATGATCAAATCATATTAATGCTCAACGCAAACACCAAATAACACTTATTTAGGTTCAACACTAATCTCGAAAGTATAGGGAGTGTGCGATGATGATCATATCAATCTTGGAACCACTTCCAACACACATCGTCACTTCACCCTTAACTAGTCTCTGTTCATTCTGCAACTCCCGTTTCGAGTTACTACTCTTAGCAACTGAACTAGTATCAAATACTGAGGGGTTGCTATAAACACTAGTAAAGTACACATCAATAACATGTATATCAAATATACTTATGTTCACTTTGCCATCCTTCTTATCCGCCAATCACTTGGGGTAGTTCCGCTTCCAATGACCAGTCCCTTTGCAGTAGAAGCACTTAGTCTCAGGCTTAGGATCAGACTTGGGCCTCTTCACTTGAGCAACAACTTGCTTGCCGTTCTTCTTGAAGTTCCCCTTCTTCCGTTTGCCCTTTTCTTGAAACTAGTGGTCTTGTCAACCATCAACACTTGATGTTTTTCTTAATTTCTACCTTCGTTGATTTCAGCATCACGAAGAGCTTGGGAGTTGTTTCCGTTATCCCTTGCATATTATAGTTCATCACGAAGTTCTATTAAATTGGTGATGGTGACTAGAGAATTCTTTCAATCACTATCTTATCTGGAAGATTAACTCCCACTTGATTCAAGCGATTGTAGTACCCAGACAATCTGAGCACATGCTCACTAGTTGAGCGATTCTCCTCCATCTTTTGGCCATAGAACTTGCTGGAGACTTCATATCTTTCAACTCGGGTATTTGCTTGAAATATTAACTTCAACTCCTGGAACATCTCATATGGTCCATGACGTTCAAAACGTCTTTGAAGTCCCGATTCTAAGCCATTAAGCATGGTGCACTAAACTATCAAGTAGTCATCATATTGAGCTAGCCAAACATTCATAACATCTGCATCTGCTCCTGCAATAGGTCTGTCACCTAGCGGTGCATCAAGGACATAATTCTTCTGTGCAGCAATGAGGATAAACCTCGGATCACGGATCCAATCCGCATCATTGCTACTAACATCTTTCAACACAATTTTCTCTAGGAACATATCAAAAATAAACACAGGGAAGCAACAACGCGAGCTATTGATCTACAACATAATTTGCAAAATACTACCAGGACTAAGTTCATGATAAATTTAAGTTCAATTTAATCATATTACTTAAGAACTCCCACTTAGATAGACATCCCTCTAATCCTCTAAGTGATCACGTGATCCAAATCAACTAAACCATAACCGATCATCATGTGAAATGGATTAGTTTTCAATGGTGAACATCATTATGTTGATCATATCTACTATATGATTCACGCTCGACCTTTCGGTCTCCGTGTTCCGAGGCCATATCTGCATATGCTAGGCTCGTCAAGTTTAACCTGAGTATTCTGCGTGTGCAAAACTGGCTTGCACCCATTGTAGATGGACGTAGAGCTTATCACACCCGATCATCACGTGGTGTCTGGGCACGACGAACTTTGGCAATGATGCATACTCAGGGAGAACACTTCTTGATAATTTAGTGAGAGATCATCTTATAATGCTACCGTCAATCAAAGCAAGATAAGATGCATAAAAGATAAACATCACATGCAATCAAAATATGTGACATGATATGGCCATCATCATCTTGTGCCTTTGATCTCCATCTCCAAAGCATCGTCATGATTTCCATCGTCACCGGCATGACACCA
This sequence comes from Triticum monococcum, assembly GCA_034509565.1. Classification (NCBI taxonomy): domain Eukaryota; kingdom Viridiplantae; phylum Streptophyta; class Magnoliopsida; order Poales; family Poaceae; genus Triticum; species Triticum monococcum. The sequence continues at coordinate 40,244,274 of CM067844.1, forward strand.
TGATCTCCATCATCTTGATCTATATCAATATGTCGTCACATGGTCGTCTCGCCAACTATTGCTCTTGCAACTATTGCTATCGCATAGCAATAAAGTAAAGCAATTATTTGGCGCTTGCATCTTATGCAATAAAGAGACAACCATAAGGCTTTTGCCAGTTGTCGATAACTTCAACAAAACATGATCATCTCATACAACAACTTATATCTCATCACGTTTTGACCATATCACATCACAACATGCCATGCAAAAACAAGTTAGACGTCCTCTACTTTGTTGTTGCAAGTTTTACGTGGCTGCTACGGGCTTAAGCAAGAACCAATCTTACCTACGCATCAAAACCACAACGATAGTTTGTCAAATAGACTCCGTTTTAACCTTCGCAAGGACCGGGCGTAGCCACACTCGGTTCAACTAAAGTTGGAGAAACAGTCACCCGCAAGTCACCTATGTGCAAAGCACGTCGGGGAAACCGGTCTCGCATAAGCGTATGCGTAATGTCGGTCCGGGCCGCTTCATCCAACAATACCGCCGAACCAAAGTATGACATGCTGGTAGGCAGTATGACTTATATCGCCCACAACTCAGTTGTGTTCTACTCGTGCACATAACATCAAACCATAAAACCTAGGCTCTAATACCACTGTTGGAGAACGTAGTAATTTCAAAATTTTCCTACGCACACGCAAGATCATGGTGATGCATAGCAACGAGGGGGAGAGTCTGATCTACGTACCCTTGTAGATCGCAACGGAAGCGTTGACACAACGTAGAGGAAGTAGTCGTATGTCTTCTTCCCGATCCGACCGATCCAAGCACCGTTACTCCGGCACCTCCGAGTTCTTAGCACACGTACAGCTCGATGACGATCCCCGAGCTCCGATCCGGCAAAGCTTCGGGGAGGAGTTCCGTCAGCACGACGGCATGGTGACGATCTTGATGTTCTACCGACGCAGGGCTTCGCCTAAGCTCTACAACGATATGATCGAGGTGGAATATGGTGGCAGGGGGCACCACACACGGCTAAGGAACAATCTCAATGATCAACTTGTGTGTCTATGGGGTGCCCCCTGCCTCAGTATATAAAGGATGGAGGAGGAGGAGTTCGGCCAAGGCTATTGGTGCGGCCAGGATGGGAGTCCTACTAGGACTCCAAGTCCTAGTATGAGTCCATCAAGAGGGGAGGAAGGGAGAAGGAAGTGGAGGAGTAGGAAAGGTGGCCGGCCCCCTTTTCCCTAGTCCAATTCGGACTAGAGGGGAGGGGGGCGCAGCAGCCTTTTTCCTCTTCCCACTAAAGCCCATCAAGGCCCATTACTTCTCCCGTAACTACCTGGTACTCCGAAAAATACCCGAATCACTCGGAACCTTTCCGATGTCCGAATATAGTCGTCCAATATATCGATCTTTACGTCTCAACCATTTCGAGACTCCTCGTCATGTCCCCGATCTCATCCGGGACTCCGAACTCCTTCGGTACATCAAAACTCATAAACTCATAATACAACTGTCATCGAAACCTTAAGCGTGCGGACCCTACAGTTCGAGAACAATGTAGACATGACCGAGACACGTCTCCGGTCAATAACCAATAGTGGGACATGGATGCCCATATTGGCTCCTACATATTCTACGAAGATCTTTATTGGTCAGACCGCATAACAACATACGTTGTTCCCTTTGTCATCGGTATGTTACTTGCCCGAGATTCGATCGTCGGTATCCAATACCTAGTTCAATCTCGTTACCGGCAAGTCTCTTTACTCGTTCTATAATACATCATCCCACAACTAACTCATTAGTTGCAATGCTTGCAAGGCTTAAGTGATGTGCATTACCGAGAGGGCCCAGAGATACCTCTCCGACAATCGGAGTGACAAATCCTAATCTCGAAATACACCAACCCAACATCTACCTTTGGAGACACCTATAATGCTCCTTTATAATCACCCAGTTACGTTGTGACGTTTGGTAGCACCCAAAGTGTTCCTCCGGCAAACGGGATTTGCATAATCTCATAGTCATAGGAACATGTATAAGTCATGAAGAAAGCAATAGCAACATACTAAACGATCGGGTGCTAAGCTAATGAAATGGGTCATGTCAATCAGATCATTCAACCAATGATGTGACCTTGTTAATCAAATAACAACACCTTGTTCATGGTTAGGAAACATAACCATCTTTGATTAACGAGCTAGTCAAGTAGAGGCATACTAGTGACACTAAGTTTGTCTATGTATTCACACATGTATTATGTTTCCGGTTAATACAATTCTAGCATGAATAACAAACATTTATCATGATATAAGGAAATAAATAATAACTTTATTATTGCCTCTAGGGCATATTTCCTTCAATAAAGCACTATTTTCATGATGCACAAGCATAGAATTTTTACTACTCTCCACATAAGCAAAATTCTTCTCATTCGGAATAGTGGGAGTATCATAAGAGACTCGAATACTATAAATTGTTTCCGCATTAAAAGAGTAATGTTCAGAAAAGGGGTAATCATAATCATGAAAAGTTTTATAAATATAATCAACACTACTCTTCATAACATAAGTGTCATTGCTATAGTCATCATAAATAAGAGGCATGTTATCATCATAATAAATTTGCTCATCAAAACCTGGGGGACTAAAAATATCATCTCCATTAAACGTAGCATCCCCAAGCTTGGGACAAACATTAATTGCAGCAAATATATTCTCAAACATGTCATTCTCATCAAACATAGCATCCCCAAGCTTGGGCCTTTTCATATCATAAGCATAATCACTCTCATCATTAATAGTATGGATAGCACCAATAGTATGGCAATTATCATCATCACAATGAGTAATAGGAGAAACATTATTTGGGAGAGATACCTTTCTACCTTTTCTTCTCCGTCTTTTCTTTTTCTCCTTCACATCATGTGTGGGTTCAACCCTCTTTTTGGAGCTCCTTATTAATGAGATTGGTTGAATAGAAGGCTCCTCCTCGTTACCTGATTCATCATAAGAAATAATAGGAGGATATTGGGAAGTCTCTTCCCTTTCATTAGTAGTCTCTTAATCTTCTATTTGTTTCCTTTTCTTTATCTAATTGGCAATATAAGGATTTTCAATACAATTCACCGCACAATACATATAAATTTCCTCTAGATCAAAATCAAGAAGTTTATCACGGGCAAATACTGGAAGATAGTTAGTTATACATTTCATTTCTTCATAACCCATAAGCAAACTAAGTTCATTATGATGTGCAAGGGAAATCAAGTCATCACAATTTTTGGAAACGATTTGATCATGAAACAATTTGCATCGGATGGTTAAATGACCACGTTCATTGCAAAGTTCACAAGTACGGCTAAGGAAATTTAATTTTTCAGCACAAAAATCTAGCCTTTCTTGCAACCATTTAGTTTCTAAGTACTTATGCCTCTTGCAAAATCTATCTTCCCTAATTGGTGTGTACTTGCAAACTCTATGCACTCCACAAAAATTGACATGCTTATAAGAGACATTCTCATCATGACTAGTGCAATCATCATTAGTACTATGGATATTCAAAGAGTTCATACTAATAACATTGCAATCATGCTCATCATTCAAAGATTTAGTGCCAAACATTTTATAGACTTCTTCTTCTAGCACTTGAGCATAATTTTTCTTTCCATCATTCTCACGAAAGATATTAAAAAGATGAAGCGTATGAGGCAAACTCAATTCCATTTTTTGTAGTTTTCTTTTATAAACTAAACTAGTGATAAAACAAGAAACAAAAAGATTCGGTTGCAAGATCTAAATATATACCTTCAAGCACTCACCTCCCCGGCAACGACGCCAGAAAAGAGCTTGATGTCTACTACACAACCTTTTTTGTAGACGTTGTTGGGCCTCCAAGTGCAGAGGTTTGTAGGACAGTAGCAAATTTCCCTCAAGTGGATGACCTAAGGTTTATCAATCTGTGGGAGGCGTAGGATGAAGATGGTCTCTCTCAAACAACCCTGCAACCAAATAATAAAGAGTCTCTTGTGTCCCCAACACACCCAATACAATGGTAAATTTTATAGGTGCACTAGTTCGGCGAAGAGATGGTGATACAAGTGCAATATGGATGGTAGATATAGGTTTTTGTAATCTAAAAATATAAAAACAGCAAGGTAGCAAAGGATAAAAGTGAGCACAAACGGTATTGCAATGCGTTGAAACAAGGCCTAGGGTTCATACTTTCACTAGTGCAGGTTCTCTCAACAATAATAACATAATTGGATCATATAACTATCCCTCAACTTGCAGCAAAGAGTCACTCCAAAGTCACTAATAGCGGAGAACAAACGAAGAGATTATGGTAGGGTACGAAACCACCTCAAAGTTATCCTTTCTGATTGATCTATTCAAGAGTCTGTAGTAAAATAACATGAAGCTATTCTTTCCGTTCAATCTATCCTAGAGTTCGTACTAGAATAACACCTTAAGACACAAACCAACCAAAACCCTAATGTCACCTAGATACTCCAATGTCACCTCAAGTATCTATGGGTATGATTATACGATATGTGTCACACAATCTTGGATTCATCTATTCAACCAACACAAAGAACTTCAAAGAGTGCCCCAAAGTTTCTACCAAAGAGTCAAGACGAAAACGTGTGCCAACCCCTATGCATAAGTTCATGATGTCACGGAACTCGCAAGTTGATCACCAAAACATACATCAAGTGGATCACGTGATATCCCATTGTCACCACAGATAAGCACATGCAAGACATACATCAAGTGTTCTCAAATCCTTAAAGACTCAATCCAATAAGATAACTTCAAAGGGAAAACTCAATCCATTACAAGAGAGTAGAGGGGGGAGAAACATCATAAGATCCAACTATAATAGCAAAGCTCACAATACATCAAGATCGTACCACCTCAAGAACACGAGAGAGAGAGAGAGATCAAACACATAGCTACTGGTACATACCCTCAGCCCTAAGGGAGAACTACTCCCTCCTCATCATGGAGAGCACCGGGATGATGAAGATGGCCACCAGAGAGGGATTGCCCCCTCCGGCAGGGTGCCAGAACGGGTCTAGATTGGCTTTTAGTGGCTACGGAGGCTTCTGGCGACGAAACTCACGATCTATTGTGCTCCCCGATGTTTTTAGGGTATATGGAGATATATAGGCGGAAGAAGTACGTCAGGGGGGCCACAAGGGGCCCACGAGGGTGGAGGGCGCGCCCAGGGGGTGGGCATGCCCCATACCTTGTGGCCTCCTCGAAGCTTCTCTTACGTGCACTTCAAGTCTTCTGGGCTTCTTTTCTTCCAAAAATGAGTTCCATGAAGTTTCAGGTCAATTGGACTCCGTTTGGTTTTCCTTTTCTTCGAAACCCTAAAACAAGGTAAAAAAACAGAAACTGGCACTGGGCTCTGGGTTAATAGGTTAGTCCCAAAAATGATATAAAAGTGTATAATAAAGCCCATAAACATCCAAAACAGTAGATAATATAGCATGGAGCAATAAAAAATATAGATACGTTGGAGACATATCACCTGCCCCCCTAGGGCGCGCCCCCTACCTCGTGGGCCCCCTGGAGCCTCTCCGACCTCAACTCCAACTCTATATATTTGCTTTCAGGGACAAAAAATTCAGAGAGAAGAATTCATCACGTTTTACAATACGAAGCCTCCACCAAGCCCTAAAACCTCTCGGGAGGGCTGATCTGGAGTCCGTTCGGGGCTTCGGAGAGGGGCATCTGTCGCCATCGTCATCATCAACCATCCTCCATCACCAATTTCATGCTCACCGCCGTGCATGAGTAGTTCCATCGTAGGCTTGTTGGACGGTGATGGGTTGGATGGGATCTATCATGTAATCGAGTTAGTTTTGTTAGGGTTTGATCCCTAGTGTCCACTATGTTCTGAGATTGATGTTGCTATGACTTTGCTATGCTTAATGCTTGTCACTAGGGCCCAAGTGCCATGATTTCAGATCTGAACCTGTTATGTTTTCATCAATATATGAGTGTTCTTGATCCTATCTTGCAAGTCTATAGTCACCTATTATGTGTTATGATCCGTTAACCCCGAAGTGACAATAATCGGGATACTTACCGGTGATGACCGTAGTTTGAGGAGTTCATGTATTCACTATGTGTTAATGCTTTGTTCTGGTACTCTATTAAAAGGAGGCCTTAATATCCCTTAGTTTCTGTAAGGACCCCGCTACCACGGGAGGGTAGGACAAAAGATTCCATGCAAGTTCTTTTCCATAAGCACGTATGACTATTCGGAATACATGCCTACATTACATTGATGAACGGGAGCTAGTTCTGTGTCACCCTATGTTATGACTGTTACATGATGAACCACATCCGGCATAATTCTCCATCACCGATCCATTGCCTACGAGCTTTCCATATATTTTTCTTTCCTTATTTACTTTCCCGTTGCTATTGCTATCATCACTACAAAGTACCAAAAACATTACTTCTACTACTGTTACCTTTTGCTGCCGTTACCACTACTATCATATTACTTTGCTACTAAATACTTTGCTTCAGATACTAAGTTTCTAGGTGTGGTTGAATTGACAACTCAGCTGCTAATACTTGAGAGTATTCTTTGGCTCCCCTTGTGTCGAATCAATAAATTTGGGTTGAATACTCTACCCTCGAAAACGGTTGCGATCCCCTATACTTGTGGGTTATCAAGACTATTTTCTGGCGCCAGTGCCGGGGAGCATAGCTCCATTCTTTGAGTCACTTGGGATTTATATCTGCTTATCATTATGAAGAACTTGAAGGATCCAAGAACCAAGATTTATCCCTAAACTACGAGGGGAGGTAAGGAACTGCCATCTAGATCTGCACTTGATTCACATTCTATTTTGAGTAAGCTTGCGACACCTGCTTCTGCTATTCGTTCTGATATGTCGCATGTTATTGATGATGCTACTTCTGCTATGCATGATACTTATGATGAAACTACTTCTATGCCTGATACTACTGTGCCACTTAGTGATTTTCTTGATGAACAAATTGCTAGGGCTAGAGAGATTGAAAATATTGAATCTGATAATACTGATGAAAGTGATGATGAAAAATCACTTGTTATTCCTGAGAGTTATGTTTTTGATCAAGAAGCTTCTTTAGCTATTTTAGCTTGCAAAGATAGAAACGAACTTAAGAGGTTATTAGCTAAATGGAATAAGCAATCTCTAAATGCTAGAATGAAACCTGACCCTGCTTTTGCTACTTCACCTATTTGTGTTACCGATAAAGATTATGAATTCTCTGTTGATCCTGATATAATTAATTTGGTTGAATCTGATCCTTTCCATGGCTATGAATCTGAAACTATTGTGGCACATCTTACTAAACTGAATGATATAGCCACCCTGTTCACTAAAGATGAGAGAACTCATTACTTTTATATCCTTAAAATATTTCCGTTCTCATTAAAGGGTGATGCTAATATATGGTTTAATTCTCTTGATCCTGGTTGTGTGCGTAGTCCCCAGGATATGATTTATTACTTCTCTGCTAAATATTTCCCTGCTCATAAGAAAAAAGCTGCTTTAAGGGATATATGTAATTTTGTGCAAATTGAAGAAGAGAGTCTCCCACAAGCTTGGGGGAGGCTTCTCCAATTACTTAATGCTTTGCCTGATCATCTTCTTAAGAAAAATGAAATACTTGATATCTTTTATAATGGACTAACAAATGCCTCCAGAGATTACCTGGATAGTTGTGCTGGTTCTGTTTTCAGGGAAAGAACACCGGATGAAGCTGAAATTCTACTGAATAATATGTTGACAAATGAAAATAATTGGACACCTAAACCAACTCCTGAGAAGAGGGGTATTCTATTTCTCATTCCTGAAGATATGCAAGAGGCAAAGAAATCTATGAAAGAAAAAGGTATTAAAGCCGAAGATGTTAAGAATTTACCTCCTATTGAAGAAATACATGGTCTTAGTTTACCGCCTGTTCAAAAAACATATGATCTTAATCCATTACCTATTTAAGAAACTCATGGTCTTGATAACCCGACACAGGTAGTAAAGGTAAATTCTCTCTATAGATATGATAAAGTTGTAATCCCGTTTACTAAGTTTGCTAGCCCATGCTTAGATGAGTTTGATAAATTTATGGCTAAGCAAAAAGATTTTAATGCTTATTTTGGTAGACAATTGAAATACAATTCAAATATGCTAGAACACTTGAGTGATTATATGGCCAATGTCAAAGGTGAACTTAAACTTATTAGTAAACATGCTTCTATGGTTACCACTCAAGTAGAACAAGTACTTAAAGCTCAAAATGATTTGCTCAATGAATTGAATAGTAAGAATAATGATAATGCCGTTAGAGTGGCTACTAGAACTGGTAGAATGACTTAGGAACCTTTGTATCCTGAAGGCCACCCTAAGAAAATTGAGCAAGATTCTCAAAGAAATAATATAGATGCACCTAGTCCTTCTAAAAGGAAGAAAAAGAAAAATGATAGGACTTTGCATGCTTCTAGTGAACCTGTTATTGAACCACCTGAGATCCAAATGATATTTCTATTTATGATGCTGAAACTCAATCTGGTAATGAACCTGAAACTAGTAATAATGTTAATGATAATGTTCATGATGATGCTCAACCTAGTAATGATAATGATGTAGAAATTGAACCTGCTGTTGATCTTGATAACCCACAATCAAAGAATCAACGTTATGATAAGAAATACTTTGTTGCTAGGAAACATGGTAAAGAAAGAGAGCCTTGGGTTTAGAAACCCATGCATTTTCCTCCCAAACCATCCAAGAAAAAGGATGATGAGGATTTTGAGCGCTTTGCTGAAATGATTAGACCTATCTTTTTGCGTATGCGATTAATTGATATGCTTAAAATGAATCCTTATGCTAAATACATGAAAGAAAATGTTACTAATAAAAGAAAGATACCGGAAGCTGAAATTTCCACCATGTTTGCTAATTATACTTTTATGGGTGGAATACCAAAGAAACTTGGAGATCCAGGAGTACCCACTATACCATGCTCCATTAAAAGAAACTATGTTAAAAACTGCTTTATGTGATCTTGGGGACGGTGTTAGTGTTTTGCCTCTCTCTTTATATCGTAGACTAGATCAGAATAAGTTGACACCGACTGAAATATCTTTGCAAATGGCTGATAAATCAACTGCTATACCTATCGGTATTTGTGAGGATGTGCCTGTTGTAGTTGCAAACGTTACTATTTTAACGTACTTTCTTATTCTTGATATTCCCGAGGGCGATAGTATGTCTATTATTCTTGGAAGACCCTTTTTGAATACTGCAAGGGCTATTATTGATTGCACTAAAGGCAATGTCACTTTTAATGTTAATGGTAATGAGCATATGGTACACTTTCAGAGGAAACAACCTCAAGTTCATAGTATCAACTCTATTGGAAAATTTCCATCGATTATATTTGGAGGTTTTGAATTTCCTCTTCCTACTTTCAAGAAGAAATATGATATTCTTATTATTGGGGATGTGCATATCCCCATTGAGGTAACATAGTGTTATTCGAAATTTCTCCGGTTCCATGTTATTCGAAATGAGTTCGTTAACAAGAGTTGATCAACCCTGTTAGTGGATTCCTTTTGATGATCATGAGATGGATGAAACTAGAAGGCACAACCTTCTATACCCCACTTTTACTTTCTGATATTTATATTAAATAAAATAAAAACAAATATTTTTTTGGCTGTTATCTGATTATCCGTGCAATATAAAAATAGCCCGAAATAAAAGTTCTCCAAATGCCTTGAAATTTAAATATGATTTTTTTCCAGAATATTTGAGAATATTTGGCACTGAGAACACAACAGGGGGGTCAACCACCTGCCCACGAGGGTGGAGGGCGCGCCCTACCCCCCTGGGTGCACCCCCCTGCCTCGTGGGCCCACGATGGCCCTCCTCTACTTATCCTTTCACCCACACACTCCTTCTTCCTCCCCCAAACACGAATATCCAGCTCAAACTCGAGTCCAAGCTTGTTTCGCTGCCATTTTCGATCTCCTTGCTCAAAGCACCTCTCACAAAATTGCTTGGGGAGATTGTTCCTTGGTATGTGACTCCTCCATTGGTCCAATTAGTTTTTGTTCTAGTGCTTTATTCATTGCAAATTTTTGCTGCTTAGGTGACCCTGTTCTTGAGCTTGCATGTCAAATTTCTTTGGTCAAAAGTAGTTTTGATGCATGATATAGGCCCTAGGCACTTGTAGGAGTAGTTGCTATCAATATTATTGAGTTTGGTTTACTTTTATTTTGAAGTTACTAAAAAAATTCAGAATTTTTCACAGGAAGAAAAATGCTTAGGAAAATGTTCCAAGGTGGTTCCTCAAGGAAGCAAGGACCCAGGCTTGCAATGCATGATGCTGATGAAGAGCCACCAAGAGACGCTCCAGTGCATCCTTGTGAGTGGCCTTCTAAAAATTTTATGGATCGAGCAGGAATTAAGGAGGAATTCAACGCATATTTGTGTAATGCTGATCTTGTGAGCTTCGAAGAAGAGAAGTGTAGTCAAATCACAACCTCACGAGTACCTTTGTGAGGAGGTTTGAATTTTCAACTTCACGTAATTCCCCAACTGTCCTGTTTGATCTTTATGAAAATTCTTATACTATGGACTTAGAGGATTTTACCACTGCATGCAAACTTCCACAATGGGGTAGTATAAGGGATCCTCGCAAATATGAATTTAGAGATTTTCTTGCTAGCATAATTGTGGCAGAATCTAGAGATATTACACAAGCTACCATAGGGAGCATTCACTTTCCTACTATACATTACTTTGCTCTCTTCATAGGTAGATGCATTAATGGTAAAGATGAGGCATGTCACATGTGTGTCCCTGACCTCAGTATTCTTAGGAGTGCTATGTTAGGAGATAAATCTTATAATTTGGGAGCCATTGTTGCACGTAGGTTGCATCTTAATAGATTTAATGGAGATTTCTTTGGTGGAATTTATGCAACCCGCATAGCTAACTTTCTTGGTGTAGCCATACACGAAGATAATATTGAATTACCTCCTGCTTATCTAGATTTTAATGCTATGGTTCACCACCAGTTTGTCGAGAGGAACGAATCACCTCTCCAGTATTGACTAATCTTTGACAGATGCCGTGTTATCCGTATTACTCTCCCTACTCATGCCTTCTTTGATTATCAGGCAAGAGGAAGATAAACTATTACCAGAGAGGAGGCATATGAGTACGAGAGGAGAGAGGAGGCCGCTCGTCGCCACGCTGCAGCTCTGCAGGCGATAGCCGCCGCATCGCAGTACGACCCCAGCTACTATTATGGATATCCGCCAGGCCAGCCGTGGCCATAGACCAACTTAGGCCAAAAGCCTAAGCTTGGAGGAGTACGTATTTCCCACCGACATTACATTTATGTTCACACACTCATTGCTAGATGTCGGTGCTCATACTTTTTCATTGTATCATCCATGCTAGTTTAATTTCCTTTTTATGATTTCTTCTTGTGTGTTTAATAAACCTTAAGAAAAACCAAAAAATTTGTTGTAGCTTTTAGTTAGTTTAATTTCCATGCTTGTAGTAGTAATTAAAAAGAAAAACCCAAAAATATTTCCTGATCTTCTTTTGCTTGTTGGGAGCTTTCCCGTGTAAATAGTTTTATTTCTTTTCTTTTCTTTGGGGGTCGATAGGAGAAGACCATAATTAAATTGTTGAAGTAGCTCTTATATGCATTATTGTTGATCTGACAAAAGAGCCTGTATTGCCTTGTCTTCTCCTGTTTATTGAATGCTTGCAGATTCCAGCTTAGTCCAATGCACGCGCACTATTATTATTATTATTCACATCGTTTGCTCGTGCAAGTGAAAGACAATTATGACGATATATGACGGACTGACTGAGATGAGAAAAGCTGGTATGAACTTGACCTCTTTTGTTTTTGTAAATACGATTAGTTCATCGTTCCTGATTCAGCCTATTATGAATAAACATGTTTGCAATGACAACTAGAGATCATAGTTTTTGTGACATGCTTGATTAGCTATGAGTTATAATGGTTTACCTTGCGTGCCAACATGCTATTGAAATGGTTATGATGTGGTATGATAGGATGGTATCCTCCTCTGAATGATTTAAGTGACTTGACTTGGCGCATGTTCACGCATGTAGTTGAAACAAAATCAACATAGCCTTCACGATATTTATGTTCATGGTGGATTATATCCTACTCATGCTTGCATTCGATGTTGATTAATTTTAATGCATGTTCATGACTGTTGTCACTCTCTAGCTGGTCGCTTCCCAGTCTTTTGCTAGCCTTCACCTGTACTAAGCAGGAATACTACTTGTGCATCCAATCCCTTAAGCCCCAAAGTTATTCCATTTGAGTCCACTATACCTACCTATATACGGTATCTACCTGTCGTTCCAAGTAAATTTGTATGTGCCAAACTCTAAACCTTCAAATAAATATCATGTTTTGTATGCTCGAATAGCTCATGTATCAACTAGGGTTGTCTGTATCTTCCATGTTAGGCAGGTTATTCTCAAGAGGAGTGGACTACGCTCCTCACTCATGAGATAAATGGCTGGTCACCGAGATGCCCAGTCCCATGCTTTATGCAAACTAAATCAAAATAATTGCAAACAAAACTCCCCCTGGGACTCTTGTTAGTTGGAGGCACTCGTTGTTTCGAGCAAGCCATGGATTGATGCTTGTTGGTGGAAGGGGGAGTATAAACTTTACCATTCTGTTTGGGAACCGCCTATAATGTGTGTAGCATGGAAGATATCGCGATCTCTTGGTTGTTATGTTGACAATGAAAGTATACCACTCAAAATATTATTCACCTTTGTTTCAAAACCGAGCTCTGGCACCTCTACAAATCCCTGCTTCCCTCTATGAAGGGCCTATCTATTTACTTTCATGTTGAGTCATCACCCTCTTATTAAAAAGCACCAGTTGGAGAGCACCGCTGTCATTTGCATTCATTATAGTTAGTTTACATTGAGTATGACTTGACTGGATCTCTTTTACCATGAATTACAATGTCTAGTCAGTCCTTGGTCTTTAAAGGTGCTCTGCATTTACGTTTTGCGGTCTCAGAAAGGGCTAGCGAGATACCATCTTGTTATATCATATTATGATTGTTTTGAGAAAGTGTTGTCATCCGAGATTTATTATTATTGCTCGCTAGTTGATTATGCTATTGATATGAGTAAACTTGATACCTAAGCGTTATTGCGAATGTGGTTAGTTATAATCTTTGCTGAAAACTTGAATGATGGCGTTACATATTTACAACAACAAGAGCAAACAGAGTTTGTAAAAGTTTTTCTTTATCACTTTCAGTTTGTCAACTGAATTGCTTGAGGATAAGCAAAGGTTTAAGCTTGGGGGAGTTGATACGTCTCCAACGTATCTACTTTTCCAAACACTTTTGCCCTTGTTTTGGACTCTAACTTGCATGATTTGAATGAAACTAACCCAGACTGATGTTGTTTTCAGCAGAATTACCATGGTGTTATTTATGTGCAGAAACAAACGTTCTTGGAATGACCTGACACTTCACGGAGCAACTTTTTGGAAAATATAAAAAATGTCAGATTTCGGGTTCCGGCAGACCCTTAAGGTTCGAACACTGGGGTGCGCGCGGATATTACGCCTTCTACCTCCCCGCCTCGCAAAGATCTAAACTACTGAAAGAACTGCACAAGAGACACAAGATTTATACTAGTTCGGGCCACCGTTGTGGTGTAATACCTGAAGGAAATATGCCCTAGAGGCAATAATAAAGTTATTATTTATTTCCTTATTTCATGATAAATGTTTATTATTCATGCTAGAATTGTATTAACCGGAAACATAATACGTGTGTGAATACATAGACAAACAAAGTGTCACTAGTATGCCTCTACTTGACTAGCTCGTTAATCAAAGATGGTTATGTTTCCCAACCATGGACAAAGAGTTGTTATTTGATTAACGAGGTCACATCATTAGTTGAATGATCTGATTGACATGACCCATTTCATTAGCTTAGCACCCGATCGTTTAGTATGTTGCTATTGCTTTCTTCATGACTTATACATGTTCCTATGACTATGAGATTATGCAACTCCCGTTTACCGGAGGAACACTTTGTGTGCTACCAAATGTCACAACGTAACTGGGTGATTATAAAGGAGCTCTACAGGTGTCTCCAAAGGTAGATGTTGGGTTGGCGTATTTCGAGATTAGGATTTGTCACTCCGATTGTTGGAGAGGTATCTCTGGGCCCTCTCGGTAATGCACATCACATAAGCCTTGCAAGCATTGCGACTAATGAGTTAGTTGCGAGATGATGTATTACGGAACGAGTAAAGAGACTTGCTGGTAACGAGATTGAACTAGGTATTGGATACCGACGATCGAATCTCGGGCAAGTAACATACCGATGACAAAGGGAACAACGTATGTTGTTATGCGGTCTGACCGATAAAGATCTTCGTAGAATATGTAGGAGCCAATATGGGCATCCAGGTCCCGCTATTGGTTATTGACCGGAGATGTGTCTCAATCATGTCTACATTGTTCTCGAACAGTAGGGTCCGCACGCTTAACGTTACGATGATAGTTATTATGAGTTTATGCATTTTGATGTACCGAAGTTAGTTCGGAGTCCCGGATGTGATCACGGACATGACGAGGAGACTCGAAATGGTTGAGACGTAAAGATTGATATATTGGAAGCCTATATTTGGATATCAGAAGTGTTCCGTGTGAAATTGGGATTTTACCGGAGTACCGGGAGGTTACCGGAACCCCCCGGGAGCCATATGGGCCTTAATGGGCTTTAGTGGAAAGGAGAAAGGGGCAGCCCAAGGTGGCCGCGCGCCTCCCCTCCCCTAGTCCTATTAGGACTAGGAGAGGTGGCCGGGCCCCCTCTCTCTCTTTCCCCCTCGGGGAATCCTAGTCCAACTAGGATTGGGGGGGAGTCCTACTCCCGGTAGGAGTAGGACTCCTCCTGCGCCCTCCTCCTGGCCGGCGGCCCCCTCCCCCTTGGCTCCTTTATATACGGAGGCGGGGGGCACCTCTAGACACACAAAGTTGATCATTGAGATCGTTCCTTAGCCGTGTGCGGTGCCCCCTGCCACCATATTCCACCTCGATCATATCGTTGTAGTGCTTAGGCGAAGCCCTGTGTCGCTAGAACATCAAGATCATCACCACGCCTCGTGCTGACGGAACTCCTCGCCGACGCTTTGCTGGATCGGAGCCCGGGGATCGTTATCGAGCTGTACGTGTGCTAAGAACTCAGAGGTGCTGGAGTAACGGTGCTTGGATCGGTCGGATCAGGAAGACGTACGACTACTTCCTCTATGTTGTGTCAAAGCTTCCGCAGTCGGTCTGCGTGGGTACATAGACAACACTCTCCCCTCTCGTTGTTGTGCATCACCATGATCTTGCGTGTGCGTAGGAAATTTTTTGAAATTACTACGTTCCCCAACAGTGGTATCAAAGCCTAGGTTTTATGGTTTGATGTTATTTGCAGGAGTAGAACACAAGTGAGTTGTGGGCGATATAAGTCATACTGCCTACCAGCATGTCATACTTTGGTTCGGCGGTATTGTTGGACGAGACGACCCGGACCAACATAACGCATACGCTTACGCGAGACCGGTTTCCCCGACGTGCTTTGCACACAGGTGGCTTGCGGGCGACTGTCTCTCCAACTTTAGTTGAACCGAGTGTGGCTACGCCCGGTCCTTGCGAAGGTTAAAACGGAGTCTATTTGACAAACTATCCTTGTGGTTTTGATGCGTAGGTGAGATTGGTTCTTGCTTAAGCCCGTACCAGCCACGTAAAACTTGCAACAACAAAGTAGAGGACGTCTAACTTGTTTTTGCAGGGCATGTTGTGATGTGATATGGTCAAGACATAATGCTAAATTTTATTGTATGAGATGATCATGTTTTGTAACCGAGTTATCGGCAACTGGCAGGAGCCATATGGTTGTCGCTTTATTGTATGCAATGCAATCGCGCTGTAATGCTTTACTTTATCACTAAGCGGTAGCGATAGTCATGGAAGCATAAAAGTGGCGAGACGACAACGATGCTGCGATGGAGATCAAGGTGTCGTGCCGGTGACGATGGTGATCATGACGGTGCTTCGGAGATGGAGATCACAGGCACAAGATGATGATGGCCATATCATATCACTTATATTGATTGCATGTGATGTTTTTCTTTTATGCATCTTATCTTGCTTTGATTGACGGTAGCATTATAAGATGATCTCTCACTAAATTATCAAGAAGTGTTCTCCCTGAGTATGCACCGTTGCGAAAGTTCTTCGTGCTGAGACACCACGTGATGATCGGGTGTGATAGGCTCTACGTTCAAATACAACGGGTGCAAAATAGTTGCACACGCGGAATACTCAGGTTATACTTGACGAGCCAAGCATATACAGATATGGCCTCGGAACACGAAGACCGAAAGGTCAAGCGTGAATCATATAGTAGATATGATCAACATAGTGATGTTCACCATTGAAACTACTCCATCCCACGTGATGATCGGACATGGTTTAGTTGATTTGGATCACGTGATCACTTAGAGGATTAGAGGGATGTCTATCTAAGTGGGAGTTCTTAAGTAATATGATTAATTGAACTTAAATTTATCATGAACTCAGTCCTGGTAGTATTTTGTAAATCATGTTGTAGATCAATAGCTCGCATTGTTGCTTCCCTGTGTTTATTTTGATATGTTCCTAGAGAAAATTGTATTGAAAGATGTTAGTAGCAATGATGCGGATTGGATCCGTGATATGAGGTTTATCCTCATTGCTGCACAGAAAAATTATGTCCTTGATGCACCGCTAGGTGACAGACCTATTGCAGGAGCAGATGCAGACATTATGAACGTTTGGCTAGCTCAATATGATGACTACTTGATAGTTTAGTGCACCATGCTTAACGGCTTAGAATCGGGACTTCAAAGACGTTTTGAACGTCATGGACCATATGAGATGTTCCAGGAGTTGAAGTTAATATTTCAAGCAAATACCCGAGTTGAGAGATATGAAGTCTCCAACAAGTTCTATAGCTAAAAGATGGAGGAGAATCGCTCAACTAGTGAGCATGTGCTCAGATTGTCTGGGTACTACAATCGCTTGAATCAAGTGGGAGTTAATCTTCCAGATAAGATAGTGATTGACAGAATTCTCTAGTCACCATGACCAAGTTAGTAGAACTTCGTGATGAACTATAGTATGCAAGGGATGACGAAAACGACTCCCGAGCTTTTCATGATGATGAAATCGATGAAGGTAGAAATCAAGAAAAACATCAAGTGTTGATGGTTGACAAGACCACTAGTTTCAAGAAAAGGGCAAAGGGAAGAAGGGGAACTTCAAGAAGAACAGAAAGCAAGTTGCTGCTCAAGTGAAGAAGCCCAAGTCTAGTCCTAAGCCTGAGACTAAGTGCTTCTACTGCAAAGGGACTGGTCACTGGAAACGGAACTGCCCCAAGTGATTGGCGGATAAGAAGGGTGGCAAAGTGAACATACGTATATTTGATATACATGTTATTGATGTGTACTTTACTAGTGTTTATAGCAACCCCTCAGTATTTGATACTAGTTCAGTTGCTAAGAGTAGTAACTCGAAACAGGAGTTGCAGAATGAACAGAGACTAGTTAAGAGTGAAGTGACGATGTGTGTTGGAAGTGGTTCCAAGATTGATATGATCATCATTGAACCTAAACAAGTGTTATTTGGTGTTTGCGTTGAGCATAAATATGATTTTATCATGTTTATTGCAATACGGTTATTCATTTAAGTAAGAGAATAAATTGTTGTTCTGTTTACATGAATAAAACCTTCGATGGTCATACACCCAATGAAACAAGTTCGTTGGATCTCGATCATAGTGATTCACATATTCATAATATTGAAACCAAAAGATGCAGAGTCAATAATGATAGTGCAACTTATTTGTGGCACTGCCGTTTAAGTCATATTGGTGTAAAGCGCATGAAGAAACTCCATGCTGATGGCTTTTGGAATCACTTGATTATGAATCACTTGATGCTTGCGAACCATGCCTTATGGGCAAGATGACTAAAACGCCGTTCTTCGGAACAATGAAGCAAGCAACAGATTTGTTGGAAATCATACATACTGATGTATGTGGTCCGATGAATATTAAGGCTTGCAGCAGGTATCATTATTTTTTGACCTTCACAGATGATTTGAGCATATATGGGTATATCTACTTGATGAAACACAAGTCTGAAACATTTGAAAAGTTCAAAGAATTTCAGAGTGAAGTGGACAATCATCGTAACAAGAAAATAAAAGTTTCTACGATATGATCGGAGAGGTAAAATATTTGAGTTACGAGTTTGGCCTTCAGTTAAAACAATGTAAAATAGTTTCACTACTCACGCCACCTGGAACACCATAGTGTAATGGTGTGTCCAAACGTCGTAATCGTACTTTACTAGATATGGTGCGATCTATGATGTCTCTTACTGATTTACCGCTATCGTTTTGGGGATACGCTCTAGAGACGGCCGCATTCACGTTAAATAGGGCACCATCAAAATCCGTTGAGACGACGCCTTATGAACTATGGTTTGGCAAGAAACCAAAGTTGTCGTTTCTGAAAGTTTGGGGCTGCGATGCTTATGTGAAAAAGCTTCAACCTGATAAGCTCGAACCCAAATCGGAGAAATGTGTCTTCATAGGATATCCAAAGGAAACTATTGGATACACCTTCTATCACAGATCCGAAGGCAAGACTTTTGTTGCTAAATTCGGAAACTTTCTTGAGAAGGAGTTTCTCTCGAAAGAAGTGAGTGGGAGGAAAGTAGAACTTGACGAGGTAACTGTACCTGCTCCCTTATTGGAAAGTAGTACATCACAGAAAACTGTTTCTGCAACACCTACACCAATAAGTGAGGAAGTTAATGATAATGATCATGAAACTTCAGAACAAGATACTACTGAACCTCGTAGATCAACCAGAGTAAGATCCGCGCCAGAGTGGTACGGTAATCCAGTTCTAGAAGTCATGCTACTAGATCATGATGAACCTACGAACTATGAAGAAGCGATGATGAGCCCAGATTCCGCAAAGTGGCTTGAAGCCATGAAATCTGAGATATGATCCATGTATGAGAACAAAGTTTGGACTTTGGTTGACTTGCCCGATGATCGGCAAGCAATTGAGAATAAATGGATCTTCAAGAGGAAGACGGACGCTGATAGTAGTGTTACTATCTACAAAGCTAGAATTATCGCAAAAGGTTTTCGACAAGTTCAAGGTGTTGACAACGATGAGAGCTTCTCACTCGTATCTATGCTTGAGTCTGTCCGAATCATGTTAGTAATTGCCGCATTTTATGAAATCTGGAAAATGGATAAACAAAACTGCATTCCTTAATGGATTTATTAAAGAAGAGTTGTATATGATGCAACCAGAAGGTTTTGTCAATCCTAAAGGTGCTAACAAAATATGCAAGCTCCAGAGATCCATCTATGGACTGGTGTAAGCATCTCGGAGTTGGAATACATGCTTTGATAAGTTGATCAAAGCATATAGTTTTATACAGACTTGCGGTGAAGCCTGTATTTACAAGAAAGTGAGTGGGAGCACTACAACATTTCTGATAAGTATATGTGAATGACATATTGTTGATCGGAAATAATGTGGAATTATTCTGTAAAGCATAAAGAAGTGTTTGAAAGGAGTTTTTCAAAGAAAGACTTTGGTGAAGCTGCTTACATATTGAGCATCAAGATCTATAGAGATAGATCAAGATGCTTGATAAGTTTTTTCAATAAATACATACCTTGATAAGATTTTGAACTAGTTCAAAATGGAACAGTCAAAGAAAGAGTTTCTTGCCTATGTTACAAGGTGTGAAATTGAGTAAGACTCAAAGCCCGACCACGGCAGAAGATAGAAAGAGGATATGTTTCTTGCCTATGTTTCCCTATGCCTTGGTCATAGGTTCTATAAAGTATGCCATGCTGTGTACCAGATCTATTGTATACCCTACCACTGATTTGGCAAGGGAGTACAATAGTGATCTAGGAGTAGATCACTGGACAGCGGTCAGAATTATCCTTAGTGAAATAAGGATATGTTTGTCGATTATGGACGTGACAAAAGGTTCGTCGTAAAGGGTTACGCTGATGCAAGTTTTGACACTAATCTAGATGACTCTAAGTCCCGGTCTAGATACATATTAAAAGTGGGAGCAATTAGCTAGAGTAGCTCCATGCAGAGCATTGTTGACATAGAAATTTGCAAAATACATGCGGATCTGAATGTGGCAGACCCGTTGACTAAGATTCTCTCACAAGCAAAACATGATCACACCTTAGTACTCTTTCGGTGTTAATCACATAGCGATGTGAACTAGATTACTGAATCTAGTAAACCCTTTGGGTATTGGTCACATGGCGATGTGAACTATGGATGTTAATCACATGATGATGTGAACTATCGATGTTAATCACATGGTGGTGTGATCTAGATTATTAACTCTAGTGCAAGTGGGAGACTGAAGGAAATATGCCCTAGAGGCAATAATAAAGTTATTATTTATTTCCTTATTTCATGATAAATGTTTATTATTCATGCTAGAATTGTATTAACCGAAAACATAATACATGTGTGAATACATAGACAAACAGAGTGTCACTAGTATGCCTCTACTTAACTAGCTCGTTAATCAAAGATGGTTATGTTTCCCAACCATGGACAAAGAGTTGTTATTTGATTAACGAGGTCACATCATTAGTTGAATGATCTGATTGACATGACCCATTTCATTAGCTTAGCACCCGATCGTTTAGTATGTTGCTATTGCTTTCTTCATGACTTATACATGTTCCTATGACTATGAGATTATGCAACTCCCGTTTACCGGAGGAACACTTTGTGTGCTACCAAACGTCACAACGTAACTGGGTGATTATAAAGGAGCTCTACAGGTGTCTCCAAAGGTAGATGTTGGGTTGGCGTATTTCGAGATTAGGATTTGTCACTCCGATTGTCGGAGAGGTATCTCTGGGCCCTCTTGGTAATGCACATCACATAAGCCTTGCAAGCATTGCGACTAATGAGTTAGTTGCGAGATGATGTATTACGGAACGAGTAAAGAGACTTGCCGGTAACGAGATTGAACTAGGTATTGGATACCGACGATCGAATCTCGGGCAAGTAACATACCTATGACAAAGGGAACAACGTATGTTGTTATGCGGTCTGACCGATAAAGATCTTCGTAGAATATGTAGGAGCCAATATGGGCATCCAGGTCCCACTATTGGTTATTGACCGGAGATGTGTCTCAGTCATGTCTACATTGTTCTCGAACCGTAGGGTCCACACGCTTAACGTTACGATGACAGATATTATGAGTTTATGCATTTTGATGTACCGAAGTTAGTTCGGAGTCTCGGATGTGATCACGGACATGATGAGGAGTCTCGAAATGGTCGAGATGTAAAGATTGATATATTGGAAGCCTATATTTGGATATCGGAAGTGTTCCGGGTGAAATTGGGATTTTACCGGAGTACCGGGAGGTTATCGGAACCCCCCGGGAGCCATATGGGCCTTAATGGGCTTTAGTGGAAAGGAGAAAGGGGCAGCCCAAGGTGGCCGCGCACCTCCCCCCTCCCCTAGTCCTATTAGGACTAGGAGAGGTGGTCGGCCCCCCTATCTGTCTTTCCCCCTCGGGGAATCCTAGTCCAACTAGGGGGGAGTCCTACTCCCGGTAGGAGTAGGACTCCTCCTGCGCCCTCCTCCTGGCCGGCGGCCCCCTCCCCCTTGGCTCCTTTATATACGGAGGCAGCGGGCACCTCTAGACACACAAGTTGATCATTGAGATCGTTCCTTAGCCGTGTGCGGTGCCCCCTGCCACCATATTCCACCTCGATCATATCGTTGTAGTGCTTAGGCGAAGCCCTGCTTCGGTAGAGCATCAGGATCGTCACCATGCCGTTGTGCTGACGGAACTCCTCCCCGACGCTTTGCTGGATTGTAGCCCGGGGATCGTCATCGAGCTGTACATGTGCTAAGAACTCGGAGGTGCCGGAGTAACGGTGCTTGGATTGGTCGGATCGGGAAGACGTACGACTACTTCCTCTACGTTGTGTCAACGCTTCCGCAGTCGGTCTGCGTGGGTACGTAGACAACACTCTCCCCTCTCGTTGCTGTGAATCACCATGATCTTGCATGTGCGTAGGAAATTTTTAGAAATTACTACATTCCCCAACAATACCCTACTCCAGTGTGTGGTGGGTGGATTGCCTCTTGGGGCTGATGATGATGAACAGTACAAGGAAGACTAGCCTCGCGAGGGTCTGTTCTTGGCTGGGGCCATGAACTGCTGGGAGGAGTTCCGCCACCTTTATCTCTTCTCTCTCTCTCTATCTCTCTCTCTCTCTCTCTCTCTCTCTTTCTCTCTCTGTCTGCTTGCAAACCGAACGAACGAACCGAACCCCCTTGCTATGTGGACGGCTAGTCCTATTTATAGAGGCCCTGGTCCTCTTCCCAAATATTGAGCGGGAAGGGAGCCAACAATGGCGGGCTAATTTGAAGGGGGACAGCAAGTATCAACTATCCTGACAAAAGCAGTCTTCGCCTGTGCAAAGTTCTGGTGATGACGCCGTCCTGGGCTCCACGGTGACCTCCGTCTCGTAGTCCTCCTGGTCTTGGTCTCGTTGCACCGAAACGGCAACCTTTGCCTAATGCCTCGGTACTCCGCGGCTGCGCTTGCCCCCTTTGCACCAAAGAGGAAAGAAGGACGCTACACGCGCTAGCACCCGCCTAGCGCCATGAGTCATCATGGCTTGCGTCACGGGCACCTCGTGAGGCACCCTGCCTTGATCTCTCCGCCTCCTCGCGAGCCAGCCTGGTGAGGCCGTGCCTGAGGAAGCTCTGTGTTGTCCGCCTCGCGAGGCTTGGCCCCTCGCGAGGGTCTTGAGTCTTGCACTAATGAAGATGGGCCGTGCTGGGCCTCCTTTGAGCCACGCCGCAGGCCGCAGGCAGGCAAGTCTGGGGACCCCCGTTCCTAGAACGCCGACAGTAGCCCCGGGGCCCAAGGCGCGCCCGGACTTGGCCGTGCCGAGAGGCGAAAGGGCAAGGGCGAAGCGCCACGGGCCCTAACTGCCTGCGGCCTTGGGCGCCGCGTGGCGGTTGATTGGACGCAAGTGCTTCTGCAACCGTGCAGGTTGATAAAGGTGCGGCATCTTCCCAGACCTTGTCTTTTGCTTTCTTCGGTTGCTGCTCAGATCCCCTTTCTCGCACCTCCCCTTTCTTCCTCCAAACTTCCAGATCCACTCCGCTGTGTGACCTAGGAAGCCATGGCGCCTCGCCAGCCTCCGGCCAAAGCTTGGTACTCACCTGCTCTGGACTTGCCGAATGTGTCCAAGCCAGGCCTCGCCCGGCTACGCCAGATGGCGGCGGCGCAGGGCATCAACGGGACGCAGGTGTTCATGGCCGGCTCCGCCACCCCTGAGGGCCGAGGGAGCACCTTTTATCCTCTCTTTGTAAGCTCCATTGTTGTGGGTCTGGTGCCTCCCTTCTCCGAGTTCTTCTTCTCTGTCCTCCGCCATTACAACTTGCAGGCTCTGCATCTCCACCCCAACTCCGTCCTTCTCCTGGCGATCTTTGCTTACTACTGTGAGGCCCACGTAGGCGTGCAGCCTTCAGTGGCCTTGTTGCGCCACTACTTCTCCCTCCGGGTCTCTCGAGGTTCTCCTTCCGCGTGCGCGGGCTTTGTCGCGTACGGCGCCACCATTGCCATCTCGAATCCCGAGAAGAGGATTGAGGGCTTTAGGAGCAAGTGGGTCTTGGTAGATGCCGGGCGCGTCCATCCTAGGCTGATCTTGCCCGCGGAGCCGCCCGTGAGCTCCGGCGACTGGGGCCGAGCAGAGCTCACGGACCCCCGCGCGAAACTGGTGTTGGAGAAGATGGACACGGACCTGAGGCCGGCCAGCACGGCGGCGGCGAAGTTGACCGGTGCGTTGCTGCTGAAGGAGTTCCTGGAGCACCAGCTGGCTCCACTCCGGCGGTACTCACCTCCGATGTGGAGGCCTCATCCAAGCCCCGCGGCCTTGAGCGATGAAGATCTGGCCGCGGTCCTCCAATCTCTGGTAGGGGGCGAGGTGGCAAGGTTGGAGGGCGCTCCCAAGCCCTTGTTCCTTCGCGACGACTAGGAGCAGGTGGTGAAGTCCATGCCCGTTTTTAACGGGGACGGGCTCGTGCCCATGGCGGCCTCCGAGGGGCCGGTGGACATGCCCTCCGGCGACTCCAGCAAGGAGGAGGACGAAGAGGAGCGGGGAAAGGGGCCCGACTCCGAGGCGACCGATGGAGAGTCGAGGGCTCCCCTCCCCCGGCGCAGGCCCCGCAGTCTCCGCCTTTCTTCGAGCGACGATGACGAGGATGGAGACGAGCAGGCCGGCGGGAGCTTGCCCCTGATCCCGAAGAAGGACAGGACCGGGCTGATCTCCTGCGGGTCTACCCCTGCCCCGAGGTAGTCTGCAGACGCGCCTTCTGCTTCCGAGGTCGACCCTTCCAGCCGGCTGTCAGGCTTCAAGTTTGGCCGGAGGCTGCCCGAGCTCACCGGCGATGACCCGTAAGTGCTTGACCCTTGTCTTTATTTCTTGTTCCGCTGCCGAGAAGTGACGTTCGCATCTCTTGAATAGGCTGGAGCCCGTGGTGAAGAAGCCGAAGGGGGCTCCTGAGGCTCCATCCGCGGCAGCGCCTCCGCCTGCGGAGGAGGGTGACCGTGGCACGCGGGCTTCTCCCGCCCGGTCGTCCTCGCGAGGCCAGGCCGAGCTGGCTGGGGTGAGCTCAGCCCCGTGGCCCAAGTGACTCCTGTGGTGCCTTTGCCCACTGCCGCCACCACAGCCGCTGGGGTGCAGCAGGCTCCACCTCAGGACGCTGTGGTCTTGCCGTCGCCGCCTTCTTCCCCCATTCCGCCGACTGTTGTTTCTCCGACTCCTCCTGCCATCCTGGAGCGTGCTATTGCTAGACCGGACTGGCTGCGGTAGGATCTTCTCGGCGCCGACCCTCGCCTGGTGGCCGGGCGCTTGGAGCTGGCTTCAGGATGGATTCGCTCCGACGCCTCGATCCGGGCGGCGCTGGTTCAAGCCTCGACGGCCTGCGACGAGGATAGGCAGGCCATCCTTGAGACGAAGGCTGCTCGGGACGCAGCCCTGGGGGAGGTGGTTGCAGTCCGCAATCGTTGCAAGGCGCTAGAGGACGAGCTGCAAGGCCTGCGGGACCAGCTCGCGGAGGAGTTTCGTCTTCACCAGGAGCAAGAAGAAGGCATGAAGGCTCGTGAGGTGGCCATCGAGGACCGGGAGGCCAAGCTTAAGAAGCGTCGCGACCGCCTAGGTGCGCTGGGGAAGGAGCTGGAGGCGACGAAGGTCGAGCTGGACGGCAAGGCCAAGGTTCTTGTCGAGGACCGCGTGGCCTTCGCAGACATGGAGAAGAAGGCTCGTGCTTCGCTGAAGATGCTCTACGCCAGTGGCCTGGAGAGCCCGCTGGCCGGCACCGAGGATGGCCCCACCAAACTGCTTCCCTTCCTGGTTCGTGCTCTTGAGGATGTCACCCTTGGCCTTGGCCCCACGGCCGAGGCCGAGGCGCGTGTCTTGTCTTCTGCTGCACTGACGCGGGTCTTCACCCACATCTACCTTCGCGACCCCAGCGCCGACCTCGACAGCCTGCTGGAGCCAGTAAGTGGCGAGGGTGCTGCTGCCGCTGCCGAGGCTGTGAAGGGTCGCGTGGAGGCTCTGCTGGGGAAGTTCCGGGCCTTCAGTACCAAGTCGAAGCAGGATGCTTCCGGTTCTGCTGCTCCGTGAGGGGGGGCCACCCGCGCTGCTCCACCGCCGCCAAGTGACTCCGCTACTGCTCCTGCCCTGCTTTTAATTCCTACATCATGCATCATGCCTCAGGGAGGCGTTTAAACTTGCGTTTGGTATTGAGACAACAGTATGGACTGTAATATTTGCTTTTAAGTTCCTTGAATTTTATGCTTTCCTTCCCTACTTGCTTGTGTTCTACGCCGGCAGAGCCCGGCCCCGCGCATACTTCACCCAGCATTAGCCCCGACCGGAAACCAGGACGGTACCAAAGGAGTGAGGGGCTACGGAGCCAGTTAGGCTCCTGAGTCGCGATGCTCAGGAGTCCCCCTTGGCGCATGAACAACAAATAGGGAGGTGTGACGTAGGTGGATCTTCTGTTTTACGTCTGCAGAGCCCGACTCCGCGCGTACCTCACCCAGCATTAGCCCCGACCGGAAACCAGGGCGGGACCAAAGGAGTGAGGGGCTACGGGGCCAGTTAGGCTCCTGAGTCGTGATGCTCAGGAGTCCCCCTTGACGCGCAAACAGCAAGTGATTAGGTGAGATGCGAGTGGGACCACCGTTCTACGTCTGCAGAGCCCGGCCCCGCGCGTGCCTCACCCAGCATAGCCTTTCGGAACTAAGGAGTGAGGGGCTACAGGACCAGTTAGGCCCCTGAGTCGCGATGCTCAGGGGTCCCCCTTGACGCTCAAACGGCCTTCATACCTTGGCTCCGCTCGGGGAGAGGCGCGTGACGAACCAGGCCCGAGGGGCCTGGCTGGGTGGCGTATGTCCGGGCATGACCCAGGCGCAGCCCCCGTGCCCAGCCCCCTCGCGCGGCGCTCCTGAGGGGAGGCGTCGCGATGAGGCTCGACACTGAGCTCTAGGATCCCTGAGGTTGATGCGGCCCGGGGGCCACCCTCAGTTGTTTATCACCAGCGCGGAGCATAGCGCTTCCGCATGTGTACGGGCATAGCCGCTCCTCGGCAGTGTCGTTAGCCAGCGCGGAGCATGGTGCTTCCACTGGTACGTGGGAGGGGCTCCCCTCCGGGAGGAGCCCCCGGGGCGTCTACAGCCCCGCCCTGACACGTGGCCGGCACGGTAGGGCTAGGTGAGGTGTATCTGGGCACCCGTGAGCCAGTGCGGGACTCACGGGGCCCTACCTCTAGGCGGGTTGCACCTGGCACTAGGCCTTATCTTGGGCTGTGTTCCTGCAATCTTGGTTAGATGCCGGCACTCTACGTCCTCGGGTCCCGGCCCTCGAGCTTGTCTCAGTCGTCGCTGGTACGCCAGGTCGTGATGCCATGGACATAGCCAGAGGGTGAGGGCTGGAGAGCCAGTAAGAGCCCTGAGTCGCGATGCTCAGGTACCCCCCCCTTTAACGTGCAAGTGGTCGACATGGAGAAGAAGAGGTGCCGTGGGCAGGCATCAAGTAATCAAGCATGGTGGGCGAATGCATAGCTGGAAATAAACACAAGGGAGATACATGCCGCTGGGCCTGGCCCGAGCGACTTGGGGATGATGCAGCCCGAGGGGCGCCCCCAACAAAGCAAGCTAACGACATGAAAATAAAAGGGATACATACCGCAGGGACAGACCCGCGCGGCCTGGGAACGATGCGGCCCTCAGAGGGCGCTCCCAGCTGGAAATGAAACTTGTAAGATGTCACCTGAGGGTGTCGAGGGCGAAGGGGTGTTGGTGCAGCAGACTCGGCAGGCTGCGGAAGCCGATCCTCACGAGCCCCCAGGCCCAGGGGCCTCGGGAGGCTTCGGAGGCACTGGTAGCTCTTCGCGAATCACCTCCATCTCCGCCAGGGCTGCGGAACGCCTGTCTTCTTGAGCCTCCATGATGCCCCTCATGAGGCACTGGCGCGTAGCAACCGTGCTCGGCAGACTGTAAGGCATGCGAACGTAGCTGTGGGGCGGACCCCCGCAGCGCCCCACTCGCGAGGGCCAGAGGCGCTCCATCGTAGCGACTTGGTTGAGCCCTGGTACGTCGACGCAGACGCGCAACCCACCATCCTCGCCTGGATGGGGAGCCACAGCCGGTAGACGGTGGCAACCTCTCATGATCCTCGATTCCTGTAGTTCTTGAATGGCCTTGTCGACGAACTCCTGCGGGTCTGACCTTCCCTGCCTTGCTCCTTCTTGAGGGAAACGTGCTTCGAAGCACGCCTCCACGTGGTGCCCAAGCGCCTCCCTCGTGACCCTGGCTAGGTCGGTGGCCCTCCAAGGGAGAGCCCTCGAGCCCCGCCTGAGGAGGGCGCTGGGCGCGCTTTCCTATGCGATGGAAGGAGGTTCCCTTGGGCAGACGTGGGCCCTGAGGGGCCTGCCTCCCGAGGGGCCGGTCCGGATGATGTCTTCTTCTTCTTGGGGGTGGCCTCGGGAAGCCTCCTGCTTCTGCGATCCGGGTCTTCCAGTGACGCGGCCTGGAAGGCTCGCTCCAGGGAACACACTGCATCCCTCTCTTCACAGGGCACCGTGATGACTCCGCCACTCCCTGGCATCTTGAGGACGTTGTAGCCATGGTGAGTCACGGCCATGAACTTGACCAGCGCTGGGTACCCGAGGATGGCGTTGTACGGCAGGCGGATGTGGGTGACGTCGAAGTCGATGAGCTCGGTGCGGTAGTTGTCGCGTGCCCCGAAGGTGACAGGGAGGCGGACCTGCCCAATCGGGACTGTTGGCATTCTGGGAACGGGGGTCCCCAGACTTGCCTGCCTGCGGCCTGCGGCGTGGCTCAAACGAGGCCCAGCACGGCCCATCTTCACCAGCACAAGACTCAAGACCCTCGCAAGGGGCCAAGCCTCGCGAGGCGGACAATATGGAGCTTCCTCAGGCACGGCCTCGTTAGGCTGGCTCGCAAGGAGGCGGAGAGATCAAGGCGGGGTACCTCGCGAGGCGCCCGTGATGCAAGCCATGACGACTCAGGGCGTCAGGCGGGTGCCAGCACGTGCAGCGTCCTTCTTTCCTCTTTGGTGCAAAGGGGGCAAGCACAGCCGCGGAGTACCGAGGCATCAGGCAAAGGTTGTCGTTTCGGTGCAACAAGACCAAGACCAGGAGGACTACGAGACGGAGGTCACCGTGGAGCCCAGGACGGCGTCATCGCCAGAGCTTTGCGCATGCGAAGACTGCTTTTGTCAGGATAGTTGATACTTGCTATCCCCCTTCAAATTAGCCCGCCATTGTTGGCTCCCTTCCCGCTCAATATTTGGGAAGAGGACCAGGGCCTCTATAAATAGGACCAGCCACCCACATAGCAGGGGGTCCGTTCGTTCGTTCGGTTTGCAAGCAGAGAGAGAAAAAGAGAGAGAGAGAGAGAAGAGAGAAAGCTGGCGGAACTCCTCCCAGCAGTTCATCGCCCCAGCCAAGAACAAACCCTCGCGAGGTTGTTCTTCCTTGTACTGTTCATCATCATCAGCCCCAAGAGGCAATCCACCCACCACACACTGGAGTAGGGTATTACACCACAACAGTGGCCCGAACCAGTATAAATCTTGTGTCTCTTGTGCAGTTCTTTCAGTAGTTTAGATCTTTGCGAGGCGGGGAGGTAGAAGGCGTAATCTCCGTGCGCACCCCAGTGTTCAAACCTTAAGGGTCTGCCGGAACCCGAAATCCGACATTTGGCGCGCCAGGTAGGGGTGCACCGGAATTCGTTGTCCGCCGCCCTGTTCTCCGACTATCGCATCCATGTCCGACGCTCGTCGGGCCCGCGCCGAGCGCCGGGCCGCCATCGCTTCCTGCGTTGCCCAGACGGCGCCCGTCGGCGGACGTCCATGTCGTTCCCGATCGCCCGCCGTCAACGCCGCCACCGGCCCGGCGGGGGGCGAGCGGCAAGCGTCATCCTAGCATCCATCCGTGCGGCAAGACGGCCGCACCGCTACTCCATCGCTCGCACCAGCTGGTTCTTCGTCCCGCGCGCTCCGCGCACCCATGGAGGCTCGAGCTGCGCTCCTCGCGGCAAACAAGCTCCTGCGCTACCATCCCGTCGATGACGTCTACAAGGAGTGGCTCGACCGCGTCGCTGAGCTTGTCCGCGTCGCGGGGGGCTTTCCCGCGCCGTCCGTTCCTCTGCGCCACACCCTGCCCCGCGCGAGCAACGAACCTCCGGAGGCGTACCAGCCGCCTCCTCTCCAAGAAGACGCCATGGCTCCAAGGCGCGTGGCCCCTGGGGGAACCCCCTACGTCAGGTGCCAGCGCAGCAAGAACGGAGCTGCCAAGAAATCCCTCGCCCGCAAGGAGCTGCCCGGGAGCTCCCTGCTCCGGCACGTCACGACCCTGCTCCAGCTCCGGCACGCCAAGACCCCGCGCTGCTCCTAGCTGCAGCGCGTGGGGACCCTCAAGACCGAGCTCTCCACCAACCGAGGCCTTTCGTGGCCACCGCAGGCTGCCGTGCCTACACCATCGAGCTGCGTAGCGTCGCGTGGCCCGCCAAGTTCAAGCCAGACCTGCCTCCTCGTTACGATGGCACGACCGACCCTGTGGAGTTCCTCTAGCTCTACGAGCTGGGCATCGAAGCTGCCAGCGGGGACGAAAAGGTCATCGCGAACTGGTTCCCCATGGCGCACAAGGAAGGAGCTCGCACCTGGCTCCTGAATCTGGCCCCAGGCACGATCTCTTCCTGGGACCAGATGCGCGCCCGCTTCATCGCCAACTTCCAAGGTACTCACGACCGGCCACCCG
This sequence comes from Triticum monococcum, assembly GCA_034509565.1. Classification (NCBI taxonomy): domain Eukaryota; kingdom Viridiplantae; phylum Streptophyta; class Magnoliopsida; order Poales; family Poaceae; genus Triticum; species Triticum monococcum. The sequence continues at coordinate 40,274,817 of CM067844.1, forward strand.
CCATGAGCGACATGCGCCGCATCAAGCAACAACCCGGAGAGACCCTGCAAAAGTACATCCAGCGCTTCAACAGCGCGCGCCTCAAGATCCCCAAGGTGTCCGAGGAGGCCATCATCTCGGCCTTCTCCGATGGTGTGCGCGACGTCAAGATGAAGGAGGAGCTGGCAATGCATGAAGACCTGTGCACCTCCCTGGAGCTATTCAACTTGGCGAACAAGTGCGCCAGGGCTGAGGAGGGACGCCTCTCCCTCCTCGAACTGCCTGCCGCAGAACCAGAGGAGAAGAAGCCCAAGGCCAAGGACGTGAAGCGCAAGGGGGCTGTCGTGCTCGCAGTGGAACCAGACACCAAGCGGGGCAAAGATCTGCCTGAGTCCTCCAGGGGCAGCCGGTACTGTGTGTACCACGACCTCCACACCCACAACACCAACGAATGCCAAGAACTCCGTGCCGTGCGAGAAGGAAGGATCGGCCGTCGTCCCGACCGTGCCGATCGGGGCTACGGCCAAGGAGGAGGAAGAAACGCAGGGCGCTGGGAAGACCGCGGCCCGCGCCAAGGGTGGCGCGATCAGCCTTGCGAGGATCGCTGGCGAGACCTACCTCGCGAGGGGGACTGGAGGGATCAGCCTCGTGAGGATCGCCCGCAGGGTAACGCAGGCCTCCCTCCACTGCCGCCTCAGCCAAGGAGGAACGAGGACCGCCACCAGGACGAAGGGGCTGGGGGCTTCCAGGAGCCACGCGCAATCGCCTGCATCCTAGGCGGAGCTCAAGCCCCGGCCTCCCAACGCATCTTCAAGCAGTTTGCCCGCGAGGTGAATGCAGCCCTCCCGAGGCTTGAAGCAACGCACCCTCTCAGGTGGTCGGCATGCGCTATCACATTCAGCTCGGCGGATCAACTCAAGTGCGCGGCCACAGCTGGAGTCCTCCCGATGCTTTGCTCCCCAGTCATCAGCAATGTACTGGTCACCAAGACCCTCATCGATGGAGGGGCAGGGCTCAACGTCCTGTCCGTGGAAATGTTCAACAATCTCCAAGTGCCCTACGACCAGCTTCAGCCAACCAAACCCTTCTCCGGAGTCACCGACGGCTCCACGGTCCCGATTGGGCAGGTCCGCCTCCCTGTCACCTTCGGGGCACGCGACAACTACCGCACCGAGCTCATCGACTTCGACATCGCCCACATCCGCCTGTCATACAACGCCATCCTCGGGTACCCAGCACTGCCAAGTTCATGGCCGTGACTCACCATGGCTACAACATCCTCAAGATGCCAGGAAGTGGCGGAGTCATCACGGTGCCCTGTGAAGAGAGGGATGCAGTGTGTTCTCTGGAGCGAGCCTTTCAGGCCGCGTCACTGGAAGACCCGGATCACGGAAGCAGGAGGCTTCCCGAGACCACCCCCAAGAAGAAGAAGACATCATCCGGACCAGCCCCTCGGGAGGCAGCCCCCTCAGGGCCCGCGTCTGCCCAAGGGGAGCCTCCTTCCATCGCATAGGAAAGCGCGCCCGGCGCCATGGCTTCGTAGGTCACGCAGCCGGAGTGGATCTGGAAGTTTGGAGGAAGAAAGGGGAGGTGCGAGAAAGAGGATCTAAGCAGCAACCGAAGAAAGCAAAAGGCAAGGTCTGGGAAGATGTCGCACCTTTATCAACCTGCGCGGTTGCAGAAGCACTTGCGTCCAATCAACCTCCATGCGGCGCCAAAGGCCGCAGGCTGTTAGGGCCCGCGGCGCTTCGCCCTTGCCCTTTCGCCTCTCGGCACGGCCAAGTCCGGGTGCGCCTTGGGCCCAGGGGCTACTGTCGGCGTTCTGGGAACGGGGGTCCCCAAACTTGCCTGCCTGCGGCCTACGGCGTGGCTCAAAGGAGGCCCAGCACGGCCCATCTTCATCAGCACAAGACTCAAGACCCTCGCGAGGGGCCAAGCCTCGCGAGGCGGACAACACGGAGCTTCCTCAGGCACGGCCTCGTCAGGCTGGTTCGCGAGGAGGCGGAGAGATCAAGGCGGGGTACCTCGCGAGGCGCCCGTGACGCAAGCCATGACGACTCAGGGCGCCAGGCGGGTGCCAGCGCGCGCAGGGTCCTTCTTTCCTCTTTGGTGCAAAGGGGGCAAGCACAACCGCGGAGTACCGAGGCATCAGGCAAAGGTTGCTGTTTCGGTGCAACGAGACCAAGACCAGGAGGACTACGAGACGGAGGTCACCGTGGAGCCCAGGATGGCGTCATCACCAGAGCTTTGCGCAGGCGAAGACTGCTTTTGTCAGGATAGTTGATACTTGCTGTCCCCCTTCAAATTAGCCCGCCATTGTTGGCTCCCTTCCCGCTCAATGTTTGGGAAGAGGACCAGGGCCTCTATAAATAGGACCAGCCACCCACATAGCAGGGGGGTCGTTCGTTCATTCGGTTTGCAAGCAGAGAGAGAAAAAGAGAGAGAGAGAAGAGAGAAAGGTGGCGGAACTCCTCCCAGCAGTTCATCGCCCCAGACAAGAACAGACCCTCGCGAGGCTGTTCTTCCTTGTACAGTTCATCATCATCAGCCCCAAGAGGCAATCCACCCACCACACACTGGAGTAGGGTATTACACCACAACGGTGCCCCGAACCAGTATAAATTGTGTGTCTCTTGTGCAGTTCTTTCAGTAGTTTAGATCTTTGTGAGGCGGGGAGGTAGAAGGCGTAATCTCCGCGTGCACCTCAGTGTTCAAACCTTAAGGGTCTGCCGGAACCCGAAATCCGACAGGGACCGTGGAGCCGTCGGTGATTCCGGAGAAGGGCTTGGTTGGCTGAAGCTGGTCATAGGGCACTTGGAGATTGTTGAACGTTTCCACGGACAGGACGTTGAGCCCTGCCCCACCAGCGATGAGGGTCTTGGTGACCAGTACATTGCTGATGACTGGGGAGCAGAGCATTGGGAGGACGCCAGCTGTGGCTGCACACTTGAGTTGATCCGCTGAGTTGAATGTGATGCGCACGCCGACCACCTGAGAGGGCGCGTTGCTTCAAGCCTGGGGAGGACTGCGTTCACCTCCCGGGCAAACTGCTTGAAGATGCATTGGGAGGCTGGGGCTTGAGCTCCGCCCAGGATGCAGGCGATTGCGCGTGGCTCCTGGAGCCCCCAGCCCCTTCGTCTTGATGGCGGTCCTCGTTCCTCCTTGGCTTATGCAGCAGTGGAAGGAGGCCTGCGTTGCCCTGCGGGCGATCCTCACGAGGCTGATCCCTCTAGTCCCCCTCGCGAGGCAAGTCTCGCCAGCGATCCTCGCGATGCTGATCACGCCACCCTTGGCGCGGGCCACGGTCTTCCCAGCGTCCTGCGTTTCTTCCTCCTCCTCGGCCATAGCCCCGATCGGCATGGTCAGGACGACGGCCGATCCTTCCTTCCCGCACGGTGTGGAGTTCTTGGCATTCGTTGGTGTTGTGGGTGTGGAGGCCGTGGTACACACAGTACCGGCTGCCCCTGGAGGACTCAAGCAGATCTTTGCCCCGCTTGGTGTCTGGTTCTGCTGCGAGCATGGTAGCCCCCTTGCGCTTCACGTCCTTGGCCTTGGGCTTCTTCTCCTCTGGTTCTGCGGCAAGCAGTTCAAGGAGGGAGAGGCGTCCCTCCTCAGCCCTGGCGCACTTGTTCGCCAAGTTGAACAGCTACAAGGAGGTGCACATGTCTTCATGCATCGCCAGCTCCTCCTTCATCTTGACGTTGCGCACACCATCGGAGAAGGCCGAGATGATGGCCTCCTCGGACACCTTGAGGATCTTGAGGCGCGTGCTGTTGAAGCGCTGGATGTACTTTTGCAGGGTCTCTCCGGGTTGTTGCTTGATGCGGTGCATGTCGCTCACGGCGGGTGGCCGGTCGCGAGTACCTTGGAAGCTGGCGATGAAGCGGGTGCGCATCCGGTCCCAGGAAGAGATCGTGCCTGGGGCCAGATTCAGGAGCCAGGTGCGAGCTCCTTCCTTGAGCGCCATGGGGAACCAGTTCGCCATGACCTTTTCATCCCCGCTGGCAGCTTCGATGCCCAGCTCGTAGAGCTGGAGGAACTCCGCAGGGTCAGTCGTGCCGTCGTAACGAGGAGGCAGGTCTGGCTTGAACTTGCCGGGCCACGCGACGCTACGCAGCTCGGTGGTGTAGGCACGGCAGCCTGCGGTGGCCACGTAAGGCCTCGGCTGGTGGACAGCTTGGTCTTGAGGGTCCCCACGCGCTGCAGCTAGGAGCAGCGCGGGGTCTTGGCGTGCCGGAGCTGGAGCAGGGAGCGCCCGGGCAGCTCCTTGCGGGCGAGGGATTTCTTGGCAGCTCCGTTCTTGCTGCGCTGGCACCTGACGGAGCGAGTTCCGCCCAGGGGCCATGCGCCTTGGAGCCATGGCGTCTTCGTGGAGAGGAGGCGGCTGGTACGCCTCCGGAGCTTCGTTGCCCGCGCGGGGCGGGGTGTGGCGCAGAGGAACGGACGGCGCGGGAGAGCCCCCCGCGGCGTGGACAAGCTCGGCGACGCGGTCGAGCCACTCCTCGTAGACGTCGTCAACGGGACGGTAGCGCAGGAGCTCGTTTGCCGCGAGGAGCGCAGCTCGAGCCTCCATGGGTGCGCGGAGCGCGTGGGACGAAGAACCAGCTGGTGCGAGCAATGGAGTAGCGGTGCGGCCGTCTTGCCGCACGGATGGATGCTGGGACGACGCTTGCCGCTCGCCCCCCGCCGGGCCGGTGGCGGCATTGACGGCGGGCGACGGGGAACGATGTGGACGTCCGCCGACGGGCGTCGTCTGGGCGACGCGGGAAGCGATGGCGGCCCGACGCTCGGCGCGGGCCCGACGAGCGTCGGACATGGATGCGACGGTCGGAGAACAGGGCGGCGGACGACGAATTCCGGCGCACCCCTACCTGGCGCGCCAAATGTCGGATTTCGGGTTCCGGCAGACCCTTAAGGTTCGAACACTGAGGTGCACGCGGAGATTACGCCTTCTACCTCCCCGCCTTGCAAAGATCTAAACTACTGAAAGAACTGCACAAGAGACACAAGATTTATACTGGTTCGGGCCACCGTTGTGGTGTAATACCCTACTCCAGTGTGTGGTGGGTGGATTGCCTCTTGGGGCTGATGATGATGAATAGTACAAGGAAGAACAGCCTCGCGAGGGTCTGTTCTTGGCTGGGGCGATGAACTGCTGGGAGGAGTTCCGCCACCTTTCTCTCTTCTCTCTCTCTCTCTTTCTCTCGCTGCTTGCAAACCGAACGAACGAACCGAACCCCCTTGCTATGTGGGCGGCTAGTCCTATTTATAGAGGCCCTGGTCCTCTTCCCAAATATTGAGCAGGAAGGGAGCCAACAATGGCGGGCTAATTTGAAGGGGGACAGCAAGTATCAACTATCCTGACAAAAGCAGTCTTCGCCTGCGCAAAGCTCTGGTGATGACGCCGTCCTGGGCTCCACGGTGACCTCCGTCTCGTAGTCCTCCTCGTCTTGGTCTCGTTGCACCGAAATGGCAACCTTTGCCTGATGCCTCGGTACTCCGCGGCTGCGCTTGCCCCCTTTGCACCAAAGAGGAAAGAAGGACGCTGCGCGCGCTGGCACCCGCCTGGCGCCATGAGTCGTCATGGCTTGCGTCACGGGCACCTCACGAGGTACCCCGCCTTGATCTCTCCGCCTCCTCGCGAGCCAGCCTGGCGAGGCCGTGCCTGAGGAAGCTCCGTGTTGTCCGCCTCGCGAGGCTTGGCCCCTCGCGAGGGTCTTGAGTCTTGTGCTGATGAAGCTGGGCCGTGCTGGGCCTCCTTTGAGCCACGCCGCAGGCCGCAGGCAGGCAAGTCTGGGGACCCCCGTTCCCAGAACACCGACAAAAAATACCTGCAAAAGATGAAGGCCAGGGGCCCACCACCTCTCCACGAGGGTGGGGGCGCACCTGCCCCCTAGGGTGCGCCCCCTACCTCGTGGGCCCCCTGGTGCCTCTCCGACCTCAACTCCAACTCTATATATTTTCTTTCAGGGAGAGAAGAATTCATCACATTTTATGATACGGAGCCGCCGCCAAGCCCTAAAACCTCTCGGTAGGGCTGATCTGGAGTCCGTTCGGGGCTCCGGAGAGGGGAATCCATCGCCATCGTCATCATCAACCATCCTCCATCACCAATTTCATGATGCTCACCGCCGTGCGTGAGTAATTCCATCATAGGCTTGCTAGACGGTGATGGGTTGGATGGGATCTATCATGTAATCGAGTTAGTTTTGTTAGTGTTTGATCCCTAGTATCCACTATGTTCTGAGATTGATGTTGCTATGACTTTGCTATGCTTATTGTTTGTCACTAGGGCCCGAGTGCCATGATTTCAGATCTGAACCTATTATGTTTTCATCAATATATGAGTGTTCTTGATCCTATCTTGCAAGTCTATAGTCACCCATTATGTGTTATGATCCGTTAACCCCGAAGTGACAATAATCGGGATACTTACCGATGATGACCGTAGTTTGAGGAGTTCATGTATTCACTATGTGTTAATGCTTTGTTCCGGTACTCTATTAAAAGGAGGCCTTAATATCCCTTAGTTTCCGTAAGGACCCCGCTGCCACGGGAGGGTAGGACAAAAGATGTCATGCAAGTTCTTTTCCATAAGCATGTATGAGTATATTCGGAATACATGCCTACATTACATTGATGAACTGGAGCTAGTTCTGTGTCACCCTAGGTTATGACTGTTACATGATGAACTGCATCCGGCATAATTCTCCATCACCGATCCATTGCCTACGAGCTTTCCATATATTTTTCTTTGCTTATTTACTTTCCCGTTGCTATTGCTATCATCACTACAAAATACCAAAAACATTACTTTTACTACTGTTACCTTTTGCTACTGTTACCACTACTATCATATTACTTTGCTACTAAATACTTTGCTGCAGATACTAAGTTTCCAGGTCTGGTTTAATTGACAACTCATCTGCTAATACTTGAGAGTATTCTTTGGCTCCCCTTGTGTCGAATCAATAAATTTGGGTTGAATACTCTACCCTCGAAAACTATTGCGATCCCCTATACTTGTGGGTTATCAGTTACACGACACCAATGCCAACCAAAAGTCATCTGGGTCCTGACGCTAATGGTAAAGAGTTCGATCAAAAGGTATACCGCTCCATGATTGGTTCTTTACTTTATTTATGTGCATCAAGGACAGATATCAGGCTTATTCTTTCCATGTGTGCCCAATTCCAAGCGGCACCAAAGGAATCGCATCACTTAGCTGTGAAGCGAATTCTTTGATATTTGGCTTACACCCCAACACTAGGATTATGGTATCCAAAGGGCTCAGAGTTTGATCTAGTTGGATTCTCGGATGCTGATTATGCTATTGACAAGGTGGATTGCAAGTCTACATCAGGCACATGTCACTTTCTGGGACGATCGCTTGTTTGTTGGTCTTCAAAGAAGTAGAACTGTGTATCTCTCTCCACTGCTGAATCTAAATACATTGATGTTGGATCTTGCTGCGCTCAGCTTCTATGGATGAAGCAAACACTCAAAGACTATGGCATACATCTGAAGCAAGTGCCACTCTACTGCGACAATGAAAGCGCCATCAAGATTGCCAACAACCCAGTTCGACACTCGAAGACAAAGCACATTGAAATTCGTCATCACTTTCTCAGAGATCATGTCATGAAGGAAGATATTGATATCATTCACGTTAACACTAAAGAGCAACTAGCAGATATCTTCACAAAGCCCTTGGGTGAGAAAAGGTTTTGCAAGTTGCGGTGTGAGCTAAATATCTTGGAATCCTCAAATGTCCTGTTATTAGGCACACATCCTAACACTTATGCATGTTGATGACTTAGATGTGCAACACACGAAGTAACGTATATCTTTAATTAATGAAGACTTACGCTCTAAGTGTGAATACATTAATGCAGAATTTGACGTCAGAGCGCCACGATAATTGTGTGTCGTGTTTGGGTCTAATACTTCCTATATGGTGGGTAACGCCACCACCAAACTTTTGTTTGGAGTGTTTTCTATTGGCGTTACATTTGCAAAGTCTTTGCATTCCGTTTGTCTTCAACATTGACATGACTTCATGTTTATCTTCACAATATTGATTTGGTCTTATTCTAATATTAGCATTCGGTCCTCTACAACATTCACTTATAGCTATGTCTTCTCATTTGAATCTTTTGAACTAAGTGAATGTGATCGGACCCTAACCTCTCTATGCTCCCTTCTCAAATCTATCTATCTAAATCATATGCATTCTATTGAAACTGTCGAATGTCTTCTCTGCGTCCTTGTCAGCGGAAGATACAGAGACAAACATTAATTCTGTTTTAAATGCTCAATCCTTTTGCCTGGAACCCGGAGAAGCGGGAACGACCATCCGACAATCCAGGCGTGCGTGGGAACATGGAACAACTACCAAGGTGTTGCATGCATGCCACGTGTCCCTAAGATGTGAACCGCCAGGGGCACCTGCGTAATAATGTTGTGTCGTCCCTGTCCTTATAAATGCACACCACACCCCAGTCATTATCTCTTCTTCCACCTCTCCTTCTCGCACAAACCCTAGCGCCACTGCTAGCTCTCGACGACGCCGGCGATGAAGCGCTTAGCTGACGCGACCTCACTGACGCCGTCCTCACACCGGCCGCGGACATCGTCTTCTCCATCGCCACCGTAGGTGTCCTCCGTTGCCAAGTTAGGGCATGGAAGATCGAACTGCTCGGCCTCATCTTCTACTCCATCTAGCAGTTCTTTGTGTGGTAAATAAAACCTCATTTTTACTGTCCTTTTGATCTGATAGATTCATCCTTTTCAACCACAAGTGGTTTCTGTCCCTAAAAATTTGGATCTATCCTATTCTGCATCTCATAACATGCCTAGTATATTCACTTATGCTTCACACACAGTTAGATTCCTCACTTGTACTTATTCTTGGATTCGTACAAATCTGGAACGAACTCTCATCATATAAGTGAATGTCTTCACGCTATGAGGTCAATGTCTTCTAAACTGATTTATCTTCGAACCTTCTGAGAATGCATATGACCTCTTCCCCTTCCCTCACATCTCTAATGTTGTCACAGGTACATGTCCGTAGGAGAATCCCTTGGTTCTCATAGTATGCATTCATTTGCAGAGTTCTTACAACGTCACATCAATTCTCCCGAAGCCAGTTCCTGTCTGACCAGTAGACGGAAGCCTTTGCAAGCTCTGAAGCCACTCAGTCTGAACTTCATGGCAACAGAGAAATCAGTCAGGAAGGGCGGCAGACAGCACCGTGGGAACACAGCTAAGGACCTATCACCAGATCTCTATGAGCTATACAAGTCAGATCCTGAAGAGACCTATGGGGAACGCAAGAACCGAATCCAATGGATTCGAAGACATTGGGCGGAGGAATGGTTCAAGTACAAATTTGTCACTGACGAATATGCTAAAAAGAATGCCATCAAGGGCCCCTGGGGAGATATTATATACAAAGGTCTTCAACCCAAGTCCAAGTCCGAAGCCATTGCTCAAGGCTTCTACCCTTGCATGGTCCATGGACCTCAGCCTACTAATGCCGACCCATCCTCTCTATTATGATGTCGTGAAGACAATCTCTTTAAGCGCAACTTCCAATTTGCCAAAGAATCTACAAAGAAGAACAAGAAGGACCTTGGTCTAGACTTCAACCTGGGTCCATCTGCTCCTCATGCCAATGGCACCCGTGATGCCGAACCCAATATCATCGGGCCTTTCTACAACCTCGACGGTCTCCTCACTCACATTGCTGTTCAGGGGGCTGCCGTGGAGCACTCAGCAGACGACGCTAATTCTGATGAAGCACCTGCTCCTCCCAAGTCTCAGAAGCAGAAGAAACCAAAGGCTTCAAAGCCCTCCACTGCACCAAAAGCTTCACGTGTGAAGCCTCTGGCCACTGCACCTCCTGAAGCCAGTGTGCAGTCTGAAGATCTCTCTCGCATCTCCAAGACCGAGAAGAAGAAGAAGCCCATCTAGATTTCCCATCAAGCACTAACCCCAGTTGCCGTTCTGAGGAACGAAAATGAAGCCATTGATCTGTCAAGTGATGACGATCTTGGCGATGACGCTCTTGAGCTGCTGATAAAGAGCAAGGAAAAGGCAGAGATCTTCAATGATCTACCCCTGTTTGATGTGGATATCTTGAATAACTTCATTGATGAATGGTTTGAAAACCCCAGCATCAACCTCGACGACCTTGAGCTTCCAATTGGCATCAGTGTCTCTTTCCACAGTGCCATTGCTACTGAGCTAGCTCTGGCTCAGAAGATTGTTGAACTGAAGAACAAGATTGATTATCAGAAGGCTCAGTTCAAGAAGAATATGGCTAACCTCAGCATGGCTGATGTTCAAAGCTTCAAGCAGACGCTGCATGAGCTCAAGGAGCAGTTTCGCTAGAAACGCTAGGAAGCAAAAGATTCAAGAGAGAGAATGAAGTATTTTGCGGAGAAAAGTGTTCAAGCTCACAATGAAGCAGAAAATCGCAAGGCTCTGGGGCGCCCTAGCATCGACCCCGGAATGGCTGCCAAGAAGAAGAAGAAGAAGAAGAAGCCTGATGTGGCCCAAGCTGAAGCATCAAGGCAGGAAGCGCCAAGCATTGTCTTCCCTGCCAGCATGACAGGCTCGAAGCCTAAGGTCCCCATAGCTGCTTCAGAACTGAAGAAGACAAGGGCAGCTGAAGCCGAAGACCGAAAGCGCAAGACCAAGAACACCACTGACGATGCTCACCGACCAAGAAGAGAAAAACCAAGAAGAAAGATCGGGCTGCTCCCACAGAGCCCCTTGTCGACGAACCAATCTCAGTTGCTCGTCCTGCGTCCGAACACCAAGAGTGCCAGTTAATTGTTCACGAGCCTAGTACCACAGAGGCTCCTGAAGCTGAAGAAGATCCAGCTGTCGACCCCACCGTAGCAGAAGACATTGGTCCCCAAGACAATGTAGAAGATGATGAAGTCCTTCCTCAGATCGAGCACTGATGGGGAACGTAGTAATTTCAAAAAAATTCCTACGCACACGCAAGATCATGGTGATGCATAGCAACGAGAGGGGAGAGTGTTGTATACATACCAATGCAGACCGACTGCGGAAGCGATCACACAACATAGAGGAAGTAGTCGTACGTCTTCCCGATCCGACCGATCCAAGCACCGTTACTCCGGCACCTCCGAGTTCTTAGCACACGTTCAGCTCGATGACGATCCTCGGGCTCCGATCCAGCAAAGCATTGAGGAAGAGTTCCATCAGCACGACGGCGTGGTGATGATCTTGATGTACTACCGATGCAGGGCTTCGCCTAAGCACTGCAACAATATGATCGAGGTGGAATTTGGTGGCAGGGGGCACCGCACACGGCTAAGGAACGATCACCAAGGATCAACTTGTGTGTCTAGAGGTTCCCCCTGCCCCTGTATATAAAGGAGCCAAGGGGGAGGGGTGCGCCGGCCAGGGAGAGGGCGCAGGAGGAGTCCTACTCCCACCGGGAGTAGGACTCCCCCCCCCCCCAATCCTAGTTGGACTAGGTTTCCCAAAGGGGGAAAGAGAGAGAGGGGGGCCGGCCCCTTCTCCAAGTCCTAATAGGACTAACGGAAGGGGGGGCGCGCGGCCACCTATGGGCTGCCCCTTTTCTCCTTTCCACTAAGGCCCATGAAGGCCCATATGGCTCCCGGGGGGTTCCGGTAACCTCCCGGTAATCCGGTAAAATCCCGATTTCACCCGGAACACTTCCGATATCCAAATATAGGCTTCCAATGTATCAATCTTTATGTCTCGACCATTTCGAGACTCCTCGTCATGTCCGTGATCACATCCGGGACTCCGAACTACCTTCGGTACATCAAAATGCATAAACTCATAATAACTGTCATCGTAACGTTAAGCGTGCGGACCCTACGGTTCGAGAACAATGTAGACATGACCGAGACACGTCTCCGGTCAATAACCAATAGCGGGACCTGGATGCCCATATTGGCTCCTACATATTCTACGAAGATCTTTATCGGTCAGACCGCATAACAACATACGTTGTTCCCTTTGTCATCGGTATGTTACTTGCCCGAGATTCGATCGTCGGTATCCAATACCTAGTTCAATCTCGTTACTGGCAAGTCTCTTTACTCGTTCCGTAATACATCATCTCACAACTAACATCTTAGTTATAATGCTTGCAAGGCTTATGTGATGTGTATTACCGAGAGGGCCCAGAGATACCTCTCTGACAATCGGAGTGACAAATCCTATTCTCGAAATACGCCAACCCAACATCTACCATTTGAAACACCTGTAGTACTCCTTTATAATCACCCAGTTACGTTGTGACGCTTGGTAGCACCCAAAGTGTTCCTCCGGCAAACGGGAGTTGCATAATCTCATAGTCATAGGAACATGTATAAGTCATGAAGAAAGCAATAGCAACATACTAAACGATCGAGTGCTAAGCTAATGTAATGGGTCATGTCAATCAGAACATTCAACTAATGATGTGACCTCGTTAATCAAATAACAACTCTTTTGTCCATGGTTAGGAAACATAACCATCTTTGATTAATGAGCTAGTCAAGTAGAGGCATACTAGTGACACTCTGTTTGTCTATGTATTCACACATGTATTATGTTTCTGGTTAATACAATTCTAGCATGAATAATAAACATTTATCATGATATAAGGAAATAAATAATAACTTTATTATTGCCTCTAGGGCATATTTCCTTCAGTCTCCCACTTGCACTAGAGTCAATAATCTAGATCACATCGCCATGTGATTTAACAGCAATAGTTCACATCACCATGTGATTAACACCCATAGTTCACATCGTCATGTGACCAACACTCAAAGGGTTTACTAGAGTCAGTAATCTAGTTCACATATCTATGTGATTAACACCCAAAGAGTACTAAGGTGTGATCATGTTTTGCTTGTGAGATAATTTTAGTCAACGGATCTGTCACATTCAGATCCGTAAGTATTTTGCAAGTTCTATGTCTACAATGCTCTACACGGAGCTACTCTAGCTAATTGCTCCCACTTTCAATATGTATCCAAATTGAGACTTTAGATTCATCTGGATCAGTGTCAAAAACTTGTATCGACGTAACCCTTTACGACGAACCTTTTTGTCACGTCCATAATCGAGAAACATATCCTTATTTCACTAAGGATAATTCTGACCGCTGTCCAGTGATCTACTCCTAGATCACTATTGTACTCCCTTGCCAAATCAATGCAGGGTATACAATAGATCTGGTATACAGCATGACATACTTTATAGAACCTATGGCCAAGGCATAGGGAATGACTTTCATTCTCTTTCTATCTTCTGCCGTGGTCGGGCTTTGAGTCTTACTCAACTTCACACCTTGTAATACAGGCAAGAACTCTTTCTTTGACTGCTCCATTTTGAACTACTTCAAAAACTTGTCAAGGTATGTACTCATTGAAAAAACTTATCAAGCGTCTTGATCTATCTCTATAGATCTTGAAGCTCAATATGTAAGCAGCTTCACCGAAGTCTTTCTTTGAAAAACTCCTTTCAAACACTCCTTTATGCTTTACAGAATAATTCTACATTATTTCTGATCAACAATATGTCATTCACATATACTTATCAGAAATGCTGTAGTGCTCCCACTCACTTTCTCGTAAATACAGGCTTCACCGCAAGTCTGTATAAAACTATATGCTTTGATCAACTTATCAAAGCGTATATTCCAACTCCGAGATGCTTGCACCAGTCCACAGATGGATCGCTGGAGCTTGCACATTTTGTTAGCACCTTTCGGATTGACAAAACCTTCTGGTTGCATCATATACAACTCTTCTTTAATAAATCCATTAAGGAATGCAGTTTTGTTTATCCGTTTGCCAGATTTCATAAAATGCGGCAATTACTAACATGATTCGGACAAACTCAAGCATAGATACGAGTGAGAAGCTCTCATCGTAGTCAACACCTTGAACTTGTCGAAAACCTTTTGCGACAATTCTAGCTTTGTAGATAGTAACACTACTATCAGCGTCCGTCTTCCTCTTGAAGATCCATTTATTCTCAATTGCTTGCCGATCATCGGGCAAGTCAACCAAAGTCCAAACTTTGTTCTCATACATGGATCATATCTCAGATTTCATGGCCTCAAACCATTTCGCGGAATCTGGGCTCATCATCGCTTCCTCATAGTTCGTAGGTTCGTCATGGTCAAGTAACATGACCTCCAGAACAGGATTACCGTACCACTCTGGTGCGGATCTCACTCTGGTTTACTTACGAGATTCGGTAGTAACTTGATCTGAACTTACATGATCATCATTATTAGCTTCCTCACTAATTGGTGTAGTAGTCACAAGAACAGATTTTTGTGATGAACTACTTTCCAATAAGGTAGAAGGTACAATTACCTTATCAAGTTTTCTACGTTCCTCCCACTCACTTCTTTTAAGAGAAACTCCTTCTCTAGAAAGGATCCATTATAAGCAACGAATGTCTTGCCTTAGGATCTGTGATAGAAGGTGTACCCAACAGTCTCCTTTGGGTATCCTATGAAGACATATTTCTGCGATTTGGGTTTGAGCTTATCGGGATGAAACTTTTTCTCATAAGCATCGCAACCCCAAACTTCAAGAAACAACAACTTTGGTTTCTTGCCAAACCATAGTTCATAAGGCGTCGTCTCCACGGATATAGATGGTGCCCCTTTTTAACGTGAATGCAGCTGTCTCTAATGCATGACCCCAAAAACGATAGTGGTAAATCGGTAAGAAACATCATAGATTGCACTATATCCAATAAAGTATGGTTATGACGTTCGGACACACCATTATGCTGTGGTGTTCCAGGTGGCGTGAGTAGTGAAACTATTTCACATTGTTTTAACTCAAGACCAAACTCGTAACTCAAATACTCTTTTCCACGATCAGATCATAGAAACTTTATTTTCTTGTTACGATGATTTTCCACTTCACTCTGAAATTATATGAACTTTTCAAATGTATCAGACTTCTATTTCATTAAGTAGATATACCCATATGTGCTCAAATCATCTGTGAAGGTCAGAAAATAATGATACCCGCTGCAAGCCTTAAATATTCATCGGACCACATACATCAGTATGTATGATTTCCAACAAATCTGTTGCTTGCTCCATTGTTCCGGAGAACGGCGTTTTAGTCATCTTTCCCAAAAGGCATGGTTCGCAAGCATCAAGTGATTCATAATCAAGTGATTCCGAAAGCCCATCAGCATGGAGTTTCTTCATGCGCTTTATACCAATATGACCTAAACGGCAGTGCCACAAATAAGTTGCACTATCATTATTAACTTTGCATCTTTAGGTTTCAATATTATGAATATGTGTATCACTACGATCGAGATCCAACGAACTTGTTTCATTGGGTGTATGACCATCGAAGGTTTTATTCATGTAAACAGAACAACAATTATTCTCTGACTTTAATGAATAACCGTATTGCAATAAACATGATCAAATCATATTCATGCTCAACGCAAAAACTAAATAACACTTATTTAAGTTCAACACTAATCCCGAAAGTATAGGGGAGTGTGCGATGATGATCATATCAATCTTGGAACTACTTCCAACACACATCGTCACTTCACCCTTAACTAGTCTCTGTTTATTCTGCAACTCCTGTTTCGAGTTACTATTCTTAGCAACTGAACCAATATCAAATACTGAGGGGTTGCTATAAACACTAGTAAAGCACACATCAATAACATGTATATCAAATATACTTTTGTTCACTTTGTCATCCTTCTTATCCGCCAAATACTTGGGGCAGTTCCGCTTCCAGTGACCAGTCCCTTTGTAGTAGAAGCACTTAGTCTTAGGCTTAGGACCAGACTTGGGCTTCTTCACTTGAGCAGCAACTTGCTTGCCGTTCTTCTTGAAGTTCCCCTTCTTCCCTTTTGCCCTTTTCTTCAAACTAGTGGTCTTGTCAACCATCAACACTTGATGTTTTTCTTGATTTCTACCTTCGTCGATTTCAGCATCACGAAGAGCTTGGGAATCGTTTCCGTTATCCCTTGCATATCATAGTTCATCACGAAGTTCTACTAACTTGGCGATGGTGACTAGAGAATTCTGTCAATCACTATCTTATCTGGAAGATTAACTCCCACTTGATTCAAGCGATTGTAGTACCCAGACAATCTGAGCACATGCTCACTAGTTGAGCGATCCTCCTCCATCTTTTAGCTATAGAACTTGTTGGAGACTTCATATCTCTCAACTCGGGTATTTTCTTGAAATATTAACTTCAACTCCTGGAACATCTCATATGGTCCATGACGTTCAAAACGTTTTTGAAGTCCCGATTCTAAGCCATTAAGCATGGTGCACTAAACTATCAAGTAGTCATCATATTGAGCTAGCCAAACGTTCATAACGTCTGCATCTGCTCCTGCAATAGGTCTGTCACCTAGCGGTGCATCAAGGACATAATTTTTCTGTGCAGCAATGAGGATAAACCTTAGATCACGGATCTAATCCGTATCATTGCTACTAACATCTTTCAACACAATTTTCTCTAGGAACATATCAAAATAAACATATGAAAGCAACAACGCGAGCTATTGATCTACAACATAGATATGCTAATACTACCAAGACTAAGTTCATGATAAATTAAAGTTCAATTAATCATATTACTTAAGAACTCCCACTTAGATAGACATCCCTCTAATCCTCTAAGTGATCACGTGATCCAAATCAACTAAACCATAACCGATCATCACGTGAGATGGAGTAGTTTTCAATGGTGAACATCGTTATGTTGATCATATCTACTATATGATTCATGCTCGACCTTTCGGTCTCCGTGTTCTGAGGCCATATCTGCATATGCTAGGCTCGTCAAGTTTAACCTGAGTACTCTGCGTGTGCAAAACTGGCTTGCACCCGTTGTAGATGGACGTAGAGCTTATCACACCCGATCATCACGTGGTGTCTGGGCACGACGAACTTTGGCAACGGTGCATACTCAGGGAGAACACTTCTTGATAATTTAGTGAGAGATCATCTTATAATGCTACCGTCAATCAAAGCAAGATAAGATGCATAAAAAGATAAACATCACATGCAATCAAAATATGTGACATGATATGGCCATCATCATCTTGTGCCTTTGATCTCCATCTCCAAAGCATCGTCATGATTTGCATCGTCACCGGCATGACATCATGATCTCCATCATCTTGATCTATATCAATATGTCGTCACATGGTCGTCTCGCCAACTATTGCTCGTACAACTATTGCTATCGCATAGCGATAAAGTAAAGCAATTATTGGGCGCTTGCATCTTATGCAATAGACAGACAACCATAAGGCTTTTGCCAGTTGCCGATAACTTCAACAAAACATGATCATCTTATACAACAACTTATAACTCATCACGTTTTGACCATATCACATCACAACATGCCCTGCAAAAACAAGTTAGACGTCCTCTACTTTGTTGTTGCAAATTTTACGTGGCTCCTACGGGCTTAGCAAGAACCAATCTTACCTACGCATCAAAACCACAACGATAGTTTGTCAAATAGACTCCGTTTTAACCTTCGCAAGGACCGGGTGTAGCCACACTCGGTTCAACTAAAGTTGGAGAAACAGTCACCCGCAAGTCACCTATCTGCAATGCACGTCGGGGAAACCGGTCTCGCGTAAGCGTACGCATAATGTCGGTCCAGGCCGCTTCATCCAACAATACCGCCGAACCAAAGTATGACATGCTGGTAGGCAGTATGACTTATATCACCCACAACTCACTTGTGTTCTACTCGTGCATATAATATCAAACCATAAAACCTAGGCTCTGATACCACTGATGGGGAACGTAGTAATTTCAAAAAAATTCCTACGCACACGCAAGATCATGGTGATGCATAGCAACGAGAGGGGAGAGTGTTGTCTACGTACCAACGCAGACCGACTGCGGAAGCGATCACACAACGTAGAGGAAGTAGTCGTACGTCTTCCCGATCCGACCGATCCAAGCACCGTTACTCCGGCACCTCCGAGTTCTTAGCACACGTTCAGCTCGATGACGATCCTCGGGCTCCGATCCAGCAAAGCGTTGAGGAAGAGTTCCGTCAGCACGACGGCGTGGTGACGATCTTGATGTACTACCAACGCAGGGCTTCGCCTAAGCACTACAACAATATGATCGAGGTGGAATTTGGTGGCAGGGGGCACCGCACACGGCTAAGGAACGATCACCAAGGATCAACTTGTGTGTCTAGAGGTGGCCCCTGCCCCTGTATATAAAGGAGCCAAGGGGGAGGGGTGCGCCGGCCAGGGAGAGGGCGCAGGAGGAGTCCTACTCCCACCGGGAGTTGGACTACCCCCCCCCAATCCTAGTTGGACTAGGTTTCCCAAAGGGGGAAAGAGAGAGAGGGGGGGCCGGCCCCTTCTCCTAGTCCTAATAGGACTAAGGGAAGGGGGGGTGCGCGGCCACCTATGGGCTGCCCCTTTTCTCCTTTCCACTAAGGCCCATGAAGGCCCATATGGCTCCCGGGGGGTTCCGGTAACCTCCCGGTAATCCGGTAAACTCCAGATTTCACCCGGAACACTTCCGATATCCAAATATAGGCTTCCAATATATCAATCTTTATGTCTCGACCATTTCGAGACTCCTCGTCATGTCCGTGATCACATCCGGGACTCCGAACTACCTTCGGTACATCAAAATGCATAAACTCATAATAACTGTCATCGTAACATTAAGCGTGCGGACCCTACGGTTCGAGAACAATGTAGACATGACCGAGACACGTCTCCGGTCAATAACCAATAGCGGGACCTGGATGCCCATATTGGCTCCTACATATTCTACGAAGATCTTTATCGGTCAGACCGCATAACAACATACGTTGTTCCCTTTGTCATCGGTATGTTACTTGCCCGAGATTCGATCGTCGGTATCCAATACCTAGTTCAATCTCGTTACTGGCAAGTCTCTTTACTCATTCTGTAATACATCATCTCACAACTAACATCTTAGTTATAATGCTTGCAAGGCTTATGTGATGTGTATTACCGAGAGGGCCCAGAGATACCTCTCAGACAATCGGAGTGACAAATCCTATTCTCGAAATACGCCAACCCAACATCTACCATTTGAAACACCTGTAGTACTCCTTTATAATCACCCAGTTACGTTGTGACGTTTGGTAGCACCCAAAGTGTTCCTCCGGCAAACGGGAGTTGCATAATCTCATAGTCATAGGAACATGTATAAGTCATGAAGAAAGCAATAGCAACATACTAAACGATCGGGTGCTAAGCTAATGGAATGGGTCATGTCAATCAGATCATTCAACTAATGATGTGACCTCGTTAATCAAATAACAACTCTTTTGTCCATGGTTAGGAAACATAACCATCTTTGATTAATGAGCTAGTCAAGTAGAGGCATACTAGTGACACTCTGTTTGTCTATGTATTCACACATGTATTATGTTTCCGGTTAATACAATTCTAGCATGAATAATAAACATTTATCATGATATAAGGAAATAAATAATAACTTTATTATTGCCTCTAGGGCATATTTCCTTCAAGCACAACATGGTATCATCGCCTATTCTCACGAACAGCGAGCTCATCAGAATTGGTCATCCTCTGACGCCAATTGCCCAGGATGATTCATGGGCTGATCGCCCTCAAGACTCCCCCCGTCAAGCATCCCCAAGTACTCCCCCACCTCAAGCCACCACTCAGGTGCCTGAAGATGATGACTTTGTGGTCCAGCCGACTCTCTCTCCAAAGGCGTCGCCCGCACTCCCCAGGCTTCGCAAAGGACCAAGGCCACAATTAACTCTGTCGAGCATTCCAAAAGGAGAAGAGCAACATAACATAGTGGCACGACAAGTGTTCCCTGACGCCACTCCAACTGTGAACGTCTCTGAGTCCGAAGCAAAAGCTGTCGAAGACATTCCGGCTACATCAGCCGATGAATAAGAAGAACCAAGAGAAGAAGAAGAATGTGTTGCTACACCCTCGTCCAACCCTGAAGTTGTTCTCGAGGAGAACGAGTCTGTGCCCGACCCTCCAGCTACTCAAGTGGAGGTTGAAAACACCGAGGCGGCCACCCACAACACTACTGAAGCCAATGACGTTGTCATGGCCGAAGCTAATGTGGCGCCTGAAGCTAATGTGATGCCAGAAGTGAATGCACCTGAAGCCAATGTTGCACCTGAAGCAAATCCGCATCTCGAAGACAATGCCTCTGCTCCTGTACCACCTCCAAGACCTCCCACCATTGAGCAAGCATATGATCATGGTCAGCTTGTTACCATCCGCTGGCCCATTCTGGTTCCTCCGCCTGCTCCCGGACCTCAGTTTGACTATCATGTGGAGCACAAGCCTCAGGTCCAGAAGCCAAAGCCAAGGCTGCCAAGGTTTCCAGGTACTGCAACTTCACCAGGATCTTTCAATGCAAATGGCTTCATTGCACACAGCACTTTCTTTGATAGTGACAAGAACCCCTACTCCAAGCCAAGAATTTCATCTGATCGGTTTTGGAGCTATCAGCAGCGCAGTTACTATTCATGTGTTCTCAATGATCAAGGACGCGTCTTTCCCCATATGCGTCTAGACAGTGAAGCTATTGCTGGACTGCCCTGCTTAGAAGAAGCTCTTGACTATTTCCGTGATGCTGGTCTCCTGAACTTTGTGACTGATAAAGAGCATTGGAATGAAGAGCTTCTGCTACAATTCTATGCTACCCTCCACATTCGCGGCTACAACAGGGATCCAAAGACTTGGATCATTGAGTGGATGACACACGATGTACACCATGAAGCCAAAGCCCAAGACATCATTGAGCTTACTGCCCTTCCCACTCCTGATGAACACTATGAACCAGGTTGTCAGCTTCACCGCAATGCCTTGGAGAGCATTTTTCACAAGCCAGGGCCCGACATGAGCCAAATGTTGAGCATGATGAAGCCACTGCCCCAAGACGCTGAACATCCAAAGGAGTTCTTTATTGAAGACCTAGAGTATATGCCCCGCACTATTTATCACATTATCAGGCGAACTCTCTGGCCTGTCAAAGGACATTCTCCTGCAGCGAAGCTTGAAGAAGCAATAAAGACATTGGTTTTCTATATCTTCAATGACATCAGCTTCAATGCTCAAGACTTCTTCATCAGGCAATTGGCTGCATCTGGCTCCGATATATTTGGTCTGAAGTTCTATGCTCCCTGGGTAATGCGCCTCATCAAGCTTCACTCTGCTATCAACTATCAGCCTTCTACGCGCAATCATCTCATATTCTTGCTAGAGGTTGATCTCTTTGTTGAAGCCATATGCCCAGAGCCTGCCAAGGAGCCAATTTATCTTCACAACGTCGATCGTCAAAGTTTCACCTAGCCCATTGAAGGAGTTCAGGCCATCACTCGTGTTTATCCTTTGGTTGGCAATACACGTGCCCCTCGTGCCCAAACTGAAGCCACTGAAAGCACAATTGCCCAAAGGCCTCAGAAGCGATCTCGTGTTCTCAATGACCGAGAGCTTCTCGTCGCCCTGCATCAGAAATAGGATAAGCATCATGACTGGCTCAAGTGTCAAATGCAGAGCCTCTTGGTGGATGTTAATTGCATTCGCAACCTTGCCACCAAGAATGCATTTGTCACTCATGAAACCTGTCGCCGGTCGTGGAAGAGTCTGACATTGCTGAGCTCTGAAGATGATCTCCAACAGGATGGCTTCGCTGAGAGATTCAAGTTTGATTCCACTCCTCCCAAGAATGCTCACCTACGTCGGACTCCCTCACTTGAAGACTCTGACTACTCATCCTCAGTGGCAACTGTCAATGCCAGAGTCATTGATGACCAAGATGATGCTACTTCACCACCTCCAACTTCGGCGCGCATCGACACTGCACCAAGTTCTTCTACACCACCAAACCTCAACGACGACCCTGCTGCTTCACCTACTCCTCATGGGAAAGTGTAGAGGCTCTCTGTCTTCAAACCTTTTTGGTCATTACTGACAAAAGGGGGAGAAGCATATGAGTTGATAGTCTTCAAGAGGGTCCATATGGGTGGTTGCTATACTTTTGCTACATTTGCCAAGTGCTTACAACTCTCGCTTTTGATACATTTGGTTCTTTGAGTTGTAACACTTAAACTTGATGGTCGTCTGCTACCTTTGCTGTCAACTATGTGATGCGATGATAAATTCTGCACAAAGTCATTTTGCAGACGTCCATTTTTCATTATGCACGTCATTATCTTTGTTATATCTCTTCATGCATGATGAATTGTCTTCATACGTTGAAGAGGATCTCCACAAGTACAACCTGCCATGTGCATTTGCATTCGAAAGCAAAATACTTATATGCACATCTTCAGGGGGAGCCTTTTGCTACTTACGAAGACAATACCTCAATCCTTTACAATTTCACATACTTTTATCCCCGTTGAAAACTTCAACCAGTTTGTCATCAATCACCAAAAAGGGGGAGATTGTAAGTGCATCTAGTGCCACCCCAAGTTGGTTTTGGAGTATTAACGACAAACCTGGTTGAGGGACTAATGTGTTTGTGAGAATTGCAGGATAACACATGTAGTAGTCCCTCATTGATTCGGTTTACCTATCAGAGATGACCCCTAAAAATGTGTGAAGACATTGAAGATAATGGTGGCATGTGAAGATATTCACATTGAAGACTATGACATGAGAAGACATCGCATGAAGTCTTTGGGGCGCGAAGACATAGTTGTTTCGTAGTTTCATTTTCTTCCTTGTTGAGTCATAGGAACCACCGTACTATTAAGTGGGGTCCAAGTGAACAAAGTCAGAGTGACTAAAGTGATGCTCAACCAAATCCTAAGTCTTCGAGCGAAGACAATGAGAGCAAATCTTATCCAGAGTTGGATGAGGCGGCTTTACTTGTAGCCCAAGTCAAGTTGTCGCGTGTGTTTGAAATCTGACCGTTGGAACACGTGTTAGTCCCTAAGTGACCCAGGGTCATTTCGGACAAATCAGGTCGGGTTGCCTAGTGGCTATAAATAGCCCACCCCTACACCATAAATTGGTGGCTACTCAGAGTTAGTGCACGGCTTTTGTCGTTTGAGAGCAACCCACCTCCGAAGCCTTTGAGAGAGAAATCCTTGCGAGGACAAAGCCCTAAACACCCAGAGGCAAAGAGTGTTAGGCATCATTGAAGTCTTTCTGTCTGTGTGATCTGAAGACTTGTTACACTTGAGGATTGTGAATCCTCCATCCGGTTAGGCGTCGCATTCTGAGGATCCAAGAGTCATTGTGGATCACCGGTGAACGAAGTCTGTGAAGGATTGGAAGTCTACCTTGAAGACTTACCTGAGTGATTGGGCGAGGACTGGGTGTCCTTAGCTCAAGGGGAATAAGGTGAAGACACGATCTTCTGAGTTGAATCTCGGCCTCCCTAACCAGACGTATAGTTGTCACAGCAACTGGAACTGGTCCAACAAATCCTTTGTCTTCACCAAGCAACTGGTTCTGTCTCTTCTTTCTCTTTTACATACAGCTTGTCTTCATGAAGTCATTGACTGCTTGCATTATCTATTTGACTTCACTGTGTGACTACTTGTCCTGATTGGCTTCATACTATCTTCCATCCTGATCCTTACTGCCTAGCTGCTAATAGTCTTCGTGCTTTCACTTCATTGAATACTTGACTATGGCTTGCCTAGTGTAGTCTACCTTCCGCTACATGTTAATATGTTCATTTCTATCGTTTGTCTTCGAAACTTCCATGTTTTGAAGACTTTCATAAAAATCGCCTATTCACCCCCCTCTAGTCGATAACTAGCACTTTCATCCGTAAACCCCGGGGTGACAATAATCGGGATACTTTCCGGTGATGACCGTAGTTTGAGGAGTTCATGTTTTCACTATGTGTTAATGTTTTGTTCCGGTTCTTTATTAAAAGGAGGCCGTAATATCCCTTAGTTTCCTAATGGCCCCCGCTGCCACGGGAGGGTAGGACAAAAGATGTCATGCGAGTTCTTTCCATAAGCACGTATGACTATTTACGGAGTGCATGCCTACATTATATTTATGAACTGGAGCTAGTTTTTGCATCGCCCTAGGTTATGACTGTTATATGATGAATATCATCTAATGAATCTACCGATCCAATGCCTGCGAATTTCCTACATATTGTTCTTGCTAAGTTACTACTGCTGCTGTTACTATTACACTTGCTACAAAATCATTGCTATCACTGTTACTGTTACTATTGCTGTCACTACTACTATAAAAACTTTCATATTACTGTGCTATTCATCACTTTGCTGTAGATATTTAATCTTTAGGTGTGCTTGAATTGACAACTCAACTGCTAATACTTGCAAATATTCTTTGGCTCCCCTTGTGTCGAATCCATAAATTTGGGTTGAATACTCTTCCCTCAAAAACTATTGCGATCCCCTATACTTGTGGGTTATCAAGACCTTTTTCTGGCGCCGTTGCCGGGGAGCATAGCTATATTTGTTGAGTCACTTGGGATTATTATCTATTTGTCACTATGAAGAATCTGAAAGATATCAAGACTAAGATTTTTTTCCTCTAAGACGAGGGGAGGTAAGTGTTGGGGAACGGAGTAATTTCAAAATTTTCCTACGCACACACAAGATCATGGTGATGCATAGCAACAAGAGGGGAGAGTGTTGTCTACGTACCCTCGTAGACCGAAGCGGAAGCGTTGACGCAACGTAGAGGAAGTAGTCGTACGTCTTCCCGATCCGACCGATCCAAGCACCGTTACTCCGGCACCTCCGAGTTCTTAGCACACGTACAGCTCGATGACGCTCCCCAGGCTCCGATCCAGCAAAGCTTCGGGGATGAGTTCTGTCGGCACAACGGCATGGTGACGACGATGATGTTCTACCAACGCAGGGCTTCGCCTAAGCACTACAACGATATGACCGAGGTGGAATATGGTGGAAGGGGGCACCGCACACGGCTAAGGAACGATCACGTTGATCAATCGTGTCTCCTAGGGTGCCCCCTTGCCTCCGTATATAAAGGATCCAAGGTGGGGGGTGCGGCCGGCCCTATGGAGGCGCGCAGGAGGAGTCATACTCCTACCGGGAGTAGGACTCCCCCCCCCCCTATTCCTTGTCCAATTAGGAGAGGTGGGAGAAGAATAGGAAAGGGGGGCGCCGCCCCTTCCTCCTTGTCCAATTCGGACTAGGGGGAGAGGGGGCGCGCGGCCTGCCCTGGCAGCCCCTTCCTCTTCTCCACTTTAGGCCCATGTGGCCCATTAACCCCCCAGGGGGTTCCGGTAACCCCCCGGTGCTCCGGTTTTATCCGAAACTTCTCCGGAATGCTTCCGGTGTCCGAATATAGTCATCCAATATATCAATCTTTATGTCTCGACCATTTCGAGACTCCTCGTCATGTCCGTGATCACATCCGGGACTCCGAACTAACTTCGGTACATCAAAATGTATAAACTCATAATAACTGCCATCGTAACGTTAAGCGTGCGGACCCTACGGTTCGAGAACAATGTAGACATGACCGAGACACGTCTCAGGTCAATAACCAATAGCGGGACCTGGATGCCCATATTGGCTCCTACATATTCTACGAAGATCTTTATCGGTCAGACCGCATAACAACATACGTTGTTCCCTTTGTCATCGGTATGTTACTTGTCCGAGATTTGATCGTCGGTATCCAATACCTAGTTCAATCTCGTTACCGGCAAGTCTCTTTACTCGTTCCGTAATACATCATCTCGCAACTAACTCATTAGTTGTAATGCTTGCAAGGCTTATGCGATGTGCATTACCGAGAGGGCCCAGAGATACCTCTCCGACAATCGGAGTGACAAATCCTAATCTCGAAATACGCCAACCTAACATCTACCTTTGGAGACACCTGTAGAGCACCTTTATAATCACCCAGTTACGTTGTGACGTTTGGTAGCACACAAAGTGTTCCTCCGGTAAACGGGAGCTGCATAATCTCATAGTCATACGAACATGTATAAGTCATGAAGAAAGCAATAGCAACATACTAAACGATCGGGTGCTAAGCTAATGGAATGGGTCATGTCAATCAGATCATTCAACTAATGATGTGACCTCATTAATCAAAAAACAACTCTTTGTTCATGGTTAGGAAACATAACCATCTTTGATTAACGAGCTAGTCAAGTAGAGGCATACTAGTGACACTCTGTTTGTCTATGTATTCACACATGTATTATGTTTCCGGTTAATACAATTCTAGCATGAATAATAAACATTTATCATGATGTAAGGAAATAAATAATAACTTTATTATTGCCTCTAGGGCATATTTCCTTCAGTCTCCCACTTGCACTAGAGTCAATAATCTAGATTACACAGTAATGATTCTAACACCCATGGAGCCTTGGTGCTGATCATGTTTTGCTCGTGGAAGAGGCTTAGTTAACGGGTCTGCAATATTCAGATCCGTGTGTATCTTGCAAATCTCTATGTCTCCCACCTGGACTAGATCCCGGATGGAATTGAAGCGTCTTTTGATGTGCTTGGTTCTCTTGTGAAATCTGGATTCCTTTGCCTAGGCAATTGCACCAGTATTGTCACAAAAGATTTTCATTGGACCCGATGCACTAGGTATGACACCTAGATCGGATATGAACTCCTTCATCCAGACTCCTTCGTTTGCTGCTTCCGAAGCAGCTATGTACTCCGCTTCACATGTAGATCCCGCCACAACGCTTTGTTTAGAACTGCACCAACTGACAGCTCCACCGTTTAATGTAAACACGTATCCGTTTGCGATTTAGAATCGTCCGGATCAGTGTCAAAGCTTGCATCAATGTAACCGTTTACGATGAGCTCTTTGTCACCTCCATATACGAGAAACATATCCTTAGTCCTTTTCAGGTACTTCAGGATGTTCTTGACCGCTGTCCAGTGATCCACTCCTGGATTACTTTGGTACCTCCCTGCTAGACTTATAGCAAGGCACACATCAGGTCTGGTACACAGCATTGCATACATGATAGAGCCTATGGCTGAAGCATAGGGAACATCTTTCATTTTCTCTCTATCTTCTGCAGTGGTCGGGCATTGAGTCTGACTCAACTTCACACCTTGTAACACAGGCAAGAACCCTTTCTTTGCTTGATCCATTTTGAACTTCTTCAAAATCTTGTCAAGGTATGTGCTTTGTGAAAGTCCAATTAAGCGTCTTGATCTATCTCTATAGATCTTTATGCCTAATATGTAAGCAGCTTCACCAAGGTCTTTCATTGAAAAACTTTTATTCAAGTATCCCTTTATGCTATCCAGAAATTCTATATCATTTCCAATCAGTAATATGTCATCCACATATAATATCAGAAATGCTACAGAGCTCCCACTCACTTTCTTGTAAATACAGGCTTCTCCGAAAGTCTGTACAAAACAAAATGCTTTGATCACACTATCAAAGCGTTTATTCCAACTCCGAGAGGCTTGCACCAGTCCATAAATGGATCGCTGGAGCTTGCACACTTTGTTAGCTCCCTTTGGATCGACAAAACCTTCCGGTTGCATCATATACAACTCTTCTTCCAGAAATCCATTCAGGAATGTAGTTTTGACATCCATCTGCCAAATTTCATAATCATAAAATGCGGCAGTTGCTAACATGATTCGGACGGACTTAAGCATCGCTACAGGTGAGAAGGTCTCATCGTAGTCAACCCCTTGAACTTGTCAAAAACCTTTTGTGACAAGTCGAGCTTTGTAGACAGTAACATTACCGCCAGCATCAGCCTTCTTCTTGAAGATCCATTTATTTTCAATTGCTTGCCGACCGTCGGGCAAGTCAACCAAAGTCCATACTTTGTTCTCATACATGGATCCCATCTCAGATTTCATGGCTTCAAGCCATTTTGCGGAATCTGGGCTCACCATCGCTTCTTCATAGTTCATAGGTTCATCATGATCTAGCAGCATGATTTCCAGAACAGGATTACCGTACCACTCTAGCGCGGATCTCACTCTGGTTGATCTACGAGGTTCAGTAGTATCTTGTCCTGAAGTTTCATGATCACTATCATTAGCTTCCTCACTTATTGGTGTAGGTGTCGCAGAAACAGTTTTCTGTGATGTACTACTTTCCAATAAGGGAGCAGGTATTGTTACCTCGTCAAGTTCTACTTTCCTCCCACTCACTTCTTTCGAGAGAAACTCCTTCTCTAGAAAGGATCTATTCTTAGTAACGAATATCTTGCCTTTGGATCTGTGATAGAAGGTGTACCCAACAATCTTCTTTGGGTATCCTATGAAGACACATTTCTCCGATTTGGGTTCGAGCTTATCAGGTTGAAGCTTTTTCACATAAGCATCGCAGCCCCAAACTTTAAGAAACGACAACTTTGGTTTCTTGCCAAACCATAGTTCATAAGGCGTCGTCTCAACGGATTTTGATGGTGCCCTATTTAACGTGAATGCGGCCGTCTCTAAGCATAACCCCAAAACGATAGTGGTAAATCAGTAAGAGACATCATAGATCGCACCATATCTAGTAAAGTACGATTACGACGTTCGGACACACCATTACGTTGTGGTGTTCCGGGTGGCGTGAGTTGTGAAACTATTCCGCATTGTTTCAAATGTACACCAAACTCGTAACTCAAATATTCTCCTCCACGATCAGATCGTAGAAACTTTATTTTCTTGTTATGATGATTTTCAACTTCACTCTGAAATTCTTTGAACTTTTCAAATGTTTCAGACTTGTGTTTCATTAAGTAGATATACCCATATCTGCTTAAATCATCTGTGAAGGTGAGAAAATAACGATACCCGCCACGAGCCTCAATATTCATCGGACCACATACATCGGTATGTATGATTTCCAACAAATCTGTTGCTCTCTCCATAGTGCCGGAGAACGGTGTTTTAGTCATCTTGCCCATGAGGCACGGTTCGCAAGTACCAAGTGATTCATAATCAAGTGGTTCCAAAAGTCCATCAGTATGGAGTTTCTTCATGCGCTTTACACCGATATGACCTAAACGGCAGTGCCACAAATAAGTTGCACTATCATTATTAACTCTGCATCTTTTGGTTTCAACATTATGAATATGTGTATCACTACTATCGAGATTCATCAGAAATAGACCACTCTTCAAGGGTGCATGACCATAAAATATATTACTCATATAAATAGAACAACCATTATTCTCTGATTTAAATGAATAACCATCTCGCATCAAACAAGATCCAGATATAATGTTCATGCTTAACGCTGGCACCAAATAACAATTATTTAGGTCTAATACTAATCCCGAAGGTAGATGTAGAGGTAGCGTGCCGACCGCGATCACATCGACTTTGGAACCGTTTCCCACGCGCATCGTCACCTCGTCCTTTGCCAGTGTTCGCCTAATCCGTAGTCCCTGTTTCGAGTTGCAAATATTAGCAACAGAACCAGTATCAAATACCCAGGTGCTACTGCGAGCTCTAGTAAGGTACACATAAATAACATGTATATCACATATACCTTTGTTCACCTTGCCATCCTTCTTATCCGCCAAATACTTGGGGCAGTTCCGCTTCCAGTGACCAGTCTGCTTGTAGTAGAAGCACTCAGTTTCAGGCTTAGGTCCAGACTTGGGTTTCTTCTCCTGAGCAGCAACTTGCTTGCCGTTCTTCTTGAAGTTCCCCTTCTTCTTCCCTTTGCCCTTTTTCTTGAAACTAGTGGTCTTGTTGACCATCAACACTTGATGCTCCTTCTTGATTTCTACCTCCGCAGCTTTCAGCATTGCGAAGAGCTCGGGAATAGTCTTATTCATCCCTTGCATATTATAGTTCATCACGAAGCTCTTGTAGCTTGGTGGCAGTGATTGGAGAATTCTGTCAATGACGCAATCATCTGGAAGATTAACTCCCATCTGAATCAAGTGATTATTCTACCCAGACATTTTGAGTATATGCTCACTGACAGAACTGTTCTCCTCCATCTTGCAGCTATAGAACTTCTTGGAGACTTCATATCTCTCAATCCGGGCATTTGCTTGAAATATTAACTTCAACTCCTGGAACATCTCATATGCTCCATGACGTTCAAAACGTCGTTGAAGTCCCGATTCTAAGCCGTAAAGCATGGCACACTGAACTATCGACTAGTCATCAGCTTTGCTCTGCCAGACGTTCATAACATCTGGTGTTGCTCCATAAGCATGCCTGGCACCCAGCGATGCTTCCAAGACGTAATTCTTCTGTGCAGCAATGAGGATAATCCTCAAGTTACGGACCCAGTCCGTGTAATTGCTACCATCATCTTTCAACTTTGCTTTCTCAAGGAACGCATTAAAATTCAACGGAACAACAGCACGGGCCATCTATCTACAATCAAACATACATAAGCAAGATACTATCAGGTACTAAGTTCATGATAAATTTAAGTTCAATTAATCAAATTACTTAAAGAACTCCCACTTAGATAGACATCCCTCTAATCTTCTAAGTGATCACGTGATCCAAATCAACTAAACCATAGCCGATCATCACGTGAAGTGGATTAGTTTTCAATGGTGAACATCGTTATGTTGATCATATCTACTATATGATTCACGCTCGACCTTTTGGTCTCCGTGTTCCGAGGCCATATCTGCATATGCTAGGCTCGTCAAGTTTAACCTGAGTATTCTGCGTGTGCAAAACTGGCTTGCACCCATTGTAGATGGATGTAGAGCTTATCACACCCGATCATCACGTGGTGTATGGGCACGACGAACTTTGGCAACGGTGCATACTCAGGGAGAACACTTCTTGATAATTTAGTGAGAGATCATCTTATAATGCTACCGTCAATCAAAGCAAGATAAGATGCATAAAAGATAAACATCACATGCAATCAATATAAGTGATATGATATGGCCATCATCATCTTGTGCTTGTGATCTCCATCTCCGAAGCACCGTCATGATCACCATCATCACCGGCACGACACCTTGATCTCCATTGTAGCATCATTGTCGTCTCGCCAATCTTATGCTTCCACGACTATCGCTACCGCTTAGTGATAAAGTAAAGCATTACAGCGCGATTGCATTGCATACAATAAAGCGACAACCATATGGCTCCTGCCAGTTGCCGATAACTCAGTTACAAAACATGATCATCTCATACAATAAAATTTAGCATCATGTCTTGACCATATCACATCACAACATGCCCTGCAAAAACAAGTTAGACGTCCTCTACTTTGTTTGTCGCAAGTTTTACGTGGCTGCTACGGGCTTAAGCAAGAACCAATCTTACCTACGCATCAAAACCACAACGATAGTTTGTCAAGTTGATGCCGTTTTAACCTTCGCAAGGACCGGGCGTAGCCACACTCGGTTCAACTAAAGTTGGAGAAACAGTCGCCCGCAAGCCACCTTTGTGCAAAGCACGTCGGGAGAACCGGTCTCACGTAAGCGTACGCGTAATGTCGGTCTGGGCCGCTTCATCCAACAATACCGTCGAACCAAAGTATGACATGCTGGTAGGCAGTATGACTTATATCGCCCACAACTCACTTGTGTTCTACTCGTGCATATAACATCAAACCATAAAACCTAGGCTCTGATGCCACTGTTGGGGAACGTAGTAATTTCAAAATTTTCCTACGCACACACAAGATCATGGTGATGCATAGCAACGAGAGGGGAGAGTGTTGTCTACGTACCCTCGTAGATCGAAGCGGAAGCGTTGACGCAACGTAGAGAAAGTAGTCGTACGTCTTCCCGATCCGACCGATCCAAGCACCGTTACTCCGGCACCTCCGAGTTCTTAGCACACGTACAGCTCGATGACGCTCCCCGGGCTCCGATCCAGCAAAGCTTCGGGGATGAGTTCTGTCAGCACAACGGCGTGGTGACGATGATGATGTTCTACCGACGCAGGGCTTCGCCTAAGCACTACAACTATATGACCGAGGTGGAATATGGTGGAAGGGGGCACCGCACACGGCTAAGGAACGATCACGTTGATCAATTGTGTGTCCTAGGGTGCCCCCTTGCCTCCGTATATAAAGGATCCAAGGGGGGTGCAGCCGGCCCTATGGAGGCGCGCAGGAGGAGTCCTACTCCTACCGGGAGTAGGACTCCCCCCCCCTATTCCTTGTCCAATTAGGAGAGGTGGGAGAAGAATAGGAAAGGGGGGGGGCACCCCTCCCTCCTTGTCCAATTCGGACTAGGGGGAGAGGGGCGCGCGGCCTGCCCTGGCAGCCCCTTCCTCTTCTCCACTTTAGGCCCATGTGGCCCATTAACCCCTCGGGGGGTTCCGGTAACCCCCCGGTGCTCCGGTTTTATCCGAAACTTCTTCGGAACGCTTCCGGTGTCCGAATATAGTCATCCAATATATCAATCTTTATGTCTCGACCATTTCGAGACTCCTCGTCATGTCCGTGATCACATTCGGGACTCTGAACTAACTTCGGTACATCAAAATGTATAAACTCATAATAACTGTCACTGTAACGTTAAGCGTGCAGACCCTACGGTTCGAGAACAATGTAGACATGACCGAGACACGTCTCCGGTCAATAACCAATAGCGGGACCTGGATGCACATATTGGCTCCTACATATTCTACAAAGATCTTTATCGGTCAGACCGCATAACAACATACGTTGTTCCCTTTGTCATCGGTATGTTACTTGTCCGAGATTTGATCGTCGGTATCCAATACCTAGTTCAATCTCGTTACCGGCAAGTCTCTTTACTCGTTCCGTAATACATCATCTCGCAACTAACTCATTAGTTGTAATGCTTGCAAGGCTTATGCGATGTGCATTACCGAGAGGGCCCAGAGATACCTCTCCGACAATCGGAGTGACAAATCCTAATCTCGAAATACGCCAACCCAACATCTACCTTTGGAGACACCTATAGAGCACCTTTATAATCACCCAGTTACGTTGTGACGTTTGGTAGCACACAAAGTGTTCCTCCGGTAAACGGGAGTTGCATAATCTCATAGTCATAGGAACATGTATAAGTCATGAAGAAAGCAATAGCAACATACTAAACGATCGGGTGCTAAGCTAATGGAATGGGTCATGTCAATCAGATCATTCAACTAATGATGTGACCTCGTTAATCAAATAACAAATCTTTGTTCATGGTTAGGAAACATAACCATCTTTGATTAACGAGCTAGTCAAGTAGAGGCATACTAGTGACACTCTGTTTGTCTATGTATTCACACATGTATTATGTTTCCGGTTAATACAATTCTAGCATGAATAATAAACATTTATCATGATGTAAGGAAATAAATAATAACTTTATTATTGCCTCTAGGGCATATTTCCTTCAGTAAGGAACTGCCATCTAGCTCTGCACTTGATTCACCTTCTATTTTAATTAGACTCGCAACACCACTGCAATGTTATTAATCCTGATATGTCGCATGTTATTGATGATGCTACTTCTATGAATGCTACTCATGATGATGCTAGTACCTTGCTTGATAATAATATGCCACTAGGTGAATTTCTTGATGAACAAATTGCTAGAGCTAAAGATATGGAGCATGTTGAAACTGATGAAGTGCTTAAAACTGAAAATCTTGAAACACCTATTAGACCTAGCTCTCTTAGATATGAATTTCCTAAGGTACTTGAATGTTATGTTATGGATGAGGAGACAGCTAGAAATTTTCTTGCTTGCAATGATAGAGACGATCTTAAGAATTATTATGCAACCTGAAAGAAAAATCTTTGAATGCTAGAATGAAAATGTGATTCTAAATTTGCTACTTCACCTATCTTTGTTGATGACAAGGATTATGAATTCTCTGTCGACCCAGAGTTAGTTACTTTGGTTGAATCTGATCATTTGCATGGCTATGAAACTGATACTGTTGTGGCACACCTTACCAAATTAAATGATATAAACCGCTTTAGATCTTTTTTGTTTGCTTTCCCTTTATCTGCTATTATTTAGTGGGTTTCTATGTTTTTCTTTTTCTCTTATTTTTTATTTTTTTATTTTCCTTTTCCCTTTTTTTCCTTTTCTATTTTCTATTTTACTCTTTGTTAATTTCAAATTTTCAAAAAATGGTCAAAAATTCAAAAAATGTTAATAATGTGAAGAAAGTCACTTCTTTGCGAAAATATTCGAAATTGAGATTAGGTTAGTCTTTTTAAAAATGTTCACTTTTTTAAAGAAATGTTTGGGAGTTTCGACAAAAAGTGTTTATATGTTTTTTCGGAAATCCAGAAATTGTCCACATTTTTCAAAAAAATATTCGAGATTTCTTTAAAGAATTCAAAAATTGTTTGGAATGTCAAATATTTGTTCACACTTTAAAAAAACAGTCATGATTTAGAACATTGTTCATTTTTTCAAAAGTTTCCCTTAAAAACATAAAAAACAAATCCATGTTTAAGAATTTTGTTCTTGTTTTTTAAAAACTTTTCAGTTTTTTAAATTTTGTTCAGGTAATTCAAAAACTATTTCAGATTTGCATTTTTTTCATGTTTTCTAAAATGTGTTCAAACAATAGAATATATGTACGCTACAGTAAACATGATGTTGCAGTGAATATCCCACTATAGTGAGATTTTAAATTTTGTTCATATTGTCATCTGTCACAAGCAGCCATAAGGTGTAGTGGCTAGCATCACATGTAGTTTTTCTTTTAGGAAAACTCACTCCACTTCATTGCTCACATATAGAGCTCCCTGAAATAGGACCGTCCCCAAGTTCTTGAGGACTATTTCCGACCTGGCCCACTAGCACCATAGAGAAACAAAAAAGTAGCAGAATATGAGCGCGCAAGGGGATTCGAACCTAGGTCGTTTTGATATTGCGTAGTGCCTTGCACGACTTTTGATTTCGTGTTTACATAGGAGTCGCATTCTAGCTAAGGTAATAGACTAGAGGTGTTTTTTTATTTCTCCTTTCTTTCCTTTTTTTTGTTTCTTCCATTCTTTGTTTGGTGTTCTTATGTTTCTCTGGCTTTCTCTTTTTTGTTATTGTAATTCATTTTTTCTTTTGGTTTCTTTTTTTTCATTCTACATTCTTTCCTTTGTTCTTAGTTTTTTTTCTTCAGGTTTCTTTTTCTTTTTCATTTTTTATTCTTTGTTTCGTTTTGTTTTTCATTCTATATTCTTATATACATAATCAACATTTTTTTCAAATACTTGTTCAACATTCTTAAAATACTTGTTCACCATTCTTTTATACATGATCAATATTTTTTTAAATACTTGTTCAATATTTTTCGAATACTCTTTCAACATTTTTCAAAATACTTGTTCAACATTTTTCAAATACTTGTTCAACATTTTTATATACATGATCATCATTTTTTCAAATACTTGTCCAACATTTTTTTAAATACTTGTTCAACATTTTTATATACATGATTAACATTTTTTTCAAAAATGTGTTCAACATATTTATATACATGATCAAAAAAAATTCAAATACTTATCCAACATGTTTTTTCAAATACTTGTTCAACATTTTATATACATGATCAACATTTTTTAAATACTTGATCAACATTTTTCAAATGCTTGTTCAACATTTTTATATACATGTTCAATATTTTTTCAAATACTTGTTCAACATTTTTAAAATAATTTTTGAAGAGTGTTTTTAGTGTATATATATATATTAAAGTAGAAATAAAAGTTAAAAAAGCAAAAAACATGAAATAAACAAAACAGAAAACAGGCTGGTGTTTACTGTCTCGTTTAAGGAGCTGCACATTGCGGATAATGGCCCATCATAAGGCCTTTAGTTGCTATTGGTGGGCCTAGCTCAGCTGGATCTTGCGAACAATTCCAGAATCTGAATTATTCGGCCTCCCCCACGATCCAGGAAGCAGGAAGGCACGAAGTGCAGGCAAAGGGGGATTCCAGTCCGGCCGCCGCCACGACACACCGGACCGGCGAAAGCGAGAGACGGAGATGGCGCTCACCAACTTCATCGTGACGGCGGCGGTGGTGGGCGGGGCGCTGCTTCTCTTCACTACCGACGTCCGCAAGTCCGGCGCCGTCTTCCGCCGCAACGCCCGCCAAATCCGACAGTGGCTCGAGGAGGACACCGCCTCCGCCGCATCCAAGTATCGCTACCAAACCGCCCCCTCCCTTGCTTGCCTCCCTGCTTCTGTTCTTGTTCTACTTATTAGGACTTAGATGTGGATGCTAATTTTAGCACGCCTGTTAATTGGACTAGGGTTCGCCGTCTATGTTTAAGCATGGTAGTCGTTTTAGAATCGGGAAGAAAAAAAATAGAAATTGGGTTGATCCTGTTTTCCTACTGTCTAATCTTGGTGTAGCTGTTCGAGTAGACGTTCTGAACTAATTTGCAGCAACTGTTATTAGGGGGGATTCTAGTCAGTTAATATTCTTGAGGCAACCATGCTGTTATAAAGCTGATTGATTGGTGGATTTGAATTCTGGGTGGCTAGGCGCATTGCGAGGAGCTAGGGACCAAGACAGATGAGGTTGATTTGTCTTGATCCTGCCAAAGAAATTTACTTCTATTCTGAAAAACCGAAGCATGTTTTTAGAAGTTCAGGGTTAAATTTCCAACTCTGAGCTTTATAGCAGAGCAAAGAGGATCAAGACAAGCATAGTCTGTGACTTCTCCGATCCACTTGGGTTAGTTGGTGCTCTTGCAAGCTTTTTGCCCTTTCAAGTGATTTTGCTGATTGGCCTGATATATCCAAATTTATACGTTAATGGCTCAAGGGAAATAATCAACTTAATGCTTTAGGAAATGACAACAGTGATGTATTTGGTCATAAGGCTGTGGAAAGATTTCTAGATTCAGAAGTGTCCCCACATATTGTGCCACATCATCTAATTGGTAATAGCTGTTTGATTAACATGTTACTCTCCCTCGCAAAAAAAAAAACATGTTACTCACGTTGCATTGCTAAACAACTGGTACTGTGCCGAGTTTGAGCTGGGTTGAGCTAGGCTTTCGTTTATGTGGTTCTGTCTGGTTGGACTTAGCTAGATAAGGCTGGGAGGGATTTGCGCTGCCCCTGGTATTTGATCAAATGTCATACTCCCTCTGTTCGCTTCTGTAAGAAGTTTTAGACAGCCGAAATTGAACTGTTTTAGGTGTTGTCTTAAATGTCTAAAACGTTTTACATAAATGAACGGAGGGAGTATTTTACTCTTGCAACAGTACATGCTAAATACATGCTTGTGCCTACAGAAAGAAACACTCAGCCTGTTACATTTACAAAGAAACCATGTTTCAAGAAATTTGTGTATTATCACCTAAAAGATGTTCTAGTGCTCTATGGTTAGCAGCTGAAATTTTATCCCCTTCAGTTTTAATGATTAGGGATTTAAATTAACTCCACTTATCGTACTTAAAAATGAGCAATTAATCACTGTAGGAAAAGATATGCAGCTCTCCTCCGTGTCCGAGAAAAAAAAATGTGTAGGAAAAGTATGTATGACTGTACTGTACACTTTGGCTATCTTAAACCTATTTTAATCTGTGGTCCTGACTGATATAGTATTTTCTTAGGTCTTAGTTTGGCCTTTACCAGTAAATCTACATTTACACTCTGCATATGGCAACATTTTTACATAATTACACTGTGTAAGTGTTTCACTGGTCTCACTTCTTTGTTAACCATAATTACTGAATTATTTTGTGCTACTTTTTTTGAGCCAAAAGCAGTAGGAAAGGCCCTACTGTGCCATTTCGTATTTTATGAAGGGGAGGTAATATGTACCTGTGGGATGGGAAAACCCCGAAAAAATAGTTCAATTATTTTTTTTTGCGGGTAAGTTCAATTGTTTACTAGCTATAAAACCCATGATTGCATTCCATCCCTGAGGCTTCTTGCTCTATTTTAAGCTACTTGTAGATCAACTCTACTTAATTTTTATATAATTGCATCAACTTGTAAAAGCACATCTAAATATTATATTATCATGCAGTTCATGTTTTTTTGGAATTAGGGGGGGAGGGGGTTCCCCACCTGAGTTGATCTCATTCAAAAGAAAATTTTGATCGAGTTTATAAGGGAGATCAGTTCGAAAACCAGACATAGCGGCCTAGTTTATAAGGAAAACTAGGCCAATAACCGCACAAGCGACGAAGCCTCGTGGATCACACGACACAAGGCTATAGCCACACCAAGCACACCCCCAAATCCGGAGGGCGGGTCCGACGTCCCCTGCTTGCAGGGGAGCCGCAACGTTGCACGGCATGGACACCTTATAGCCCTCGCTGCATGAGAAAACTGCCTGCAGATCACAAACGATGCGCCAAAAATCCGAGGCCGCCGCCTTGACGTGCCAGCCGGATCGATCCTGCGGATCGTGTCGACCGGGCTGACGACCTCGATACCCTCACAGCACTAAGTCATCACCCATGTAATGCAGACCCATGGGCCAA
Organism: Triticum monococcum; assembly: GCA_034509565.1. Taxonomy (NCBI): domain Eukaryota; kingdom Viridiplantae; phylum Streptophyta; class Magnoliopsida; order Poales; family Poaceae; genus Triticum; species Triticum monococcum. The sequence continues at coordinate 40,313,167 of CM067844.1, forward strand.
CCTCATGGACTGCCGTTGCATCACCAACTGAGGCCACCGCCTCGGCGCACATCCACCGTCCGGAGCCGCCGCTCCGGCATCCACAAACCCAGATCACAAAGCAGCCATACAAACTGTCATGAACCAGCCTGACCAGAAAGCAGCACCAAGAGAAGAGAGATTGCTGCACAGTGATGCCCATAGGCAGCACCACTGGACTCCAAGAGCTATTGCCAGCCGAGCACGATAACCTGGATCAAACATGAGGACATGGATACACCAGCGATGCCTTCAAGAAGGGAATGGACACACACAAGCACCCTCATGGCTGAGCTTTCGCTCGATCCATGTATAGCGCAAGCAACCAAGAGAGCGAGCAGCCGAAGCCTGCTCGGAGTAGTATCTCCACGGCGACACCTTCAACAAGAAAGTAGTGCCAGTCACTCTCGAGCAACTCCGGAGGCACAGCCGCCGCCACCCAAAAACTTCTTCCCACCACCAAATCCCTCTGCTGGAGGAGGCTGATTCACGGTGGACGGCGGGAGCGTGGGCGTCTCAGCTGGTACCTCTCTGTCGTCTCCTCGGCTCTCCTCCATCCGTCTCCTCTCCCCCGACCCTCTCCACCTGGCTTCTTGTCGCCTGTCACCGGCCAGCCTCAGATCCAGTCCGCCCCGGTGGCGCAGCGTCCCTTGGCCTGTCGGCGGCTCGGCACTGAAGGTTTCCCGTGACCTGGGACCGACATGCGGAGGTCAGCGAGGACGACCGCATCCCGGCCTTGGCTGCTCTGCTGCGGTGCTGGTGCACTCCTGGAGAAATCCAAGCTCAGGTCCCTTGTCCGAGTCAACAGCGGCGGCATGGATACGCCGCTAACCTCCATGGAGGCGTGGCCGCGGAGTTGCATCTCTGCTCCCACTGTTTAATCAGGCCTCATCGAGCTGCTGCTCTGCAAGACCTTGCTCTACTCAACCCGCGGTGGCTGTGCCCCGACCATGACCATTCTGCTTTGGCCTGCTCGGGTCTATGTCTGCAGGAGGAATCCTATGATTTAGTATTCCAGATCGGGCGACAGTAGTGTCTGGGAGGCGGCTTGAAACAAGAGAGATCATGCAGTTCATGTGTGATGTATCTGTATGCTACTCTTAGTTGGCCTTAAATCATTTCTCAGGACACATAGTGTGCTTTGCAGCAGCATGCAGCAAAAAAAAATCCTTGTTCCTCCTACCACATGATGTGTTCCGAACAATGCCATCTTCACCTAATTATTGAAATGATCCTACTGAACTAATGGTCATTGGTTAATACACATAGCACTTGTTGTGCTTCGGTTGTTTAGGAATAAATAGTTCTATTTATTGTTTACCGCAATTGATCCTTAACTTGAACAATGCTGCAGGTCTGCAAAAGAAGCAGTTCCGCCTCCCAAGAAGCTGGATACAGAGGTTCCCAAGGACAAGCCAAAGGATCACTGAAATGGACGACAAAAGTATGTTTTCATTTTGAGAGAAGTATGTTCAGCCAAGGGATCGCTGAAATGGACCGCTGGATCACATAGATATAACTTTTGTCGAAGTTAGTCAACTTGTTCTACCCCTGATGAGTGCTAGAGATCTGTAGCTCATAAATACACGCACAGCGAAATATGTTTTCGTTCGAGATAAGCATTTTGGCGCTTGTGTAGATGCAGAATAAGAACGGAGCAACCGATTGGCAGTTACTTTCTTCATGATGACCTAAGTATCTAGAGCTCCCTTTGAAGCCTTTGGCGCAATCACCTGTACGTGGGCGTCCTCCGTATCTTTTTGAACTGTGGTTCATTGTACTTGGTAGTAATAACCAGCGGATTGCCTAGCATCTTGTCATAATTGATTGAACAAACTACGGAGGACCCTCGGCTCTCGAGCTCGACACGGAGGTCATCCGCTGACCTTTGATTGGTGGAGAAGTAGGGGCAGCAGAGAGCAGATGTGCCCCTCCCTAATGTTGGTTGGCAAAGCTCGCTGAAAAGCTAGCGCTGCAGTCCAGTCCAGTCGAGGGCTCGAGGCCATGAGTGAAGTGTCCATATAGGGCTGCAATCATCACGCCATTCCTTGGGCAGCAAAGGTAGGATGCATGATACCAGGATGATATGCATTGATATGGACAAGACCCGCACGTGAGCGGTGAGATGAGGCTGACCGTCGTGGCAGGGACACTGTTGGAACAGCAAAATCTGAGGAAGTTAAGGGCGTCGTCGTCGGCATGGATGGAGCAGGGACATGTCCTGGATGCGGCGAGTTGCGCACAGTGAATCGGGTGAATCGGGTGGCTCTCCTCTGGCTCCACAAGCACCATGTTTGACTGGATGATCTTGCGGTCAGACAAGCTAATGTTACTCTAGGTTGCTAGGGCACTTACACCTGCCCCTTAGTTGATTAACCACAAGCGGGTCGATTAACCAAACGCCCCATCCATCATTGACCGACCCGCTGTCCTCGCGGCCGGACCGGAGGAGATGGGGCGACGGTTCTTGGACGGACGGGTGGACCAACCGACGCATCCATTGATTGATTGATCCTCCTGCTTCCTCTGGCAACCAAATCTACGTCCCTGTCGCCCGTCCGTGCCGATCGAGCGAGCGAGCGCCCATCAATCAACCACAATTTCTCGCATTAATGCACCCGAACCCAATCATGTCGGCGCCGCGTCCACGCAGCAGTACGTACGCCCCCGCCGTACGCGCGTCCATCGATCGGCCGGCCGGCACCGCCGCACCGGCGGCCCGGGCCGGCCGGCGATCTCCGGTCGCCTAGCTTCCCGGTTCCCACAGCGTGCACGTGGTGCGACGGCAGGGAAAAGAGACTCCGGCTACCTGAGCGTACGCTGCTCCGTTCCTTTCGAAATTTCTTCTCTTTTTTCTCCGTGCTCACGGGGGAAGATTGCGTGCCTCCTGCCGGTCCTAGCCAGCGTGCCAACCTACTGTACCGTTTTCGTTTCGGTTGCCAGCCCCATGTAGTAGCTAGCAGGCAGCATCTCCTTTCAGCGGTTGCTTGCTCCATCGATCAGCTTGCCACGATAATTGGGTCCATCCATCAGTGAACAACTCAGTTCCTGTACGTTGCTAATTAGTAATCACTTCAACTGGATGCCACTTACGCACTCATGCATGATTGATGGATCGGCCCGACCGACAGGTGCAACTCACCCAGGCCTGCTTAGAAGTTAGAAATACGGCAATTGCTTGTATTACTACGTGCCAGTCCTGTAAGTAAAAAACTAGCAGCAGTTGTTCTTGATACTGCATGCTATTTTCAGCAGAAAAACTTTCCCCGACATGGCATCAATTGGATTCCCCAAAAGGCGGGGCAAAATCAAAAGAGCCACGCACAAGTTGCAGGTACATATGCCAGCCAGCCGTGAGTGAGTGATTGAGTGACCACACTTGTACCCGCCCAAGTGTATGCATGTACGTACTATACATCTCTTCTTCTAGCCCACATGCATGCATATAGCCATGTGTATATGTCGAGATATTTACCAATATATGCATTCATGTATGTATGTATGTATGTATGTTTCTCTTATGTTTAGTTACAGATGGAAAGGAGAAGAAAACAATGGTACACCAAGACTAAAACGGACAAGAAACAGAACATGTAACAGAAGAACAGGAGAACCAAAAAAAGAGTGTGACTAAAACAAATCTATAACATACACTTCCTATCTTTCTTTTCCTGTATACAGATTTTCCTTAGCCCCCCCAACAATAATGCCTACCGAAAGGAATTAATCTAGCTAAATTAAGAATCATCTTCTTTTTTTGCATCGAAATTAAGAATCATCTGAGGAAGAAGAAAATGAAGATGATGATTTGTCTCGTATTAATATATTCCCATCCCATGCACCACCTCCAGAGGCACCATGCGCCACCGGTGCTTTCTCTCTTTGAATCTCCTCAGTGCTCCAAATAATGCAATGCATGCATGAGCCATGAATGAATAATCAAGATATATGTGTAGGTAGGCATCAACAACCACTGTAGTCTCTCAAGGAGAACCGGCCGCTGCCGTCCGGCCCCTGGTTGCCGGCGCCGGCGTGCTGCAGGCCCAGCGTAAGAGACACGTCGCCGGAGACCGCGCCGGTCGTGGCGGGCCCGTACCTCATCCTCACCCCGGGCTCGAACCTCCCGTACAGGTCGTCCGCGGCGCCCACGTGCGCGTCGCCGCCAAGGAGCTCCGCCGGGTCAAGGCCGACGAAGGCGGCGTCCGCCAACGAGGGCCCCGCGCCGGGGTCGAGCTTATGGGGGTGGACGCCGGACATCCCGTGTTCTTGTTGGCCGTACCTGCCGCCGCCGTGCTGCATTACTACTTGCTGCTGTGGGTGCTGCTGCGCGCCGGTGGTCGTCGGGGAGTGCAAGTCGTCGGCGCCGGAGGGGTCGTTGCCGGACTCGGGCCCGCCTCCGCCGCCGCCGGCGGAGGAGCCCTCCAGCTCCTTGGTCTCCTGCTGGTACATCTCCTCGATCATGGGCTTCCACAGCCGGACGCGGGCGTTGATGAACCAATTCGAGACCTGGAGTTGATCCAAACGAAATTAACCAAAGAATTATTGCAGACATGGAGAGGGTCCATAGAGCAATGGCGCCATGCATGCATGTGTGCAGCGACGTGTAGGGTAGCTAGCTAGCTACCTTTGTTCAGCAGTCCGCACTGTCATTTCGGTTTTTACCTTGCGCTTATTTGTCATGTTTCGTTTGTAACCAATGATTCCGTTGCAGTAGCCAATTAGTAGTTCCTTTGCAACATGATTTTTTTATAGTACTCTCTTCGTTTCTAAATATAAGTCTTTTTAGAGATTTCAATACGGACTACGTATGAAGCAAAGAACGAAACTATATTTTAAAATATGTCTATATATGTCTATATGTAGCCTGCTTTAAAACCTCTATAAAGTTTTATATTTAGAAATGAAGGGAATAGATGTTTATGTATGTACTATCTCTAGCTCTCTGCCCATGATTAAATGGTAAACGGAACTATTCGCAAAAAATGGTAAACAACTAAACTGACACTATCATACTGCCAGGCTCTCCTAACATTATTTCTTGACATGTATGCCACTGAAAACTAGTACATAGAAAAGGATGCTTAAAGCTAGATTTCTTGCTCCAAGTATGATCTATTATCTATAATTCCTGGATAATAGCTAAAAAAAATTCCTTCTATGTATGGCCTCCCATATTAAAAAAAAAACTAAATCCGCACTAGATCATGAGATTGCATGACCCATCCAAATAACAAAATACTAAATCCCCACTCATATGTGTCTTAGTTTTCCATTTAACCGCTAAAATGCTTTTGAAAGGGCAAGATCATGTCAATTTAGGTGTGAATTCTACATGGCTTGAGGATATATGATGGTTCATAAGAAATCTTGCATTATGTCATTAATTATTGGTTTGAATAGCGCATAATGCCAGATACATTGAGCAAGATGAGCTGATTTTCCCATTAGAGATTCACACATTATCATGACAAAATGACTTATGTAATTGTATAGGGTGCATGTATATGTTACACGGATTTTTTTTGGTGTGTTAAAGCACTAGTTCTGTTGATACCAATTTGCACTAGTTTGAATCATATTAAGTCCAAAAAAATATCCGTGGAAAACAAGACGAACGGATTAAAATTTGATCATAACTCAGTAGCAGTGGGACCAGGTGTATGGAGAATACATAACATAGTGCATTTTAAACCATGCATATATACTATCGAAACTTAGGGATCCATTTTGGTATCAATTAATTGTGGTGAGTATTAAAAAATATGTTCCTTTTGCCATTTTCGGGGTACTTGAAATTGTACTCCTCGGTCCTGCAGTTTATTTATCATTTTTGTAATTTTGTGTTACTATCTCATAGTTGCAACCTAAGTAAAAAAGGCTTTTCTATCTTAAAAAGACATCATTAACTTGTTAAGTGCCCCAATGCTCCTAGCTACTTTAATTATTTGTGTAGCAAATTTTGAGAACAAAGGCAGCTAGCTAATGGTCCATAAAAATAAGATAAACTGAAAGAGACCAGATTGAACGTGTTGCTTCAAGATGAGGCCACATGCAGTTGGGCAGTTGGTTGCACAGAAGGTACTGGACAGTTTAGTTGCATATTGATTAAGTGTTTGCAGATGCATACACGATTTCAACAATGTTGATGTAATCAAAGCCTTAGAAAAACAACAATTAATTGACTGAGAAAGTTAGACCAGACGATAAATTTAGAATCAGAGATTCTCCGTCTAAATCAAAGTAGGTTCACCGGTCAGTTTCTAGCTATACGCAAACAAGCTAGATGGCTTGCTTGGAATAATCGATGTACCTACTGGCCGGAGCCGGACATAATGAAAGTGTAAATAAAAGTACGGTCCTAACTAGGGGAGGGGTTAATTAGATCCTAAATTAGCTCTACTCTTATTGAGCATGACAAGTTTGACAGTTACCGTCAGTTGACTAAACACATTCAGGTTTTATCTGGATGAAGGGCTTTCCTATGTGAATCTTTGGGAGGGTAAACCTATGTAAGATCGAGTAGCATCAGACCACATACTCTTTTTTTTTAAGAGTAGCATAGCTAGACCACAGGTTTGCATGCACAGAGTCTCTTCACGAGTCCCGCAAGAGGCATCGCGCGACAAAGGGAGCTGAGGAGGGACAGGGTTTGTGTTGTCGCATTGGGCAAACAGCAAACGAAAATTTTGTACCAAGAGGGCCATGGGTTAACTAGGACATGCATGAGGGGGCACCGGTGAAGGGACCACGCCCAGGAAGATACAAAATAGAGAGATAGGTGAACTGAAAGCTAAGCTGATTCTCCAAAAACTGAAAGGTAAAGGTAAGCATATATACGATGGAACAGCAAGAATATTGGGAGTACCCTTCGAACGTATACATGCCTAATATATATGTGGACAAGCATACACCGTTGAGAATACTGCAATAATTAAACCCGCAGAAATAAACATGGTCTGCATTGAAGTAGATAGTATTGCATACCGGTGGTCCATACATATGAGATATATTATATAAATTAATCTGATCAATTTATCTTGAAATTTACATTCACTTGTACTGGTAGTGATGTCAAAATGGACTAAATTCACTCAAAAAATCAGTTTAAAGCGACTAGTTTTTTTTACTTTTGATTTAACATGCATGGGTATTGTCATTTAGATGTTTCAGAATCTATTATGCTTTACCAGCATTTGCTGGGACCATTTTGAGCACCTGAAGAAATGGAAGGGTCTTGTTGTGCAATTTAGTTTTTAAAGGAGTGACATTAGAGATTTGTCTCTCGATTTATTAGTGACTTTTAGTTTCTCTAATTTATTGTCACACACATATATGTTAACTATACTTTTGTAAATAATATCCATAATCATATATTATTATATCTAAGTAAGCAATCCCATTTAAATGCACACCCAACCATCTACATCATCAACTGCATGCAACCCTTCCAGTTTCCATTTTTTTCACTTTCCACCACATGCAAGCCCCCCACATCATTAAGCACATGCAAGCCCTCCACATCTTTTTTTTTATCAACAAATAATTAAACTTGGATGTCACAAGGCAATACCCTCCATTATCCTCTAGGTTTTCTACCATTTATGCAATGAGAATGTGGTGCAATACTATTATGTTCTAATTTTAGTTTTGATAATTTCATTTCTACATCAATGCTAGAAATGCATGGAAAGCTTAGGGAGTGTTAGGATAACATTCAAAACCAAACACAAGAAAAAAAATCCTGAGAAAAGCAAAGTTGCATGGCATAACACCCCCAACCCTCCCTAAGCCTTTCCAGCACAATTGGGTGTAGACACCTGCCAACACCAAAGTTGATCACTCATCATCGGTTTTTCTTCTAGAATTGCACTTGAAATATATGTAGATTGTGTTGTTCGAAAGCCTCCATAAATCGAGCGGGGCCATGGACAACACGCTTTGCAGTCATGAGCTAGTGTACTGAGATGCTTGCAAGCCAGTCGCGAAGTGAGTTATTATCAGGCTATGATCCAAGGCTGAAGGAGCGAAGCCTAGCTCGTGTTGCCAATGGGACGATAACAAACCATGCACTAGGCCCTTAGGTCACGAGGTGTTCGCCCATTTTCAGATTGCACCTACAGGGCTAACAAAGTAATGAGGCATGTGCCAAGTGGCTCGATATCGGCTTGCACGTGCTCAATCTAGTGTGGCCAGCCTTTGGGGAGACTAACTATGCACGAGATATATGTATTTTATAGAAAGGAAGTGTATGTTTTATCTTTTAGAAACAAATTGCATTCAACCATTGCTTAAATAATGTAGAACATTATAGTGATTTCTCCATACATGCACTGTTTAGCTTTATTTAGCAAAGAAAGTACATGTGTATCCTCCATGTTTTATTTTATGTTGATTATGCCAGGATGCTGCATTGTCAAATTTTGGATACAAGTTTCCCGCGTCATATGTAAATTGTGCGTATTATACTCGGATTGAGTATTTACGCAGTGAAATCTTCTCAGAGTTCGTACAATTTATGGGTAATATAGTATATGGCTCCTCTATTTGTTCCCAGCATCACATTATGTATGTGTTACCCTGCATGATTGCTAAGCATTAACCGGATGCTATAAGCAGTGACGATTCCACTAGGGAGGCTTCAATAGGCTTAAGCCTACTCTCCAAAATCCTATTTAAGCTAAAAATACCACTTGACAAGTATATTCTGGTGCTTTGCATGCAACAATTGCAATGCATTTGCTAATTAGACTTAGGAAATTTATGTTTTAAGCCTACCCTCCAATGTCCTGCTAGATTCGCCACTGGCTATAAGTCTGTGTGACTGTGAAGCTATCAAGCTTTTTTTTTTAAACAAGCTATCAAGTTTTTAGATACTAGCCATTGATCTACCGCCCACTTGGTGGCCTTTCTTCTTCTTTGTTTCAGGCATGTTACATGTTGGTGTTGCTGCCTCAACAAACTTATTTTTATTTTCCAAGCAATTGAACTTATTGCATGAACTCGGTGTTTGTTTTATCTATAAAGCAGGGCGAAAATCTGTTTCGAGAGCTTTTAGATATCGGAAAAGAGACAAAAAATGTGAGACGAATCAAAAAACAAACAAAGAGCACAATCAGGGTATAGTCAACAGTGTAACATCCCACGCGCATGCAAGAAAAGTCTGTGAAGATTCCATGTACTATATGGTGTATATGCATGCATGCATGCATGCACAGTGCGGTAGAAAGTGGCAGAATTACAAACCTGGTTCCTGGACAGCCCCGTCTGCCTCGCCAACAGGTGCTTATCGGCGTCGCTGGGGTACCTACGCACGTTACGACGAAGCCACGCATCAGCAATAGCGATACTCCATGCAAGATGCTACAAAACGGACTGATCATTAAGGCTGCACGCACTCCTTCCTGCCTGCCTGCCTGCCTGCTGCCTCACTGCACAAGCAGCTAGCAGCAGTAGCGCCAAGCAGCAGGAACAGCACCACCACTGCGGGCAGCAGTGCACTGTTCACCAATCATATACGAATTATACGTGCACTGCCCATATGAGCAACATATACCTCGTTCTACCTACCTACGCGTGCATGCATGCACGCACGCACGCACGCACGCATAAACTGCAGGAGCTAGCCAAAAAGAAGCGGATTCCTAGATGAGTGTGCTCTGATGGACGGATCATCTTTTGATCTCTCGCAGAGCATGGCAATGCTGGCATCGTGCACGATCGTGCGCGATCGCAGAACAAACTTGTAAAGCTAGCAAGCTCGCCCATGCTAGCTGATGCTACATGCAGCAGAAGCCAGAAAAAGGCTCCAAGGAATGAAGCAGCAGGCGATGGCAGCGCTATAGCTGAAGCCTTTGCGCGCGCGTGAAGAGCTTTTGAAAAAAGAGGAGCAGAATTCCTGACAGCCAGTATCCAGCCCTGCTGCAGGCACTAAAAACGGGCAGGGCGGTAAAAAAACTCGGCTGGGGAGAAAGTTAAATTTCTGCAATGATGGGAAAGTAATCCGGGAGAGGGCAAAAGGGAAGGAATATGCACAGTGCCCGGCATGGCGCCTGTCCCTGCCGGCCAGCCGGTTTTAGCGTGGATCTCGAAAAAAATTACTGCTTTTGCGAAAGCAGCGCGGCAGCGCATCGGCTTGCAGCAAACGAGAGAGGGCGAGGGAGGGAGAACAAAGCAGAAGCTGCCCGTGATGAGTGCAGTCCCTGTACGTACGTAGTACCCCTACCATGTCGACGGATGGACGGCATGCATTCGTCGACCCCATCCCATGCATGGAGCATATCGCAAATTCCATGCCAGGCTAGCTACATATCCTAGCTAGAGAAGAACAGTCGCATGCATGCATGCCCACCTGATCGACTGGCCTCAGCGTACTGCATGGACATGTACCGACGTAGGAGTAGTACGTACGGAGAGTTGATAATAATGTAGGCGAGAATGAGGGTGTGGTACGTACGGGTGTAGGAAGTGCTCGAAGAGCCAGGAGCGGAGGATGCTGACGGAGCGCTCGGGGAGGCCGCGCTGGGGCCGCCACGCCTCCTGCTCCATCATGCCCATGTGGTGGAAGGCGCGCTGCTGCCGGAGGCTCTGGTCGATGGCGCGCAGCCGCGGCGTCTCCCCCTTGGTCAGCCCGGAGCTCGTGCCGGCGTCCTTCTCGCCGAGCAGCTCGCAGGTGTGTCGCAGCTGCGCGGCGATGGCGTCCTTGAGGCACCGGAAGTGCCGCGACATGGCCTTCTGCGCCAGCGCCGTGTAGGGCGTCGCCGCCCCGAACCCCATCACCGAGTCGAAGAAGTTCACCACCATCTGCATCTGGTCGCAGTAGTGGTTGTACCTCCGATCCACCTGCGGAACAAAACACATGCACAATCTTTGAGCTAATTAATTAACCACATCGATCGATCTTGAAAGTTCTGTAAATTAAATTAGAAAGAAGTAGGCATTGGTCGTTTTACCCGATGGTAGGAATGAAAGTAAACGAAAAGGAGAAAGAATCACAGGCAGCTAGATCGACTAAGAGATTATAAGATGCATGCATGATCGACCGTGGATTGCCAAGAAGAAGATTCAAAGTTACTCCTAGACACGAAAGAAAGAAACAAACTTTGGGTGCGGGCAATTAAGAGATGGGCATGGCGTAGCATGTGTCGCTGGCACAATTATGAGCGGAAAATGGGTGGAAAGAACAAGCGCAGCCGAGGCCCACGGCCGTTTGGCAACAGCAAAGCCATGCGCAGAGGCATCTAACTTGCATGTGCCGATTTTGTTCCTGTGCTGTGCTCGTGCTGTTCATCGCCGATCTCTCTTTCCAATTATGTAGCAGGAGTAGTAATATATAGTATCCGGGGACACACATGTGAGTGCTACCCCTCGTACTTGCTCACTGTGCCAAATTCTAACAGCTCCCACACAAATCTACCTGAGCTAACGCATGCACCTATCTTTCTCCAGCCATTTTGTCCAATTTCTTATAAGTACTACATAACTAGCTAGCCACATCGATTAGAATCATGAACTTTCACACACACTAGCTACTAAAGAGACTAGAGTAGTAGCACATGATATTATATGGGATAATTTGACGTGGTGACGTGACACAAATCGTAGTCCAAATGCGTGTGCGGAGAAGGATGGAAATATAATAATCCCAACGGGTGGCCGTACTCTCTTTCCCTTTGCGGGGGAAGAGATATGGAAAGAGAGAGTCCATGCAAGCAAGCATAAAGAAATGGAGGCGATGAATGCCGCGGCAACAGCTGCTATCACGGCATTGCGGCACCAACAACCGCACAAAAAGAAAGAAATCGGATCGTGGGACGGATGGATGTTACTATGATTGGAGACTCATATCGCCCTTGGAGTTTGCGTCGTGACGATCCACCCAAAAGCTCGCTACCTCTGGCTGCGCTGCCATTGGCCGCCGCCTCGCTGTGCATGCCACGTACGTCGTCCCGGTCCGAGTGAGTGACTGAGCTGGTGGTAGTAAAAAAAAAACGGGGGCCAGTTCGTTCGCTCGTTCGTTGGTTCTGAAGCAGCTGGGCGGCCGTACTGGCTAGCCAGCCCTACCGGCCAGCCACCTACTGTCTGTTGCACTTGCACCTACCTAAGCTTTGCCGGCGCCATGCCGCCGCGCCGGCCGGAGCTAGCTACTATTTGGTGGAGACCATGCATGCATGAGGAAGAGAGAGGGATCGAAAGGGAGAGGTGCGTGTGTTTGTGGGTACGTGCCTCGTCGAGCATGGAGATGAGCTTGGCCTTCTTGCGCTGCTGCTCGAACCGGTCGGCGGGGGACAGCTGCGGGGGCTCCTTGGACGCCGACGATGGCGACTGGGCGGCGCCGGAGCTGGAGGGCCCGCCCTTGCTCGCGTTAGGGTTCGACGAGGACCCGCCGGCGCCGCGCCCGCCTCCCTTGATCGTCTGCCCGCGCCCCACGCTGCAGAATTCGTCGAGGAGCTCCTGGGCCGCGCGCGTGTACTTGGAGTTGCGCAGCACGCCGGCGACCCCGGCGGGGCCGTACCCGACGTGGAGCTGCTGCCCCATCGCGCCCACCTGGCCGTGCAATGCCATCGGGAGCTGTTGCACCGACGGGGCCTGCTGCTGCTGCTGCTGCTGTCGGTTGAAGTAGAGCACGCCGTCTCTCACCCTTAGCTCCTCGGCCTGCTTCGCCATCTCCAGCTGCTGTAACGACGGCGACAGCGAGAGGGAGAGGCCCTGGCCTTCCACCACGCCGGCCCCGCCGCCGCCGAACGAGCTCGCGGCGTTGCCGTACGCCTGGAACGCCTCGTGGTGCTGGATAGCCGACTGCGCGTCCGACGGCGGAGGCGACGTCGGCGACGACCTTGACTGTTGCTGCTGCTGCTGAGGGTTCATCAAGAAGAGCTGCATCGCGGCGGCCGGGTCGGTGGCGAGGCCCGCCATGCCGCCTGCTTGTTGCTTGGGCGAGGACGTCTCACCTAATAAGTTTGCCCCGCCGAGGACCACGCCAGCGCGGCCAGGCCCGCCGCTGCCGAACCAACCGCCGTCGCCGGGCAAGGCGGCTACTACCGATCCCGGCGCCTGCTGCCGGAACCCGAAGCGGTAGTTGGCGTTCATCTGGCTGGCCAGCAGCTCGGTGGCGGATGGCCCCGACGGCGTCTGGGCGGAGAAGTTGAACATCTCGGCGAGCATGTTGGATGCCCCGGCGGCCGCGGCGTGGTCGTACATGGCGCCGGGCTCGACGTGCTCGTCGCCGTCGATAGGGAGCAGCCCGTGGGCAGCGGCGGCGGCCGGGTCGAAGCCCTGGACCCTCATCTTGTCGCGTCGGCTCTGCTGCGCCACGTGGTGCTGCTGCTCTTGCTGCTGGTCGTGGTCCTGGCTGGATCCCGGGCGGTCGAAGCCATCCGAGGAGAAGCCGTAGACGCCGCTGCTGCCCTGGTGGAATCCCTGGGAGTGGGACATAGAACTCGCCGTGGCCGGCCGGCCGCCGTAGATCGCCGCACTGCTCTTGGGTGTGCTGCTCACGTGCTGCGTGCTCGCCTGACACGGTGGCGCCGCTATCCCCATACTGGCGGCGCCACTATCATCATCGTCGTCGTCGGCGCCAAGAAAAATCCCCTTCGATCTCCCGCAGCGACCTGAGGCAAGTTCATCGGCAACAACCGCGCGCGGCATCAGAAAAAGGAAAAAAGAACGCAACAAAGAAAAAGATTAAGAATCCAAAACCACAGAATTAAAAGAACTTGAAACAAAAATAAAAAAAGATCTCAATCTCTTCCCCAAACTCCACAGCACGCAATCGAATTACGCATGAACAGCTCGATCGAATCGACGCGCTGGCTAGCTAGCAAACACGGCTTAGCCTTTGCGTCTCACTTACCTAAGATGAGGAGGAGCACATCGTTATCTTGTCGAGGGAGTGAAAGGCTTGCCTCCGAGCGACCTCCTCTCCATCTCTGTCTCCGCTTGTCTCCCTCCCTCTCGAAATCTCTTTATCTCTCTCTCTGTGTGGGTGACTATCTCTATATTTTTCCGCTTGTCCGGTCGGGCGCAGCAGCAGTTCTTGGTCGCCCTGTGCAATCGCCTTCTGAAAGGGAAGAGCGACGCAAAGGGGAAGGGCGAGGAGGCTAATATACACCCCGGCCGCTGCACCTCGCATATATAAAAAAAAAAACCTCAGCTCAGTTTCTCTCTGCTGCTGATCCCTCCTGCCGCCGCCGCTGCTCCGCTGCTGCTGCTGATATGTATCGGAATTGGACAGAGCCCGAGGTTAAGGGGAGCGCTGGGTCTTAGGAAAACGTCGCTGTTGTCGTCGCCCTCTCTCACCTCCTCCTTTGGTATCCCCCCTCCCCTTTTCTGTTCCTTTTTCCTTGCGCGTTTAATAACAAGCGTCGTTGTTGTGCTGCGGTTAAGTTATTATTTGCTGGTGCTGCTGATGTCGTGCCCTTGTTTTTACTTGTCTCCCTCCCCTTGCTTTCTCCCCTCCACCCTTCTCCAACTCTCTACCACTACCGTCTTACCACTCCTCCATCCGTTTCGGCGTCAACTAATTCTGTGCGAAGAAAATAGTTTAAAAAAAATGCTAGTATATTATGAAACGAAAGGAGTAGTTGATATAACATACTAACGCAGACACATGTGATCTAGAAGAATGCAAGTAGAATTACGGCTTCATGTATGGTCATGTTACTACCATACAACATCGGCATCTAGATGACATATATAGATGTTCATGGAGATGTGTTTTTCATTATCCGGCAGAAGGAAGAAATAAATTGGGCCGTAAAGCAGAGAGGGGGTGTGGGGGATCGGATGGGAAAAGAAAGAAAGCGAGGAGGCTGGAGGAGTCCCTCTCCGTGTCTTTCCAGCCTTTTCTTTTTCATTTCGAAATTGACCAGCACTTGAAAGGCCTGGGGCCGGAAGCAAATTGACCCATGCCTGGCAAATTCCGAGGCTTTTTTCATGCGCCTTGAACGGGCGCGCGACCCATGTCCGTCACGCTCCGTTCCTCCTTTAGTTTCGGATTGGAGATATAAAATTTTAAAAAGACAGGCAAAGGAGTGTAGCCTAGCCACAGCTGAATTTTTTTGGTGGGTGCAACCCTCCCGTCCCTCTCTGTTTTTTTCCTTTTCCTTTTTTCTTTTTTCTCCGGCTGATCGACGACGCGGGCCGATCTACGCCCTCGATCTGTTGTTTTGGTTGACAGTGTATCATGTGCATCGCATGCCGGCCTAATTAATCCATCTCCCTAACAGCCCGTACTTGGTTAATTAATTAATTAATTTGCTCAACCGGTAGGAGGAGTACTATTTTTTATTGCTCGCGTCCGTGTTGACCCGACGAGCTTGCTAAACTTGAGCTTTGATGATTTTTTTTTGGGTGGGAAAAAAGAGCTTCATTTTTGTTGCGTTAACAGTGGGGCAATTAAGAGGCAGTTGGGAAAGAGAGACGAGGAGCAAGACACATAACGGAGGAGGAGGAGGCCACATTTGTCCCGGCCGTCTCTGACTTTTCTCCGTGGCAGGACCAAGCGGAGGCTGATGGACCGGGGGGCAGGTTAGTCATTTTAATTTTTTGAGTGGTTTTTAATTATTATTAGGGGGCTTAAAAGGGAAGAGGAGATGAGGTGGCCGGCGCGGGCCGTGGAGGGAGGCTGGGCCTGGCTGGAGGCTTGCTCGCGCCTCGCGCGTGTGCTTGCCTTTGCTGGTGCGTCTTTATCGGGCCGCCGCGGCCGTCGGATGGGGATCGTGCGGCCGCCCCGCGGTGGTCCAGGCGCGGGATAGCGGCCACGGGCGGGCCTTGTCGGCCGCTGGGGGCGGGTGAGCGCGCCCGTTTTTTCTTCCTCGCTTCGCTTCCAGTGGCGTCCCGATCAATTATTGGGCCGCTGTGATTTGGACCCGGCACCAACTCGATCCTAGTCTCGCACAGTGATGATCATGCAGTGCAGCCATCTCCCTCCCCCGTGGGCCCCCGCCCCGCCCCGCCCCGCAGAAAAGATGTCCCGCTCCCGCTCGCTCTCTCTCTCTCTCTCGCGCAACCATTTGCTTGCATGCATGCATGCTCCACCATGGCCTTGGCCACCATCGCCATGGCCATGGCTAGGCTAGCTCGACCCAGCCCAACGACCGGCTTAGGCAGCGTAGTCCTCCGTGCGATTAGATTAGATTAGAGAGAGACTCGCTGGTAATCTTCAAATGGGGAGCGCTTTTTGCTTATTCCTCTTTCTCCTCGGCTTCACACGGGGACCTCACTCCTGTTACTTTCTTTCCTTTCCTTTCCTTTCTTTTCTTTCTCTTCTCACGTTGCTTTTTCTTGATTCCTCTCTCCGGACGGGTCGACGACGATCCTGCAATATAAACGCGGATGCTTGACTTCTGGAAAGCAGCGTGCGTGCATGGTGCAATACAGTCTTGTACCCTCGCTCGCAATGCTTCTTGCAGCAGATAGGAATTTATTTATGAGATACTATTATATACTTTAATAAGTATAAGCATGCATGAATGCACGAGGGCACACAATTTCAGTAATGATTGGCTGAGACTGGGTTCAGGGGTGACAATATATTGCCATGCCACTCCTAAAATCGGTGTACCTTTTTAATAGTACTACCAACATGAACTGCTCACCTATGAGAGATGGTGACTACAACAACAACTACTAACTACTGAGGTGCGATATATGTCTTGTCCAAAGAGGCAGGCAGAAGAACACAGTAAAGGCTGAGATGTCACGTATCCGATCAAAGCCCCTGAAGCGGATGCCCCTGAAGGATAAACTGTAGCTGGATCGCTAGAGGTGTACGTGATATTTTTTGTGGTTGACCCTGCCTGCAGATGGAGGGAAGAAAGACAAACGGATAGGATAGATTCTGTCTGTGAAATGGGCAGGCAGTGAGTCAGTCAGGGTAGGTCCAATCAGCTGGGCATCTATGAATGGCAGTTTGAGGATTCATTTAAGGAGGAGGGAGATCCATCTATTCCTAGCTGAAAGTTACTAGTAAAAGGCAATAGTGTATGTAGCTTGATGGTGGCAGTGGGAGGGGAGGAGTCGCTGGCTAGCTCCGTCGAATGAGATGCCCTCCCGGCATGGGCAAACATTCTGCCCTCGCTCGCTACTCTACACAAGATCGATTGGTACACATCTGGAGCCTAGCTAGCTTCAGCTGATGTTCACCATCTGGTTGACTTGAGCCTGAGGGTGCCGTCACGTCTATCAGAGGTAGGTTTCCTTCTGTTTTATACCAATATAAAAACTCCCATCGTGCGATGATTAAAAAATGAACAGGGGTCGATCTCACCAACACAAAGCCATTCGTTCGTTCACGAGCTGACGCCTAGCTAGGAACTATACTATATAAACTGTACTTTGGAATTATAAGATGGCAGGAGTTCATATGCTCTTTTTTATCAGAACAACCATAGATTGTGACGTGTACTTTTCTCCCACTCTAACAATTTCGCCGAGAAAATAGCGAGAAGGAAATGGAGAGAAGAGGACCACAGCGCCAACAGCATCCAAGAGCGTTGCCCACCACTGTCCTTTGGGCATCATCTGGTCACGTGAGGACCCACGTGCGCGTATAGGCCGGACGGGCCTCCATCGGCTCAGCTCTGCCTGTTCTTTCAAGCAACCAATTAACCTGCCCCTTATTCAAGCCTGGCGCTGGCGTTGGCGCTGGTCAGCTTGGCCACCACTCGCTCACCTGATATTCCCGGCTTTAGACGGCGTCCAGCTTCACAAAACGGGCCCCGGCCAGAAATTGAGAGCTCGATCGAAAACCGCACATGCGCTGTAGACTAACACCCCACTAAATTCTTAATCCGATTTAATTTAATCCAGCCAACCTTCTCAAATTGTAGGTGGGCTTTCTCTAAAGCGTCGACCAGCCCATCCATTAATGGACTTGAAGCTGGTGATATATGCTCCCCCTCCTGACAAGTACGTACACCTATCTGCTGAGGGAGAGACTGGCTAAACTTTGAGCACGTGCTCCTTAGAGGATTGAGGTGGCAGTACCACCTAAGTTAAGTTAAGCACGCCTTAAAAGCCACGCTCCAAGTCTATGGTAGCACCAACAGTTGAGGACCCTAATGACCGATCGGGTCGCACGCACATTAACGCGTACGGATGGTGCGGCGTACGGCGCACACGGCGACGTAACGCGCCGTGCGTGTACGTGCGCCTTCCGATTCTGATCGTACGCCTACCGTGCCATGCGCTCTGGAGTTCAGAACGACTAGGGTCCCTTTCGGTCTAGTACGTCCTAGCCTACGGTACAGTTGGGACTCGGGATCCCGTTGGCGTCGCCGGCCGGCCGGCCGATCGACCGCTGCATATGGATGCTCCGGCGGGTGGAGCAAATGCATGCGAGCTACCTGTAATCAAGGTACTATGGTACTGAAGTTGGTTTGCACCAGAGGATACTAATTATTAGACATAAGTAGGCGGCCAGCGCTGAAACAACACGTTTCTAGTTGGTTAGTTGGTTGCTACGACTATTATGCGCAAGATATATGCTCTGCTTTCAGCAATGCTATGTGTTTGTGTGGAAGAACATTGGTATACTTCAGTATGAGAAATTGAGAATTCACCAGCCAGGACTAGCTTATGTTCAAAATTAACACCACAAGAATATGCAAGATAAACAATATACTCCCTCCTTTTCAAAATTCTTGACTTAGATTTGTCTAAATACGGATGTATCTAATTAATTACGTTTTAGTATTGGTTACATCCGTATCTAGACAAATTTTTTAAGACGGAGAAAGTATTATCGGTTTCCTCAAAGGGTCCACTGGCCAAATACCACTTTGACCTCATCCACGTCAACAAACCAACCAATAAGATGATTTCTGAACAGTATTGCATAGGTCAGGGGTTTAAGAGAACAGAAGAAATAGCCGGCGGTTATATGAACCATCCATTTTATTTAGGGTAGTAAGAGCATATACAACCGAGCGCCTCAATCCCGCATCATACGTCTGGTCGCTAAATTTTGACCCAAACGGGCGCCTCAAACGGCCCTCAAACGCCCGGGCTGACCGGCACCCCTCATATCCAACTTAAATATGGGGCGGATATGGGCACGCCCGCCACGTCGGACCCGGCCAAAGCTAGCTCGTCCGACTGCACATATATTCCTCCCAATCCGCTTGGCGGGCTAAACTGATGTAGGATGAAACCCTAATGGCCGACCTTTCACGAAATTGAGGGGGGTTCCCGAAGAACACGATGAACACAAGAGAGGAGAACATTCAAGTCAACTAGATCCAATCACACATGTGCTAAATCCACATACACAAAGGGGAAATAAACTATTCAAAGTCAACAAGGGAGGATACACGGTAACTATTTCATCCCAATCCGTGAGGAAAGAGATCTTGAATCCTTGGAGAATCTTCCCACAAGGGGGTTTTGAATCCACTTAGGGGATCTTCTCCTAGGAGGTCTTGGTCCCCATAGG
This sequence comes from Triticum monococcum, assembly GCA_034509565.1. Classification (NCBI taxonomy): domain Eukaryota; kingdom Viridiplantae; phylum Streptophyta; class Magnoliopsida; order Poales; family Poaceae; genus Triticum; species Triticum monococcum. The sequence continues at coordinate 40,332,617 of CM067844.1, forward strand.
AGTAGTGATAAGTGGATGAGCAAAGCTCTATCTCAATCTTGAGCTATTACAATGCTAACTCTACAATGGAGGAGGGGGATGTCTATCTATAGTTGTCCACAAGGTAGGAGGGGTAAGGAGGGATACATGAGCCTTCGGCCCGTTCTCTGTGCACACGCAGGTGCCGGATGTCCAGGCCTTCAAGTCGGGCCAAATGTCCAGGCTGGCTTCGGCCGATTCTGGACGTTCTCTGGACAAGAGGTGCCGGACTTCCGGGAAGGGGATGGATGTCCGGGGTCATCGGGCCGGATGTCTGGGCGCTGTAGCTTCCGCGCTGTTGGGCTGCTAATGTTGTCTTCAGGGGCCGGATGTCCGGGCTAGGGGCCAGATGTCCGGGTTCTTGGAGCTTCTCTGGTTCCTCTCGTCATCCTCCCTCATCCGTGAACTTGAGGGCTTTTCCATCATCTCGACCATCTTCGAGGTGGTCTTCTTCATACCTAATAACACATAGCATTCCGGCTTTAGGTAGTAGCCATGTCTCACATGGGTCATACGGAATATCACTAAGGAGAGATGTCACCTCGGCCTCGATAGTTCTTGCACATGCTCGTGTCATCGGTCCACTTGGCACTTGGGGAGACATAGGTAGGTCCATGGGGATGACCGTAGGATGCTCCACATCATCTCCCCCATGGGAAAGATCTGACCTTGGATTGAAAACCTTATCACCATGGTAGGGAGAGAGATCCTTGATGTTGAAGACGTCGCTCACGTTGTACTTGCCGCGTGGTATGTCGATCTTGTATGCATTGTTATTGTAGCGTGCGATCACCTTGAAGGGTCTGTCGGCTCGAGGTAGTAGCTCAGACTTGCGCTCATTGGGGAAAGCGGTCCTTGAAAAGGTGTAGCCACACAAGATCTCCAATGTTGAATCTCATGGGTTGCTTGTTGATATTGAGTTTGGTCATGAGGCAGTGTACTTGGCGCTTGATTGCTTGTCTTGTATCTTCATGCACCTTCTTGAGATATCTCGCTCGTGCACTCACGTCCATGTTGATGCGCTCTTTTAGAGGTAGCGGTAGAATGTCCAATCGAGACATTGGATTCCATCCATAGACGACTTCGAAGGGGGACTTGCCAACAGTTGAATGTCTTGCTCGATTGTAGGCGTACTCGGAGATGGGTAAGCATTCCTCCCACTCCTTGATGTTTTTCTTGATCCACACGCAGAGGAGAGTCGAAAGCGTCCGGTTGGTGACCTCCATTTGGCCGTCGGTTTGCGGATGGTATGCCGAAGAGAAGAGTAGCTTGATTCTGAGCTTGGCGCATAGCATCTTCCAAAAGTAGCTAAGGAACTTGACGTCACGGTCCGATACAATGGTCTTGGGCACTCCATGTAGATGCAAGATTTCCCTACAAAAGAGGTTTGCAACATGTGAAGCATCGTCTATCTTGTTACATGGAATAAAGTGTGCCATCTAAGAGAATCAGTCCGCAACAACAAATACCGAATATTTTCCATGTTGAGTTCTAGACAAACCAAGCACAAAAATCCATACTAATATCTTCCCATGGGTGATACGGAATAGGGAGTGGCATATAGACACCATGGGATTGATCCTTAGACTTATCTTTGTGACATGTAGAGTATCGGTTGGTGTGGCGTGAGACGTCACGCAACATCTTGCCAAAAATAGTTCTTGGAGAGCGTAGCAGATGTCTTGTCGCATCCGAAGTGGCCCATAAGTCCTCCACCATGAGCCTCTTGACAAAGCAACAAACGAAGAGGAGACTCGGGGATACAAAGCTTGTTAGCTCTCATTAGATAATCATCCTTGATGTAATATTGCTCCCAAGTGTTATGCGTTAGACATTTTGCATAAATGATAACCCACAAGTATAGGGGATCAAAATAGTTTTCGAGGGTAGCGTATTCAACCCAAATTTATTGATTCGACACAAAGGGAGCCAAAGAATATTTGCAAGTATTAGCAATTGAGTTGTCAATTCAAGCACACCTGGAAACTAAACATCTATAGCAGAATGATCAGTAACACAGTAGTATGGTAATTTGATAGTAATAGCAATAACAGTAATGGTAGAAGCAATAGTTTTGTAGCAATTGTGACAGTAGTGGCAACAGTAGTAACTTAGCAAGAAACATATGTGCAAAGCTCATAGGCATTGGATCAGTGACAACATTGGATAATATTCATCATGTAATAGTCATAACCTAGGGCGACACAGAACTAGCTCCAATTCATCAATGTAATGTAGGCATGTATTTCATATATAGTCATACGTGCTTATAATAAGAACTTGCATGGCATCTTTTTGTTGGAAATATGCCCTAGAGGCAATAATATAATATTATTATATTTCCATTAATTATAGTTAAGATTCCATGCTATAACTGCTATGATCCTGGAATATGTGATTTAGTGGAAAACTCATATGCACGTGTGGAATGATAAACGGTAAACAATAGGTTCCCGGTCTCGCCTCTAAGATCGGGACAAGTGTTGTTGATGATCACGTTTTCTGGATCTTAGGATATCGTTAAGTGTAACGATATTCCTACAACAACATTGAGGGTACGACGTTAGAAGAACGATCATATTGAATCGATCCAATACTTGTCTGTTATACTATGTGATTGAAGGGAAATGTAGTAATTTCAAAAAAAATCCTATGCACACGCAAGATCATGGTGATGCATAGCAACGAGAGGGGAGAGTGTTGTCCACGTACCCTCGTAGACCGAAAGCGGAAGCGTTAGCACAACGCGGTTGATGTAGTCGTACGTCTTCATGATCCGACCGATCAAGTACCGAACGCACGGCCCCTCCGAGTTCAGCACACGTTCAGCCCGATGACGTCCCTCGAACTCCGATCCAGCCGAGTGTTGAGGGAGAGTTTCGTCAGCACGACGGCGTGGTGACAATGATGATGTTCTACCGACGCAGGGCTTCGCCTAAGCACCCCTACAGTATTATCGAGGTGGACTATGGTGGAGGGGGGCACCACACACGGCAAAAAAGACCAAACGATCGATTGTTGTGTCTAGGGTGCCCCCTGCCCCCGTATATAAAGGAGCAAGGGGGGAGGTGTGGCCGTCCTAGAGGGGGCGCGCCAGGAGGAGTCCTACTCCTACCGGGAGTAGGACTCCCTCCCTTTTCCTTGTTGGACTAGGAGAGGAGGGGAAAGAGGAGGGAGAGAGGAAGGAAAGGGGGGCGCCGCCCCCTCTCCTTGTCCTATTCGGGCTAGGGGGGAGGGGCGCGCGGCCCTGCCCTGGCCGCCTCTCCTCTTCTCCACAAGGCCCACTATGGCCCATTAAGCTCCCGGGGGTTCCGGTAACCTCCCGGTACTCCGGTAAAATCCCGATTTCACCCGGAACACTTCCGATATCCAAACATAGGCTTCCAATATATCAATCTTCATGTCTCGACCATTTCGAGACTCCTCGTCATGTCCGTGATCACATCCGGGACTCCGAACAACCTACGGTACATCAAAACATATAAACTCATAATATATCTGTCATCGAAACGTTAAGCGTACGGACCCTACGGGTTCGAGAACTATGTAGACATGACCGAGACACGTCTCCGGTCAATAACCAATAGTGGAACCTGGATGCTCATATTGGCTCCCACATATTCTACGAAGATCTTTATCGGTCAGACCGCATAACAACATACGTTATTCCCTTTGTCATCGGTATGTTACTTGCCCGAGATTCGATCGTCGGTATCTCAATACCTAGTTCAATCTCGTTACCGGCAAGTCTCTTTACGCATTCCGTAATACATCATCCCACAACTAACTCATTAGTTGCAATGCTTGCAAGGCTTAAGTGATGTGCATTACCGAGAGGGCCCAGAGATACCTCTCTGACAATCGGAGTGACAAATCCTAATCTCGAAATACGCCAACCCAACAAGTACCTTCGGAGACACCTGTAGAGCACCTTTATAATCACCCAGTTATGTTGTGACGTTTGGTAGCACACAAAGTGTTCCTCCGGTAAACGGGAGTTGCATAATCTCATAGTCATAGGAACATGTCTAAGTCATGAAGAAAGCAATAGCAACATACTAAACGATCGAGTGCTAAGCTAACAGAATGGGTCAAGTCAATCACATCATTCTCCTAATGATGTGATCTCATTAATCAAATGACAACTCTTTGTCTATGGTTAGGAAACATAACCATCTTCGATCAATGAGCTAGTCAAGTAGAGGCATACTAGTGACACTCTGTTTGTCTATGTATTCACACATGTATCATGTTTCCGGTTAATACAATTCTAGCATGAATAATAAACATTTATCATGATATAAGGAAATAAATAATAACTTTATTATTGCCTCTAGGGCATATTTCCTTCAGTTATTACATCATCTAAAATCAGTTGTTATAACATGGAGTGTTAGCATGTGTTTTAGTTCCTCAGACCATGAGAGTATCGGTCACTTCCTACTGGACGGTGGGCTTTGATACGTCTCCATCGTATCTACTTTTCCTAATGCTTTTGCTCTTGTTTTGGACTCCAATTTGCATGTTTTGAATGAAGCTAATCCGGACTGATGTTGTTTTTGGCAGAACTACCATGGTGTTATTTTTGTGCAGAAATAAAAGTTCTCGGATTTAGACGAAACTTTTTGGAGAATTATTTTGGAATGAATAAAAAATATTGAAACCAAGACCCACTGGAGGGGGGGGGGCAGCTTCCCACAAGGCACCAGGGTGGGCCACCCCCTTGTGGTGCAACCTGGTGGGTAGTGGGGCCCAGGAGGCTCCGCTGACCCTAATTCCAACTCTATAAATTCCTATTTTTGGTAAAAAATAAGAGAGGAAGTTTCATCGCATTTTACGATATGAAGCCGCCGCCACCTCTTGTTCTTCACCGGGAGGCCAGATCTGGAGCCCGTTCGGGGCTCCGGAGATGGGGCTCTTTGGTCTTTGTCATCACCAACCATCCTCTGATACGTCCATTTTACATCATGCTTTTATATTGATATTTATTGCATCATGGGCTGTTATTACACATTATGGTATAGTACTTATGCCTTTTCTCTCTTATTTTACAAGGTTTACATGAAGAGGGAGAATGCCGGCAGCTGGAATTCTGGACCGGAAAGGGTGCAAATCTGAGAGACCTATTCCGCACAACTCCAAAAGTCCTGAAAATTTACGCAGAATTATTTTGGAATATATAAAAAATATTGGCTGAAGAAAATACCAGAAGGGACCCACTAGGAGGCCACAAGCCTGGGGCGCCCTTGTGGCTTGTGGCCCCCCTGGCAGGCCTCCGGTGCCCATCTTGTGCTATATGATGTCTTTTGACCTGGAAAAAATAAGGAAGCTTTCGAGACGATGCGCCTCAGTCTCGAGGCGAAACCTGGGCATGCAAAGCGTCGTGGTGAGATCTACATGTGAAGCGGAGTACATGGCAGCCTCGGAGGCAGCACATGAAGCAATCTAGATGAAGGAGTTAATTACCGACCTAGGAGTTATTCCCAATGCGTCAGGACCGATGGCTCTCTTCTATGACAACACTGGAGCTATTGCCCTGGCCAAGGACCCCAGGTTTCATAAGAAGACCAGGCATATCAAGCATCACTCCAACTCCATTCGTGAAAATGTTCAAGATGGAGACATAGATATTTGTAAAGTGCATACAGACCTGAATGTCGCAGATCCGTTGAGTAAACCTCTTCCATGAGCAAAACATGATCAACACCAGAACTCTATGGGTGTTCGATTCATCACAATGTAACTAGATTATTGACTCTAGTGCAAGTGGGAGACTGTTGAAAATATGCCCTAGAGGCAATAATAAAATGGTTATTATTGTATTTCCTTGTTCATGATGATTGTCTATTGTTCAAGCTATAATTGTGTTATCCGGAAATCGTAATACATGTGTGAATACATAGACGACAACATGTCCCTAGTGAGCCTCTAGTTGACTAGCTCGTTGATCAATAGATGGTTACGGTTTCCCGACCATGGACATTGGATGTCGTTGAGAACGGGATCACATCATTGGGAGAATGATGTGATGGACAAGACCCAATCCTAAGCACAGCACAAGATCGTGTAGTTCGTCCGCTAAAGCTTTTCTAATGTCAAGTATCATTTCCTTAGACCATGAGATTGTGTAACTCCCGGATACCGTAGGAATGCTTTGGGTGTGCCAAACATCACAACGTAACTGGGTGGCTATAAAGGCACACTACGGGTATCTCCGAAAGTGTCTGTTGAGTTGGCACGAATCGAGACTGGGATTTGTCACTCCGTGTGACGGAGAGGTATCTCTGGGCCCACTTGGTAAAACATCATCAAAATGAGCTCAACGTGATCAAGGAGTTGATCACGGGATGATGTAAGAGAGGAAGTTCCATCGCATTTTACGATATGAAGCCGCCGCCACCTCTTGTTCTTCACCTGGAGGCCAGATCTGGAGCCCGTTCGGGGCTCCGGAGATGGGGCTCTTCGGTCTTTGTCATCACCAACCATCCTCTGATACGTCCATTTTACATCATGCTTTTATATTGATATTTATTGCATCATGGGCTGTTATTACACATTATGGTATATTACTTATGCCTTTTCTCTCTTATTTTACAAGGTTTACGTGAAGAGGGAGAATGCCGGCAGCTGGAATTCTGGACCGGAAAGGGTGCAAATCTGAGAGACCTATTCCGCACAACTCCAAAAGTCCTGGAAATTTACGCAGAATTATTTTGGAATATATAAAAAATATTGGGTGAAGAAAATACAAGAAGGGACCCACTAGGAGGCCACAAGCATGGGGCGCCCTTGTGGCTTGTGGGCCCCCTGGCAGGCCTCCGGTGCCCATCTTGTGCTATATGATGTCTTTTGACCTGGAAAAAATAAGGAAGCTTTCGAGACGATGCGCCTCAGTCTCGAGGCGAAACCTGGGCATGCAAAGCGTCGTGGCGAGATCTACATGTGAAGCGGAGTACATGGCAGCCTCGGAGGCAGCACATGAAGCAATCTAGATGAAGGAGTTAATTACCGACCTAGGAGTTATTCCCAATGCGTCGGGACCGATGGCTCTCTTCTATGACAACACTGGAGCTATTGCCCTGGCCAAGGAGCCCAGGTTTCATAAGAAGACCAGGCATATCAAGCGTCACTTCAACTCCATTCGTGAAAATGTTCAAGATGGAGACATAGATATTTGTAAAGTGCATACAGACCTGAATGTCGCAGATCCGTTGAGTAAACCTCTTCCACGAGCAAAACATGATCAACACTAGAACTCTATGGGTGTTCGATTCATCACAATGTAACTAGATTATTGACTCTAGTGCAGGTGGGAGACTATTGAAAATATGCCCTAGAGGCAATAATAAAATGGTTATTATTGTATTTCCTTGTTCATGATGATTGTCTATTGTTCAAGCTATAATGTGTTATCCGGAAATCGTAATACATGTGTGAATACATAGACGACAACATGTCCCTAGTGAGCCTCTAGTTGACTAGCTCGTTGATCAATAGATGGTTACGGTTTCCTGACCATGGACATTGGATGTCGTTGAGAACGGGATCACATCATTGGGAGAATGATGTGATGGACAAGACCCAATCCTAAGCACAGCACAAGATCGTGTAGTTCGTCTGCTAAAGCTTTTCTAATGTCAAGTATCATTTCTTAGACCATGAGATTATGCAACTCCCGGATACCGTAGGAATGCTTCGGGTGTGTCAAACATCACAACGTAACTGGGTGGCTATAAAGGCACACTACAGGTATCTCCGAAAGTGTCTGTTGAGTTGGCACGGATCGAGACTGGGATTTGTCACTCCGTGTGACGGAGAGGTATCTCTGGGCCCACTTGGTAAGACATCATCAAAATGAGCTCAACGTGATCAAGGAGTTGATCACGGGATGATGTAAGAGAGGAATTTTCATCGCATTTTACGATACAAAGCCGCCGCCACCTCTTGTTCTTCACCGGGAGGCCAGATCTAGAGCCCGTTCGGGGCTCCGGAGATGGGGCTCTTCGGTCTTTGTCATCACCAACCATCCTCTGACACGTCCATTTTACATCATGCTTTTATATTGATATTTATTGCATCATGGGCTGTTATTACACATTATGGTATAGTACTTATGCCTTTTCTCTCTTATTTTACAAGGTTTACATGAAGAGGGAGAATGCCGACAGCTGGAATTCTGGACCGGAAAGGGTGCAAATCTGAGAGACCTATTCCGCACAACTCCAAAAGTCCTGGAAATTTACGCAGAATTATTTTGGAATATATAAAAAATATTGGGCGAAGAAAATACCAGAGTGGACCCACTAGGAGGTCACAAGCCTGGGGGCTCCCTTGTGGCTTGTGGGCCCCCTGGCAGGCCTCCGGTGCCCATCTTCTGCTATATGCTGTCTTTTGACCTGGAAAAAATAAGGAAGCTTTCGAGACAAAGCGCCACCGTCTCGAGGCGAAACCTGGGCAGGCAAAGCGTCGTGGCAGGATCTACATGTGAAGCGGAGTACATAGCTGCCTCGGAGGCAACACATGAAGCAGTCTGGATGAAGGAGTTCATCACCGACCTAGGAGTCATTCCCAATGCGTCGGGCCCGATGGCTCTCTTCTATGACAACACTGGAGCTATTTACCTGGCCAAGGAGCCCATGTTTCACAAGAAGACCAGGCATATCAAGCGTCGCTTCAACTCCATTCGTGAATATATTCAAGATGGAGACATAGATATTCGTAAAGTGCATACGGATCTGAATGTCGCAGATCCGTTGACTAAACCTCTTCCATGAGCAAAACATGATCAACACCAGAACTCTATGGGCGTTCGATTCATCACAATGTAACTAGATTATTGACTCTAGTGCAAGTGGGAGACTATTGGAAATATACCCTAGAGGCAATAATAAAGTGATTATTATATTTCCCTGCTCATGATAATTGTCTATTGTTCATGCTATAATTGTATTAACCGGAAACCGTAATACATGTGTGAATAAATAGACCGTAATATGTCCCTAGTAAGCCTCTAGTTGACTAGCTCGTTGATCAATAGATGGTCGTGGTTTCCTGAGCATGGACATTAGATGTCGTTGATAACGGGATCACATCATTGGGAGAATGATGTGATGGACAAGACCCAATCCTAAGCGTAGCACAAGATCGTGTAGTTTGTTTGCTAAAGCTTTTCTAATGTCAAGTATCATTTCCTTAGACCATGAGATTGTGCAACTCTCGGATACCGTAGGAGTGGTTTGGGTCTACCAAATGTCACAACGTAATTGGGTGGCTATAAAGGTGCACTACAGGTATCTTCGAAAGTGTCTGTTGGGTTGGCACAAATCGATACTCGGATTTGTCACTCCGTATGACGGAGAGGTATCTCTGGGCCCACTCGGTAATGCATCATCATAACGAGCTCAATGTGACTAAGGAGTTAGCCATGGAATCATGTGTTACGGAACGAGTAAAGAGACTTGCTGGTAACGAGAATGAACGAGGTATAGAGATACCGATGATCGAATCTCGGGCAAGTAACATATCAATAGACAAAGGGAATTGTATACGAGATTGATTGAATCCTCGACATCGTGGTTCATCCGATGAGATCATCGTGGAAAATGTGGGAGCCAACATGGGTATCCAGATCCCATTGTTGGTTATTGGCCGGTGAGATGTCTCGGTCATGTCTGCATGGTTCCCGAACCCGTAGGGTCTACACACTTAAGGTTCGGTGACGCTAGAGTTGTTATGGGAAATTGTATGCGGTTACCGAAGGTTGTTCGGAGTCCCGGATGAGATCTCGGACGTCACTAGGAGTTTCGGAATGATCCAGAGGTGAAGAATTATATATGGGAAGTCCAGTTTCAGTCGCCGGAATAATTTCGGGGGTTATCGGTATTGTACGGGATCACCGAAAGGTGTCCAGGGGTCCACCGGGTGGGGCCACCTGCGCCAGTGGGCCAAGTGGGCTGAACAAGGGTGGGAACCAGCCCCCTAGTGCGCTGGTGCGCCCCAAGGGCTCAAGGTGCCTAGGGCTGGAAACCCTAGGGGGTGGGGGCGCCTCCCACCAAACATGGGGGGCAAGTTCCCCCCCCCCCCTTGTCCGCCGCCCCCTCTAGATGGGATCTAAGGATCTAAGGGAGCCGGCCTCCTCTCACCTTCACCCTATAAATAGAGGGGGGAGGGGGAGGGCAATAGCACCCTTCCCGGGCGCAGCCCTCCCCCTCTCCAACACCTCCTCCTCCGTAGTGCTTGGCGAAGCCCTGCCGGAGAACTGCAAGCTCCACCACCATGCCGTCGTGCTGCTGGAGCTCTCCCTCAATTTCTCCTCTCCCCTTGCTGGATCAAAAAGGAGGAGACGTCCCGGGCTGTACGTGTGTTGAACGCAGAGGCGCTAGATCAGATCTCCCGTGATTTGAATCACCGCGAGTACGACTACATCATCCGCGTTCCTTGTAACGCTTCCGCTTAGCGATCTTTAAGGGTATGAAGATGCACTCAATCTCTCTCTCTCTCTCTCTCTCTCTCTCGTTGCTAGCATCTCCTAGATTGATCTTGGTGACACGTAGGAATTTTTTTTAATTATTACTACGTTCCCCAACATTTTCGAATGGAATGTTGAAGAGTGTTTTTTGTAATACACAAAATGAGAACAAAAAATAGAAAAAATAACAGGTTGTGGCCTCCCGCGCAGCATGGCTGGATCATCTTGGGCTCCCCACGAAGTGAGGCTTCCCCTACCTCACTTAAAGTGAGACATAGGGGCGCCCATTGATCGTTCCCGTGGTTTCAGGAAGAGCGAGTCGTGAGAAAAGACCAGGGCATGTTGTAGGATAACTAATTCTTGTTGGGAAACGCTTTGTTTCAACCGACAGATCACACCAATTCGTTCGCTGCATCGTGTGGAAGCCATGTGTCCCATCACACGCACACAACAATCAGATCTTATCTCTTTCCTGGTTCCTTCGCAGTTGTTTCTCGCCCATTGTTCTTCCTCACACATCCCGTGCGGCACTCTCCATCTTCACCAGTCATCTTCAATAGTTTTCCGGCGGAGCTTTCGAGACAAAGCACCGCCGTCTCGAGGCGAAACCTGGGCAGAAGCAATCTAGGGCTCCGGCGGAGCTGTTCTTCCGGGGAAACTGTTGGGAAACATAGCATGCAATTTCAAAAAAAATTCCTACGCTCACGCAAGATCTATTTAGGAGATGCATAGCAATGAGAGAGGGTGTGTGTCTACATACCATCGTAGACCGAAAGCGGAAGCGTTTAACAACGCGGTTGATGTAGTTGAACTTCTTCTCGTTCCGACCAATCAAGCACCGAATGTACGACACCTCTGGGTTCTGCACACGTTCAACTCGATGACGTCCCTCAAACTCTTGATCCAGCAAAGTGTCTAGGAAGTAGATGAGTTCCGTCAGCACGACGACATGGTCACGGTGATGGTGATGTGATCCACGCAGGGCTTCGCCTAAGCACTACGAGGATATGACCAAGGGTGTGCTACGTCTTGAGCACTGCGTTGGTTTTCCCTTGAAGAGGAAAGGGTGATGCAGCAAAGTAGCGTAAGTATTTCCCTCAGTTTTTAGACCCAATGTATCAGTCCAGTAGGAGACTACACGTAAGTTGCCTCACACCTACACAAAAAAATAAGAACCTTGCAACCATCGCGATAAAGGGGTTGTCAATCCCTTCATGGCCACTTGCAAAAGTGAGATCTAATAGAGATAATAAGATAAATATTTTTTGTATTTTTATGATATAGATTGAAAGTAAATATTGCAAATTAAAATAGATTGGAAACTTATACGGTGGAAAATAGACCCGGGGGCCATAGGTTTCACTAGTGGCTTCTCTAAAATAGCATAAGTATTACGGTGGGTAAACAAATTACTGTCGAGCAATTGATAGGAAAGTGCATAATTATGAGAATATCTAGGCATGATCATGTATATAGGCATCACGTCCGCGACAAGTAGACGGAAACGATTCTGCATCTACTACTATTACTCCACACATCGACCACTATCTAGCATGCATCTAGAGTATTAAGTTCATAAGAACAGAGTAACGCATTAGGCAAGATGACATGATGTAGAGGGATAAACTCAAGCAATATGATATAAACCCCATCTTTTTATCATCGAGGGCAACAATACAATACGTGCCTTGCTACCCCTGCTGTCACTAGGAAAGGACACCGCAAGATTGAACACAAAGCTAAGCACTTCTCCCATTGCAAGAAAGATCAATCTAGTAGGCCAAACCTAACTTAATTCAAGAGACTTGCAAAGATAACAAATCATACATAAAAGAATTCAGAGAAGAACCAAATATTGTTCATAGATAATCTTGATCATAAACCCACAATTCATCAGATCCCGACAAACACACCACAAAAAGAATTACATCGAATAGATCTCCAAGAAGATCGAGGAGAACTTTGTATTGATATCCAAAGAGAGAGACACTAGTAGAAAACGGAGCTTTAAAACCGGTTCGTAAGGGCCTTTAGTGCCGGTTCCATAACCGGCACTAATTGGTGGGCACTAAAGGCCCCCCCCCTTTAGTACCGGTTTGGCACGAACCGACGCTAAAGTGCCACCACGTGGCGTGAGCTCGCGCCCTGGTATGGGGGACCTTTAGTACCGGTTGGTGTTACCAACCGGTACTAAAGGTTTTTTTTGAATTTTTTTTGAAAATTTTGGAAAAAAATTGATTATTTTTCCGATTTTTAATTTTTCTGAATTATTTGGTGATTTAGTCTCTAATCACCTCTCTTAACTGCTCAAGTGTGGATCTTCCAAATCATCTAACTTCCCGACCGGTCACCCATCCCTCTCACTACTCCAGCCCGAGCACACTTAACTTTTGGGTTCTATTCTCCTTCGCTTCCAAGTCTACACTTGTTGTTTTCTTGACAATAGTAAGATGCCAATCCTATTAACCCTCAGGAGTTTAGCTTGAGCATGAAGTCACACATTTCACTGTTTGAGTTTGAAACTATTATTCTAAAAAACAGTAATTATTTAGTAACACTAACATTTCTTGAATAAGTTTGACCATAGTTTGACCACAGTTTGACCAGATTTGACCAAAATTCAAAAAATTGAAATAATTATTTAGTAACACTAATATTCTTGAATAATTATGTAGTAACATTAATACTTCTTGAATAAGTAGTTTGACCAGATTTAACCATTTTTTTTAAAACTGAAATTTGACCATATCTTTTTTTCCTTTTGGAATTTGAGGATTCTAAAAAATTCCAAACAGGCCGTAGGCAGTCTCCATCGGATGCGGATTTTTGTGCTGAATTTTTTGATATATTATACGTTTTTTTCCGATATCGTATGCAAAAGTTATAGCCGTTTTACATTTTCCCTACACTTTTTGCAAAACATGTCCAAATTTAAGTTTTCAAATTTTCCTAACTAGTAGATGTAGTAATATAACTACCTCTCGAAGGATTTTATTTTTTGAAGTTTTTATCATTTTCTTTTGATTTTTTTCAGAACTGAAATGGCGACACACGGGGGGGGGGGGGGGGGGGGTAGAGTTTGAAAATTGCCCTATAGTGCCGGTTTGTGTCACAAACCGGTACTATAGGTCAGACCCCTTTAGTACCGGTTCGTGGCACAAACCGGCACTAAAGGTTAGCCCTTTAGTACCGGTTCATGCCACGAACCGGTACTAAAGGTGATCGTGGGGCCCTAGCCTGACGCGAGCCTACCATCACCCCTTTAGTACCGGTTCGTGCCACGAACCGGTACTAAAGGTTCAACACGAATCGGCATTAATGCATAGTCGTTCGAAACGGCACTAATGGTACCATTAGTGCCGGCTCAAATTCAAACCGGCATTAATGTGCTTCACGTTTGACCCTTTTTCTACTAGTGAGAATAAGTCATCTAGCTAATAACTATGGAGCTGAAGGTCTATGGTAAACTACTCACACATCATCGGAGAGGCTATGGTGTTGATGTAGAAGCCCTCCGTGATCGACCCCCCCTCGAGCGGAGCTCCGGAAAAGGCCCCAAGATGGGATCTCTTGGGCGCAGAAGGTTGCGGCGGTGGAAATAGGGTTTCGTGGTGCTCTCGGATGTTTTCGGGGTATATGAGTATATATAGGCGAAATAAGTCGGTTAGGAGAGCCACAAGGGGCCCACGAGGGTGGGGGCGCGCCTCCCTACCTCGTGGCATCCTCGATGCTTCCTTGACGTCCACTCCAAGTCTCCTGGTTTGCGTTTGTTCCAAAAATCACTATCGCGAAGGTTTCATTCCATTTGGATTCCGTTTGATATTCCTTTTCTGCGAAACACTGAAATAGGCAAAAAACAACAATTTGCACTGGGCCTTTGGTTAGTAGGTTAGTCCCAAAAATAATATAAAAGTGTATAATAAAGCCCATTAAACATCCAAAACAGATAATATAATAGCATGGAACAATAAAAAATTATAGATACGTTGGAGATGTATCAAGCATCCCCAAGCTTAATTCCTGCTCGTCCTCGAGTAGGTAAATGATAAAAAACAGAATTTTTTATGTGCAATGCTACCTAGCATAATTTTCTATGTAATTTTCTTTATTGTGGCATGAATGTCCAGATCCAAAAGATTCAAGACAAAAGTTTAATATTGACATAAAAATAATAATACTTCAAGCATACTAACTAAGCAATTATGTCTTCTCAAAATAACATGGCCAAAGAAAGTTCATCCCTACAAAATCATATAGTTTGGTCATGCTCCATTTTCGTCACACAAGAATGCTCTCATCATGCACAACCCCGATGACAAGCCAAGCAATTGTTTCATACTCTAGTAATCTCAAACTTTTTTCAACTTTCACGCAATACATGAGCGTGAGCCATGGATATAGCACTATGGGTGGAATAGAGTATAATGATGGGGGTTATGTGGAGAAGACAAAAAAGGAGAAAGTCTCACAATTGACGCGGCTAATCAACGGGCTAGGGAGATGCCAATCAATTGATGTGAATGCAAGGAGTAGGGATTGCCATGCAACGGATGCACTAGAGCTACAAATGTATGAAAGCTCAACAAAAGAAACTAAGTCGGTGTGCATCCAACTTGCTTGCTCATGAAGACCTAGGGCATTTGAGGAAGCCCATTGTTTGAATATACAAGCCAAGTTCTTTAACGAAAAATTCCCACTATTATATGAAAGTGACAAAACAAGAGACTCTCTATCATAAAGATCATGGTGCTACTTTGAAGCACAAGTGTGGAAAAAAGGATAGTAGCATTGTCCCTTTTTATTTCTTTTCTCTTTTTTTGGGCCTTTCCTTTTTTATTTGGCCTTTCTCCCTTCTTTTTTTATTTGGTACAATGCTCTATTAATGATGATCATCACACTTCTATTTATTTACAACTCAATGATTACAACTCGATACTAGAACAAAATATGACTCTATATGAATGCCTCCGACGGTGTACCAGGATGGGCAATGAATCAAGAGTGACACGTATGATCAATTATGCATGGTGGCTTTTCCACAAATACGATGCCAACTACATGATCATGCAAGGCAATATGACAATGATGAAGCGTGTCATAATAAATGAAACGGTGGAAAGTTGCATGGCAATATATCTCAGAATGGCTATGGAAATGCCATAATAGGTAGGTATGGTGCTTGGTGTTTTGAGTAAGATATAAGGAGGTTTATGTGTGATAGAGCGTATCATATCATGGGGTTTGGATGCACCATCGAAGTTTGCACCAACTCTCAAGGTGAGAAAGGGCAATGCACGGTACTGAAGAGGCTAGCAATGATGGAAAGGTGAGAGTGCGTATAATCCATGGACTCAACATTAGTCATAAAGAACTCACATACTTATTGCAAAAATCTACAAGTCATCAAAAACCAAGCATTATGCGCATGCTCCTAGGGGATAGATTGGTAGGAAAAGACCATCGCTCGTCCCCGACCGCCACTCATAAGGATGACAATCAAAGAACACCTCATGTTTAAAATTTGTCACACAACGGTTACATACGTGCATGCTACGGGACTTGCAAACTTCAACACAAGTGTAAGTGCATCTAGTGCCCCTTAGTGATTTTGGTGTATTGAAGACTTATAGGTTAAGGGACTGATGCGTTTGTGAGTGTACGCAGGTCTATAAGTCTACGAGGAGTTTGATATTTACAGAGAAAGTCGACCCCTAGAAATGAAGTTCTTCGACTGAAGACTTTGGATTTCTGAAGACTTTCTGAAGACTTTGAAAGTGAAGAAATTGATGTAATCCTGAAGACCTGGTATTCATTCAAGGAACATGAAGCATGAAGACCTTTGTTTTTTTTGTTTTATTTTCTCCTTGTTGAGTCATAGGAGACACCGTACTGTTAAAGGGGGTCGAGGAAGTACTAAGGAAAAATTTCCAAGTGATGCTCAACTCAAATCCTACATCTACCAATCCCTTCGAGTGAAGCCATTGGAAATCTCATACAGTTCAGTCAAATTTCTTCAGTGACAGAGACGAAGTTCTTCTGGTCTCTGAGGAATTTGTTTAGGAATTCTCCAGTGTGGATTGCCTACATAGTGAGGAACATGATAGCTCTGAGGATATTTGATACTCAAAATTCCGACCGTTGCTGTGCTATGCGCCAGCTGTCCCAAAATATCTACCCACCTAATGGTCATATCATTGAAGGGCATTTACCGTTGCTGTGATACCCTAGGCTATAAATAGCCCCCCTACAACCACTAGATGGTTGGCTGCTCCAAGAGAAATAAACACTTGTCATTTGAGAGCATCCCATCCTCTGAGGACTTTGAGTGAAAATCATCAAGTGAGGAAAACCCAAACCCAAACACCTACAAACCCAAAGTGATTGAGAATCCTTGAAGAGATTGATCCTGCGTGGATCTGACGCTTGTTACCTTTGAAGACTGTGCATCTTCCAGATGGTTAGGCGTCATGGTCTCGAGCATCCAAGAGGAAATTGTGGATCGCCGAGTGACCGAGTCTGTGAAGGTTTGGACGTCACCTGAAGACTTACCATGAGTGATTGGGCGAGGTCTGTGTGATCTTAGCTCAAGGGGAATACGGTGAGGACTGAGTGTCCTGAGCTGCGTGTTCAGGACTGGGTGTCCGAGACTGTGTGTCCTCGGGTTTAAATACCTAGCCACCCTAACCAGACGTACAACTGTCACAACAGTTGGAATTGGTCTACCAAATCATTGTCTTCACCGAGCTAACTGGTTCCATTTCCTCATTTCTGTGTTGTGTGCTTGTTCATATCTGGTTGAAGACTTTGACTGAAGACTTTCTCTAATTCCTCAGCTCAATTTCTTCAGCCTGTTGGTCTTCATTCTGTTTGTCCTGTGTTTACGCTTTCTGTACTCTATGTTTGTTTTCATTTCATCATGAAGACCATGCTCATGTTTTGTTATGTTTACTTCTGAGTACTTATTCCGCTGCAAGTAGTTATTCATTCAGGAATTTCCTCACCTGCAAATTCCTCAGTGAAGAATTCATAAAAATTGCCTATTCACCCCCTCTAGTCGATATAATGCACTTTCAATTGGTATCAGAGCAAGGTACTCCCTTGTTCTGTGTGTTTTTGGTTTAACCGATTAGAGTTTTAGTTATGTCAACCGTAGGTATGATCAAGGTTTCTGCTGGATGTCCTACCTTTGATGGGACGGACCACCCTTACTGGAAGAATAAGATGCCCATGCATCTTGAGGCAATTGACAATGATCTCTGGTTTGTTGTGGAAAATGTCGTTCCCTCTGTCACTCCCACCGGATGGCCGGACTATACCTTCAGCCGGACTCCTGGACTATGAAGATACAAGATTGAAGACTCCGTCCCGTGTCCGGAAGGGACTTTCCTTGGCGTGGAAGGCAAGCTTGGCGATACGGATATGTAGATCTCCTACCATTGTAACCGACTTTGTGTAACCCTAACCCTCTCCGGTGTCTATATAAACCGGAGGGTTTTAGTCCATAGGACAATAGACAGCACAACAATCATACCATAGGCTAGCTTCTAGGGTTTAGCCTCTCCGATCTCGTGGTAGATATACTCTTGTACTACCCATATCATCAATATTAATCAAGTAGGACGTAGGGTTTTACCTCCATCAAGAGGGCCCAAACCTGGGTAAAACTTCGTGTCCCTTGCCTCCTGTTACCATCCGGCCTAGACGCACAGTTCGGGACCCCCTACCCGAGATCCGCCGGTTTTGACACTGACATTGGTGCTTTCATTGAGAGTTCCTCTGTGTCGTCACCGTTAGGCTTGATGGCTCCTACGATCATCAATAGCGATGCAGTCCAGGGAGAGACCTTCCTCCCCGGACAGATCTTCGTCTTCGGCGGCTTCGCACTGCGGGCCAATTCACTTGGCCATCTGGAGCAGATCGAAAGCTATGCCCCTGGCCGTCAGGTCAGATTTGGAAGTTTAAACTACACGGCTGACATCCGTGGGGACTTGATCTTCGATGAATTCGAGCCATTGCCGAGCGCGCCGCACTGTTACGAAGAGCATGATCTAGCTCTGCCGCCGAACAGTGCCCTGGAGGCCGCACCCGCATCGGCTTCGACCCTTAATTCGGAGCCAATTGCGCCGATCGAGGATGGGTGGTTGGACGCCGCCTCGGGGGCTGCGATCCCAACGGCGATCGAGCCAAACACCAGCCCCGCACTCCGCGAGACTCGTGACTCCAAGGAGCCGGACTCCTCTCCGGACTCCGAACCCTCTGCGCCCCTGCCGATCGGATCCGATTGGGCGCCGATCATGGAGTTTACTGCTGCGGACATCTTTCAGCACTCGCCTTTTGGTGATATTCTGAAGACACTAAAGTCTCTCTCTTTATCAGGAGAGCCCTGGCCGGACTACGGTCAGCAAGGTTGGGATACGGACGATGAAGAAATTCAAAGCCCACCCACCACCCACTTTGTAGCCATTCTCGACGATTTAACCGACATGCTCGACTTCGACTCCGAAGACATCGACGGTATGGACGCCGATGAAGGAGACGATGAAGAACCAGCGCCTATTGGGCCCTAGAAAGCCACCTCGTCATATGACGTATACATGGTGGATGCACCAAAAGATGACAACGAGGAGCAGAAGGACGCACCAAAAGCTTGTTCCCTCGAGAAGCAGTCAAAGCGGCGACGCAAGCACCGCCCCAAATCCCGCCTCGATAGAAATAACGATCACACAGACCCAGCGCTGGAGCAGGGCGAACCGCTGCCGGCAACAGCAATCCGGATAATCAAACCGAACAAACAAATTCTATCAAGGATAATGGTCCGGACGACATAACGCCGGACAGGCACCCGGAGCAGCAGAATGCCAGTAAAAGGCTTGTTGCCACCGTGAGGAGTCTTAAAAAGCAGAAGCAAAGGCTCACGGCTGTGCAAGACACACTCCAAATCAGATGGAGTAAAATACTCAACACAGCATCGAGGTACGGCGACAATCGCCCCTCCAAGAGCTACCCAAAGCGGAAACTGCTACCTGAATTCGATGAGGAGGCCTCAGACCCCCCACAACCAAATATCAAAGTAGCCACCTGGCCGGATAGATGACCCCTCTTCCAACACAGAGCGGCATACAACGCCACTCATACAACACACGACCCATGCGAGGGCTCGCACCCAAAGGACGGCGCAACAAGATCCATCTATGGACCACGCAAGCGCGCCCCAACATACAATGCAACACAACAAACATCCGAACAACGCGGTACACCCAGCTACAGGGGTGCCGCACACCCCCTATGTTTCACCGATGAGGTGCTGGACCATGAATTTCCAGAGGGATTCAAACCCGTAAACATAGAGACATACGACGGAACAACAGACCCTGGGGTCTGGATTGAGGACTACATCCTTCATGTCCATATGGCTCGAGGAGATGATCTCCACGCCATCAAGTACTTACCCCTCAAGCTCAAAGGGCTAGCTCGTCACTGGCTTAAAGGCCTCCCCGAAAGCTCCATTGGAAGTTGGGAAGAGCTCAAAGACGCCTTTCGGGCAAATTTTCAAGGGACTTATGTCCGACCTCCGGATGCGGACGATTTGAGTCATATAACTCAACAGCCCAGAGAGTCAGCCCGAAAGCTTTGGAACAGGTTTCTTACTAAAAAGAACCAGATTGTCGACTGTCCGGACGTCGAAGCCTTGGCAGCTTTTAAGCATAGCGTCCGTGACGAATGGCTCGCCAGACACCTCGGCCAAAATAAGCCGAGAATGATGGCCGCACTAACAAGCCTCATGACCTGCTTTTGCGCAGGTGAGGATAGCTGGCTAGCCAGATGCAGCACCAGTGACCCCAGTACATCTGAAGTTAGAGATGGAAACGGGAAATCATGGTGCAACAGCAATAACAAACGCCGGAATAAAGAAGACAACACGAAGGGCACGGCAGTAAACGCCGGATTCAAAAGCTCTCGGCCAGGTCAAAAGCCGCCCTCTAAAGGCACCAAGGATGAACTGTCCAGCCTCAACAAAATTCTAGACCAAGTATGTCAGATCCATAGTACCCCTGGTAAACCTGCTAATCATACCCACAGAGAATGTTGGGTCTTCAAGCAGTCCGGCAAGCTCAACGCTGTACACAAGGGGGAGGATACACCAAGTGAAGACGAGGACGGGCCTCCCAAGCAAGACACTGGGGAACAAAAGAAATTTCCACCAGAAGTCAAAACAGTAAACGTGTTACACGTGATCAAGGGAAAAAACAACGCGTCACTCCCAGGAAAATATACCCAAGTGCATGTCACCGCGAAGTCCTGCCGCTGGTCGTCTCAACCGATCACTTTCGACCATCGCGATTACTCAGCAAGTATCCGACGCGCATGATGGGCTACCCTGGTATTAGACCCAGTAATTTGCGGATATCACTTCACACGAGTCTTGATGGACAGTGGCAGCAATCTAAACCTAATATATCAGGATACAATCCGCGGGATGGGGTTAGACCAAACAAAAATTCGCCATAGCAATACTACCTTTAAAGGAGTAACGCCAGGCCCAGGGGCTCGTTGTATGGGCTCCCTCCTACTACAAGTTATATTCGGCTCCCCCGATAACTTCCGTCGCGAGCATTTAACCTTCGACATCGCTCCGTTCCAAAGTGGCTATCAAGCACTGCTCGGACGCGAAGCTTTCACTCGCTTTAATTTAATACCACAGTACACCTCCCTCACACTCAAGATGCCCGGTCCACGTGGCATCATTTCAGTGAACGGAAATATCAGCGATCTCTACGCACCGAAGAGAGTGCGGCCGCTTTGGCAGCCGCACACTAAAGGCGCCTGGACCAGCGAAAGCATCCAATAGGTCATCAAGACCTCAGACATAACTAATCAAGTCCGGTGCCACTATTTATACCTAATAAATGGTCACACCCCTATTTGTCAATACAAGGGGCTCAACACGCGCAGACAAGTGGCAATTTCTTCTCATCTTGAATTATACATGGTTTCTTTAAAAACTATCTTTTTGCACGACAACTTTTTCACCTAAATTCCTCTCTTTTACAGACGATCATCGTGCTACACCCGTCCAGGATACGGCACAACGGAGACACAGGCGCAGACGTGCAGTAGGGACCCGCTCCAAGGATTCCTTTTAGATTAAGACCCTGCGTAAACCTTTTTTACTGTCTCTTGTTGATACATATCCACTGTTGAGAAGGATGCTGATGTCTTGGCATGTGGCCACGCTAGAACAATGCACGTTCTTGGACACAAGGGGCTTCTTACAAAGGCCATTATTTAGGCCCGGTTTATACCACAAAGACCGAATACCTTAGGGAGTGTTCGGCGTCGCGAGTTTGGCCCTATATGCATCAGCTCCGAATCATTGTCTTTGGTCAAATGTTGGGTTTGCCCGGCTCCTGTGTTTTGGTGCCTTACGTTCCGCTTTAGCGGCTAAGGTAGCACCAGGAGAACTACTGTGATTGTGCCCTGGTTCATCCGGACGAGCACCTCAGTAGATAAAGCTGAAAACTGACTGTCATGATATAGCGTGAGACTGGTCAACCACTCGATGACCTGTTGGAATGTTAGAATTCCTCTGCCTTAACGAAGGGCCGTTTTCCGGCCAGGCATGTACACACCCCGGGATCGGAAGAGTGCGGAGCCACCAGGGGCTATCTAGTAGCCCCACTGTCAAACTCCTATGGCTAAGTGAAAGTGCTAAAGCATTATAGTCCGGTTTCCTCGCTCGCTCCGCTATCACCTCCTTAATAGGACCAAGCCGTTCGGTTAAGTGTGAACGCGTGTTTTTTTGTGAGCACCTCGGCATTATATGCGTGGGGGTTGAAGCCGACGGTTGCAATCTTTCAGGTTATACACATGTATACATAAACGGCCGCCCAGGAGGCATCATATTACTTTCAGGCAAAAGTATAAAAATAGCCTTATAAAAATTTATAAAAGCATTTCGCTTACAATGAGATTACATATCACTTAAACATAATATTTTTTGAGCACCGGGTCTCTATCAAACGAGCATCCTCAAGAACTTCTTCAAAGTAGTGCTCAGCAGCCATTCGATCTATGGCCAAATCCCGCGCTGCAACAGTGGTAGCATCCATCTCCGCCCAGTATGCTTTAACACGGGCAAAGGCCATCCGTGAGCCCTCTATGCACGCCGACCTCTTCATCGCATTAATGCACGGCACCACGTCAAGGAACTGCTGCACCAAGCTGAAATAGCTGTTCGATTTTCGCCTTTCTGGCCATAGCTTATCCACAACAGACCTCATGGCGAGTCCGTAGAACCTATTCAGTTCGGCCCATTCGGCTAATTGGTCAGTCAATGAAAGCGGACGCTCGGGAGAATGGAATTGTGTCGAAAATAGCTGGTCCACTTCAAGGTCCGTCTGACCCTGGAAGTACTTGGCCGCATCGGCAGCGCTCGCCGCCAAATCCATATACACATCCTCCGAACTCCACAGCCGATCCAGAGAGGCATACCGTGGATCTCCGAACTTCCCCCGCAACATAAAGGATTTCCCAGCTACAATATCCCCGGCTTCCCGCAGCTCCTCCTTCTTCGCCCTCATAGCAGAGCGGATGTCTTTTCTCGTCGCAGCAGCCTTCTCAAGGTCTGATGCCTTCGCTAGGTTTTCCTTTTCAAGAACCCGGCAACGGTCGGCGGTGGCTTTTAATTCTATGGCCATCTTGGCCATCTTATCTCGGCTCTCGCCATGCGCGGACTTCCCGGCTTTCAACTCTTCGGCCGCCTTCAAAGCAGCCGCATTACCAAAGCTCGCTTGTTCCTTGGCTCGGGCAAGTTCTGCCCACAAGGCTTCAACAGTGGCAGCTCCATCTGCAGTCACAACATATTAAAGATACTGGCACCATGCTGCTCTTACTATGTGGCGTTTACCAGATAATGACACTTACCTGTGCCTCGTCAAGCCTTTTGTTAACAAGCTCGATGTCGGCGTCTGCCGCATCCAACTGCCGTTTTAAATGGGCAAACTCGCTAGTCCGGCTAGCCACCGGAGCTTCCATCACCTGCACATCGAGGCAGTATGGTTATTACCTGGGAATATGATCCTCTGTTCGTTGTCGTTTCCGACGACAACCAGAGTCTCAGGGGCTACTATCTACACAGGGCACACCTAGCATGTGCAGGACTATCATACATTATTTTACGTACCTCAAAGCCTGTTAGTAGACTCATAAAAGCTTCATGCAATCCGCTTTCGGCGGACGAGATTCTCTCCATCACCGTATTCATCAGCACATGGTGTTCATTTGAGATGGCCGCTCGCCCCACCAACTCCCTCAGAACATCCGATCGCACACCAGACGGTGTCGGACTCTTTTTTCCGCTCTCTTCGGGAGCCGGACACTGGGAGCTTCGGGGGTCAATGGGATTATCTTCTGGCCTCACCGGACTCGGAGAGGCCCTCCGCAACGACACTTCGGGGTCGCCCGCTTCCGGAGCAGAGGAGTCCGGAGGAGGCGTTTCGCTCTCCATCATCTCTGGAAGAAGATCCCCCGAAGACGAGCTCATTTGAGAGGGGCTAAGGCCCGAACTGCAAAGATATATGCGATGGTTATTTTCTCAGAAGAAAAAGATGGCATACCTGTACTATTAAAGTATTTCGGGTCACTTACGACTCGCTGGAGAATTGATCCCCCCGCGGACTTTGTGCGGCAAAAGCACCCCCAAGGTAGGACCCTCTGTGGGAGTCTTCTTCTCCCGTTTGGAAACTTCGGTTTCTGAATCCCCGGGCGCAGTCCTTTTCCTCCTCTGGTCGTCTTCCTTCATGGAGATGCTCGTTCCCTCGGTTAGAATGGGCAGCGTTGGGGGCCCGCATCCGCCCGTATTATCCTCCCCAGTATCTTCCTTCAAGGGCTCCGGGCAAGGTGCGACCTGGAGCATCTTTTCCAATACCGGATTGTCCAAACCCTCAGGGAGGGGGCCGAACACCGAATCAACTTCGCCTTTGTTAGCCAGTCCTGGTCAAAAAGCAAACTCTCAGAAATAACTTCGTAACAAATGAGAGATAGTATGTTTGGCCGGAAGATTCCTTAGCTGTTCGGCGGCGCGGTTACTGCTCATGCCCACGTCCTCGGTGATTTCCGGACACTCTACCTGAGGTCTGAAGAATGATTTGTACATCTCCTCGTGCGTCAGGCCGAGGGAATTTTGAATGACACGCGGCCCCTCGGGATTGAGCTCCCACAAGCGAAGGGGCCAGCGTTTGCAAGGCTGTGCTTGACGAACCAGCATAACTTGTATTACCGCAACCAAACTAAAATCTCCATTGAAGAGATCTCGAATGCGGCTTTGCAGTATAGGCACGTCCTTGGCTGGACCCCAGCTCAGACCTCTGCTGATCCATGACATCAGTTGTGGTGGAGGGCCCAAGTGGAAAACAGGGGCGGCCGCCCACTTGGCACTTCTAGGAGCCGTGATGTAGAACCACTCCCGTTGCCACAATTCAGACACCTCTGGAATGGAACCTTTGGGCCATGGAGCTCCCGTCATCTTGCATATTGAGGCACCTCCACACGCTGCATGTTGCCCCTCGATCATCTTCGGCTTTACTTCAAAGGTCTTGAGCCACAGGCCAAAGTGAGGGGTAACCCGGAGGAAGGCCTCACACACGACAATAAATGTCGTGATATGAAGAAAGGAGTTTGGAGCTAGATCATGGAAATCTAGCCCGTAATAAAACATCAAACCCCTGACGAAAGGATCCAGAGCAAGGCCTAGATCTCGGAGGAAGTGGGAGATGAACACGACGTTCTCGTTGGGTTCGGGGGAGGGGACGGCCTGCCCTCGGGCTGGCAGCTGATGCAAAACCTCGGCGGTCAGATATCTGGCCTCCCTCAACTTTTTGATGTCTTCTTCCGTGACGGAGGAAGGCACCCATCAGCCTTGAAGGCTAGATCCGGACATGATTGAAGGTTCGGAGCACCTGACCTGAACTTTGGGTGTTTGAGCTTGAGGTGGGGGAAGGATTCGATTGAGCACGGGATGGAAAAAATAAAAGCCTTGTCCCTTTATAAAGAGGGTGAATATCAAGCGTCCTCTCCGTGGCCGTTTGGACTTGCCTATAGTCTAGGAGTCCTAGAAGCGGTTGGGTCACCCACGCCCGTATTGATGAGAATCCCAGAATAAGGGGACACGATCTCTGCTTCGACGAGACGTGCCAAGGAAACCGCCTCGCATGACACGTTGAGGTGGGACAATAAAACGATTCGAATAAAGGCTTGGCCGTGGTGCGATGTCACACTACGGAATACGTCAGCAGATTTGATTTGTGTAAATATTATTCTCTCTATGGCAATATGTGGAAACTTATTTTGCAGAGTCGGACACTATCTTTGTGTTCAAAATCTTCTATGAAGTACTTGGAGGAGGAACCCGCCTTGCAATGCCGAAAACAATCTGCGCGCCGGACTTGTCGTCATTGAAGCCTGGTTCAGGGGCTACTAAGGGAGTCCTGGATTAGGGGGTGTCCGGATGGCTGGACTATACCTTCAGCCGGACTCCTGGACTATGAAGATACAAGATTGAAGACTCCATCCCGTGTCCAGAAGGGACTTTACTTGGCGTGGAAGGCAAGCTTGGCGATACGGATATGTAGATCTCCTACCATTGTAACCGACTTTGTGTAACCCTAACCCTCTCCGGTGTCTATATAAACCAGAGGGTTTTAGTCCGTAGGACAACAAACAGAACGAAAATCATACCATAGGCTAGCTTCTAGGGTTTAGCCTCTCTGATCTCGTGGTAGATCTACTCTTGTACTACCCATATCATCAATATTAATCAAGCAGGACGTAGGGTTTTACCTCCATCAAGAGGGCCCGAACCTGGGTAAAACTTCATGTCCCTTGCCTCCTGTTACCATCCGGCCTAGACGCACAGTTCGGGACCCCCTACCCGAGATCCGCCGGTTTTGACACTGACACCCACCATCAACGCTGCTGATGTGAAGAGATTCAAGCAACTCGACTCTCAAGCGAAGAATATCATATGTGGCCATCTGAGCAAAGGGTAGTATGGCAGAGTGAGTGCTTTGGAGGCAGCAAAGCTTATCTGGGACAGGCTATCCAAGGTCAATGTGGGAGTCTCAACATAGCGTGACTCTCGAGTTGACGTTCTTCGCAATCTCTTCAACCGCTTCAAAAGACTCGACAATGAAAACAGCAATCCTTCGATCACCTCACTGACATCTCAAATGAGCTTCAAGCACTTGCTGCCACTGATATCACTGACCATGAGGTGGTGAAGAAATTGCTGAGATCGCTTGATTCCTTATTTGATACCTTGGCATTGATGATACAATAACGTGGAGACTATAAGTCACTTGATCCTGCTGATATCCTCGAGAGACTAAACACTCATGAGTTCCAGCGTGCTGAGAAGAAAGATCTCTATGGACCAAGCTATGGTAGATCACGGGCTCTGAAGGCCAAGGCAGTGTCTGAATCTGAGGGTGAAGATTCTGGCAGCAGCCTTGGTGACCCTGAAGAACTAAGCCAGGAGCTAGCAATGCTCGTGAGGAAGTTCCAGAAGTTCTTAAGACGTGGTCGCTTTGGTAAATCCTCAAGAAGTGGTGAGTTGAGATCAGATTCCTCATCCCATGATTAGAAGAAGAGACTCTGTCACAAATGCAAGAAACCCGGACACTACATTCAAGATTGTCCTTAGTGGGAAAAGGAATCAAAGAAGAAGAAGTACAAGTATTACAATTTTGATGATTCAAAGAAGAAGAAGAAATCTTCAAAGTCCTCGTCATCAAAATCTTCAAGGTCCTCATCTCACAAGAAGAGCAGCTCCAAGAAGGCTCGGGCATTCATTGGCAAGGAAATGGACTCTGAGGCTGAATTTGAGGAAAGTGAGGAATAGGAGGAATCTAAGGAGTCAGACTCTCGTGTGGCAAGCCTAGCCCTCGCTACCGCATTTGTCAGCAAGTCCATCTTCAACTCTAAAGAAAAGGACCTCCCCAACACTACTGATGAAGGCAATGAGGACTACGCTCCCACCTATTGCTTCATGGCAAAAGGCTCAAAGGTACTCAAATATCCCTCCTCTGAATTTAGTGATGATGAATCTGATGAAAACCTCAAACCCAACTATTCTAAACTTGCTAAGATTGCTGTGAAACTACAAAAGGCTCTTGAAAAGGTTCAAAACATGCTAGATAAAAGCGATGATATGTTGGGCGAGGAAATGGATCGCACTAAAATTTTGACTGAAAATCTTTAGAGACTTCAGTCCAAGTTTGACAATCTTCAAGGTCATCATAACACTCTTCTATCTGATCATGAGAAGCTCTCTTATGAATTTCTTCAAAGAAAGCAAGATCTTGAGCAGTTAAGAGTAAGTTATGAAGATCTTCAGAAGGAGCATGATTCATTACTTGCTCAACAGATCAGCGCTACTCAGGATGAATTTATTCCTCCATGTTTGAAGTGCATTGAATGTGAAACTGCTAATTCTTCACTTGAATGCTCAAATGCTTCCATTGTTGCAAATTCTTCAACTATCTGTGCTATCACTAATTCCTCATCTATG
Organism: Triticum monococcum; assembly: GCA_034509565.1. Taxonomy (NCBI): domain Eukaryota; kingdom Viridiplantae; phylum Streptophyta; class Magnoliopsida; order Poales; family Poaceae; genus Triticum; species Triticum monococcum. Next base: position 40,360,669 of record CM067844.1, read on the forward strand.
GACATTGCCAGTATCACTGATGATGCAGGGCTGAAGGAATTGTATATGCCAGACATGTACAAAAGCCTCAAAGGGCATCAGGCTCTTTGTGACGTGCTTAAAAAGCAGATCATCAATAGGAACCCTAGGAAAGAGGGTATTGCCTTTGAGAGGAAACCTAATACTGATGGGACCTACTAGAAACTTGAGCAGTATCCCAAAACCTCATGGGTTGATGCGAAGGGACCTTCAGTGGATCCATCTACTTTATCTGGCTTTACATGTGAATCTTCATATTCTTCTGATGAGTCATCTGACTCCAATTATAAACTGTTCAAAAATCAAAATGGTGAAGTATTTGCTAGATATGTTGGCACTAACTGCAGGAACGGTTCTCCTATGAAGAAAATTTGGGTTCCCAAAAGGTGCCTTGAAAATCTTCAGGTGAATGTCATCATGACACCACCTGTGAAGAATAGGAACCTCAGATCAAATTCTTCATATGGATCCAAGTCCTCATACGGACCAAACTCGTCACGTGGATCAAATTCCTAAAAAGGATCAAAGTCCTCATATGAACATCATCGTGCTAACTCGTCTGTTTCGCAGGGAAGATCTAAGGATTATGGATATGTGGATTATTCTTCAAATAATTATGTTCATAAGTCCTTGAAGATTTTCCCTGCTTACTCCTATGCTTACCCTAACCCCTCTTATGTGAAACGAAGTGGATTGGCATCTATGCCACCTTTCTCTTATGGAGCTCGCAGAATGATGAACTATTTGCCACCCCTTCAGATGTGGGCGGTGAAGAAAAAGAACTAACCTCTTATGCAGGATGAGCTCTCCAGATGAACTTAATCATCTGAAGAATTTTCCGGAGACCTGAATTTGCTTGAAAGGACGCAAGATAATCATGAAGAAATGAATTTTCATTTCTCACGTCCTCATACTGATTTATCTGTTCTATTGCCTGATGAAATTGATCTGATGAAATTGATACCATATTCTTTACTTCTGAAGTATATGAGATCGTAAGTTGCACTAATTCATCTACAGGATGATCAACCCAAAGCCACTGAGTGGGTCCTTGATAGTGGATGTACAAATCACATGACTGGTGACATGAGCTTATTGATGGACTCTACTTTATCTCCATCACATCTGAAGCATATCACCTACGTTGACAAAGGCAAAAGCAAGGTATTAGGTCTAGGTAAGGTTGCAATCTCAAAGTATAGACACATGGACAAAGTCATGCTTGTCGAGTCCTTAGGGTTCAACCTCATGTCTGTCTCAATGCTTTGTGATCTTGATATGGTTGTTGTATTTGGCAAGTATCGTTGTGTTGTGATCATGGAAGCTGACAATTGCAAAGTCTTTGAAGGCTTTAGGAGAGGAGATTTGTATATTGTTGATTTCTCTACAGGACCACAACCTGCTACATGTCTACTTGAAAAAGCTTCAGAAGGCTGGCTATGGCATCGATGACTTGGTCATGCTGGCATGAGGAATCTGCACACGCTTGCGAAGAAGAAGCATGTCATTGGCATTGAGAATGTAAAATTCCTCAAGGATCACTTATGCGGAGCCTGTGAAGCAGGAAAGATGACCAAGGCCAAGCATCCAGTGAAGACTATCATGACTACTACTCGACCATTTGAATTGCTTCACATGGATCTCTTTGGCCCTACTCACTATGCCACTTTTACTAATGCTGCATCTTTATATGGCTTTGTCATTGTTGATGATTATTCTCAATGTACATGGGTGCATATCATCACTTACAAAACTGAAGTGCAGGAAGTCTTCAAACGATTTTCCTCGAGGGCTTCAACCAACTTTGGTGTGAAAATCAAGCACATCAGAGGTGATAATGGAACTGAGTTCAAGAACACTGGTCTTGATGACTATTTTGATGAACTTGGTATTACTCATGAGTTATCTGCTCCTTATACTCCTCAGCAAAATGGCGTCATGGAGCGCAAGAACAGGACTCTTGTCGAGATGGCCCACACTATGCTTGATGAGTACAAGACGCCTCCTCGCTTTTGGCCTGAGGCAATTGATACTGCATGCCACAGTCAACACAGTATATCTTCACAAATTCTTCAAGAAGACTGCATATGAACTCCTCACTGACAAGAAACCCAATGCGAGTTATTTCAAAGTCTTCGGTGCTAACTGTTGGATTAGAGATCCTCATCACAATTCTAAATTTGCACCGAAAGCACATGAAGGTTTTATGCTCGGTTATGGTAAGGACTCGCACACCTACAAAGTCTTCAACACCTATCGCCACAAGGTTGTTGAAACTGTAGATGTGCGGTTCGATGAGACTAATGGCTCGCAAAGAGAGCACTCGCCTCCTGTGACAGATGAAATACCTCCTGAGGAATCTATTAAGTTCAAGGCTACTGAGGATGTCATTCCTACCGAAGAATCTGCTGAAGAAGTCATTCCAGAACATGATGAACATCATGCTGATGCACCTGAGGAAAATGGTGCTGAAGAAAATATTGATCAAATTCCTCAACGACAACCCGCTCATCCTCGCGTTGCAAACAAAGTGCAAATTGAGAAAATCATCAGCGACATCAACATTCCAGGTCCTCTCACACGCTCAAGAGCTTCACATTTATCTAACTTTTGTGGGCACTTTGCTTTCATCTCTATCACAGAGCCCACTAAGGTAGATGAAGCATTTATGGAGCCTGAGTGGTTTCAAGCTATGCAAGAGGAATTACATCAATTCGAGCTCAACAACGTATGGGAACTGGTCAAATGTCCAGATCCTCGCAAGCACAATATCATCAGCACAAAGTGGATCTACCGCAACAAGCAAGATGAAAATGGCCTTGTGGTGAGGAATAAGGCACGGCTTGTAGCTCAAGGCTACACACAGGTTAAAGGAATTGATTTCAATGAAACTTTTGCACCTGTTGCTAGACTTGAAGCTATTCGCATATTAATTGCTTATGCTAAGCATCATGATATCATCTCAAATGGATGTGAAAAGTGCATTCCTCAATGGTAAGCTTGAGGAAGAAGTATATGTTGCTCAGCCCCCAGGTTTTGAAGATCCAAAGCATCCTAACAAAGTCTTCAGACTCAATAAGGCCGTCTATGGCCTCAAGCAGGCCCCACGGGTGTGGTATGATACTTTGAAGGAATTCCTCATGAAGAAAGGCTTCAAACCCGGTTCACTTGACCCAACTCTTTTCACTAAATCTTATGATGGTGAATTGTTCGTGTGCCAAATTTATGTTGATGATATCATTTTTGGCTATACTGACCAACGTTACAGTGATGAATTTGCCTATATGATGAGTGAAGAATATCAAATGTCTATGATGGGAGAATTGAAATTCTTCTTAGGTCTTCAGATTCGTCAACATCGCAATGGCATATTCATATCTCTGGAGAAATACCTCAAGGATGTACTAAGGAAATTCGGAATGCAAGATTGCAAAGGAGTCAAAGTCACTATCACAAATGGCCATCTATGCACTGATGAAAATGGTATTGACTTTGATCAAAAGGTATACCGCTCCATGATTGGTTCTTTAATGTACTTATGTGCATCTAGGCCAGATATTACGCTTAGTGTTTGCATGTGTGCCGGATTTCGAGCTACACCGAAGGAATCACACCATAAGGCTGTGAAGCATATTATTCGATATCTAGCTCACACACCAACACTTGAATTATGTTATCCCAAGGGCTCGGCTTTTGATCTCATTGGATATTCAGACTCTGACTATGCTAGTGATCATGTGGACCGCAAGTCAACATCTGGCACATGTCATTTCCTCGGACGATGCTTGGTCTGTTGGTCCTCGAAGAAACAGAACTGCGTATCACTGTCTACTGCTGAAGTTTAGTACATTGCTGCTGGTTCTTGCTGTGCTCAACTGCTATGGATGAAGGAAACTCTCAAGGACTATGGTGTCGACGTGAACAATGTGCCACTCTACTGTGACAATGAGAGTGCCATCAAAATTGCTCATAACCCAGTTCAGCACTCGAAGACAAAGCACATTCAGATTCGTCATCATTTTCTTTGTGATCATGTGTTAAAGGGCGACATCTCTATTGAGCATGTGAAGACTGAAGAACAACTAGCCGATATCTTCACTAAGCCCTTGGATGAGAAGAGATTTAGCAAGTTGCAGAGTGAGCTAAATATCCTAGAATCTTCGAATGTTTTTGGAAAAGGACACTCATCCTAACACTTATGCAAAATTGATGACTTAGATGTGCAACACATGAAGAAACGTTTTTCTTCAATCAATGAAGAATAACACTCTAAGTGTGAAGAAATTAACGAAGAATTTGATTCTCAGAACCCTACGACAATTGTACGCGGTGTCTGAAATCATCATTCTTATACGGTGGGTCTCGCCACCACCAAAAGTTGAAAAATCTTCAATTTGAGTTTTTCCTTAGCTTTGAAATTCCTCTGATGTTTTTCAACTTGCATTGTCTTCACTCTTTCTGTCGTATTTCTTCATTGGCTATATATATATATATATATATATATATATATATATATATATATATATATATATATATATATATATATATATATGAGTTTATGTCCTTTACAGCATTCACTTATTGCTATTTCTTCAAGTTGCTTGTTCTGCTAAGTGAATGTGATCGGACCCTTCCCCCTCTATGCTTAACTCAACTTAGTCTATTCACAATTTCTTCATGTGCGTTCTATTTGAAACTCATTCAAAATCTTCATTATGTCCTTGTCAGCTGAAGAAATTGCGAACGGAACTTTAAACTTATCTTATCAAAATTTCCGGCCTTTGCCGCTCAAATTGATACACATTCCACGATCGGGCACGATCTTCACCTCTCAGTACGTGGGTGACACACATCAAGCGAATGAGAAGGGTCAGGGGCACGTTCGTCCTATTTTCTCGGGCGAGCAGTTTTTCACTTCGGCTATAAATACCCCTCTCCCTTCCTCACTTCACTTTTACTCTGCTCGACCTCACTCCCTCGCTCGAGCTCTCAAACCCTAGTGCCGCCACTACTTGCATTGTTGCCGGTGAGGAAGAGCTTCACTGCCTCAACCTCGTCGCCGACGTACTCACGTCGGACGCGGATTTCTTCACTCCGCCACCACCGTAGCCGTCTTCCTCACCAAGTTAGGGCGTGGAAGATCTGAACCGACGAGCTTCAAATCTACACTTCCCAGTTCGTCGTGTTCTTCATCCAGGGTAATTAAAAGTTACTTTTACTACCCTTGTTGATTCGGATGTTTTTCTTCAAATCTTCAAAAGGTGTTTTCTTCAAATCCTCACACACTGGACACCTCACATACCATCTGTTCTTGATCTATTTCTCTAAGCAACATTTTTCTTCAAGATTCCTCAATTGTGTGGATTTTCAAATCTGTACAACTCTGGAACCTAAGTCAAAGAACGCTTAGTGAAATTCTTCGAGATTCATTCGGTCAAATTCCTCAAACTTGTTCTTATTGCAAAATCTTCTGAGAACGCATATGGCCTCTCCAAATTTCTCGCAACTATACTATGTTCACAGGTACACATGTCCGCTGCTGAATCATTAGGTTCTCATCAACTTAACTCATTTGCAGCGTTCCTTGAAGAAAAATTGCATACCTCTTTAGAGAACTCAATCATTCAAAACCCCCAGCTGAAGAAAATGGCAGATGGCAAGAAGCCACAGAAGGGAGGAAAGAGGCCTGAGGTCAACACTACATTTGAAATCCCTGAGGATATCTACAAGGATTATCGCACACCTGATGAGGCCAAACATGGCAAGGAGGACAAAAATCAGCGCAAGGTGCCCATACAAAGGATAGAGAGGAGATGGGAACGGGAATGGAGGGAGTACAAATATGTTACTCCCAAGTATATGAAGAAATTCGCTCTTAATCCTCCATGCCCAAGACCTCCATTGGCACCTGGCTAAGAAGCTGATCCCACCAGCCTCAAGCGTGGTGAGGATTATCCTGATGAATGGGCCAAGCGCCAGGCCAAGCTAGCCAGAGTAGCTAAGGAAGCAGTGAGGAAATTTAATGAAGACTCTACTGCTGCTGCCACTGCTGAGGCCTCTGCAAGCAAGCCAAAGAAGGCCATGCCAAAGAAGCTTGCTCATAAGCCAAGTGATTCAACCCCAATGCCCTCACGACCAAGTTCCTCAGCTATGCCCTCACGGCTAGATTCTTCAAAGCCCTCACGGCCAATTCCGCAAGCCGCACCTGCTCCTCCAAATTCCTTAGCTCCTCCGTCAAAATCCTCAGCACCTGTGCATCTCGCCACGTGCCAAAGGACAACAGGCATCTCTATTGCCTCAGGAGCTTTTGCTAGTTCTTCAGCTGCACCAAATTCATCAACTGACCCCTCTCTGCTGAAGACAAAGGCCACTGCTGGACGAGCCTCTCGACCAAGTCCTCACAAGAAGCAGGTCGCCTTTCAAGTGCCGTCCGATGAAGACGAAGCTGATGATGAAGAACTTGCTGAAATCATCAGGGACAGGCAACTCAAGGCCGCTAGAGGCAAAGGCACAAGTGTGCCTCTGCTTTTCGATCCAAAATTGATCCTTGATTACATTGATCTCTGGCACAAGGACCCCAACACTCCTATGCCTGACTTCAAGCTGACTCCTGGCCAAAGTCATACGTTGACTCACTTCATTCAGGAAGAAAAATGGAAATTTGAAAAGGCCAGACAGTTGAAGAAAGCGAAGTACAAAAAGGAGCGCTTCTTGAAGAAAAACGTTGTCTCTATGACAACTGAAGAACTTGTCACTATTCAATCTGAGATCAAGAAACTCAGTGATGAATTTGACGCATACCGCGTTGATTGGCTGGGAGCCAAGGTCCATTTCGTGAAACTAACTGAACAGTTCACTTCCAATGTTGCAGCCCCAATGCAACAAGAAAATCCTCAGGCCGAAGCATCTGCTCAGCCTACTGAAGAAAATGCCAGCACCGCTGATGATACTCAGGCTGCTGAAGAAAATGCTAGTACCAGGGCTGATGACTGCATTCCAACCACTGAAGAAATTGCCAGGGCAACCACCAGTGTTGCGCCCGAAGAAAATGAAGAAGTCAGGGCAACTGCATCAGTTGTGCCTGAATGTCTTGAACCAAATTCCTCTGCTCCTCCTGCTCCTACACCATCTCCGAGCCTTCCATATGCATTAGATGTGAAAAAGACCAAGGCTGCAGAGCGTGCAGCTGTGAATAAAAGGAAGGCATCAATTGCATCAGATTCTTCAGCTCCGAAGAAAATGAAGCCACTGACCAACTCATTTGAAAATCCAATTGATGCTATTCCTGTCTCATCTATGCCATCAAAGGACCTTGTTACTTTTGATGAAGAATACGTAATCCCAACAGATCCGATGAAGACATTCCTTCTGCTGCTTCCTCACAGCAGTTGGATGAAGAAATTGAAGCGGATGTGATCCCTTCAACCCCAATAGTTTCATCGCCCACGTCTCAGTTCACTGCTGAAGAGGCTGGCGTTGAAGAAATGAATGAAGACGAATATGTGGACATTAGATGCACAACTCCAGTGTTGAACGATGACTTTTGGGAAAGTCAGCATCCCAATTCTCCTCTGTTCACACCCCTACAACAAATTCCTCAGTCCCATGTCGCTACTGAAGTACAAATGGGTTCTGAAGAACCTCATGCCACACCGTCTGTCCATGAAGAGATTCCAGCCACTAGTGCTGAAGAAAATGTAAATGAAGAATTGAAGTCCCAAGCTGCCACTAAAGAAGAACCTGAAATTCCTCTGCCCGCGGAACCTGAGATCGAGATCCCTGAGGTTGTAATGCAATTGATGGACACTCCTCACCCCAAGCCAAAGGATCCCTTCTCAAAGAAGCAAAAATTCAAGGCTAATGACTTTTTCGGCGAGCATGCATTCTTCACGGACTACAATCCTTATGACTTTGCTCGTCTTAGGAGGAAGCGCTTCTGAACTACCAGCTAGGCCAATTTCTATTCTTCACTGCTCTTCAACAAGGATAAAGTCTTCTACCATGAGCATATTCCTCACGTGGACATGGAATCACAACCTTGCTTCTCTCCTGTCCTCAGTGTGCTTCATGACACAGGCCTCCTCAACTTTTGCTCTGATATTGTTGATTGGAATGAATAGCTTATTCTTCAGTTCTACGCTACACTACACATCACACGTGATCTTGATGATATCAACACTTGGGTATTGGACTGGATGACCGATACCACTCATTATAAAGCACCGGCCTCTGAATTACTTCACGCCCTACCCATCAGTCCACCCCTTGAAGGAGCTCATTGTCTGTACCAGGAGCCTGAACTCACTGCCCATTACATGCAAGTGCTGATGAAGCCCCTGAGGCCCGGTCAAGCGCCAAGGTCCAAATTCCTTGTGAAGGAATTGCTCTATGTGCCCAGAATAGTCTATCACATTCTGGCGAGGACAATGAGTTGAAAGTGCGTTATATCGACTAGAGGGGGGGTGAATAGGTGATTTGTATGAATTCTTCACCGAGGAATTTCAGGGTGAGGAAATTCCTGAATGAAGAACTACTTGCAGCGGAATAAGTACTCGGAAGTAAACATAACAGTGCATGGGCATGGTCTTCATGAAGAAATGAAAACAAGTACAGAGTATAGAAAGCGTAAACACAGGATAACACAGGTTAAGACAAACATACTGAAGAAATTGAACTGAGGAAATACAGAAAGTCTCCAATCAAAGTTTTCAAACAGATATGAACAAGCACACAACACAGCCATGAAGAAAAAGAAGGGTTGAGGAAATGGAACCAGGTAGCTTGGTGAAGACAATGATTTGGTAGACCAGTTCCAACTGCTGTGACAGTTGTACGTCTGGTTACGGCGGCTAGGTATTTAAACCTGAGGACACACAGTCCCGGACACCCAGTCCTAAACATGCAGCTCAGGACACTCAGTCCTCACCGTATCCCCTTGAGCTAAGGTCACACAGACCTCACCCAATCACTCGTGGGGAGTCTTCAGGTGACTTCCAAACCTGCACAGACTCCGTCACTTGGTGATCCACAATTTCCTCTTGGATGCTCGGTCACTTGGAAATCCACAATTTCCTCTTGGATGCTCTAGATCATGACGCCTAACCGTCCGAAAGATGCACAGTCTTCAAAGGTAACAAGCGTCGGATCTATGCAGGATCAATCTCTTCAGTGATGCTCAATCACTTGGTTTGTAGGTGTTTGGGTTTGGGTTTTCCTCACTTGATGATTTTCACTCAAAGTCCTTGGAGGATGGGATGCTCTCAAATGACAAGTGTCAGTTTTTGTCGGAGCAGCCAACCAGCTAGTGGTTGTAGGGGGCGGCTATTTATAGCCTAGGGAGCAGCCCAACATGATAAGACATAAATGTGCTTCAATGATATGACCGTTAGGTGGGTAGATATTTTGGGACAGCTGGCGCATAACACAGCAACGCTCGGATTTTGAGTATCAAGTTCCTCAGGGCTATCATGTTCCTCACTGTGTAGGCAACCCGCACTGGTGAATTCCTAACTCCTCAGTCAGAAAAAATTCCTCAAAGACCAGAAGAACTTCGTCTCTGTCACTGAAGAAATTTGACTGAACTGTATGAGATTTCCAATGGCTTCACTCAAAGGGATTGGTAGGTGTAGGATTTGAGTTGAGCATCACTTGGAAATTTTTCCTTAGTATTTCCTCGACCCCCTTTAACAGTACGGTGTTTCCTATGACTCAAGAAAGAGAAAATGAAACTACGAAAACAAAAGTCTTCATGCTCCATGTTCCTCAAATGAATACCAAGTCTTCAGGATTACACCAATTTCTTCACTTTCAAAGTCTTCAGAAAGTCTTCAAAAATCCAAAGTCTTCAATCAAAGAACTTCATTTTTAGGGGTCAACTTTTTCTATAAATATCAAACTCCTCATAGACTTATAGACCTGTGTGCACTCACAAATGCATCAGTCCCTTAGCCTATAAGTCTTCAATACACCAAAATCACTATGGGGCACTAGATGCACTTACAATCTCCGCCTTTTTGGTGATTGACGACAATATAGGTTAAGTTTTCAACGGGGATAAACATATGAAGTGTAAATACTGGAATTGAGGAATTTGATTGCAAGATATAGAAGAACTCCCCCTGAAGATGTGCATAGTGAGGAATTTGCTTTTGACGCAATGCACACTTGAAGAGTAGAATCATGGAGATCTCCCCCTATATCTTGTAATTCATACACGCATTTAACATATAATATGAAGAATTTAAAATGCATGATGAAATATGGTGACTGATGTAATTCATCATGCATGCATTAATATTAACGAGGAATAAGCATGCAGGAAAACACAACAAAAGTATCAGGCCACCATAGAGTTTAAGTTTACAACTTCATCGAATAAAGTCTCAAAAGAAAGAGAGTTGTAACTTAGAAAAAAAACGCCCATAAAAGTAGACCTACTTGAAGACTAACTCAATTTCTCCCCCTTTGCCATCGAATGACCAAAAGGATCGAAAATGAGGACTAACGCTCCTGAGGAATATCAAGTTGATGGAGGAGCGCCAGCGGTGTTGGGGTCATTTGTCGTTGTAGGGCCTGCCGCAGTGTCGTCTAAGTCTTCATACTCATTGGTGTCACAGGATGAAGAATAATAGCTGGCCACCAAGGAAGGAACCTTGACCTTCTTCAATTTCTTCGGTGGAGGTGCAGACCAGTCAAAGTCTTCCTTAAGACCCATTTTCTTTAGATCTTCTTCACCATACAGTTGTGATAGGACATCCCAGGTGCGACCGAAAACTTCATGGAGGTAGTAATGGTTTTTCTTCACTGCATTATGTGTAGCAGTCATGTTGTGAAGAATAGAACCAAACTAACGCTTAACCCATTATGGCTGCGATCCACCTTCTGGTGAAGACTAAGAAACAGCTCACGGTCAGTCATCACACGTGGAGCTGATGCTTGAGGTGTAGACTTGGGTGCATTGGCAGCAGAATCATGAGTGGCAGAGTCATCATTGGTGGAGTAAGATGTGGCTTTGCGAAACTGACCATCCAATGGACGAATGCCTTCATCAATGACCATAGGTGTCTTGCCCTTTTCATTAGCCGAGGTATAAGTCTGCTTGAGGACTTAAATCGGGGGCAGATAGCTGAGGTGATTCTGAAAATCAGCCTTGTAGTTGAGGGAAGACCTTGTTCTGAGGAATCTCATAATCCAAGGAGCATAAGGCTTCAACTCAAATGGAGAGAGTGCAACATTTGCCAGAGTCCTCATGAAGAAATCATAATAATTGATAGGAATGCTATGAATGATGTTGAATAGCAGATTCTTCATGGTGCCAACTATTTCCTCATCAGATGAGTCGTGGCCTTTGATGGGACTCATTGTCCTCGTCAGAATGCGATAGACTGTTCTGGGCACACAAAGTAAGTCCTTTACAAGGAATTTGGTCCTTGGGTCTTGACCGAGCTTCAGAGGCTTCATTAACACTTGCATGTAATGAGCAGTGAGTTCAGGTTCTTGGTACAGGTAGCGAGCTCCTTCACTGGTGGACTGATGGGCAGGGCGTGAAGCAATTCAGAGGCCGGTGCCTTATAATGAGTATTATCGGTCATCCAGTCCAAGACCCAGGTGTTGATGTCTTCAGGATCACCGGTGATGTGCAGTGTCACATAGAACTGAAGAATGAGCTCTTCATTCCAATCAATAATGTCAGAGCAAAAGTTGAGGAGGCCCGCGTCATGAAGCACACTGAGCACAGGAGTGAAACAAGGCAATGATTCCATGTCCACATGAGGAATATGCTCATGGTAGAAGATTTTGTCCTTGTTGAAGAGCAGTGAAGAATAGAAATTGGCCTGGCTGGAGTCCAGAAGCGCTTCCTCCTAAGACGAGCAGAGTCATAAGGATTGTAGTCGGTGAAGAATACATGCTCGCCAAAGAAGTCATCAGCCTTGAATTTTTGCTTCTTCGGGAAGGGATCCTTTGGCTTTGGGTGAGGAGTGTCAGTCAATTGCATCACAACCTTAGGGATCTCGATCTCGGGTTCCACAGGCTGAGGAATTTCATGTACTTCTTCAGTGGCAGCCTGGGACTTCAATTCTTCATTTACATTTTCATCAGCACTAGTGATTGGAATTTCTTCATGAATGGACGGAGTTGCACGAGATTCTTCAGATCCCATTTGGACTTTAGTAGTTACTGGGGACTGAGGAATTTGTTGAAGAGGTGTGAATAGAGGAGAGTTGGGGTGCTGACTTTCCCAATAGTCATCATTCATCACCGGAGTAGTGCTTCCAATGTCCACATCTCCATCTTCTTCTTCAACGCCGGCCTCCTCAGCAGTGAACTGAGGTATGGGCGAGGAGACAATTGGTGTTGAAGGGATTGCATCCACTTCAATTTCTTCATCAAGCTGTTCTGACGAAGCAACTGAGGGAATGTCATCGTCTGATTCACTTGGAATCACATATTCTTCATCAAAAGGAACAAGGACCTTTGATGGCATGGTTGAGATAGGAACATCATCAATTGGGTTGTCAAATGAGCTAGTCAATGGCTTCATCTTCTTCGGGACTGAAGAATCTGATGACGTTGATGCCTTCCTTTTCGTCACAGTTGCACGCTCTGCAGCCTTGGTCTTCTTCACATCTGATGCGGATGGAAGGATCGGAGTTGGTGTAGGCGCAGGAGGAGCAGAGGAATTTGGTTGAATTTCTTCAAGTGCAACTGATGCAGTTGCCCCTACGTCTTCACTTTCTTCAGGCATAACACTAGCGGTTGCCCTGGCAATTTCTTCAGCAGCTGGAATGCAGTCACCATCCCTGGAATTAGCATTTTCTTTAGCAGCCTAATTGTCATCAGCGGTGCTGGCATTTTCTTCAGTAGGCTGAGCAAATGCTTCAGCCTGAGGAATTTCCTATTGCATTGTGGCTGCAACATTTGAAGTGAATTGATCAGTGAGTTTCACAAAACGGACCTTGGCTCCAAGCCAATCAGCGCGGTATGGGTCAAATTCATCACTGAGTTTCTTGATCTCAGATTGAATAGTGACAAGTTCTTTAGTTGTCATAGAGACAACATTTTTCTTTAGGTAGTGCTCCTTTTTGTACTGCGCTTTCTTGATCTGCCTGACCTTCTCAAACTTCCATTTTTCTTCTTGTATGAAGTGAGTCAACATATGACTTTGGCCAGGAGTCAACTTGAAGTCAGGCATAGGAGTATTGGGGTCCTTGTGCCATAGATCAATCTACTCAAGGATCAACTTTGGATCCAAAAGCAGAGGCGCACTTGTGCCCTTGGCTCTAGCGACCTTGACCTGCCTGTCTCTGATGATTTCTGCAAGTTCATCATCATCAGCTTCATCTTCATCGGACATCACCTGAAAAGCGGCCTGCTTCTTTTGAGGACTTGGTCGTGAGCCTCGTCCAGTAGTTTCCTTGGTCTTCAACAGAGTGGGACCAGTTGAAGAATGCAGTGGTGCTGAGGAACTAGCAAACGCTCCTGAGGCAATAGAGACGCATGTTGTCCTTTGGCATGTGGCGAGATGCACAGGTGCAGAGGATTTGGTTGGAGCAGCTGAGGGCTTTGGCGGAGGAGCTGAGGATTTTGGAGTGGGAGTAGCATGGGGAGTTGGCCGCGAGGCTTTGAAGAGTCTGGCCGTGAGGGCATTGCTGAGGAACTTGGCCGAGAGGGCATTGAGGGTGAAGCACTTGGCTTGTAAGCAGGCTTCTTTGGCATGGCCTTCTTTGGCTTGCTAGTAGAGGCCTCAGCAGTGGCAGCAGCAGCAGAATCTTCATTGAATTTCCTCACTGCTTCTCTTGCTTGTCTGGCAAACTTGGCCTGACGCTTGGCCCATTCATCAGGATAATCCTCACCGCCCTTGAGGCTGGTGGGATCTGCTTCTTGGCCAGGTGCCAACGGAGGTCTTGGGCATGGAGGATTGAGAGCAAATTTCTTCATGTACTTGGGAGTAACATACCTCTACTCCCTCCACTCTCTTGCCCATCTCCTCTCTATTCTTTGAATGCGCACCTTGCGCTGTTTTTTGTCCTCCTTACCAAACTTGGCCTCATTTGGAGTGCAATTGTCTTTGTATATATCATCAGGGATCTCAAAAGCAGTATTAACCTCAGGCCTCTTTCCTCCCTTCTATGGCTTCTTTCCATCAGCCATTTTCTTCAGATGAGGAATTTGAACAATGGAATTCTCTGAAGATGTATGCAACTTTTCTTCGAGGAACACTGCAAATGAGTTAAGTTGATGAGAACCTAGTGATTCAACAGCTGACATGAGTACTTGTGAACAGAGTATAGTTGCGAGGAATATGGAGAGGTCATATGCGTTCTTAGAGATTTTTCAAAAAGAACAAGTTTGAGGATTTTGACCAGATGAGTCTTGAAGAATTTCACTAAGCGTTCTTTGTCTTAGGTTCCAGAGTTGTATAGATCGATAATCCACACAATTGAGGAATCTTGAAGAATCATATAGCTTAGAGAAATGAATCAAGAACAGATGACATGTGAGGTGTTCAGTGTGTGACGAATTTGAAGAATAAACACCTTTGAAGATTTTGTAGTTATCATTTGAATCAAATAGGGCAGTAAAAGTAACTTTTAATTACCCTGGATGAAGAACACGACGAACTGAGAGGTGTAGATGTGAAGTTCGTCAGTTCAGATCTTCCACGCCCTAACTTGGTAGAGGAAGACAGCTATGGCGGCAGCGGAGTGAAGAAATCCGCAGCCGGCGCGAGTACGATGACAAGGTCGAGGCAGTGAAGCTCTTCCTCAACGGTGACGATGAAGTAGCGACAGCGCTAGGGTTTGAGAAGCTCAAGCTGGAGTGAGAGCGAGCAGAGTAAAAGTGAATTGAGGAAGGGAAGGGGTATTTATAGCCACGATGAAAAAAATTGTTCGCCCGAAGAAATTGGACGAACGTGCCCCCGACCCTTCTCATTCGCTTGACATGTGTCACCCACATACTGAGAAGTGGAGATCGTGTGAGATCGTGGGTGAATAGATAAGTGTTGTCGCGGGATGTGGAACGGTTTGAGCGGCAAAGCCGAAAATTTAGATAGGATAAGTTAAAAGTCCGTTCGCAAATTCTTCAGCTGACAAGGACACAGTGAAGATTTTGCATGAGTTTCAAATAGAACGCACATGAAGAATTTGTGAATAGATTGGGTTGAGTATAGCATAGAGGGGGAAGGGTCCGATCACATTCACTTAGCAGAAAAGACAATATGAAGAAATAGCTATAAGTGAATGCTGTAGAGGACATAAACTCATATATATATATATCCAATGAAGAAAAACGACGGAAATGGTGAAGACAATGCAAAGTTGAAGAATTGGGACAACTGAGGAAAAACTCAAATTGAAGATTTTCAACATTTTGTGGTGGCATGACCCACCGTATAAGAATGATGATTTCAGACACCGCGTACAATTGTCGAAGGGTTCTGAGAATCAAATTCTTCATTAATTTCTTCACACTTAGAGTGTTAGTCTTCATTGATTGAAGAAAAACGTTTCTTCATGTGTTGCACACCTAAGTCATCAATTTTGCATAAGTGTTAGGATGAGTGTCCTTTTCAAAGAACATTCGAAGATTCTAGGATATTTAGCTCACACCGCAACTTGCTAAATCTCTTCTCATCCAAGGGCTTAGTGAAGATATCGGCTAGCTGTTCTTCAGTCTTCACATGCTCAATAGAGATGTCGCCCTTCAACACATGATCACGAAGAAAATGATGACGAATCTGAATGTGCTTTGTCTTCAAGTGCTGAACTAGGTTATGAGCAATCTTGATGGCACTCTCATTGTCACAGTAGAGTGGCACATTCTTCATGTTGACGCCGTAGTCCTTGAGAGTTTGCTTCATCCATTGTAGTTGAGCACAACAAGAACCAGCAGTAATGTACTCAGCTTCAGCAGTAGACAGTGATACACAGTTCTGTTTCTTCGAGTACTAACAGACCAAGGATCGTCTGAGGAAATGGCATGTGCCATATGTTGACTTGCGGTCCACACGATCACCAGCATAGTCAGAGTCTGAATATCCAATGAGATCAAAAGCCGAGCCCTTGGGGTACCATAATCCAAGTGTTGGTGTGTGAGCTAGATATCGAAGAATATGCTTCACATCCTTATGGTGTGATTCCTTCGGTGTAGCTTGAAATCGGGCACACATGCAAACACTAAGCATAATATCTGGCCTAGATGCACATAGGTACAATAAAGAACCAATCATGGAGTGGTTTACCTTTTGATCGAAGTCAATACCATTTTTATCAGTGCATAGATGGCCATTTGTGGGCATAGGTGAGGGAGTCCTGGATTAGGGGTCTCCGGACAGCCGGACTGTTGGACTATGAAGATACAAGATTGAAGACTTCGTCCCGTGTCCGTATGGGACTCTCCTTGGCGTGGAAGGCAAGCTTGGCAATACGAATATGAAGATCTCCTCCCTTGTAACCGACTATGTGTAACCCAAGCCCCCTCCGGTGTCTATATAAACCGGAGGGTTTAGTCCGTAGGACAACATAAAATAGGCTAGCTTCTAGGGTTTAGCCTCTACGATCTCGTGGTAGATCAACTCTTGTAATACTCATATCATCAAGATCAATCAAGCAGGACGTAGGGTATTACCTCCATCGAGAGGGCCCGAACCTCATCGTGTCCCTCGCCTCCTGTTACCATCCACCTTAGACGCACAGTTCGGGACCCCCTACCCGATATCCGTCGGTTTTGACACCGACATTGGTGCTTTCATTGAGAGTTCCACTTTGTCGTCATCATAAGGAGGGATGGCTCGTCTCATTGTCAAGAACAACATCACCTCTGGGGGAGCCCTGGTTGTAGGCCAAACTCTCCGACTAGGCGGCTTCGTCTTGACCGCCCGCTCGGCCGCTGCGCCGACGATGACTTCTCGGGTCATCGAAAATAGCCTCCACATCGGCTTGAAATTCACCAAGCAGATGGATCCAATGGAGCTCTCCTCTTTGAACGAGCTCTTGGATCGCATCGCCGCTCTGGGAGTCGCTACGGACTACGACTGGATTGGGATTAAACCCGACCAAAGGGAGATTAACTCTTCGCCGGTCACCCATCAGATAGCGGTGGTGGAGGAGCAATGCGGCGATTCTCCCTCTATCTTGAGGATGAACTATGTCCGGATTCCCGAGCTCTCCAAGCCGGGTACCCGCCCATGGGAGGACATCGTCCTAACACTGAACCTAGAATCAGGCTGCATGCCGAATCTGCGGGGCAACATCCCGGAGCCCGAACTTCGAAGATCGAAAACTCCCCCGCCCCTGGGTCTCAGATTGGGTCAAGGTCTGGACTTAAATCTACCCACCCACCCAGATATAAACGATCTTTCCAACATTAGGCAAGAGCCCCAAGAGACAGTACATCACTATTGGGCCAGATTCCTCCTTGTAATGAACAAGGTCAAGGACTGTCGCGAGGAAGACGCAATTTCGTTCTTTTGCAACAATTGCACGGACAAGGGAATCCTCAACGCCATAAGTCGCCATGACATAGCACACTTCGCTGACTTGGCGGCCATAGTACGGAAGTACTGTGCGATGGAAAGCGCCTGGAAAACCCAAACAAAATTTTGGGATAATCCGGCTCTGACAAAACCCCCAGTCCCAACTAAAAGGGTGCACTCTCATAAGTCGCCCGACTCAATTACAAAGAAGCAAAAGCCCACTACAGGGCGCGGAACTGTATTGGAGGGTTGGCTTAACGGCCCCTGCAAAATTCGTAGTACAGCGGATACCATACCAACACATAGCCTTAGGGCAGGTTGGGTACTCCGACTGGTGGCCAAGAGCGGTGAGGATCTCCTCATTCAAAACACTGCAGAGCACCATCCCGTGGATAACAATACAATATTGATAGTCTTCGAGACCTTCGCCTCAAATAATAGGCGTAAGCGAGCACGCCGTAGCCTTGCCGAAGTCTGCCATGTGGCAGCAATAAATCCATGGAGCGACACGGCTATCACCTTCAATGCCAGTGACAAACCTAAAATCCGAACAGCCCGAGCACCAGCCGCCTTGGTCCTGAGTCCAATTGTGGATGGCTTTCGGCTTACTAAAGTGCTTATGGACGGCGGCAGCGGATTAAACCTCATTTATGAGGAGACTCTTCAAAAAATGGAAATAGACAGAAACCGTATTGAGCAAAGCAGCACGACCTTCCAAGGAATCATCCCCAGTCGGGAGGCACGTTGCACTGGGAAAATCATACTAGATGTGGTATTCGGCACACTGGAGAATTACAGGTCCGAAGAAATTATATTCCAAGTGGCCCCGTTCAATAGCGGATACCACGAACTTCTAGGACGGGAGGCATTCATGATCTTCCAAGCCATACCCCATTACGGGTACATGAAGCTCAAAATGCCCTGGTCCAATGGAATCATCACTCTAGCTAGTGATCCGGACATAGTACTCCGCGCCGAGAACAAAACAGCCACACTGGCCCTCGAGGCATTATCCGAAGCCCTTGCGGCGGAGGAATTAACTGCGCTGCGCTCCACAGTGGACAGGGACAATGTGATACTCGACAAAAGATCTAAGTCCACCTCTTTTAAACCAGCGGATGGAATAGTCAAATTCCAAGTCTATCCAATAGACCCCACAAAAACAGCATCCATCGGAGCACAATTAAAACCCGCTGTAGACGCCGCACTACGGGAGTTACTGCGCGAGAATTGGGACATATTCTCCTGGCATCCTTCAGACATGCCAGGAATCCCACGCAGGCTGGCCGAGCATAGCCTAATATTCTAAAGGGATTCAAGCCGGTCAAGCAGACTCTTCGGCGTTTCTCCGAACCTAAGAGACAAGCCAGGGGAGAGGAGCTAGCCAAGTTACTGGAGGCCGGATTCATTAGAGAAATAAAACATCCGGACTGGCTAGCAAACCTGGTAATGGTACCAAGGAAGGACAAATCCTGGCGCCTATGCGTCAACTTCAAGGACCTTAATAAGGATTACCCAAAGGATCCCTTCCTCGTCCCTCGCATGGATCATATTATCGACGCCACCGCAGGACACGACTCATTATGCTTCCTCGATGCATACTCCGGTTACCACCAAATTAAGATGGCGGAGTCCGATCAAGCCACAACGGCATTTATCACTCCATATGACCCCTTCTGTTTTAACACAATGCCCTTCGGGCTCAAAACGCCGGCGCAACGTATCAATGCATGATTCAGACATGTCTGGAAAAGCAGATCGACAAAACAGTGGAGGCATACATAGACGATGTGGTCGTTAAAACTAGACACGTCGACTCCTTAATAGATGACTTGAGGCTCACATTCGACAATCTCCAAACATACGACATTAAGCTCAATCCAGAAAAATGCGTTTTCGGCGTACCCGCCGAAAAGCTTCAGGGCTTCATCGTCTCCAGTAGAGGAATTGAAGCAAATCTGGCTAAAATCCGAGCTCTGTCGCAGTTGGCTATCCCAACTGACCTCAAGCAAATCCAGAAGTTAACTGGATGTGTGGCGGCCTTAAGCCGCTTTATCTCCCAATTAGGAGAAAAGGCACTCCCCCTTTATCGCCTTCTTCGGCACACCGAACACTTCGAGTGGACGGACGCAGCCACAGCCAGATTGGAAGAAATAAAAGCCATCCTAGCCACCAACCCAACCTTGGCCGCGCCAAATGTCAGCGAACCAATGCTGTTATATATAGCAGCAACTCACCAAGTTGTAAGCGTAGTGCTCGTCGTCGAACGACGGACGGACGTAAATTCCCACTTCAAAAGCCGGTATATTATGCATCCACTATCCTCACTCCATGCAAATCACGGTACCCACATTATCAAAAGATATCATACGCGGTATTCATGGCATCCCGGAAATTACGACACTACTTTCAAGAGTGTTCAATTACGTGGCCTCAGAAGTACCACTCAACGACATAATAAACAATCGCGATGCCACGGGCCGGATTGCCAAATGAGCTATCAAGCTCCTCCAGTTCGACATAACATATAGACCACGGTGAGCCATTAAGTCGCAAGTACTGGCCGATTTGGTTGCCGAGTGGACAGAAGCCGAACTCCCTAAAGAGTATGGCACGTACTCCAATTGGATCATGCACTTTGACGGCTCTAAAATGCTGGCTGGTCTGGGGGCTGGCGTCGTCCTAACGTCCCCCACCGGAGATACAGTCCAATACGTACTCCAAATACTATACACAGACTCCAACAACACAGCCGAATACGAGGCCCTATTACATGGTCTCCGGATAGCAGTTTCCATGGGCATTCAACGCCTGGAGGTGCGTGGGGACTCAAACCTCACAATATCTCAAATAAATGGAGACTTCGATGCCAAGGATCCAAAAATGGCAGCGTATCGCAACGCCGTCCTCAAAATGTCATCTCGGTTTGAGGGGCTTGAATTCCACCATGTGGCTCGGGAAAACAATCAGGCGGCGGATATCCTTGCCCGTATCGGCGCTAAGCGCAATCCTGTCCCACCTAACATCTTCTTGGAAAGGCTGTTGAAGCCATCCGTGGTATGGGAAGGGGACACCAGTAACAATAGTCCGGACCCGACCACAACACCAGATACTGAACACTCTGACACAATCGGAGGCTCTGCCATCGAAATAACACTTTCATCCCACGTGATAATGGCTGTCATAGCCCCGTGGACAGAACCATTCCTGGCCTACCTAACCAGGCAGGAACTACCCAAGGACCAAAATGAGGCACGCTGCATAGTGCGGTGATCTAAAGCTTACAGGGTACATGAGGGAGAGCTTTATAAGAAAAGCACTACCAGAGTCCTTCAAAGGTGCATCTCCAAAGAGGAAGGGCGGAAGCTTTTGGCAGAAATCCATGCTGGACTCGGCGGCCACCACGCCGCAGCCCGGGCCCTTGTAAGTAAGGCCTTCCGTACAGGTTTCTATTGGCCGACGGCCCGAGCAGATGCACAGGATCTGGTCCAACGTTGCATCGGTTGCCAGCTTTTTGCAAACCAAAGCCATATGCCGCCTACCGCTCTCCAAACAATCCCCATTACTTGGCCCTTTGCGGTCTGGGGGCTTGATATGGTCGGACCCCTCACAGGGGGAACCCATAAGAAAAAATACTTACTGGTCATGGTGGATAAATTCACCAAATGGATAGAAGCCAAACCCGTTAAAATGGCTGAATCCGTATCGGTGATAGACTTCATATCTGGGGTTGTACACCATTATGGCATCCCCCACAGCATCATCACTGACAACGGCACGAACTTTACAGCCAACGAGGTCAAACTTTGGTGCAGCAACATGGGCATCAAGCTCGATTATGCTTCTGTCTATCACCCGCAAACTAACGTCAAGTCGAGCAAGCAAATGGTCTTATCATGAGAGGCATCAAACCTAGATTAGTGCGGTCCTTAAAGGAATCAAACACGCACTGGGTAGAGGAGCTCAACTCCATACTATGGGGGCTGTGGACCACGCCGAATCGCACTATCGGATACACACCGTTTTTATGGTGTACGGCGTAGAGGTGGTTCTACCTTGCGACATAATTCATGACTCACCTCGAGTGCGCATATACGAAGAAAAAGAGGCCGAGCTCGATCGACAGGACAGTTTGGACGCCCTGGAGGAGGAGCGCGACGTGGCAAAAGCTCGTTCCGCATTCTATCAGCAACAGGCTCGAAAGTATCAAAGGAGAGAAGTACGGGCCAAAACCTATAACGTGGCGAACTAGTTCTACGCCTGCCGGAGTAGAAAAAGAACAAGGTCAAGCCCAAATGGGAAGGTCCCTTCATTATTGACCAGGTTCTGACCGGTGGAGCGTACCGTCTGCCGGATGCATCAGACAATCTACTCGAGCCAAACCCATGGAACGCAGCCAGACTCCGAAGATTCTACGCCTAGTGCCGGACTCTATGTTCATCTCCTTACCCCTGTCAATTTTTTGCATGTCTGTTATCTGTCTTTTCTCTCTTTATCTCTTCTTTTTTCTTCTCCTCAAGGCCTTAAAAAGGCTAACGTGTGTCTTTACTACACAATCTTGATGCGCTAACCGCGCTCATTATACTTGGGGGCTTCTTATACAGAAGCTTAATATAACTATTTTTTTGGGCTTTATGCCCCGCACATGTGTTATTCTTCCACATGTACCTTTTTTCGCCATTATATGCATCGATATGACTTAAGTTTTGGCCAAGCTGGGTTGCCTGGCTCTTGTATTTATGCCCTACGTTCCCGTTAATTTGGCTAGGGCATAAGGGGAGCACCTCTGCTATTGTTACTGCCGGGTCAGCCGGATGTGTACCTCAGACTGGGTGAAGCTGAAAGTAGCGTTCTTAAGGGAATATTTGGTCGGTGAACAAATATGACTTTTATTTATTTTGATACGTGCCCCCAGATGTTTATAGCCCGCGTCACTTTTCGCAGCTCGGACATGCACATTAGGGCATGCATACCCAGGGAAAGGAACCCTTAACGGAACTATTCTCCCTGGAAGATGTTTCTTACTATCCATGTAATATAACATAGCTAGTTGGGTACTTGTCTGTTCAAGCACTTATGACCCCTACGCCTGGTTTCCACGCATACTCCGGTTTTTACATAACCGAGCGGGTATTCGGATACACTCCGGACTATCGTTCCAGAGGTCGAAGCGAAAAGGTTCGCGATGAAAACTGATTTACAATCCGAGTAGGGACATTATATATGTCACTTCAAGTACACAGTCACTAAGAATGACTAAATTCTTCTTCTATACCATCCAACAGGCTGTCTAGCCTACAATCCTGTGGGGAATACTTTGTGGCTAATTCTACTTGGTCATACACCAAACTGACGGGGATCTCTTTCCCATCGGACCCCATAGGTCCGACCTCGGCCATGTGGTTTGGGTCAGCTTTGGTATATCGCGTCTTCACCATGGCCCAGGCTTCCCTTGCACCTTGTCGGCAGGCTGATATCTTCCAAAATCGGAAGCGCCACCACGCTCCCTTGAGCTTCTCTATAAGCTCCCCCATGCCTCCTGGCAGGGATGCGGATGGCCACAAGGCCTGGGTAATACCCTGCATCACCTACCGAACTTGTTCGTGCAGTTGTGAGAGCTCTGGTAGAAGATCACCCGCAGACCCGGGAATCTCCTCCGTGGGACGACCCATCAGCATACCTGCAGACATAACTCTATTAGCCGGCTTCTTCGCCGAACTCTTTCAAAAGTTCGTTCAAGCACTTACTGAAAATGCCGCGTCGAAGCCGCCTATTCTCCTTCACGGAGTCCGCAAGCTGGGCTCGGACATCTTTCAGTTCCACGCCCAGCTGGATATTGGCGTCCTGGAGATTATTTTTCTCCTGCCTGACCCGCGTAAGCATGCGCTCGCCAGCATTTAGCTATCAATTAACACGTTGTGCATTCTCCGGCACGGCCTCCGAATTCACTCCGAAATCATCTGCAACATCTCTTGTTAGATTTGCATGCATGCCGCATACTATCTGGTACTTGTCATTCTTTGCAATGGAAACAAGTGTTACCAAAGGGGGCCTTCTCGGACTCCTTCAACGCGGCAACTGCGGCCTGTAGCTGGGCTTTGCACTCTTCCCGCTCTTGAGACAATTGGGTATTCTTTTCTGTAAGAACCTGCACAAATAATGATCCTTAAATCAGTTGTGTCAACTGTTTCAAGTCTCAGGGGCTACTGATATATATAATCATCAAATTTTCTTACCCGTATATCCTTTACATACTGGTCTGTGGCTCTGGAAAGACGTTTTGAGTAGCACGGATGTACGCGTCTCCTGAGTTAAAGGCATCGAATGCCTCTTGGGAGAAACAAGCATCACGGAGTACGGCCCGACGACGCCTGTGATTCATGGCGCTCTCCACTTCTGAATTTGTAGTGGATAGTCTGTCCGCATCCTCTGTAGGAGGAGCATACGACGTTCGCCCCGTGTTAGCTTCCGCCTATATGTCCGGCCCTGGAGCCCGACTGGTGGAGGCGTGATCGGCAACCTCTCCGGATATAGTCTGGCGGGTGTTTTTCCTACTAGGAAACATGGACGTCATTATATTTTAGGAAAGACAACAACCACGGAGCGAGGTTCTTTATCATACCTCTGCGCCGGCGTCTCAGTCCTGACCGCCTTCCTTTTTGGCCTACCCGGCTTCGGTGTCCCTTGTTGGTGAGTCACTGCGGGTTCGGCATGGCGTCCCAAGGGCCTTCCCTGTAAAACACCATATGTGTACAGTAGGTGAAGTGCATAAAAGGGGATCCTTCTCAGAACTTGGGACTCCGGTTTTTCTTACATGCGATGCAGGGAGTAGCCCAGGATAGTCGGCTATGATGGCCACAATGGCATCATCGCAGCTCAACTGATAGAATGTCTTGTCGATCAGCTGCACAAATATGTTCGGATCCTCTTCGAGTCCGGGATCGAGGGCCCGGTCAGGGTCCTCCGGTTGTGGAGGTGGGTTGTTGATCTCCCTTATAGCTTTTCGCAGTTCCTGCCATGAAACGGCAAGGTGAGTATTTATGATGAAGAATGCGGGAAGGGTGGGAGTAAAAAGTGACAGCTCACCCAGCTGGGAGGGTTGTACATGGAGAATCCGTCCCGTGGCTTAATACGAATGAACTCCTCTTCCTCTCCCTTGAACAACTTGGAATTTTTTTTGCTAGAGCAGCAATGAAGTCCGGTCCCTTACACCCGCAGAGGGTGGCATCATCTTCCCCGTTAAAGCGCCACATGGGGTGCCCTCGATATTGAAGTGGCTGCGCCCCCCGCATTATACATATTGACATAACCTCGATTAATGTTAGTCCTGATTGAGCCAACACTTTTGTTCGACCCATCAGGTAAAGGACTTCTCCGTTATCTTCCTCCTGAGGGCTCCATGGGCGCGAGCTTCGGCATTTCTTCAAAGGGGCATTGTCGAACTCGGGAAGACCCAGCCGAATAGGATCTGGAAGGGGGACGTCCTCCATGTAAAACCACTTCGAAGGCCAGTCTTCGGACGTCTTCTTCGAGGTACCGGACAGGTATCCGGTCCCGGCGATGCGCCATATTTCGGCTCCGCCCACTTGATATATTGACCCCTCCTGTGTACGGGGCACAAGGCAGAATAGCCTCTTCCACAGCTCGAAATGAGCTTCGCAGCCCAGAAACAGCTCACAAAGGGCAACATAACCAGCGATGTGTAATATGGAAGCGGGGGTGAAATTATGCAACTGGAGGCCGTAAAACTCCAGGAGCCCGCGGAGGAACGGATGGATTGGAAATCCAAGTCCCCTTAGAAAATAAGGGACAAGGCATACCCGATCCCCCTTGGAGGGATTGGGGAAGCTCTCCGCTTGCTCCCCGC
The DNA here is from genome assembly GCA_034509565.1 of Triticum monococcum. Lineage (NCBI taxonomy): Eukaryota > Viridiplantae > Streptophyta > Magnoliopsida > Poales > Poaceae > Triticum > Triticum monococcum. The sequence goes on from CM067844.1 coordinate 40,386,030, forward strand.
CATTATAGGTGGCAAGTCCGGCTCGAACGGGGACCATATACGCTGGGGGGAGAAATCCCTGGGTCTGTAACTATACTAGTTGGCTGTTCGGGATGGAACACCTCTCCCAATCACCGGGCTTAGGGCTACGGGAGCGGGAGGAGGAGCTGCAATGGCCGACCATGTTGGAATGGATTTTTCCGAGCATGCTCCGATGGATACTCGCCGTGGGAGGATGGTGTGGTCTAGATCTAAGAATCCCCATCTCTTTAATAGACAGTTTACTTACATGGCTAGGGTGGTGAATGTAAAAATGCCCTAGCTCCTTGCATTCGTTCGACACGTGGAAGATAGCCCTTATTGGGCGCGGAAGCCAAGAAGTGCAACATTTTTGGGGAGCCGGACACTATCAGTAGATATTCAGAATTTGGAGAAGAACCCACCTTGCAATGCCGAAGACAATCTGCGCGCCGGACTCATCATCATTGAAGCCTGGTTCGGGGGCTACTGAGGGAGTCCTGGATTAGGGGGTCTCCGGACAGCCATACTATATCCTTTGGCCGGACTGTTGGACTATGAATATACAAGATTGAAGACTTCATCCCGTGTCCGGATGGGACTCTCCTTGGCGTGGAAGGCAAGCTTGGCAATACGGATATGAAGATCTCATCCCTTGTAACCGACTCTGTGTAACCCTAGCCCCCTCCGGTGTCTATATAAACCGGAGTGTTTAGTCCGTAGGACAACATACAATCATACCATAGGCTAGCTTCTAGGGTTTAGCCTCTACGATCTCGTGGTAGATCAACTCTTGTAATACTCATATCATCAAGATCAATCAAGCAGGATGTAGGATATTACCTCCATCGAGAGGGCCCCAACCTGGGTAAACATCGTGTCCCTCGCCTCCTGTTACCATCCGCCTTAGACGCACAGTTCGGGACCCCCTACCCGAGATCCGCCAGTTTTGACACCGGCAATAGGGATTTTGACTCCTTGACACGTCTCCAACGTATCTATAATTTTTGATTGCTCCATGCTATATTATCTACTATTTTGGACTATATTGGGCTTTATTTTCCGCTTTTATATTATTTTTGGGACTAACCTATTAACCGGAGGCCCAGCCCAGAATTGCTGTGTTTTTTTGCCTATTTTAGTGTTTCGAAGAAAAGGAATATCAAACGGAGTCCAAACAGAATAAAATCTTTGGGAACGTGATTTTCTCACCGAACGTGATCCAGGATACTTGGACCCACCTCCAAGGAACAAAAGAGGCGGTCACGAGGGTGGGGCGCACGCCCCCTTCCTCGTGGGCCCCTCGTTGCTCCTCCGGCGTACTTCTTCCTCCTATATATACACACGTACCCCCAAACTATCAGAACAGGAGCCAAAAACCTAATTCCACCGCCGCAACTTTCTGTATCCACGAGATCCCATCTTGGGGCCTGTTCCGGAGCTCCACTGGAAGAGGGCCGTCATCACGGAGGGCTTCTACATCATCATAGCCTCTCCGATGAAGTGTGAGTAGTTTACCTCAGACCTTCGGGTCCATAGTTAGTTGCTAGATGGGTTCTTCTCTCTCTTTGAATCTCAATACAAAGTTCTCCCCCTCTCTTGTGGAGATCTATTTGATGTAACCTTCTTTTTGCGGTGTGTTTATTGAGACCGATGAATTGTGGGTTTATGATCAAGTCCATCTATGAATAATATTTGAATCTTCTCTGAATTCTTTTATGTATGATTGGTTATCTTTGCAAGTCTCTTCGAATTATCCGTTTGGTTTGGCCAACTAGATTGGTAGTTCTTGCCATGGGAAAAGTGCTTAGCATTGGGTTCAATCTTGCGGTGTCCTTACCCAGTGACAGAAGGGGCAGCAAGGCACGTATTGTATCGTTGCCATCGAGGATAACAAGATGGGGTTTATTTCATATTGCATGAATTTATCTCTCTACATCATGTCATCTTGCTTAAGGTGTTACTCTGTTTTTAACTTAATACTCTAGATGCATGCTGGATAGCGGTCGATGAGTGGAGTAATAGTAGTAGATGCAGAATCGTTTCGATCTACTTGTCACGAACGTGATGCCTATATACATGATCATGCCTAGATATTCTCATAACTATGCTCAATTCTCTCAATTGCTCAACAGTAATTTGTTCACCCACCGTAGAATACTTATGCTCTTGAGAGAAGCCACTAGTGAAACCTATGGCCCCCGGGTCTATTCTCATCATATCAATCTCCATCACTTTAATCTTGCTTTGCTTTTTTACTTTGCTTTTACTTTTTACTTTGCATATTTATACCAAAAATACCAAAAATATTATATCTATCAGATCTCACTCTCGTAAGTGACCGTCAAGGGATTGACAACCCCTAATCGCGTTGGTTGCGAGTAGCTATCGCTTTGTGCAGGTACGAGGGACTTGAGCGTGGCCTCCTACTGGATTGATACCTTGGTTCTAAAAAACCGAGGGAAATACTTACGCTACTCTGCTGCATCATCCCTTCCTCTTCAGGGAAAACCAACGCGAGCTCAAGACGTAGCAAGAAGGATTTCTGGCGCCGTTGCCGGGGAGTCTACGCAAAAAGTCAACATACCAAGTACCCATCAAAGTCCATATCTCTCGCATTACATTATTTGCCATTTGCCTCTCGTTTTCCTCTCCCCCCAATTCACCCTCTCTCTCTATCCTCCCTCTCTATTTGCCTCTTTTTGCCCGTTTGCTTTTGTTTGCTCGTGTGTTAGATTGCTTGTTTGTCGCGATGGCTCAAGATACTACCAAATTGTGTGACTTCACCAATACCAATAATAATGATTTCCTTAGCACTCCGATTGCTCCTCTTACCGATGCTGAATCTTGTGAAATTAATACTGCTTTGTTGAATCTTGTTATGAAAGAACAATTCGCCGGCCTTCCTAGTGAAGATGCCGCTACTCATCTGAATAGCTATGTTGATTTATGTGATATGCAAAAGAAAAAAGATGTCAATAATGATGTCGTTAAATTGAAGCTATTTCCTTTTTCGCTTAGAGATCGTGCTAAAGCTTGGCTTTCATCTTTGCCTAAGAATAGTATTGATTCATGGAACAAGTGCAAAGATGCTTTTATCTCTAAGTATTTTCCTCCCACTAAGATCATCTCTCTTAGAAACGATATTATGAATTTTAAGCAACTTGATCATGAACATGTTGTACAAGCTTGGGAGAGAATGAAATTAATGATACGTAATTGCCCTACTCATGGTTTGAATTTGTGGATGATTATACAAAAATTTTATGCCGGATTGAATTTTGCTTCTAGAAATCTTTTAGATTCGGCCGCGGGAGGCACTTTTATGGAAATCACTTTAGGAGATGCTACTAAACTCCTAGATAATATTATGGTTAATTATTCTAAATGGCATACTGAAAGATCTTCTAATAAAAAGTGCATGTGATAGAAGAAATCAATGTGTTGAGTAGAAAGATGGATGAACTTATGAAATTATTGGCTACTAAGAGTGTTTCTTCTAATCCTAATGATATGCCTTTGTCTACTTTGATTGAGAATAACAATGAATCTATGGATGTGAATTTTCTTGGTAGGAATAATTTTGGTAACAACACTTATAGAGGGAATTTTAATCCTAGGCCATATCCTAGTAATCCTTCTAATAATTATGGGAATTCCTACAACAACTCTTATGGAAATTATAATAAGATGCCCTCTGAATTTGAGAATAGTGTTAAAGAGTTTATGAATTCACAAAAGAATTTTAATGCTTTGCTTGAGGAGAAATTGCTTAAAGTTGATGATTTGGCTAGAAACGTTGATAGAATTTCTCTTGAGGTTGATTCTTTAAAGCTTAGATCTATTCCTCCTAAGCATGATATCAATGAGTCTCTCAAAGCCATGAGAATTTCCATTGATGAGTGCAAGGAAAGAACCGCTAGGATGCGTGCTTCCAAAGATGCCTTTACATAAGCCTGTTCCTCCAACTCCTATGAAAATCAAGATGAAGATCTAGAAGTTATTGATGTGTCCCCTATTAAATCTTTATTTTGCAATATGAATCTTGATGAAACTGAATATGATCTTCCTTTACCTAGAAAGCGTTCTAAAAATTCGGAGTATTTAGATCTTAATGATGAAATTGATGAAAGTGGTGTTGGGGAATGTAGTAATTTGAAAAAATTTCCTACGCACACGCAAGATCATGGTGATGCACAACAACGAGAGGGGAGAGTGTTGTCTACGTACCCTCGTAGACCGGAAGCAGAAGCGTTATAACAACGCGGTTGATGTAGTCGTACGTCTTCACGGCCCAACCGATCAAGCACCGAAACTACGACACCTCCAAGTTTTTGCACACGTTCAGCTCGATGACGATCCCCGGACTCCGATCCAGCAAAGTGTCGGGGATGAGTTCCGTCAGCACGACGGCGTGATGACGATCTTGATGTTCTACCATCGCAGGGCTTCGCCTAAGCACCGCTACAATATTATCGAGGATTATGGTGGAGGGGGCACCGCACACGGCTAAGAGATCAATGATCAATTGTTGTGTCTCTGGGGTGCCCCCCTCCCCCGTATATAAAGGAGTGGATGAGGGGGCCGACCAAGGAGGGTGGAGCGCCCAAGGGGGGGAGTCCAACTCCCACCGAGAGTAGGACTCCCCTTTTTCCTATTAGGAGTATGAGAGGGAAGGAAGAGGAAGGAGGGAGGAAGGAAAGGGGGGGCGGCCCCCCTCCCAATTCGGACTGGGCTTGGGGGGCGCGCCCCCTTCCTTGCTCCTTTACCCTCCTTTCCACTAAGGCCCAATAAGGCCCATATACCTCCCGGGGGGTTTCGATAACCTCCCAGTGATCCGGTATTGTCCCAATCTTACCCGGAACCTTTTCGGTGTCCAAATATAGTCGTCCAATATATCAATCTTTATGTCTCAACCATTTCAAGACTCCTCGTCAAGTCCGTGATCACATCCGGGACTCCAAACAACCTTTGGTACATCAAAATATATAAACTCATAATGAAACTGTCATCGTAACGTTAAGCGTGCGGACCCTACGGGTTCGAGAGCAATGTAGACATGACCGAGACATGTCTCCGGTCAATAACCAATAGCGGAACCTGGATGCTCATATTGGCTCCTACATATTCTACGAAGATCTTTATCAGTGAGACCGCATAACAACATACGTTGTTCCCTTTGTCATCGGTATGTTACTTGCCCGAGATTTGATCGTCGGAATCTCAATACCTAGTTCAATCTCATTACCGGAAAGTCTCTTTACTCGTTCCGTAATACATCATCTTGCAACTAACTTATTAGTTGCATTGCTTGCAAGGCTTAAGTGATGTGTATTACCGAGAGGGCCCAGAGATACCTCTCCGACAATCGGAGCGACAAATCCTAATCTTGAAATACGCCAACCCAACATGTACCTTTGGAGACACCTGTAGAGCACCTTTATAATCACCCAATTACGTTGTGACGTTTGGTAGCACACAAAGTGTTCCTACGGTAAACGGGAGTTGCATAATCTCATAGTCATAGGAACATGTATAAGTCATGAAGAAAGCAATAGCAACATACTAAACGATCGGGTGCTAATCTAATGGAATGGGTCATGTCAATCACATCATTATCCTAATGATGTGATCCCGTTAATCAAATGACAACTCATGTCTATGGTTAGGAAACATAACCATCTTCGATTAACGAGCTAGTCAAGTAAAGGCATACTAGTGACACTTTGTTTGTCTATGTATTCACAAGTATTACGTTTCCGGTTAATACAATTCTAGCATGTATAATAAACATTTATCATGATATAAGGAAATAAATAATAACTTTATTATTGCCTCTAGGGCATATTTCCTTCAGTCTCCCACTTGCACTAGAGTCAATAATCTAGTTCACATCGCCATGTGATTTAACACCAATAGTTCACATCACCATGTGATTAATACCCATAGTTCACATTGTCATGTGACCAACACCCTAAGTGTTTACTAGTGTCAATAATCTAGTTGACATCGCTATGTGATTAACACCCAAAGAGTACTAAGGTGTGATCATGTTTTGCTTGTGAGAGAAGTTTAGTCAACGGGTCTGCCACATTCAGATCCGTAAGTATTTTGCAAATTTCTATGTCAACAATGCTCTGCACGGAGCTATTCTAGCTAATTGCTCCCACTTTCAATATGTATCCAGATTGAGATTTAGAGTCATCTGGACCAGTGTCAAAATTTGCATCGACATAACCCTTTACAACGAACCTTTTTGTCACCTCCATAATCGAGAAACATATCCTTATTTCACTACGGATAATTTGACCGCTGTCCAGTGATCTACTCCTAGATCACTATTGTACTCCCTTGCCAAAAATAGTGTAGGGTATACAATAAATCTGGTACACAGCATGGCGTATTTTATAGAACCTATTGCCAAGGCATAGGGAATGACTTTCATTCTCTCTCTATCTTCTGCCGTGGTTGGGTTTTGAGTCTTACTCAACTTCACACCTTGTAACACAGGCAAGAACTCTTTCTTTGACTGTTCCATTTTGAACTACTTCAAATCCTTGTCAAGGTATGTACTCATTGAAAAACTTATCAAGCGTCTTGCTCTATCTCTATAGATCTTGATGCTCAATATGTAAGCAGCTTCACCGAGGTCTTTCTTTGAAAAACTCCTTTTAAACACTCATTTATGCTTTGCAGAATAATTCTACATTATCTCCGATCAACAATATGTTATTCACATATACTTATCAGAAATGCTGTAGTGCTCCCACTCAGTTTCTTGTAAATACAGGCTTCACTGCAAGTCTGTATAAAACTATATGCTTTGATCAACTTATCAAAGCGTATATTCCAACTCCGAGATGCTTGCACCAGTCCAAAGATGGATCGCTTTAGCTTGCATATTTTGTTAGCACCTTTAGGATTGCCAAAACTTTCTTGTTGCATCATATACAACTCGTCTTTAATAAATCTATTAAGGAATGCAGTTTTGTTTATCCACTTGCCATATTTCATAAAATGCGGCAATTGCTAACATGATTCGGACAGACTTAAGCATTGATACGAGTGAGAAACTCTCATCGTAGTCAACACCTTGAACTTGTCGAAAACCTTTTTGCGACAATTCTAGCTTTTGTAGATACTGACACTACTATCAGCGTCCGTCTTCCTCTTGAAGATCCATTTAATATCAATGGCTCGCCGATCAATGGGCAAGTCAATCAAAGTCCATACTTTGTTCTCATACATGGATCTCATCTCAGATTTCATGGCTTCAAGCCATCTCGCGGAATCTAGGCTCATCATCGCTTCCTCATAGTTCGTAGGCTCGTCATGGTCTAGTAACATGACCCCCGGAACAGGATTACAGTACCACTCTAGTGCGGACCTCACTCTGGTTTACCTACGAGGTTCGGTAGTAACTTGATCTGAAGTTACACGATCATCATCATTAGCTTTCTCACTAATTGGTGTAGTAATCACAGGAACATATTTCTTTGATGAACTACTTTCCAGTAAGGGAGCAGGTACAGTTACCTCATCAAGTTCTACTTTCCTCCCACTCACTTCTTTCGAGAGAAACTCCTTTTCTAGAAAGGATCCATTCAATGCAACGAATATATTGCCTTCGGATCTGTGATAGAAGGTGTACCCAACATTTTCTTTTGGGTATCCTATGAAGATGCACTTCTCCGATTTGAGTTAGAGCTTATCAGGTTGAAACCTTTTCACATAAGCATTGCAACCTCAAACTTTAAGAAACGACAGCTTAGGTTTGTTGCCAAACCATAGTTCATATGGTGTCGTCTCAACGGATTTAGATGGTGCCCTATTTAACGTTAATGCAGCTGTCTCTAATGCCTAACCCCAAAACGATAGTGGTAGATTGGCAAGAGACATCATAGATCGCACCATATCTAATAAAGTACGGTTATGACGTTCGGACACACCATTATGCTGTGGTGTTCCAGGTGGCGTGAGTAGTGAAACTATTTCACATTGTTTTTAACTGAAGGCCAAACTCGTAACTCAAATATTTTACTTCTGCGATCATATCGTAGAAACTTTTATTTTTGTTATGGTGATTCTCCACTTCACTCTGAAATTCTTTGAACTTTTCAAATGTTTCAGACTTGTGTTTCATCAAGTAGATATACTCATATCTGCTCCAATTATCTGTGAAGATCAGAAAATAATGATACCTGCCGCGAGCTTCAATATTCATCAGACCACATACATCAGTATGCATGATTTCCAACAGATCTGTTGCTTGCTGCATTGTTCCAGAGAACAGAGTCTTAGTCATCTTGCCCATGAGGCATGGTTTACAAGCATCAACTGATTCATAATCAAGTGATTCCAAAAGTCCATCAGCATGGAGTTTCTTCATGCGCTTTACACCAATATGACCTAAACGGCAGTGCCACAAATAAGTTGCACTATCATTATTAACTTTGCATCTTTTGGTTTTAATATTATGAATATGTGTATCACTACGATCGAGATCCAACGAACCATTTTCATTGGGTGTGTAACCATATATGTAAACAGAATAACAATTTATTCTCTTACTTAAATGAATAACCGTATTGCAATAAACATGATCAAATCATATTCATGCTCAATGCAAACACCAAATAACACTTATTTAGGTTTAACACTAATCCCAAAAGTATAGGGAGTGTGCGATGATGATCATATCAATCTTGGAACCACTTCCAACACACATCATCACTTCACCCTTAACCAGTCTCTGTTCATTCTGCAACTCCCGTTTCGAGTTACTACTCTTAGCAACTGAACCAGTATCAAATACCGAGGGGTTGCTACAAACACTAGTAAAATACACATCAATAATCTGTATATCAAATATACCTTTGTTCACTTTGCCATACTTCTTATCCGCCAAATACTTGGGGCAGTTCCGCTTCCAGTGACCAGTCCCTTTGCAGTAGAAGCACTTAGTCTCAGGCTTAGGATCAGACTTGGGCTTCTTCACTTGAGCAGCAACTTGCTTGCCGTTCTTCTTGAAGTTACCCTTCTTCCCTTTGCCCTTTTCTTGAAACTAGTGGCCTTGTCTACCATCAACACTTGATATTTTTCTTGATTTCTACCTTCGTTGATTTCAGCATTACGAAGAGCTTGGGAATCGTTTCCGTTATCCCTTGCATATCATAGTTCATCACGAAGTTCTACTAACTTGGTGATGGTGACTAGAGAATTCTGTCAATCACTATTTTATTTGGAAGATTAACTCCCACTTGATTCAAGCGATTGTAGTACCCAGACAATCTGAGCACATGCTCACTGCTTGAGCTATTCTCCTCCATCTTTTAGCTATAGAACTTGTTGGAGACTTCATATCTCTCAACTCGGTTATTTACTTGAAATATTAACTTCAACTCCTGGAACATCTCATATGGTCCATGACGTTCAAAACGTCTTTGAAATCCCGATTCTAAAATGTTAAGCATGGTGCACTAAATTATCAAGTAGTCATGATATTGAGCTAGCCAAACATTCATAACGTCTGCATCTGCTCCTGCAATAGGTCAGTCACCTAGCGGTGCATCAAGGACATAATTCTTCTGTGCAGCAATGAGGATAAACCTCAGATCACGGATCCAATCCGCATCATTGCTACTAACATTTTTCAACTTAGTTTTCTCTAGGAACATATAAAAATTAAACGGGGAGCAACATCACGAGCTATTGATCTACAACATAGATATGCTAATACTACCAGGACTAAGTTCATGATAAATTAAAGTTCAATTAATCATATTACTTAAGAACTCCCACTTAGATAGACATCCCTCTAATCATCTAAGTGATCACGTGATCCAAATCAACTAAACCATAACTGATCATCATGTGAAATGGAGTAGCTTTCAATGGTGAACATCATTATGTTGATCATATCTACTATATGATTCACGCTCGACCTTTCGGTCTTAGTGTTCCGAGGCCATATCTGCATATGCTAGGCTCGTCAAGTTTAACCTGAGTAGTCTGCGTGTGTAAAACTGGCTTGCACTCATTGTAGATGGACGTAGAGCTTATCACACCCGATCATCATGTGGTGTCTTGGCACAACGAACTTTGGCAACGGTGCATACTCAGGGAGAACACTTATACCTTGAAATTTTATTAAGGGATCATCTTATAAAGCTACCGTTGAACTAAGCAAAATAAGATGCATAAAATATAAACATCATATGCAATCATAATATGTGACATGATATGGCCATGATCATCTTGCACCTTTGATCTCCATCTCCAAAGTACTGTCATGATCTCCATCATCACCGGCATGACACCATGATCTCCATCATCTTGATCTATATCAATGTGTCATCACATGGTCGTCTCGCCAACTATTGCTCTTGCAACTATTGCTATCGCATAGCGATAAAGTAAAGCAATTATTTGGCGCTTGCATCTTATGCAATAAAGAGACAACCATAAGGCTTCTGCCAGTTGTCGATAACTTCAACAAAACATGATCATCTTATACAACAACTTATATCTCATCACGTCTTGACCATATCACATAACAACATGCCCTACAAAAAGAAGTTAGACGTCCTCTACTTTGTTGTTGCAAGTTTTACATGGCTGCTACAGGCTTAGCAAGACCCGTTCTTACCTACGCATCAAAACCACAATGATAGTTTGTCACGTTGGTGCTGTTTTAACCTTCGTAAGGACTGGGGGTAGCCACACTCGGTTCAACTAAAGTTGGAGAAACTGACACCCGCCAGCCACCTGTGTGCAAAGCACGTCGGTAGAACCAGTCTCGTGTAAGCGTACACGTAATGTCGGTCCGGGCCGCTTCATCCAACAATACCGCCGAACCAAAGTGTGACATGCTGGTAAGCAGTATGACTTATATCGCCCACAACTCACTTGTGTTCTACTCGTGCATATTACATCAACGCATAAAACCTGGGCTCTGATGCCACTGTTGGGGAACGTAGTAATTTCAAAAAAAATCCTACGCACATGCAAGATCATGGTGATGCACATCAACGAGAGGGGAGAGTGTTGTCTACGTACCCTCGTAGATCGGAAGAGGAAGCGTTATAACAACGCGGTTGATGTAGTCGTACGTCTTCACGGCCCAACCGATCAAGCACCGAAACTACGGCACCTCCGAGTTTTTGCACACGTTCAGCTCGATGACGATCCCCGGACTCCGATCCAGCAAAGTGTCGGGGATGAGTTCCGTCATCACGACGGCGTGATGACGATCTTGATGTTCTACCGTCGCAGGGCTTCGCCTAAGCACCGCTACAATATTATCGAGGATTATGGTGGAGGGGGGCACCGCACACGGCTAAGAGATCAATGATCAATTGTTGTGTCTCTGGGGTGCCCCCTGCCCCTGTATATAAAGGAGTGGAGGAGTGGGCTGGCCAAGGAGGGTGGCGCGCCCAAGGGGGGGAGTCCAACTCCCACTGGGAGTAGGACTCCCCTTTTTCCTATTAGGAGTAGGAGAGGGAAGGAAGAGGAAGGAGGGAGGAAGGAAAGGGGGCCGCCCCCCCTCCCAATTCGGATTGGGCTTGGGGGGCATGCTCCCTTCCTTGCTCCTTTCCCCTCCTTTCCACTAAGGCCCAATAAGGCCCATATACCTCCCGGGGGGTTCCAATAACCTCCCAGTGATCCGGTATTGTCCCAATCTTACCCGGAACCTTTCCGGTATCCAAATATAGTCGTCCAATATATCAATCTTTATGTATCGACCATTTTGTGACTCCTTGTCAAGTCCATGATCACATCCGAGACTCCGAACAACCTTCGGTACATCAAAATATAAAAACTCATAATGAAACTATCATCGTAACATTAAGCGTGCGGACCCTACGGGTTCGAGAACAATGTAGACATGACCGAGACACGTCTCCGGTCAATAACCAATAGCGGAACCTGGATGCTCATATTGGCTCCTACATATTCTAAGAAGATCTTTATCGGTCAAACCGCATAACAACATACGTTGTTCCCTTTGTCATCGGTATGTTACTTGCCCGATATTCGATCGTCGGTAACTCAATACCTAGTTCAATCTCATTACCGGCAAGTCTCTTTACTTGTTTCGGAATACATAATCTTGCAACTAACTTATTAGTTGCATTGCTTGCAAGGCTTAAGTGATGTGTATTACCGAGAGGGCCCAGAGATACCTCTCCAACAATCGGAGCGACAAATCCTAATCTCGAAATACGCCAACCCAACATGTAGCTTTGGAGACACCTGTAGAGCACCTTTATAATCACCCAGTTACGTTGTGACGTTTGGTAGCACACAAAGTGTTCCTTCGGTAAACGGGAGTTGCATAATCTCATAGTCATAGGAACATGTATAAGTCATGAAGAAAGCAATAGCAACATACTAAACGATCGGGTGCTAATCTAATGGAATGGGTCATGTTAATCACATCATTCTCCTAATGATGTGATCCCGTTAATCGAATGACAACTCATGTCTATGGTTAGGAAACATAACCATCTTCGATTAATGAGCTAGTCAAATAGAGGTATACTAGTGACACTTTGTTTGTCTATGTATTCACACAAGTATTACGTTTCCGGTTAATACAATTCTAGCATGAATAATAAACATTTATCATGATATAAGGAAATAAATAATAACTTTATTATTGCCTCTAGGGCATATTTCCTTCAAGTGGGATTGAAAGAAATAAAAATCTAGATGTTGCTAAACCCACTATATTGGATTTCAAAGAATTTAATTATGAAAGTTTCTCTTTAATTGATTGTATTTCCTTGTTGCAATCCGTGCTAAATTCTCCACATGCTTATAGTCAAAATAAAGCCTTCACCGAACATATTGTTGATGCCTTGATGCAATCTTATGAAGAAAAACTTGAGTTGAAAGTTTCTATCCCTAGAAAACTCTATGATGAGTGGGAACCAACTATTAAAATTAAAATTAAAGATCATGAGTTTTATCCTTTGTGTGATTTGGAGCTAGTGTCTCTACTATTCCCAAGGCATTGTGTGATTTACTAGATTTCCGTAATTTTGATGATTGCTCTCTAAACTTGCATGTCGCGGATTCCACTATTAAGAAACCTATGGGAAGGATTAATGATGATCTTATTGTTGCAAATAGGAATTATGTGCCTGTAGATTTCATTGTTCTTGATATAGATTGCAACCCTTCTTGCCCTATTATTCTTGGTAGACCTTTCCTTAGAATGGTTGGTGCGATTATTGATATGAAGGAAGGGAATATTATATTTCAATTTCCATTAAAAAGGGCATGGAACACTTTCCAAGAAAGAAAATAAAATTACCATATGAAACTATCATGAGAGCCACTTATGGATTGCCTACCAAAGATGGCAATACCTAGATCTATCCTCGCTTTTATGCCTAGCTAGGGGCGTTAAAGGATAGCGCTTATTAGTAATAAATAAATAATTTAGCCCCTGTTTCGGTTGTGTTTTTTGTGTTTAATTAGTGTTTGTGCCAAGTAGAACCGTTGGGAAGACTTGGGGAAAGTCTTGTTGAACTTGCTGTAAAAAACGGAAACTTTAGCGCTCACGAGAACTGCTGTCATTTTTATTTGGAGAGTGCTATTTAGTTAATTATTTTTGAAGATGATTAATAAATAAATTACTCACGTCCATAAATTTATTTTAGAATTTTTGGGGTTCCAGATCTTGAGCTAGCTACAGATTACCACAGACTGTTCTGTTTTTGACAGATTCTGTTTTTCGTGTGTAGTTTGCTTATTTTGATGAATCTATGGTTAGTAAAATAGTTTATAATCCATAGAGAAGTTGGAATAAAGTAGGTTTAACACCAATATAAATAAATAATGAGTTCATTACAGTACCTTGAAGTGGTCTTTTGTTTTCTTTCGCTAACGGAGCTGATGAGTTTTCTATTTTGAGTTTTGTGTTGTGAAGTTTTCAAGTTTTGGGTGAATTCTTTTGATGGATCATGGAACAAGGAGTGGCAAGAGCCTAAGATTGGGGATGCCCATGGCACCCCCAAGATAATCCAAGGACAACAAAAAGTCAAATCTTGGGGATGCCCCGGAAGGCATCCCCTCTTTCGTCCACTTCCATCGGTAATTTACTTGGAGCTATATTTTTATTCACCAACATCATATGTGTTTTGCTTGGAGCGTCTTGTATTATTTGTGTATTTGTGTCTTAGTATGCCACAATCATCCTTGCTGTACACACCTTTTGAGAGAGCCATACATGAATTAAAATTTGATAAGAATACTCTATGTGCTTCACTTATATCTTTTAAGCTAAGTAGTTTTGCTCTATGTGCTTCACTTATATCTTTTGAGCGTAGTAGTTTTGCTCTATGTGCTTCACTTATATCTTTTGAGTATTATAATTTTGCTCTATGTGCTTCACTTAGATCTTTTAGAGCACGGTGGTGGATTTGTTTTAAAGAAACTATTGATCTCTCATGCTTCACTTAAATTATTTTGAGAGTCTCTTAATAGCATGGTAATTTGCTTAATAATAATATGCTTGGTATTCAAGATTTGTGAAACTTTATTTTGAGTGTGTTGAATACTAAGAAAAGATTGAAGCATGATAATTTTTTTGAGATATGGAGGTGATAATATTAAAGTCATGCTAGTTGAGTAGTTGTGAATTTAAAGAATACTTGTGTTAAAGTTTGTGATTCCTGTAGCATGCACGTATGGTGAACCGTTATGTGACGAAGTCGGAGCATGATTTATTTATTGATTGTCTTCCTTATGAGTGGCGGTCAGGGACGAGCGATGGTCTTTTCCTACCAATCTATCCCCCTAGGAGCATGCGCGTAATACTTTGCTTTGATAACTTCTAGATTTTTGCAATAAGTATATGAGTTCTTTATGACTAATGTTGAGTCCATGGATTATACGCACTCTCACCCTTCCATCTTTGGTAGCCTCTCTAATACCGCACACCTTTCGCCGGTATCATACACCTACCATATACCTTCCTCAAAACAGCCACTACCTACCTATTATGACATTTCCATAGCCATTCCAAGATATATTGCCATGCAACTTTCCACCACCTAGTTCATCATGACACATTCATCATTGTCATATTGCTTAGCATGATCATGTAGTTGACATAGTATTTGTGGCAAAGCCACTTTTCATAATTTCTTCATACTTGTCACTCTTGATTCATTGCATATCCCGGTACACCGCCGGAGGCATCCATATAGAGTCATACTTTGTTTTAGAATCGAGTTGTAATCATTGAGTTGTAAATAAATAAAAGTGTGATGATCATCATTCAGTAGAGCATTGTCCCAAAAAAAGAGAAAGGCCAAATAAAAAAAGAAGGCCCAAAAAAAGAAAATAAATAAAAAGGGGCAATGCTACTATCCTTTTTTTACACACTTGTGCTTCAAAGTAGCACCATGATATAGCGAGTCTCATATATTGTGCTTCAAAGTAGCACCATGTTCTTCATATAGAGAGTCTCATATATTGTCACTTCCATATACTAGTGGGAATTTTACATTATAGAACTTGGCTTGTATATTCCAATGATGGGCTTCCTCAAAATTGCCCTAGGTCTTCGTGAGCAAGCAAGTTGGATGCACACCCACAAGTTTCTTTTGTTGAGCTTTCATACATTTATAGCTCTAGTGCATCCGTTGCATGGCAATCCCTACTCACTCACATTGATATCTATTGATGGGCATCTCCATAGCCCGTTGATATGCCTAGTTGATGTGAGACTATCTTCCCCTCCTTTTTGTCTTCTCCACAACCACCATTCTATTCCACCTATAGTGCTATATCCATGGCTCACGCTCATGTATTGCATGAAGATTTAAAAAGTTTTGAAAAAGTTAGAGTATGAAACAATTGCTTGGCTTGTCATCGGGGTTGTGCATGATTTAAATACTTTGTGTGGTGAAGATGGAGCATAGCCAGACTATATGATTTTGTAGGGATAACTTTCTTTGGCCATGTTATTTTGAGAAGACATAATTGCTTTGTTAGTATGCTTGAAGTATTTTTATTTTTATGTCGATATAAACTTTTGTCTTGAATCTTTCTAATCTGAATATTCATACCACAATTAAGAAGATTTGCATTGAAATTATGCCAAGTAGCACCCCGCATCAAAAATTCTCTTTTTATCATTTACCTACTCGAGGACGAGCATGAATTAAGCTTGGGGATGCCTAATACGTCTCCAACGTATCTATAATTTTTGATTGCTCCATGCTATAATATCTACTGTTTTGGACTATATTGGGCTTTATTTTCCTCTTTTATATTATTTTTGGGACTAACCTATTAACCGGAGGCCCAGCCCAGAATTGCTATTTTTTTTGCCTATTTTAGTGTTTCGAAGAAACGGAATATCAAACGGAGTCCAAACGGAATAAAATCTTTGGGAACGTGATTTTCTCACCGAACATGATCCAGGAGACTTGGACCCTGCTCCAAGGAAGAAATGAGGCGGTCACGAGGGTGGGGGGCGCGCCCCCTAGGGCGCCCCCTGCCTCGTGGGCCCCTCGTTGCTTCTCCGGCGTACTTCTTCCTCCTATATATACACACGTACCCCCAAACTATCAGAACAGGAGCCAAAAACCTAATTCCACCGCCGCAACTTTCTGTATCCACGAGATCCCATCTTGAGGCCTATTCCGGAGCTCCGGCGGAAGAGGGCCGTCATCACGGAGGGCTTCTACATCATCATAGCCTCTCCGATGAAGTGTGAGTAGTTTACCTCAGACCTTCGGGTCCATAGTTAGTAGCTAGATGGGTTCTTCTCTCTCTTTGAATCTCAATACAAAGTTCTCCCCCTCTCTTGTGGAGATCTATTCGATGTAATCTTCTTTTTGCGGTGTGTTTGTTGAGACCGATGAATTATGGGTTTATGATCAAGTCTATCTATGAATAATATTTAAATCTTCTCTGAATTCTTTTATGTATGATTGGTTATCTTTGCAAGTCTCTTCGAATTATCCATTTGGTTTGGCCAACTAGATTGGTAGTTCTTGCCATGGGAGAAGTGCTTAGCTTTGGGTTCAATCTTGCGGTGTCCTTACCCAGTGACAGAAGGGGCAGCAAGGCACGTATTGTATCGTTGCCATGGAGGATGACAAGATGGCGTTTCTTTCATATTGCATGAATTTATCTCTCTACATCATGTCATCTTACTTAAGGCGTTACTCTGTTTTTAACTTAATACTCTAGATTCATGCTGGATAGCGGTCGATGAGTGGAGTAATAGTAGTAGATGCAGAATCATTTCGATCTACTTGTCACGGACGTGATTCCTATATACATGATCATGCCTAGATATTCTCATAACTATGCTCAATTCTGTCAATTGCTCAATAGTAATTTGTTCACCCACCGTAGAATACTTATGCTCTTGAGACAAGCCACTAGTGAAACCTATGGCCCCCGGGTCTATTCTCATCATATCAATCTCCATCACTTTAATCTTGCTTTGCTTTTTACTTTGCTTTTACTTTTTACTTTGCATGGTTATACCAAAATATTATATCTATCAGACCTCACTCTCGTAAGTGACTCTGAAGGGATTGACAACCCCTAATCACGTTGGTTGCGAGTAGCTATCGCTTTGTGCAGGTACGAGGGACTTGAGCATGGCCTCCTACTGGATTGATACCTTGCTTCTCAAAAACCGAGGGAAATACTTACGCTACTCTGCTGCATCATCCCTTCCTCTTCGGGGAAAACCAATGCAAGCTCAAGACGTAGCACTCCTTTGCAATCTTGCATGCCGAATTTCCTCAGTACGTCCTTGAGGTATTTCTCCTGAGATATGAATATGCCATTGGGCTGTTGATGAATCTGAAGACCTAAGAAGAATTTCAATTCTCCCATCATAGACATTTGATATTCTTCACTCATCATATAGGAAAATTCATCACACGCCCGTGGGGCCTTCTTGAGGCCATAGAGGGCCTTACTGAGTCTGAAGACTTTGTCATGATGCTTTGGATCTTCAAAACCTTGGGGTTGAGCAACATATACTTTTTCCTCAAGCTTACCATTGAGGAATGCACTTTTCACATCCATTTGATATAAGATGATATCATGATAGTTAGCATAAGCAAGCAATATGCGAATAGCTTCAAGTCTAGCAACAGGTGCAAAAGTTTCATCGAAATCAATTCCTTCAACCTGTGTGTAGCATTGAACTACAAGCCGTGCGTTATTCCTCACCACAAGGCCATTTTCATCTTGCTTGTTGCGGTAGATCCACTTTGTGCTGATGATATTGTGCTTTCGAGGATCTGGACATTTGACCAGATCCTAGACGTTGTTGAGCTCAAATTGATGTGATTCCTCTTGCATAGCTTGAATCCACTCAGGCTCCAGAAATACTTCATCTACCTTAGTGGGCTCTGTGATATAGACGAAAGCAAAGTGCCCACAAAAGTTAGATAAATGTGAAGCTCTTGCGCGTGTGAGAGGACTTGGAATGTTGATGTCGCTGATGATTTTCTCAATTTGCACTTCATTTGCGACGCGAGGATGAGCGGGTTGTCGTTGAGGAATTTGATCAGTATTTTCTTCAGCACCATTTTCTTCAGGTGCATCAGCATGACGTTCTTCATGTTCTGGAATGACTTCTTCAGTAGATTCTTCAGTAGGAATGACATCGTCAGTAGCCTTGAACTTAATAGATTCCTCAGGAGGTATTTCATCTGTCACAGGAGGTAGGTGCTCTCTTTGCGAGCCATTAGTCTCATCGAACCACACATCTACAGTTTCAACAACCTTGTGATGATAGGTGTTGAACACTCTGTAGGTGTGCGAGTCCTTACCCTAACCGAGCATAAAACCTTCATGTGCTTTCGGTGCAAATTTAGAACTGTGATGAGGATCTCTAATCCAACATTTAGCACCGAAGACTTTGAAATAACTCACATTGGGTTTCTTGTTAGTGAGAAGTTCATATGCTGTCTTCTTGAAGAATTTGTGAAGATATACCGTGTTGATGATGTGGCATGCAGTATCAATTGCCTCAGGCCAGAAGCGAGGAGGCGTCTTGTACTCATCAAGCATAGTGCGGGCCATCTCAACAAGAGTCCTGTTCTTGCGCTCCACAACGCCATTTTGCTGAGGAGTATAAGGAGCAGATAACTCATGAGTAATACCAAGTTCATCAAGATAGTCATCAAGGCCAGTGTTCTTGAACTCAGTTCCATTATCACTTCTGATGTGCTTGATCTTCACACCAAAGTTGGTTGAAGCCCTCGAGGAAAATCGTTTGAAGACTTCATGCACTTCAGTTTTGTAAGTGATGATATCCACCCATGTATATCGAGAATAATCATCAACAATGACAAAGCCATATAAAGATGCAGCATTAGTAAATGTGGCATAGTAAGTAGGGCCAAAGAGATCCATGTGAAGTAATTCAAATGGTCGAGGAGTAGTCATGATAGTCTTTGCTGGATGCTTGGCCTTGGTCATCTTTCCAGCTTCAAAGGCTCCACATAAGTGATCCTTGAGGAATTTGACATTTTCAATGCCAATGACATGCTTCTTCTTCGCGAGCGTGTGTAGATTCCTCATGCAAGCATGACCAAGTCGTCGATGCCATAGCCAACCTTATGAAGCTTTTGCAAGTAGACATGTAGCAGGTTGTGGTCCTGTAGAGAAATCAACAATATACAAATCTCCTCTCCTAAAGCCTTCAAAGACTTTGGAATTGTTTGCTTCCATGATCACAACACAACGATACTTGCCAAAGACAACAACCATATCAAGATCACAAAGCATTGAGACAGATATGAGGTTGAACCCTAAGGACTCAATAAGCAAAAAAATTTCCATGTGTCGATCCTTTGAGATTGCAACCTTACCTAGAACCAATACCTTGCTTTTGCCTTTGTCAGCGTAGGTGATATGCTTCAGATGTGATGGAGATAAAGCAGTGTCCATCAATAAGCTCTTGTCACCAGTCATGTGATTTGTACATCCACTATCGAGGACCCACTCAGTGGCTTTGGGTTGATCATCCTGCAGATGAATTAGTGCAACTTATGAACTCATATACTTCAGCAGTGAAGAATATGGTATCAGATTCATCAGATCAATTTCATCAAGCAATAGAATAGATAAATCGGTATAAGGACGTGAGAAATGAAATTCATTTCTTCATGATTAGCTTGCGTCCATTCAAGCAAATTCAGGTCTCCCGCAAATTCTTTAGACGATTAAGTTCGTCTGGAGACCTGGCCCTGCAAGAGAGATTAGTTCTTTTTCTTCACCACCCACATCTGAAGGGGTGGCAAAGAGTTCATCATTCTGCGAGCTCCATAAGAGAAAGGTGGCATAGATACCAATCCACTTCGTTTCACATAAAAGTGGTTAGGGTAAGCATAAGAGTAAGGAGAGAAATTCTTCGAGGACTTATGAACATAATGATTTGAAGAATAATGCACATATCCATAATCCTTAGATCTTCCCTGCGAAACAGACGGGTTAGCACGATGATGCTCATATGAGGACTTTGATCCATATGAAGAATTTGGTCCATATGAAGAATTTGATCTAGGGTTCCTATTCTTCACAGGTGGTGTCATGATGACATTCACCTGAAGATTTTCAAGGCACATTTTGGGAACCCAGATTTTCTTCATAGGAGGACCGTTAGTGTAGTTAGTGCCAACATATCTAGCAAATACTTCACCATTCTGATTTTTGAACAGTTCATAGTTGGAGTCAATTGACTCATCAGAAGAATATGAAGATTCACACGTAAAGCCAGATAAAGTAGATGGATCCACTAAAGGTCCCTTTGTAGCAACCCATGAGGTTTTGGGGTACTGCTCAGGTTTCCAGTAGGTCCCATCAACATTGATTTTCCTCTCAAAGGCAATACCCTCTTTCCTAGGGTTCCTGTTGAGGATATGCTTTTAAGCACGTCACAAAGAGCCTGATGCCCTTTGAGGCTTTTGTACATGCCTATCATATACAATTCCTTCAGCCCTGCATCATCAGTGATAACAGCAATGTCCTCAGATGAGGAATTAGTGATGGCAGAGGCAGTTGAAGAATTTGCAGCAATGGAAGTATTTGAGCATTCAGGTGAAGAATTAGCAGTTTCATGTTCAATGCACTTCAAACATGGAGGAACAAATTCATCCTGAGTAGCACTGATCTGTTGAGTAAGTAATGAATCACGCTCCTTCTGAAGATCTTCATAACTCACTCTTAACTGCTCAAGATCTTGCTTTCTTTGAAAAATTCATAAAAAAGCTTCTCATGATCAGATAGGAGAGTGTTATGATGACCTTGAACATTGTCAAACTTGGACTGAAGTCTCTAAAGATTTTCAGTCAAAATTTTAGTGCGTTCCATTTCCTCGCCCAACATATCATCGCTTTTATCTAGCATATTTTGAACCTTTTCAAGAGCCTTTTGCTATTTCATAGCAATCTTAGCAAGTTTAGAATAGATGGGTTTGAGGTTTTCATCGGATTCATCCTCACTAGATTCAGAGGAGGGATATTTGAGTAACTTTTAGCCTTTTGCCATGAAGCAATAGGTGGGAGCGTAGTCCTCGTCGTCGTCATCAGTAGTGTTGGGGAGGTCCATTTCTTCATAGTTGAAGGTAGACTTGCTGATGAACGCAGTTGCGAGGGCTAGGCTTGCCACACCAGAGTCTGACTCCTCAGATTCCTCCTCTTCCTAATTTTCCTCAGATTCTGCCTCAGAGTCCATTTCCTTGCCAATGAATGCTCGAGCCTTCTTGGAGCTGCTCTTCTTGTGAGATGAGGACCTTGAGGGTCTTGATGACGAGGACTTTGAAGATTTCTTCTTCTTCTTTGAATCATCAGAACTATCATCCTTGTGCTTCTTCTTCTTCTTCTTCTTCTTCTTCTTCTTCTTCGTCTTCTTCTTCTTCTTCTTCTTCTTCTTCTTCTTCTTCTTTGATTCCTTTTCCCCCTGAGGACAATCTTGAATGTAGTGTCTAGGTTTTTTGCATTTATGGCAGAGTCTCTTCTTGTAATCATGGGATGAGGAATCTGATCTCAAGTCACCACCTCTTGAGGATTTACCAAAACGACCACGTCTTGAGAACTTTTGGAACTTCCTCACGTGCATTGCTAGCTCCTGGCTCAGTTCTTCAGGGTCACCAAGGCTGCTATCAAAATCTTCACCATCAGATTCGGATACTGCCTTGGCCTTCAGAGCCCGTGATCTACCATAACTTGGTCCATAGAGATCTCTCTTCTCAGCAAGCTAAAACTCATGAGTGTTTAGTCTCTCGAGGATATCGGCGGGATCAAGTGACTTATAGTCTCCACGTTCTTGTATCATCAATGGCAAGGTATCAACTGAGGAATCAAGCGATCTCAGCAATTTCTTCACCACCTCATGGTCGGTGATATCAGCGGCACCAAGTGCTTGAAGCTCATTTGAGCTGTCAGTGAGGCGACTGAAGGTTTGCTGAAAATTTTCATTGTCGAGTCTTTTGAAGCGGTTGAAGAGATTTCGAAGAACGTCAACTCGAGAGTCACGCTGTGTTGAGACTCCCTCATTGACCTTGGACAGCCTGTCCCAGATAAGCTTAGCTGTCTCGAAAGTACTCACTTTGCCATACTGCCATTTGCTCAGATGGCCACATATGATATTCTTCGCTTGAGTGTCGAGTTGCTTGAATATCTTCATATCAGCAGCATTGATGGTGGGAGTGACAGAGGGAACACCATTCTCCACAACGTACCAGAGATCATTATCAATTGCCTCAAGATGCATGCGCATCTTATTCTTCCAGTAGGGTAGTCCGTCCCATAGAAGGTAGGACACCCAGCAGAAACCTTGATCATACCTGCGGTCGACATAACTAAAACTCTAGGTAGTTAAACCAAAATCACACAGGACAAGTGAGTACCTTGCTCTGATACCAATTGAAAGTGCGTTATATCGACTAGAGGGGGGTGAATAGGCGATTTTTATGAATTCTTCACTAAGGAATTTCAGGGCGAGGAAATTCCTGAATGAAGAACTACTTGCAGCGGAATAAGTACTCAGAAGTAAACATAACAGTGCATGAGGATGGTCTTCATGAAGAAACGAAAACAAGCACAGAGTACAGAAAGTGTAAACACAGGATAACACAGGATAAGACAAACAGACTCAAGAAATTGAACTGAGAAAATAGAGAAAGTCTTCAAACAGATATGAACAAGCACACAACACATAAATGAAGAAAAAGAAGGTTTGAAGAAATGGAACCAGGTAGGTTGGTGAAGACAATGATTTGGTAGACCAGTTCCAACTATTGTGACAGTTGTACGTCTGGTTAGGGCGGCTAGGTATTTAAACCTGAGGACACATAGTCCCGGACTCCCGGTCCTGAACACGCAGCTCAGGACACTTAGTCCTCACCATATTCCCCTTGAGCTAAGGTCACACAAACCTCGCCCAATCACTCGTGGTAAGTCTTCAGGTGATTTCCAAACCTTCACAGACTCGGTCACTCGACGATCCACAATTTCCTCTTGGATGCTCTAGACCATGACGCCTAACCGTCTGGAAGATGCACAGTCTTCAAAGGTAACAAGCGTCGGATCCACACAGGATCAATCTCTTCAGTGAAGCTCAATCACTTTTGGTTTGTAGGTGTTTCGGTTTGGGTTTTCCTCACTTGATGATTTTCACTCAAAGTTATTGGAGGATGGGATGCTCTCAAATGACAAGTGTCAGTTTCTCTCGGAGCAGCCAACCAACTAGTGGTTGTAGGGGGTGGCTATTTATAGCCTAGGGAGCAGCCCGACATGATAAGACATAAATGCCCTTCAATGATATGACCGTTAGGTGGGTAGATATTTTGGGACAGCTGGCGCATAGCACAACAACGGTCGGAATTTTGAGTATCCAATTCCTCAGGGCTATCATGTTCCTCACTATGTAGGCAATCCGCACTAGTGAATTCCTAACTCCTCAGTCAGAACAAATTCCTCAGAGACCAGAAGAACTTCGTCTCTGTCACTAAAGAATATGACTGAACTATATGAGATTTCCAATGGCTTCACTCGAAGGGATTGGTAGGTGTAGGATTTGAGTTGAGCATCACTTGGAAATTTTTTCCTTAGTATTTCCTCGACCCCCTTTAACAATACAGTGTTTCCTATGACTCAAGAAAGATAAAATGAAACTACAAAAACAAAAGTATTCATGCTCCATGTTCCTCGAATGAATACCAAGTGTTCAGGATTACACCAATTTCTTCACTTTCAAAGTCTTCAGAAAGTCTTTAGAAATCCAAAGTCTTCAATCGAAGAACTTCATTTTTATGGGTCGACTTTCTCTGTAAATATCAAACTCCTCATAGACTTATAGACCTGTGTACACTCACAAACGCATCAGTCCCTTAACCTATAAGTCTTCAATACACCAAAATCACTAAGGGGCACTAGATGCACTTACATGAGTCCCACTCGTCTGTTGCGTTTATATATCTTGCAATCAAATTCCTCAATTTCAATAATTAGATTTATGCCCCTAGTTGTGTCCCACTCGTCTGTTTTACCCCTAATTTCCAAAAGTCACCGGTTCTGTCCAAGCCACTTTGCTCCTCTTATGCTTTTTCCCTTTGACCGTTTGACTGCCAGTTTGAAAACTTCATAACTAATTCATACTGAATCAGAAAAATGCAAATAAGATACCAAAATGTTCAAAAAAACATCACATATAGGTCAGTGTCATTTGCATTCATGAAGAAAGTGTTGGAAAGTGCACATCTGAGTTTTAGCTCTTTTGATACCACCATGAATAGTAAAATCTAAAAAAATTCAAAAAAATTCAAAAAAATATGGTGGCAAAGAATGACAAATGTTCTAAGTGCTTGCCAAGTTTCATCAGGGAACGACATTCCCTGACGAAACTTGGCGAGCACTTAAAACATTTCTCATTCTTTGCCAACAAATTTTTTCGATTTTTTTTTATTTTTTTAGATTTTACTATTCATGGTGGTAGGATAAGAGCTAAAACTCGGATGGGCACTTTCAAACACTTTTTTCATGAATGCAAATGACACTGACATATAGGTGAGGTTTTTCCGAACATTTTGGTATCTTATTTGCATTTTTCTGATTTAGTATGAATTAGTTATGAAGTTTTCAAACTGACGGTCAAACGGTCAAAGGGCAAAAGCATAAGAGGAGCAAAGTGACTTGGACAGAAGTGGTGACTTTTGGAAATTAGGGGTAAAACAGCCGAGTGGGACACAACTAGGGGCATAAATCTAATTATCCCTAACTTATATTGTCATCAATCACCAAAAAGGGGGAGATTGTAAGTGCACCTAGTGCCCCTTAGTGATTTTGGTGTATTGAAGACTTATAGGTTAAGGGACTGATGCGTTTGCGAGTGTAAACATGTCTATAAGTCTATGAGGAGTTTGATATTTACAGAGAAAGTCGACCCCTCAAAATGAAGTTCTTCGACTGAAGACTTTGGATTTCTGAAGACTTTCTGAAAACTTTGAAAGTGAAGAAATTGGTGTGATCCTGAAGACCTGGTATTCATTCGAGGAACATGAAGCATGGAGACCTTTGTTTTCTTTGTTTTATTTTCTCCTTCTTGAGTCATTGGAGAAACCGTACTGTTAAAGGGGGTCGAGGAAATAGTAAGGAAAATTTTCCAAGTGATGCTCAACTCAAATCCTACATCTACCAATCCCTTCGAGTGAAGCCATTGGAAATCTCATACAGTTCAGTCAAATTTCTTCAGTGACAGAGATGAAGTTCTTCTGGTCTCTGAGGAATTTGTTCTGACTGAGGAGTTAGGAATTTGCCAGTGCGGATTGCCTACATAGTGAGTGAGGGAGTCCTGGATTAGGGGGTCTCCGGATAGCCGGACTATCTCCATTGACCGGACTGTTAGACTATGAAGATACAAGATTGAAGACTTCGTCTCATGTCCGGATGGGACTCTACTTGGCGTGGAAGGCAATCTAGGCAATACATATATGGATATCTCCTTCTTTGTAACCGACCTTGTGTAACCCTAACCTTCTTCGGTGTCTACATAAACCGAAGGGTTTTAGTCTGTAGGACAAGAATCACAACATACAATCATACCGTATGCTAGCTTCTAGGGTTTAGCCTCTCTGATCTCGTGGTAGATCTACTCTTGTAACACCCATATCTTCAATATTAATCAAGCAGGACGTAGGGTTTTACTTCCATCAAGAGGGCCCGAACCTGGGTAAAACTTCGTGTCCCTTGCCTCCTATTACCATCCGGCCTAGACGCACAGTTCGGGACCCCCTACCCGAGATCCGCCGGTTTTGACACCGACATTGGTGCTTTCATTGAGATTTCCTCTGTGTCATCGCCGTTAGGTTTGATGGCTCCTACTATCATCGATAGCGATGTGGTCCAGGGTGAGACTTTTCTCCTTGGATAGATCTTCGTATTCGGCGGCTTTGCACTGCGGGCAAATTCGCTTGGCCATCTGGAGCAGATTGAAAGCTACGCCCCTGGCCATCAGGTCAGATTTGGAAGTTTGAATTACATGACCAACATCCATTGGGACTTGATCTTCGACGAATTCGAGCCACAACCGGCCGCGCCGCAATATCGCGATGGGTATGACCTAGCTCTGCCATCGGACGGTACCCCAAAGGCCGCGCCCGCATCAGCTCCGACCCTTAGCTCGGAGCCAGCTGCGCCAATCTCGGACGGGTGGCTAGACACCGCCTCAGGGGCTACAGTCTCGACGGTGATCGAGCCAAACACCAGCATAATCCTCTGCGCAGCCCGTGACTCCAAGGTGCCGGACTCTCCTCCGGACCCCAAACCATCCGCGCCCCTGCCAATCGAATCCGATTGGGCGCCGATCATGGGATTCACCGCTGCGGATATCTTTCAGCACTCACCCTTCAGTGTCATTCTGAATTCACTAAGGTCTCTCTCTTTGTCAGGAGAGCCCTGGCCGGATTATGGCCAATAGGACTGGGATGCGGATGACGAAGAAATTCGACGCCCACCCACCACCCACTTTGTAGCCACTTGTCGGTGTCAAAACCGGTGGATCTCGGGTAGGGGGTCCCGAACTGTGCGTCTAGGCCGGATGGTAACAGGAGACAGGGGACACTTTGTTTTACTCAGGTTCGGGCCCTCTTGATGGAGGTAATACCCTACTCCTGCTTGATTAATATTGATGATATGGGTAGTACAAGAGTAGATCTACCACCAGATCAAGGAGGCTAAACCCTAGAAGCTAGCCTATGGTATGATTGTTGTGTATGGAGTTGATTGCCTACGGACTACAACCCTCCGGTTTATATAGACACCGGATAGGGTTAGGGTTACACAGAGTCGGTTACAATGGTAGGAGATCTTGAATATCGCATTGCCAAGCTTGCCTTCCACGCCAAGGAAAGTCCCATCCGGACACGAGACGAAGTCTTCAATCTTGTACCTTCATAGTCCAGGAGTCCGACCGAAGGTATAGTCCGGCTATCCGGACACCCCTAATCCAGGATTCCCTCAGTAGCCCTTGAACCAGGCTTCAATGACGACGAGTCCGGCGCGCAAATTGTCTTCGGCATTGCAAGGCAGGTTCCTCCTCCAAGTCCTTCATAGAAGATTTGTAAACACCAAGAATAGTGTCCGGTTCTGCAAAATAAGTTTCCACATATTGCCATAGAGAGAATAATATTAACACAAACCAAATCTGCAGACGTATTCCGCAGTGCGCTATCACACTACGGCCAAGTCCTTTACTTGAATCGTTTTTACTTTTCCACCTCAGCATGTTTTGCGAGGCGGTTTCCTTGGTACGTCTTGTCAAAGCAGAGATAGTGTGCCTTTTCGGGATTCTCATCAATACGGACGTGGGTAACCCTAACCGCGCCACTTACCACGGCGCTTGGGAGCCAAGCGAGTTTAATTAGGCAGGTGGGGACGCACAACCGCATCCGCCCATATAAGGGGATAAGGATCCACCTTTTTACCTATGCCTTCTTCCTCCTTTGCCTATCCATCTCTTGTGCACTCGAGCTCCAGCGCCCGAGCCCGCACTTCCCACCTCAACCTTCTCCAGCGATGTCCGGAGCGGGAGGCAAGTGGATGGTCTCCTCCGTCACGGAGGGTGACGTCAAAAAGCTTAGGAAGGCTGGATACTTGTCGAAAGACATTGCGTACCGGCTTCCCGAGGAGGGGCAGCTTGTCCCCACCCCAAGGCCCCATGAGAAGGTAGTATTCCTTCCCCACTTCCTCCGTGGACTGGGTTTTCCACTTCACCCATTCGTCCCGGGGCTCATGTTCTACTACGGCCTGGATTTTCACGATATGGACCCGAACTTCATCCTCAACATCTCCGCGTTTATCGTCGTGTGCGAGGCTTTCCTCCGCGTCCACCCCCATTTCGGCCTCTGGCTCAAGACCTTCAACGTCAAGCCCAAGGTGGTGCGCGGCAACCAGGCGGAGTGCGGAGGTGCCATGGCGGGCAAGATTGCCAACGTCCTGTGGTTCGAGGGCTCCTTCGTAGAATCCCTAAAGGGGTGGCAAGCCGGGTGGTTTTATATCACCGAGCCACGTGATCCGAAATGGATCGCAACCCCTGAGTTCCGATCCGGACCCCCCACGCAGCTCATGTCCTAGAAAGAGACGGGCCTATCATGGGGTAACGAGAAAGAGGTGACCGGACTGAAGACATGCATCCAGTCCCTTGTAAACAAGTCAATCAGGCTTGTAAATGTAGTCCAGGTCATGCTCGTTCGCCGAATCCTCCCGTGTCAACAACAGGATTTTACTCTGTGGGAGTTCGACCCGGCACGGCACCGAACCCTTAACAGGCTCTTCGACACGACGTATGAAGACGTCTGGAAGGCGCTAATCAAAGGTGCCGAGGCTCCCGCATCCGCTTCCGAGGACCGCGGATACAGCTCACAGCCTCACGCTAGCGAGGTAAGCTATTTTCACCTTTTACAGGATGTTCAGCTTTTTTCATAGTTTAACTCTATGCGGGATCTAAACTCCCTTACCTTTGACAGGCGTGGTGAGCGGTATCCGGACCGATTAACTGTCCGGCTCCACTGCCCGAAGACCCAGCCCCAGCTCTACTAGTGAAGCTGCTGGCTCCGGCGCCTTATGTGGTGCCGGAAAAGAAGGCCAAGAAGAAGAAGACCATGGGGACTCAAAAGAGTACCCGCAACGTGGTGTTGTCGGACTCGTCATCCGATGAGTCCGAGACGCCCTCCTCCCATGAAAACGAGGAGGAGGAAGAAGAAAGCTCTCCCCCCCAGCGGGGGGAGGAAAGAAAAGGAAGGCCGCCCCAAGGGGGAAGGCCGAGGGGTCCAAGAAGGGAAAACCGCTCCGCCGGACTACGCCCCCGACACCGACGAGGACGAAGAGGGGTGGCCGGACAGAGCCAGGCGTTCGGTGAAATCGTAAGTGTTCGGATACTAGAGTATTTCATGATATTCCTTTCGTTTCGCAGCTTTCCCTAATGTCGAATATAATCATGCAGCCCACCCCGGGCCGAACTCAACGAGTCGTCGAGTGGCTCCCTGGATTCTTCGGATGTGAACTCAGTTTCGCCCGTTGTTTCCCCCCGCAGTGCGGATGATGCCGAAGTGGCGTACAACGATCTCCGGGGCAGGAGGAGGTGGTCCTGGAGGAGCCGCAAGGCAACCTCCCGGACTCCAGGAGTAAAGGAGACAAGACCCCCTAGGGCTCCAAGTCCGGCTTTGAGCTGGACACCATGCCGGAATCTTCAACGATTCCGGACCGCGGCAGGTGAACTCCTTCCAAGAGGAGCAAGCCTTCTGAGCCGGCAACCTCCGTCCAACCGGAGGTGCCGGACAATTTGTTGGAGGTGCTTGAAGGCGCCTCCATCGACAAGGAGCACCGTACTATTATGAGTACGGTGATCCAGAAGGTTCATTCCGCCAAGAGCGGACTGAGTGAAGCTTGCGCTAGCCTCCTAACAGGCTTCGAGGTAAGTAAAAAATATGTAAAAATATTACCGCATAGACAGTAGCCCCTGATGCTCTGTTTGGCGTACGGAAAGAAAAGCCGAATAGAGGATCTAGTAAATTTCGCAGGAGTCTAACAAAAAGAGTCAATATGCGTATGCAGGCTTCGCTGCTATCCACCGCCGCACTTACTACGGAGGTGGGTGTCCTGAAGCAGGACCTCGAGCGGACCGAGCAAGAGCTCGGCCTTGCCAAGCGGCAGCTCGAGGAGAAAGAAGGTAAGAAATACCTTACTGAAAAGGGTGCCTATAGAGAGGCGTGATTGCAAAAAATAGCAGGATTGTACTACTTATTGTAGGGGCCACGACTGAAGTGGCGACCCTCAAGCAGGAGCTATCTGAGGACGAAAAGAAAACGGCCGCGGAGCGCACCGAGCGAGAGAAACTTGGGGCTCAGGTCGGCGAGGTGCAGTGAGAGCTTCAGGCTCTCATGAAAAAACATGAGAGTTTGGGGCTTGAGTCAAAGACCCAAGCATCCGAGCTCGCGGTGGCCCTTGTAACTGCCAAGTCTGCCAAGGTCGAAGCCCAAAAGGCCCTCCAAGAGTTGGAGGAGGTGAAAAAGATAGCAGCGGGTAAGGCATTCTTTATGCAAAGCAGAAATATAAAAGTAAACTACTTGTTACTTACCCGAATCCGGAGCTCTCCAGGGGCATTCGCAGATCTTCCCCATGGCGTATCTGACGCCGCCGTGTTCTACCGAGCTAAAGAGGGCAGCTCGACGGAGAAGGTGTTCTGGTCTCAGTATGCTGAGGCCGGACACCTTGTGCCCTTGAGTGACCAGCTGAAACAGCTGGTTGAGCTCCACAAGGCGGCCGAACAGGCCATGAAGGGCTTTATAGTTCGGCTGTGGCCCGGAGAGGCCCTGCCAGGGAGCTACTTTGGGCTGGTGCGGCGGCTGGTGGAGGCCTGTCCAAGGTTCGAGGTCATCAAGCGCTCCGTCTACATCGAAGGTGCTCGTAGGGCCCTTGGTCGTGCAAAGGTGCACTGGGGTAAGCTGGACGGTGAGAAGCTTGTTAGGGACGGGCCGCCGCCGGGGAAGGAGCATCGCAAGCCCAAGAACTACTATAAGGATGTTCTTGCGGGTGCCCGCCTTGTAGCGGATGAGTGTACCAAGGATGTAATTTTTGAATGAACTCACTCGATTTTATCCCGTGCCTTGAAAACTTGTTCATATGCGCTAAGCAATGCTTATTGAATTTAAAATATTATTTTTTGTGCGGCCGTTTATCAGAAATTGAGAGATGGTCAGTCGTCGGCTTCTGCCCCCATGCCACTAGTGCTGGGGTGTTCGGTGATAACATGTGCGCTCTTTTTCCCATGTTTGGGTCCTTCGAGGGAGGCGCTCAGCATGACGAACCTGGCAATCAGACTATAATGCTTGAACACTCTCACTTAGCCATAGAACTTTATAATTTTAAATTTCAGCGAAGCCCCTAGTTCGGAAGACCGAGTTCGGGGCGCTATCCACGCCTTGGCTGGGGTTATCCAGCTCCTCGCTCGAAGCGGCATAAGTCTTTAGGGACTCGAAAAACCTCTCGAACAACGACCAGTCTCTCGCCTCATCATGATAGTCTAGCTTTCTCCACTGAGGTGCTTAACCCAACTCAACCAGGGCACAATCGCAGTGGTTCTCCTAGTGCTACCTTAGCCGATATAGCGGAACGTAAGGCACCAAAACATAGGAGCCGGGCAAACCCAACTATTGACCCAAATCATGATTCGGAGCGGATGCATATAGTGCTATAAGTTCAGGGTGCCGCACTTGTGAAAGTGTACAGACTTCTCACACCATATTAAAGGGTACTGAAGCCCCTGGCATACTTGCCATACTATAGTGTACGGGTGCAACATGTCATTAATGAACAAATATAAAAGAGAGGATAATGCAAAAAATAGACAAAAAGCTATGCATTGTTTATAGAGAGGCTATTTATCAAAGCGGAACGATACAAATAGTGTGGTAAGCAAAAGATATTGGACTATTCAGTATGTCCTGACCAGGGGCAGGCCGTGGAATTGTATTTAAAACAGGTATACCGCTCGTAACAGAGACCACATGGGAGTTCCATAATGCGGCATGGCTTGTCTGCCTCCCTGGATCTTGCATCGTTTGTGCGGCAGTCGAATTGCCGAACAGGTCGTCCGAAGTATGGACTCCTGAAAGTAAGAAAAAAAAGAATCTGGGAGCCCTGGTATGTTTTAAGCCGTATTTTGGGCGTGCCGTTATTGTGCCCCTTCCCCTGTGCCCATGGTATTTCATGGGCGTAGTTATGCATGCAAGGTACTGGTTTCGCTATGTCGCGAGAGCTGGGGTTGGGGCCGCATTGCTACGCTTG
Source organism: Triticum monococcum (assembly GCA_034509565.1). NCBI lineage: Eukaryota > Viridiplantae > Streptophyta > Magnoliopsida > Poales > Poaceae > Triticum > Triticum monococcum. The sequence goes on from CM067844.1 coordinate 40,418,366, forward strand.
CTTAGAGTGTGCCAGGCGGTCCTGTTGTGGGTTACTCCGGGCGCGCTTGGCAGTGTCTGGCTTTTTAATGGCCGGACTGGAGAATTGCCTGAGAAGGCTACTATGTTCCTCCGCTGTGAGGGCCGCCGTATGCTCCTCCGTACGGAGGGAGCGTTCGGTGTTTCCGTTGACCGTAATTACTCCTCGAGGGCCTGGCATCTTGAGCTTGAGATATGCATAGTGCGGCACCGCATTGAACTTTGCGAATGCGGTTCGTCCGAGCAGGGCGTGATAGCCACTGCGAAACGGGACTATATCGAAGATTAACTCTTCGCTTCGGAAATTGTCCGGGAATCCGAAGACCACGTCAAGTGTTACTGAGCCTGTACAGTTGGCTTCTACACCTGGTATGACGCCTTTAAAGGTCGTTCTTGTGGGCTTAATCCTTGAGGGATCTATGCCCATTTTCCGCACTGTATCCTGATAAAGCAGGTTCAGGCTACTGCCGCCGTCCATGAGGACTCTTGTGAGGTGAAATCCGTCGATGATTGGGTCGAGAACCAATGCGGCGAAGCCGCCATGACGGATGCTAGTGGGATGGTCCCTTCGATCAAAAGTGATCGGGCAGGAGGACCATGGGTTGAACTTTGGGGCGACGGGCTCTATCGCGTATACGTCCCGTAGCGCACGCTTCCGCTCCCGCTTGGGAATGTGGGTTGTGTATATCATGTTCACCGTCCGCACTTGTGGTGGAAAGCCCTTCTGTCCATTGTTGTTCGGCGGCTTGGGCTCCTCGTCATCACTATGCAGCCCCCTGTCTCTATTTTCAGCCCTTAACTTGCCTGCCTGCTTGAACACCCAACAATCCCCATTAGTGTGATTGGCTGGCCTTTCGGGGGTGCCATGTATCTGGCACAAGCGATCGAGTATTCGGTCCAAACTGGACGGGCCCTGAGTATTCTTTTTGTATGGATTTTTTCACTGACCGGATTTATAGCCTTTGAATCCGGCATTGACTGTCGTGTCTTCATTGCTATCGCTGTTGATGCGGCGTTTTTGCTTATTTCGACGTGTCCTGCCACTTTTGTCCTTGGTGTCCGAATAACCATGGTTCTTTGATAAGTTGTTACTGCGAGCTAGCCAGCTGTCTTCTCCCGCGCAAAAGCGGGTCATGAGTGTCGTGCGGGCAGCCATGGATTTTGGCTTTTCCTGTCCCAGGTGCCGGGCAAGCCACTTGTCGTGGATGTTATGCTTGAAGGCTGCTAGGGCCTCTGCGTCCGGACAGTCGACTATCTGGTTTTCTTTGTTAGGAACCGTGTCTAGAATTGTCTGGTCGATTCTTCTGGCTGCTGAATTATGTGGCTTAAGTCGTCAGCATCCGACGGTCGCACGTAAGTGCCCTGGAAGTTGTCGAGGAATGCGGCTTCCAGGTCCTCCCAAGAACCGATTGAGTCTGCTGGCAAGCTGTTAAGCCAATGCCGGGCCGGTCCTTTAAGTTTGAGCGGGAGGTACTTGATGGCGTGTAGATCATCGCCGCGTGCCATGTGGATGTGAAGGAGATAATCCTCGATCCATACCGTCGGGTCTGTTGTGCCATCTTGTTCGGCGGGGTCTGATGGTATGATGAATTCGTCGTCATCGAGGCTTGCCTCGTCTTCGGAGGGAGGCGTGTAGTTATCATCCTCAACCTCCCGGTCTGCCGCTCTCTCGTGAGGGCTGGCTGCTCCATCTTCCTGTGCCGAATTTTGCTGAGGTGGGTGTTCTTCGGCGCTATCCGGGGTAGTATTATCTCCCGTGCCGGAATCACCATTTTTGCTTTGGCGGGATTTAGAGCGGCGCCGCTGATGCTGGCGCTTTGGCTGTTTCTTGGGGGCATCATCCCCCACTGTTCCATCGCCATCTCCATATTTTGAAGTATCCACCATATATATGTCAGATGACGAGGTGGCCTTCCAGCGCCCTACAGGTGCTGGTTCTTGTTCGTCTCCTGCATCGTCGTCCATGCCATCGATGTCTTCGGAGTCGACGTCCAACGTGTCGGTTAAGTCGTCGACAGTGGCTACAAAGAGGGTGGTGGGTGGGCTTTGAATTTCCTCATCGTCCGTATTCCACCCTCGCTGACCGTACTCCGGCCAAGGCTCTCCTGATAATGAGAGATACTTTAGAGAATTCAGGATGTCGCCGAAGGGTGAGTGCTGAAAGATGTCCACGGTGGTGAACTCAATTATCGGCGCCCAATCGGATTCGATTGGTAGGGGCGCGGGGGACTCGGAGCTCGGAGAGGAATCCGGCTCCCGGGAGTCACGGCCCATGCGGAGTGCAGGGCTGGAATTCGGCTCAATCTCCTCTGAGATCGCAACCCCTGAGGCAGCGTCCAACCGTTGATCCTCGATTGGCGCAGTAGGCTCCGAATCAACAGTCGAAACCGATGCATGCGCGGCCTCCAAGGTGCTGTTCGTCGGTAGAGCTATATCATGTCCATCGAGACAGTGCGGCGCTCTTGGTTGTGGCTCGAATCCGTCGAAGATCAAGTCTCCGCGGATGTCAGCCGTATAGTTTAAGCTTCCAAACCTGACTTGATGGCCAGGGGCGTAGCTTTCGATCTGCTCAAGGTGGCCAAGCGAATTGGCCCGCAGTGCGAAGCCGCCGAAGACGAAGATCTGTCCGGGGAGAAAAGTCTCACCCTGGACTACATCATTGTTGATGATTGAAAGCACAAGTGCTCCCTAGGTGGTTTTGGTAATTAATGACAACATATCTCTTGTTGGACTAACGTTTCTATCTAGTATGTTTCAGATAAGTTCAACAATGGAGTGGCATGGACTAAAGGTTGTGGGAAGTTCTCCAAGATGCTAAGGACAAAGGATTGGCTAAAGCTTAAGCTCAAGACTCTTAATTTTACATTTTAGTGATCCAAGATCACATTGAGTCCATAGGAAAAGCCAATACTATCAAGGAGGGATGAGGTGTTGCTTAATGAGCCTCTTGCTCAAGTGCTTAATGATATGCTCCAAAATCTTCAGCTACTTTCCCACTTCCACATATGATATAAACCCAAAGCCAAACTCGGATGTACCGATTATTTCTATCCGGCGCCATCGAGTTTCACTTGTCATAGCCACTTCCAGAAACCCTAATCAGTTCAGTCTCACCGATGGGATCTTGGTCTCACCGAGATGGGCTTGCAAACTCTCTGTTACCTATTGCAATACTTTCGGTCCCACTGAGATATGCAATCGGCCCCACCGAGTTTGCTTGGTCAACTCTCTGTTTCACTTATTACCCAAATCGGTCCCACCGAGTTTGAGTAATCGGTCAAACCGAGTTTTGAATTTACCCTAACCCTAGCACATCGGTCCCACCGAGTTGATCCAGTCGGTCCCACCGAAAATCTCTAACGGTCACTAGGTTTACTATCTCGGTCTGACCGAGTTTGTTGATTCGGTCCCACCGAGATTGGTAAGCTGTGTGTAACGGTTGGATTTTGTTTGGAGGCTATATATACCCCTCCACCTCCTCTTCATTCATGGAGAGAGCCATCAGAACACATCTACACTTCCAACTCATATGTTTTGAGAGAGAACCACATACTCATGTGTTGAGACCAAGATATTCCATTCCTACCATATGAATCTTGATCTCTAGCCTTCCCCAAGTTGCTTTCCACTCAAATCTTCTTTCCACCAGATCCAAATCCTATGAGAGAGAGTTGAGTGTTGGGGAGACTATCATTTGAAGCACAAGAGCAAGGAGTTCATCATCAACACACCATTTGTTACTTCTTGGAGAGTGGTGTCTCCTAGATTGGCTAGGTGTCACTTGGGAGCCTCTGACAAGATTGTGGAGTTGAACCAAGGAGTTTGTAAGGGCAAGGAGATTGCCTACTTCGTGAAGATCTACCGCTAGTGAGGCAAGTCCTTCATGGGCGATGGCCATGGTGGGATAGACAAGGTTGCTTCTTCGTGGACCCTTCGTGGGTGGAGCCCTCCGTGGACTCGCCCAACCGTTACCCTTCGTGGGTTGAAGTCTCCATCAACATGGATGTAGGATAGCACCACCTATCCGAACCACGAGAAAAACATCTGTGTCTCCAATTGCGTTTGAATTATCCAAACCCTTCCCTTTACATTCTTGCAAGTTCCATGCTTTACTTTCCGCTGCCTGTTCACTCTTTGCATGCTTGCTTGATATGTATTGTGAGTGCTGAAATTATGCCTAAACTCCACTTAAACCAAAAAGGCTTAAAAATTGCAACTTTAGCATTAAGTGTCTAATCACCCCCCTCTAGACACATCTACTTCAAGGTCCTACAAGTGGTATCAGAGCTTTGGTCTCCATTGCCTTGGTTTAATCACCATTGGAGGAAGATGGATGTGTCTACTTTAGGGAGTCTTAGACATAGAGTGGCTATTCTTGATGGAGAATATTTTCATGAGTGGAAAAATGAGATGCTTGTAATCTTCAATCAATATCATTTGAACAAGTATATTGCTAGTCCTTGTGCACCTCATATTGATCCTTTGCATCCTACCCTTGATGAAGATATTGACATGATTCGCAATCTTAGAACTATTGAGGTCATCATTAGAGGATTGCCCAAAAATTTGATTGCTAGTTTGCCTACTCTTAATTGTGCCTATACTATATGGAAATTTCTTGAGGAATGATTTCCCGATCATTCCTTGAAAAATTTGGATGAAATTCTCCATAAATCTATTGCCTTGAGTAAGATGAACTCTAGTGATCCTAGTTTTGGTGATTGTCTATTTGAGCTTACCAATCTCAAGCGTGCTAAAGGAGATGTTGGAATCATTATATCCGAAGCTATAAGAATTCATAAAAGTGACTACTTTGATGATCATTTATCTAATGAATTACCCTCTCTAGGAAATGATGAGTCACAAGATCATGGTGAACATGGATACTATGATGATGATGATGATGATAGTGACTTCGACCTTGATGATGCAATGAGACATTTTGGTCTTACGGCAAATCTTCGGGGATATGCGTCAGGAGGAAAGGAATGGGTTCTTGATAGTGGATGTACTGATCATATGACCGGAGATGAAGAGATGTTCCGTGAGCTTGCTGAAAATGACGGCCCTCGGAAATATGTCACCTTTGGTGATAATTCAAAGGGTAAAGTGGTTGGCCTTGGTAAGGTGGCTATCTCACATGATAGTTCCATTCAAAATGTCATGCTCGTTGAATCTCTCGTCTACAACTTACTTTCAGTATCTAGACTTGCTGATTTCGGTTTGAATGTCCTATTTACTAAGGTAGATTGCCAAGTATTTCGTCGAGACAATCATAAAAAGGTCTTTACCGGTATGCGTAGAGGTGATCTTTACATTGTTGATTTCTCTAAAAAGGCACAACCTAAAACTTGCTTTATTGCTGAATCCTCAAAAGGTTGGTTGTGGCATAGACGACTAGGTCACGTTGGCATGAGAAACCTTGACAAGCTTATTAAAGGAAACCATATCCTTGGAGTTAACGATGTCATATTTGATAACGATAGACTTTGCAGTGCTTGTCAAGTATGTAAACAGGTTGGAGGAAGGCATCCCGTGAAGAACATCATGACCACAAGGAGGCCACTCGAGCTACTTCATATAGATCTTTTTGGTCCCAACGCCTACAAGAGTCTCGGTGGAAATTCTTTTGGTCTAGTTATAGTTGATGATTTTTCAAGATTTACATGGGTGTTCTTTCTTAATGACAAGTCGCAGGTTCAGAAGATCTTCAAAAACTTCGCTAGGAAGGCCCAAAATCAGTTTGACATGAAGATCAAGAAGGTTCGGAGTGACAACGGAACGTAGTTCAAGAACGCAAATGTGGACACCTTTCTTGACGAAGACGGGATTTCACACGAGTTCTCGGCTACGTACACACCTCAACAAAATGGAGTTTTTGAGAGGAAGAACCGGACGCTCATCGAAATGGCAAGAACGATGCTTGATGAATACAAGACGCCAAAGCACTTTTGGGCAGAAGTGGTTGAGACAACTTGTCATGCAACAAATCGCCTGTATATTCACAAGCTACTCGGCAAGACGGCATACGAGCTCCTCACCGGTAACAAACCACAAGTTGGATAGTTTCGAGTATTCGGCTCAAAGTGCTACATTCTTGACAACCATCGTCGTTCAAAGTTTGCTCCTAAATCTCATGAAGGTTTTCTACTTGGTTATGGCTCAAACTCTCACACTTACCGTGTCTACAACAATTTCACCCGAAAGGTTGAAGAGACGGTAGATGTGAAGTTTGATGAATCTAATGGCTCGCAAGTAGAGCAATTGCCAATCGATGTAGGAGACAAAGACCCTTCAGAAGCAATCCAAGACTTGTCTATTGGCAAAATTCGTCCAACGGAGGTGAAGGAGAGTACCTCGTCCGTCCAAGTGGAAGCTTCTACTTCACGACAAGGTGAACCAAGAATTGATACGGAAGCATCGACAAGTGGGACACACCAAGATGAAGAAGACAAGGAAATGCATCAAGACGAACATCAACAACCTCCTTCTCCACCACGACAAGAGAACGACAACGTCAACAATGAAGAAGGCCAAGAAGAAGAACAAGATGAAGAAGATGTTCAACGAAGACCCAAGCAAAAGCTCTCACGAGTTCGAGCAAGAATTGCCAAAGATCATCCCATCGAGCAAATCTTCAATGATATACAAACCGGGAGAATCACTCGCTCAAAGACTCGTTTAGCTAACTTTTGTGAAAACTATTCATTCATCTCTAGCATTGAACCTATGAAGGTTGAAGAAGCATTGGAAGATCCGGATTGGATAAACGCTATGCATGAAGAGCTACACAACTTTGAGAGAAACCAAGTTTGGACATTGGTTGAGAAGCCCGACAACAACCACAACATCATTGGTACCAAATGGGTGTTTCGCAACAAGGAAGATGAAGATGGACAAGTGGTTCGCAACAAAGCACGTCTCGTCGCCCAATGGTACACACAAGTCGAAGGTATGGACTATGGTGAGACATATGCTCCCGTTGCTAGACTTGAGTCCATTCGCATCTTACTTGCCTATAGGGATGGCAATTTTATCCATGGATCTGGATACCCATGGATACCCGACCCGGTTGGGCAAGGGTATGGAGCACATTTCTGCCCATGGGTCCGTGGATATGGATACCCACAAACAGACGGGTTGGGCATGGTTATAGTTTGTGCTCCATGGATATCCAATGGATACCCGTATGACATGTGGGGCCAAATTCGAGTGAGACTAGAAAGAGCAAATCAATGGGAGATGGCAGGAAATATGCAACTTGTGCCGTGAGCTATATGCTACAGAATCAACCTCTGGTATGTCACACTTAAGGACTCATCATATTTCTTGTTACCTACTTATGCATGTAGCTTATGTTGTCATTTGTGAGTGAATGATGATGAGTTGATTTGATCTTTGGGAAGGCTTCATGCTGACTTTTCTATGCCCATGGAGCTCCATGTGTATGTGGGTATCCAGCGGGTTTGGGCATGGGCACAAGTTGTGCCCATGGATAATTTGGTGGATGGGCAGAGGGTAGGAAAGATGGGTCACGGGTTGGATTTGGACCAGCTCCACCCGCCCCAAACCCGATCCATTGCCATCCCTACTTGCCTATGCTAATCACCATAATATCATCTTGTACCTAATGGACATTAAAAGTGCTTTTCTAAATGGTGAAATAGAGGAGGAAGTTTATGTCAAACAACCTCCCGGCTTTATCAATCCTAAGAAACCAAATCATGTTTACAAACTTCACAAAGCTCTTTATGGTCTTAAACAAGCTCCTAGAGCATGGAATGCTTGACCAAGTTCCTTATTGCAAGTGGTTTTGAAATTGGTAAAATTGATTCTACTCTTTTTACTAAAAGGGTTAATGGAGAACTATTTGTATGCCAAATTTATGTTGATGATATCATATTTGGTTCAACTAACCCTCTCTTTAGTGAAAAGTTTGGAAAGCTAATGTCAGAGAAGTTTGAGATGTCTATGATGAGTGAGCTCAAATTCTTTCTCGGTTTGCAAATCAAGCAAACTAAGGAAGGTACATTTGTCTCTCAAACAAAGTACACCAAGGACTTATTCAAGAAGTTCAATATGCAAGAAAGCAAAGGTATGCCCACACCCATGCCTACTAGTGGACATCTTGATTTGACCAAAGATGGTGAACCGGTTGATCAAAAGGGTTATCGCTCTATGATTGGTTCTTTGTTATACCTATGTGCTTCACGTCCCGACATTATGCTAAGTGTGTGCATGTGTGCACGTTATCAAGCTGCTCCTAAAGAATGTCATCTTAAGGCCGTGAAAAGGATAGTGAGATACTTAATTCATACACCAAACTTTGGCATTTGGTATCCTAAGAGGTCTTCTTTTGATCTTGTTGGCTATTCCGACTCAGATTATGCCGGAGACAAGGTTGATAGAAAGTCCACTTCGGGTACTTGTCAATTTCTTGGTAGATCTCTTGTGTCTTGGTCTTCCAAGAAACAAAACTCGGTATCCTTATCCACCGCCGAAGCGGAATACATTGCCGCTGGTTCATGTTGTGCTCAATTACTTTGGATGACCCAAACTCTTAAAGATTATGGGATCCATGTGAAACATGTTCCACTGCTTTGTGACAATGAAAGTGCTATCAAAATTGGCCATAATCCTGTACAACATTCTCGAACTAAGCATATTGAAGTTCGTCATCATTTCATTCGAGACCATGTTGCTAAGGGTGACATTGATCTTAAGCATGGTCGCACCGATAAGCAATTAGCGGATATATTTACTAAACCTCTTGATGAGAAAGTATTTTGCAGGTTGAGAGGTGAATTGAACATTATTGATGCTTCGAACTTGGAGTAGGAAATCCATTGGATACATGCAAGACATGAGCTTATGACTAATCCATGATATATCTCTTATAATGACTATCTTATGTCTTGGATATATTCGTACCTTGCATGTTGCCTAACCCATGTAGGTGCTTGGTTGAATCTAATTCCATGAGATTGCGACTCACTCACATCTTGAGCAATCTCTACATCACCAAGTCTCTACACAATGGTGGTTGAAGACAAGGAAGCACAAAACCATTCAAACATATCCTTTGACAAATTCTATGTTGAGCTTCATGATTGTCATTTTTGGATACACAAGTGCTCTTCCTTGCAAGAACTAACCCATGTAGGTAGATGAACTCAAACTCCAAGTGGTGCTCCCAACTCTTGATGAGCTACATCAACCTTGAGCACCCACACAAGTTCAACTACATGAGCAAGAACTACACCACCACCCAAGGTATGTTATTCGATCTTAGAGAAGCTTTGCTCCAAGACATGAGTCAAAGCAACTCAACAAGATGTGAATACATCAAGATGCTTAAACGAAAAATGGTAATCCCATTTTGAGCTTAAACGATGAGTATGACCTATGATCAAGTGTTCTCACTTGAGTCCTAAGTCAATATACTCTAACATAGGTGACTATGTCACCGCCCAACTCTAGATGAAGTTCTCTTGTGTTCTTTTTGTGTTATTGCATTTATCTCATGCATGTTTATTTTCTTCTTTCTCTTTTTTTTCAACTTCATCTAGATCTTTCAGTTTCTTCTCTTTTCTTTTCTTTTCTTTTTGTTTTTGTTCTGCATTTTCTGCATTCAATTCCTTGCAAATCTTCGTGAGATCCTACATGTCTAGTGAGCTGAGGTGAAAAGTGTTTTTCTCTGTGTGAACTCGGTTTCACCGACTTGTAATTTTCGGTCCAACCGAATCTTTTCGGTACCACCGAAACATGCCACTCGGTGCCACCGACTTCGCAACAGGAAAAACAGTTTGCCACTTGTTGTATATTTCTTCTGATCCAGCTCTACTCAATGAATCTTGTCCTCTACAAGCATCACAGTTTTATCCATTGCTTTGTGCTGAGTCTCAAGGACCAAACCTATACGACGGATTCCAGAAAGCCCTTCTTGGAAATTGATGTCAAAGGGGGAGAGAGAGATCACATCAAAGCTCAAGGGGGAGACAAAGTCTCAAGGACCAAACCTAAGGGGGAGAAAGAGATTTCTAGGGGGAGAGAATACTCAAGAGGAGAGATGTCACATGTCTTTTTGGGGGAAAGTGCTTATTTGCATTAAGTTCTATCCATTTGTATCTTTCAGCTCTGATTTCCTGTTCCCTATCTTCTCCCAATATCCCATGTAATATTCAGGGGGAGCAAGACACCTAAGGGAAAGAAATCAGTCAAATTCATTGCATATCTTTACTCTTGGGGACATGTTGAATCCAATGTGGTACCTTGTACTCACTCTCTACATGTCATCCCAGTCTTGGTACTCTTGTGGCTTCTTTGGTTTGCTCTGGCTAGTGGAGGTACCTGTGTTATCTAACCTTGTTTGTGCAGGTTCATTCCATCCTAAGCCAGCTAAAGACTACAAGGTAAGTGTATGCATCAAAATCATGAGTATGAGGAATTCTTGCTTATGTACATACTGTTTGCAAGAAGGACTCATGAGCATGAAGGTATTTTCCTTAATAATCTTCTGCTCTGATGCATATGGCCAAGATACATGTAACACATTGCCTACTCTGTCATGGTTATGCTCTCACATGCCTCTATATTTCACATTTACATGAGTGCATACATGTAGGGGGAGCCTATGCTTGTTACATGTCCTTCCAAAGCTTTACTTGCTGTTCTTTATATCTTTATCTAAAGCTTTGATGTATGTTGCCATCAATTACCAAAAAGGGGGAGATTGAAAGCACAAGTGCTCCCTAGGTGGTTTTGGTAATTAATGACAACATATCTCTTGTTGGACTAACGTTTCTATCTAGTATGTTTCAGATAAGTTCAACAATGGAGTGGCATGGACTAAAGGTTGTGGGAAGTTCTCCAAGATGCTAAGCACAAAGGATTGGCTAAAGCTTAAGCTCAAGACTCTTCATTTTACATTTTAGTGATCCAAGATCACATTGAGTCCATAGGAAAAGCCAATACTATCAAGGAGGGATGAGGTGTTGCTTAATGAGCCTCTTGCTCAAGTGCTTAATGATATGCTCCAAAATCCTCAGCTACTTTCCCACATCCACATATGATATAAACCCAAAGCCAAACTCGGACCTACCGATTATTTCTATCCGGCGCCACCGAGTTTCACTTGTCATAGCCACTGCCAGAAACCCTAATCAGTTCGGTCTCACCGATGGGATCTCGGTCTCACCGAGATGGGCTTGCAAACTCTCTGTTACCTATTGCAATACTTTCGGTCCCACCGAGATATGCAATCGGCCCCACCGAGTTTGCTTGGTCAACTCTCTGTTTCACTTATTACCCAAATCAGTCCCACCGAGTTTGAGTAATCGGTCAAACCGAGTTTTGAATTTACCCTAACCCTAGCACATCGGTCCCACCGAGTTTGAGTAATCGGTCAAACCGAGTTTTGAGTTTACCCTAACCCTAGCACATCGGTCCCACCGAGTTGATCCAGTCGGTCCCACCGAAAATCTCTAATGGTCACTAGGTTTACTATTTCGGTCTGACCGAGTTTGTTGATTCGGTCCCACCGAGATTGGTAAGCTGTGTGTAACGGTTGGATTTTGTGTGGAGGCTATATATACCCCTCCACCTCCTCTTCATTCGTGGAGAGAGCCATCAGAACACGTCTACACTTCCAACTCATATGTTCTGAGAGAGAACCACATACTCATGTGTTGAGACCAAGATATTCCATTCCTACCATATGAATCTTGATCTCTAGCCTTCCCCAAGTTGCTTTCCACTCAAATCTTCTTTCCACCAGATCCAAATCCTATGAGAGAGAGTTGAGTGTTGGGGAGACTATCATTTGAAGCACAAGAGCAAGGAGTTCATCATCAACACACCATTTGTTACTTCTTGGAGAGTGGTGTCTCCTAGATTGGCTAGGTGTCACTTGGGAGCCTCCGACAAGATTGTGGAGTTGAACCAAGGAGTTTGTAAGGGCAAGGAGATCGCCTACTTCGTGAAGATCTACCGCTAGTGAGGCAAGTCCTTCGTGGGCAATGGCCATGGTGGGATAGACAAGGTTGCTTCTCCGTGGACCCTTCGTGGGTGGAGCCCTCCGTGGACTCTCGCAACCGTTACCCCTCGTGGGTTGAAGTCTCCATCAACGTGGATGTAGGATAGCACCACCTATCCGAACCACGGGAAAAACATCCGTGTCTCCAATTGCGTTTGAATTCTCCAAACCCTTCCCTTTACATTCTTGCAAGTTGCATGCTTTACTTTCCGCTGCCTATTCACTCTTTGCATGCTTGCTTGATATGTATTGTGAGTGCTGAAATTATGCCTAAACTCCACTTAAACCAAAAAGGCTTAAAAATTGCAACTTTAGCATTAAGTGTCTAATCACCCCCCTCTAGACACATCTACTTCAAGGTCCTAGAATGATGGAAGGATCCATCGGGCCTGAAAGCGACGACACAGAGGAACCCTCAATGAAAGCACCAATGTCGGTGTCAAAACTGGCGGATCTCGGGTAGGGGGTCCCGAACTGTGCGTCTAGGCCGGATGGTAACAGGAGACAGGGGACACTTTGTTTTACCCAGGTTCGGGCCCTCTCGATGGAGGTAATACCCTACTCCTGCTTGATTAATATTGATGATATGGGCAGTACAAGAGTAGATCTACCACGAGATCAAGGAGGCTAAACCCTAGAAGCTAGCCTATGGTATGATTGTTGTGTATGGAGTTGATTGCCTACGGACTACAACCCTCCGGTTTATATAGACACCGGATAGGGTTAGGGTTACATAGAGTTGGTTACAATGGTAGGAGATCTTGAATATCGCATCGCCAAGCTTTCCTTCCACGCCAAGGAAAGTCCCATCCAGACACGGGACAAAGTCTTCAATCTTGTATCTTCATAGTCCAGGAGTCCGACCGAAGGTATAGTCCGGCTATCCGGACACCCCCTAATCCAGGACTCCCTCACCATGGTCGATGATTTAACCGACATGCTCGACTTCGACTCCAAAGACATCGATGGTATGGACAACGATGTAGGAGACGAACATGAACCAGCACCTATAGGGCACTGGAAAGCCACCTCGTCGTATGACATATACATGGTGGATACACCCAATGAAGGCAACGGCAACCAGATAGCAGAGGATGACCCCTCCAAGAAGCAACCCAAGCGCCGACGTCAGCGGCGCCACTCTAAGTCCCGCCAAAGAAAAAGTGGTGATATCGGCATAGGAAATAATAACACTCCGGATAGCGCCGAAGACAACAAAAATCCCCTCTAGCAAGAGTTAGATCAGGAGGATGAAGGAGCCAGCTCTCCTAAGAGAGCGGCTGGTGGAGAGGAGGAGGATGACAATTACATGCCCCCCTCCGAAGACGAGGCAAGCCTCGGCGACGATGAATTCGCCGTACCAGAGGATCCCGTCGAACAAGAGCGCTTCAAGCGCATGCTTATGGCCATGGAAAATAGCCTGAAGAAAAAGCAGCAGCAACTTCAAGCTGATCAAGACCTGCTAGCTGACAAATGGACTGAAGTCCTCGCGGCCGAGGAATATAAACTCGATCGTCCCTCCAAGAGTTACCCAAGGCGCAGGTTACTACCCCGACTAGAGGAAGAAGTGTATGATACGGCTGATCGTCCACCTCGTGGCCGCGATAGAGATGCATTCCAACTAAAAGCTCAGCCTCCACCCCAACGCCATCCAAATAAAAAGGCATGGGGAGATACGCCAGACCTGCGAGACATATTGGAGGACAAAGCAAAGCATTCAAGATCGATCTACGGATCACGAGGGCGCACTACTCTATGAGACGGTAAACGTCACGCCGGATACAGTAAAAGCAAATCTGGCCGGGCGGAACACAGCGGGCAGGACCCATACGAGTTGCGTCGCGATATAGCCCAATACAGAGGCGCCGCACACCCCTTATGCTTCACAGACGAAGTAATGGAACATCAATTCCCAGAAGGCTTCAAACCTGTAAACATTGAATCATACGATGGCACAACAGATCCCGCAGTATGGATTGAGGACTTCCTCCTCCACATCCACATGGCCTGCGGTGATGACTTACATGCCATCAAATACCTCCCACTAAAACTCAAAGGACCAGCGCATCATTGGCTTAATAGCTTGCCAGCAGACTCCATTAGCTGTTGGGAAGATCTGGAAGCCGCATTCCTCGACAACTTTCAGGGCACTTATGTGCGACCACCAGATGCCGATGACTTGAGCCACATAATTCAACAGCCAGAAGAGTCGGCCAGGCAATTTTGGACTCGGTTCCTTACAAAGAAAAATCAAATCGTCGACTGTCCGGATGCGGAGGCCTTAGCGGCTTTGAAGCAGAACATCCGAGATGAGTGGCTAGCCCGGCACCTTGGTCAGGAAAAGCCGAAATCTATGGCAGCCCTCACGACGCTCATGACCCGCTTTTGTGCGGGAGAAGACAGCTGGTTGGCTCGCAGTAACAACATATCAAAGAACCATGGTACCTCAGATACCAAGGACGGCAACAGCAGGTCACGTCGCAACAAGCATAAGCACCGCATTAACGACGAAAGTACTGAGGATACGGCAGTCAATGCCGGATTCAAAGGCTCTAAACCCGGTCAGCAGAAAAATCCATTCAAACAAAGTACGCAAGGTCCGTCCAGCTTGGACCATGTACTCGATCGCTCGTGTCAAATACACGGCACCCCAGACAAGCCAGCCAATCACACCAACAGGGATTGTTGGGTGTTCAAGCAGGCCGGCAAGTTAATTGCCGAAAACAAGGACAAGGGGCCACATAGCGATGACGAGGAATAACCTCGGCAGCCTCACACTGGAGGACAGAAGAGGTTTCCCCCGCAAGTGCGGACGGTGAACATGATATACACAACCCACATCCCCAAGAGGGAGCGGAAGCGTGCGCTCAGGGACGTATATGTGTTGGAGCCAGTCGCCCCAAAGTTCAACCCTTGGTCCTCCTGTCTGATCACCTTCGATCGCAGGGACCACCCCACTAGTATCCGTCATGGCGGATTCGCCGCACTGGTCCTAGACCCAATCATTGACGGATTTCACCTCACTCGAGTCCTTACGGACGGCGGTAGTAGCCTGAACCTGCTTTATCAGGACACAGTGCGCAAAATGGGTATAGACCCCTCAAGGATCAAACCCACAAAGACGACCTTTAAGGGCGTCATTCCAGGCGTAGATGCCCACTGCACAAGCTCAATTACACTGGAAGTGGTCTTCGGATCCCCGGATAACTTCCGAAGCAAAGAGTTAATCTTCGATATAGTCCCGTTCCGCAGTGATTATCACGCGCTGCTCGGACGAACCGCATTCGCTAGATTCAATGCGGTACCACATTATGCATACCTCAAGCTCAATATGCTAGGACCTCGTGGAGTTATTACAGTCAATGGAAACACAGAGCGCTCTCTCCAAACAGAGGAGCACACCGCGACCCTCGCAGCAGAAGCACAAAGCAGCCTCTCAGGGAAATCTACCAGTTCGACGTTTGAAAGCCCGGACACCTTCAAGCGTGCTCGGGGTAATCGGCAAACAGACCGCCTAGCGCGATCTGAGCTCGCGTAGCAATACGGCGGCCACCCCAATCCCAGCGCAACGGCGTTGTTCGTGCCGCGCGTACATAATTACACATTAAAAATACCATGGGCATAGATGGGGAGGGGGAGGCACAACTACGGCACGCCCCAAAACGCGGCCTAAACCACACTAGGGGCTTCCTGTTTGGTTATTTCTCTTTTTCTTTCAGGACTTCAATCTCTGGAAACACTGTCCGACAGCTCTATTGCCAAACACATGATACATCAACCAAGGAGGCCGACAACTACGGAATTCCCAGGTGGATTACAGATTCCATATAATTCCTCAGCTCGGCCTTGGAAGGGACATAGTCCTACTCTTTTGCTTATTACACTATCTGTATCACTCTGCTTTAATGCAATTTTTTAATATACAATGCATGACATTACGACTATTGTCGCATTTTTGTTATATGTATACATATCTATGTGTTCATTAATGACGCCTAGCAACCGTACACTCTGTTACGACCAATGCACCAGGGGCTTACGTACCCACAATATGGTGTGAAAAGTCCGAACACTTTCACAAGTACGGCACCCTAAACTTATAGCATTACATGCATCATCTCTGAATCATGTCTTTGGTCAAATGTTGGGTTTGCCCGGCTCCTATGTTTTGGTACCCTACATTCTGCTCTATTGGCTAAGGTAGCGCTAGGAGAACTACTGCGATTGTGCCCCGGTTCTGCCGGGCCGAGCACCTTAGTAGAGAAAGCTAAAACTGACTGTCATGATAAGGCGAGAGACTGGTCGCTGTTCGGCGAGGTTTTTCGAGTCCCTAAAGACTTATGCCGCTTAGGGCGAGGGGCCGGCTCCGTCCGGCTTACAGGCGTGTATCGCGCCCTGAATTCGGCCTTCCGAATACCAGGGGCTTCGCCGAAATTTAAAATTATAGAATTCTATGGCTAAGTGAGAGTGATAAAGCATTATTAGTCTGGTTGCCTTGTTCGTTGTGCTGAGCACCTCCCTCGAAGGACCCAAACATGGTAACAAGAGTGCTCAGGTTTATCCCGAACACCCCGGCACTCGTGGCATGGGGGTAGAAGCCGAGGACTAGCCATCTCTCAGATTGGATAAACAGCCAAACAGAAGGTAATATTTTAAATTCACACAAGCGTTGCATAGCAAATACGATACAAGTTTTCATACACACAGGACAAAACAAGCAAGTATCATTTAATTATTACATTTTGCGAACACTCATTCACGATAAGACGGGCGCCCGGCAGAACACCCTCGTAGTACATCTCAGGGTGGCGGTGCTCCTTGCCCTCCGGCGGCCCCTCCTTGATCAGCTTTACGGCGTCTAGCTTGACCCACTGTGTTTTTACATGGGCGAAGGTCCGTCATGCACCTTCAATGCAGACGGATCGCTTGACGACCTCCAGCCGTGGGCAGGCATCCACAAGCCGCCTCACTAGGCCAAAGAAGCTGTTCGGAAGGGCATCACTAGGCCACAACCGGACTATGAAGCCCTTCATGGCCTGATCGGCCGCCTTATGTAGCTCGGCCATCTGCTTCAGCTGGTCACTCATCGGCACCGGATGTTCGGCCTCAGCATACTGAGACCAGAACAGCTTCTCCGTCGAGCTACCGTCCTTGGCCTGGTAAAATTGTGCGGCATCGGACACACTGTGGGGCAAATCTGCGAATGCTCCTGAAGTGCTCCGGATCTGGGTAAGTAATCGATAATTTACTTTTACATGCTTGCTTTGCATATAGAAAGCCTTACCCGCCGCTATCTTCTTTATCGCGTCGATCCTTTGAAGGGCCTTCTGGGCCTCAGCCTTGGCACTCTTCGCGCTCTCACGGGCCGCGGCAAGCTCGGACTCTCGCGTCTTCATGTCAAGCTCCAACGCCTCGTGCTTCGTCACGAGAGCCTGGAGCTCTTGCTGCACCTCACCCACCCGCGCCTTGTGCCTCTCTCGCTCGGTGCGCTCCTGGGCCACCTTCTCTTCGGCCTGGGACAACGCTTGCTTCAGGGTCGCCACCTCGGTCGTGGCCCCTGGCAAACATACAATGATCCTGTCATTTAGCAATCGCGTCCTTTTTCTCATCTATAGACAGGGTATTACATACCCTTGTTCTCCTCGAGCTGCCTCTTAGCAAGGCCGAGCTCTTTCTAGGACCCCTCGAGGGCCTCCTTCAGTACGGCGACCTCCGCAGTTAGTGCGGCGGACGCCAGCAGCGAAGCCTGCATATGCATATTGACATACTTATAGTAGACTCCTGCGATATTATTTGATCCTCTGTTCGGATTTTCTTTGTGAACACCGAACAAAGCATCAGGGGCTACTGTCTATGCGGTAATATTTCTACTACATTTTAAAACACTTACCTCGAAGCCTATTAGAAGGCTAGTACAGGCTTCAGTCAATCCGCTCTTGGCGGACTGAACCTTCTGGATCACCGCACTCATGATAGTGCGGTGCTCCTCCTTGATGGAAGCACTTCGAAGTGCTTCCAACATAGTGTCCAGCGCCTCTGGATGGACAGAGGTCACCAGCACAGGCGTCTCACCCCCCTTAGAAGGGGACCGCCTACCTGAGCTCGGAGCCGTTGGAGGGTCCGGCGCGGTGTTCGGCTAAGGGCCGAACTCGGAGCTCTCGGGAACCCTCCCCTCGGCTCCCAGAGTCCGGAAGGTCGCCTTGAGGCGGCTCTGGGACTGTCCCCCTCGATCTGGTGCCTCTTGAGACAGCACCTTGGCATCGTCGGCTGGATGAGGGGAGGTGGTAGTCGGGACTGGATCGCTATCCATGTCCGACGAGCCCAGGGAGTCGTCCAAGGATACCTCGATATTGGCTCGGGGCGGCCTGCACAATTGAGTTCGGCATTAGGGAAAGCACTGTGACAAAGGAATCCTATGGGTTACTTTGGTATCCGAATACTTACGGTCTCCCCTAGGGCTTGGCCTTGGGCAACCACTCGTCTTCACTTTCTCGGCGGCAGTAGAGCTGTCCGGAAGGAGCGTGCTTCCCTTCTTGGACCCTCCGACCTCCCCAGTTGGGGCGGCCTTCCTTTTCTTGTCTCCCCCAGTCAGTGAGGGAGCCTCTTCTTCCTCTTCCTCGTCTTCGGGGGAAGAGTGCGCCGCAGACTCATCGGACGGTGAGTCCGACGACGCCTGGCGTCGGGAACTCTTTCGAGCTCCCTTGGTCTTTTGGGCCTTCTCCGGCACCTTATAAGGGGCCAGAGTCAACATCTTCGCCAGAAGGGCGTCTGCAGGGCCTTCGGGCAAGGGAGCGGGACAATCGATTTGTCCAGCCATCTTCTGCCAGTCCTGTTAACGGCACGGGAGTTTAGATCCCGCATAGAATCAATCTATATAGAAAACAAGTATCCTGTGAAAGGTAAAACAACTTACCGCACTGGCGTGGCGCTTTGCACTGAATCCGCGATCCTCAGTAATGGGGGGAGAGACCGCGACGCCCTTGAATAGCACCCTCCAGGCATCTTCATGAGTCGTGTCGAAGAGCCTGTTCAGAGTTCGGTGTTGCGCCGGATTGAAATCCCACAAGGTAAATTCCCATTGTTGGCATGGGAGTATCCGGCGGACGAGCATAACCTGGACTATGTTGACAAGCTTGAGCTTCTTATCCACCATGTTCTGAATACATGACTGGAGTCCGGTTAGCTCTTTTGAATTACCCCAGGACAGTCCCTTCTCTTTCCAGGAGGTGAGCCGCATGGTAATGCCAGATCGGAACTCGGGGGCCGCTACCCATGCGGGGTCGCGCGGCTCGGTGATATAGAACCACCCTGATTGCCACCCCTTTATGGTGTCCACGAAGGTGCCCTCGAGCCATGTGATGTTGGGCATCTTGCCCACCATGGCGCCTCCACACTCCGCCTGGTGACCGCTCACTACCTTCGGCTTGACATTGAAGGTCTTCAGCCATAAGCCGAAGTGGGGCTTGATGCGGAGGAAGGCCTCGCACACGACGATGAACGCCGAGATGTTGAGGATGAAGTTCGGGGCCAGATCATGGAAATCCAGGCCGTAATAAAACATGAGCCCCCGGACGAAGGGATGGAGAGGGAATCCCAGTCCGCGGAGGAAATGGGTGAGGAATATCACCCTCTCATGTGGCTCGGGGGTGGGGATGAGCTGTCCCTCATCTGGGAGCCGATGCGCGATATTGTCGGGCAGGTATCCGACTCTCCTCAGTTTCTTTACGTCTCCCTCCGTGACGGAGGAGACTATCCACTTGCCTCCCGCTCCAAACATGGTTGGAGAAGGTTGAGATGGAAGTGAGGACTTGGGCGCTAGAGCTCGAGTGTGTGGGAGCGGATGAGCAGAGGAGGAAGAAGGCGTGGATAGAAAGGTGAATCCTTATCCCTTTATATGGGCGGAAAAAATTAAACGTCCCCACTTGCCTAGTAAAACTCACTTATCCCCCAAGCGCCGCAAATGATGGCGCGGTTGGGTTACCCACATCCGTATTGATGAGAATCCCGTAATAAGGGGACACGATCTCTGCTTTGACAAGACGTGTCGAAAAACTGCCCTCGCGTTATGTGCGGGGCTGGTTAAAAGAAACGGTTCGAATAATCACCAAGCCATGACGTAACGTCATGTTACCAAAACAAGCTAGCGGATTAGATCTGCAAAAACATTATTCTCTCTACGGTGAAATGTGGCACTTATTTTGCAGGGTCGGATACTATCCTCGTATTCAAATTCTTTTGTGATGTATTCGGAGAAGGAACCCGCCTTGCAATGCCGAAGACAACTGCACGCATGACTCATTGTCATTGAAGCCTTGTTCAGGGGCTACCGAGGGAGTCCTGGATTAGGGGGTCTCTGGACAGCCGGACTATCTCCATTGACCGGACTGTTAGAATATGAAGATACAAGATTGAAGACTTCGTCTCGTGTCCGGATGGGACTCTACTTGGCGTGGAAGGCAAGCTAGGCAATACGTATGTGGATATCTCCTCCTTTGTAACCGACCTTGTGTAACCCTAACCTTCTTCGGTGTCTATATAAACCGAAGGGTTTTAGTCTGTAGGACAAGAATCACAACATACAATCATACCGTAGACTAGCTTCTAGGGTTTAGCCTCTCTGATCTCGTGGTAGATCTACTCTTGTAACACCCATATCTTCAATATTAATCAAGCAGGACGTAGGGTTTTACCTCCATCAAGAGGGCCCGAACCTGGATAAAACTTCGTGTCCTTGCCTCCTGTTACCATCCGGCCTAGACGCACAGTTTGGGACCCCCTACCCGAGATCCGCCGGTTTTGACACTGATGGTGAGGAACATGATAGCCCTGAGGAATTTGATACTCAAAATTCCGACCGTTGCTGTGCTATGCGCCAGCTGTCCCAAAATATCTACCCACCTAACGGTCATATCATTGAAGGGCATTTATGTCTTATCATGTCGGGCTGCTCCCTAGGCTATAAATAGCCGCCCCTACAACCACTAGATGGTTGGCTGCTCCAAGAGAAACTGACACTTGTCATATGAGAGCATCTCATCCTCCGAGGACTTTGAGTGAAAATCACCAAGTGAGGAAAACCCAAACCCAAACACCTACAAATCCAAAGTGATTAAGCATCACTGAAGAGATTGATCCTGCATGGATCCGACGCTTGTTACCTTTGAAGACTATGCATCTTCCAGACGGTTAGGCATCATGGTCTAGAGCATCCAAGAGGAAATGTGGATTGCCGAGTGACCGAGTCTGTGAAGGTTTGGAAGTCACCTGAAGACTTACCACGAGTGATTGGGCGAGGTCTGTGTGACCTTAGCTCAATGGGAATACGGTGAGGACTGAGTGTCCTGAGCTGCGTGCTCAGGACTAGGTGTCTGGGACTAGGTGACCTTAGCTCAATCGGAATTTCCTCACCCTACAATTCCTCAGTGAAGAATTCATAAAAATCGCCTATTCACCCCCCTCTAGTCGATATAATGCACTTTCAACAAGTATTTCTCAAATTCACTACTACTCAACTAGCACGACTCTAATATTATCATCTTCATATCTCAAAACAATCATCAAGTATCAAACTTCTCATAGTATTCAATGCACTTTTATGAAAGTTTTTATTATACCAATCTTGGATGCCTATCATATTAGGACTAATTTTATAGCCAAAGCAAACTACCATGTTGTTCTAAAGGATTCTCAAAATAATATAAGTGAAGCATGAGAGATCAATAATTTCTATAAAATAAAACAACCACCGTGCTCTAAAATATATAAGTGAAGCACTAGAGCAAAATTATCTAGCTCAAAAGATATAAGTGAAGCACATTGAGTATTCTAATAAATCCCGCTTCATGTGTGTCTCTCCCAAAAGGTGCGTACAGCAAGGATGATTTTGGTAAACTAGAAAGCAAAGACTCAAATCATAAAAGACACTCCAAGCAAAACACATATCATGTGGTGAATAAAAATATAGCATCAAGTAAAGTTACCGATGGACGAAGACGAAAGAGGGGATGCCTTCCGGGGAATCCCCAAGCTTAGGATTTTGGTTGTCCTTGAATTTACCTTGGGGCGCCTGTGGCATCCCCAAGCTTAGGCTCTTGCCACTCCTTATTCCATAATCCATCAAATCTTTACCCAAAACTTGAAAACTTCACAACACAAAACTCAACAGAAAATCTCATGAGCTCCGTTAGTATAAGAAAACAAACCACCACTTAATGTACTGTAATGAACTCATTCTTTATTTATATTGGTGTTAAACCTACTATATTCTAACTTCGCTATGGTTCATACCCCCCGATACTAGGCATAGATTCATCAAAATAAGCAAACAACACACGAAAAACAGAACGGTCTGTAGTAATCTGTAGGTTTCGAATACTTCTGTAACCCCAAAATTTCTGAAATAAATGTTGGACGTGAGGAATTTATCTATTAATCATCTGCAAAAGAATCAACCTAATCACACTCTCCAGTAAAAAAAATGGCAGCAAATCTCGTGAGCGCTAAAGTTTCTGTTTTCTACAGCAAGATCGCAAAAACTTCCCCCAAGTCTTCCCAAAGGTTCTACTTGGCACAAACACTAATTAAAAGCATAAAACCACATCTAAACAGAAGCTAGTTGAAGTATTCATTACTAAACAGAACCAAAAAGCAAGAAACAAAAATAAAATTGGGTTGCCTCCCAACAAGCGCTATCGTTTAACGCCCCTAGATAGGCATAAAAAGAAGAATAGATCTAGGTATTATCATCTTTGGTTTTTAATTTTTTTAGTGGAGTCATGCTCGAATCCGGGAGGTTCTTTATGTTTCCCTTCATATTCGGAAATTTTTAGGTCTAAAGAATCCAACCGCTTATTGCAAAGGGTAATTAACATATTCATGCGGTTAAGGTTTCTGCTAACACTCTTAAGAGGTTCAAGAGACTTTTGTAAAAATTTTGTTACTTCGCAAATCTTCTCAAAAACTTGTGTCTCTTCCTGGGTATGATGTGGCCCCTTTTGTTGAGGCAGTGTTCCCACTATTCCCTCTATGATTTCATGAGCAAAACTAGGATCAATTTCAATAAAATTTCCTTTGGCAACACAATCCAAGAGTTGTCTATGGGGCATATTTAGTCCAACATAAAAATTGCGAAGGAAAATTCTAAAATTCACCTCTAAGGTGCAATTATGATAAGATTCCATCATCCTAAACCAAGCTTCTTTTAAATTTTCTCCTTGTCTTTGTTTGAAGTGAAGAACTTCAAACTCAGGAGACAAAGGAGCAGATAAAGGACTAGCCATGACGGCAAAGCAAACGATCTAACAAACGGACACACAAGAAGCAAGCGAAAAAGAGATGAACAAGAAAAAGAAGGCGAACGGAAAAGGAGGGCGAATGGAAAAGAGGGCGAATAAAACGGTAAGGGTGAAGTGGGGGAGAGGAAAATGAGTGGCAAATGGCAAATAATGTAATGCAAGGGATAAGAGTTTGTGATGGGTACTTGCTATGTCTTGACTTGACTTGACTTGGCGTAGATCTCCCCGGCAACGGTGCCAGAAATCCTTCTTGCTACCTCTTGAGCACTGCATTTGTTTTCCCTTGAAGAGGAAAGGGTGATGCAGCAAAGTAGCGTAAGTATTTCCCTCAGTTTTTGAGAACCAAGGTATCAATCCAGTAGGAGACTACACGCAAGTCGCCTCGCACCTACACAAACAAATAAGAACCTTGCAACCAACACGATAAAGGGGTTGTCAATCCCATCACGGCCACTTGCAAAAGTGAGATCTGATAGAGATAATAAGATAAATATTTGGTATTTTTATGATATAAATTGAAAATAAAGATTGCAAAGTAAAATAGATTGGAAACTTATATGATGGAAAATAGACCCGGGGACCATAGGTTTCACTAGTGGCTTCTCTCAAAATAGCATAAGTATTACGGTGGGTAAACAAATTACTGTCGAGCAATTGATATAAAAGTGCATAATTATGAGAATATCTAGGCATGATCATGTATATAGGCATCACGCCCGCGACAAGTAGACCGAAATGATTCTGCATCTACTACTATTACTCCACACATCGCCCGCTATCCAGCATGCATCTAGAGTATTAAGTTCATAAGAACAGAGTAACACATTAGGCAAGATGACATGATGTAGAGGGATAAACTCAAGCAATATGATATAAACCCCATCTTTTTATCCTGGATGGCAACAATACAATACGTGCCTTGCTGCCCCTGCTGTCACTGGGAAAGGACACCGCAAGATAAAGGCCCGAGATGAAACTAGCCCATAATGAATAATGTATCACCTTATACCCATTAACGGCCCATTATTCCATCAGCCGTTTCCAGCCCATGTTAACTTTCGGCCTTCTAAGGGCCCATTTATTCTTGGGCTCATTTCTAGAATTCGGTTAGTTACGGTCTGTTACTGGCCTGTTCCGTTTGTGGGCCAAATTCAGCCCGTGTTTACATTAGGCCCGTTTGTGGCCTGTTAACCCGTTGGGCTATTTTCATAGCGTTATCAAATACGACCTATTTAACAACCCGTTATGGTCCACGAATAGTACGACCCATGTTTGGTAAAATGATTATATGCCCCGTAGAAGGCCCATGGATCCTACGGCCCGTAGAAGACCAATGGACCCTACGGCCCTTAGAAGGCCCATCGATCATAAGGCCCATATAAAGTCCATGGATCCTACGACCTGTAAAAGGCCCATGGATCCTACGGCCCGTAGGAGGCCCATGGTTACAATAGTCTGTATGTTGCCATGATTATTGTGGCCTAGTTACCAAAAATAGGTTATTGTTGCCACTAGAAAAACGCAGAAAAATAACTGAAGTGACTACAAGCAAACAACTAAACAAGACAATAAGGAAATAAATAAGCAAGCAACTAACGCTATCCTATCACAACTATTACACATATTACATCCACTGGGCATCAAAGTTCGCCACCAGTGGAAATATAGGGAGCAAAGCAACATATTACATACACTGGCCATCAAAATTGGCCACCACTTCAAATAAATGCGGAAGCCAAACAAGTCCATAACTGAAACAACTTCAGAAGGGCTCAAGAAATGCTATCCTGGGTATTCACCATGCTGGCAATAAGCTTAGCAAGCTTATTAGCTTTGTCCTGTTTGGCGCTAAAATCCTCCAACGCTTGCTATTGCACCAGAAAGTATGCATCTGAATGCTCCAGGGACTTCCGCAGTCCTTCCGCTTCTTGTCGCGGCACAACTGATCAATGTCTTTCAGCTTGTAGTTGAGACTCAAGAAACCGAACTGATTCAGACAGTGAGTTTGAATAGCTTGTGCAAGCGGTAGTGGCCAGTAACTCAAACAGTAAACCAAGACAGGACTTTGGGGTTGCCTCACTGTCTTCAAGATAGTTTTCCTTATCTATTTTATCAGCTTTGTTGGGCACCAACAAGGATGTCTCACGATCCTGAACCTTATCTGCATTACTTTCGTTATCATTGCTTAATAAGGCACTCTTCCCCAATATTCTGTCAGCATTCTAAAAGAAGAAACAAGCAGACACATAACAGGTTTAGCATGTACTAGTATATGAAACTCATTTTGGTGAACCAGTTCATTAGTAAGGTGGACAAGATTAAACTACCAAGTATTCTATTGCCAAGTGGTACATTATAAAAGCATCAAACAAACATATATCTATGTCCTATGGTCACTACATTGTCTTGCCAAATCAAAATAGAGACACGGTTCAAATCATATCAGTTCAAGAGAAAGCAACACTAAAAGAATACAAAGCATGGGAAACTAACGGCACAACAAGATTTCAGATGGGTACCACGGGTCTACATGTACAACAACACTATTGGCCCTGTTATGATGCTAGTAATGTGCATGATATGAGAAGTCAACTGTATACACAAATGAAATTGAAATCAACAGAGCTATTTATAAGAGCAAACCTGTTAAAGAAACATGCGTAAACATACCTGTTGTGCCATTGGAGTTTCCATTGGATAGTAAAATTTAAAAATAAGTTTGTATGAGTAAATACAGTGATACAAGAGCAAAGCAGTATGCATGATAAGAATGGAATCTTAAATGAGAACAATTGTTCTTCAGGTTTAAGCACTTGTTCTACATGAATAGAGTACACTAAGACACAAGCATATAGTACTTAAAATAAAATGAGCTCATAGACCTTACCACATTCTTGGTTCGGGACCAGTAAAGAACAAGGCGTTCCCAGTCATCGTCCAGTAAATGTGTCTCAGGAGAACGTAAGGGAATTTGATGAGTTTCTCTGCCAGTGAAGTACGTTTTCTTCAGGTAATTCCGATACTTCCAGCAAGCATTCTTGAAGATAGCATAGGTATTAGCACAGGTTACCTCATCCTAAGTTTCCAAATCGGTCCTTCTCTATAGAGAAAAATGGGAAAATTTGATGTATTATAACCATCATGGAGGTAGAATGTATAGGATAAAGCAAAGTAATTGCCATGAATAACATTACTTACACATAACTCCTGAACAAACACCTGTAACTGGCATTTTCCTTCATCTTCAGTATAATATTTCCATGATGGAAAGACACGCACATATGATTTAACAACATCAAATGTGATAGATGCTAAACTATGAATGGCTGGTTGTGCTACCTCCACAGGAATAGGTGTACTAACTGGTGGAGTTGGGGTTCACCGTGGTAGTACTGGCGCTTTGGGCACTGGAGCTGCCTTACTAACTGCTCTTGTTTGGGAGCTCTGTTGTGGAGATGGTGTTGTGTCAACAGGAACTGGGTTACAATCTGCTGGGGTTGGGGATAGATTGGGTGAAGCTGGTTCTCTGTCCATTGCAGTAGGGATAAAATCTGCGAGAGTCTGGGTTATGTGTGGTAGGGCTGGTTCTTGTGCATGTACAACCGGGGTGCTGTCTCCACCAAGAGGTAGCACTGTTTTATTTGAAGATCATGTTTTTACTCCGCTAGATACTGCCATCACCCGCTCCAATTCAAATGGCTGATAAACAGGAAACATAGTTGAATGTACAGACATTGTATGAGAGGCAGATGCAATAGATAGTGTGGAAATAAGAGGGCATTAAATAATTGATATGTATATTGTTTAACTAAAACGGATAGTATGACATAATTTCACATATATGATGTCTATGTAAACTGGATAGCATAGCATAACATAATTCAAAAATATGATGACTAACTAAACATGATCGCATGACATAATTCACATACATGTTATCTAAGTAACCAAGATCGCATGATTTAATTCACATATGTGATTTATATGCTAAGCGGAGGGCATTCACATACATGATGTCTGAACTAAGAACATGGTGTTGAATATTGTGTATATGATGTCTAAACTATGCAATGCAAGACACCATATGCATGATATGAGCAGTAGAACCATGCCAAGTTAGAGCATATACCTCGGTGGGGGAATAGGACTGGTTATCTATCTCTGAATCCATCTCTAAGGAGCTATCGGGACCCAGCAAGAGATCTGCTTTGACAGGTAGCACTGTCTGCTCTGAAGGCCTTGTTTTCACTCCAGATTTTTCCATCACCCACTCAAATGGCTGATTCACAGTAAGAGTAGTTTAATGTACAAATATTGTCGACAAATGGAAATTTAATGAAGAAAAGGATGGGCTAGATATCATTCAAATATACGGTGCCTAGTTAAACAGGATGGCATTGCACATTTCACATATATTATGGCTAGCTAAAAGACATGAGACTGCATCATTCCCATATATGATATTGAAACTAAACAAGTGGCATTACAGAACATGTCTAAACTAAGCAGATGACATATATGATGTCGAAAATAGGCACTGCAAGGCAACATATGCAAGATATGACTAACATCATCATGCCAAGTTAGATCAAACACCTTGGGGGGTAAATAGGAGTAGTCAGCTGCGTCTGAATCTGCCTCAGAACAGATATCTTCCTCTGGATTACAATCTGGAGAGAGGGGAGGGTTTGCCATTGAACCCACCATGGAGCGATGTCTGCATGACATTGTATTGCCGCGCAAAACTCTTCTCTTTTTCTCTACATGTTTAGCATGACTGTGTACAATATCTGACATGCATACAAAAAATATAGTGAGATTATGTAAGGAGAGCATGCAGAAATCTAGAGTAATGGTAACAACCAGTGGATGGATCCAAAAATAATAATAACAGGCTGATGATTGCTTTAATTTAATAAAAAACCGATGATGATTGCTTTAATATTTGTTTACCACCCAAGATGAACAACATAGGCATACTCTAGGTGAACCAGATATTAGACAGGGATACTATTCATTGCTGCCTCGATATGTGCCCCACAACTAATTTAGAACTCAAGTTTGAACATCAATTTGGACCTGACTTGGAGTCTAAGAGGTGAACATGACAATAAAGTAACAGGTAATATTAAGCAATGCATGACATATGCAGAAACAAAAGAGTGTGACCTCTCTTGTGGACCCGTGTACTCCTCAGGTTCATCTGCTGAGTCGATGATGGTGATGCCGTTGCGGTGGGTGCCGGCAGCAGGGAAGGAGATCTGAGCGGCGAAAGATGGTAAGGAGTCGTGATGTCTGGTTTGGTGGATGCTTCTGTCGATGGAGCAGCTCAGATTAGGTGGACGACGTCGCGGGAGGAGCAGGACAAACCACACAAAGTTTTCTTCGACACCTACCTGTAACTGAAATAATTCTGTAAAGGCTCATTTGGCTTGCATGATTCTAAAAATGCAGGGATAGGAGGAAAAACACCGGAATACAATAGGACTGCACATGGGGAACATAGCATTTGTGAACACATGATTTCTGTCAACTTGGGTGTTTGGTTCATAGGAATTGGAGGAGCAGAGGAATGCAAAGAAACATGGCCAAAAGAAAGTGAAACCATATGAAAGCGTGTACAGTTATGGGTTGTTTGGTTCCCAGCCACACTTTTCCATGCCTAACCTTAGGCAAGTTTGACCAAGTTAGGTAGGTGTTTGGTTCTAGCCACACCTAAGGCAAGGATTTTTATGAGCAGTGAACCCCACATGTCGTAGACACAAAAAGTGTGGCAAGATTCCCTTAGCAAGCCCAAGTGTGGCTAACAATTTGAGCAACTCAACTAAGGCAAGTGTGGAAAAAAATCATGTGGCAATATATGGCAAAGATAGTCACAATCCAAACAGCCCCTTAGAATGTTATTCTGCCACTAATGCACTTGGTCTTGTTTTCATGCATAGGATTGGTGGCTGAAGAAGTTGAGGTAGAGGTGGCTATGAACTTGACATGAATGTAGAGTAATTAGTGATGCGACAAGTGTACAACCTCTTTGCCGTAGCCGTGTCGACCTCAGCATCATTGGGTTGGTCGCTGAAGAAGTTGAGGCAGAGGTGGATGTCGGAGGTGTGGAGGAAGATCTGAGGAATCTGTAGATGGCGACCAGGGCACGACTCTATTGTGATGGATCGTTCCGTTGTTGGAGCAGCTCCGGTGAGCTGTAAGAAGTCAAGGTTGAAGCAGCACAAGACATACGTCATTAATCTCAAGTGGGATTCTAATAGCATCTCCAATAGATGATGTAAAATGCATTACCAAAAAAGTGATAGATGTAAAATTTACATCACCAAAAACCACCTAACACAATAGATGAGGTAAAAACTATTGACTCCGAACTTAACTATCGAAACTGAAATTTACTGTGGAATCTGAATGTAACTGTCAAAACTGAACGCAATGGTAGCACAGAGGCACTTCACATGGGATAGTTTAGGGAGGGCATGCAGTTCATCTACAACCTGCACCCCCCTGAGCTGCCAGCCGCCGCCCCAGCCAGCCCTCTAGCCCCCTCCCACGCGCCAAGCTTTTTCTCCGGCGATCCCCATGCCACCGCCCCACCACCACGCCCCCACCGCCAGCGAGCAGCACCCCACCCAGAACCCTAAGATAGATAGTGGGGTACCTCTCCGGCGAGTCCCCCTCCCCGCTGCGGGTGGTTCGTCCTTAACTCCAGCGAGACCCCCACCCCCTGAAAATGGACTGACCCAAAAGTCGATTCAGTCGACTAAAGTGTAGCTAAATCGGAGCAGAGCAGCAGCATGAGTGAGGGGGAGAGCAGCAGCAGCAACGCGAGCGAGCGAGAGCTCGAGCAGCGGCGGCGGCGCGAGCGAGCAAGAGCCGGAGCAGCAACAACAATAGCGTGAGCGACCGAGCGACAGCCAGAGCAGCAGCAGCTGATCCGGCTGGTATGGACGCCGCTGCCAAAGGGGCCTCGCACTTGGAAGAGCCGCCATGGAGACGTTGCCCGCGGCGCCGGCTTCGAGGTAGCCGCTCCATGGGGGTGCGGGATAGAGCACCGTCGGCGCTGGTAGGTCGAGTTAAGGAGAAGGTGCGATGCGATGAGTGTACAACCTCTTTGGTGGCGCCGAGTAGGCCTCGGCTTCATTCGAGGAGTTGGTGAGGATGCCGCGGTTCCGGTGGAGCATGTTAAGGCGGCACTGTGGGGATGGAGCGGCCGCGATAGACGAGGCGATCATCGGAGCAGCTCCTTGGAGGTGGAGGATGGGGCGGCTGAACTGGCGGGACGACGGGATGGACGACGGATCCTCATCCGGGGAGGCGGATGAGGGATGTCGACCTGTTGTGGTGGACAACGTCATTGGGGAAGAGGCTCCGGCTCGGTAGCAGTGAGGTGGTAGACGGAGGAGGGTGGGGTTTCGCGGCTGGAGCGGAGAGGTTATGGCGTCCATATTTAGAATGGGGAAAAGGAGGCGATGGGAGGGGGCCATGACTTAGGGACGCACTTGTCCAAAATGTAGGGTGTGTTACAAAAGTACCCCCACCGATTTGAACTAGCGGCCCATTCGGCTCAGAGAAGGGGGATTTCACGTGTCGGGATTTGGCAGCTGGAGGGAGTTTTCGCGCGCGTTGTAATTTTAGGATAGCAAGGTGCGGGTTGTGAAGGCGCCAGTTTTGGGAGCACGATATCTGAATTTTTGGGATATAACAAGGCGCGGGTTGAATTTTAGGGACAAGCCTAACGTGTAATATTGTACTTGTAGTACGTACCAAATCAATACGCACTTCCCTCAACGAAAAAAACGAAAAAAATAAAACTATTCACACCACACAAAGAGAGAGTCTTGTCCCGTTTTACTATACAAATGCTATTCAAAGCTACTCCCTCCTTCCATCTATATAGGGCCTAATGTGTTTTTCGAGGCTAAATTTGACCAACCAAATATTAGAGCAATAATATATGACATGCAACTTACACAAAGCACACCGTTAAATTCGTGTGTGAAAGGAGCTTTCAATGATATAATTTTCACATTGTGCATGTAATGTACTATTAATCTTGTCAATAGTCAAAGGCGGTCTTAAAAACGCATTAGGCCCTATATAGATGGAAGGAGGGAGTATGGATCCATGTTATGTCCAATTAATTTTTTTTGCTGACTGTATAATGCATGTAACCTACTCATGCCAACATTTTAGTGCATTCCAAAGGTCTATACTACCGCTGCAATTTGAACTGAATTTGACTTCGTTTATCTATTTCAATAAGAATCTACAATCATGATTGTTGCCAACTTCAACCATCATTAGTGTATTACCTTATCAACACACCACATGATTACTATAGAGATAGATATGAACTATGTTTACTATATGAACTCGAATTCATTTTTTGAATACAATTGATGTTGATTCCAAATAATAGTACATTTGATGTACTAACTAGATATTCATAATCTAAACCATGTTCCATACGTACACCGTGTTTATCACACAAAGTATAGTGCCCCGCCCCCTACATTATGACAAGTATTTAGCCCTGAGCTGCAAAAGCCACATATGAGCCCAAATTATAATCAATGTTCTACATTATGATATCTTCTTCAAGTATCCGTATCCACTTTTTTATAATGAATTATGATCTATGTTCATCTTTAACACCTTCACGATCCTCTACTCTGTGTAGCTAGCTACCTCTAATTTTCTATCGTGCATGGACATGCCCGCCCCCTCTCACCCTCCCTCAGCGTCCCCTCCATCGCGCATGTTCGTTATTTTTCTTTAGGTCGTTCACCCGTGGTGTGTGTAGGCCCCCCGACTCCTTCTTTCCGACACACACTGGTCGATATACCTCTCTAGCCAAGTGTGCCTACCACAAACACATACTTCCCCTCTTCTCTTCTCACCATCCATGCCCCCTATGTCCAATACGGTTCCACGCAGGTGCACACTCCCTCCCCTCTTTTCATCAATCTCACACTCGCACACTCCTCCCCTCGACATAGTAGGCCTCTCGCACCACCTCCTAGCCGCACCCCTCTCCCCATGTCTGTCTCTCAGGACCTTATTCGCTTCTAACACATGCATGCATGTATACGTACTGATCTCCCTACATACAGCTAGGTCAACTATAATTCTTTTTCCCCACGCACCGACAGACTTACCTCACTAGTTATGTCTCTCCCTTTCTCGGACAGACGACGGTTGATCTTCTTATGTAGTTACGCATGCTTATCACAACCATATCGTCTCCCTTATAATCCTTGCATACCTCCCGACCCGTCTCTCACACGCACGTGCATAGACAGACAGACATCCCCGCCCTCTCTTATTGATATTACACTTGTATCCTCCATTTGTCTAGCAGGCCTCTCCCACCATTTGTGAGACGCCACTACATCACCAACCCTCCGACACTCTACCTTTGTCTTTCTCCCAACCTTATTCCTCTGCTACACATATCCATGGATGCCGATCGATCTTCCTCTATACATAGCTAGGTCTCTCTCCTTCTCCACACATATACTAGTCGATCTACCTCTCTATAGTAGGTCTCTACCCCTCCCCCCCACCGATAGTCGAACGTTGTAGGTAGGTATCCATGTCATAGAGAAAAACTGCACCTCTGCCCTCTCAAATTCCAGTAGGCCAGCTGCCCTGTATCTTTGACATGGGAAAACACAAATTTGATGGCACTCTTTATCAATCGCGCAGCCACACACTTCATCATTGTTTTCGATTCTATCAATATCTCACGCCGATGATCCCTCCACTCTCTTCTCGTGGATCGCTCCCTCTATATATGATATATCCATGAATCTGTTTCACACACATTGCATATGCTACATTTTTTGTTTGAGATATCATCGACACATTGCCTCGGTTTCGCACAAACCATCTCTCTCATACCCACCCACATACGTTGCTGCACCTAAAGAAGAGGTGCACGCAGGACGCACGTACTCACGTCTCGTTCCCGGCTATACCCGCGTGGTTACACGGTGGAGTTCGTTTCCGTACAAAAAGGCAGCCCGCGTGAGGGGTCGGGTACCACGCCTAGACAGAACAAAGTTCGACTTGATGTGTTAGTATTAAATAAATTATATCTTCCTCCTCAATGGCGCATAGTACATAATAGAAAATGATTGCCGTGGGGAAAATGAAAAAATCTGCTCCACTATATACAACGGATCCTGCCTGCCGGGGTTTGTCTCTCGTCACACCATCTCACACAAGGCGGCGGTAGCCTCTCTCTCTCACCATTGGTCAGTGATCCGACCGCATCCCGTCCGCCGGCGGAAAGGGAGGATGTGCACCGTTTCTCCATTCGACGGCATTGAGGCAACACGTCCCGATCTGCGGTACCCGCCGTTCTCTCTGACCAAGCTCTGGCGCGGTAGGGCCTTCGCCACTTGCTTGCTGCCGCAGTATGGGCAGATCCCAGCCGTCGGCGCCCTCCTAGTAACATCCCGAAGACCCTCAGGTACAGCTTCCTCCGGCCTTGCTCCACTGCCCATCTTCCCACGTTGCTGCAGGTGGATCTTGTTTAGTTGTTTGCTTAAAATGTATCTCGGCCGGCGTAGTTTCCATCCTCAAATCTCGTCCTCAAACCATTTTTAATAAACCACCATGCTGCTATCTTTCCCTTATTACATGGAATATGCTTCTTTGTTGTCGGCGTATGTGTCTTCAACTCGTGTTATTCACCAGTAATTGTTTCCTTTCTACCTCTTTTTTTGCAAACAGGGCTATCCATTTCACCTCATTGCTATTGCGACATTTTGGTGAACTGCACAAATCACTTTTTTTTATTAAGAGTGTTTTATGCAGTTCAACTAAAATGTCACACGGGCAATATTTTTACATTTATGTGGGACTTTACAAAGGGAGATTGGATTTGCTATCCTCCTCATCCAAGTCCATGCCTAATCTTCTCCAACAAGTAGTTAGTCCTAAAGAGAGATCCCAGAGCTGATCGGCTTCTATTTGTGTGTGTTATGTTTCATCATCTAGTTCCACTATTATTGTAATCACATTGACTCGGTATCTTTGCAAACAGGGATGGTCAGCTCGATTTTAGTGCAGCTGCACAAAATGATCATATTGTGGTGTCCTCCGTACACCCCCATTTGGCTATAGCGCTGGGTGAAACTAGCTACCAAGCAATGCACACCGTGCCTAGGAAATGGACCCATGCCTACGAACAACATCGATCAATTATATATTTTTATTTATTTGTACACCTTCTCACAACTTTGTCTTCAGTTGTGATGTGAATATTGGCGCTGATATGTGAACCATTGAGATGCATTAGCAGCCATGGTAGTTTCATTTGTATTTGATGGAATGTTGTAACGAGATAATCTTGAGGCAAGAGGACACATCAATCCTAAGTTGAAACCTTTTTTGCTGTGGGAACCAAATTTGAAACCTTCATATCATCACAGTACAATTTCATTAGAATTAGGCGTACATATAAACAAATCCTGAAGGATTGATAGCAATGCCAGAAACAATTCAACTTCATTTCGCCGACATGTGGGACATTCTTCATCCGGCTCCACCTGCCGTGCAGCAATATTGAGGGCACAACTGCAGGGAAAGATTCACCCCGGTCGTTGTGTTGCATTAGTAATGACTAGTGAGCAGTCAAATCACAGAGTCCCACCTTCGCCACAGTAAGTTGCTCGGATGAAGCAACCATCATTTCTTTGTTCCTTGAATCCGCTGGTACTCCCAGATTCCCAGAGTAATAAGTTGCTCGGGCGAAGCAACCATCACTTCACCTTTCCCACAGTAAGTACCTCCTTGGGCCCACTGAAAAATCACTTTTCTCTCTCCATCAAGTGCATTTATTGTCAATCTAACCCTGTCACCGAAACACCTCTTCGGCTACAGTTAGTTCAGGGTTAGTCATGAGTTAGTCTAACCTCTAGCTAATTTAGAGTATCCAAACAGGAGCAGTATAGGACATGCAAGTTGCTCAAAGCATACAGTCAAATTCGTACGTGAAAGGATCTTTTTTTCTTTTTGAAAACGGAACGTGAAAGGATCTTCGAATGATATAATTTTCAAATTATATAAAATCTTATCAATAGTCAAAGGCATCCTCGAAGAATACATTAGGCCCTCCTCCCTTTGTCTAGGTGCATAAGTCACCTTACGAAAACCAAATAATCCCAAAATACTTAGGCACGGTGCATTAACTCCCACCTCGTTTCTTGTTTGTTGACATATCCACCAACAAGAGATGTGGGGATGCATGTTTTCAATGACTTAGACTACCAAACACGCCATGCAATGGTTAGTTCATTGCATGCAATGCTATTAATTAGCAAATAAATATTAATTTCTCTCCTTTTCCCCTCTTCATTGGTCACGATGCACAATCTAAGATGACTTATTCACTAGACGGAGGGAGTATATAAAATCCTACCAATAGTCAAAACCAAGTGTTACTACTACACCAAACAAGTTCAAAACGAGAAACTGGACGCACTCACGGCACGGCACGCCTGTCTCATTTGGTCCGTCGGTCAAAGCGCTTCCTCTTCTTGGCATAACAATAGAGTACAATATTTTTTAGAATGCTCTTGGCATGTTGTTACATGTGATGAGTTCACCAACCTCAATAGACGACAAAAATGCCAGCCCGCCGCACTTTGAGAGAGACGAGGAGCGAGAAGCGATACAGGATGGTGGATTACTAGAGCTAGGTGTCGCACTGAGGCCAAGAAATATGGTGATAGCATGGGTTGGCCACATACAATATGATGTAACTACACTAGGCTGCCGTGTTTCGTACTCTTCCGGTCTAATATGGAGATGATTGGTTGATTTTATATCGCTAAATAATATAAAATATTATGAGTGCAGACTCTCCACCACGAGGTTCCTTGCTCCTTCTCGGTCGTCGGGAATCTATGTTCTTCCACTCTTTTTTGTTGACATGAGCTTTGTCCATCCTTTTCCAACACGCGGGACATCTAGCATCAAGGTGCACGTGTCATGCAAGAAAATGGAGATAAGCAGTGCATAAGTGAGTCGTGCACTACGATGGCACCTAGTACTATGTAATTTTTTTCCTCCTCGATGGCACGTGAGTAGTGCACGTACTCAATGACGGAGCACGGGATGGTAGCCATGGACATGGTCGGCCCTTTTGGGACAGAGTACTAAATACATATTAAATTTGATGTGTCCCGTCAACTCGCAGAACGACGAGAAGCACACAATGAATGACGGAGCACGGGATGGTAGCCATGGACATGGTCAACCCTTTTTGGAGACTAGTTTTGATGTGTTCGGTCTACTCGCAAACAAGGAGAAGCTTTGCTTATTACACTATCGACTGTAGTACCATCATCATTGTTTGACTTTCAGAAGAGGCGAAGAGCCGAGCGCACGGTCACCTACTCATAGTATAACTGGCCGTGCTTGCACTAATTTTTTAACGTAGTACCTGAGTGTATTGCTCCAGTGGTCATCACACGTGAGCCAATCAATTCGCACCCTTCCACGCTCCATTTTGTCTTGTGTTCCTTCCTTCGTCCAGCATGCTGACAAGTGGGCCCAATGCTCATATATGCCAATGTGGTAGTTAATTGTTTTGCTAGAGTCAGCTATGACACCCTTTCGATGCCACGTCAATGAACCCACTAGAAACAAGTTATACTTGTTCGGTTCAACCACCTCCCTAGGTGTTTGGAGAGGAATTGGCCTACGCCGCCTGCCTACCTATAGAACCGCCTCGCACTTAATGTTTATTTGCTAATTAATAGCATTGCATGCAATGAACTAACCACTGCATGTCGTGTTTGCTAGTCTCAAGTCATTAAAAGCATGCACACCCACATCTCTTATTGGTTGATATGTCAAGAAACAAGAAACGAGGTAGAAGTTAATGCACCGCGCCTAAGTATTTTGGGATTATTTGGTTTTCATAAGATGACACCTAGACGGAGGAAGTATTATACT
Organism: Triticum monococcum; assembly: GCA_034509565.1. Classification (NCBI taxonomy): domain Eukaryota; kingdom Viridiplantae; phylum Streptophyta; class Magnoliopsida; order Poales; family Poaceae; genus Triticum; species Triticum monococcum. The sequence goes on from CM067844.1 coordinate 40,455,685, forward strand.
TGAAGGCAACAAGGTTGGCTATAAATGACGTGTCAGTGTCATGTAGCCATCAGCTGGTTATAGTATTAACCATGCTCTTATAATACTCCTATATTTGGGAACAAAGGGACTAGTTGGCATGCATGATACTACCTATAATACTCCCATTACAACCAGCCTGGTAGAATAAAAATACCTAATCTAAATGGTCTCCGCCCGATCTCTTTGTCCTCCTCCAGCATCCGGTTGAAGAAGAATCGAGCAAGACACCGGCTGTATTCACCGGCGTCGCCTCGAAGGTGGCCTTCATGGGATACAATCGGCGACGGCCTCCCATGTTCTACTTTTCCTCGATGATGGCGGCGGGCAGGGACGTGCTTCCCATCACCTCGTCCATATCCGCGTAGCCCCATCACCTCGTGGATATCCGCGGTGGCTTCTTTCTCTGCTTGCATGTCACGGTTACACGCGCGTCGACGACGGATGGCAAAGTGGGAGACACTTGAGGTGCTGTACGACGCGGCAGCGTTGAGGGCAGCGGCGATGCCTGTGCCGCCGTGCTCCCCGACAAGCCAGCGTGGAGCAAGTCGGCACTCTTCCTCGAGCTGTATTGGAGAGGCCTGCTGTGGAACCACACGCTGGCTTAGTGCGGCAACTGCCTCTGACGGGCTAGGCGAGGTAGGTGGAGAAGCGAGCTGCTGGGCTCGGCGGGCCACCCAGATGGCTTTTATGCCGGAGAACTGCTCTTCCTGCTCGTCGGATGCCGCCGAAAGAGTGGACAAAATGGTGGAAGGAGGAGCTTGGCCGGCGTCCTGCTCCTGAATGGACGTGTGTGGCCGAAGTTGATCTCTTGCATTCCATGCGGGTTTCTATATCTATACTATCTTCTTCTTCTTCTATTCTTCTATTTCTATCTATATATAGTGTACCAATTTTAAGTAGGACTAAGAACATCAATCATAACCGTTGATCTTCTAGATCCAATGGCCAATATCAGTAGGATTTGCATGAACAGTACACTTCTGCTACCTCACATGTCTTCTTGAACAATCATGTACCCTTTCTATAAAAAAGAAGCCCATAACTAGCTCCAATGGGCTGTGTTGCCACATGACCACCAGATGGTTTGATTGAGCCCAGTCGAGATGGTTTAGTAGGAGAATGTGGATATTTCTCAAAAAAGAGCACGTGGAAAAAGTGAATCAACGTGCAGTTCTTGTTAAATGAACATACAGTTTCATGGCATGGATACTACTTCCCTCTTTTACAATATTGAACTAATATCCGCATTTATACATCACTATAATTTCTTTTTCTTTGAATCTATTAGCACATATATTACTTCTTTTCCCTTTTACCAAAATCACTCTGTTATATTAACACTGCCTTGCACGTGTATACATACTAGTCTATATATAGTGTAGCAATTTTAAGTAGGACTAAGAACATCAATCATAACTCCGTACGTTCACCGTGATGCAAGAGGTGCGAGCCGAGGAACACTGTTGGAGACACCCCCATCATTTTCCTCGTCATCGTTTGAGTCCTAGAAAATCTCACCCACATCATCATTAGGCATGCAACCGCCTTCATAGACAACGTGCGCAGAAGGAGTAGAGGCGACCGGGGACGCACCACGTCGTGGGCACTCCGTACATGCTCGTGTGCATGCAGCGTGCGTGCTTTTCCATCGGTGCTAGCTCTAAGGCCGAGGCTGCGGTCGTCTTCGTCTCCGGCTAGTCGTTGAGCAACGACGACAAAGAGGTGCTGCAAGAGATGCGCAGGCGCCGTTGTGTGCGAGCTTCGCCATAGCTCGACGAACCGGATGCCGCCGTAGATGGCGCACGCCTCCATGCACTCGCGTGTGTGCGCATGCATGTGTTATTCACGTGCATTCTGCGGCCGAGTGTGTGTGCATGCATGTGTTGTGTACGTGCGTTATGTGCTCCATGCTGTGCGCGTTTGTGCATGAGTTGGATCGGCATGAGTTAGTGCATCGGCGTGTGTACGTGCTTGGTTGCATGCGTCCTGTACATGTGTGGCTTCTTGCGTGGTTATCAATACTTCCTCCGTCTCGGTTTATAAGACATGCGGGTCATTCTAGGTTGACAATTTAACTAGCTAAATATGTATCATATTGGATGAAAAATACTATATGTTTAGAAACTACATCCACTAAAGAATCTATTGATATACTTTTGGTGACATATAACTCATATTTAGTTAGTCAAATCGATGACCTAGAACTACGCGCACGCCCTATAAAGCTAGACAGAGGGAGTATAAACTAATAAGATATCTTCAACTTAGCATCCTGACCTATCGTCTCTAGTGGTTAGCGAAGAGTTCATGTTATTTTATTTGTTTATAGGTGGGCAGGCGACAAAAAATAGGGGAAAACGCGCAAGGTTCCTTGTAGACGCTCCACCACGAGGTTCCTTGATCCTTCTCGGTCGTTGGGAATCTATGTTCTTCCACTCTCTTTTTTTACCTGAGCTTTGTTCATCCTTTTTGCCAACAGCAAGACATCTAGCATCAAGGTGCACGTGTCATGCAACAAAATGGAGATAATCAGATAAGCAGTGCGTAAGTGAGTCGTGCACTCCGATGGCACCTACTCCTACTACACAATATTTTCTCCTCCTCGATGGCACGTGAATAGTGCACGTACTCAACGACAGAGCACATGATTGTAGCCATGACATGGTCAGCCCTTTTTTAGAGAGAGAGTACATACTAAATAACTTTGATGTGTCCCGTCAACTCGCAGAACAACGAGAAGCTTGCTTACTACGCCTTCTCCCTCGCAAACGTGTGCGCGGTGGCTCACAGCACGAGGAGAAACTTTTGCTTACAAGCGATGGACGTGCAACAGTTCATTTGGTGTCAGATTGCCAGAAGTACAACTGTAGTACCACCATTATTGTTGGACTTCCGAAAGAGGCGAAGAGCGAAGAGCAAGGCTAGCCATAGTTGGAGTAACATAAGTAGGAGTACCTCATATTTTTCTAGAAACAACCACACGCGAATATTAGACGGTAGCAGCACAACAACTGAAACAAAAATCAAAACCTTCCCGCCCGGCGCCAGTAGAGCCCGCCGCTCCACATTGATGGCAAGTCAGGGCGACGTGACGTCTCACTGCTTCCGCCATTGAAGCGGCGCGCCGACCGAGGGCACCGCCCGCTGCACGCCCGACATTTCATACTACACATACTTTGTGAGACAAAAGGTGGGACCATTTTTAATGATATAGTATTATACTAAAGGGACTAACTATTGTAAGCATGCTACGTATAATACTGATGATATGTCAACTTCATATAGCCGGATGTTGGCTATACTATTAACCATGCTCTAAGTGTGGTGTGAGTTACAAAATTTATTAAGTCATTAATTAATAATTAACAGACACCTTAATTAATTAGCTGTTTCTAATTCTTTTGGATAGTGGGGCTATTATTGACTTGGACGTGGGGTTTGGGCCAAAGGCCTACTATTATGTAATACTTGGTCTTGCTCGCACGACCGACCTGATAGGCTCTACCCTAGCCGCCGCTGTATCATATGGTTTCGCACCATTCTAGATCGTAGCGCTGCCAGGCAATTCTTCTTCATCCCTCCTTCCGGTGTGCACCGCGAGAAGTGACAGCAGTCCTTCGGACCCTGCCATCCTGTACGGGAGCAGGGCGATTAAGGTTTTGGGGAGCACACTCCTATGACTCCTGCCAACGACGACTTCCTCAACGACATCCTTCTTCCCCGACCTCGGTAACCTCTTTATCAACGACATGAGTGACAACATCAAGCACAGCAGTTCTACTCCCGCTGTATAGTATGTGATTATGTCCTCCTAGTTTAGTCCGCATCATTACTTTGATCTTTGCAATTGTCGTCATGATCTATTTACTGTTGATTTGGATTACATCTCATAGTAAATTGCTCATATATTCAACAATCCAATCCAAAAACCTGATTATAGGCAATTTACTCCGAGTGGTCTTGCTGCGATTTTGAAGCCGCCTACTTTTAAGGGGGTGCAATATAAAAGGTGGCACACAAGAGCAGTATATTGGTTTTAGATCATGTACTACTATGACGCCACTAAGGGTAAGCCTGAGGGCGATCTTAATCCTACACAGCAGGAAGCTTTTGAGAACATGGATACCCTCTTCAAAGCCGCCCTACTGAGTGTTCTTGATGATTCCATTGTGGATTCATATATGTCGTTTGACAGCGGCAAAGACATGTGGGCTGCGCTCGAGGCCACGTTTGGGGCCTCAGGCGCTGGCAACGAGTTGATGAAGCAATTCTGTGATGGAGCAATTCTGTGACTACAAGATGACTGATGAGCGTTTTGTTGTTCAGCAGACTCATGAGATATAGTAACTCGCTAAGGAACTTGAGTACTTCAAGTCTGTGTTGCCGGACAAATTTGTTGCTGGGACCATCATTGCCAAGCTTCCACCTTCGTGGAACAATTTTTCTACTTCTCTGAAAAACAAGAGACATGAGTTTTCCGTTTCGGATCTCATTAGCACTCTTCATTTTGAAGAGAAGGCGAGAGCAAAAGACACACGTGCTTGGGTCGCCGAGGGAGCTTCTAGTGCCCACATGGTACACGAGAAGAACTTCCAGCCCAACCAACCCCAAAACAACAAGAGCAAATCTCAGGGGGAAGGCAAGTTTGATGCAAAGAACAAGGCGTCACAGTCTACCAACTTCAAGAAGAATTCTCATAACAGGAAGGGATACAAACCTCAATTTTGGTAGCACCGCACAAAACTTATATGGCTGCATCTACCTGCTATCAGCTAACCTCATGGTGCTCCAGGTATTCCTACATTCGTAACTAGGTACAATCACCACCACAAGATGAAATAAGCTCATTCGTATGTTGATTTGCTGATTGCAGTGCGGAATGATCATGTCATGTGTGGAGTACCAAACAAGCAGTGCAGCCGAAGGTGGAAATCAACCAAGGACTTATGAAATTATATGCAATCTTCCTCAGGCAGGTCAGTATCCCCTTCATCTAGATGATCATGTTTTGTCATGCCGAGCTATTGATATGTGCTATTGTTTTGCAACACCGTTTAAGTATAGATATTGTTTTCCTGTCTTTTCAGATTCAGGACAATGGATATGATTTCAGGGGAACTGCTCAATATGGACTCATGTTGAGTCATCTCTATTGCCTCATGTGTTTGCTGCAAATGTGTCAGCATCAATTGCAAGATGAGGCAGCTAGCTAGCTGTGGAGTTGCCAACATGCTCAAAGTGCTCGCAACATTGAGAAGAAACAAGCATGCCCAGGAAATTAATGTGTGCGCAGGGAGGCCCTTTGCTCAGACAAGCTTCGACTGATTTTCTTAATTTCCACACCTTCTCATAGCTTTGTATTGGTTATAGTATGGTGAATCATCGAGATGCATAAACATGCTGAACTTTTGTTCTTCTGAATGTTAGTATGCATATTGTATCTTCTAAAGCTTAGTTTAATGTAAATGTTGACTGGCATGTGAACCTTCACAATCTAGTAAGTATATTGTAGGCCTGTTATTTGACACCTCACTTTGACGTGCTACGCGACCAGTGTGAGTGTCTGCATCCAGTACCGCATCCTCTAATTAGGTGGGTGCCAAGTTGAAAAGGTTACCGATGAGTAGCCATAAGCTGGAGACGTCTCTTTTTTTCTTTTGAATGGGCAATAAGATGCAGAGTGTCTCGGGCTGCCTCTAGCACAAGGCCCTCCAGTACGAAACACGGGCAGCCGACTGGGCCGATACAAAAGCCTATCCATCTAAAAACCCATTTTTTTGTTTTTTGCGAGGAGAAGCCCATATTTCTTGAAGAGGGGGTGATCCAAGGAAAACCCTCCTTCCTCCTCGCTTCCACTTACGCTTCCATCTCACCCCAATTCCCCCCGCTCCCCATCTTCCTCACTCTTCTAAAAAAATGCTCACCTTCTTCCTCACTTGTACAGAAAACACCTGCTCCTCTTCTTCCACTCCTACAGAAAACCCTAGCCCTGCTTCTTCCCCACTCGTACTGCCACTAAGCTCGTCTCTGGCTACTCTGCTCAAACCCGTGAGCTTGGCGCGATGCCCACAAGGAAAATAGAGTCGGTTGGCCCCAGCGCCAAGAAGATGAGGCCCCCGCTAGCGGCAACGCCGGTTGTAGATCCCGCACTCGGCATCGCGAGGAGAAGCGGCGAGCCCCCACCCCACCCGGATCTAAGGAACCGGTAGAATTTCTGATGGATAGCATCAGTGATATCCCAGACTTCATCCTTGAGGAGACCATCTCGCTTCTCCCCAGCAAGGATTGCTGCCGCACACAAGTCCTCTCAATTCGGTGGCGCCCTCTATGGCGCACCGCGCCCCTCAATCTCGACCATCGTCAGATATCTATCCTTCATAAATTTGATCTCCTCAGAGCCATCGTCTCCTCTCACCAGCAGGGCCCCGTTCAATGCCTTTGCGTCCCGACATGCTACCTGCTATCCATACCCGGCACGGTGGACGCTTGGCTGACATCCCCTGTACTCGGAAAACTCCAGCAGATTGAGTTCTACCATTACCACGAAAGTTTCATACCACGAACATACCAAGAATTCGTGACCACACCACCGTTATCCATCTCGCGGTTTTCCTCCTCTCTCCACACCGCCACCTTCGCCCGGTGCCATCTACCAAACAATCTGGTACAAATGCTTCGACTCCCACTACTAAAAAACTTTTGCTTGTGGTGGTTTATCTGTCGGAGGCCTCACTGCACAACATCATCCACTCCAGTTGCCCTGCCCTGGAGTGCTTGCTGATTGTTTTGGGAATAGAAATCCCTATCAGTTGTCTCCAAATAATGTCGCCGCACCTTAAAAGCATTGGAATTTGTTTTGAAGGATAGCAGCTCATCATCGAAGATGCCCCTTCACTTGAAAGGTTGTTCTTGATAATTGTTATATATGTTCACAAATAACTGTTGTCTCTGTGCCCAAACTAGAAACTTTGGGCGTAATTTGTGATCCATTTAATGATCACAAAGAGTTGGTGTTTGGCTCCTCACTTTTTCAGGTACCGTATATTATCATCTATACATTTGTAATCATAAGCTGCATTTTTCATTTGTGCGCATAAGTTTTATATCATCTTGGAGTACACTTTGGGTACTAATATTATGTTATATGCTCAATGAAGTGTTCGTCCATGGATAGCTTATCAATGCTGCTATATTCTTTCAAGATCTTATATATCGCAATGTATAGTTATGATCTGAACATAATTATTGGCTTGCTGCGATTATTTTGGTGTCTACAGAATTTATATATGGAGGTGATGATTTCATGCACATTGAAAGACTGTATATATTGTACTAGAATTAACCGTTCAACCGTTGCTCTTTTGACATACTCTTTTTTCAGACCTTAACTATTTTCAAATCTTCATGTCTACTTCGGTACTGGAAGTACATGGACAAAAACGTATAACCAATCAGTGGTGTAATAAGCACCAGGATTTTCTCAGTTCTCAAGACATTCATTTGAGGACAATAACGATGGAAGGATATGCATCCAACTAGGCAAACAGAAGCTTTGTCACATTCTTCCTGTTGAATGCGGGGTTACTATTGTCCCTGAGGCTTAAGTTTTACCGCAAGAATTTCTCATGGATGGACATGTTGAAGAGCAAAAGTTTTAGGTGGACAAATGGGCTTCTAAATGTGCTCGGCTTCTATATACAACAAGTTGTAGTCATCGTGCAATAAATTTTTATGCACGGGATGTTGATTTTATGGATCAGACCGATCCATTTGTTTGTGACTGCGAAAAAGTGTGGTTGGGTTAGATGTTACTGATACGTCCATTTTGCATTATGCTTTTATATCGATATTTATTGCATTATGGGATGTTATTTCACATTATGTCACAATACTTATGGCTATTCTCTCTTATTTTACAAGGTTTACATAAGGAGGGAGAATGCCGGCAGCTAAAATTCTGGGTTGGAAAAGGAGCAAATATTAGAGACCTATTCTACACAACTCCAAAAGTCTAGAAACTCCACGGAATACCTTATAATAAATAATGAAAAATCCTCGCCAAAGATGAAGACAAGAGGCCCACACCCTTTCCACGAGGGTGGGGGGCGCGCCCCCTACCTCATGGGCCCCCTGGTGGCTCTCCGATGACCATCTTCTCCTATATGAACTCTTTCATCAAGAAAAAAATAAGAAGCAACCTTTCGGGATGAAACTCCGCCGCCACGAGGTGGAACCTTGACGGAACCAATCTAGGGCTCCAGCAGAGCTGTTCTGCTGGGGAAACTTCCCTCCCGACGGGGGAAATCATCGCCATCGTCATCACCAACGCTCCTCTCATCGGGAAAGGGAAATCTCCATCAACATCTTCATCAGCACCATCTCATCTCAAAACCCTAGTTCATCGCTGAAAGCACAAGTGCTCCCTGGGTGGTTTTGGTAATTAATGTCAACATATCTCTTGTTGGACTAACACTTTTACCTAGTATGTTTCAGATAAGTTCAACAATGGAGTGGCATGGACTAGAGGATGTGGAACCCCTTCAAGATGCTAAGGACAAAGGATTGGCTCAAGCTTCAAGATCAAGACTCTACATTTGCTATTTTAGTGATCCAAGATCACATTGAGTCTATAGGAAAAGCCAATACTATCAAGAGGGGATGAGGTGTTGCTTAATGGCTAGCTTGCTCAAAGTGCTTAGTGATATGCTCCAAAACCCTCAACTACCTTCCCACATCCACATATGACCTAAACCAAAAGTCAAACTCAACCCCACCGATTCTATCTATCCGGCGCCATCGAGTTTCAGATGTCATAGCCACTGCCACAAACCCTAGCAAATCGGTTTCACCGACAGGGATCTCGGTCTCACCGAGATGGGATTGTAATATCTCTGTGTATGTCCATTACCAAAATCAGTCTCACCGAGTTTGAGCAATCGTTACTACCGAGATTACAATGCAAACCCTCTAGTTAGCTTATTACCAAAATTGGTCCCACAGAGTTTGTGTAATCGGTCACACCGAGTTTGCCTGACCAACTCTCTGGTTAGCTTATTACCAAAATTGGTCCCATCGAGTTTGTGTAATCGGTCACACCTAGATTACGTTATGCCCTAACCCTAACCATATCGGTCCTACCGAGTTGCATCTCAATCCCACCGAAAATCCTAACGGTCACTAGGTTTGCTGAATCGGTCCGACCGAGTTTAACCATTCGGTCCCAACGAGTTTGGCAAATTGTGTGTAATGGTTAGATTTTGTGTGGAGGCTATATATACCCCTCCACCCACTCTTCATTCATGGAGAGAGCCATCAGTACATATCTACACTTCCAATACACATTTTCTGAGAGAGAACCACCTACACTTGTGTTGAGGTCAAGATATTCCATTCCAACCATATGAATCTTGATCTCTAGCCTTTCCCAAGTTGCTTTCCACTCAAATCTTGTTTCCACCAAATCCAAATCCTGTGAGAGAGAGTTGAGTGTTGGGGAGACTATCATTTGAAGCACAAGAGCAAGGGGTTCATCATCAACACACCATTTGTTACTTCTTGGAGAGTGGTGTCTCCTAGATTGGCTAGGTGTCACTTGGGAGCCTCCAACAAGATTGTGGAGTTGAACCAAGGAGTTTGTAAGGGCAAGGAGATCGCCTACTTCGTGAAGATCTACCGCTAGTGAGGCAAGTCCTTCGTGGGGGACGGCCGTGATGGAATAGACAAGGTTGCTTCTTCGTGGACCCTTCGCGGGTGGAGCCCACCGTGGACTCGCGCAACCGTTACCCTACGTGGGTTGAAGTCTCCATCAACATGGATGTAGGATAGCACCACCTATCGGAACCACGACAAAAACATCTGTGTCTCCAATTGCGTTTGAATTCTCCAAACCCTTCTCTTTACATTCTTGCAAGTTGCATGCTTTACTTTCCGCTGCTCATATACTCATTGCATGCTTGCTTGATATGTATTGTGTTTGTTAAACTTGTGCTTAAACTCCACTTAAACTTGAGAATATTAAAAACTGCAACTTTTGGCACTTAGTGTCTAATCACCCCCCTCTAGACACCTCTTCTCGATCCTTTCAATTGGTATCAGAGCTTTGGTCTCCATTGCCTTGGTTTAAACACCATTGGAGGAAGATGGATGTGTCTACTTTGGGGAGTCTTAGACATAGAGTGCCTATTCTTGATGGGGAGTATTTTCGTGAGTGGAAAAATGAAATGCTTGAGATTTTCAATGAATATCATTTGAACAAGTACATTACTAGCCCTTCTGCACCTCATGTTGATCCTTTGCACCCTACCCTAGATGAAGATATTGACATGATTTGCAATCTTAGAACTGTTGAGCTCATCATTAGAGGCTTGCCTAGAAACTAGATTAGATGTTTGCCTACTCTCAAGTGTGCCTACACCATATGGAGATTTCTTGAGGAATGATTTCCAGATTATTCCTTGAAAAATTTACTCGAAATTCTCCATAAGTCTATTGCCTTGTGTAAGATGAACTCTAGTGATCCTAGCTTTGGTGATTGTCTATTTGATCCTACCAATCTCATGCGTGCTAAAGGAAATGTTGGAATCATTAGAGATATCATATCCGAAGCTATTAGAATTCATAAAGGTAACCATTGTGATGATCATTTATCTAATGAATTACCCTGTCTAGGAATTGATCAATCACAAGATGATGTTGAACATGGATACTATGATGAAGATGGTGATAGTGACTATGATCTTGATGATGCAATGAGGCATTTTGGTCTTATAGAAAATCTTCGCGGCTACATGGCTGGAGGAAAGGAATGGGTCCTTGATAGTGGATGTACTGATCATATGACTGGAGATAAAGATATGTTCCGTGAGCTTGCTGAAAACGACGGCTCTCGAAAATATGTCACTTTTGGTGATAATTCAAAGGGTAAGGTGGTTGGCCTTGGTAAGGTGGCCATCTCACATGATAGCTCCATACAAAACGTCATGCTCGTTGAATCCCTTGGATACAATTTACTTTCAGTTTCTAGACTTGCGGATTTCGGTTTCAATGTCTTATTCACTGAAGTAGATTGCCAAGTGTTTCGTAGAGACAATCATAAAATGGTCTTTACAGGTATACGTAGAGGAGATCTTTACGTTGTTGATTTCACTAAAAAGGCTCAACCTAGAACTTGCTTAATTACCAAATCTTCTAAAGGCTGGTTGTGGCATAGAAGACTAGGTCATGTTGGTATGCAAAATCTTGATAAGCTTATTAAAGGTGATCATATCCTTGGAATAAAATATGTCATATTTGACAAGGATAGACTTTGTAGTGCTTGTCAAGCAGGGAAACAAGTTGGAGGAAGTCACCGCGCGAAGAACATCATGACCACAAGAAGACCACTCGAGCTACTTCACATGGATCTCTTTGGTCCAAATGCCTACAAGAGTCTCGGTGGTAACTCATTTGGTCTAGTCATAGTTGATGATTTTTCAAGATTTACGTGGGTGTTCTTTCTTGATGACAAATCGCAGGTCCAAAAGATCTTCAAAAACTTCGCTAGGAAGGCCCAAAATCAGTTTGACGTGAAGATCAAGAAGGTTCAGAGCGACAATGGAACGGAGTTCAAGAACGCAAATGTGGACAGCTTTCTTGACAAAGAAGGGATTTCACACGAGTTCTCGGCTACGTACACACCTCAACAAAATGGAGTTGTTGAAAGGAAGAACCGTACTCTTATCGAGATGGAAAGAATGATGCTTGACGAGTACAAAACGACAAAGCACTTTTGGGCGGAAGCGGTTGAGACAGCTTGTCATGCAACAAATCGCTTGTATCTTCACAAGCTACGCGGCAAGACGGCATACGAGCTCCTCACCGGTAACAAACCCCAAGTTGGATACTTTCGAGTATTCGGCTCAAAGTGCTACATTCTTGATAAGCATCGTCGTTCTAAATTTGCTCCTAAATCTCATGAAGGTTTCCTACTTGGTTATGGCTCAAACTCTCACACTTACCGTGTCTACAACAATTTCACCCGAAAGGTTGAGGAGACGGTAGATGTGAAGTTTGATGAATCTAACGGCTCGCAAGTAGAGCAATTGCCAATTGATGTAGGAGACAAAGGCCCTTCGGAAGAAATTCAAGACTTATCCATTGGCAAGATTCGTCCAATAGAAGTGAAGGAGAGTACCTCGTCCGTCCAAGTGGAAGCTTCTACCTCATGACAAGGTGAACGAGGAGTTGATACAGAAGCATCCACAAGTGGGACACGCCAAGATGAAGAAAATGAGGAAGCGCACCGAGATGAACATCAACACCCTCCTTCACCACGACAAGAGAACGACAACGTCAACAATGAAGAAGGCCAAGAAGAAGCACGAGATGAAGAGGATGTTCCACCCCGACCCAAGCAAAAGCTTTCACGAGTTCGAGCAAGAATTGCTAAGGATCATCTCATCGAGCAAATCTACAATGATATCCAAACCGGGAGAATCACTCGCTCTAAAACTCGTTTAGCTAACTTTTTTGAACATTACTCATTCATCTCTAGCATTGAACCTATGAAGGTTGAAGAAGCATTGGAGGATCCGGACTGGATAAATGCTATGCATGAAGAGCTACACAACTTTGAGAGAAATCAAGTGTGGACATTGGTCGAGAAGCCCGACAACAACCACAACATCATTGGTACCAAATGGGTGTTTCGCAACAAGGAAGATGAATATGGACAAGTGGTTCGCAACAAAGCACGTCTTGTCGCCCAAGGCTACACACAAGTTGAAGTGTTTTGCAGGTTTAGAGGTGAATTGAACATCATTGATGCTTCAAACTTGGAGTAGGAACTCCATTTGATACATGCGGGGCATGAGCCTATGACTAATCCTCGATATTTCTCTTATGATGCTATTCATATGTCCTGGATATATTTGTACCTTGCATGTTATCTAACCCGTGTAGGTACTTGGTTGAATCTAAATCTATGAGATTGCAACTCACTCACATCTTGAGCAATCTCTACATCACCAAGTCTCTACACAATGGTGGTTGAAGACAAGGAAGCACGAAACCATTCAAACATATCCTTTGGCAAATTCTATGTTGAGTCTCATGATTGTCATTTTGGATACACAAGTGCTCTTCCTTGCAAAGCAAACCAATGTAGGTAGATGAACTTAAACTCCAAGTGGTGCTCCCAACCCTTGATGAACTACATCAACCTTGAGCAACACACACAAGTTCAACTACATGAGCAAGATCAACACCACCACCCAAGGTATGTTATTCCATCTTAGAGAAGCTTTACTCCAAGTCATGAGTCAAAGCAACTCGACAAGATGTGAATACATCAAAAGGCTTAAACAAAAAATGGTAACCCCATTTTGAGCTTAAACGATGAGTATGACCTATGATCAAGTGCTCTCACTTGACTCCTAAGTCAATATACTCTAACATAGGTGACTTTTTCACCGACCATCTCTAGATGAAGTTCTCTTGTGTCTATCCATGCTTTTGTCTCTTGCATATTTGTTTCCCCTTTCAAAAAAACTTCATCTAGAACTTTTAGTTTCTTTTCTTTCCTTTTTGTTCTGCATTTCCTGCATCCAATTCATTGCAAATCTTTTAGTAAATTCCTTGCATATCCTTGTGAGATCTTACTTGTCTAGTGAGCTGAGGTGACAAGTGGTTTCACTCTAATGAACTCGGTCACACTGGTTTGTTCTCTTCGGCCCAACCGAAATCTTTCAGTGCAACCGAAGCACACAACTCGGAGTCACCGATTCCACCACAGGAAAACCAACTTGCCACTTATTCCTGATTTCTGTTTGCTCCAGCTCCACTCAATGATTCTTGTCCTCTACCAGCATCATATTAGACATGCTGCTTTGCTCTGTGACTCGAGGACCAGCCCATTTGTATCACATGTCCAGAAGAGCCCTTCTTGGAAATTGATGTCAAAGGGGGAGAGAGAGATCACATCAAAGCTTAATCCTTCCTATAGGGGGAGAAAGAGAGAATACTCAGGGGGAGAGAGTTTCTCAACTAGGAGAAAGTAATATCATCAAAGACCCCAGATGCTTGGTATTCAAGAGGAGAGATGTCACATGTCTTTAAGAGGGGAAAGACATGTTTGGTTGCTTGCTTGAGCTCAAGCTCTGTTGTTGTTTTTTGTTGCTCTGATTTTCTGGTCCCTATCTTCTCCCAATATCCCATGCAGATTCAGGGGGAGCAAGACATCTAAGGGAAGCAAATCTCTGATTTTATTGCATATCTTTACCTTTGGGGACATGTCTATATCCAACGTGGTACTTAGTACTCACTCTACATGTCATCCCAGTATTGGTTCTCTTATGGTTTGTCTTGCTTGCTCTGGTCAGTAGATGTATCTGTGTTATTTAACCATGTTTGCGCAGGTTCATCCCATCCTAAGGCAACTCAAGACCCCAAGGTAAGTATATGCATCACAGTCATGTGAATGAGAAGTTCTTGCTGATGTACATAGTGTTTGCAAGAAGGACTCATGAGCATGAAGGTACATTTCTCACATTCACATCATTTGCTCTGATGCATATAGCCAAGATACATGTAACACATTGCTTACTCTGTCATTTTTACACATTCACATGCTCCGATATTCAATATTCACATGATTGCATACATGTAGGGGGAGCCTATGCATGTTACATGTCTTTCCAAAGCTTTACTTTCTATTCTCTATATCTTTATCTAAAGCTTTGATGTATGTTGTCATCAATTACCAAAAAGGGGGAGATTGAAAGCACAAGTGCTCCCTGGGTGGTTTTGGTAAGTAATGTCAACATATCTCTTGTTGGACTAACACTTTTACCTAGTATGTTTCAGATAATTTCAACAATGGAGTGGCATGGACTAGAGGATGTGGAACCCTTTCAAGATGCTAAGGACAAAGGATTGGCTCAAGCTTCAAGATCAAGACTCTACATTTTCTATTTTAGTGATCCAAGATCACATTGAGTCTATAGGAAAAGCCAATACTATCAAGAGGGGATGAGGTGTTGCTTAATGGCTTGCTTGCTCAAAGTGCTTAGTGATATGCTCCAAAACCCTCAACTACCTTCCCACATCCACATATGACCTAAACCAAAAGTCAAACTCGGCCCCACCGATTCTATCTATCCGGCGCCACCGAGTTTCAGATGTCATAGCCACTGCCACAAACCCATGCAAATCGGTTTCACCGACAGGGATCTCAGTCTCACCGAGATGGGATTGTAATCTCTCTGTGTATGTCCATTACCAAAATATGTCTCACCGAGTTTGAGCAATCGGTACTACCGAGATTACAATGCAAACCCTCTGGTTAGCTTAATACCAAAATTGGTCCCACCGAGTTTGTGTAATCGGTCACACCGAGTTTGCCTGACCAACTCTCTGGTTAGCTTATTACCAAAATCGGTCCCACCGAGTTGTGTAATCGGTCACACCGAGATTACGTTATGCCCTAACCCTAACCATATCGGTCCTACCGAGTTGCATCTCAGTCCCACCGAAAATTCTAACGGTCACTAGGTTTGCTGAATCGGTCCGACCAAGTTTAACCATTCGGTCCCACCGAGTTTGGCAAATTATATGTAATGGTTAGATTTTGTGTGGAGGCTATATATACCCCTCCACCCACTCTTCATTCATGGAGAGAGCCATCAGAACATACCTACACTTCCAATACACATTTTCTGAGAGAGAACCACCTACACTTGTGTTGAGGTCAAGATATTCCATTCCAACCATATGAATCTTGATCTCTAGCCTTTCCCAAGTTGCTTTCCACTCAAATCTTGTTTCCACCAAATCCAAATCCTGTGAGAGAGAGTTGAGTGTTGGGGAGACTATCATTTGAAGCACAAGAGCAAGGGGTTCATCATCAACACACCATTTGTTACTTCTTGGAGAGTGGTGTCTCCTAGATTGACTAGGTGTCACTTGGGAGCCTCGAACAAGATTGTGGAGTTGAACCAAGGAGTTTGTAAGGGCAAGGAGATCGCCTACTTCGTGAAGATCTACCGCTAGTGAGGCAAGTCCTTCGTGGGCGACGGCCTTGATGGAATAGACAAGGTTGCTTCTTCGTGGACCCTTCATGGGTGGAGCCCTTCGTGGACATGCGCAACCGTTACCCTCCGTGGGTTGAATTCTCCATCAACGTGGATGTACGATGCACCACCTATCGGAACCATGACAAAAACATCCGTGTCTCCAATTGCGTTTGAATTCTCCAAACCCTTCTCTTTACATTCTTGCAAGTTGCATGCTTTACTTTCTGCTGCTCATATACTCATTGCATGCTTGCTTGATATGTATTGTGTTTGTTAAACTTGTGCTTAAACTCCACTTAAACTTGAGAATATTAAAAACTGCAACTTTTGGCACTTAGTGTCTAATCACCCCCCCTCTAGACACCTCTTCTCGATCATTTCAATCTCTTGTATCCAATTCTTGTCTCCAAGTCCGGGATTGGTGCTAGTAGGTTGCTAGTAGTGTTAATTACTCCTTGTAGTTCATGCTAGTAGGTTTAATTGGTGGAAGATCATATGTTCAGATCCTTTATGCATATTATTACCCCTCTGATTATGAACATGCATATGCTTTGTGAGTAGTTACGTTTGTTCCTGAGGACAAGGGAGAAGTCTTGATATTAGTAGTCATGTGAATTTGGTATTCGTTCGATATTTTGATGAGATGTATGTTGTCTGGCCTCTAGTGGTGTTATGTGAACGTCGACTATATAACACTTCACCATTATTTGGGCCTAGAGGAAGGCATTGGGAAGTAATAAGTAGATGATGGGTTTCTAGAGTGACAGAAGCTTAAACCCTAGTTTATCCGTTGCTTCGTTAGGGGCTGATTTGGATCCATATGTTTCATGCTATGGTTAGGTTCACCTTAATACTTTTGTTGTAGTTGCGGATGCTTGCAATAGAGGTTAATCATAAGTGGGATGCTTGTTCAAGTAAGAACAAAACCCAAGCATCGGTCCACCCACATATCAAATTATCTAGGTACTGAACGTGAATCATATGAACGTGATGAAAACTAGCTTGACGATATTCCCATGTGTCCTCGGGAGCGCTTTTCCTTATATAAGAGTTTGTCCAGGCTTGTCCTTTGCTACAAAAAGGATTGGGCCACCTTGCTGCACTTTATTTACTTTTGTTACTCGTTGCTCGTTACAAATTATCTTATCACAAAACTATCTGGTACCACTTATTTCAGTACTTGCAGAGAATACCTTGCTGAAAACCACTTATCATTTCCTTCTGCTCCTCATTGGGTTCGACACTCTTACTTATCGAAAGGACTATGATAGATCCCCTATACTTGTGGGTCATCAAGACTCTTTTCTGGCGCTGTTGCTGGGTTGTAAAGCGCCTTTGGTAGGTCGAATTTGGTAAGGAAAAATCTATATAGTGTGCTGAAATTTACTGTCACTTGTTACTATGGAAAGTAATCCTCTGGGGGGCTTGTTCGGGGTATCTTCACCCCGACCAGTAGATCAAAGAGTTGCTCCTCAACCTACTGAACCTACTGAAAATGGAAATGAAAATGAAAATACTTGCTTTGAAGTTCCTTCGGGTATAATAGAAAGCTGCTGGCTAATCCTTTTTTAGGAGATGGAACTAAACATCCTGATGAACATCTAATATATGTGGATGAAGTTCGTGGATTATTTAAGCTTGCAGGTGTACCCGGATATGTTGTTAAGAAGAAGGTCTTTCTCTTATCTTTGAGGGGAGATGCATCAACATGGTATAGGCTATGTGATGATATGAGGTCTTGGAATTACGAACGACTGAAATTGGAATTTCATCAAAAGTTTTATCCTATGCATCTTGTTCATCATGATCACAATTATATATATAATTTTTGGCCTCGCGAAGGAGAAAGCATCGCTCAAGCTTGATACTTCTTGTGCTGGCTCTTTTATGATGAAGACTATTGAATTCAAATGGGATTTATTGGAAAGAATTAAACGCAACTCTGAAGATTGGGACCTTGACAATGCTAAGGAGTCAGGTATGACACCTAAGTTTGATTGTGTTAAATCTTTTATGGATACCGATATTTTCCGTCAGTTTAGCACTAAATATGGACTTGATTCTGAGATAGTAGCTTCTTTCTGTGAATCTTTTGCTACTTATGTTGATCTCCCTAAGGAGAAGTGGTTTAAATATCATCATCCCATAGAAGTAAAAGTAGCTGCACCAATTAAAGTTGAAGAAAAGACTGTCACTTATAATGATCCTGTTGTTCCTACTTGCTATGTTGAGAAACCACCTTTCCCTGTTAGGATAAAGGATCATGCTAAAGCTTCAACTATGGTTCGTGAAAGCAATATTAAAACATATACACCTCCTAAGAAATTTAAAGTTGAACCTAATATTGCTATTGTTAAAGATCTCTTGTCTGATAATATAAATGGGCATGTTATTTACTTCTATAATGAAACTGCTAGAATTGCTAAACCCCGTGATACAGATAAACCTAGACCTATGGTAGGCATGCCTATTATTTCTGTTAAAATAGGAGATCATTGTTATCATGGCTTATGTGATATGGGTTCTAGTGCTAGTGCAATACCTATTGATTTATACAAAGAAATTATGCATGACATTGCACCTGTTGAGTTAGAAGAAATTGATGTTACTATTAAACTTGCTAATAGAGATACTATTTCACCAATGGGAATTGTTAGAGATGTTAAAGTCTTGTGTGGGAAAACTAAATATCCTGCTGATTTTCTTGTTCTTGGTTCCCCACAAGATAGCTTTTGTCCCATTATATTTGGTAGACCCTTCTTAAACACTGTTAATGCTACCATAGAATGCACAAAGGATGTTGTTACTGTCGGCTTAGATGATATGACTCATGAGTTTAATTTCTCTAAATTTAGTAAACAACACCGTGAAGAAGAATTACCTAGTAAGGATGAAATTATTGTCCTTGCTTGTATTACCGTACCTCCTAGTGATCCTTTAGAACAGTATTTACTAGACCATGAGAATGATATGTTTATGAATGAAAGAAGGGAAATAGATGAAGTATTCTTTAAATAGGAACCTATTCTGAAACACAATTTGCCTGTTGAAATCCTAGGGGATCCCCCTCCACCTAAGGGTGATCCCATGTTGGAGCTTAAACCATTGCCTGATAATCTTAAATATGCTTATCTTGATGAAGAGAAGATATATCCTGTTATTATCAGTGCTAACCTTTCAGAGCATGAAGAAGAAAGATTATTGAAAACTCTGAAGAAGCACCGTGCTACTATTGGATATACTCTTGATGATCTTAAGGGCATTAGTCCCACTCTATGTCAACATAAAATAAATTTGGAAGCAGATGCCAGACCAGTTCGTGATCCTCAACGACGCATGAATCCTAAAATGAAAGAAGTGGTAAGAAAAGAAATACTAAAGCTTCTGGAAGCAAGTATAATTTATCCCGTTGCTGATAGTTAGTGGGTAAGTCCTGTTAATTGTGTCCCTAAGAAGGGAGGTATCACTGTTGTTCCTAATAATAAAGATGAATTGATTCCACAAAGAATTATTACAGGTTATAGGATGGTAATTGATTTCCACAAATTAAACAAGGCTACTAATAAATATCATTACCCCTTACCTTTTATCGATCAAATGCTAGAAAGATTATGCAAACATACACATTAATGCTTTCTAGATGGTTATTTTGGTTTCTCTCAATTACCTGTGTCGGCTAAAGATCAATCAAAGACTACTTTTACATGCCCTTTTGGTACTTTTGCTTATAGACGTATGCCTTTTGGTTTATGCAATGCACCTGCTACCTTTCAAAGATGCATGATGGCTATATTCTCTGACTTTTGTGAAAAGATTTGTGAGGTTTTCATGGACGAATTTTTCGTCTATAGATCTTCTTTTGTTGATTACTTGAGCAATCTTGATCAAGTTTTGCAGAGATGTGAAGAAACTAATCTTGTCTTGAATTGGGAAAAGTGCCACTTTATGGTTAATGAGGGTATTTTATTGGGGCATAAAGTTTCTCAAAGAGGTATTGAAGTTGATAAAGCCAAGGTTGATGCTATTGAAAAGATGCCATGTCCCAAGGACATCAAAGGTATAAGAAGTTTCCTTGGTCACGCCGAATTTTATAGGAGGTTCATTAAGGACTTCTCAAAAATTTCTCGGCCCCTGAATAATTTATTACAAAAAGATATACCATTTGTCTTTGATGATGATTGTGTAGAAGCATTTGAAATACTTAAGAAAGCATTAGTCTCTGCACCTATTGTTCAGCCACCTGATTGGAATTTACCCTTTGAAATTATGTGTGATGCTAGCGATTATGATGTAGGTGATGTTCTAGGGCAAAGAGTTGATAAGAAATTAAATTTTATCCATTATGCTAGTAAGACTCTAGACAATGATCAAAGAAATTATGCTACTACTGAAAAAAAAACTTTTAGCAGTTGTATTTGCTTGTGATAAGTTCAGACATTATATTGTTGATTCTAAAGTAACTATCCACACTGATCATGCTGCTATTAAATATCTTATGGAGAAGAAATATGCTAAACCTAGACTTATTAGATGGGTTCTCTTGCTACATGAATTTGATTTGCATATTGTTGATAGAAAAGGAGCTGAGAACCCTGTTGTAGACAACTTATCTAGGTTAGAGAATGTTCTTGATGACCCACTACCTATTGATGATAGATTTCCTGATGAACAATTAAATGTCATAAGTACTTCTAGTAGTACCCCTTGGTATGCTGATTATGCTAATTACATAGTTGCTAAATTCATACCACCTAGCTTCACATACCAACAAAAGAAAAAGTTCTTCTATGATTTGAGACATTATTTTTGGGATGACCCACATCTTTATAAAGAAGGAGTAGATGGTGTTATTAGACGTTGTGTACATGAGCATGAACAGGAACAGATCCTACGCAAGTGCCACTCTAAAACTTACGGAGGACACCACACGGGAGATAGAACTGCACATAAGGTATTGCAATCAGGTTTTTATTGGCCTACTCTCTTCAAGGATGCCCGTAAGTTTGTCCTATCTTGTGATGAATGTCAAAGAATTTGTAATATTAGTAGACATCAAGAAATGCCTATGAATTATTCACTTGTTATTGAACCATTTGATGTCTGGGGCTTTGATTATATGGGACCTTTGTAACGCCCCAGATATAACTTTCCCAATTTGTACTCCAACTCTTGTCGTTTCCAGCATTAAGTTATATTTATTTCTCTGGTTCGGGTCTTTGTCTCCGTGTGTTGTTTTCGTTCTCATGCATCTCATATCATGTCATCACGTGCATTGCATTTGCATACATGTTCATCTCATGCATTCGAGCATTTTCCCCGTTGTCCGTTTTGCATTCCGGCACTTCGTTCTCCTCCGGTGGCCATTTCTAGCTTTCTTTCGTGTGTGGGGATTAAACATTTCCGTACTGGACCGAGACTTGCCATGCGGCCTTGGTTTACTACCGGTAGACCGCCTGTCAAGTTTCGTACCATTTGGACTTTGTTTGATACTCCAACGGTTAACCGAGGGACCGAAAAGGCCTCGTGTGTGTTGCAGCCCAACACCCCTCCAATTTGGCCCAAAACCCACCAAACTCTGCTCCATGTCCTAGAGCGTTCGATCATGATCACGTGGCCAAAAACCGCACCTCATTTGGACACTCCTAGCTCCCTCTACCTCTATATATAGCCCCCCCATTCCTAATCTCGGATCTCTCCCCAAAACCCTAGTCAAAAAAACAGATCTCCGTGCCGAAATACATGTCCGGAGCATAGCCGGACACGTCCGCCGCCGCCCGCGCCCAACCGGGTTGCTACAGTAAACCCTAGCGAGGGTTGACTTTCCCTCTCCCCCTTAATTTTTATGCTATCTTTGACTGCTCATATCTCCGCATCCGTAGCTCCGTTTTGGACGTATGATATATCAAAATATTCGCCTCGACATGTACATCATTTCATTCCATTGCATCATTTTCATTTGACGTCATCTTGATGCCCAAATGCTGTTAGAAGGAGGCTTCGTGAGTTAAATTGCAGATCCGTTAGTTCATCATAGACTTTTGTCATTTTTGCCATGATTATTGTGTGAATGATATGCCTGTGAGTCTTTGGGATGAATTGTTAAGCATTTTGTCTTTTTTACAGAGGTGCCAACCATGCATTTTTAGGATGTGTGTGGTGACTTGTGCAAGCTTGCAAAGAGGGGCACCTGAGAATTCTGTTTTCACGGACTTGATTTTCACTAAGTCTGTGATATTTTAGTTCATGATGCCATATGTTCAGCTTGTTTGCTAGTGATCCGTGCCTCTTTTGAGGATGATCAGTAAGGGAGTTTTGATATTCATGTTATACTCTATCCATCCATGTCTTTGTTTGCATATGTGGAGTGCTCTAGCTTGAGTTAGTCGAGCTCTACTTTTGCTTCGTAGTAAATCTGGGCAGACCGTCAACTTGTTTGCGATTTTGCCGATGCTATTGTTAGTGATCCATGCATGCTATGCCATTGTTCTTGCCATGTCTAGCTAGAATTTTGTGCCTTCTTTATGGATATGTGCTTGCCTTGCCATGAATTGCACCGTAGTGAGTGCATCGAGCTCGTTTACATGCCTTCCTGAGTTATAATTTCAGCATGTCTCAGTTTTCACTAAGTCTGAAAACTGATTGTGTTTCATCTATGTTCGTGTGCTCGTTAGAGTATTTTGTGAACCCTTTTGGCCCTAGGTCACTTTGGGTGTTTTGTTAAGCTTGTTGAGTAGCTCCATGCCATGTTCTTACTTGTCATGTTCAGGTTATGTATCATGTTGTTTTGCTTCTCCGAAGAGAGCATCGTGGTCTGAAATTTCAGACTAGTGTTAATTTCACCAAGTCTGAAATCTGTTTTGCTTATTCGTTTTTGCCATGCTTGTTTGAACCTCTTAATGGATGAATTTGGCTATGGCTCGGTGCTAGTGATTTGTTAAGCATCTTGTGTACATCCCTTCCATGTATTTTGTTTTCATGTTCAGTGGCTGTAGCATGTTCATTTCATTGCATTTAGGAGCCTACTTGCTGTAAATCGTAGATCGGTTCGTTTCGTAAAACGCTTGCCATTTCCAAACCGTAGCTCCGATTCCTCTGATCTTTATATCGTTTTCAGGTGATTTCATCCCCTCTATACAGTTGCACACTTGGTTTTCCAAGTTGATGCCAGGTTCATGCATTTCCTGTCACGTCTTGCATTTTGCATCCCGCATCGCATCCCGCATAGCATACCATCATTGCATCTTATTGCTTGAGTTTGCACGTGGTTGATTGTATCCTTGTTGCTTGTTTGTGTTGTTGGGTAGAGCCGGGAGACGAGTTCGCTAACAAGGAGCCCGTTGAGTTTGCTTTTGAGGATCCAGTCAACTCTGACAACTGTGCATGCAAGATGATCATACCCTCGAAATCACTACTATCTTTGCTATGCTAGTTTGCTCGCTCTTTTGCTTTGCCAATGCTACGATGCCTACCACTTGCTTGTCAGCCTCCCAATTGCCATGATTGAGCCTCTAACCCACCATTGTCCTAGCAAACCGTTGATTGGCTATGTTACCACTTTGCTCAGCCCCCTTCTTATAGCGTTGCTAGTTGACGGTGAAGATTGGAGCCGTTCCTTATTGGAACATTTATTTAATTGTTGGGATATCATTATATTGCCATGTTATCTTAATGAATCTATATACTTGGTAAAGGGTGGAAGGCTCGGCCTCTCGCCTAGTGTTTTGTTCCACTCTTGCCGCCCTAGTTTCCGTCATATCGGTGTTATGTTCCCGGATTGTTGCGTCCCTTACGCGGTTGGGCTATAATGGGAACCCCTTGATAGTTCGCCTTGATTAAAGCTTTTCCAGCAATGCCCAACATTGGTTTTACCATTTGCCACCTAGCCCCTTTTTCCCTTGGGTTTCCAGAGCCCGAGGGTCATCTTATTTTAACCCCCCCGGGCCAGTGCTCCTCTGAGTGTTGATCCAAAACGTCGGCCGCCGGTGGCTACCAGGGGCAACTCTGGGCTGGCCTACTGCAAGTTTGGACAACTTGAGTGTGCCCTGAGAAAGAGATATGTGCAGCTCCTATCAGGATTTGTCGGCACATTCGGGCGGTGTTGCTGGACTTGTTTTGACCTGTCGAATCGTCTTGTTGTACCGAGATACCGAGTCTGATCGGTGTGCCTTGGGTGGAGGTCTATTCCTTCGTTGACCGTGAGAGCTTGTTATGGGCTCAGTTGGGACCCCCTTGCAGGGATTGATCTTTCGAAAGCCGTGCCCGCGGTTATGGGCAGATGGGAATTTGTTAATGTCCGGTTGTAGATAACTTGAACCTTAATTAATTAAAATGAATCAACTGAGTGTGTTGCCATGATGGCCTCTTCTCGGTGGAGTCCGGGAAGTGGACACGGTGTCGGAGTTATGCTTGCGCAGGTTGCTCTCTAGTTTATCGCTCGTGCTTTGCCTCCTCTTCTCGCTCTCTTTTGCGAATAAGTTAGCCACCATATATGCTAGTCGCTTGCTGCAGCTCCACTTACATTACCCCTTTCCTACCTATTAAGCTTAAATAGTCTTGATCGCGAGGGTGCGAGATTGCTGAGTCCCTGTGGCTCACAGATTACTATTACACCAGATGCAGGGATAGATGATATAGCTCCAGATGGCGCGCTTGAGCTCAAGTGGGAGTACGACGAGGACTCTCAGCGTTACTATGTGTCTTTTCCTGATGATCAGTAGTGGTGCCCAGTCGGGTTAGATTCAGGGCCTTGTTGCATGTTGGGGGTCTTTTCTATTTTGGCGCCGTAGTCGGGCCATGAGTGATTTGTATGATGGATGTTATTTATGTACTTTGATGTGACGTGGCGAGTGTAAGCCAACTATGTACCTCCCCTTTATATTATTTATGTACATGGGATGTGTGATGATTTCCTAACTTGCGACATTGATTTTAATGCGGTTATGCCTCTAAGTCGTGCCTCGACACGTGGGAGATATAGCCGCATCGAGGGCGTTACAAGTTGGTAATCAGAGCCTTCCCCGACCTTAGGAGCCCCCATTGCTTGATCGTTTTTAGCAGCCGAGTTGTGTCTAGAAAAATGTTTTGAGTCCTTTAGGAATTATATATCGGAGAGCTTAGGAATTCTTTTTACTTCCCAGTCTCCTCATTGCTCTGGTAAGGCATCCTGACGTAGAGTTTTGACTCTTCTCTTCTCAAATTTCACTAAAAAAAATTTAGGATCACGCGAGTATCTTGGATTTGTTCCGATGGCTTATGATGAGAATACTGTCTTGGTGCCTCCTGTCAGGGGTTTAGTGGAAGTGTCCCGGGGAGTTGAGCTCTGAGGTGTTGTCATCATAATTTTATCGTTGCAATTCTGGAATACTTGAGATATGTTCGCGACATCGAAAATCTCCTTTATGTAGTTCGTTGGTGAGATAACCTCGACGCCACCCAGTACTGGGGCGGGAGTTCGGGAGTATTGCCATAACTTGTATAATGGATGCTTTTCGAAGGTTGAGGTAGATGGTTTCCAAAGGTTTCTTGGTTATGTGTTGAAGGATGGATACAGCTGGATGTAGGATTTTCTAGTTTGGGTGAGATATTATGCTTCCCTTGTATCCCCAACACCTGATTGCATAACCGAAAAGTTTCGGGAGTTTCATAGGTGGGAATTCAAGTAGCCCTTAGGATATCCTTCCGACAGATTTATGATATGAAATTGGGGTTCGACGTCTAGTGGTTCGCCTATTCACGGTCGATTTTACAGTGGTCTCGTTCTGTCTTAAAGAGTCCTTGGCTATGCTGACTCGGGGACGCTTTGTATGTCATGTGCACTGCCTTGTACATGATGGTGCTGTACGATCGAGCCCATGTAGGTCCCACCACGAAAACTTCGGACGAAATCTCTATCATATGTTTGTTCCGGCTTATTTCGCAAGCCAATCCTTGGTTTATTTTGAGTTGTGGTATTCGAGTTGCTTCGAAGTCATATGTTGATTTACCTCTTCTACCTAATTCTTCGTGGCTTCGCAATTTTGGAATATGTGACCACTTCAAGAGAAGTGCATTCGTTCATTTTGTTCGGATGTGAAGACTTTATGTTGCAATTTTCATTCCGTTGGATTCACCTTCAATATTTGTCTATTTGTGTGCTAATGGTGGTCAACCTCTTCAGGATGGCTCCTCCAACGCGCACGACTCCGAATCCTGATCCGCCACCACCTCCACCTCCTCCGGAGGCTTGGCAAGCTGTGCTGGCTGCAACCAATGCAAATGCACAGTTGATCATGCAAATCCTTCAAGAGCGGAATCAAGGCAGTCAAGGGAATCAAGGCAACAATCAGAACCATTTTGCTACTCTGAACCAGTTCCTCGAAAATGGTCCAAAGATGTTCAGCAATTGTGTTGAGGCTACCGATGCTGACGATTGGCTAGTGGATCTGGGCAAGCATTTTGAATGCAGCAACGTCAGGCCTGAAGATTTCGTCAAGTTCGCTTCTTTCCAGCTCAAAGATCAGGCCGCAAAGTGGTTCCAGCAGTACAAGGATTCCAGAGGTGGACGTTTGATCACTTGGGATGATTTCCGTCATGATTTCCGAGCTCATCACATTCCTCAGAGTGTGACTGAAAGCAAACGTGAGGAATTCCGCAATCTGAAGCAAGGCTCTTTGTCTGTCTATGACTACAACAAGTTGTTCCAGAAGCTCGCCCGTTTTGCCAAGCAGGATGTTCCTGATGAGAAGAGCATGATATACCAGTTCAGGGGTGGTCTCCGTGAAGAAATTCAGCTCGCTCTTGTCCTCTTCGAGCCATTGAGGTACGATGAGTTCTACTACATGGCACTGAAGCAAGAGGCTGCTCAGTTGAGGTGTGATGCTTCCAGGAAGCGAGTCAGAGACACTACGCCTTCTTCCTCTACTCTAGTGGCCAAGCAGCAGAAGTATTGGCTTCCTCCTCCTCCGTTCCGTCAGCCATATCAGCAGAAGAGCAAAGGTGGCAGTGGTTCTTCCCACCCACCCAACCCAGGCTTTCAGAACAAGACTTTGTCTCAAGCTCCAAGATCGAGTGCTCCATACCACCGTCCGCTCTCAGAGGTCACGTGCAACAAGTGCCAACAGAAGGGTCACTACGCCAACAAGTGTTTCAACCAGAGGCGTCTTCCTCCTCCTCCTGTCAGATCGGCAAGTACAGCCGTGGTCAAGCATAACCCCAAGTCCGCCAAGGTCAACTTGATGAACGCAGCTCAGGTAGAGGATTCCTCAGATGTGAACATGGGTAACCTTCTTGTTAACGATGTTCCCGCTAAAGTACTTTTTTATACTGGTGCATCACATTGTTTCATCTCGAAGCCTTTTGCATCTAAGCATGAGTTGATTTCCCAAGCTATGCATAGTCCGTTAGCAGTGGTCTCTCCTGGTAAATGTTTGCTCGCCAACCACGAGATTCCGGATATTTCCATCATGTTGGGTGATTTCAAGTTTCTGGCTTCTCCAATGGTTCTTGGTAATTCTGATATCGATCTTATTCTTGGGATGGACTGGCTCTCTAAGCATAAAGCTCAGCTTGATTGTGCAGCCAAGCAGATTCAACTGACTCATTCGTCTGAGGATGTAATTGTCTTTGCTGCTCGGGATAATACAATCCGGTTGTTTTCTCTAAATGAGAAGGGTGAATTGGACGCTATTCACAAATTCCGGTTGTTCGTGAGTATCAAGACGTCTTCCCAGAAGAGTTCCCAGGAATGCCTCCGCACCGGCCGGTTGAATTTGTTATTGAACTTCAGCCCGGTACGGAACCTGTGTGCAAACGTCCCTACAAGCTTGGCCCTGAAGAGTTGAAGGAGTTGAAGAAACAACTCGATGTTCAAGAAAGAATGGGTCTCATTCAGCCTAGTACTTCTCCGTGGGGTTGTGGTGTTCTTTTTGTGAAGAAGAAGGATGGAACGGACCGACTTTGTGTTGATTATCGTCCATTGAACAAGAAGACAATCAAGAACAAATACCCACTTCCCAACATCAATGAGCTGTTCGAACAACTCAAGGGTGCCCAAGTATTCTCCAAGCTTGATCTCCGTATGGGTTATCATCAAGTTCGCATTCGTGAGCAAGATATTCCCAAGACGGCGTTCAGAACAAGCTATGGGTCATATGAATACACTGTCATGTCTTTTGGCCTCGCCAACGCTCCTCCGACGTTCTCTCGCATGATGAACTTCATCTTTAACCCCTACACCAATGACTTCGTTTTGGTCTATCTCGACGACATTCTGGTTTTCTCGAAGAACAAGGAAGATCATGCCAAGCACTTGCGTTTGGTTCTTGACAAACTCGGGGAACATCAGTTCTATGCCAAGTTCTCCAAGTGTGAATTTTGGCTTGATGAGGTGCTTTATCTTGGTCATATCATCTCTGCCAAGGGCATTGCCGTGAATCCGGAGAAGGTGTCTGCAATTGTTAATTGGGAACCTCCTCAGAACGTGAAGCAACTCCATAGCTTCCTCGGTCTCGCAAGCTACTGCCGAAGATTCGTTGAAAACTTTTCTAAGATCGCAAAGCCTCTCTCAAATCTTCTTCAGAAGCACGTCAAGTACGTTTGGTCTCCGGAGTGTGATATTGCTTTCAACACTTTGAAAGAGAAATTGATCACTGCTCCAGTTCTGACTCCGCGTGATGAAACCAAGCCGTACGAGGTCTTTTGTGATGCCTCTCTCCAAGGTCTCGGTGTTGTACTGATGCAAGAGAAGAAAGTTGTTGCTTATACCTCTCGCCAGTTGAAGCCTAATGAGAAGAACTACCCCACTCATGATCTCGAGTTGGCGGCAGTTGTGCATGCTTTGTTGACTTGGAGACATCTTCTATTGGGAAGGAAAGTGGACATTTTCACTGATCACAAGAGTCTCAAGTACATCTTCACCCAGCCTAATCTCAACCTCAAGCAGACTCGATGGGTCGAAATGATTCAAGAGTACAATCCAAGTATCGAGTATACTCCAGGCAAGGCCAATGTGATTGCTGACACTTTGAGCAGAAAAGCATATTGCAACAGTCTGATTCTCAAGCCTTATCAACCCGAGCTTTGTGAGGCTTTCCGCAAACTTAATCTGCAATTTGTTCCTCAAGGTTTCCTCGCGGACCTTCAAGTCTCTCCTACCATGGAAGACCAGATTCGCCAAGCCCAGCTTCTTGATGCTATGGTGAAAAAGGTGAAGATTGGTATCGCAAAGAGTTAGTCCAAGTACAAGTGCTACTGCCTTGATGACAAGGACACTCTCTTCTTCGAGGATCGAATTGTGGTACCCAAAGGTGAACTTCGTAAAGTGATCATGAACGAGGCTCACAACTCTCTCCTCTCCATCCACCCGGGGAGCACGAAGATGTATCAGGATCTCAAGCAAACTTATTGGTGGACTCGAATGAAGCGCGAGATCGCTCAATTCGTGAATGAATGTGATGTCTGCAGAAGAGTGAAGGCAGAACACCAAAGGCCAGCAGGTCTCCTCCAACCTCTTGCCATTCCAGAATGGAAGTTTGACCACATTGAAATGGACTTCGTGACTGGGTTTCCAAAGTCCAAGCGTGGCAATGATGCTATATTCGTTGTCATCGACAAGCTCACCAAAGTGGCTTTTTTTCTGCCTATCAAAGAGTCGATCACTGCAGCTCAATTGGCGGAACTCTACACCTCTCGAATTGTCTCTCTGCACGGTATTCCTCAACTGATATCTTCAGACCGTGGCAGCGTCTTTACCTCCAAGTTTTGGGATTCTTTTCAGAAGGCCATGGGCACCAACATCCGCTTCAGCACTGCTTTCCATCCTCAAACAAGCGGTCAAGTCGAGCGTGTCAACCAGATTCTTGAAGATATGCTCAGGGCTTGTGTTATCTCCTTCGGCATGAAGTGGGAGGATTGTCTTCCTTATGCTGAATTCTCATACAACAACAGTTTTCAAGCAAGTTCGGGCAAGGCCCCATTTGAAATTATGTATGGTAGGAAGTGCCGTACACCTCTCAACTGGTCTGAAACCGGTGAATGTCAGCTGCTGGGTAATGACCTAATCACAGAGGCAGAAGAAATGTGCAAGGTCATTCGTGATAACCTCAAAGCAGCCCAATCCTGCCAGAAGAGCTACTATGATAGTAAGCACCGTGATTTGGCTTTCGAGATCGGAGATCATGCTTACCTCCGCGTCTCTCCTATGAAAGGGGCTCGTCGCTTCGGTATCAAAGGGAAGCTTGCCCCTAGATACGTCGGACCTTTCAAGATTGTCAGCAAGAGAGGCGACCTCGCCTATCAACTCGAGCTTCCTTCAAACTTTGCCAATGTTCATGATGTGTTCCATGTCTCCCAACTCCGAAAGTGCTTCAAGACGCCTGAATGCACCGTCAACTTCGAGGACATTGAGCTCCAAGAAGATCTCTCCTATCGTGAGCACCCAGTTGCAATCCTTGAAGAGACTGAATGCAGGACACGCAACAAGTCAATCAAATTTCTCAAAGTCAAGTGGTCACACCATTACGACCGTGAAGCTACCTGGGAACGCGAGGATCACCTCCGTTCTGAGTACCCGGAGTTCTTTCAGTCCTAAATCTCGGGACGAGATCTTTTCGTAGTGGTGGAGTGTTGTAACGCCCCAGATAGAACTTTCCCAATTTGTACTCCAACTCTTGCCATTTCCGGCATTAAGTTATATTTATTTCTCAGGTTCGGGTCTTTGTCTCCGTGTGTTGTTTTTGTTCTCATGCATCTCATATCATGTCATCACGTGCATTGCATTTGCATACATGTTCATCTCATGCATTCGAGCATTTTCCCCGTTGTCCGTTTTGCATTCCGGCGCTTCGTTCTCCTCCGGTGGCCATTTCTAGCTTTCTTTCGTGTGTGGGGATTAAAAATTTCCGGATTGGACCGAGACTTGCCATGCGGCCTTGGTTTACTACCGGTAGACCGCCTGTCAAGTTTCGTACCATTTGGACTTTGTTTGATACTCCAACGGTTAACCGAGGGACCGAAAAGGCCTCGTGTGTGTTGCAGCCCAACACCCCTCAAATTTGGCCCAAAACCCACCAAACTCTGCTCCATGTCCTAGAGCGTTCGATCATGATCGCGTGGCTGAAAACCGCACCTCATTTGGACACTCCTAGCTCCCTCTACCTCTATATATAGCCCCCCCCCCATTCCTAATCTCGGATCTCTCCCCAAAACCCTAGTCTAAAAAAACAGATCTCCACGCCGACGGACATGTCTGGAGCATAGCCGGACACGTCCGCCGCCGCCCGCGCTCAACCGGGTCACGCCACGTGGCGCTGCCGGATCTCCACCACCGCCGGCCCGCTTGGCCTGGGGAGAGCCCCCGAGGCCCGTCGCCCGAGCCGCCCCGCTCGCCTCCTCTCGCCGCCGCCTTCTCCGGCTCCGGGAGCCGCGCCGCCCGACACCGGCCGGCTGCTCCCCGCTCCGTCCGCCGCACGCCATCGCCGACCTCGCCGCTCCGGCGAGGCACCTCCCGCACCGACGCCGCGGCCACGCCGCCGCACGCCCCGGCGAGCTCCTCCGCCGCTTCCCCGGCCACCGGCAACCTCGCCGTCGGCCGCCGCCGTCCTCGTCTCCGCCGACCTCGGCTTCCGCGCCCGCCGCCGCCATCGTGAACAGTGCTGCCGCCACCTCGGGAGGCGCGCCCAGATCTGGATCGGGTTGCTACAGTAAACCCTAGCGAGGGTTGACTTTCCCTCTCCCCCTTAATTTTTATGCTATCTTTGACTGCTCATATCTCCGCATCCGTAGCTCCGTTTTGGACGTATGATATATCAAAATCTTCGCCTCGACATGTACATCATTTCATTCCATTGCATCATTTTCATTTGAGGTCAACTTGATGCCCAAATGCTGTTAGAAGGAGGCTTCGTGAGTCAAATTGCAGATCCGTTAGTTCATCATAAACTTTTGTCATTTTTGCCATGATTATTGTGTGCATGATATGCCTGTGAGTCTTTGGGATGAATTGTTAAGCATTTTGTCTTCTTTCCAGAGGTGCCAACCATGCATTTTTAGGATGTGTGTGGTGACTTGTGCAAGCTTGCAAAGAGGGGCACCTGAGAATTCTGTTTTCAGGGACTTAGTGATTTTCACCAAGTCTGGGATATTTTAGTTCATGATGCCATATGTCCAGCTTGTTTGCTAGTGATCCGTGCCTCTTTTGAGGATGATCAGTAAGGAGTTTTGATATTCATGTTATGCTCTATCCATCCATGTCTTTGTTTGCATATGTGGGGTCCTCTAGCTTGAGTCAGTCGAGCTCTACTTTTGCTTCGTGGTAAATCTGGGCAGATTGTCAACTTGTTTGCGATTTTGCCGATGCTATTGTTAGTGATCCATGCATGCTATGCCATTGTTCTTGCCATGTCTAGCTAGCATTTTGTGCCTTCGTTATGGATATATGCTTGCCTTGCCATGACTTGCACCGTAGTGAGTGCATCGAGCTCGTTTACATGCCTTCGTGAGTTATAATTTCAGCATGTCTCAGTTTTCACGAAGTCTGAAAACTGATTGTGTTTCATCTATGTTCGTGTGCTCGTTAGAGTATTTTGTGAACCCTTTTGGCCCCAGGTCACTTTGGGTGTTTTGTTAAGCTTGTTGAGTAGCTCCATGCCATGTTCTTACTTGTCATGTTCAGGTTATGTATCATGTTGTTTTGCTTCTCCGAAGAGAGCATCGTGGTCTGAATTTTCAGACTAGTGTTAATTTCACTAAGTCTGAAATCTGTTTTGCTTATTCGTTTTTGCCATGCTTGTTTGAACCTCTTAATGCATGAATTTGGCTATGGCTCAGTGCTAGTGATTTGTTAAGCATCTTGTGTACATCCCTGCCATGTATTTTTTTTCATGTTTGGTGGCTGTAGCATGTTCATTTCGTTGCATTTAGGAGCCAACTTGTTGTAAATCGCAGATCGGTTCATTTCGTAAAACGCTTGCCATTTCCAAACCGTAGCTCCGATTCCTATGATCTTTATATCGTTTTCAGGTGATTTCATCCCCTCTATCCAGTGGCACACTTGGTTTTCCAAGTTGAGGCCAGGTTCATGCATTTCCTGTCATGTCTTGCATTTTGCATCCCGCATCGCATCCCGCATAGCATTACCATCATTGCATCTTATTGCTTGAGTTTGCACGTGGTTGATTGTATCCTTGTTGCTTGTTTGTGTTGTTGGGTAGAGCCGGGAGACGAGTTCGCTAACGAGGAGCCCGTTGAGTTTGCTTTTGAGGATCCAGTCAACTCTGACAACTGTGCATGCAAGATGATCATACCCTCGAAATCACTACTATCTTTGCTATGCTAGTTTGCTCGCTCTTTTGCTTTTCCATTGCTACGATGCCTACCACTTGCTTGTCAGCCTCCCAATTGCCATGATTGAGCCTCTAACCCACCATTGTCCTAGCAAACCGTTGATTGGATATGTTACCGCTTTGCTCAGCCCCCTTCTTATAGCGTTGCTAGTTGCAGGTGAAGATTGGAGCCGTTCCTTATTGGAACATTTATTTAATTGTTGGGATATCATTATATTGCCATGTTATCTTAATGAATCTATATACTTGGTAAAGGGTGGAAGGCTCGGCCTCTCGCCTAGTGTTTTGTTCCACTCTTGCTGCCCTAGTTTCCGTCATATCGGTGTTATGTTCCCGGATTGTTGCGTCCCTTACGCGGTTGGGCTATAGTGGGAACCCCTTGATAGTTCGCCTTGATTAAAGCTTTTCCAGCAATGCCCAACATTGGTTTTACCATTTGCCACCTAGCCCCTTTTTCCCTTGGGTTTCCGGAGCCCAAGGGTCATCTTATTTTAACCCCCCCCCCCCGGGCCAGTGCTCCTCTTAGTGTTGGTCCAAAACGTCAGCCGCCGGTGGCTACCAGGGGCAACTCTGGGCTGGCCTACCGGAAGTTTGGACAATCTGAGTGTGCCCTGAGAAAGAGATATGTGCAGCTCCTATCGGGATTTGTCGGCACATTCGGGCGGTGTTGCTGGACTTGTTTTGACCTGTCGAATCGTCTTGTTGTACCGAGATACCGAGTCTGATCGGTGTGTCTTGGGTGGAGGTCTATTCCTTCGTTGACCGTGAGAGCTTGTTATGGGCTAAGTTGGGACCCCCTTGCAGGGATTGATCTTTCGAAAGCCGTGCCCGTGGTTATGGGCAGATGGGAATTTGTTAATGTCCGGTTGTAGATAACTTGAACCTTAATTAATTAAAACGAATCAACTGAGTGTGTTGCCGTGATGGCCTCTTCTCGGCGGAGTCCGGGAAGTGGACACGGTGTTGGAGTTATGCTTGCGCAGGTTGCTCTCTAGTTTCTCGCTCGTGCTTTGCCTCCTCTTCTCGCTCTCTTTTGCGAATAAGTTAGACACCATATATGCTAGTCGCTTGCTGCAGCTCCACTTACATTACCCCTTTCCTACCAATTAAGCTTAAATAGTCTTGATCGCGAGGGTGCGAGATTGCTGAGTCCCTGTGGCTCACAGATTAATATTACACCAGATGCAGGGACAGATGATACAGCTCCAGATGGCGCGCTTGAGCTCAAGTGGGAGTACGACGAGGACTCTCAGCGTTACTATGTGTCTTTTCCTGATGATCAGTAGTGGTGCCTAGTCGGGTTAGATTCAGGGCCTTGTCGCATGTTGGGGGTCTTTTCTATTTTGGCGGCGTAGTCGGGCCATGAGTGATTTGTATGATGGATGTTATTTATGTACTTTGATGTGACGTGGCGAGTGTAAGCCAACTATGTACCTCCCCTTTATATTATTTATGTACATGGGATGTGTGATGATTTCCTAACTTGCGACATTGCTTTCACTGCGGTTATGCCTCTAAGTCGTGCCTCGACACGTGGGAGATATAGCCGCATCGAGGGCGTTACAACCTTTTCCTGCCTCTAATGGATATACACATATTTTAGTTGTTGTTGATTACGTTACTAAGTGGGTAGAAGCTATTCCAACTAGTAGTGCTGATCATAACACTTCTATTAAAATGCTTAAAGAAGTTATTTTTCTGAGGTTTGGAGTCCCTAGATATTTAATGACTAATGGTGGTTCACAGTTTATTCATGGTGCTTTCCGTAAAATTCTTGCTAAATATGACGTCAATCATAGAATTGCATCTCCATATCACCCACAGTCTAGTGATCAAGTAGAATTGAGTAATAGAGAACTCAATTTAATTTTGCAAAAGACTGTCAATAGGTCTAGAAAGAATTGGTCCAAGAAACTTGATGATGCATTATGGGCCTATAGAAGTACATATAAAAGTCCTATGGGTATGTCTCCGTATAAAATGGTATATGGAAAAGCATGTCACTTACCTCGTGAACTAGAACATAAGGCATATTGGGCTATTAAAGAGCTCAACTATGAGTTCAAACTTGCCGGTGAAAAGAGGTTATTTGATATTAGCTCACTTGATGAATGGAGAACCCAAGCTTATGAAAATGCCAAGTTGTTTAAAGAAAAGGTTAAAAGATGGCATGACAAAAGGATACAAAAGCGTGAGTTTAATGTAGGTGATTATGTATTTCTATACAACTCTCGTTTAAGATTTTTTGCAGGGAAACTTCTCTCTAAATGGGAAGGCCCCTATGTTATCGAGGAGGTCTATTGTTCCGGTGCCATAAAAATCAACAACTTCGAAGGCACAAATCCGAAGGTGGTAAACGGTCAGAGAATTAAACATTATATTTTAGGTAATCCCATAAATATTGAAACCAATATAATTGAAACCGTAACACCGGAGGAATACATAAGGGACACTTTCCAGAATGTTTCAGACTCCGAAAAGGAATAGGTATGTGGTACGGTAAGTAAACCGACTCCAAAACAATTTTTAAGGCAATATTTCTCCATTTTGGAATATTTATAAAAATAGAAAATTAAGTAGTAGTCCGGGAAGGACACAACGGCCCCACGAGGGTGGAGGGCACGCCCTACCCCCCTGGGCGCGCCCCCTACCTCATGAGCACCTCGTGTGCCTTCCGGACTCTGTTTTCTTGCACGATACATATTTTGGTCGGTAAAAAATCACTATATATTCTCCCGAAGGTGTTGACTCCCGTATCACGCAATTATCCTCTATATTTTTTCGAACTGTCCAGCTGCAGATTAGGTCAACATGTCTTCCCAGGATTCGGAAGGAGAAAGCTATGTGGATGATTACTTAGCTAATCCTAAGGTCCATGGAGATGTAGAGCATGATGGTTGGACCATGGAGGAAGAAGAGGACTATGAACCCAATGGGAAGGAGGAGACGAGCTCAGATGAAGATGAAGCCCCATTACCTCAACCTGGGGATATGCACGTGGAGTTCAAAAAGTCAAGTCTCCATGATAGGGTAAAGAAACCAAAATTCGAGTTTATCCCTATTCGTCTCTTGCAGGAAAATAAGCAGGACCTATGCAAAAAGATATTAACCCTGGAGTGGGAGATTGATGATCTAAGGGATCAAAATGCCGTCCTCAAGCGTAAATTAAGGGAGAAGTCTATGCCATCAACTAAGTCAACAACACCTCCACCTTCTTCACCAACCAAGGAGATATAATCACGTGGGTATGGGCACTCCCCTTGGCAACTGCCAAGCTTGGGGGACGTGCCCCGATATCGTATCACAATCACAACTCCTATCATTACCGTTTTCCTTAGTTCGATCCTATTAGTAGTATTTTGATCTAGTAGAATAAAGTTTATGGCATGATCTAGTTTTGAGTTTTGCCTTATGATCTCTCTATGTAATCGAGTCTGTGAGCTATATAATAAAGATTAGTGTTGAGTCAAGGGCTTGATTTTCTTGCTATGATCTTGGGTGAATAAAAGAAAAGAGAAAAAGAATAAGAAGAAACAAAAGTTCATATTGATCTTATTGATAGTAATGACTTCACATAGAAAGAGTGTGATGATTAAAAGTTGTTGCAAGTTGGCAGACATAGCTTTGGTCATCGTTGCAATTAATAGGAAGTAATATGGAAAGAGAGGTTTCACATATAAATATACTATTATTGACATCTTTTATGATTGGGAGCACTCATCAAAATATGACATGCTAAAGAGTTGATGTTGGACAAGGAAGACAACGTAATGGGTTATGTTTTCTTATATCTGAGATAAAGTATGTTGTCATGGATCGTCCAACATGTTGAGCTTCCCTTTCCCCCTCACGCTAGCCAAATTCTCAGCACCAAGTAGAGATACTACTTGTGCTTCCAAATATCCTTAAACCAGTTTTGCCATGAGAGTCCACCATATCTACCTATGGATTGAATAAGATCCTTCAAGTAAGTTGTCATCGGTGCAAAGCAATAAAAATTGCTCCAAATATGTATGATTAGTGTGGGAGAAATAAGCTTTATACGATCTTGTGATGTGGAAATAATAAAAGCGACGGACTGCAAATAAAGGTTCATATCACAAGGGGCAATATAAAGTGACGTTCTTTTGCATTAAGATTTTGTGCATCCAATCATAAAAGCGCATGGCAACCTCTGCTTCCCTCTGTGAAGGGCCTATATTTTATTATTATCTTCTACCTTATGCAAGAGTCACGGTGATCTTCACCTTTCCTTTTTCATTTTATCCTTTGGCAAGCCCAGCATGTTGGAAAGAACCTGATATATATATATATATATACATATATATATATACATATATATATATACATACATATATATATATAGGATGGGTCTATTCTAATAACACCCCTTAAGACCTTATTCTGCACACCAAAACTTCTTATTCTGATAACACCACACACGAACACCACCGCCCCTCCCCTCCACACCTTCTACCGCGGGAGCGGCCTGGAGTGCCGCCGGCCCTCCCCTCCCTACCTTCTACCGCGGGAGCGGCCTAGAGCGCCGCCGCCCCTCCCCTTCCCACCCACCCTTCCCCCAGCCCCGCCGACCACCAACACCTTCCACAGCCGGCCAAGCCAGGGGCTTCGTGCCTCTGATGCCCTGCCAACCCACC
Source organism: Triticum monococcum (assembly GCA_034509565.1). Classification (NCBI taxonomy): domain Eukaryota; kingdom Viridiplantae; phylum Streptophyta; class Magnoliopsida; order Poales; family Poaceae; genus Triticum; species Triticum monococcum. Next base: position 40,493,731 of record CM067844.1, read on the forward strand.
ACCCCGGAGCGAGACGCGCGCAGCTCCCCCGTGCCTGGCAACCTTCCCCCGCCAGCGACGCCCTCCCCCGATCCACTTTCTTTCCCCGCCGGCGCCGTCCTTCCCCAATCCACCTTCTTCCCTCGCCGGTGTCGTCCTCCCCGATCCATCTTGTTCCCCTTCCCCGGGAATCACTGAACTTCCCTTTCGCCTCAATCTGCAGCGACGCGGACGATTGGCAGTAGGGCGCGCCGCCCTTCCCCTCCCCTTGAATTTTTGGGGCACCGATGACCCAGCGCGATATATGGCGGTCGGGCTTGGGGTGGAGGCCGCCGCCGATCCCCTGCTGGATCTCTTTCCACCAATATCCGGCGACCTCCCCCTTGATCTGGTCTCCCGTCCACAACGCCTTTGTTGTCCACCTCGACTGAGCCGCCGTCGACATCGTCTAATTGGTCCTAGTGGACGCCGGCCAGCACAGCATCGGAACGGAACCCCCTCCTCTTCACACTTCTCCATGGACGTCTGCGCAGTCACCATCTCTAGCACGCCGTTTTAGCAGAAGGAGCCCGGGGAGCGCCTCTCTCCCACCACTGTGGCATTTCCGACACCAGGGCTTGTAGTTCGCAAAAATAATTTTTGTGTATTTTTTTTCAGATTATTGCTGTTGATTTGAGTGAATTCAGTTTCTAATGAAGTTTGTTAATTCTCTCAATGTAGTTTGGCTGGCACCGACATGAGGTTCACTAGTTCCTGCTTGCAGCTCGCCATGGTAGATGGGTTGATACCCCCATCCCGCACCACCCCTCGCCGGATCTGGCGGCTACCGCAATGCGCCCCTTCTCCAGCCCAGCCTCGGAACGTCACCACCACTTGCCGGGACGGCTATGCAGTTCGGCGAGGTCTGTTGTGCGGTTCGGCGAGTCATGTCGTGCAATGCGGCAAGGGCTGCAGCTCTCGCATGCGGTTCAGTCGTGCGTGTTAATGCAGTGTGCCGCACGGGTGGGAGGAGGGAGTGTACTCCACGTGCGTCCTGCCCTCTGTTCCACCTCCCCTCCTCTGTGATGGAGCAGCATGGTCGTGCACGATGCAGTGCAGTTCAATGCAAAACAAGTGTCTACATCAAGTTGGAGATGAGGTTCCGCGTGAATTGTTGTGAAGATAAGTATGTATGCACATGAAGTTTGTTAGTGTGTGCATGTACAACTGCAGCTCACTTCATTCCGCATGGCGATTTTTTTTGTTCGATTGCAGCTCACTTCGTCCCCATCATTGGTGAAACCATGCACTCCCCCATTTCCTCCCCGGGATGAGCAGCGCAAGGGCATCGCTGGAGCAGTCCACACAGCAGCCGCGTGCGACCATCATCGCATGGCCATGCAGTGGACTTCTGTAATGTGAGGCGAGCATAGTAGGGATTAGTCACTAACACCGACTCCACCGCTGGCAATTTTTGCAGTGCATGTTTTTCTTTTTTCAGTTCGTTGCATGAGAAAATGAAGTATGTTTAGTTTATATATTGAGGGACATTTGTGCTGATTGCAAATGTAGTACACTTTGGCAAGACAGCTGCAGTCTGCAAAGCAGGGCCTCCACCTCGAGATGCCCGTGCAAAATCCGTGATAAAAACATGGTATTTCTGACTATGTTCGCGCGGTGCTGAGCATGTGTGCATGCAATTTAGTTGTTTCGATTTTTTTGTTTGTTTTGCGACGGGAAAATTGTCTGAAGTTGTATTTTTTGGATAATTGTTTTTAAAGTGCACTTAGTTTTTATAAAGAGAACATATTTTATTATCCCTATTCATGAAGGCAATTTGTTCCGTGTGCTTTAAAAATCAGTCGACTATATCAACGCAGTCACTCGTCATCCGCCGCACGATTTCCAAAATTAACTTAAAACCATAAGGAATCTCAAAAACATTTCAAAATATGAAAGTTGCGCCTCATTCATAGCTTTCCAACGACATATTACACGCCTCGTTTCGACAAACGGTTAAAAAATTAGAGCGAAAACAGTACCGAAAATTTGAAAATTTTTGAAAAACAGAATTCTGCGATTTAGTAAATTTGAAACTGCTTTTAAACCGTAACGTATTAGAGAAAGAAATAGGTATGAAAAAGATGCGTCTCGACGATATCTATTCAACGGTGTATCATTTGCTTCATTCCGACGAACGGTTTAGAAAAAAATGTAAAAAAAACGCTCGCTGCCACTCGTCATCCGCCGCACCATTTTCAAAACTGCTCTTAAACCGTGTGGAATCTCGAAAAGTGTTCAACATGTCGAAGTTGCGCCTAATCCATAGCTTTTCAATGGTATATTACACGCCTCATTCTGATAAACAGTTAAAAAATTAGAGCGAAAACAGTACCAAAAAAATAACGCGTGCAGTTTTTTCCGACGAGAAGTTCACTAGTCTCTATTGCAGTGCTCGTCGTCAAAATAATGCAGTGCGCTTCTGTTGAGCGTGCAGTGCCGAAGTGGTGTGCAGAATAGACCGTCTGTATATATATATATATATATATATATATATATATATATATATATATATATATATATATATATATATATATATATATATATATATATATATATATAGGGTGGGTCTATTCTCATAACACCCCTTAATATCTTATTCTCATAACAAAAACCTTATTCTCATAACACCCCTCCCCCTACCGACCTCCTAGCGCGGGAGCGCCCCGGCGGCCAGCGGCGCCCCCCTCCCTCCGCGCCTCCTAGCGGGGGAGCGCCCCGGCGGCTGGCGGCCAGCGGCGTCCCCCTCCCTCCCCGCCTCCTAGCGCGGCAAGGCCCCGGCGGCCGGCGACGTCCCCCTCCCCTCCCCGCCTCCTTGCGCGGCAGCGCCCCGGCGGCCGGCGGCGACCCCCACCCCTCCCCCCTTCTTCCGCGGCAGTGCTCCGGCGGCCGGCGGCGACCCCCACCCCTCCCCGCCTTCTTCCGTGGCCAGTAGCGCAGAGCGCACGCCGAGCGGCCGGCGATGCAGTCCGTCGCGCGAGGATTCTTCCGCCGCGGCGTTTAGGAAGCGACGTCGCCCCTCACCTTCGCCCCAACACCACCTGGGGGATCCGCCGCTGAAGCATCCAGCCTCGGTGATGCATGGCAGGGGGAAGAGAACTGCAAGGATGCCTTCTCCATCGCAGTCGTCGTGGATGCGAACTGCAATGGTGCCCATCCAGCCTGTAGCCGCAAGGACCCCTTTGTGGTTCACTTGGTGATCCAAAAACAAAAACACATCAGAAAGCAGCTCACTTCTCAACACTTCTCAACGCGCGTAAAAAATTAATTAGTACGAAAAAAAGACAAACAGCAAATCATGAGGTTCACTTTTGGTAGTGTTCCGCTTCACTTTCGGGAGTGTTGCGGTCCACTTTCCTTCGAAAAAAAGTTGGAAAAAAGTAAACAAAACTCCTCTGAGAAAAATCTACGTCCAACAAAATAAATCATGAGGTTCGATTGACTGCCTGATGCAGTGCGTTTTTCAGTTTGAAGCAGTGCATTTTTCTGTCCGATGCAGTGCAGGCGTCGATTTTGTTGTCGCGAAAAACAGAGTTTCCGCGTTTTTGTAATTTCAAAACTGCTCTTAAACCGTAATGAATTAGAGGGAGTGTTCTATGTGAAAAAGTAGCGTCTCGACGTTATCTTTCCAACGGTGTATCAGTTGGATCATTTCGACCAACGTTTTGTAAAAATTTCACGAAAAAACAGCCGCTGCCCATCGTAGTCAGACGCACGATTTTCAAATTTAACTAAAAACCGTAAGGAATCTCAAAAACATTTCAACATATGAAAGTTGCGCCTCGTTCGTAGCTTTCCAACGGTATATTACACGCCTTGTTTTCGACAAACGGTTAGAAAACTAGAGTGAAAACAGTACCGAAAATTTGAAAAAAATCGAAAAACACAATTCCGCGATTTAGTAAATTCAAAACTGCTCTTAAACCGTAGCGAATTAGAAAAAAAATAGATATGAAAAAGATGCACGCCGACGATATCTTTGCAACGGTGTATCATATGTTTCATTCCGACTAGCGGTTTAGAAAAAAAGCAAAATAACGCTCGCTGCCATTCGTTGTGAGCCGCACGATTTTCGAAACTGCTCTTAAACTATGATGAATTTTGAAAAGTGTTCAACATGGCGAAATTGCGTCTACTCCATAGTTTTTCAACGGTATATTACATGCATAATTCCGATAAACGGTTAAAAACTAGAGCAAAAAAGGTATCGAAAAAACCACACGTACAGTTTTTTCAAACATGAATTTCGCTGGTCTCTGTGGTACAGTGAGCATAGCTTTCCAATGCAGTATTACAATGCAGTTCGGAAGTGTTATGAGAATATTATTCTCATAATGTTATGAGAATAGACCGGCTCTATATATATATATATATATATATATATATATATATATTACTATTCATCACCCAGGTTGCAGAATAAGTTATTCTTCACCCGAGGTAATATTACGATCATTTCATAATTAAATTACGTTTGGAATTCAAATAGTTACAACCCTATCGATTCATGACGTAAAATTTGACATAAAAAAATAAAAATATAGGTCATAAGACAAGAAAAATTACAGTTTATGTGTATTTTACACTATGTTTTTACATTTGTAATTTTACATAACATAAAATATATTTTTTGACGATTATATATTTTTTACGGTCTCTTTTTACTTCGGAAATAAAGCAAAATTTATAGAACGTAAAATTACGGTCCATTGATGGTAAAATAGAGGGGGTGAAGAATATATATAATTGGATGTAGGGGGGACATGAGTATTATTGTTGACATTACCCTCGAGTTAAAAGGTTGTGGGGCGAAACTATAAGCCCCTATCTTTCTCTGTGTCCGATTAAAACTCCGTAATCACAAGTATTGCGTGAGTGTTAGCAATTATGAAGGACTGGATGATAGTTGAGTATGTGGACTTACTTTTTTAGCTCTGACATAGACTCTTTCTGATGTTATGCTAAATTGCAATTGTTTCAATGACTGAGGTTATAGTCTGTTGGTTCTCAATAAGGTTTATGATTCATACTTTTGCATTATGAACAGATCATTACTTGAACATAAGTAATCATATGACAATATCTATGTATGTTGCTGTTATGAGAATAATCATGATGCCCGCATGTCCGTATTTTATTTTTATCGACGCCTCTACCTCTAAACATGGGGTCATATTTATTGTTATCGGCTTTCGCTTGAGGACAAGCGAGGTCTAAGCTTGGGGGAGTTGATACGTCCATTTTGCATCATGCTTTTATATTGATATTTATTGCATTATGGGCTGTTATTTCACATTATGTCACAATACTTATGGCTATTCTCTCTTATTTTACAAGGTTTACATAAGGAGGGAGTGTACTCCACGCGCGTCCTGCCCTCTGTTCCACCTCCCCTCCTCTGTGATGGAGCAGCATGGTCGTGCACGACACAGTGCAGTTCAATGCAAAACAAGTGTCTACATCAAGTTGGAGATGAGGTTCCGCGTGAATTGTTGTGAAGATAAGTATGTATGCACATGAAGTTTGTTAGTGTGTGCATGTACAACTGCAGCTCACTTCATTCCGCATGGCGATTTTCTTTGTTCGATTGCAGCTCACTTCGTCCCCATCATTGGTGAAACCATGCACTCCCCCATTTCCTCCCCGGGATGAGCAGCGCAAGGGCATCGCTAGAGCAGTCCACACAGCAGCCGCGTGCGGCCATCATTGCATGGCCATGCAGTGGACTTCTGTAATGTGAGGCGAGCATAGTAGGGATTAGTCACTAACACCGACTCCACCGCTGGCAATTTTTGCAGTGCATGTTTTTCTTTTTTCAGTTCGTTGCATGAGAAAATGAAGTATGTTTAGTTTATATATTGAGGGACATTTGTGCTGATTGCAAATGTAGTACACTTTGGCAAGACAGCTGCAGTCTGCAAAGCAAGGCCTCCACCTCGAGACGCCCGTGCAAAATCTGTGATAAAAACATTGTATTTCTGACTATGTTCGCACGGTGCTGAGCATGTGTGCATGCAATTTAGTTGTTTCGATTTTTTTGTTTGTTTTGCGACAGGAAAATTGTCTGAAGTTGTATTTTTTGGATAATTGTTTTTAAAGTGCACTTAGTTTTTATAAAGAGAATATATTTTATTATCCCTATTCATGAAGGCAATTTGTTCCGTGTGCTTTAAAAATCAGTCGACTACATCAACGTAGTCAATACTTTTGGTCCTCGGATGTGGTTGATTTTTTTGAGTGATGTTGTTCACTTGTGCCTAAAAATGAAAGTGCTAAAAATTTAGCGCAACAACAAAGATAGTAATGAGGTTCACTTTGATATATGTCGCGGTTCACTTGCCTCCTCTCTATGGTCCACTCTCGTTCACAAAAAAAGAGAAAAGACAACAAAAACTCATCTGAGAAAAAATACGTTCGGCAAAAGAAATTATGAAGTTCACTTGACCGTTTGATGCAGTGCGGTTTTCAGTTTAAAAGCAGTGCGGTTTTGTTCCCTTGTCTTCAAAAATTTACGTCCCACAAAAAAGAAATCATGCAGTCCGCTAGTTCATCTGATGCAGTGCGGTTTTCAGTCTAAACGCGGTGCGGTTTTCTTCCTCGTCTTAAAAAATATACGTCCCACAAAAAGGAAACCATGTAGTTCTCTTACACGTCTGATGCAGTGCGGTTTTCAGTCGGATGAAGTACCCACGTCGATCTGGGTGTCACGAAAAACAGAGTGTCCGCATTTCGGTAAATTTGAAATTCCTCTTAAACCGTAATGAATTATAGAGAGTGTTCTAGATGAAAAAGTTGCGCCTCGTCGATATCTTTCCAATGGCGTATCGTTTGAATCATTCCGATCAGCGATTTATAAAAATTTCACGAAAAACGGCCGCTGCCACTCGTCATCCGCCGCACGATTTCCAAAATTAACTTAAAACCGTAAGGAATCTCAAAAACATTTCAAAATATGAAAGTTGCGCCTCATTCATAGCTTTCCAGCGACATATTACACGCCTCGTTTCGACAAACGGTTAAAAAATTAGAGCGAAAACAGTACCGAAAATTTGAAAATTTTTGAAAAACAGAATTCCGCGATTTAGTAAATTTGAAACTGCTTTTAAACCGTAACGTATTAGAGAAAGAAATAGGTATGAAAAAGATGCGTCTCGACGATATCTATTCAACGGTGTATCATTTGCTTCATTCCGATGAACGGTTTAGAAAAAAATGTAAAAAAACGCTCGCTGCCACTCGTCATCCGCCGCACCATTTTCAAAACTGCTCTTAAACCGTGTGGAATCTCGAAAAGTGTTCAACATGTCGAAGTTGCGCCTAATCCATAGCTTTTCAATGGTATATTACACGCCTCATTCCGCCCCTCACCTTCGCCCCAACACCACCTGGGGGATCCGCCGCTAAAGCATCCAGCCTCGGTGATGCATGGCAGGGGGAAGAGAACTGCAAGGATGCCTTCTCCATCGCAGTCGTCGTGGATGCGAACTGCAATGGTGCCCATCCATCCTGTAGCCGCAAGGACCCCTTTGTGGTTCACTTGGTGATCCAAAAACAAAAACACATCAGAAAGCAGCTCACTTCTCAACACTTCTCAACGCGCGTAAAAAATTAATTAGTACGAAAAAAAGACAAACAGCAAATAATGAGGTTCACTTTTGGTAGTGTTCCGCTTCACTTTCCGGAGTGTTGCGGTCCACTTTCCTTCGAAAAAAAAGTTGAAAAAAAGTAAACAAAACTCCTCTGAGAAAAATCTACGTCCAACAAAATAAATCATGAGGTTCGATTGACTGCCTGATGCAGTGCGTTTTTCAGTTTGAAGCAGTGCGCTTTTCTATCCGATGCAGTGCAGGCGTCGATTTTGTTGTCGCGAAAAACAGAGTTTCCGCGTTTTTGTAATTTCAAAATTGCTCTTAAACCGTAATGAATTAGAGGGAGTGTTCTATATGAAAAAGTAGCGTCTCGATGATATCTTTCCAACGGTGTATCAGTTGGATCATTTCGACCAACGTTTTGTAAAAATTTCACGAAAAAACGGCCGCTGCCCTTCATAGTCAGACGCACGGTTTTCAAATTTAACTAAAAACCGTAAGGCATCTCAAAAACATTTCAACATATGAAAGTTGCGCCTCGTTCGTAGCTTTCCAACGGTATATTACACGCCTTGTTTCCGACAAAAGGTTAGAAAACTAGAGTGAAAACAGTACCGAAAATTTGAAAAATTTCGAAAAACACAATTCCGCGATTTAGTAAATTCAAAACTGCTCTTAAACCGTAGCGAATTAGAAAAAAAATAGATATGAAAAAGATGCGCGCCGACGATATCTTTGCAATGGTGTATCATATGTTTCATTCCGACGAGCGGTTTAGAAAAAAAGCAAAAAAAATGCTCGCTGCCATTCGTTGTGAGCCGCACGATTTTCGAAACTGCTCTTAAACTATGATGAATTTTGAAAAGTGTTCAACATGGCGAAATTGCGTCTACTCCATAGTTTTTCAACGGTATATTACACGCATAATTCCGATAAACGGTTAAAAACTAGAGCAAAAAAGGTACCGAAAAAACCACACGTACAGTTTTTTCAAACATGAAGTTCGCTGGTCTCTGTGGTACAGTGCGCATAGCTTTCCAATGCAGTATTACAATGCAGTTCGGAAGTGTTATGAGAATATTATTCTCATAATGTTATGAGAATAGACCGGCTCTATATATATATATATATATAATTGGATGTAGGGGGCATGAGTATTATTGTTGACATTACCCTCGAGTTAAAAGGTTGTGGGGCGAAACTATAAGCCCCTATCTTTCTCTGTGTCCGATTAAAACTCCGTAATCACAAGTATTGCGTGAGTGTTAGCAATTATGAAGGACTGGATGATAGTTGAGTATGTGGACTTGCTTTTTTAGCTCTGACATAGACTCTTTCTGATGTTATGCTAAATTGCAATTGTTTCAATGACTGAGGTTATAGTCTGTTGGTTCTCAATAAGGTTTATGATTCATACTTTTGCATTATGAACAGATCATTACTTGAACATAAGTAATCATATGACAATATCTATGTATGTTGCTGTTATGAGAATAATCATGATGCCCTCATGTCCGTATTTTATTTTTATCGACGCCTCTACCTCTAAACATGGGGTCATATTTATTGTTATCGGCTTTCGCTTGAGGACAAGCGAGGTCTAAGCTTGGGGGAGTTGATACGTCCATTTTGCATCATGCTTTTATATTGATATTTATTGCATTATGGGCTGTTATTTCACATTATGTCACAATACTTATGGCTATTCTCTCTTATTTTACAAGGTTTACATAAGGAGGGAGAATGTCGGCAGGTGAAATTCTGGGCTGGAAAAGGAGCAAATATTAGAGACCTATTCTGCACAACTCCAAAAGTCCTAAAACTCCACGGAATACCTTATAATAAATAATGAAAAATCCTCGCCAAAGATGAAGACCAGGGGCCCACACCCTTTCCATGAGGGTGGGGGCGCGCCCCCCTAGGGTGCGCCCCCTACCTCATGGGCCCCCTGGTGGCTCTCCGATGACCATCTTCTCCTATATGAAGTCTTTTGTCAAGAAAAAAATAAGAAGCAACCTTTCGGGACGAAACTCCACCGCCACGAGGCGGAACCTTGGCGGAACCAATCTAGGGCTCCGGCAGAGCTGTTCTGCCGGGGAAACTTCCCTCCTAGAGGGGGAAATCATCGCCATCGTCATCACCAACGCTCCTCTCATCGGGAGAGGGCAATCTCCATCAACATCTTCATCAGCACCATCTCATCTCAAAACCCTAGTTCATCTCTTGTATCCAGTTCCTGTCTCCAAGTCCGGGATTGGTGCTAGTAGGTTGCTAGTAGTGTTAATTACTCCTTGTAGTTGATGCTAGTAGGTTTAATTGGTGGAAGATCATATGTTTAGATCCTTTATGCATATTATCACCCCTCTGATTATGAACATGAATATGCTTTGTGAGTAGTTACGTTTGTTCCTGAGGACAAGGGAGAAGTCTTGCTATTAGTAGTCATGTGAATTTGGTATTCGTTCGATATTTTGATGAGATGTATGTTGTCTAGCCTCTAGTGGTGTTATGTGAACGTCGACTACATAAAACTTCACCATTATTTGGGCCTAGAGGAAGGCATTGGGAAGTAATAAGTAGATGATGGGTTGCTAGAGTGACAGAAGCTTATACCCTAGTTTATGTGTTGATTCATAAGGGGCTGATTTGGATCCATATGTTTCATGCTATGGTTAGGTTTACCTTAATACTTTTGTTGTAGTTGCGGATGCTTGCAATAGAGGTTAATCATAAATGGGATGCTTGTTCAAGTAAGAACAGCACCCAAGCACCGGTCCACCCACATATCAAATTATCAAGGTACCGAACGCGAATCATATGAACGTGATGAAAACTAGCTTGACGATATTCCCATGTGTCCTCGGGAGCGCTTTTCCTTATATAAGAGTTTGTCCAGGCTTGTCCTTTGCTACAAAAAGGATTGGGCCACCTTGCTGCACTTTATTTAATTTTGTTACTTGTTGCTCGTTACAAATTATCTTGTCACAAAACTACCTGTTACCGGTTTTTTCAGTACTTGCAGAGGATACCTTGCTGAAAACCGCTTATCAATTCCTTCTGCTCCTCGTTGGGTTCGACACTCTTACTTATAGAAAGGACTATGATAGATCCCCTCTACTTGTGGGTCATCAGTTACTGCCATGTTCAATCTGGGTTTTGTCTAAAAATTTGATGAAAAATTAATCCTTGGGCTTTTTGTACCGTTTGTAAGCTTGAGTTGCATGCTGTTGCCCTCGTACTCCCCTCCACGTGCCACTACACTGCCGCATCTTCCACGGCTGTTGTTCCTTCCCATCTGAGGCCTCACCGTTGTTCTCCGCCTTGGTTCGCTTGTTGTGCCCGCCTCCGTCTGGCATTGTCAACATGGTCAACAACCAAGAGGAATCAGAAGATGACTGTATGTGGAGAGGCTGACTGTAGGGACCCAGCAGGGTCATTGTGTTACACAAGCAGGTGCCTCGTTATTACAAGCCAAGACAAGTCATTGACATCTCATCTCATACCGGCGATGCATAGGCCAGTGCGGCGGCAAATTTGTTAAAATTACACAATGAGCGGATAACACCAGGGACCCAGCAGCTCGCCCAGTTTTTTCTAGTTTCATTGACGGAGCTCAACTGCGCGCTGTGCGGGGGCTGTGGCCCATCTAGCCCACACTTACACTTTTATTTAAGCACATGACGAGCCCAGTTGATATCTTTTTTCTTTCTGAAAATTGCTAGCCCAGTTCTTATTTTGGAGAACACCAAAACCAAGGCCTACTTTCTTCTCTCAGCCCTGCTGGGCAGCAAATCTTTCAAGACAAGGAGGGAGGGATGCAAAGTATTAAGAAATGGGCTTCCCCAGAAAATGGGCTATAAGTTGTAAGAAATAGGCTACAAATTTTTAAACCAAAGCCAACCGACAATTACATTGAAATATCATTTTTCTGGATTTCTCTACTCTCTACTCTTATAAAAACCAAAGCCAGCTGGCAATTACATTAAAAGATTGTCTTTTCTCCCATAAGATAAACTACTCATACAAATGCATCTTCATGTTCCATGCAACGCACAGGCATCTTGCTAGTTAAGATTTTAAATTTCATTCATTTTTTGCGGAGAATAGTTTTTTGAATTTTATTTAGATATAATTTTTTAAATTATTTGTAATGCGACTCGAAATTTCGTGATTAAAAGAGTTTGGACCCCACCAAAATATGAAAATTCCATTGAATTTTTTAGTAGTGCCCAGAATATACGGTTTGTAATGCTAATAAAAAGAATATGGGCTTCAAATATCCTTTAGAATTAGCAAATGGGCTGTAAATTATTGAAAATAATGGCTAATGGGTTGTATGTTGTTTTCCACAGATTTGGACGCCGACTTCTGGGCCTACTAGGTTGACGATGACGTTGTCCTAATTTTTTTATGCGTATGCAAGGCTTTGTCAACTTAGTCAGCACAGAGCAGTGATTATTGGATGTCCATTCAACGGCCGCCGTACTTCTTCAATCTTTGATCTTCTTGCTCCAGCCACCCAAACCAGCGCCGGCAGGACTGACTGCTCCCTCCTCCCGTTGCTGGCTATGCTACCGCCAGGCCATCCCTCTACCCACCCACACATCCTGTTATTTTCCGGTGACATCAGCCTCACCCTGCAGCCGACCAGTCAGCGCTCATACACCCCTCAGCGTGGGCATCCGCTGCGGTGGCTTCGCCGGCTCCGGGTCATTCCCTTCCTGGGCCTTGCCCTCGTCCACCGCGTTTGTGCTCTTGGCGCGGCGAGGTCAACATGGTCAACAAACAACAGCCATCGACAGAGGCTGACAGTAGGGGTCCACACAAGGAAATGCCTCCTTATTATGTGCAAAATAATGATTCCTCCACCGGAAGGGCCCTTGTATTTCTTGAAAAAAAACGTTCCCCCGCTGTCAGCTCGGACCCATCAGCTATATCTTCGTACACAAGGAAGTGCCTCCTTAATACACACAAAAATGAATATTCCCCCTACTAGCTGGGACCCACCATTGTGGGAGGCTGACTTGTGGGCCTACTAAGATGACGGGGACGGAGGGCTTTGTCAACTTAGTCAATATGAACGATTCTAGCTCCAGTGACCGTACGATATCCATCCAATGGTCGTAGTGCTTCTTCAACCTCTGGTCTTCTTGCTCCAGCCGCCCAAACAAGCGTCGGCCGTGCAGCCGGCTCCTGCCTCCTGTGTCCGCCTGTGTTGCCACCGCTGGCCATGCCATCCCTCTATACTCACCCACACCTCATGTTATTCTCCGGCGATGGCAGCCTCACACCGTAGCCGAAGCAGTCAACCCAGATACTCCCCTCCGCATGGGCATCCACTATCGCGTCTTCCCCGGCTCCGCGTCGTCCCCTTCCTAGGCCTCGCCGTCGTCCACCGCCTTGTTGCTCTCGGCGCGGCGTGGTCAACATGGTCAACGAATGACTTCGATCGGAAGAGTACTTTATGTGGAGAGGCTGACAGCTGGGTCCACGGCCGTAGCAAGGAAGTGCCTCCTTATTATGCGGAAAATAATGATTCCTCCACCTGACAGCAAGGACCCACCGGACGGGCCACTGTATTTCATGAAAAAAAACATTTCCACCTTGACAGCTGGGGCCCACCAACTACATCTTCGCACAGAACGAAGTGCCTGATAGTCGGGACCCACCCGGTCAAAGCGTACATAGCGTTGTCATTCTGGTCGCGAACATGTATGTACATACGATCGGTCTGTCTGCAGGCTTCAGCGATGAATCGTGGCCGTGTAAGGAAGGGCACATGTCGTAGTAGAGGCGCGCACGTAGCATGTACACGTACGTACATCGGTCAGGGTGTAAGAAAGTAAATACAACCACGTACGTACATACGGGCGGGGTCTCGAACGCCTACTCGCGCATACGTACGGCCAGGGCTCGTGTACATGGCTGTGGCACGGTCAGAACGGAGAAACTGCGTTGTCGTCGTGTTCATGGGGAGGCAACGGAATGCGTTGTGTTCATCGGGAGGCAACGGAACGCGTGCTGTTCATCGGGAGACAACCGTCTTGGACGGAACAGCTGATGGAAACGAGGCCTGGTGTACCGCAGAACGGAGGAAACAACCTTGTGTTCGACCGGCCATGGTCGAAACGGGATCCTGTTCATCGGGAGCCTACGATTGAAATGGGGTCCTGTTGATCAAGAGGGGTGTGGCATACCACAAAATGGAGGAAACAGACTTGTGTTGGAGCGCTACGGTCGAAAACGGGGTCCTGTTCATCGGGAAGGGTGTGGCGTACCGCAAAACGGGACTCCACGGGATACTGTTCATCTCCACCGTCGACCTCCTCCAGCCTCCACGGGCTCCTGTTCATCCACCGTCGACCTCCTCCAGCCTCCACCTGCGACTGTTCATCCAGGGGCTCCTGTTCATCCAGCCTCCACCACGCGCTCCTCCAGCAGCTATTGTTCAACCAGCCCTCTCCATGGGGTCCTGTTCAACCACCCCTCCACGGGCTACTGATCATCCAGCCCTCCACCGGCTACTGTTCAACCAGCCTTCCACCAGCTACTATTCATCCAGCCCTCCATCGGGTCATGTTCATTCAGCCCTCCACGGGGTCCAATTCATCCACTGGCTCAATCGATCGGGGTCTTGTTCATCCAGCGGCAACGACCTCTACTACAACGGGGTCCTGTTCATCCAACCCCCCACCAGGAACTGTTCATCCAAACCCCCTCAACAACACTCACTGTTCATCAAGGGAAGGAGGCAGGATCGATCAGCTTCAGTTAGTAGCAGTAGCGAAGGAATCACTCGGGTTCAGTTAACAGCAAGGGATCGATCGATCGCTCGGGTTCAGTAACGCGTAGCCTGCAGTGCAATCGCTTGGGTTCAGTTAGAGCCCAATGCCTCACTCGGGTTCAGTTAGATCCCAACGCCTCGCACACATGCGCGTACGTACGAGAGAAACACGCATCGCTCGGCCCCCGACCACCCACCATAACCGGGAACTCCCCAGTATTTTCCTCGCCCTCGCTTCTACCATGGTTTTTTCCGTCATGGACGGCCCAAAGAATGTCATCCAGCTGCGTCTCCGGCCCGCCCAGGACGAAAAGCCCATTTTTTGTCATGATTTTTTGTCATAGAAGTAGGATCCCACCGCATCTATGATGATACCGGGTTTTGTCACAATTATCGTCGTAGAAGTGTCATAAGTATGACAAATTTTTTTTCGTTCGTCCCAAAATGTCACGGATGTGTCTTTTTTTTGTAGTGTACCTGGTTCAATCTCGTTACTGGCATGTCTCTTTACTCATTCTGTAATACATCATCCCGCAACTAACTCATTAGTCACTTTGCTTGCAAGGCTTCTTATGATGTGCATTACCTAGAGGGCCCAGAGATACCTCTCCGATACTCAGAGTGATAAATCCTAATCTCGATCTATGCCAACCCAACAAACACCTTCGGAGATACTTGTAGAGCATCTTTATAATCACCCGGTTACATTGTGATGATTGATAGCACACAAGGCATTCTTTCGGTGTTTGGGAGTTACATAATCTCATAGTCAAATGAATATGTATATGACATGAAGAAAGCAATAGCAATAAAACCGAATGATCAATATGCTTAGCTAACGCATGGGTCTTGTCCATCACATCATTCTCCTAATTATGTGATCCTGTCATCAAATGACAACACATGTCTATGGTTATGAAACTTAGCCATCTTTAATTAGCGAGCTAGTATAGGCTAATCTCATCCATCAACCAAACATAAAATATGGTTATCCTTATCCTGCTAGATAGGGAAGCTTACTAGGGACACGGTGTTTTGTCTATGTATCCACACATGTATCAAGTTTCCAGTTAGTATAATTCTAGCATGAATAATAAACATTCATCATGATATAAGGAAATATAAAATAACAACTTTATTATTACCTCTAGGGCGTATTTCCTTCAGAAACTTCCCTCCCGGAGGGGGAAATCGTCGTCATCGTCATCACCAACGATCCTCTCATTGAGAGGGGGTCAATCTTCATCAACTTATTCACCAGCATCATCTCCTCTCAAACCCTAGTTCATCTCTTTTATCCGATCTTTGTCTCAAAACCTCATATTGGTATTTGTGGGTTGCTAGTAGTGTTGATTACTCCTTGTAGTTGATGCTAGTTGGTTTATTCGGTGGAAGATCATATGTTCAGATCCTTAACGATATTCAATACCTCTCTGATTATGAACAAGAATATGCTTTGTGAGTAGTTACGTTTGTTCCCGAGGACATGGGAGAAGTATTGTTATAAGTAATCATGTAAATTTGGTATTCGTTCGATATTTATGAGATGTATGTTGTCTTTCCTCCAGTGATGTTATGTGAACGTCGACTACATGACATTTCACCAATATTTGGGCCTAGGGGAAGGCATTGAGAAGTAATAAGTAGATGATGGGTTGCTAGAGTGATAGAAGCTTGAACCCTAGTTTATGTGTTGCTTCGTAAGGGGATGATTTGGATCCACATGTTTCATGCTATGGTTAGATTTATCTTAATTCTTCTTTCATAGTTGCGGATGCTTGCGAGAGGGGTTAATCATAAGTGGGAGGCTTGTCCAAGTAAGGGCATCACCCAAGCACCGGTCCACCCGCATATCAAATTATCAAAGTAACGAACGTGAATCATATGAGCATGATGAAAACTAGCTTGACAGTAATTCTCATGTGTCCTTGGGAGCACTTTGCTTTATATAAGAATTCGTCCAGGCTTGTCCTTTCTTACAAAAAGGATTGGTCCACCTTGCTGCACCTCATTTACATTTGTTACTTCTTACACATTACAAATTATCTTATCAAAAAACTATCGGTTACCGATAATTTCATTGCTTGCAGAGAATACTTTGCTGAAAACCGCTTGTCATTTCCTTCCGCTCCTCGTTGGGTTTGACACTCTTACTTATCGAAAGGACTACGATAGATCCCCTATACTTTTGGGTCATCAAGAGTCTTTTCTGGTGCCATTGCCGGGGAGTGAAGCGCCCTTGGTAAGTGGAATTTGGTAAGGAAACATTTATATTACGTGCTGAAATTTACAGTCACTTGTTACTATGGAAAATAATCCTTTGAGGGTCCTAGTTCGGGTATCTTCACCCCGACCAGTAGAGAAAGAAGTTGCTCCTAAACCTACTGAAAATATTTATTATGAAATTCCTTCGGGTATGATAGTGAAACTGCTAGCTAATCCTTATGTAGGAGATGGCACATTATAGGCTGATATGCATCTAATCTATGTAGATGAAGTTTGCGGATTATTTATGCTTGCAGGTTTGCCCAAGGATGAAGGCAAGAAGAAGGTCTTCCCTTTATCTTTTAAGGAGAAGGCATTGACATGGTATAGGCTATAAGATGACATCAGGACTTGGAATTACAACCGGTTGAAATTGGAATTTCATCAGAAGTTTTATCCTATGCATCTGGTTCATCCTGATCGGAATATTTATAATTTTTGGCCTCGTGAAGGAGAAAGTATCGCTCAAGGTTGGGGGAGCCTTAAGTCAATGTAATATTCATGCCCCAATCATGAGCTCTCAAGAGAAATTACTATTCATAATTTTTATGCTCGGCTTTCTCGTAATTATCAATCCATGCTCGATACTTCTTGTACCGGTTCTTTTATGAAGAAGACTATTGAATTCAAATGGGATTTATTGGAAAGAATTAAACGCAACTCTGAAGATTGGCAGCTCGACGAAGGTAGGTAGTCAGGTTTAAACCTTATGTTTGATTATGTTAAATCTTTTATGGATACCGATGCTTTTCATGAATTTAGCACTAAATATGGACTGACTCTGAGATAGTAGCTTATTTCTGTGAATTCTTTTCTATTCATGCTGATTTCCCCAAGGAGAAGTGGTGTAAATATCATCCTCCCAATGAAGTGAAAGTATTAGAACCTATTAAAGCTGAAGAAGAAACTATTACTTATAATGTTGATCCTATTATTCCTACTGCTTATACTGAGAAACCACCTTTCCCGGTTAGGATAAAAGAGCATGCTCAAGCTTCAGCCGTGGTTCGTAAGAGTTATACTAGAAAACCTACACCCCCTAAACATATTAAAGTTGAACCTAGTGTTGCTATGGTTAAAGATCTCTTGGTCGATAATATTGATGGGCATGTTATTTATTTCTGTGATGAGGTTGCTAGAATTGCTAGACTCGATAATAAAGACAAATGTAGACAGGTTGTTGGCATGCCTGTTGTTTCTGTTAAGATAGTAGATCATTGTTATCATGGCTTATGTGATTTGGGTGCTAGTGTGAGTGCAATTCCTTTTACTTGATATCAAGAAATTATGAATGGTATTGCACCTGCTGAGATAGAAGATATTGATGTTACTATTAAGCTTGCCAATAGAGATACTATCTCACCAACTAGGATTGTTAGAGATGTTTAAGTCTTGTGTGGGGAAATATAATAGCCTATTAATTTTCTTGTTCTTGGTTCCCCACAAGATGATTTTTGTCCCACTATATTTCGTAGACCTTTCTTGAATACTGTCAATGTTAAGACAGATTGCGAGAAAGAAACTGTTAGCATAAGTTTTGGGGATGTGTCTCATGAGTTTAATTTCTCCAAATTTCGTAGACACCCCCATGATAAGGAATTGTCTAGTAAAGATGAGATTATTGGTCTTGCTTCTATTGATGTGCCTCCTACTGATCCTTTAGAACAATATTTGCTTGACCATGAAAATGATGTGTTTATGAATGAAAGAAAGAAAGGAATTAGATGAGTATTTCTTTAAACATATGCATGTTTTGAAACACAATTTGCCCGTTGAAACTCTTGGAGATCCTCTACCACCCAAGAGTGATCACGTGTTCAATCTTAAACAATTGCCTGATACTCTGAAATATGCTTATGTAACACCCCGGATGTAACTTGCCATATTTGTAACTCCAACTCTTGCCTTTTTCGGCTTTAAGTTATGAGATTCCCTCGTGGTTGGGTTTTTTCTTCATTTTGCATTTTGATCTTGTCATGCTTTTCATATCATGTCATCATGTGCATCACATTTGCATACGTGTTCGTCTCATGCATCCGAGCATTTTCCCCGTTGTGTGTTTTGTAATCCTACACTCCTACGTGCACCGGCGTCCGCCTTTCGTCTCTTTTTGTGAGCGGGTGTTAAACGTTCTCGGAATGGACCGAGATTTGCCAAGTGGATTTGGTACGCCACCGGTAGACCGCCTATCAAATTTCGTGCCATTTGGAGTCCGTTTGATACTCCAACGGTTAACCGGGTAACCATAAAGGCCTCTTGTGTGTTGCAGCCCAACACACCTCCAAAACGGCCCAATAACCCATCCAAACCACTCCCATGTCCTCCGTCGTCGGATCATGATCGCGTGGTCGAAAACTACACTCCATTTGGACACTCCTACCTCCTCCTAGCTATAAATATGTGCACCCCTCCTCCAAATTCGGGTCCCGAAACCCTAGATCCACCCTCTCCCTCCACGCCGGACATGTCCGGACAGCGCCGAACACGTCCACCGCCGCGCCCCATCCAACCACGCCTCGCCACGTTTCGTGCCACCGGATCCCACCGCACGCCGCCGCCGAGCCCGCCGAGACCCAGATCCGGCCCTCCCCGTCCCGCGCGATGTCACCACCGCGACCTGGCCGCCCGAGCGCCCCGCCACCACGTCTTCTCCGCTATGCCGCCCGCCTCCCTCGTCGGCACTGACCGCCCCGCCGCCCAGCGTCGTCCCCGCCGTCAACTCCGCCGGCCGCCGCCTCAACCGCCTCCAACGCCGACCGCCGCCCCCTCCCGCACGCCCCGCCACCCAGTGCCTCGTGCCCCCACAGCTCCTCCTCTTCATCGGCAAGTGCTCCGGCCACCATAGCGACGAATTCCGGCGATGTCTTCCGGCCATCCTCGTAGACCATGCCAAGAACCCTAGATCCAGATCTGAGAGGTCGTTTTTTCTCTCAGTCCTTTCCCCCTCATATTTTCATGCTCTGTTCAACGCATCATAACTCCATGACCGTAGCTCCGTTTCATGCGCTTGATATATCAAAATGTTCAAGAGTGCTATAAAATGTTTTCTCTTGTTACTTAGCAGATTATTTTGATTTGTCATTTTTGTCACATTTTTTGTGTGCTTCATATGGGCATGAGCTCTACATGTAATTTGGACTATGCCATGCCATCTTTACAGGGGTGCTTGCCATGTATTTTTATGATCTTTGTGGTGACTAGCACAAGCATGCAAAGTAGCCTTCGTGATATTGCTGATTTCAGTGACTTAGGATTTTGCTAAGTCCTTGTACTTCTGTTATTTTTATGCCATGTAAACATGATGCTAAAGTGAGATCCATGATTGTTTTGAGTTGCTTCAGTAAGGATGTTTTGGACATATGGTTATGCTCTATCCATCTATGCCCTTGTTTGCAATTATGGAGTGCCCTAGCATGTCTTAATATTGCTCTACTTTTGCTATAAAATGTTCCTGGCAGATTGTTCACATGTTAATCAATTTTGCCATGGTTGTTACTAGTGATCCATGCATGCTATGAACATGCTCTTGCCATGGTTAGCTTCATGAACATGTCATCCTGCTAATTCTATGCTTGTTTTGTCATGCAAGGCTTTGCGATGAGTGATTTGAGCTCGCAAAGATGCCTTCATAATTCTGTTTATGCCATGCTCAGTTTTCTGCTAAGGCTGAAACTGTTAATAAACTTGCTATGTTTACATGGGTGCCATCATTTCTTCTGTGCCTTTTTGGCTCATGATCACTAAGGGACTTTTGTTCTATCCATTTAGTAGATTCATGCCATACCTTTGTTTGCTATGATCATTTCCTGTAGCATGTTGGTAGCTTGCTCTAAACATTGCTTCCTGATGTTATTCCTGACATGTTAGTATTGTCACTAAGTCTGTGAAGCTGATATCTTTTGCACTTTTTCCATGATTGTTTGAACATGCTCTTGTGTGATTTAGCCATAGCTCAGTGTTCATGTTTTGTCAAGCATCTTGAGTACATCACTTCCATATGCTTTGTTGCTATGTTGAAGTGCAGTAGCTTAGTTTCTTGTTGTATTCTAGATGGCATCGTGTTGTTAATCGCAGAATTGTGTCATTCTTGTTTTGCTTGCCATTTGCAAACCGTGCATCCGATTCCGGTGATCTTTATATCGATTTCGACTGAAATCAACTCATCTTTCCAGCGACACACTTGGTTTGCCAAGTTGATGCCTTGATCTTTATTTTCCTTCCGAAGCACGCATATGCTTTGCATATCATGTCTTGCATATCATGCCATGTCTTGCATCATGTTGCTTGTGCATTGCATCGTGATTGATTGTTGGTCATTTGCTTGTGTTCTTGATTTGGGTAGAGCCGGGAGACAAGTACATGATCGAGGAACCTGTTGAGCACGCTAACGAGGATCAAGCTTTCACCAACTCTGAGAACTTTGCGGGCAAGATGACCATACCCTCGAAATCACTTCTATCTTTGCTTGCTAGTTGTTCGCTCTATTGCTATGCCACGCTACCTACCACTTACTATATCATGCCTCCCATATTGCCATGTCAAGCCTCTAACCCACCTTTCCTAGCAAACCGTTGTTTGGCTATGTTATCGCTTTTGCTCAGCCCCTCTTATAATGTTGCTAGTTGCAGGTGAAGATGAAATTTGTTCCTTGTTGGAACATGGATATTGTTGGGATATCATTATTATCTCTTATTTACTTTAATGCATCTATATACTTGGTAAAGGGTGGAAGGCTCGGCCTTATGCCTGGTGTTTTCTTCCACTCATGTCGCCCTAGTTTCCGTCATACCGGAGTTATGTTCCTTGATTTTGCGTTCCTTACGCGGTTGGGTGTTATGGGAACCCCTTGACAGTTCGCCTTGAATAAAACTCCTCCAGCAAGGCCCAACCTTGGTTTTACCATTTGCCTACGTACCACCATATACCTTCCCTTATGTTCTGCAGACTCAAGGGTCATCTTATTTTAAACCCACCCGGGCCAGTGCTCCTTTGAGTGTTGGTCCGAACCAAGTAGACTGCGGGGCCACCTCGGTGTAACTTGAGGGTTTGTTTTACTCGTAGGATGTCTCATCTTGTGTGCCCTCAGAACGAGATACGTGCGACTCCTAACGGGATTTGTCGGCACATCGGGCGGCTTGCTGGTCTTGTTTTACCATTGTCGAAATGTCTTGTAACCAGGATTCCGAGACTGATCGGGTCTTCCCGAGAGAAGGAATATCCTTCATTGACCGTGAGAGCTTGTGATGAGCTATGTTGGGACACCCCTGTAGGGTTTTGAACTTTCGAAAGCCGTGCCCGCTGTTATGGGCAGATGGGAATTTGTTAATGTCCGGTTGTAGAGAACTTGACACTTAACTTAATTAAAATGGATCAACCGTGTGTGTAGCCGTGATGGTCTCTTTTCGGCGGAGTCCGGGAAGAGAACACGGTCTCGAGTTATGCTTGAACGTAAGTAGCTTTAGGATCACTTCTTGATCACTATTAGCTTCTCGACCGTACTTTGCTTCTCTTCTCGCTCTCTTTTGCGTAAGTTAGCCACCATATGTGCTTAGTGCTTTGCTGCAGCTCCACCTCACTACCCTTTCCTACCTTTAAGTTTAAATAGTCTTGATCGCGAGGGTGTGAGATTGCTGAGTCCCCGTGACTCACAGATACTTCCAAACAAATGCAGGTGCCGATGATGCCAGTGCAGGGGACGCTACCGGACTCAAGTGGGAGTTCGACGAGGATTCGGGCCGTTACTATGTTTCCTTTCCGGATGATCAGTAGAGGAGCCCAGTTGGGTCGATCGGGGATCTAGCATTTGGGGTTGTCTTTCCTTTATTTTGGTTCCGTAGTCGACCTTGTTTGTATTCTGGATGATGTATGACTATTTATGTATTGTGTGAAGTGGAGATTGTAAGCCGACTCTTTATCCCTTTCTTATTCAGTACATGGGATGTGTAAAGATTAACCCTCTTGCGACATGCCTACCATCGGCTATGTCTCTAAGTCGTGCCCCGACACGTGGGAGATATAGCCGCATTGTGGGTGTTATAGCTTATCTCGACGAAAAGAAGATATATCCTGTTATTATTAGTGCTAACCTTTCAGAGCATGAAGAAAAGAAATTATTGAAATCTCTGAAGAAGCACCGTGACGCTATTGGATACACTTTGGAGGATCTTAAGGGCATTAGTTCCACTCTATGTCAGCATAAAATTAATATGGAGCCTGATGCTAAACCAGTTGTTGATCACCAACGATGGTTAAATCCTAAGATGAAGGAAGTGGTAAGAAATGAAATATTAAAGCTTCTGGAAGCTGGTATAATTTATCCTATTGCTAATAGTAGATGGGTAATTTCTATTCATTGTGTCACTAAGAGAGGAGGTATTACTGTTGTTCCCAATGATAAGAATGAATTGATCCCACAAAGAACTGTGACAGGTTATAGAATGGTAATAGATTTTCGCATATTAAACAAAGTTACTAGGAAATATCATTACCCTCTGCCTTTCATTGATCAAATGCTAGAAAGGTTATCAAAACCTACACACTTTTGATTTATAAATGGTTATTTTGGTTTTTCTAAAATACCTGTGTCACAAGAGGATCAAGAAAAGACTACTTTTACTTGTCCTTTTGGTACTTTTGGTTATACACTTATGCCTTTTAGTTTATGCAATGCACCTGCTACCTTTCAAAGATGTATGACTTCTATATTCTATGACTTTTGTGAAAATATAGTTGAGGTTTTGATGGATGATTTCTTCATTTATGGAACTTCTTTTGACAATTGCTTAAGCAACCTTGATCGAGTTTTGCAGAGATGTGAAGAAACTAATCTTGTCTTGAATTGGGAGTGATACGTCTCCAGTGTATCTATAATTTTTTATTGTTCCATGCTATTATATTATCATTCTTGTTTTATAATCATTTGATATCATTTTTTGGGACTAACCTATTGACATAGTGCGAAGTGCCAGTTTGTTGTTTTCTGCTTGTTTTTTACATCGCAGAAAATCAATATCAAACGGAGTCCAAATGTAGCGAGACTTTTTGTGGATTTTTTTGGACTAGAAGACACGAGATGTGCCATAGAAGCACCTGGGGATGCCCCGAGGGGGCCACAACCTACCAGGGCGCGCCTGGGCCCCTAGGCACGCCAGGTGGGTTGAGCCCACCGCCTCTTCGCTCTATAAATACCTCCTTGCTAAAGAAACCCTAGGGGAGTCAACAAGAAACAATTCCAGCCGCCGCAAGTTCTAGAAACAACATATCCAATCTAGACACCATCACGGAGGGGTTCATTATTCTCATTGGTGCCTCTCCGATGATGCATGAGTAGTTCAACTCGGACCTATGGGTCCGTAGGTAGTAGCTAGATGGCTTTATATGTCTTTGTATCTCAATACAATGTTCTCTTTTAGATCTGTTTGTTGGGATCCGATGAATTGTGAGTTTATGATCAAATTTGCCTTGATTTAATATCCAACCTTCATTGTCACTTGTGCGCGTTGGTGCTAAACAAATGGTTTTTAACCCCTTTCCGCGACAGCATTTGGAACTGTCGCCAACTGAGTGTGGGAGATAGGGGGTCCTTCCCACACGACCTAGAAATCTCAGGAATAGGCCCTCCTAGGACACAGACTGGGGCCGTGTGCGATTGGGCGAGGCATCGAAACCCAATCAATTACGTAGGTATGTACATCCCACCCGGTAATCCAAGAAAATCATTTCTGTAGGTATGTACATCCCACACAGTGAATCCCAGAAAAACATTTCCGTTCATATGTATATCACACACAGTCAATCCAAGGAATACGTTTCCTGTCGTGGAATTGTCATGGCAGATGTCCTAGCGAAAGGACTTAGTCGTAGGGCCATCTGATATGTCTCCAGCGTATCTACTTTTCCAAACACTTTTTCCCTTGTTTTGGACTCTAACTTGCATGATTTGAATGGAACTAACCCAGACTGACGCTGTTTTCTGCAGAATTACCATGGTGTTATTTATGTGCACAAACAAAAGCTCTCGAAATGACCTGAAACTTCATGGAACGTTTTTTGGAAATAATAAAAAATCCTTGCAAAAGATGAAGACCAGGGGGCGCACACCCTAGCCACAAGGGTGGGGGCGCGCCTGCCCCCCCCCCTGGGCGCGTCCCCTACCTCATGGGCCCCCTGGAGCTCCACTGACCTCAACTCCAACTCCATATATTCACTTTCGGGGAGAAAAAATAGAGAGAAGGATTCATCGCGTTTTACGATACGGAGCCGTTGCCAAGCCCTAAAACCTCTCGGGAGGGCTGATCTGGAGTCCGTTCGGGGCTCCGAAGAGGGGAATCCGTCGCCATCGTCATCATCAACCATCCTCCATCACCAATTTTCATGATGCTCACCGCCGTGCGTGAGTAATTCCATCGTAGGCTTGCTGGACGGTGATGGGTTGGATGAGATTTATCATGTAATCGAGTTAGTTTTGCTAGGGTTTGATCCCTAGTATCCACTATGTTCTGAGATTGATGTTGCTATGACTTTGCTATGCTTAATGCTTGTCACTAGGGCCCGAGTGCCATGATTTCAGATCTGAACCTATTATGTTTTCATCAATATATGAGAGTTCTTGATCCTATCTTGCAAGTCTATAGTCACCTACTATGTGTTATGATCCATCAACCCGAAGTGACAATAATCAGGACCACTCCCGGTGATGACCGTAGTTTGAGGAGTTCATGTATTCACTATGTGTTAATGCTTTGGTCCGGTACTCTATTAAAAGGAGGCCTTAATATCCCTTAGTTTCCGCTAGGACCCCGCTGCCACGGGAGGGTAGGACAAAAGA
Organism: Triticum monococcum; assembly: GCA_034509565.1. Lineage (NCBI taxonomy): Eukaryota > Viridiplantae > Streptophyta > Magnoliopsida > Poales > Poaceae > Triticum > Triticum monococcum. The sequence continues at coordinate 40,519,214 of CM067844.1, forward strand.
TGTCATGCAAGTTCTTTTCCATAAGCACGTATGACTATATTCGGAATACATGCCTATATTACATTGATGAATTGGAGCTAGTTCTGTGTCACCCTAGGTTATGACTGTTACATGATGAACCGCATCCGGCATAATTCTCTATCACTGATCCATTGCCTACGAGCTTTCCATATATTGTTCTTCGCTTATTTAATTTTCTGTTGCTATTGTTATCATTACTACAAAATACCAAAAACATTACTTTTTCTATCGTTACCTTTTGCTACCATTACCAATACTAACATATTAGTTTGCTACTAAATACTTTGCTGTAGATATTAAGTTTCCAGGTGTGGTTGAATTGACAACTCAGCTACTAATACTTGAGAAAATTCTTTGGCTCCCCTTGTGTCGAATCAATAAATTTGGGTTGAATACTCTACCCTCGAAAACTGTTGCGATCCCCTATACTTGTGGGTTATCACCATCGCAACTAGGAAACTTAAATGGGTTAATCGGGACAAAGGACACGAGAGGTTTATACTGGTTCGGCCCCTTACAGTGAAGGTCAGGCCTAGTCCAGTTGATGTTGTATTGCTAGGTTTCGATGACCAAGGAGCGAATCTGCTAGCTTGGCTATCGATCTGTTGTTTCTTGTCATAGACCACCACCGGGTCGTCCCCTTATATGCACGGGTTGACGCCTGGCGGCCTACAGAGTCCCGGCCGGCTCATATAACGTGTCCGGCTCGGTGACTTCCTTTACATGCCTTTCTTCCTCATGGCGGTTTACGATCATGGGCCTCAAGCCGCCTCTGGGCTTGGGCCTACTACAAGTCTTATACTAAACCATCGCCTTGTATATTCACTAAACTTTTAGTAACCCGCCATTAGGATTGACCCGGCCCCTTCTGGGTGGGTCATACCTCGTAGTTATATCCCCAACATCAGGCCCCGGGTTGACTTGAACCTTGTTCTTCTCAATCCGTAACACCTTAAACGAAATCCATTCTCCTGTGTTTGTAAAAGCTCTTGTAACCCGCCATGACGTCATCTTTAGAAAATATGAAAATCCGCCATGATGTCATCTTCAACGGATCCTTATCCTTAAATGTCTTCCGAGAACCGAGGTGTCCATTTAGTTGGATAATCATTATTCGGGTCTTCCTTGATTTTCGCGCCTGCCTGTTCGCTTATCCCTTATAAATAGGCATGACCAGGTCTTTCCTCATGCTTCCCTTTCTTCATCTTATTCCTCTCGCAACCCTACCGCCGCTCGAGCTCCGCCGCCGCCGCCGCAGAGCACCTCGTCTTCCTCGACCTCGGCCGCTGCATCAACCTGAATCGATCCAGAGAACGGCGGCGACCCTCCGCAGAAGATCCGTGGCTGTAAGTGTTCACCTTCTTGCTCCTCAGATCTGCATTACGGTTTCTAGGTTTCTGTGTGTTCTTCATAGTTCATCACAGTTTCTTCGTAGTTCCTCCTCCGCAGCCTCTTCTGATCCAGAAAGGAACACATAACTCGTGCGGTAGTTGTTTTGCGTCAAATTTTGATACTAGTAGATCCCTTTTTTCCGTACAGAGGCCTCATATAACTCACGAACTCATCTGTATTAGATTTTCAGGTCTAGAATATTTTCTTTTCAGAACGGCCATTTGATCCAAAATAATAGTGATAGCTTGGTAAACTTGTTTGTGTCAACACTTAGCCAACTCTGTTTCTGGCGTCCTTCGAATATCTTTAGTCATGGCGTCTTATCACGCCGGCTCACTTTTCCTTTATATGTCATTAGCCCTTATTTTAAGACGGCATTACTTATTTGTACCATGATCATTTAACGTCTAATTTCATCATTGAATTGAACTAGCACATCACTTTCTTTTCAGTCTATCCTTTCATCATGCCATCCAAAGCGCCAACAATCTGCAACTGGGTCCCTTCCACAGTTACTGAGGATACCTTGAAGGAATTTGTCACCATAGGATTTTTGCCAGAGGAAAACATTATGTCTTATCGTGCTCCTGACCCGGACGAAGAATGGCCTCCGCCCAAAGACGGTGAAGTTATCATTTTCACTGATCACATGAACCGGGGCTTCTCACCACCAGGCTCAAAGTTCTTCCGAGATGTTTTGCATTTTTTTCAAGCTTCGCCCACAAGACATTGGACCCAATTCTATATCCAATATCTGCAATTTTGAAGTTCTTTGTGACATATCTGAACCGCCAGATCGAATGCACCAACAGCCTTAGTTTGGAGCTTGGTGGAATCTCAATTCAGCGCCGACAGGGCGCCATCTTTCCCTTAATAGTCTTACCGAACCATCCCAAAGATTAGAATCAGACCTGGTTCTACTGCCAAGATACGGCACCAGCCAATGAAAAACCACTGTCGGGTTATCGCGCGGAGCGTCTGGATTCCAAGTTTGTGCTCCCCGATAAGCTTACCGTTGTTGAACACAAGAAGCTTATTCCATCTATTAAAAGGATTCAAGCTTTATTGGAGAATGGCTTAACTGGAGTTGACATGATCCGTTGCTGGGTCACATGGCGGGTCATTCCTCTAAGCCACCGATCCAAGTTAATGTATGAGTATGGCGGAAGCCCAAATGACTCTCTGCGTTATAGCTCTGTTCAATTGACTGAAGAAGACGTTGTTGCAATGTTAACCATCCTTGTGAACGGCAAATACGAGGACTACAGTAAGGTTGGGTTAAACCCCTTCTGCAAACTTAACCCGGCACCAAAGGTGAAAACCCCTGACCTCTTTCTCTTTTTGTGCTTTCCTTAGTAGTTTAAATACTTTCATGACCTTTTAACCTATTTATTTGTTTACAGGCCAAATCTAACTTCTGGAAAGCCAAGTATGATCATGAAGCTGCCAAGAAGGCTAGAGCTGCTGCCATAGCAGCTAGGAGAACGACCCGGAAGCCCAAGAAGAAGAAGACTGCATCTGACTTATTCCACCTAGATGATGCTTCTGAGTCAGAGGTAGCCCTTGACTCCCCTGGCCAGTTTTTTAACTATCTTATTGACACTGACTGTTGCCAGGACGACACGGGAGCCAGCCAGGCCCGGGAAGAAGAGGTAACTATTTCCTCCGACTCAACCCCTTTGCCAAGACAGAAACTTCGACTGGTAACCCGGAAAGTAAGGTTTTCGCACCCTTTGGCTTATCTGGACCCTCATTTTCTTTCGAAAAAGCAGCAACATGAGAGCCGCCGTCAGGCCCGGACTAATGACGATGATGAACTGCCTTCCGATTTCCAACAAACTCATCGAAAACATCAGAATGAGGTTTCTTTCATCTTTGTCTTTTGCTTCCATTAATGGATCTATTCCCTTGCATCACTAACTTTATTTTACCTTTGCAGGAGGTTTCTCGCTCTTCTGGTGACTCGTCGCAAACTCAATTTCCGGCTTTCAAGACTGCCCCTGGGTAAAGACAATCATCTTTCTTCTGCATCTTTTAAAAACTGCATTATTACACTAACTCTCTCATAAAATCTTTCTTAGTGGTCAAGCCAAGTCCAAGAAGGCCAAAGTGATTAAGCCGACAGAAGACCCGAAAGTTCCTGCACATGAGCCCGCCATGCCAACTCCCTCTCAAACTGAAGCACCAGAAGAGAGGCCACCCTTAATCCGACCATTACTGAACCATCTAGCTCAGCTAACCCGCCAACAACTTCTGATACTGACGTTTTGATTACCGGTAGCCGGTTTGTTGAACCGGTGACCCCCACTTTAGTAGCCCGGCATACTGCTAAGCAAGAGGCTTTAGAGAAGCAGAAAGTGCGGCTTGATAACTCCCATTATACTCACCTAAATGTCAATGATGTGCTGTCCGGCTATCTCAGTCATGTGCACTCCAGCCGTGACTCGGAAATTGAGATGGTCAAACAATTGCAGCTAAAATATGAGGTATGCTCTCCAGTTTACTTATACTCTGCCAGCCCCCAAGTCTTCAGATGATGAACTTGAATGATCTGTAGACTTTATGATATAAGTTGATACTTTGCCCCTAGGTTTTTCGAAAGTCGAATAGAGTAGCGTAAACTTCACCTGTATTCCCCAAGGGCCGGCTCAATTTATGATAAATGAACCGGTACTTAATTGCATAATTGTCTTTTACTAGTCCCAATAAGTATTGTGATCTGGCTCAATCTTGGAAAAATTTCAAAATATCATGCATTAGCCCCCAAGTGCCAAGCGTTGTTACTTTGTAAAACCCTTGGGACTTGAAACATATAAAAGTCATAAAAATTTACTTTGGCAGACATTAGACCCCAAGTGTCAAATGGTATTGCGGTGCAAAGTACTTGAGACTTGAACCCTTATAACTTTTAGTTTAAGTATTGACACACATGTGAATGTTTTGTAGAACGCCCTATCTGAATTGGGCTCTCAATTGACGGATGCCAAGACCCGGCTGGCGGAGCAGGAGACAGAGATAAAGACCACAGACTCTAAACTCCAATTGAGCCTCTCTGAATCTGAGAAATTGAAGACCAGCTTAGCTGCAAAAAAGAAATCATGGGCCGAAGAAAAGACGTTGCTGATACAACGCGCTGAGACAACTGAGGCGGCTCTTGTGGAGGCTACTACAGAGCTCACCAGTTTAAAAAACCGGGTGTCTCAAATGGTCTCCGCCATCTTCGGTGAGTTATTTTGCATAAATCCCTTAAACTCTATTTGTACCAAGAACGTAAACCGCCTGCTTAACCTTTCTTAAAATACTTACAGGTCCGCGGAGTAACAACCTGAGCCAAGATAGTGTGACAAAGCTGAAGGCGGTTATATCTTGGTGGAACAACTTTATAGAGGGACTCAATGGGAGCTTGTTGCTATCTCTCCTGCCAACCAAGGACCCAATCGCCAAAGTGATCTTTTGAAGAAGTTATCGATCTTACCCGCTAGGTTTCGAGAGGTCAAACGATCCTGTGCCAGAGCCGGAGCCCTGACTGCCCTGAGCCGCTCCAAAGCCTGGGTGCCGGATTTAGACCCGGTGGACATGGCAAAGGGGTACCCCACCGTGAAGGAAGACGGGACTCCATTTGAGCAAGATGACTTTATTGCCCGTGTGAGGGGAGTTCGTCCTCAAGCTACCATTCGTGGAGAGGAGACCAACATCGACAAATATCAGTCGGGTTTTGATATGGAGAATAAGAAGATGGCGACTCCCTCTTATAAAGTGACAGATCTTATCCCGCCGGTTCTTCAACACACTTTTGCCCTGAAAATTGACCCGGCCGGCCTAATTGACGATGAGGCTGAGTTCATTGCTCTAAATGGCTTTGACTAGTCCAATCCCAGCTTCCAACCAGTGGAGGGAGGTGAGCCGGCCAGGGGGGATTCGTAACCATCTGAACAACCTAGCTTTTAGCTTAAGACATGCTTTAGGAGAGAAAAAATAGTCTAACCTTTTGGGCTCTCAATGCCTTGTAATAGGTTAGTTTGAAACCTGCATATTTTGCCTATGACATCATGCATAAGATGTTGCATATGACTCTTTACCCATGATGTCAATATATATGCGTTACATCCGTGGTTACATCTGTAATGTCTTAACTCTGTTCCTGTAAAAGATGAAAAAACTGTCCAGGCAGTTTAGCGCCAGACGGGTCAAAAACACCCGATATATGACTATGAAATTATCATAGTGGAAAAAACAGAACCAGATGTAAGATAAACAAGGCTAAAAAAATCTTTGATTAACGAAAAAACATAGAGAAACTTGTTCATGAATGACACTGTCATACCTATGTTCTTTGAACCTGGATTGCCAGTTTACATGACCCGGATGATGAGGTTGATAACCCAATCTTTTGTAGAAGTCAATACTTCCATATGTCTGACGACCGTTATGCTTTGGCAACTCATTGTCAAATAACCGAGCCGGTTTAATTTGAAACCATACTGACAGTTAAGTTTGAGATGATAAAAAATAGTAAGACAAAACACTAGGCCTCAGACAATCTAAATCAAAACATTTAAATAAAAACTGGAGGCTTCTGATTCGAATATGATTAGTAAACCGGACCAAAGGGGTTAAGCTAAGATTCAAATACGATCATATAGCCCCCAGTGGCTTTGGTGTTGCGCCGATCAAGAGGGTACCGACAGCTATGTTCTCTTTGGTTCGAATACGACCTATGTTTGAACATGAAGCCCCCAAATAACCTTGAGGGGTTTTTAATGACCCTGATTCGAATACAATCCAAGTCGGACCCAAAAGGGGTTAAGCTATGATTCGGATACGATCAAGAAGCCCCCTAGTGAGTTTGGCTTTGAGCCGATCAAGAGGGTTACGATAGCTATGTTCTCTTTGGTTCGAATACGACCTATGTTTGAACAGGAAGCCCCCTAGTGACCATGAAGTTTATGGCTAGATTCGAATACGATCCCGAGCCGGACCAAAAGGGTTAAGCTAGATTCGGATACGATCAGCCCCTTAATAGTCATATAAATAATGAAAACAGTAAAGATATATGATCATTGAAGAGGAAAAGGATAGAGGTCATGCTTTATTACTTATCATAATATACACAACGTCAAAGTATGTACATGACGAGAGCCGGTGGCTCAGGTGTAGTATGGCCGAAGCTGGGCAATATTCCACGGCCGGCGGGTCTCCTCCTCCGACTTACGTGAGTCTTTGTGCTCTCGAACGTCAATAAGGTAATATGACCCATTGTTTAAGTTCTTACTGACCACAAAGGGCCCTTCCCAAGGTGGGGATAGCTTGTGTGCGTCGGACTGATCCTGGATGAGCCGGAGCACCAAGTCGCCTTCTTGAAAGGTTCTAGTTTTAAACCGGCGGCTGTGACAATGGCGCACATCTTGTTGATAAATTGCGGATCGGGCTGCTGCCAAATCTCATTCCTCATCTAACAAGTCAAGTGCATCCTGTCAGGCTTGTTCATTATTAGCTTCAACGTAAGCCGCCACGCGGGGCGAGTCATGATGAATGTCACTAGGCGGGACTGCTTCTGCTCCATAAACCATGAAGAAAGGTGTATAACCTGTAGACCTATTAGGAGTGGTATTGATACTCCATAGCACCGAAGGTAACTCCTCTACCCAACAACCTGGTGTTCGTTCTAAAGGAACCATAAGTATGGGCTTGGGACCTTTTAAAATTTCCTGATTTGCTCTCTCGGCTTGACCATTAGATTGGGGGTGATCTACTAAAGAAACATCAAGCAGGATATACTCACGTTGAGAAAACTCTTCCATAGAACCTTGGGACAAATTAGTGCCATTGTCAGTTATAATGCTGTGTGGAAAACCAAAGCGAAAAATCACCTTTTTCATGAACTGAACCGCCGTGGCTGCATCACATTTGCTCACTGGCTCTGCCTCAACCCATTTTGTGAATTTGTCAACTGCCACCAAAAGATGTGTCTTTTTATCTTTGGATCTTTTGAAAGGTCCAACCATATCAAGCCCCCAAACTGCAAACGGCCAAGTGATTGGGATCATCCGTAGTTCTTGAGCTGGTATGTGTGCTCATCGTGCGAACTTTTGACATCCATCGCACCTACTGACCAGATCCTCTGCATCAGCGTGAGCCATTAACCAGTAAAATCCATGACAAAAAGCTTTGGCCACTAAACATTTTGAGCCGGCATGATGGCCACAATCTCCCTCATGGATCTCACGAAGAATCTCTTGACCTTCTTTAGGAGAGACACATCGTTGAAACGCCCCAATGACGCTGCGATGATAAAACTCACCGTCAGAAATTGTCATTGACTTGGACCACCAGGTTATCTGTCGGGCTAGGGTCACGTCCTCTAGCAACTCGCCACAGGTCATGTAAGCCAAGAACGGTACTGTCCAATCTGGAATGACATGAAGAGCCGCCACCAACTGTGCCTTCAGGTCAGGAATGGCCAAATCTTCCTCTGTAGGCAACTTAACAGACGGGTTATGTAAAACATCTAAAAAGGTGTTAGGTGGCACTGGCTTACGCTGAGATCCCAACAGGCTTAAGGCATCAGGCACTTCATTCTTTCTGCGGTCAATGTGTTCCACTTGATAACCCTTATAATGCCCTGCAATAGCGTTGACCTCGCGGCGATAAGCCGCCATGAGAGGATCCTTAGAATCCCACTTGCCTGACACTTGTTGAGCCACCAGATCTGAGTCGCCTAGGCACCGTACCCGGCTTAAACTCATTTCCTTAGCTATTGGAAGACCATGAAGCAAGGCCTCATACTCAGCTGCGTTGTTGGTGCAAGGAAACATCAATCGTAACACATAACGAACTTTGTCACCTCGAGGAGAAGTTAGAACAACTCCAGCCCCCGAGCTTCCAATTGTCTGGACCCATCAAAGTGAATCGTCCAATATGTGTTGTCTGGTTTCTCCTCTAGCATCTGCAACTCTGTCCAGTCATTAATGAAGTCAACCAGCGCTTGAGATTTGATCGCAGTACGTGGCACATACTTCAAACCATGAGACCCAAGTTCAATAGCCCACTTGGTGACTCGTCCTGTGGCTTCTCTATTCTGAATAATGTCTCCTAGAGGAGCAGAGCTAACCACAGTGATTGGGTGACCCTGAAAGTAATGCTTGAGCTTCTGGCTTGCCATGAACACCCCATAAACAAGCTTCTGCCAATGTGGATATCTTTGTTTAGATTTAATGAGCACCTCACTGATGTAGTAAATCGGCCGTTGGACCGGATGTTCCTTGCCAGCCTCCTTGCGCTCCACAACAATGGCCACACTGTCAGCACGTGAGTTAGCAGCCACATACAACAACAACAACAACTCTTTGTCAACCGGAGCAGCAAGAATCGGCGGCTCAGCGAGCTGTTTCTTCAGATCCTCAAAAGCAGAGTTAGCAGCGTCACTCCACACAAAGCCATCCGCCTTCTTCATCATTTGATACAAAGGCATCGCCTTCTCCCCTAACCGGCTTATGAACCGGCTTAAGGCTGCGACGCGACCCGCCAACCACTGAACATCATTGATGCACGCCGGTTTAGCCAGAGATGTAATTGCCTTAATTTTCTCCAGGTTAGCCTCAATACCTCTGTTAGACACCAAAAAACCCCAAGAGTTTGCCAGCTGGGACTCCAAAAACACACTTGGCCGGGTTAAGCATCATTTTGTAGACCCGAAGGTTATCAAAGGTCTCCTTCAGATCAGTTACCAAGGTTTCCTTCTCTTTGGATTTCACCACTATATCATCCACATAAGCATGAACATTACGCCCAATCTGATTGTGAAGGAAATTCTGCACACATCGTTGATAAGTCGCCTGGGCACTCTTAAGCCCAAAAGGCATAGACACATAGCAGAAGGCTCCAAACGGAGTGATGAAAGCTATCTTCTCCTGGTCCTTAACTATCATCTTGATCTGATGATAACCCAAATAGGCATCCAAAAAACTCAAACGCTCGCAACCCGTCGTAGCATCAATGATCCGATCAATACGAGGGAGAGCAAAAGGGTCAGCCGGACAAGCCTTGTTTAAATCAGTGTAATCCACACACATACGCCAGGCGCCATTCTTTTTGAGTACAAGCACCGGGTTAGCCAACCACTCTGGGTGAAAATTTTCAACAATGAACTCGACCGCCAAGATCCGGGCCACCTCTTCTCCAATCGCCTTGCGCCTTTCCTCATTAAACCGTCGAAGAAACTGCCTGACCGGCTTAAATTTCGGATCAATATTGAGAGTGTGCTCAGGGAGTTCTCTCGGGACACCCGGCCTGTCAGAAGGCTTCCATGCAAAGATGTCCCGGTTCTCACGGATGAACTCGATGAGCGTGCTTTCCTATTTTGGATCTAAGTTAGCACTGATAATGAACTATTTGAATGAGTCGCCAAGCACAAAATCAACCATCTTGGTGTCATTAGCTGATTTGAATTTCAACACCGGTTCATGCTCCATAGTTGGCTTCTTCAAAGACGTCATGTCTGCCGGGTCAACATTATCTTTATAAAACTTTAATTCCTCTGTTGCACAAATGGACTCAGCATAAGCAGCATCACCTTCTTCACATTCCAGGGCTATTTTCCGGCTTCCATGTACTGTGATGGTGCCTTTATAACCCGACATCTTAAGCTACAGATATACATAACACGGTCGATCCATGAACTTGGCATAAGCCGGTCGTCCAAACAGGGCATGATATGGGCATTTGATCTTAACCACTTCAAAAGTTAACTTCTCAGCCCTAGAATCATATTCATCCCCAAAGGCTACTTCTAGCTCAATCTTACCAACCGGGTATGCTGACTTACCAGGTACAACACCATGAAAAACAGTGTTGGATTGTTTAAGACTCTTGTTAGTCAACCCCATGCGACGAAACATCTCATAATAAAGGATGTTGATGCTACTGCCTCCATCCATGAGCACCTTAGTAAACTTATATCCACCAACCTGAGGCGCCACCACCAAAGCCAAGTGACCCGGATTATCAACCCGGGGAGGGTGATCCTCCCTACTCCACACAATAGGTTGTTCTGACCATCTCAAATAACGTGGAACCGCCGGCTCAACAACGTTTACAACCCTCTTATGAAGTTTCTGGTCCCTCTTGCACAAACTAGTGGTAAATACGTGGTACTGCCCACTGTTCAGCTGTTTCGGGTTACTCTAATACCCGGACTACTGTTGCTGTTGCTGCTGATTACTTTGGCCGGATTGCTTATTATAACCACCATGGTTACCCGGATGGCCCTGGCTGTGAGAACCGCCTCCGCCTGAGCCGGCGCCCGGGCCATGAAAACCGCCACCGCCTGAACTGCCGCCAGTTCCGTGGTTACCATCTTACATGTTGCAATTTTTAAACGCCTTCATGATCGTACAGTCCTTCCACAGATGGGTAGCTGGCTTCTCCCGGGTGTCGTGTCTCGGACAGGGTTCATTCAGTAGTTGCTCAAGGGTGGGACCTGACCCGCCTGATCGAGGAGGTTGCCTCCCCTTGCGCCGTTGGTTGTTGCCCTGTGTACTAGCGTTAGCCACAAACTCGTTAGCCTTACGTTTATTACCTCCTTGATTCGCCGGGTTATGCTAGTGACCCTTGCCATGCCGTTTTTTTCCTTCCCTGCCTTCTCTTCATCAGACGCGGGATCCTCGGTACTATCTGAATCAGCATATTTGACCAGAGCCGCCATCAACTGGCCCATGTCATGACAATCACGCTTGAGCCGCCCCAGCTTTTGCTTCAGAGGTTCAAACGGGAATTTTTCTCCAACATTAAGACCGTAGAGTCGGCATCCATCTTATCAGATGAATGTATTATCTCTTTGACCCGGCGCACCCAATGGGTCGTGGACTCAGCTTCCTCTTGCTTATAGTTAGTCAAGTTCACGATTGACATAGGTTGCTTACATGTGTCCTTGAAGTTTTGAATGAACTGGGCTTTTAACTCCGCCCATGAGCCGATGGAGTTGGGTGGCAACCCTTTCAACCAAGTGCGAGCTGTTCCATCTAACATCATAGTGAAATATTTAGCCATTGCTGCATTGCTGACCTCCAATAGCTCCATCGCCATCTCATAACTTTCAATCCATGCCCTAGGCTGCAAGTCGGCCGTGTAATTAGGCACTTTACGAGGCCCCTTAAAATCTTTTGGCAAATTCTCATTACATAGAGCTGGCACAACGGACACCTCCCGTCCTTGTGGCCACTCCTGCCTCAACAGAGGTTGCTGGATAAACCGGAAAAGCCTGATGAGCCGCCTGCTCAGCTGCTAGTTGAACCGCCCGCTCAGCCTCCTGACAGATCCTCTCCTGATCCACCAAGTTAAAGGCTCCATACTGCGTCAGGTCATGCATGCGCGGTTGGTTACGGCATTGGGCATTGCTTGACATAGCCGCTGAGTCCATATGCCTGCTATAGCTCGGGCTTCGGCTGGGGCGAGGGGTTGAACGGATTCTGTCTCGACTATAAGAGTATGCATCCTGCTGTGCCAGGGCTGTTTGAAGAAGTTCTCTGACCCTTCGTGTTTCGATCGTCGTTGGAGAGTCGCCTTCCATTGGGAGAGCCGCCAGACGAGCCGACGCAGCAATGAAATTCTCCAAAGGGTTAGAGAAGTGACTCGGTGGTACTGGCGTGTAATGAGCCAGAGCAGTATTCACACGGGGTGGTTCCATGGCCATTGGCTGAACCAGCAACCCTGTCCCGGGTGTTGTGATCCGGTTTGCCTCTGGTGGGTTGCTGGGACCGGCGCCGGGTGTGTGGAAAAGGTTCCAAGGATCGTAAGTCAGAGGCAGACGTGACTGAGTTTTCTGGTGTCTTCTCCTCATGACCTCATTTGAGGCGTTCAGATCCACCGAGAGCCGGAAAGTCTCCGCTTGAAGCTGCCGAGCACGAGCATCCAAAGCCTCCCGCTCCGTAGCCATCCTAACATCTTCTGCTGCTAAATTTTCCTTGGCTTGTGCCACCTCTTCACGTAGTCGTGCCACCTCCGCGTCATGCTGAGCCTTATCCGCCGACTCAACCACAGCAGTCAACAAAGCCATCATCTTATCCATGAGGTCCATTAGTACCTGAGCCGGGGGGCGCGCGGGGTCTCCTGACCCGGCTGCTGCTGACCTGGTGGTTATTGCCGCCGCAGCCGTAGAATTCTACCCAGGTTGAGTGCCAGCCATGAAGACTCTGGCTCGATTCGGCGGCTCGGAGGGGGCCGGAATACTGCTGCCATCGAAACAGCCCCCAAGCACGCCATCTTGTAGCTGATACAAAGAATCTGTCTCGCCTGTGGATGATGCACCGTCAGACCAGACGGCCGTCTCACCACCGTCTATCGATCCTTCAGAAAATTCCCCTCCATGGATGCAACCCACGAAGGCCCGCTGCACGGCGGGTTGAGCCCGGGCGGGTCTCGCGCTCTGAGTCGTCTCGACGAGGTTGGTGCAGGTGTCCGGCACAGGGCTTGACTTGCCGATCCGGCCGATGAAGACATGGATTCCGCCAAAGGGGACCGGTACCCGTACTCAATCGAGTCGGCGTTGGGGCCCCAGCCTTCATCGTCGATGTAGAGCTTGCCGCGATGACTCTTGGTCATCCAGCCCACAGCGTATCCCTTGAGCCCTTCGAAGTTGCCCTTCAAGAACTCAAATCCACCGTGCGCTGGCCCCATGGTGGGCACCAACTGTCGTGGAATTGTCACAGCAGATGTCCTAGCGAAAGGACTTAGTCGTAGGGCCATCGCAACTAGGAAACTTAAAGGGGTTAATTGGGACAAAGGACACGAGAGGTTTATACTGGTTCGGCGCCTTACGGTGAAGGTAAGGCCTAGTCCAGTTGATGTTGTATTGCTAGGTTTCTATGACCAAGGAGCGAATCCGCTAGCTTGGCTATCGATCTGTTGTTTCTTGTCCTAAGCCGCCACCGGGTCGTCCCCTTTTGTACACGGGTTGATGCCTAGCGGCCTACAGAGTCCCGGCCGGATCATATAACATGTCCGGCTCGGTGACTTCCTTTACATGCCTTTCTTACAAGCCTTTTTCCTCATGGCGGATTACAATCATGGGCCTCAAGCCGCCTCTGGGCTTGGGCCTACTACAAGTCTTATACTAAACCATTGCCTTGTATATTCACTGAACTTTTAGTAACCCGCCATTAGGATTGACCCATCCCCTTCTGGGCGGGTCATACCTGGTAGTTATATCCCCAACATTTCCATTCTTATGTACATCCCACACAGTTTTATTTGTAGTCTCATTTGTGAAAGGTGTAACTATCACACATAGTCTGCCTTGGTTAACTGTTTGCTTTTATCAACTATATCACACACGATTTGATGAAGAAAACTATGTGCCATTGGGCTATCCATCGCAAGCACTTTTACTGCTAGAACCGTTTGCAAAGGTCCATGACACATTTAGCAGGTTTATTAGTTTACAATTAATAATTCCAGTATTACGCAAATTCACATTTCATATCGAACAGTTGTTTGCCAATTTCATATCAGGCACATAAATATATTATAACATCACAGTACAGTAGCTACATGAAAATAGCATGGTACAACTGTCGGTGTACTAAAGTAGGGGTACCTTAGTATCCCGAACTTGTGCACGGGCAGTCGCAACGACCCGCGGCAAGGCTTGCCGGGCGACCGCCAAGACCCTCCGTGGTTCCTTTGGAGCCATTCAAGAACAAAGTATCCAAGAGCAAAACAAGGCCTCGGCAAGAGGAGCTTGCCGGGAAGGAGACAAGACCCCGGCAAGAGGAGCTTGCCGGGAAGGAAATGAGGCCCCGTCAAGAGGAGCTTGCCGGGAAGGAGACGAGACCCCGGCAAGAGGAGCTTGCCGGGAAGACCAACCCAAGCATCTCAAGAAGCTCGCTGCGGCGCTCTGCGCGTCCCGACAAGACCCGGTGAGCGACAAGCTCCCGGACGCGACAAGATAACATCCGCGGCAAGGCGCTTGCCGCGGCAAGCTACTACCCCGCAGCCCGCGCTCCAGCTCACCCACCAACGTGTCGCCCTGGGACCATTCCTGGCGTACGCGGCGGGAGGCTGTGCAGCCGGGGGCATGCGGTGGCAAGCAGGCGCTGACAAGGAGCCATCGTGGCAAACGGTGGCGCCCCTGACGGTCCCTTTCCGCCCCGTCTACGCAACACAGACAGGCATTTAATGCCTTTGTCCCCTGCCGTCAGGGTTAGGTAGGATACGACTGTAGCAGGCGGTGGCGCCAACTACCACCCCTTTTACGTTTTTACCCTCACCTCTGTTGCCATGTGTCAGTGACCCCTTAGACATATAAAACGAGGCCCATGCGCAACAGAGAGGGGGAGGACAGCCATTCTCACACTCGGTCTCGCCAGCTGCTTGAGTGTACTGTAGCACTCGCCGCTCCCGAGCAAGAACTCAATACAACCACCAAAGCAGGAGTAGGGTTTTACGCATCCGTGCGGCCCGAACCTGCGTAAACCGATCGTCTCGCTCGTGCGCTTGCCTCGATCTTCTCTTTGTGCATCCACCGCCCCCTGCCGAACCCCATAGGTGTGCGAGGGACCAGCAACCCCCGACATCTTTGGCGCGCCAGGTAGGGGCTGCGTCGAGGTTGTGTGAACCTGATCCGGCGTTCGCACGAGCCGAATCTTCATCGTCTTCATGAACATGCCGCCGAAGAAGAAGATTTCGGAGGCAGCGGCTCTGTCTGCGCCGAGCCCGCCATCGCCGGAGCGAACGGCTGGTGGAGCAGGCGCCGGCGGAAGAGCGGGCGCCGACGGGGAGACTCGTGGCGCTGCCAGGTCCAAGGACCAAGCTGCACCGCACGACGGCGGCGCGGTCGCCTCCCACAATGACCACGCGCACTCCAAGACCTCGGCGTCCGTACATGCACCGCGCCCGTCCCAGGAGGCGCGGGACCAGCAGCGTCATGGTACCCATGGTACCATACGTCTGCTGGGCCAAGATCAAGCTGGCGGATCCCGGAGTGCTCAAGACCAGCATGCACGCCAACCTGCTGGCGCGAGCGCGGCGCGGTCGCTTGGACGAGATGTTGCTCCTTCTAACGCAGTAAGAAGTCCGAGCATATCTCGCTCCTCGCACCATTCGCTGCCGCCGCCCACCACTCCGGCGGAAGCGTTGGCGCGTGCCCAGCTGCTCCTAGACTACCCTCCAGTGCCAGAGAAGATCGACGACTGGAGGGCCACTATTCAGAGTCTCATCGGCTTCGCCAACGGTGACAACCCGCGGCAGCCGAGCGCATCGCTGCCGCGGCAAGTCAGCCAGGCGCGAGCCGGTGGCGACAAGACCGGCGAGGGTGCGACCACTGTGCACTCTCCGCCCTGAAGGCCAAGATCGCCGACTCACCGGATCCACCTTGACGGCTACTCCACCGCGTCGTCAGATCCGCGAGCTCGTCGCGATCAACGCCAAGTTCTTCATGAGAGACAGCAAGAAGACGCTCGAACACGCATCGAGCGCCAAAGAGAAGCGCAGCGTCAATCAGACCTGCACGTTGGGCCCTCTGTTGACGTGCATGCACCCGGAGAGCCAGGTAACTTGCCGTACGCGGCAGGTTGTCCTGCATTCACCCATGAGCTGCGGCAAGTCCAGTGGCCCAACCAAAAGCATTTCAAGCCAGACGTACCGGAGAAGTACGACGGCAAGTCGCACCCGTCTGAGTTCCTCAGCATCTACACCATTGCGGTGCAAGCTGCCGGGGTTGAGACGACAAGGTCCTTGCCAACTACTTCCCGCTCATGCTCAAGCCCGAAGTCAGATCCTGGCTCATGCACTTGCCGGACAACTCCATATCCTCTTGGGCGGATTTGTGCCATCAGTTTGTCGGCGCCTTTACGGGCGACCACAAACCACATGGCCAAGAGAGTGACCTCCACCTGCTTGCCCAGAAGGAAGGAGAACCCCTGCGCAAGTATATCCAGAGATTCAGCCGCGTGCAGCGCAACATCCCAGACATCCACCCTGCCGCGGTTATCAGCGCGTTCCATCAGAACATGCGTAATCGCAGGATGCGGGAGGAGATGGCGATGAGCAGGATCAGGGACATCAGCGAGCTGTACGCCCTGGCCGACAAGTGCGCACGCGCTGAAGAAGGGAGGAAACTCCCCGGAGAAGATGCTGGAGCAGGGGGATCTGACAGCGAGGATGCCGCCCCGGCAAGGAAAAACCGGAGGCGCAACAGGAAGAAGAGCGGCAAAGAGGTGCTAGTCGTTGAGCAGTCCGGCGATGACGGCCCCGCCAAGCAAGCCAAAGTTGGCAGCTCCGGCAAGGAGGTTGCCGCGTGCACCAACTGCCAGGCTGTGGCGGCCGCCGACAAGCAGGACGGCTCCCGCAAGCAGTATTGCAAGATTCACCGCACCAAGGGCCATGATCTCCAGAACTGCAAGAGGGTCGAGCAACTTGTCCAGCAACAAAAAGCTGAGTACGAGCGGCGCGACAAGGAGAGAGCCCAAGGAGGCGGTGGAGAAGCCGGCAAGAAGCACGCTGGCCCGGGAGGAAGCCGCGGCAAGGCCAAGCAACGGCAAGGAGACAGACCTCCCTGCGGCAGCGACAAGGACGAAGACGAAGACGACGACGAAGACATGGATGATGTTGAGAACAGCGAGCTCTAGATCCCGGACAGCGAGCTCGAAGAAACCGGTACATTCCAAGGAATTAACCCGGGAAGGAGCAAGCCGAAAGGGAAGGTCAGGTTGCCGGTAACATTCGGCAGCGAGATCAACTTCAGGACTGAGAGGGTCACCTTCGACGTTGCCGATTTCCCATTGCCCTACAATGGGATACTTGGCCGTCCCGCACTCGCCAAGTTCATGGCGGCCTCTCACTTTGCATACAACATGCTCAAGATGCCAGGCCCGATAAGCGTCATCTCCGTCTTTGGCGACAAGAAGGATGCCCTTATCTGCACCGACAAGATCTACCGGGAAGCTGCTGCCGCGATAGACCGCGAGACATTTGCCACTGAAGCTCCCAGGGAGAAGAAGACCAAGTCCGGCAAAAGCTCTGGTGCCCACTCCGGCGAGCGCGCCTCTTCAGAGTGCCGTGCTGCGGTCGAGGACGCGCCATCGAGCTCCACCGGCAAGAAGACCAAGTCCGGCAAAAGCTCTGGTGCCCGCTTCGGCAAGCGCGCCTCTTTGGAGTGCCGTGCTGCCGTCGAGGACGCGCCATCGAGCTCCACCGGCAAGAAGACCAAGTCCGGCAAGAGCTCTGGTGCCTACTCCGGCAAGCGCGCCTCTTCGGAGTGCTGCGCTGCCGTCGAGGACGCACCATCGAGCCCCACCAGCAAGAGTAAGAAGACGATGGGAGCTCCACCACTTACCAAGAAGGTGCCCGCCAAGGAGGACAGCACTGGTGGTACCTTCACCATCAGTGCCACGCTTGACCCTAAATAGGAAAGCGTGCTCGTTACTTTCCTACGGGCGAATGTCGACGTGTTTGCATGGCAACCGTCTGACATCCCCGGTGTTCCCAGGAAGGTAATTGAGCACCACCTTGCCGTTTATCCTCATGCGCGGCCCGTCAAGCAGAAGGTCAGGAAATAGGCGGTGGAGCGCCAAGAGTTCATAGCAGAAGAGATCAAGAAGTTGGAAGCAGCAGGCCTTGTCAAAGGGGTGCTCCATCCAACGTGGTTGGCCAATCCGGTTGTAGTGCGCAAGGCAAACGGGAAGTGGAGGCTTTTATTGACTTCACTGATGTTAATAAAGCTTGTCCCAAAGATCCATTTCCCTTGCCGCGCATTGACCAGATTGTTGACTCCACAGCCGGATGTGAGTTGCTTTCATTTCTCGATGCATATTCAGGATACCATCAGATCTTCATGGCAGAAGAGGATGAGGAGAAAACCGCATTCATTACTCCATGTGGCACGTACTGCTTCATACGGATGCCTTTCGGATTAAAGAATGCTAGTTCAACATTTGCCAGAGTAGTCCATATCGCTTTGAAGCCACAGATACACAGAAATGTAGAAGCTTACATGGATGATATAGAGGTCAAAAGCAAGGACAGGGCAACTCTGATCCAAGACTTAGAAGAGACTTTTGCAAATCTGCGCAAGGTCAACCTCAAGCTCAACCCCGAGAAGTGTGTATTTGGAGTCCCTTCTGGCAAACTTCTCGGGTTCTTTGTGTCTCAGCGGGGGATCGAAGCCAACCCCGACAAGATCAGGGCCATTGAGTAGATCGAAGCACCAAAGCGCGTCAAGGATGTACGAAAGCTTGCCGGCTGCGTAGCTGCTCTCAGCAGGTTTATCTCTCGGTCTGCTAAGCGCGCCCTGCCGTTTTTCAAAATTTTGAAAAGGGCAGGTCCAATGAGATGGACTCCGGAAGCGGAGGCTGCACTGCAAGACCTGAAGAGATACCTGTCCTCCACTCCAACACTTGTCGCACCTAAACCACAAGAGAAGTTGCTGCTGTACATAGCGGCAACCAATCAAGTGGTTAGTGCTGCGTTAGTAGCGGAGAGGGAGGCAGATGACGAGCCAGCGGCCGCGGCAAGCACATCCGGCGACAAGCAGGGGGCTCCTCCGACAAGCTCTAGTCCCGACAAGCAAGGATCTGCGCAGATGCAAGAGGAGATACGGAAGAAAATGGTGCAGCGCCCAGTTTACTTTGTCAGCTCCCTTTTACAGGGGGCTAGGTCAAGGTACTCTGGTGTGCAGAAGCTGCTTTTCGGCCTTCTCATGGCCTCGAGAAAGCTGCGCCATTACTTCCAAGCACATGAGATCACAGTTGTCACTCGCTTTCCGCTGAAGAGGATATTGCAAAATCCAGAAGCAACAGGCAGGATTGTCGAGTGGGCACTAGAACTATCAAGCTTTGGCCTCAAGTTTGAGAGTACATCAACAATCCAGAGCAGAGCATTGGCAGAGTTCATAGCCGAATGGACGCCAACTCCAGACGAAGAAATTCCGGAGACGAGCATCCCCGCCAAGGAAGCAAGCAAAGAGTGGCTCATGTACTTTGACGGTGCCTTCTCGCTGCAAGGTGCCGGTGCTGGTGTACTGCTTGTTGCGCCCACCGGAGAGCACCTTAGGTACATAGTCCAGATGCACTTTCCCAAGGAGCAAGCGACCAACAATACTGCAGAGTATGAAGGCTTGCTTGCCGGTCTCAGGATCGCGGCAGAACTTGGGATTAAGAAGCTCATTATCAGGGGTGACTCGCAGCTTGTCGTCCGCCAAGTGAACAAGGATTACCAGAGTCCGTTGATGGAAGCTTACGTTGATGAAGTGAGGAAGCAAGAAGAGTGCTTTGACGGCCTGCAAATGGAACATGTTCCAAGAGCTGAGAACGACATTGCCGATGGCCTGTCAAAGTGCGCAGCACTTAACTTACCTGTGGAACCAGGGACCTTTGTGCTCAAGCTGATTCAGCCATCCGTAACACCATCAACTGGACAGAGCAAGAAGAGGAAGTTGATTTCTGGTACCATCTTCCGGCAGAGCTCCCCGAAGCCGCCGCCAAGAAGGTCCCCAAGATCGACGCCAAGAGTGCTGAGGAGCAGTCTACTCCGGCAAACCCCAGGGTTTGTTCCGTTGCAGCAGACACTCCCGGCAAGCTCTGCTCCGGCAAGCTTGACGGGGAACGTCAAGCTCCGGCAGAGCCGCAAGCTCTTGCCGTAGAAGCGGACGTTCCCGCAGCAGCAGAGTGCCTTTAGTCCTTGTTGTCGAGCCACAGGCTCCAACATGGGCGCAGCAGATTGTCCGTTTCCTCCAGATAGGAGAACTTCCCGAAGAGCCAGAAGAAGCGGAAAGAGTAGCCCGGCAGTCTAGTATGTACCAGTTTGTCGATGACACACTGTACAGAAGAAGACTCAACGACGTGAAATTGAAGTGTATTCCCCGGGAAGACGGACAGAAGCTGTTGGCAGAGATACACGGAGGCATATGTGGTCACCACATTGGCACAAGAGCTCTTGTCAGAAAAGCATTCCGGCAAGGCTTCTTCTGGCCGACAGCCCTCCAGGATGCAACTGCACAAGTAACCAAGTGTGAAGCATGCCAGTTCCATTCCAAGTAGATACACCAGCCAGCTCAAGCTCTCCAGACGATCCCTTTATCCTGGCCATTTGCGGTCTGGGGGCTCGACATCCTCGGCCCCTTCCCCTGAGCAGTCGGGGGCTTTGAGTACTTGTACGTTGCAATCGACAAGTTCACAAAGTGCACGGAAGTGGAACCAGTGAGGAAGGTGACGGTGCAGTCCACAGTCAAGTTCTTCAGGTCGATTGTTTGCCGTTTCGGAATCCCTAACAGGATAATCACCGACAACGGCACACAATTTACGAGCCGCACCTTCAGGCAATAAGTCCAAGATCTTGGCGCCAAGGTCTGCTTCGCTTCTGTTGCTCACCCGAGAAGCAACGGTCAAGCGGAGAGGGCAAATGCTGAAGTGCTGCGTGGGCTCAAGACCAGAACCTTCGACAGGCTGCACAAGCGCGGACGCAACTTGATCGAGGAGCTGCCGGTGGTTCTTTGGTCGATCAGGACGACGCCAAATCGAGCCACTGGACAGACACCCTTCGCTCTATTCTATGGAGCGGAGGCAGTTATCCCCACGGAACTCGTATACGGGTCACCTCGAGTGCTCGCTTATGATGAGCTTGAGCAAGAGCAGCTGCGGCAAGATGGCGCGCTGCTCCTTGAGGAAGATCGTCTTCAGGCTGTTGTGCGAGCCGCTCGCTACCAGCAAGCTTTGCGCCGCTATCATAGCCGCAAAGTTAATGCCAGAAGTCTCGAGGAAGGTGACCTTGTTCTTCGGCGCGTTCAGTCTGCCAAGAATTCCAACAAGTTGACGCCGAAGTGGGAAGGCCCTTATCGGGTGAAACGAGTCACCAGGCCTGGCGTTGTCTGCCTGGAGACTGAAGATGGCGTACCAGTGAGCAACTCCTGGAATATCGAGCATCTTTGTAAGTTTTACCCGTAAGGCGCGGTTGTCGGACCCCGTCCGGCAACCACCCTTTTGTGCAAGTCTTGCCACTGTTGCATGTAATCCTTTATACAAAGCCGGGCGCAGACCCTGAGCACAAGTAAATGAAGCGCTGGCGCCCAGAGTTATAGCATGCATGCTAGGTCGAGTCAGGTCCTCGGTTAGGGTTGATAGTGCCTAACAGCAGCTAACCCCTAACATAGAGGTCGAGTGTGCGTCCCTTTGCCTGTCTTTCGTTTCCTTTGGTTCGGAGGGCTCGCATATCCTTGCCGGACCGCCTGGGGACGAAAAGGAGAAGAAGGACGTGCCGGCATCTAGACCCCGACAAGCCAGTGTTGCCGGGGGCTGCAAGTACCAAGGTTCACCCATGGCAAGCCAGAGTTGCCGGGGGCTGCAATCTCAGATAAGTCTTTCATCCCTCTTCGTGCATTCTCTTATGGACTGGGAATACGAAGCCTCGTTTCTTCCCGAAAGCTACCGTGCTCCCTTAGCTCTGGGCCCTGGGGCCCCAGGGCCAAGTTTTGGTCGTAGTCGCGGCAGCGAAGGGAGGAAACGAGGGGCCACACCCGCCTCGTCCCTGCCTCCGCCAAAAGCGTGAGAAAGGTCGAGCGGCGTGGGAAGACGGCAGGGCATGTTGCCGGGGAAGGAGTGTCTATCCGAAAGATACGAAGGATTTGCTCCTTGGCGTGGGTTCTACCCGCGAGACAAATGACCCGGCAAACATCCCCTTTTCATTAAAAAAACATTCCACGCAGGTACAGTCCATAGAGGATGAAAAACATGAAAGAGAGGATTACAACTTTTAAATGCAACTAAGGCCCGAGGGCTTACAAATTAAAAAGATAAGATGCCCGTAATCCTTTTCCTATCCCTCTCTTCAGGAGGTAGGTCAAGGAGGCGAGAAGGGCAAAAGGAGCGCCTAGGTGAACTGCGGGTGCCAGAAGACACCAAGAGAACATCCCGGGGGCCGTCAAGGCTGGACGGTGATGGCGGCGCCGGAAGCAGGGCTCGAAGACGAGGCGGCAGGACGTCAGCACACTGTCGAGGGCACCACGCCATCGTACTCCGACCTGACGGCCTTGCCGCTGGCCCTCTTCCTCTTCCGCAGCCTCCCTACGCCAGCCGCCCAAGGAGACGACCCCGGGGAGTTCAAGGAGCCGGCGACACAGATGATGGGGTTGCCGGTGCCGCATGGAGCGGTGCCCGACACCTAGTCGGACCCGCCATCCTGCTGCCCGCTCCCCTCGTCGTCGCTGTCGCTCCCCTCCTTGTCACTCTCGCTCGAGGAGGAGCCTTCGCTGTCGGAGGAGCTCTCCACGCAGCACCGGGCCCGGACGCCGAAGCACCCGAAGACCTTGACGGAGAGGAGATCGCCCTCCATCAACTTGAAATGGAGGGTGAGCCCCGGCGTCAAGCTGTGGATGCGGGCGAACGTCTTCCACCCTCGACGAAGATACATCACACCAGGGGCTGGGAATTCGGCGCGGACTCGCGTGCCGCTGATCCCACAGCCCCTCATGTGTAGTCTCAGCGTCTCGGGCGGGTCCAACTCCACCACTTCCGCAAACGGATCTGGGAGTCGGAGGCGACGACGAGGCGCCCGGCGCAGCCTGACGAAGAACTCGCAAGGGTCGTCCCCAGCATGGGCCACCGCGGGAAGAAGAGCCGCCAGCGGAGGCGAAGCCGACACGCCGCCTCGTCCACCTCTTCCCCGAGCGCCATGGCCTCGTCCTCGACCTCGTCCACGACCTCGCCCCCTCCCTCTTCCCCTTACGGCTGGCTCCGCCACCACAGGTGCGGGAGAGGGAGGGAGGCGCTGTCTGGCGGCAACCCTCGCCGCCATAGATGAAGGACCGGGGTTCCCTTTCTCCATGGCGAATGGGAGGAAGGGGAGCAGGAGCTGAAGGGAGGAGAAGATGGGAGAATGCAGGCTTCCGTCCTCCCCTCCCACTCTTTATAAAGGAGCGAGGTGGGGGCTCGGCCGCCCCGCTCAGCGAATCAAGGCGCGGGAAGGCAGGAAGCTGGGGCCGACCCGCTACCTCGACCCACGAAGGCCCCGTTTCCCGCCTCTGCCGTCCGCGGCCCCAAGTGCGTGGGAGCCGCATGGCAGGCGTGCAGAACTGAGGCGACAGATGGGGCGGCCCCTCCCCACCCTGTGATCGTGGGGAGTGGGCACCTCGAAAACCGCCCACGATCTCTCCCACGATGCCGTGTTTGACGCGTGCCATGCGGGGAGGGCGCGGTGGATGCTGAGTGAGTTATGGCGTGCCCTAGGCCGCGCGTGCCCGTGCACTGTTTTGGGCTTGGCCCAACAGCACTCGGCACCGTGTATGGCCCAGGCTCGGGGGCTCCTGTCGGTGTACTAAAGTAGGGGTACCTTAGTATCCCGAACTTGTGCACGGGTAGTCGCAGCGACCCGCGGCAAGGCTTGCCGGGCGACCGCCAAGACCCTCCGTGGTTCCTTTGGAGCCATTCAAGAACAAAGTATCCAAGAGCAAAACAAGGCCTCGGCAAGAGGAGCTTGCCAGGAAGGAGACAAGACCCCGGCAAGAGGAGCTTGCCGGGAAGGAAACAAGGCCCCGGCAAGAGGAGCTTGCCGGGAAGGAGACGAGACCCCGGCAAGAGGAGCTTGCCGGGAAGACCAACCCAAGCATCTCAAGAAGCTCGCTGCGGCACTCTGCGCGTCCCGACAAGACCCGGTGAGCGACAAGCTCCCGGACGCGACAAGACAACATCCACGGCAAGCTACTACCCCGCAGCCCGCGCTGCAGCTCACCCACCAACGTGTCGCCCTGGTACCATTCCTGGCGTACGTGGCGGGAGGTTGTGCAGCCGGGGGCATGCGGTGGCAAGCAGGCGCTGACAAGGAGCCATCGTGGCAAGCGGTGGCGCCCCTGACGGTCCCTTTCCGCCCCGTCTACGCGACACAGATAGGCATTTAATGCCTTTGTCCCCTACCGTTAGGGTTAGGTAGGATACGACTGTAGCAGGCGGTGGCGCCAACTACCACCCCTTTTACGTTTTTACCCTCACCTCTGTTGCCATGTGTCGGTGACCCCTTAGACATATAAAACAAGGCCCATGCGCAACAGAGAGGGGGAGGACAGCCATTCTCACACTCGGTCTCGCCAGCTGCTTGAGTGTACGGCAGTGGAAAAAAATCAGGGACCCGGACTCCGGAGCACATAGTTGCTCCGATGCCCAGTTCCTTCGTGCCATAAAGGGTTTAGTATTTTACTGCTTGGCTGCTCGGATGTGTGGACCAAACTTGGCTGCACAAACTGTTGACGCGGTGCCAAATAATTTTCTAAACATTGCGCGTGGTGACTTGTGGTCGGGGAGAAAAGGGGGTGGGGAAGGGGGCGGGGGTAGATATTTTGGCGGTAGGCCAAAAAATTGAAATGTAGAGGGAAACTTTGCGCGCGGTGCCGCCGGACCTTTCACTTTGAACGATTGTGTGCATTGCAAACGATTCTTATGCTTTACCTACATGGGATGAGTTTGATAATTCAAATTTTTGTGGAAATTTCCCCGGGTACGTCATTGCATAATTTAACATCACTTGCGAATTTGGGCACACAAAAGAGCGTACAAAAGACATACCACACTTACTGAATCGAGCAATTTTAGTAATTAAATAGAGCCACTTGACCTAAACATTGCTCTAACAAAATACCATCATTAAAAACAAAGCCTAACTACGCATAATTTTAACCAATCCATCTTCGCACCGGCCTATGCATCGCCGGTGTGAGATGAGACATCGATGACTTGTCCTGGCGACATGTCGTCATTGGTGGACTCCGCGTCCCCCCTGCTGAAGTCGACCGCGTCCTCGTCCTCGGCGCCGCCCTCAAGGTTGTAGTACTCGTAGTAGTGGTTGTGCCAGAGCTCGCGTTGGTACTCCACCGTCAATTCCTCGACGGACAGACTCTTCTCTACCCCGACCTCAGCCACGCGCAACTCCTCCTCCCGGCGCACCTCGATCTCCGCCGCCTCCTGCATCTCAGCTCCCGCTCGGTGACCTCATGAGGAAGCAGGTGCTCCATGGCCACCGCCGCCTTTTCAGATGTGGGTTGCATGCTGGAGTCCGAGGTGGCCTAGAATATCTTGGCGTGTGCATCCTCGATCTTGGTGTGTGCATCCTTGATCTTGGCGTGGATGGCCTCGACCCGGG
The DNA here is from genome assembly GCA_034509565.1 of Triticum monococcum. Lineage (NCBI taxonomy): Eukaryota > Viridiplantae > Streptophyta > Magnoliopsida > Poales > Poaceae > Triticum > Triticum monococcum. Next base: position 40,544,741 of record CM067844.1, read on the forward strand.
CCAGGGGGACATCGGTGGCATGGACGGCAGCTCGAGCGCTCTCGGCATTTGCAGCCATCGTCGCGGTAGCAGCTACAGCTGTCTCGGCTGCTACAGCTGCACTGTCGGCTGCCGCAGACGCCATCTTGGCGGAAGCATCACACTCAATGCGGATGTGCCGGCACTCTCGGCGTAGGCGGTCGTGCTCTCGGCACAGGCGGCGGCGCTCGAGGGGGACACGACCATCATACGAGCCTTCACGAAGCCTTTCCACAGCATCATCTTTGCAAGAAGGAGGGCGGGAATGGGGATCGGGATTCATGGATTCAGGGGTTGCCAGCACTGGAACAGAGGAGCCGGTGAATCTTAAGGAGGGAGACTTAAATAGACCCAGATATTTTCATCGCAAACAGTTCCTCGAAAACAACTGTGTGTGATGTTGTAGATATTTTTTATTAGCTGTGAAAGACAAATTTTGAGTAAGCTGGCAACAGATGGTGTTTCAAATGAACGAGACAATTTGAAGTACTAATACAACTGTCATGCCAAATTTTGAAAAAATTCAGGGGTCATTTGACATTTTAAGACATTTAAGTGATTTTCTAGCCATTTAATGACCGCAATTGAAATTTGAACTACATGTACATGCAACAGCTAACCATAACGGTTTGGAAACTCATATTTTGTGTACTTGTGTGCGATTTAATTCCATGTGCAGTAAATTGGAAGGAATTTTCAAACATATTGGTCTAATGGCTATGACACAATTAAGCATGGAGTGACATGGCATTTTAATTCCAAAACAATATCAGAAACACATGAAACCTTGGTTGATGTAATATCATGCCACCAAGATGATGTGGTAAACAAATTGGCCTGTTTGACGAAAGTTTGGACACACACCCCTCACAAACCAAACCAACCCACTAGAAGGCTTGTGGTTCCGAGAGGGAACAATGCATGTTTGATGGCGAAAGGGAGATAGCTTCCTCTTACAGCCTTCAATTTTTTTTCTACGTCTAATGTGCACTACTACAACTGTAATGTGAAATTTTTGAAAATTCTAGGGGTCATTTAACCTTTTAAAGACATTTAAATGATTTTCTAGCCATTCAATGACTGTAATTCAAATTTGAACTACATCTACATGCAACGCCTAACCAAAACGGTTTGAAAAATCATATATGTGTACTTGTGTGCGAGATAATTCCATGTGTAGTAAATTAGAAAGAACTTTCAAACATATTGGTCTCACGACATGGACACATGCATACGTATGCATGGAGTGAGATGGCATGTTAATTCCAAAAATAAAAAATGATCAGAAAAACATGAAACCTTCGTTGATGTAATGTCATGCCACCAAGATGATGTGGTAAAGAAATTGGCATGTTTGACGAAAGTTTGGACACACACCCCTCACAAACCGGAGCAACTCACTAGAAAGTTCGTGGTTCCGAGAGGGAACAATGCATGTTTAATGACGAACGGGAGATAGCTTCCTCTTACGGCCTTCAATTTTTTTCTACGTCTAACATGCACTACTACAACTGTAATGCGAATTTTTTGAAAATTCTAGGGATCATTTGACCTTTTAAAGACATTTAAGTGATTTTCTAGCCATTTAATGACCGTAATTCAGATTTGAACTACATCTACATGCAATGCCTAACCAAAACAGTTTGAAAAATCACATTTGTGTACTTGTGTGCGAGTTAATTCCATGTGCAGTAAATTAGAAGGAATTTTCAAACATATTGGTCTCACAACATGGACACACACTACTGCAGGATGCTGCTAACGCGACACTACGATCAGGGACCCTTCGAGAAACTATGTGCGATGCAATGATCGCAAACGGTGGTGTAGGAAAACCGTCAGAAATGTATAAAACGTTTGCGATGACAGATGCATCAAACACGGTTCAGGTTTATTTGCGTGTGTGATGAAGGGAAAATGGTTCAGTTCAGTTAACTGTTTGCGATGACGAGGAACAAAAGAAACAGGCAGCCAAATGAAGGTGTGTGCGATGTACAACATACGGTTCACTCGGATGAACTGTTTGTGGTTAGGCAACACAAAAGAAAACGGATAGCCCGATCAAGGTGTGTGTGATGTACAACATACCGTTCACTCGGATGAACTGTTTGTGATTAGGCAAGAGAACAGAATCAGTTCAATATAACAAGATGTGTGTGATACGCGGCAAATAGGTCTATAATCAGAAATGTGTGTGAAGACCGATAATAATGCAGACGATTGCTTATAATAAGACGTATGTGATATGCTCTGTCTACACAACATCTATTGGCCATTGTGGGACGGGCGGTCATCCGGATACATGGCATACAGTTGATCCATCCGACCTATTTGTGATGGAATAGGCTATGTGTTGTGGGCAAACACTTGCTAGTATTCAACCATTTGGGATTGATGAATTCATCACCAACAGGTTCCCTTGTGTGTTCCGTGTTAATCTGATCATCATATACTTCTTGTGCTAGCTCGATGCTAAGTTTCCATTAATTGATGGCGTTTTATGAACACGCCACCATTTCCCGCCATTTCCTCACCTGTTTCCCGCCACCCTTCTATATTGCGCATAGGGTGCGTGCGACACACTGAGGTGAAAAGCGCAACCTATAGAACATCCACCTTTTCCAAGCATGCCAACCCATCAAAGCGCCGCCTCTGCCATCAACCTCGTCGACGAGGAAAATGAGCAGGCGCCACGGCACGTCAAGGCCGAGGCGCTCCCCGGCAACACGATGGACGACGCTGTGATGCGCATCATCCCAGGGTTGAGCAGACATTTGGCGCAAGGCGCTTGAGCGCCGTGGATCAAGATAGACATGTCAGCGCGGACAGGCTGCAGCTCGCCGCACAACATGATCGATGGCGCGCCGCGGAGCAAGCTAGACGCGTCCGCGCCGATAAGTTGTGGCTCGCCGCACGGCGAGACCGTTAGAGCACCGCAGAGCGAGAGGCCCGGTGCGCCGCACAGCAAGAGCGGATCCATCGGCGCTTGCCTATTGTCAACATAGTGTTGCAGCTGGGTACACGTCCCATTAGTACCCCCATTCCTTGCCAGGAGTGGGCAGAGGCCCAGGACGAGATTGATTCCTCGGGCAGGTTCAGGAGCCATGAGGGGGCGCCATCCTTGAGAGCCATGGGAAACCAGTTTTCCATGAGCTTTTCGTCGCCGTTGGCCGCCTCAATGCTCGGCTCGTAGAGCTGCAGAAACTCCGCGGGGTCGGGGGTGCCGTCGTAGTGCGGAGGCAGATCTAATTTGAAGTTGCCTGGCCAAACGACGGTGCACAGCTCTAGAGCGAAGGCACGGCAGCCTGCGGCGGCCACAGGGCCATCTGCAGGGGCGGAGCCTATCCTTGATGTCAGCGCACCGTCGCCGCAGGCAGCACGTGGTCTTGTCGTGGTGGTGCCGGGAGCGCTGAAGCGTTTTCTTGCGGCCGGGAACCTCCTGGCAGCTTCCTTCTTCGTGCGCGGGCATACGGCATGGCCGATCACGCCGCGGGACCGTGCGTCTTGGGGTGAGGACACCGTCTTGACGCGGAGGGGGCGCTGGCACTCCGTGAGCTACGCGTCTTGGCGCAAGGGCGTCGTCTTGATGCAGAGGAGGAGGAGGCGCTCCGTGAGCTACATTGCCCGCGGCCGGAGGTGGACGAGGCAGCGAGATGGATGGTGCAGGACAGCCCCCAGTGGTGCTGACGAGCTCGGCGATGCGGTCCAGCAAGTCCTCATAGAGATCGTCAACTGGGTGGTAGCGCAGAAGCTCGTGTGCCATGAGCAGCATGGCCTGCGCGTCCATGGGCACGCAGCGAGCGAGAGACGACGAGCCAGCCGGGGTCAGCGACGAAGTGGCGGTGCGGCCATCCCGCCGCATAGAGGGGTGCAGTGAGGACGCTTGCTGCTCGTTTCCCCGCCAGACCGGTGGCAGCGTTGGCGGCGGGTGACAGGGAACGACGGGGAGGTCCGCCGACAGGGGCTGTCTGAGCGACACGGGCAGCGAGGGCGGCCCGACTCTTAGTGCGGGCTCGACGCGCATCCGCCATGGATGCGGTGGAGCGATGGGATGCGGATCGGCGAGAGGAAGGCTTCAGCGCACCCCTACCTGGTGTGCCAAATGTCGGATTTTGGGTTCCGGCAAAACCCTTGAGGTTCGAACACTGGGGTGCGCATGAAGATCTCTCCTCCCCCTTGCACTCTCCCTCACCGCGATCTCAAGGCTCAGCGCGTCGAACTCGCAGAACAAAGGGACACAAGATTTATACTGGTTCGGGCCACCAATCTGGTGTAATATCCTACTCTCGTGTGGTGCGGTGGATTGCCTCTTGGGCTGAGGATGAACAGTTACAAGGGAAGAACAACCTCCTTAGGAGAGGTGCTCATGTGCTTGGTGAGTTTGTGTGGATGAGGGTGGAATGGATATCTCTCCCCCGACCAGATGCCTCTGGATCCGTCGCCTCCTAGTGTGGTGGCTAGTCCTATTTATAGAGGCCCTGGTCCTCTTCCCAAATGCTGGCGGCAAGGGATGCCACAATGGCAAAATTTGAAGGGAGACAACTAGTACAAGTTATCCTGACAAAAGGTGGTCTTCGCCTGCCAAAGGCTCTGGTGGTGACACCGTCCTGGGCTCCATGGTGACCTCCGTCCTGCCCTCCTGCTGATCTTGGTCTCGTTGCACTGATATGGAAACCTTTGCCCGATGCCTCAGTTCTCCTCGCTTGCGCTTGCCTCTTTAGCACCAAAGAGGAAATGAGAACACTGTGCGCGTTGGCGCCCGCCTGGCCCCGGTCGTCATGGCTTGCGTCACAGGAACCTCACGAGGTGCCCCTTGCCTTGATCTCTCTGCCCCTCGCGAGCCAGCCTGGTGAGGCCGCCCCCAAGGAGGTTGCACCGTCCACCTCGCGAGGCTCGGCCCCTCGCGAGGGTCTTGAGTGTTTGCTGGTGAAGATGGACCGTACGGGGCCACTGGCGGAGCCATGCCGTGGGCCGCAGGCACGCAAGTCTGGGGACCCCCATTCCCATGACGCCGACAGATCAAGAGTGGCCACAGTCTTTGAAGATGCGCCTAATGAAGCTCTAGAGCATGTATGAGGAAATGAACATAGCTAGGCTTAGAGAAAGTCTTGTCAACGCTGAAGCATATTTCAAGATGCAGGATAAAAAGTTGAAGGTGGAGAATGAGCTCAGATTTTTTTAAGACTTTGCTAAGATGGTGTTGGCAAAGGAGGCAGCACTTTCCCAGTTAGCCCGTGCAAAAAGGGTTCTTACTGAACTGAAATCAGAGGTGGATAAGACGAGCCTGGATGATCTCGATTAGGGAAATGAATATATTGTTATTATGAAGTTGAACTAGCTATATGTTGTACTGTGTTGTTTTCATGTTGCTACCGTTTTGTGATGTTATAATATATTTGTGCGCCTGATATGAAATTGGCAATCAGCTATTCGATATGAAATGTGAATTTGTGTAATATTGGAATTATTAATTGTAAACTAATAAACCTTCTAAATGTGTCGTGGACCTTTGCAAACGGTTCTAGCAGTAAAAGCGGTTGCAATGGATAGCCCAATGCCACACAGTTTTCTTCATCAAATCGTGTGTGATATAGTTGATAAAAGCGAATAGTTAACCAAGCAAGAGCGTGTGTGATAGTTACACCTTTCACACATGAGCCTACACATAAAACTGTGTGGGATTTACGTTCGAATGGAAATGTTTTTCCTGGATTGACTGTGTGGGATGTACATAAGAACGGAAACATATTCCTTGGATTGACTATGTGTGATATACATATGAACAGAATTGTTTTTCTGGGATTCACTGTTTGGGATGTACACACCTGCAAAAATGATTTTCTCATATTACCGTGTGGGATGTACATACCTACGGAAATGATTTCTGGCATTCACCGTGTGGGATGTACATACCTACGAAAATGATTTCTGGGATTCACCGTGTGGGATGTACATACCAACGGAAATGATTGGGTTTCGATGCCTCGCCCCATCGCACACGGCCCCAGCCTGGGTCCCAGGAGGGCCTATCCCCGCTGATTTCTGGGTCGTGTGGGAAGGACCCCCTATTGCACACAATCACTTGACGACGGTTCCAAATGCCGTAGCGGAAATGGGTAAAAAAACCGTTTGTTTAGGACTGACGCGCACCAGTGACATGCATACGTATGCATGGAGTGACATGGCATTTTAGTTCCAAAAAATAAAAAAATGATCAGAAAAACATGAAACCTTCGTTGAAGTAATGTCATACCACCAAGATGATGTGGTAAACAAATGGGCATGTTTGACGAAAGTTTGGGCACACACCCCTCACAAACCGGAGCAACTCACTAGAAGGTTCGTGGTTCGGAGAGGGAACAATGCATGTTTGATGACGAACGGGAGATAGCATCCTCTTACGGCCTTCAAATTTTTTTTCTACGTCTAACGTGCACTAATATAAGTGTCATGTGAAAATTTGGAAAATTTCAGGGATCATTTGACCTTTTAAAGACATTTAAGTGATTTTCTACCATTTAATGACCGTAATTCGAATGTGAACTACATCTACATGCGACGCCTAAACAAAATGGTTTGAAAAATCATATTTTTGTGTACTTGTGTGCGAGTTAATTCCATGTGCAGTAAATTAGAACGAATTGTCAAACATATTGGTCTCACGACATGGACACATGCATATGTATGCATGGAGTGCCATGGCATTTTAATTCCAAAAAATTAAAAAATGATCAGAAAAACATGAAACCTTGGTTGATTTAATGTCATGCCACCAAGATGATGTGGTAAAAAAATTGGTCTATTTGACGAAAGTTTGGACACACACCCCTCACGAACCGGAGCAACTCACTAGAAGGTTCGTGGTTCCGAGAGGGAACAATGCATGTTTGATGACAAACGGGAGATAGGTTCCTCTTACGGCCTTCAAATTATTTTCAACCTCTAACGTGCACTAATACAACTAGCATGTGAAAATTTGGAAAATTTCAGGGGTCATTTTACCTTTCAAAGACATTTAAGTGATTTTCTAACCATTTAATTACCGTAATTCAAATTTGAACTACATCTACATGCAATGCCTAACCAAAAACGGTTTGAAAAATCATATTTTTGTGTACTTGTGTGCGAGTTAATTCAATGTGCAGTAAATTAGAAGGAATTTTCAAACGTATTGGTCTCACAACATGGACACATGCATACGTATGCATGGAGTGACAAGACATTTTAATTCCAAAAATAAAAAAATGATCAAAAAAACATGAAACCTTGGTTGATGTAATGTCATCCATCAAGATGATGTGGTAAAGAAATTGGCATGTTTGACGAAAGTTTGGACACACACCCCTCACAAACCGGAGCAACTCACTAGAAGGTTCATGGTTCCGAGAGGGAACTATGCATGTTTGATGACGAACGGGAGATAGCTTCCTCTTACGGCCTTCAATTTTTTTTCTACGTCTAACGTGCACTACTACAATTGTAATGTGAAATATTTGAAAATTCTAGGGGTCGTTTGACCTTTTAAAGACATTTAAGTGATTCTGTAGCCATTTAATGACCGTAATTCAATTTTGAACTACATCTACATGCAACGCCTAACCGAAGCAGTTTGAAAAATCATATATGTGTACTTGTGTGCGAGTTAATTCCATGTAAAGTAAATTAGAAGGAATTTTCAAACATACTGGTCTCAAGGCATGTGCACGTGCATGGAGTGCCATGGCATTTTAATTCCAAAAAATTAAAAAATGATCAGAAAAACATGAAACCTTGCTTGATCTAATGTCATGTTACCAAGATGATGTGGTAAAAAACTGGCCTGTTTGACGAAAGTTTGGACACACACCCCTCACAAACCGGAGCAACTCACTAGAAGGTTCGTGGTTCCGAGAGGGAACAATGCATGTTTGATGACGAACGGGAGATAGCTTCCTCTTACAGCCTTCAAATTTTTTTCTACAGTTAACGTGCACTAATACAAGTGTCATGTGAAAATTTGGAAAATTTCAGGGGTCATTTGACCTTTAAAGATATTTAAGTGATTTTCTAACCATTTAATGACCGTAATTCAAATTTGAACAACAGCTACATGCAACGCCTAACCATAACGGTTTGAAAAATCATATTTTGTGCATTTGTGTGCGAGTTAAAAAATCATCAGATGATGTAAATATCTGGTGTTGAAAAAAGAAAATGTAAAGATGTGGCAAGACAACCGGCCCACACACGCTTGGCACTCTATCTCGTGGCTCAAGGCTTGGTAAGTGAGTGGCGAGGATCATTAATCAGACAAGGTTCTGCATTGGAAACTGTTAGCTATTATGTTCACACACAAATTTTGTTGCGGGAATCGGGTGTAATTCAAACTACAGCACTCGTAAATTCTGGCGACCGGCGTGTGTACTGTCCCCGTCGATCTAGATTCCGGCCGCCAATAAATACTACCTTGCTCACGTCGTCCTGCCTGCATTCTCATCTACATCTTCCCCTCGCTGGCCCTCTCTCTCTCTCTCAAATGTCTCCCATGGCGCCGCCGGTCTGCCCATGCGCCGACAAGGAGTCACCGCCCCCCGAGGACGCTCACTCGATTAGCAGCGACGAGGACCCCTACGCGCTGCCTAATGAGCTTGCACCGGGCCCCCCAACTTTGGATTGGTTTTGGGGCTAGTACAATCTTTGATTGTGGAAGTCGCTGCCACCTGCTGAGAAAGCCAGACAAGTGGCGTTCAAGAAGGAGATGGCGGAGGAGGAAGCCAGGTACCAGGCAGCCTGTGAAGCCCGTGATGCCGCCTGGAAAAAGGAGGCGGCGGAGCTTTGGGGGCGGGCGCATCATCGTGCCAAGGAGGTGTACGAAGAAGAAGGTCATAGGTGTTGGGCGCCACATCGCTACATGGAGGTGGGTCTATAAGCTCCAGCATTCCACCGACGAGGAGCTCCGGTGGGCGCCCAACGAAATGGCAAGATCGGCCGCGCGCGTCTGCCAGCAAGAGGCAGATTGGTACATCAAGCGCTGCGAGGCGGAGGAGACAGAGTACTGCCTCTGCACTGGGAAGACGCCGCGCACCAGGGAGCTGCTGGTGAGGGGCTGCCGGAATACTAGCCCTAGGAGGGATTATTAGTTTTAGTATTGTTCATTTTCAATTTTATGCATTGTACCTAGTAGTTAAGTATCATCATGTATATTTCATGATATTATATATATATATATATATATATTATGATGAACTAATGAACAATTAATATATATATATTATGAATTCCATTTTCTATCTGTTTTTTTATACTAATTTGAATCTAGCTGTTATCATCCACATATACATAATGGAAAGCATATATACACACATTGAAATAGAACATATAAGAATGGAAAACAGAGTACACACATTGAAACAGAGCAATAAACAGAGCAATACTATGATTGTTGTGAATACATAGCTATCCATGTTGAAATGACTTTTCAAAATAAAACGCGTCCATGAGACCATGACCAGCAGCCCTTGCCTACGGTAGCTCTTGGCTTTGCCTGAACTCGTGCAGGCATTCGTCCAAGAGGTCGACACGCTCGCGATACATATGAAGCATGATCTCGAGCTCCAAGTTGGCTATTTCATCGGAGATCGCTAGCTCGAGGATGCGACGGCCATGTTCCTCTACTGCGACCAGGTGAGGCGGTCGAGCCTATGGACCAGTGTGTTGGCATCCAGCGAGCTGCGGACAAGGCGAATGGCGGCACCCATGCAACGGCGCAGCTGGCGTCCGGTGCAAGTACGGCGCGACCGGCCTCTAGTGCAAGTACGACGCTGAGGGCCTCTACCCACTCCTGGCGAGAAGTGGGAGTACTGACGGGACGTGTACCCAGCTGCGACATCGTGTCGACAGTAGGCAAGCGCCGATGGATCCGCTCTTGCTGTGCGGCACGGCGCGCCTCTCGCTCTGCGACGCTCTAACGGTCTCGCCGTGCGGCGAGCCATAGCCTATTGGCGCGAACGCGCCTAGCTTGCTCTGCGGCGCGCCATCGATCATGTTGTGCGGCAAGCTACAGCCTGTCGACGCTGACATGCCTATCTTGATCCACGGCGCTCATGCGCCATGCGCCAAAGGTCTGCTCAACCCTGGCAATGACGCGCATCACGACGTCGTCCATCGCGTTGCCGGGGAGCGCCTCAGCCTCAACGGGCCGTGGCGCCTGCTCGTTTTCCTCGTCAACGAGGTTCATGGCAGAGGCGACACTTTGGTGGGTTGGCATGCTTGGAAAAGGTGGATGTGCTACAGGCTGCGCTTGTCGCCTCTGTGCGTCGCGCGCTGCCTATGCTCAATATCACTGGGTGGCAGGAAACAGGTGAGGAAATGGTAGGAAACGGTGGCGTGTTCATAAAACGCCATCAATTAATGGAAACTTAGCATAGAAGAAACATCGAGCTAGCACAAGAAGTAGATGATGATGAAATGAACACGGACCACACTACGGAACCCGTCGATGATGAATTCATCAATCCCAAACGGATGAATTAGAAGCAATCGTCTGTGTTATTATCGGTCTTCACACACATTTCTGATTACAGACGTGTTTTCCGCGTATCACACACATCTTGTTATATTGAACTATTTCTGTTCTCTTGTCTCAACGCAAACAGTTCATCCGAGTGAACCGCATGTCGTATATCGCACACACCTTCATCTGGATGCCCATTTCTTTTGTGTTGCCTAATCACAAACAGTTCATCCGAGTGAACCATATGTTGCATATCGCACACACCTTCATCTCGTTGCCCATTTCTTTTGTTCCTGCTCGTCGTAAATAGTTAATTGAGCTGAATCGTATGCCCTGCATCGCACACGCAACTAAAATCTGAACCGTGTTTGATGCATCCTCCATCGCAAATGTTTTGCACCTTTTTGACAATTATTTTACACCACTGTTTGCGATTATGGCATCGCACACAGTTTCGTCGAAGGTTCTCTGATCATAGTGTCGCGTTAGCAGCATCCTGCAGTAGTGTGTTATAGCCTGGTATTTCTTCTCCAATATTTGTGTTTTGTTTGGCCAACTTGATCTATTTATCTTGCAATGTGAAGAGGTGATTTGTAATTGGTTTGATCTTGTGGTGTCCTTTCCCGGTGACTGAAGGGGCAGCAAGGCATGCATGTATCATTGCTATTAAGGATAAAAGGATGGGGTCTATTCCTACATGAATAGATCGTGTCTACATCATGTCATCGGTCTTATTGCATTACTCCATTTTTCTATGAACTTAATACACTAGATGCATGCTGGATAGCGGTAGATGTGTGGAGTAATAGTAGTAGATGCAGGCAGGAGTCGGTCTACTAATCTTGGACATGATGCCTATATACATGATCATTGTCTTGGATATCGTCATAATTATTTTCTTTTCTATCAATTGACCAACAGTAATTTGTCTACCCACCATTGCTATTTTGTCAAGAGAAGCCACTAGTGAAATTTACGGCCCCGGGGTCTATTTTCCTATCTTATACTTTCAGACCCATATTGCCAACTGCCTTTTCTTTTATTTGCTTCTTTTATTTTCAGATCTATATTATCAAAAACCCAAAAATACCTCGCTGCGTTTTATTTACTTTTATTTGCATCTATCAATCTACTACAATTTTATTGTATCCTTACGTCACTTTTTGGCACCATTACCCGAAAGGGATTGACAACCCCTTTAACGCATCGGGTTGCAAGTATTTGTTATTTGTGTGCAAGTACTGTTTATGTAGTGTTGCATGGTTCTCCTACTGGTTCGATAACCTTGGTCTCATCACTGAGGGAAATACCTTACCGTTGTTGTGCTGCATCCTCCCTTATTCCTTGGGGAAACACCGACGTATCTCAAGCGACATCAAAGGAACTTTTTGGTGCCGTTCTCGGGGAGACATCATCAACATCTACCAAGTTCCTAATCACAAATCGCATCTCCTTGCAATTTACATTATTTGCCATTTGCCTCTCATTTTCCTCTCCCCCACTTCAAAAAAATTTGCCGTTTTATTCGCCCTCCTTTTCGTTCGCCGTTTTCCCGTCGGATCTCTTACCTTGCTTGTCATCATGAGTGATTTTGGTATGGCAGAAACAGATGATGGCCTGACTCCTAAAATTGGAAGATCAAGCAATCTGGATGCTAAAACCATTGTTTTGGGACAAGGGAATATTATGGGGAAAGAACATATCCAAGAGTTCTTTAATTGTGTTGGAAATTTGACTCTTGATGATGCCCCGATACTCAAAAGAAGAAGCTATCTTAGTGCTAGTACTGAAACTTGAGAATAGATTTATTCGTACCCATCCTACCTAAGGTTGTTTTTTGAGTTGTTCGCTATAAAGAATCCCAAGGCTAAAAAGCTGGCTACACTTGTCCTTATGAATGAATTTGATTACATAATACGGGAAGCTAGGGAGATTTTTGATTTCTATGGTATGAATCGTGAAAAACTAGTGATAGATGAAATTCTTTATAATAGTGATTATGTGCTAGGCATTTTCTTGGGGATAATCAAATATTTGATGAGAATCTTAAGAAGGAAGTCCCCGTTTTAGATATAATCCAACAAGTTTTCAATGATGTTAATCAACACTATTTTTAGATTGTTGCCAGAAATCAAAGGGGTTATGATGATAAGCAACTCAATAGTGCTAAAGTCTCTACGGATAAGGTGTTTTATGTTGTTTTTGCAAAACCTTCTAAGTAAAACACCACTAAGGAAAATAAAAATGACAACACTTAGATCTTTGCGTTATGCCTAGCTAGGGGCGTAAAACGATAGCGCTTGTTGGGAGGCGACCCAACTTGTATCTTTTTGCTTATTGGTTTTCTTGTCGTTTTAAATAAAATACCCAATTATGCCTCTATTTGGATGTGTTTTGTGGTTTAAATTAGTGTTTGTGCCAAGCGAAGCCTTTGGGATCATGTTGGGTGATAATTGACTTGATCTTGTGCAAAAACAGAAAATTTTATGCTCACAGAAATAATTTTTGTTTTTAACATAAGCGTGATAAAATACTGATTCTTTTTGCAGGAGATTAATATACAAATTGCCTACATTGTCCTAATTTTTCAGAAATTTTGGAGTTACAGAAGTATTCCAAATATTCAAATTGCTACACACCTTTTGGGAGATTCTGTTTGCACGAGATTTTGTTCTGTTTTTGTTGTGTTGTGTGCTTGTTTTGATGATTCTATGGTTCCTTTGAAGAGTTTTCTGCCATGGAAAAGTTAAAATACAATAGATATAATACAATAAAAAATATGAATGGGTTTGCAAGAGTACTTAAAGTAGTGATTTGCTTTCTTATACTAACGGATCTCATGAAGTTTTGTTGAGTTTTGTGTGATTGAAGTTTTCAAGTTTTGGGTGAGATCGTGATGCATGAAGGACTAAGGATTAGCAAAAGGCTAAGCTTGGGGATTCCCAAGGAACCCCAAGATAATATTCAAGGAGTATCAAGCAACTAAGTTTGGGGATGCCCTCGAGTGGCATCCCCTCTATCTTCTAACAACCATCGGTATTTTACTTGAAACTATATTTTTATTCGTCACATATTATGAGTTTTGCTTGGAGCGTCTTGTATGATGAGTCTTTGCTTGTTTTTCTTTTTAATTTTTAATAAGCATCCTTTCTGTACACACCTATTTTGGAGAGCCAAATTATGCTATGCTTGCTCCTATGCTTCACTTATATCTTTTTGAGCATGGTGTGCTTTGTTATCTTTGAAGAAATTCTCTCATGCATCACTTAGATTAATTTGAGAGAAAGAAATAGGATGCTCATGTTCTTCACTTATATTTGTTTGAACTTATTAAAACCAACATATTAAACTAGTATCAAAGTGATAGATATCCAAGGAGGATATAATGAAAACTTTCGTGAAGATCATTGAACAAAATAAACTTGATTCTTTGCAATAGTTTTGAGATATGATGATAGTGATATGTGAGTCATGTGAGTAATTATGCTCTAGTAAGAATATTGGTGTGAAGGTTTGTGATTCCCTATGCAAGCACGGAAGTCAATTGTTATGCAATGAAATTACATCCTACTTGTGGTGCATTATTCGGTGTTAGTTATGCTTAATGCTCACTTATGAGATTTTTCGTTTCTTGGTTGGATGCTTCTCAATCTTTTGATAGCCTTCATTTGCACTAAGTATGATCACTACTTGTGCATCCAAATCCTTTAAACCAGTTTATGCCACATGAGTCCACTATACCTACCTATATGCGGTATTCTTTTGTCGTTCTAAGCAAATTTGTATGTGCCATCTCTAATTTTCAAAACAAATTTCTCTTTTGTGTGCTCGTACCGCTCATGAAACGGTAGGGGTGGCTGGTATATTTCCATGCTAGATGTGTTATTCTCAAGATGAGTGTTTATTCACTTGTCATTGCAGGAGAGTATGACAAAGGTATTAGGGATGCCCAGTCCTGAAATGAAAAATGAATTTACTTTATGTTGTCAAATAATAAATTCCTTGGAAAGTGTTGGTATGGACGGCACCCGTGGATTTGCTTAGCCGTGGAATGTGAAAGTATGGTGGAAAAAGGAATAAACTTTATTTTTGTTTGGGAACTGCCTATGATATATCTAGCATGGAAAGTATTGGAAACTACTCGATCGTTTTCTTGACAGGAAAAGCATGCCACCCAAAATGTTTTATCTCTATCTTTTTCGCTTTGAGATCTGGCACCTCTACAAATCCCTACTTCCCTCCGCGAAGGGCCTTTCTATTTACTTTATGCAATTTTTATCTTTACTTGAGTCTCCATCTTCGCTCATAAAGCACCAACTAAGGGGCACTATGATCATACTTGAGCATTGGGTGTAGCTAATATGCGAGTGTGTTTCATGAATGGATCAATGATTGAGCATAATGGGCTAGGGATAACTTGCTTTAGTGTTTATATTTTGAAAGACATGGTTGTTTGTTGATGTGCTTGAGTATTAAAGTACTCATGTCAAAACTAGACTATTGTTTCGAATCATATAATAGTTCAATTGTCCATGCTATAATGGAAAGAATATGTGATGAACATGTTAGGCAGCATTCAACATCAAAAATTCTGTTTTTATCATTTACCTACTTGAGGACGAGCAGGAATTAAGCTTGGGGATGTTGATACGTCTCCAACGTATCTATAATTTTTTTATTGTTCCATGTTGTTATATTATCATTCTTGGATGTTTTACAATCATTTCATATCATTTTTTGGGACTAACCTATTGACATAGTGCCAAGTGCCAGTTGTTGTTTTCTACTTGTTTTTTACATCGTAGAAAATCAATATCAACCGGAGTCCAAATGCAGCAAAACTTTTTGGGGATTCTTTTGGACCAGAAGACACCAGATGGGCCAGAAAAGCACCTGGGGGGTGCCCCGAGGGGGCACAACCAACCAAGACGCATCTGGCCCCCCAGGCGCCCCCAGGTGGGTTTGGTCCACCTCGGTGGCCTCCCACGCCGCCTCTTCGCTCTATAAATACCTCCTTGCTCGAGAAACCCTAGGGGAGTCGACGAAAAACAATTCCAGCCGCCGCAAGTTCCAGAAACCATAGATCCAATCTAGACACCATCACGGAGGAGTTCATCATCCTCATTGGTGCCTCTCCGATGATGCATGAGTAGTTCAACTCAGACCTACGGGTCTGTAGGTAGTAGCTAGATGGCTTTCTCTCTATTTGTATCTCACTACAACAGTCTCTTGGAGATCTATTTGATGTAATGACTCTTTGCGGTGTGTTTGTTGGGATGCGATGAATATTGAGTTTATGATCAGATTTGCCTTGATTTAATATCCAATCTTGATTCTTATAGCCTCGTATTTCTTCTCCGATATTTGGGTTTTGTTTGGCTAACTTGATCTATTTATCTTGCAATGTGAAGAGGTGCTTTGTAATGGGTTCGATCTTGCGGTGTCCTTTCCCAGTGACACAAGGAGAAGCAATGCACACATGTATCATTACTATTAAGGATAAACAGATGGGGTCTATTCCTACATGAATAGATCTTGTCTACATCATGTCATCATTCTTATTGCATTACACCATTTTTCCATGAACTTAATACACTAGATGCATGCTGGATAGCGGTAGATGTGTGGAGTAATAGTAGTAGATGCAGGCAGGAGTCGGTCTACTAATCATGGACATGATGCCTATATACATGATCATTGTCTTGGATGTCGTCATAATTATTTGCTTTTCTATCAATTTCCCAACAGTAATTTGTCTACCCACCGTTGCTATTTTCTCGAGAGAAGCCACTAGTGAAATCTACAGCCCCGGGGTCTATTTTCCTATCATATACTTTCAAATCCATATTTCCAATTGTCTTCTCTTTTATTTGCTTCTTTTATTTTCAGATCTATATCATCAAAACCCCAAAATTACCTTACTTCATTTTATTTACTTTTATTTGCATCTATCAATCTACTACAATTTTATCCTATCCTTATGTCACCTTTTGGCATTGTTACCCGAAAGGGATTGACAACCTTTTTAACGCGTTGGGTTGCAAGTATATTTGTTATTTGTGTGCAGGTACAGTTTATGTAGTGTTGCGTGGTTCTCCTACTGGTTCTATAACCTTGGTCTCATCACTGAATGAAATACCTTACCGTTGTTGTGCAGCTTGTGCTACATCCTCCCTTATTCCTTGGGGAAACACCGACGCATCTCAAGCAGCATCAGGGAGAAGTGTCACTTTATGGTTACTGAAGTATTGTCTTAGGGCATAAAATTTCAAAAAGAGGTATTGAAGTGGATAAAGCTAAAGTAGATGCTATTGAAAAGATGTCGTGTCCTAAAGATATCAAAGGTATAAGAAGTTTCCTTGGTCATGCTGGTTTCTATAGGATATTTATTAAAGACTTCTCTAAAATTTCTAGGCCTCTTACTAATCTTTTGCAAAAAGATGTTCCATTTGTTTATGATGATGATTGTGTAGAAGCATTTGAAATACTCTGTAGCGACTAGACCTCAAACGGTCCAATCTATGTGCTCAGCTGTCATCCCTAGATCAGTAATGCTGACACCACACAGTACTTGAAGGATTTATAACAGAGTAGCAATCACACACTTATTACATCAAGTGTCTCAAAAGAGAACTTATTACAATAAATATGGCTTAAGGCCATCTATTAACGATAACATCGGAAGGCTTGGAAGATAAGTGAGTCCATCAACTCCAACGGCATCACCGAGTATAGAACCACGACCTAAAACTCCTTAATTGTTGTCTGAAAAGTCTGCAACATTAACGTTGCATCCCGAAATGGGTCAGCACATGGAATATGCTGGCAAAGTAACACATAGAGAGTAATGGAATGAAACAGCTATTCTATATGCATATTTGGCTGGTGGAAAGCTCTATGGTTACAGTTTTGCGTAAAGCCAATTTTTCCCTACTGCAAAGGAATAAATTTACTTAACTATCATGGTAGTTGTTAAACATTGAGAATGGTTGACAGCATTCTCAATCCCAATTAAGCATCATCATTAAACAAAACCCAACAAAATTAATTTTAGAGTAACATGTTGAGATTCACATGATAATCCAGGTACTAGATACTCAAGATGTCCATAACCGGGGACACGGCTAATCATGATTAGTTTATACACTCTGTAGAGGTTTGCGCACTTTTCCCCACAGACTCGATCGCCTCCGTTTATTTTCTCGCACTACCTGGTGTTTGAGAAATGGATGACCGAGACATAGTCTTTCAGAAGCGCTAGCACCTTACGATCGGGTAGACCGTTACACCTACTTTCCCCTACATCTGCTAGTCTACCACTGTAAGAGTTCGCACAACTTAGTCAACTATGCTAGAGCCCATAATAGCTTGTGGCTGCACATGGAAGTTTCTAGCATGAATAATCTCATGATCCCTTTGAGCCTGGGTGGCGGTCTATAAAAAACAGGCAATCCTAGAATACCCAGGTGCCTCAATCCACCCAGATGTGTATTTAAGTTGCCACCTTAAGTAAATCATTAATTAACATCTCACATCTGTCATGGATACACTCACCCAATCCACGTCTACTAGCATAGCATGGCATAATAAGCAAACGTAGAAGTAACTCCCAAAGGTTTGATAATAACAGGTAGTAGGTTCTACCTCATCCACTTCCCAAACCCACGATTTAATTAGATCCTAATCATGCAAAGTGTGAAGATTTATCTAATGCAATAAAACTAGGTAGTTGGAAAGCATGATCAAAGTGTTACTTGCCTTGCTGATGATCCGGGAAACCTAGCGATTCGAAGTAGCAAGCGGCGCACTCCGGGTACTCTATTGCAAACAAACAAGCATACAATAAGTACTCAACTAATGCACAGGTAAAACTCAAATAAGAGATCTAACCAGAAAGTTCAACTTAAGAACTCCGGTTGACAAAAAGAATCAAATCAAACGAAGCAACGAAAGACAAACGGCAAAAGAAACAGGCTTCGTTTACTATTATGGATCTAGGGAAATTTTTATAGTGGCAAAAACTTGTTTAGGTTGGTTAAACGGAAAGAGGGTTTCGAGATGAACCTCCAGGCGCTTGAATCGCCTGATTCCGATAAACGAGCGAAAAGTTAGACTAAAACGAAAATCGGATCAGAGATCGCGATCAGAAAAATCGCGGATTTAATCCGAGAAAAAGAAAAACGACGAGCGTTTGTTAAAACGAACGAATGGACGAACGCTCGCTATTTAAATAAACTGGAAAACCGATCTATTTAAAAAACGAAACTAAAAAATGAGCAAAACCGTCGGAAAACCGAACGGTTTTTTGAGAAAAACCGGAGGCTAAAAAAACTACCTCCGGCGACTCCGGCAGTGGTGGCGGTCCGGCGGGCGGCGCCGGGTCCGGCGGGGCGGCGGTGGGGCAGCGGCGGGCGGCGCGGCGGTGGCGGGGGTGGCTACAGTTAGGGTTTGGGCGGGGCGGCGGCTTGGGCTTCGGCCGGGGGCGGGGCGCGGCTTATAAGAGGCCCGGCCAGGAGAGTCCTGGCTGGTTACGGCCCAAGGTCGGTTCAGACTCTTTTTTTTAATAATTACGCTCGGAAGAAAAAACAAAAGAAATACTAAACGGACTCCAAAAATCCCGAAATAAATTTTCCCCGACTTCTAAAATCAAGCCGCACAGGATGAACATTTATTTGGGGCCTAAATGCAATTTTGAGAAAGATGCATTTTTCCTAAATTCAAATAAAATAGTAAATAAAACCAAAATAAAATCTTATTTGATTTTTTTATTAAATCCTCAATATTTCTTTATTTTGGGAAAGTCAATTTATTCCCTCTCTCATATTTTTGTAATAGAAATAATTGAAGATAAAATAAATAAAATCAAATGGTCCTATTTCCAAAATTTGAGACAACTCAATTATGAAAAACGAAATCCCCAACTCTCTCCGAGGGTCCTTGAGTTGCGTGAAATTTCTAGGATCAAACAAAATGCAATAAATATGATGTGCAATGATGATCTAGTGTATAACATTCCAAATTGAAAATTTGGGATGTTACAAACCTACCCCCCTTAAGATGAATCTCGCCCTCGAGATTCGGGTTGGCTAGAAAATAGGTGAGGGTGGTCCTTCAGCAAATCTTCCCATCGCTCCCAGGTGGCTTCGTCCTCCATGTGGTGGCTCCACTGAACCTTGCAAAACTTGATAACCTTGCTGCGGGTGACTCGACTGGCATACTCTAAAATCTTAACTGGTTTCTCCTCATAGGTCAAATCACTGTCCAACTAAATTGCTTCAAGTGGTACTGTATCTCTCAGCGGTATGTCAGCCATCTCTGCGTGGCACTTCTTCAACTCGGATACATGGAACACAACGTGAACTCCCGACAATCCTTCAGGTAATTCCAACTTGTAGGCTACTTCTCCCATACGTTCCAAAACTTTGTATGGGCCTACAAAATGTGGCGCTAACTTTCCCTTAACTCCAAAGCACTTAACTCCACGAAGTGGAGATACTCGAAGATAAACTCGGTCTCCGACTTCGTAAACTGTCTCCTTGCGTTTAGAATATGCGTAGCTCTTCTGTCTGGATTGGGCTACCTTGAGCCTATCGCGAATCAATTTCACTTTCTATTCAGACTCCCTTATCAGATCCGGTCCAAACAACTGGCGGTCTCCAACTTCATCCCAAGACAATGGGGTCCTGCACCTCCTTCCGTACAAGGCTTCGAAAGGGGCCATCTTCAAACTGGATTGATAGATGTTGTTATAAGAGAACTCTGCATATGGAAAATTCTCGTCCCAACTAGATCTGTAATCTAGCGCGCAAGCTCTTAGCATATCCTCCAAAATCTGATAGACTCTCTCAGTCTGCCCATCGGTCTGCGGGTGGAAAGCTGTGCTAAACTCCAGTCTAGTTCCCAAAGTTTCATGCAACTGATTCCAGAACTTTGAGGTAAACTGGGTTCCTCTATCTGATACAATGCTCCTTGGAACTCCATGCAGACATACGATCATGGTCATATATATCTTTGCCAACTTTTCACTAGTGTAGGTAGTCTTCACTAGGATGAAAGGAGCTACCTTTGTCAAACGATCGACTACAACCCAAATCGAGTCATAGCCTGAACGAGTTCTGGGCAATCCTGTAATAAAATCCATGCCTAACTTATCCCACTTCCATTCGGGTATTGGCAATGGATGTAGCAATCCTGCTGGCTTCTGATGCTCTGCCTTTACTCTCTGACATACATCACAAACTGCTACATACTCCACAATATCCTTCTTCATTCCGGTCCACCAGAAAGTATCCTTTAAATCCAAATACATCTTGGTATTTCCTGGGTGAATTGAATATGGTGAATCATGGGCCTCCTGTAAAATTAACTTCCTGATCTCTGAATCATTAGGCACATAAACACGGTCTTCAAACCATAAGGTATCGTGCTCATCCTCACGAAATCCCTTAGCTTTTCCTTTGCTCATTTTCTCCTTAATAGAAGCAATCTCCTTGTCAGTCCTTTGAGCTTCTCTGATCTTATCCATCAAAGTAGACTAAATCTCCAGTGCTGCTACATAGCCTCTCGGAACTATCTCCAAACATAGCTCTCGAAGATTTTGGCTATCTCCCTTGGTAAATATCCCGTCATTAGGGTGTTGACATGGCTCTTACGGCTCAATGCGTCCGCTACTACGTTAGCCTTTCCGGGGTGATAATGCAATTTCATGTCATAATCCTTGATGAGCTCCAACCATCTCCTTTGTCTGAGGTCCAACTCCTTCTGTGTGAAAATATACTTCGAACTCGTGTGATCCATGTACACGTCGCAATGGTTTCCAATCAAAAAATGTCTCCAAGTCTTCAATGCATGCACTACGGCTGCTAAATCCAAATCATGCGTAGCATAATTCAACTCATGACGCTTAAGCTGTCGTGAGGCATATGAAACAACTCTTCCTTCCTGCATAAGCACTGCTCCAAGTCCTCGACGTGAAGCGTCACAGTACACCTCATAATCCTTGGTTTGATCTAGTAAAATCAACACTGGTGAGGTAACCAAACATTTCTTCAACTCCTAGAAACTAGCCTCACATTCCTCAGTCCATTTGAACTTGGTATCCTTCTTCAACAACTCTATCATAGGCTTCGCAATCTTTGAGAAATTCTCAATAAACCTCCGGTAGTATCCTGCGAGTCCAAGAAAACTCCGGATCTCTCCAATTGTTGTTGGCGCTTCCCACTTGGTCACAGTATCAACTTTAGTGGGATCTACTGCTATACCTTCTCCGGATATAACATGTCCGAGGAATCCAACTTCTTTCAACCAAAACTCACATTTGCTAAATTTGGCATATAATTGATGTTCTCTGAGCTTTCCAAGAACCAAACGCAAATGCTCCTTATGTTCTTCTTCATTCTTCGAGTAAACCAGGATATCATCAATGAACACTACGAAGAACTTATCCAAGAACTCCATAAACACTTTGTTCATCATGTTCATAAAATATGCAGGTGCGTTAGTCAGACCAAATGACATAACGGTATACTCGTACAGCCCATACCTGGTGGTAAAAGCTGTCTTGGGTATATCCTGTTCTCGAATCTTCAACTGGTGGTATCCTGATCGTAGATCGATCTTGGAAAATACCTTAGCTCCTTGCAATCGATCAAACAGATCGTTGATCATTGGTAGTGGGTACTTGTCCTTGATGGTTACTTCATTCAAACCTCGATAATCAACAACCATCCTTAACGATCCATCCTTCTTTTCCACTAGAAGTACTGGCGATCCCCAAGGCGATGAACTTGGGCGAATGTATCCTTTATCCAGTAACTCCTTAATTTGCTTCTTAATCTCCACCAAATCCTTTGCAGGCATCCTATATGGTCTCTTTAACATTGGCCCTGTGCCTGGCAAAAGCTCAATCAAAAACTCAATATCTCTATCCGGTGGCATGCCTGGCAATTCTTATGGAAATACTTCGGGGAAATCCTTCACTACCGGTACTTCCTCCTGCACAACTCATGTTAAACAATTTACTTGAGTCCTCTTTGGCACATGCCGGGATACATACTTGATCCTTCTCCCTTCTAGGGTGGTAAGCAAGATCGACTTACTGGCGCAATTGATGTTTCCTCCATACATCGACAACCAATCCATACCTAGAATTACATCCAAACCTTCTGATTCCAATATTATCAAATCTGAGGGGAACACATGCCTACCTATTCTTAATGGCACTTGAAAACATCCTTGGCTAGCCATATACTCCACTCCTGGTGAGCTTACTAACATAGGTGTTCTAAGAACTTTGGTGGGCAGGTTATACTTATCCACAAATCCCCTTGATATGTATGAATGTGATGCACCAGTATCAAAAAGAACGAGTGCAGTAAATGACTTAGCCAAAAACTTACCTATTACTGCATCTGGCTGCTCTTCAACCTCCTCCACGTTAACGTGGTTCACCTATCCCCTGTTGAAAGGGTTTGGCTTCTTCCCAGAGCTTCCATTGCCATTTCCATTCTGGGATTCAGGGCATTCATTAGCATAATGTCCGGTCTTCTGGCACTTAAAGCAAGTCACTTGGCTCAGGTCTCTCTTGGCTGGGGTCGATGGGTTGGTGTGATTCTGGCCGTTGCTTCCTCCATTTCTGTTACCATTCTTGGTGCCATTGTGATTGTGCGAGCTACCTCCTCCATGGGTATGCTGAAAATGTCCTCCTGGTCTAGGGGTAAAACATGGCTTCTGCTGAGCTCCTGAAGTGTGCTTCCCTTGTCCATACTTCCGCTTGCGGTTCTCAATCTCCTGCTGCTTCCCTTCAATCATGAGAGCACGATCTACCAACTCCTGGTAGCTGTTGAAGGTGGCTACCATCAACTGCATGCTCAACCCATCATTCAGTCCTTCCAGAAACTTCTCCTGCTTAGCTGCATCCGTAGCAACGTCATCTGGGGCATAACGTGCTAGTTTACTAAAGTCCTCCACATACTGGCCAACTATCCGTCCTCCTTGGCGCAAGTTGCGAAACTCTCGCTTCTTCATGGCCATAGCTCCTGCTAAAACATGGGCAGTTCGAAAAGCCTGCTGAAACTGGTCCCATGTGACAATGTCAACAGGGAAAGTGGCTGTGAAATTCTCCCACCATGATGCTATGGGTCCTTCAAGCTGATGTGCGGCAAACTTCACCTTTTCTGCATCCGTGCATCCTGCTGTGGTCAACTCCCTGGCTGTCTTGCGGAGCCAATCATCTGCTACTATCGGCTCGGTGCTACTAGAAAACACCGGCGGATTCAGCCTAAGAAAACGGGCTAAGTGATCAACAGGTGGTGGTGGTGGTGGGTTGTTGTTGTTGTTCCCCTGATTCTGATTCTAGACTAGCAACTGCATCAATGTGTTCTGCTGCTGGATCAACTGGGTGAGCTCCGGTTGGAAAGTAAATCTAGGGTCACGTCTCGGAGGCATCTGAGGTTTTAGAAAAGATGAGATTTAAGAATAGAGAGGGGTCTAAAGAGAAAGCACTACCCATATGCACATGAGGCAAAAGCAAACAATTCACTTCATTCAATCAATCAAACAAGGGCATACAATCGATCTAACTATCGCAAAAGTGCTCGGGCTACTATATTTACATGGTGGACTACTACTGCTGATGAGGTGGTCTACTAGAAATATTCTTCGGTTGCAGACTCCATGATATCTGCTCCAGCTTCATCAACATAGTCATCATCGGTATCATCTGGATCCGAGTCGGTGTCGTCGATGATGATGTAGTCTTCCGGGCGAATCTCCTTGGGTTCTTCGTCTTCTTCTACTGGTGTAGGTCCTCCCATGAATATTTCGATCTTCTTGATCAGATCGTCATTCTTCTCCACTAATACTTCTATTTCCTCTTCATAATCTTCACGTGTAGTCTTGAGCCCTTCCTCTAGTTCCTTGATTCTTGTCCTTGCCTTCTTCAGATCTATCATGTCGGTGCACATCTGGTTTCCTGACATCGAATGTGCCGGTTTAACCCCTGGATAAAAGCTGCAACTGACCTATCCTTTCTGGTGCTGATCATCTCCCAGTGCTCATCTCGGCGCCCACAAATCTGGTAGATAGTATCTTTGAGATCATTGCGGTAGACTTCTCCAATGCGTCCCATGGCGATGTGAGCTGCCATGCTCTTTCCTAGACTCCAAGTTGGTGCATCAAAAGAAAACTCTATGGGCTCAGTGACTAGCATGAACGTCCTTCCTGGAACTTGAACTTGAATCATCCAGCGCTCTTCTTCAGGTAAAGTGGCGTTGTAGGTTTGGTGAAGCTTGGTACTCCTATGTTTAGGTATCTAGTGACTTCCTTCAAGTGACGTCCAAAGGGTGTATCTTCACCTGGTTGTGTGAACTTGTTCCTTGCATTAGCCATCCTAAAAGAGTAGAAAAGATGAGAAGTAATAAAGAGAAGAGAGTGAGTAGTGATCTAGGTCTTTAGCTTAGTGGTCGTGTCTACAGTCAGCGTGTGCTCTGATACCATCTTGTAGCGACCAGACCTCAAACGGTTCAATCTTTGTGCTCAGGTGTCATCCCTAGATCAGTAATGCTGACACCACACAGTACTTGAAGGATTTATAACAGAGTAGCAATCACACACTTATTACATCGAGTGTCTCAAAAGAGAACTTATTACAATAAATATGGCTTAAGGCCATCTAATAACGATAACATCGGAAGGCTTGGAAGATAAGTGAGTCCATCAAGTCCAACGGCATCACTGAGTATAGAACCACGACCTAAAACTCCTTAATAGTCGTCTGAAGAGTCTGCAACATTAACGTTGCATCCCGAAACGGGTTAGCACATGGAATATGCTGGCAAAGTAACACATAGAGAGTAATGGAATGAAACAGCTATTCTATATGCATATTTGGCTGGTGGAAAGCTCTATGGTTACAGTTTTGCGTAAAGCCAATTTTTCCCTACTGCAAAGGAATAAATTTATTTAACTATCATGGTAGTTTTTAAACATTGAGAATGGTTGACATCATTCTCAATCCCAATTAAGCATCATCATTAAACAAAACCCAACAAAATTAATTTTTAGAGTAACATGTTGAGATTCACATGATAATCCAGGTACTAGATACTCAAGATGTCCATAACCGGGGACACGGCTAATCATGATTAGTTTATACACTCTGTAGAGGTTTGCGCACTTTTCCCCACAAGACTCGATCGCCACCATTTGTTTTCTCGCACTACATGGTGTTTGAGAAACGAATGGCCGAGACATAGTCTTTCAGAAGCGCTAGCACCTTACGATCGGGTAGACCGTTACACCTACTTTCCTCTACATCTGCTAGTCTACCATTGTAAGAGTTCGCACAACTTAGTCAACTATGCTAGAGCCCATAATAGCTTGTGGCTGCACACAGAAGTTTCTAGCATGAATAATCTCATGATCCCTTTGAGCCTGGGTGGCGGCACATAAAAAAGGCAATCCTGGACTACCCAGGTGCCTCAATCCACCCAGATGTTTATTTAAGTTGCCACCTTAAGTAAACCATTAATTAACATCTCACATATGTCATGGATACACTCACCCAATCCACGTCTACTGGCATAGCATGGCATAATAAGCAAACGTAGAAGTAACTCCCAAAGGTTTAATAATAACAGGTAATAGGTTCTACCTCATCTACTTCCCAAACCCACAATTTAATTAGATCCTAATTATGCAAAGTGTGAGGATTGATCTAATGCAATAAAACAGGGTAGTTGGAAAGCATGATCAAAGTGTTACTTGCCTTGCTGATGATCCGGGAAACCTAGCGATTCGAAGTAGCAAGCAGCGGACTCCGGGTACTCTATCGCAAACAAGCATACAATAAGTACTCAACTAATGCACAGGTAAAACTCAAATAAGAGATCTAACCATAAAGTTCAACTTAAGAACTCCGGTTGACAAAAAGAATCAAATCGAACGAAGCAACGAAAGACAAACGGCAAAAGAAATAGGCTTCATTTACTATTCTGGATCTAGGGCAATTTTTACAATGGAAAAAACTTGTTTGAGTTGGTTAAACGGAAATAAGGTTTCGAGACGAAACTCCAAGCGCTTAAATCGCCTGATTCCGATAAACGAGCGAAAAGTTAGACTAAAACGAAAATCGGATCAGAGATCGCGATCAGAAAAATCGCGGATTTAATCCGAGAAAAAGAAAAACAACGAACGTTCGTTAAAACGAACGGACGGATGAACGCTCGCTAGTTAAATAAACCGGAAAACCGATCTATTTAAAAAACCGAAACTAAAAAACAAGCAAAACCGTCGGAAAACCGAACGGTTTTTCGAGAAAAACCGGAGGCTAAAAAAACTACCTACGGCAACTCCGGCGGTGGCGGCGGTCCGGCGGGCGGCGGGGCGGCGGCGGCGGGGGCCGGCTAGGGTTAGGGTTTGGGCGGGGCGGCGGCTTGGGCTTCGGCCAGGGGCGGGGCGCGGCTTATAAGAGGCCCGGCCAGGAGAGTCCTGGCCGGTTACGGCCCAAGGTCGGTTCGCACTCTTTTTTTTAATAATTACGCTCGGAAGAAAAAATAAAAGAAATACTAAACGGACTCCAAAAATCCCGAAATAAATTTTCCCCGGCTTCTAAAATCAAGCTGCATAGGATGAACATTTATTTGGGGCCTAAAAGCAATTTTGAAAAACGCGCATTTTTCCTAAATTCAAATAAAATAGCAAATAATACCAAAATAAAATCTTATTTGATTTTTTATTAAATCCTCAATATTTCTTTATTTTGGGAAAGTCATTTTATTCCCTCTCTCATATTTTTGTAATAGAAATAATTGAAGATAAAATAAATAAAATCAAATGATCCTATTTTCAAATTTGAGACAACTCAATTATGAAAATAACGAAATCCCCAACTCTCTCCCAGGGTCCTTGAGTTGCGTGAAATTTCTAGGATCAACCAAAATGCAATAAATATGATATGTAATGATGATGTAGTGTATAACATTCCAAATTGAAAATTTGGGATGTTACATACTCAAGAAAGCCTTAATTTCTGCACCTATTGTTTAACCACCTGATTGGAACCTACCCTTTAAAATTATGTGCGAAGCTAGTGATTATGGTGTTGGTGCTATTCTAGGACAAAGATTTGATGAGAGATTGAATGTTATTCATTATGCTAGTAAAACTCTAGACAGTGCTCAAAGAAATTATGCTACTACTGAAAAGGAATTTTTAGCAATTGTCTTTGCTTGTGATAAGTTCAGATCTTTATTGTTGATTCCAAAGTAACTATTCACACCAATCATGCTGCTATTAAATATCTTATGGAAAAGAAAGATGCTAAACCTAGATTTATTAGATGGGTTCTCTTACTACAAGAATTTGATTTGCGTATTATTGATAGAAAGGGTGATGAGAACCCCGTAGCAGATAACTTGTCTAGGTTAGTGAATGTTCTTGATGACCCACTACCTATTGATGATCGCTTTCCTGATGAACAATTTGATGTCATAAACGCTTCTCGTTGTGCTCCATGGTATGCTGGTTATGCTAATTACATTGTTGCTAAATTTATACCACCTAGTTTCACATACCAGCAAAAGAAAAGGTTTTTCTATGATTGAAGACATTACTTTTGGGATGACCCACACCTTTATAAAGAAGGAATAGATGGTGTTATGAGAAATTGTGTACCTGAGCATGAAGAGGAACAGATCCTATGCAAGTGTCACTTCGAGGTCTACAAAGGACACCATGCTGGAGATAGAACTACGCACAAGGTATTACAATCTGGTTTTTATTGGCCTACTCTCTTCAAAGATACTTGTAGGTTTGTCTTGTCTTGTGATGAATGTCAAAGAATTGGCAATATTAGTAGACATCAGGAAATGCCTATGAATTGTTCACTTGTTATTGAACCTTTGGATGTTTGGGGCTTTGATTATATGGGAACCTTTCCTTCCTCTAATGGGTATACACATATTTTAGTTGATGTTGACTACGTTACTAAGTGGGTATAAGCTATTCCAACTAGTAGTGCTGATCATAACACTTCTATTAAAATGCTTCAAGAAGTTATTTTCTCGAGGTTTGGAGTCCCTATATATTTGATGGCTGATGGTGGTTCACATTTTATTCATGGTGCTTTCCGTAAATTTCTTGCTAAATATAATGTTAATCATAGAATTGCACCTCCTTATCATCCTCAGTCTAGTGGTCAAGCAAAATTGAGTAATAGAGAAATAAAGTTGATTTTGCAAAAGACTGTTAATAGATCTAGAAATAATTGGTGTGAGAAACTTAATGATGCATTATGAGCTTATAGAACTTCTTATAAGAACCCTGTGGGTATGTCTCCGTATAAAATGGTTTATGGAAAAGCATGTCACTTACCTCTTGAACTAGAACATAAAGCTTGTTGGGCTATTAAAGAGCTCAACTATGATTGCAAACTTGCCGATGAAAAGAGGTTATTTCATATTAGCTCACTTGATGAATGGAGAACCCAAACCTATGAAAATTCCAAGTTGTTTAAAGAAAAAGTTAAAATATGGCATGACAAAAGGATACAAAAGCATGAATTTAATGTAGGTGAACATGTCTTGCTATACAATTCTTGTTTAAGATTTTTTGCAAGAAAACTTCTCTCTTAATGGGAAGGTCCTTACATTATTGAGGAGGTTTATCATTCCGGTGCCATCAAAATCAACAATGTCGAAGGCACCAACCCGAAGGTGGTAAACGGTCAAAGAATCAAACACTATATCTCAGGTACTACCATAAATGTTGAAACCAATATAATTAATACCATAACACCGGAGGAGTACATGAGGGAGACTTACCAGAACGTTTCAGACTCTGAAAAGTAATAGGTATGTGGTACGGTAATTAAACCGACTCCAAAACGTTTCCAATGGTAATTTCACTCCGTTTTGGAATATTTAAAAAATTAGGAATATTTAAAGTAGTCCGAAAAGTGCACGAGGAGGCGACAAGCCCTGGGGGCGCCCTACCCCCCTGAGCGCCTCCCTGTATTGTGGCCTCCCCGTGTTCCCTCCGGACACCGTTTTATTGTAGTACACTTCTTTTGGTCGGTAAAACAATCATTATATAATCTCCCGAAGGTTTTGACCACCGTACCATGATTCAGCTTGAACTACATCGGTATTTCCCCAAAGAGGAATGGATGATGCAGCACAGCTATGGTAGGTATTTCCCTCGGTGATGAGACCAAGGTTATCGAACCAGTAGGAGAACCACGCAACACTATGTAAATGGTACCTACACACAAAGAACAAATACTTGCAACCTGACGTGTAAGAGGGGTTGTCAATCCCTCCCTGGTAAAAAGATAGATAAATTTGTACTAGATTGGATAATAGATCTCGCGGAAACGCAAAATAAAATAAATAATAAACAATTGCAGCAAGGTATTTTTGGGTTTTTGGATTAATAAATCTGAAAATAAAATCAATTAAAAATAGTTCTCGAAGGCAAATATGATAAAGAAGAGACCCGAGGGCCGTAGATTTCACTAGTGGCTTCTCTCGAGAAAAATAGCATACGGCGGGTAAACAAATTACTGTTGGGCAATTGATATAACTTCAAATAATTATGATGATATCCAGGCAATGATCATTATATAGGCATCACGTCCAAGATTAGTAGACTGACTCCTGCCTGCATCTAATACTATTACTCCACACATCGACCGCTATCCAGCATGCATCTAGTGTATTAAGTTCATGGAAAACGGAGTAATGCAATAAGAACGATGACATGATCTAGACAAAATCTATTCATGTAGGAATAGACCCCATCTTGTTATCCTTAATAGCAACGATACATACGTGCCATGTCCCCTTCTGTCACTGGGATTGAGCACCGTAAGATCGAACCCATCACAGAGCACCTCTTCCAATGGCAAGAAAAATCGATCTAGTCGACCTAACTAAACAAAAGATTTGAAGAAGAAATATGAGGCTATAAGCAATCATGCATATAAGAGATCAAAACTCAAATAACTTTCATGGATAAAATAGATCTGATCATAAACTCAAAGTTCATCGGATCCCAACAAACACACCGCAGAAAGAGTTACATCAAATAGATCTCCAAGAGACCATTGTATTGAGAATCAAAAGAGAGAGAGGAAGCCATCTAGCTACTGCCTACGAACCCGTAGGTCTACAATGAACTACTCACGCATCATCGGAGAGGCACAAATGAGGATGATGAACCCCGCCGTGATGGTGTATAGATTGGATCTGTGGTTTGTGGAACTTGCGGCGGCTGAAATTGTGCTTCGTCGACTCCCCTAGGGTTTTTGGATATTCGGGGTATTTATAGAGCAAAGAGGCGGTGCGGGAGGCGGCCGAGGTGAGCACAACCCACCAGGGCACGCTTGGGCCCCCAGGCGCGCCCAGGTGGGTTGTTGTGACGCCCGGATAATTAAGCTACAGTAACCCTCTACTAAGGATGCCACGTCCCCTCGGTTTGTGTTGATAAACTCGAGTTAGTTCAAAAACGATTCAAATTCAAATTTAAAATATAGGCAAACAGTAAAAGTTTCCAAACATTAAAACTAAAATGCTCTAGACGTGCCGAATAATGCATAGGTGATTATGGTTAAGAAACCCCATTTTTATAAAATGTTTAAATACCCTTAGGTGATTAAAACAGTAGCAAAAACCAATATACAAATGCTTTTATAATTAACAAAATACTAAACTAAATAGCTTTGGGGTAAAACCTTTTTGTTGTAGGGGATTTTAATGTATTACTAAATTAGGGATTATTTTAATATTAGTTAAAAACTAAATGAAAAAGAAACTAGGAATAAATAAAAGGAAAAGACAAAACAACAAAGGGAAAAAAAGGAGAAACCCCCCCTGCCCCCTGGGCCTCGGCCCAGCAGGCCGGCCCATTCGGCCACACACCCAGGCCACCAGGAGGCCCACCCCGCCTCCCTTATCCCCTCCCCACCCCCGAAACCCTAACCAACCACACCCCCACTCGCTCCCTCCCCCTCCCCCCGATCCAGTTCTGGATCGGGATCGGGCCGACGCCCTACGCCTCCCCCACGACGCTGCCGCCCCGTCCCCATCGCCAATCCCGCCGCCTGTCGCCCCAACTCGCCGGCGTAGAAGACCACACACCCACACACGCATACGCACGGAGGAGGGGCGCCCCTGTTCGCTCCCCTCCTCTCGGAGCGCCCGTGCCCGAGGAACCGCCGCCTACCGGCATCGCCGACGCCGCCCTGAAGCTACCGCGCCGTCGTGTCGCCGCCCCATCGCCGGATCTCGCTTCCCCGTCCTCCTCCTCACGCCGCTGCCTTAGCCCCTGCGCCCCATCGTGAGCTCCCTCCCTCTTCCCCTCCCCGTCGCACGTCGCCGCTCCTGACCGCCCCGACGAGCTCCTCCGCACGCGTCCGTCGCCGTGGCCTCCTCCGGCCTCTCCTCCCGCCCTCTGCGCCGGCAGCCCCGCGCGCCCAACCGTCATCGTCCAGTGCTGCAACGCAGCAGCTGCTGGCGCTGCTACTGCCGCTATCTGCTGCAGCTCCGCGCCGGCCGCGCTCACCATGTCCCTGGGGCGTCCCTCTTGTGCGCCCCGGCTCCCCCTTCGTGCCCTCCCCGTGTGCTCGTGCGCCCCGTCGCGGCCCCATCCTCGCCGCGGCCACGCCTGAGTGCGCCCCACCGCATGCCCCAGCTCCCCGCACCCTGCCTAGCTCGCCGTGGCCACCGGCCTCTCCCTGCTCCGGCGCCCTGCCGGGCTTGCCCGCCCGCACGGGCTGCGCCCCACGCCCGATCCGCTTAGGCCCCAGGGGCCACTGGACAACGGGCCCCAGGCCTAGAACAAAAAAAATAATATGTGTGTTAAAAAAATGAATGAATTAATTAATTAAATAAATAAATAATTAAGGAATTAATTAAGTTAATTAATCAAAATTAGATTAACCTAACTAACTAATTAGTTTAATTAAACAGTAGTTAGTTTAGTTAAACACTGATTAGGCTAAACAGGGTATGACAAGTGGGACCCACATGTAAGTTTGACCAAGTCAACCCTGTTGACTGCTAATGTCAGCATGACATCATGCTGATGTCATTAATCTGTTTTTGAATTAATTTAAATAATTAATAAAATTCCAGAAATTAATAAAATCTTTAGAAAATCATATATTTTAATCCGTAACTCGGATTAAAATATTTTCAACATGAAAGTTGCTCAGAACGACGAGACGAACCCGGATACGCAGCCCGTTCGTCCGTCACACATCCCTAGCATAGCAAACTCACAACTTTCCCCCTTCGGCTCCTCTGCTCGAAAACGCAAAACACCGGGGATACTTTCCCGGATGTCATCCCCCTTCACCGGTACCACCTCGTAACGCGTTAGGGCACATCTAGCATCACGCCTTGTCATGTTATGCATTTGTTTGCATTATATTTATTGTTTCTTCCCCCTCTTCTCTCGCTAGACACCGAGACCGACGCCGCTGCTACCCAGTACGACTACGGAGTTGACGACCCCTCTCTCTTGCCAGAGCAACCAGGCAAGCCCCCCCCCCCCTTGATCACCAGATATCGCCTACTCTTCTCTATACTGCTTGCATTAGAGTAGTGTAGCATGTTACTGCTTTCCGTAAATCCTATGCTGCTGCATAGCCTGTCCTTGCTACTACTGTTGTTACCTTTACCTGCAAACCTAATGCTTAGTATAGGATGCTAGTTTATCATCAGTGGCCCTACATTCTTGTCCGTCTGCCATGCTGTACTATCGGGCCGTGATCACTCGGGAGGTGATCACGGGTATATACTATATACTTTATACATGATACATGTGGTGACTAAAGACGGGTAGGCTCGTAGGAGCACCCGCGAGTGGATCTTTGAGGCGGAGCGACAGGGCAGGTTCCGACCACCTAGGAGAGAGGTGGGCCTGGCCCTGGTCGGTGTTCGCGGATACTTAACATGCTTAACGAGATCTGGGTATTTGATCTGAGTCTGGCCATTTGGTCTATACGCACTAACCATCTACGTGGGAGCAGTTATGGGTATCCCGACGTCGTGGTATCAGCCGAAGCCTTCGTGACGTCAGCGACTGAGTGGCGCGCGCCGGATTGGACTGGAAGGCCACTAGGCTAGGTCTGCTTCCGGCCGCGTTCGCAACGTGCAGGTGTGCAAAGGGCGATGGGCCCAGACCCCTGCGCCATAGGATTTAGACCGGCGTGCTGACCTCTCTGTTGTGCCTAGGTAGGGCTGCGACGTGTTGATCTTCCGAGGCCGGGCATGACCCAGGAAAGTGTGTCAGGCCAAATGGGATCGAGCGTGTTGGGGTATGTGGTGCACCCCTGCAGGGAAGTTTATCTATTCGAATAGCCGTGTCCCTCGGTAAAAGGACGACCCGGAGTTGTACTTTGACCTTATGACAACTAGAACCGGATACTTAATAAAACACACCCTTCCAAGTGCCAGATACAACCGGTGATCGCTCTCTCACAGGGCGACGAGGGGAGGATCATCGGTTAGGATTATGCCATGCGATGCTACTTGGAGGACTTCCGTCTACTCTCTTCTCCTGCTGCAAGATGGAGGTTACCTGAAGCGTAGTCTTCGAAAGGATTAGTTATCCCCCTATTATTCTGGCATTCTGCAGTTCAGTCCACTTATAATAGCCTTATCCCAGTTGATACCAATGCATACATATGTAGTGTAGCTCCTTGCTTGCGAGTACTTTGGATGAGTACTCACGGTTGCTTTCCCCCTCTTTTCCCCTATCCCTTTTACCTGGTTGTCGCAACCAGATGTTGGAGCCCAGGATCCAGACGCCACCGTCGACGACGACTCCTACTACGCCGGAGGTGCCTACTACTACGTGCTGCCCGCTGATGACGACCAGGAGTAGTTAGGAGGATCCCAGGCAGGAGGCATGCGCCTCTTTCGATCTGTATCCCAGTTTGTGCTAGCCTTCTTAAGGCAAACTTGTTTAACTTATGTCTGTACTCAGATATTGTTGCTTCCGCTGACTCGTCTATGATCGAGCTCTTGTATTCGAGCCCTCGAGGCCCCTGGCTTGTAATATGATGCTTGTATGACGTATTTTATTTGTAGAGTTGTGTTGTGATATCTACCCGTGAGTCCTTGATCTTGATCGTACACATTTGCGTGCATGATTAGTGTACGGTCGAATCGGGGGTGTCACAAGTTGGTATCAGAGCCGACTGCCTGTAGGAAACCCCCTTCCACACTCCTTGGCCGAAGTCGAGTCTAGACATTGCAAAAACTTTTTACTAACTTGGCTGTGTGCCTTACGGGCCCACGTCGCCATCGGGTGATACTAGGATCTTTTACTCCTCGATCCTTACTCTGGGACTCTGATCTCTCTTCTATTCGGGTTAAATGGTTTTGCTAACTCTAACTCTAGGTTCTCGTAAATACTTTCTCCCGGAGAGCCCCTTCATTCCATATGATGGCCTGCTTCACCAGAAGATTTCGAAGATACTCTTTGCTATTCCTCTCGAGACTTTGTGCCCATCACTTTTGCTATTCCCGACCACCGATAGATCCTTATGGATAACTACTTACACTTGCCATTCATACGATCATCCCCCATTGATCTTGTTATTACAAGATACCCCGAAGTCTTCTCTATTGTTCCGAGAATACTTTGTGCCTACTGCCTAGTAGTTCCTTGCCACATGAATACCCCTGCAAGTAAATCCTCGCACTTGTCGAGTATCCACTCATCCCCAGTTGTTCATGTGTTTCACAATGGTCTTCGAAATACTATTCGATCTTTCAAAAATCCTTAGTAGCTTATTGCTCTGCAATACCTGCCTGCTTGCATTATGGATGCTTTCCATATGTCTGGCAATATTCGTTAGTATCCTTAGGCATCGTCCTTTTGATCCTATTGATTCAACATGAGTGAGAATGCACGCAATCATCAGTTGATCCTTTTAAATTATCTTTCCGGCTCAGATGTTATTTTAAAACATGAGCTGGATCTCGACCAATCAAATTGCTGTCGATTGTATCCTTAAGGCTATTCAACTTATCCGTCCCTGATCAGAGCATTGCTTCTGATCCCTTGTCTTGGAATTGATAATTCCTTTGCATTTGAGCCTTGAATTAGTCAGTTGTTTCTAAAGTCTGATCTCCTTGCATTGTTTCTCCCTCTGGTTGAGTACCGATGCTCGCACCAGATCCCTTGAGAACCACCAGATCATTTGCGGGATTTTATCCGACAACGTCCTTCATATTCAATAAGTCTGTGAGCCTTTCCTCGGATACATAATACCTTTGGTAAATTGTATCCTCTGCTTTCTCAAACATGCTCTACTATCGAGCTGGTGTTATTTATTCTTGAAATTTGTGGTATATACTCCTAAGATGCCCTGATGGGTTGAACATATGCCTTCTCTAAACTGTGTGAACTCGAAAGTTTTCACGAGTCATACTCTTCTGGTATTTTGCTAGATAAAATTTCTATACTACAGCTTCATCAAAAGCGAGAAGTAAAATGAAAGGTTATGCATGGAAGAATTGGGAGTCGACCTTGAGCCTTTGCGTTCATGCCCATGGACCCGATGTGAAACTTATCATCGAAGCTTCTTGTAAATGATATTAGTTCCCTTGGTATAAGTTCATCTTATATCTGGGATCCGGCCTTTCACAATCGTGGTTCCGACCATGTTCTCTTTTAAATACCATTTTCGATGCAAGTGTAAGCACTTGTCTCATGTGGATCAATACCTCGGTCCAACCTCTACTTTGATCCGTCTTCGAGTATTACCCCCCTGGTATCTCGAGATTATCTTGAAACTGCATAACTTCTTATGAGTTCTTCATCAAGTACTACATTCTCATTGATTACAGTTTTCATGGGCTCTGAGTTATTAAACACTCAAAGACACCGATAACTGAACCGAGTCTGCCGTACGGTTCAGCAACTCTTGATAATCTTCTTTAAGTCCGAGTTTGTACTCGATCATGTCATTCCTAGCCTGATCGGCTATATCATTATCGTGCTAAATTTTAACTGTGCTACCTGGTCCTTAATCCCGGAGCACAACTTTCGATGATGAGCTAAGATTACGTCGATCTTCCTCGTCATATCAATTCACCTTGAACAACAAGCTTGATTTCAAGTTTGTGCCCTTCTCATGGTTCCAATAACCTTCCGCTTCATCATTCCTTTGATTTGATGTTGTCACTGATTGATTACATCTTGAAATCTCTCGACCAATGTGCCGTGAAGATCATCAACCTTATGAGGTCTTCCTGGATATCAATT
This sequence comes from Triticum monococcum, assembly GCA_034509565.1. Classification (NCBI taxonomy): domain Eukaryota; kingdom Viridiplantae; phylum Streptophyta; class Magnoliopsida; order Poales; family Poaceae; genus Triticum; species Triticum monococcum. The sequence continues at coordinate 40,581,531 of CM067844.1, forward strand.
GAATTCATGATGAGAAATACCATCCTTGCCCCCGATGAATTGTATTATCATCGGCCACTTTATTGCCTTCCCTCCAACACAAACTTGTCATGTTTTGTGTTATACCTTGAGTTCCTTGCTACCCAGCATTTGTTCTTCCTTACCTTGGAATATTACCACCTTTTATGTCAAGAATGTCGTGGTAATTTTACCACCTCTTGAGAATTCTTGATATAGTAATATCTCTCGTCATTTGTGTTCATTTCTTGGTCTCCGTGTTGTTTCTAACCGGAATACCGACAAATGGTCTGTGATGTGTAAATTCTAAACTTCTAGCAACCATATGGCTTTGAAGTTATTGGTGTACAGTTTCATCCTAAGTCTATAGCTTATTGAATCATCATTCGAACATTGATCGTGCTACCTAGTCCAGATTCCTGGGTGCACCCTTCTATCATTGTTCAGTTGTGTATGTTCCCCTCGAGCATACATCATTATATCATTTGATCCGACAAATGATATTTCCTTGTTCACATAATTGTGGAAATCAATCCTTTGGAAATCTCGATGATTTGTTGCTGAGCCTATCAGCCACCTCCTCATCCTCTCCTTGGTTTACTGATGAAATCTGGTTTCAGAGCTCACTTCCATAGATCATTGCTAAGAATCTCACAATGTCATCTCGTCAAATTGTGTTGCACCTTTTCTTCTCAGGCATCCTAATGTCTGAGGTATCCTGACACCAATCAAATCTGAATCTCGGTCAGATATGATGGTTGGAACATATTTCCAAGAGTTATAACGTTGGTCTTTATATGACCCGGTAAGGTGGTGTCATACCTAGCCCACCTGGCCGGAGGCCCTATTGTTACAGTTCCCTTTTAGCAATGTTATCCATTCTTTCATGAGGAAACTGTAAGACTTATTCTACAAGTTATTCCTAATGGATCCTTTTTGTTTCCAAAGTCTGATTTTCACCTGTTGACCATGTCAATGCTATCTCGAAGCACGTTTATGGTACTCCGTTTTTCAATAAGAACATTTGAAGCACCATGCTGAATGTTTCTTGTTCAAATTACCCAAACACCGTTGTATGGGTAATGTCATGAAATTTGTCTCTCCTACCTAAAAGAGTTCTCTACCTTCTATCCGGTCTTGGATATCATACTCTGCTTGTTCTTGGGAAGGATATACCCCTGAAATATGTGTTTAATCACATTTTCCTTTCCATTGTTTGGTTTAACCTTTCTGGTGAACTATATGATCTAAGCAGTAATATTCTCCTTCTTATGTAAACACCTCGTTGTACAATTCTGCCAGCCAGACCCTGTTACTAGTGTTGATGACATTCTGGTAGCCACCGATGGACGAGAACCTTGCCTATTGGTCCGCCTCGTTCAACGAGCAGGAAAATGGTTCTCTTCGTCCCTCGCCCTTGGTACCAATGGTTGTTGCCGACGTAATCGATAGTCCATCCTCTGACAGGCCTTGCTTACATGATTATGCAAGACGTCATCCCCTTCCTACTTTTTACCCACATGGTGGGCCCATAACCCACAGGTCTCAGGATCGAAACCTGACTCTCTTGTACACCCCATGTTCCCAAGGTTGTTCCTCGCGCGTGGCCTCGTATGAAATTCACGAGCCACCTTCAGGTCTGATATCGGACACAATACTCATCCCCGTTGTTTTGACCCTTTCACGCCCTATAACAGGCATCAGATGATTGCCTGCCTGCTCGAAACTTCCCAGGTTACCTCCTTATTTTGCTCTCGATGTTTTCTTAAGATCGATTCGAGAGTTACATTCCGCCACCTTCCTCGATGTTGTCGACCCGATAGTCAACCTTGCCGACGTCCGGTCTCCTAGAATGCCCACCCTTTATTCTTCCGTAAGTACGATGGAGATCCTGAAGAAAGGGCGCCGACTTCATCATGATGAACTGAAGCAGAGAAATGAAGACATCAATGTATTGGACCGACCTCTTCGAGAAGAGCAAGCCAGGATGAGAAGACCCGCTAGATTCGTTACCAAACCTCCCCCCCTTACTCCCCTCTTAAATCTCGGGACGAGATTTCTTGTAGTGGAGGAGAATTGTGACGCCCGGATAATTAAGCTACAGTAACCCTCTACTAAGGATGCCACGTCCCCTCGGTTACTGTTGATAAACTCGAGTTAGTTCAAAAACGATTCAAATTCAAATTTAAAATATAGGCAAACAGTAAAAGTTTCCAAACATTAAAACTAAAATGCTCTAGATGTGCCGAATAATGCATAGGTAATTATGGTTAAGAAACCCCATTTTTATAAAATGTTTAAATACCCTTAGGTGATTAAAACAGTAGCAAAAACCAATATACAAATGCTTTTATAATTAACAAAATACTAAACTAAATAGCTTTGGGGTAAAACCTTTTTGTTGTAGGGGATTTTAATGTATTACTAAATTAGGGATTATTTTAATATTAGTTAAAAACTAAATGAAAAAGAAACTAGGAATAAATAAAAGGAAAAGACAAAACAACAAAGGGAAAAAAAGGAGAAATCCCCCCTGCCCCCTGGGCCTCGGCCCAGCAGGCCGGCCCATTCGGCCACACACCCAGGCCACCAGGAGGCCCACCCCGCCTCCCTTATCCCCTCCCCACCCCCGAAACCCTAACCAACCACACCCCCACTCGCTCCCTCCCCCTCCCCCCGATCCAGTTCTGGATCGGGATTGGGCCGACGCCCTGCGCCTCCCCCACGACACTGCCGCCCCGTCCCCATCGCCAATCCCGCCGCCCGTCGCCCCAACTCGCCGGCGTAGAAGACCACACACCCACACACGCATACGCACGGAGGAGGGGCGCCCCTGTTCGCTCCCCTCCTCTCGGAGCGCCCGTGCCCGAGGAACCGCCGCCTACCGGCATCGCCGACGCCGCCCTAAAGCTACCGCGCCGTCGTGTCACCGCCCCATCGCCGGATCTCGCTTCCCCGTCCTCCTCCTCACGCCGCTGCCTTAGCCCCTGCGCCCCATCGTGAGCTCCCTCCCTCTTCCCCTCCCCGTCGCACGTCGCCGCTCCTGACCGCCCCGACGAGCTCCTCCGCACGCGTCCGTCGCCGTGGCCTCCTCCGGCCTCTCCTCCCGCCCTCTGCGCCGGCAGCCCCGCGCGCCCAACCGTCGCCGTCCAGTGCTGCAACGCAGCAGCTGCTGGCGCTGCTACTGCCGCTATCTGCTGCAGCTCCGCGCCGGCCGCGCTCACCATGTCCCTGGGGCGTCCCTCTTGTGCGCCCCGGCTCCCCCTTCGTGCCCTCCCCGTGTGCTCATGCGCCCCGCCGCGGCCCCATCCTCGCCGCGGCCACGCCTGAGTGCGCCCCACCGCATGCCCCGGCTCCCCGCACCCTGCCTAGCTCGCTGTGGCCACCGGCCTCTCCCTGCTCCGGCGCCCTGTCGGGCTTGCCCGCCCGCACGGGCTGCGCCCCACGCCCGATCCGCTTAGGCCCCAGGGGCCACTCGACAACGGGCCCCAGGCCTAGAACAAAAAAAAATAATATGTGTGTTAAAAAAATGAATGAATTAATTAATTAAATAATTAATTAATTAAGGAATTAATTAAGTTAATTAATCATAATTAGATTAACCTAACTAACTAATTAGTTTAATTAAACAGTAGTTAGTTTAGTTAAACACTGATTAGGCTAAACAGGGTATGACAAGTGGGACCCACACGTAAGTTTGACCAAGTCAACCCTGTTGACTGCTGATGTCAGCATGACATCATGCTGATGTCATTAATCTGTTTTTGGAATTAATTTAAATAATTAATTAAATTCCAGAAATTAATAAAATCTTTAGAAAATCATATCTTTTAATCCGTAACTCGGATTAAAATATTTTCAACATGAAAGTTACTCAGAACGACGAGACGAACCTGGATACGCAGCCCGTTCGTCCGTCACACATCCCTAGCATAGCAAACTCACAACTTTCCCCCTTCGGCTCCTCTGCTCGAAAACGCAAAACACCGGGGATACTTTCCCGGATGTCATCCCCCTTCACCGGTACCACCTCGTAACGCGTTAGGGCGCATCTAGCATCACGCCTTGTCATGTTATGCATTTGTTTGCATTATATTTATTGTTTCTTCCCCCTCTTATATCGCTAGACACCGAGACCGACGCCGCTGCTACCCAGTACGACTACGGAGTTGATGACCCCTCTCTCTTGCCAGAGCAACCAGGCAAGCCCCCCCCCTTGATCACCAGATATCGCCTACTCTTCTCTATACTGCTTGCATTAGAGTAGTGTAGCATGTTACTGCTTTCCGTAAATCCTATGCTGCTGCATAGCCTGTCCTTGCTACTACTGTTGTTACCTTTACCTGCAAACCTAATGCTTAGTATAGGATGCTAGTTTATCATCAGTGGCCCTACATTCTTGTCCGTCTGCCATGCTGTACTATCGGGCCGTGATCACTCGGGAGGTGATCACGGGTATATACTATATACTTTATACATGATACATGTGGTGACTAAAGACGGGTAGGCTCGTAGGAGCACCCGCGAGTGGATCTTTGAGGCGGAGCGACAGGGCAGGTTCCGACCACCTAGGAGAGAGGTGGGCCTGGCCCTGGTCGGTGTTCGTGGATACTTAACACGCTTAACGAGATCTGGGTATTTGATCTGAGTCTGGCCATTTGGTCTATACGCACTAACCATCTACGTGGGAGCAGTTATGGGTATCCCGACGTCGTGGTATCAGCCGAAGCCTTCGTGACGTCAGCGACTGAGTGGCGCGCACCGGATTGGACTGGAAGGCCACTAGGCTAGGTCTGCTTCCGGCCGCATTCGCAACGTGCAGGTGTGCAAAGGGCGATGGGCCCAGACCCCTGCGCCATAGGATTTAGACCGGTGTGCTGACCTCTCTGTTGTGCCTAGGTAGGGCTGCGACGTGTTGATCTTCCGAGGCCGGGCATGACCCAGGAAAGTGTGTCCGGCCAAATGGGATCGAGCGTGTTGGGGTATGTGGTGCACCCCTGCAGGGAAGTTTATCTATTCGAATAGCCGTGTCCCTCGGTAAAAGGACGACCCGGAGTTGTACTTTGACCTTATGACAACTAGAACCAGATACTTAATAAAACACACCCTTCCAAGTGCCAGATACAACTGGTGATCGCTCTCTCACAGGGCGACGAGGGGAGGATCATCGGTTAGGATTATGCTATGCGATGCTACTTGGAGGACTTCCGTCTACTCTCTTCTCCTGCTGCAAGATGGAGGTTACCAGAAGCGTAGTCTTCGAAAGGATTAGTTATCCCCCTATTATTCTGGCATTCTGCAGTTCAGTCCACTTATAATAGCCTTATCCCAGTTGATACCAATGCATACATATGTAGTGTAGCTCCTTGCTTGCGAGTACTTTGGATGAGTACTCACGGTTGCTTTCTTCCTCTTTTCCCCTATCCCTTTTACCTGGTTGTCGCAACCAGATGTTGGAGCCCAGGATCCAGACGCCACCGTCGACGACGACTCCTACTACGCCGGAGGTGCCTACTACTACGTGCTGCCCGCTGATGACGACCAGGAGTAGTTAGGAGGATCCCAGGCAGGAGGCCTGCGCCTCTTTCGATCTGTATCCCAGTTTGTGCTAGCCTTCTTAAGGCAAACTTGTTTAACTTATGTCTGTACTCAGATATTGTTGCTTCCGCTGACTCGTCTATGATCGAGCTCTTGTATTCGAGCCCTCGAGGCCCCTGGCTTGTAATATGATGCTTGTATGACGTATTTTATTTGTAGAGTTGTGTTGTGATATCTACCCGTGAGTCCTTGATCTTGATCGTACACATTTGCGTGCATGATTAGTGTACGGTCGAATCGGGGGCGTCACAGTTGTGCTCCCCTCAGAGCCCTCTCTGGTACTTCCTTGGAACATCATCTGTCTTCTGGTCCTAAAAAATTCTACAAAAAGTTTCGTTGCGTTTAGACTCCATTCGGTATTGATTTTCTGCGAAGTAAAAAATAAGCAAAGAAACAACAAATGGCACTAGGCACTATGTCAATAGGTTAGTCCCAAAAAATGATATAAAGTTGCTATAAGATGATTGCAAAACATCCAAGAATGATAATATAACATCATGGAACAATAAAAAATTATAGATACGTTGGAGACGTATCAGCATCCCCAAGCTTAATTCCTGCTCGTCCTCGAGTAGGTAAATGATAAAAATAGAATTTTTGATGTGGAACGCTGCCTAACATGTTCATCACATATTCTTTTCTTTCGTAGCATGGACATTTGGACTTTTATATGATTCAAAGCAATAGTCTAGTTTTGACATGAAGATTTCAATACTCAAGCATACCAACAAGCAACCATGTGTTTCAAAATATCAACACTAAAGCAGGTTATCCCTAGCCCATTATGCTCAATCATTGATCCATTCATGAAACACACTCGCATATTAGCTACGCCCAATGCTCAAGTACGATCATAGTGCCCGTTAGTTGGTACTCCCTCCATCCCAAAATAAGTGACTCAACTTTGTACTAACTCTAGTACAAAGTTAGTGCAAAGTTGACTCACTTATTTTGGGACGGAGGGAGTACTTTATAAGAGAAGATGGAGACTCAAATAAAATTAAAAATTTCATAAAGTAAATAGAAAGGCTCTTCATAGAGGGAAGTAGGGATTTGTAGAGGTGCCAGAGCTCAAAGTGAAAAAAGATAGAGATAAAACATTTTGGGTGGCATACCTTTCCTGTCAACGAAAACGATCGAGTAGTTCCCAATACTTTCCATGCTAGCTATATCATAGGTGGTTCCCAAACAGAAAATATAGTTTATTCCTTTTTCCACCTTACTTTCACATTCCACAACTAATCGAGTCCACGGGTACCGTCCATACCAACACTTTCCAAGAAATTTATTATTTGACAACATAAAGTAAATTCATTTTTCATTTCGGGACTGGGCATCGCTAATACCTTTGTCGTACTCTCGTGCAATGACAATTGAATAAACACTCATCTTGAGAATAGCACATCTAGCATGGAAAAATATCAGCCACCACCTACCGTTTCATGAGCGGTACGAGCACACAAAAAGGAAATTTATTTTGAAGATTAGAGATGGCACATACAAATTTGCTTAGAACGGCACAGAAATACCGCATATAGGTAGGTATAGTGGACTCATATGGCAAAAACTGGGTTTAAGAATTTTGGATGCACAAGTAGTAATCCCACTTAGTACAAGTGAAGGCCAGCAAAAGATTGAGAAGCATCCAACCAAGAAACGGAAAATCTCATAAGCGAGCATTAAGCATAAGTGACACTAAATAATGCACCACAAGCAGGACGTAATTTCGTTGCAGAACTATTGACTTTCGTGCTTGCATAAGGAATCACAAACCTTAACATCAATATTCTTACTAAATCATAATTACTTATCAACATGACTCATATATTATATCATCATACCGCAAAACTATTACAAAGAATCAAGTTTAATTTGTCCAATTATCTTCATGAAAGTTTTTATTATATCCCTCTTGAATATCTATCACTTTAGGACTAATTTCATATGTTGCTTTTGATAGCTCAAACAAATCTAAGTGAAGAACATGAGCATAAAAAATTTCTTCTCTCAAAATAATTTAAGAGAAGCATGAGAGAATTTCTTTAAAAAATTACTAACTCTCAAATAAATCTAAGTTAAGAATGAGAGCATTTCTTCAAAAATACTAAAGCACACCATGCTCAAAAAGATATAAGTGGAGCACTAGAGCAATTCCATAGCTCAAAAAGATTTAAGTGATGCATAGAGAGCAATTCTAACAAACCATAGCATAATTTTGGCTCTCTCAGATAGGTGTGTCCATCAAGGATAGATGACACAAAATAAAAAGCCAAACAATCAAAGAGTCATATAATACAAGACGCTCCAAGCAAAACTCATGATATGTGATGAATAAAAATATAGCTCCAAGTAAAATACTGATGGTCGTTAGAAGAAAGAGGGGATGCCACTCGGGGGCATCCCCAAGCTTAGTTGCTTGTTCCTGTTTGGATAATAACTTGGGGTTTGCTACCTCTTGACCATTGCGTTGGTTTTCCCTTGAAGAGGAAAGGGCGATGCAGCAAAGTAGCATAAGTATTTCCCTCAGTTTTTGAGAACCAAGGTATCAATCCAGTAGGAGGCCACACACAAGTCCCTCGTACCTACACAAACAAATAAGAACCTCGCAACCAACGTGATAAAGGGGTTGTCAATCCCTTCACGGTCACAGCAATGATAAGATAAATATTTTTGGTATTTTTATGATATAGATTGAGAGTAAAGATTGCAAAATAAAATAGATTGGAAACTTATATGATGGAGAATAGACTCGGGGGCCATAGGTTTCACTAGTGGCTTCTCTCAAGATAGCATAAGTATTACGGTGGGTGAACGAATTACTGTCGAGCAATTGATAGAAAATCGAATAATTATGAGAATATCTAGGCATGATCATGTATATAGGCATCACGTCCGTAACAAGTAGACTGACTCCTGCCTGCATCTACTACTATTACTCCACACATCGACCGCTATCCAGCATGCATCTAGAGTATTAAGTTCATAAGAACAGAGTAATGCCTTAGGTAAGATGACATGATGTAGAGGGATAAACTCAAGCAATATGATATAAACCCCATCTTTTTATCCTCAATGGAAACAATACAGTACGTGTCGTTTCCCTTTCTGTCACTGGGCTCGAGCACCGCCAGATTGAACCCAAAGCTAAGCACTTCTCCCATTGCAAGAAAGATCAATCTAGTAGGCCAAACCAAACTGATAATTCGAAGAGACTTGCAAAGATAAGCAATCATGCATAAAAGATTTCAGAGAAGAATCAAATATTGTACATAGATAGACTTAATCATAAACCCACAATTCATCGGATCTCGACAAATACACCACAAAAAGAGTTACATCGAATAGATCTCTAAGAAGATCGAGGAGGACTTTGTATTGAGATCCAAAGAGAGAGAAGAAGCCATCTAGCTATTAGCTATGGACCCAAAGGTCTGAAGTAAACTACTCACACATCACGTGAAGGGCCATGGAGTTGATGTAGTGGCCCTCCGTGATCGTTGCCCCCTCCAGCGGAGCTCCGGAAAAGGCCCCAAGATGGGATCTCTTGGGTACAGAAGGTTGTGGCGGTGGAAATAGGGTTTCGTGGTGCTCCTGGATGTTTTTGGGGTATGTGAACATATATAGGAGGAAGAAGTAGGTCGGTTGAGCCACAAGGGACCCACGAGGGGGGAGGGCGCGCCTAGGGGGTAGGCGCGCCCCCTGCCTCGTGGCCACCTCGTTGGTTGCTTGACGTCCACTCCAAGTCCTCTGGATCACGTTTGTTCCAAAAATCATGCTCCCGAAGGTTTCATTCCGTTTGGACTTTGTTTGATATTCCTTTTCTGCGAAACACTAAAATAGGCAAAAAACAGCAATTTGCACTGGGCCTTGGGTTAATAGGTTAGTCCCAAAAATTAAATAAAAGTGTGAAATAAAGCCCATTAACATCCAAAACCGATAATATAATAGCATGGAACAATAAAAAATTATAGATACGTTGGAGACATATCAGGGTTCTATGGGCATCCCCAAGCTTGGGCACTTCTTACTCCGTATTCGTTCATCCATCGTGATATCACCGAAAACTTGAAAACTTCAATCACACAAAACTCAACAAAACCTTTGTGAGATCCGTTAGTATAACAAAGTAAATCACTACTCTAAGTATTGTTGCAAACCCATTCATATTTGATCTTTGCATTATATCTAATGTATTCCAAATTTATTATAGCTTATACCCTCCAATAGAAACCATAGATTCATCAAAATAAGCACATAACACAAAGAAAACAGAATCTGTCAAAAACGGAACAGTCTGTAGCAATCTGAAAACTTAGAATACTTATCTTACTCCAAAAATTCTAAAAAATTAGGACAACATGGGAAATTTGTATATTAATCTTGCATACAAAAATCAGGATTTTATCGCGCTTATTTGAAAAATTAAAATTGTTTTATTAGGTGCATAAGTTTTTGTTTTTGAACAAGATCAAATCAACTATCATCCAACATGATCCCAAAGGCTTTGCTTGGCACAAACACTAATTAAGACACAAAAACACAATAATAACAGTAGAATAATTGTGCAAACAATCAAGAACAGAAAGAAAAAGGCAAAAATAAAATTTATTCATTGGGTTGCCTCCCAACAAGCGCTATTGTTTTATGCCCCTAGCTAGGCACAATGCATATATCTAAGTGTTATTGTCTTTAGTGTTCCCCAAAGAGGAAGGGATGATGCAACATAGCTACGGTAGGTATTTCCCTCAGTGATAAGACCAAGGTTATCGAACCAGTAGGAGAACCATGCAACACTATATAAATGGTACCTGCACACAAAGAACAAATACTTGTAACCCGACGTGTAAGAGGGGTTGTCAATCCCTCCCGGGTAAAGAGATAGATAAATTTGTAGTAGATTGGATAAATAGATCTCGCGGTAATGTGAAATAAAATAAAACATAAAAAATTGCAGCAACGTATTTTTTGGGGGTTTCGGATTAATAGATCTGTAAATAAAAGCAATTAAAAATAGATGTCAAAGGCAAATATGATAAAGAAGAGACCCGCGGGCCTTGTATTTCACTAGTGGCTTCTCTCGAGAAAAATAGCATGCGACGGGTAAACAAATTATTGTTGGGCAATTGATAGAACTTCAAATAATTATGACGATATCCAGGCAATGATCATTATATAGGCATCACGTCCAACATTAATAGACCGACTCCTGCCTGCATCTACTACTATTACTCCACACGTTGACCGCTATCCAGCATGCATCCAGTGTATTAAGTTCATGGAAAAACAGAGTAATGCAATAAGAACGATGACATGATGTAGATAAGATCTATTCATGTAGGAATAGACCCCATCTTGTTATCCTAAATAGCAATGATACATATGTGTCATGTCCCCTCCTGTCACTGGGATTAAGCACCGTAAGATCGAACCCATCACAAAGCACCTGTTCCCATGGCAAGAAAAATTGATCTAGTAAGCCTAACTAAACCAAAGATTCGAAGAAGAAATACGATGGTATAAGCAATCATGCATATGAGAGATCAAAACTCAAATAACTTTCATGGATAAAATAGATCTGATCATAAACTCAAAGTTCATCACATCCCAACAAACACACCACAAAAAGAGTTACATCAAATAGATCTCCAAGAGACCATTGTATTGGGAATCAAAAGAGAGAGAGGAAGCCATTTAGCTACTACCTACGGACCCGTAGGTCTACAATGAACTACTCACGCATCATCGGAGAGGCACTAATGAGGACGACTAACCCCTCTGTGATGCTGTCTAGATTGGATCTATGGTTTCTAGAACTTGCGACGACTTGAATTGTGTTTCGTCGACTCCCCTTGGGTTTTTGGATTTTCTTAACGCTTTTCCTCTTGTTTTGGACTCTAATTTGCACGGACTGACGTTGTTTTCAACAGAACTACCATGGTGTTGTTTTGTGCAGAAATAAAAGTTCTCGAAATGGAACAAAACTTTGTGAGGATTTTTTATACAATAAATTAGAATTTCTGGAGCCAAGATCCACTGGAGAGGGGCACCTGGGTGGGCACAACCCACCAGAGCGCGCCCCCTTCTCTTGGCGCACCCAGGTGGGTTGTCCCCACCTAGTGGCCCCGAGGACCCTGAAACCAATGCTATAAAATCCTATTTTCAGAGAAAAAAGCCAGGGAAAAAGAATTATCACGATCCACAAGACAGAGCCGTTGCCAAGCCCTGTTCTTCCTCGGGAGGGCAGATCTGGAGTCCGTTTGGGGCTCCGAAGAGGGGGATCTTCGTTCTTCGTCATCACCAACCCTTCTCCATCGCCAATTCCATGATGCTCCCCACCGGGAGTGAGTAATTCTTTCGTAGGCTCGTTGGTCGGTGAAGAGTTGGATGAGATTCATCATGTAATCGAGTTAGTTTTGTTAGGGCTTGATCCCTAGTATCCACTATGTTCTTAGATTGATGTTGCTATGACTTTGCCATGCTTAATGCTTGTCACTTTGGGCCCGGGTGCCATGATTTCAGATCTGAACCGTTTATATTATCACCATTATATCCATGTTCTAGATCCGATCTTGCAAGTTATAGTCACCTACTACGTGTTATGATCCGGTAACCTCGGAGTGACAATAACCGGGACTTCTCCAGTGATTACCGTAGTTTGAGGAGTTCATGTATTCACTATTTGTTAATGCTTTGTTCTGGTTCTCTATTAAAAGGATGCCTTAATATCCCTTAGTTTCCAATAGGACCCCGCTGCCACGGGAGGGTAGGATAAAAGATGTCATGCAAGTTCTTTCCATAAGCATGTATGACTATTTACGGAATACATGCCTACATTATATCAATGAACTAGAGCTAGTGTCGTATCGCCCTAGGTTATAACTATCTCATGATGAATATCATCCAACAAGTCACCAATCCAATGCCTACGAATTTGTCCTATATTGGTCTTGCTAAGTTACTACTGCTATCATCACTGTTACACTTGCTACAAAATTACTACTATCACTGTTATTGTTACCATTACTACTGCTACTATTATCAAAAATATCATACTACTTTGCTACTGATGACTTTTCTACAGATAATTAATCTCCAGGTGTGGTTGAATTGACAACTCAGCTTCTAATACCTTCAAATATTCTTTGTCTCCCCTTGTGTTGAATCTATAAATTTGGGTTGAATACTCTACCCTCGAAAACTGTTGCGATCCCCTATACTTGTGGGTTATCACGCGCCCGGGTGGGTTGTGCTCCCCTCGGAGCCCCCCTATGGTACTTCCTTGGCCCATCGTGTGTCTTTTGGTCCCAAAAAATTCTCCAAAAAGTTTCGCTGCATTTGGACTCCGTTAGGTATTGACTTTCTGCGAGTAAAGAACAAGCAAAAAAATAGCTATCATACCACGGCAAAATCCCCTGTTTTCATTTCTAGTTGTTTTTCTGATAGATCTAAAGGGATGTCGTCCCAACATTCGGAGGGAGAGAGCTATGTAGCTGATTACAATGCAGACCCCAAGGCTTATGGAGATGTGGAGCATTATTGTCGGGCCAAGGAGGAGGAAGAAGACTACGATCCGAAGGAAAAAGAAGAGACAAGTTCCGATGAAGAGGAAGTCCCGCTACCCCAACCTGGGGACATGCACGTGGAGTTCAAAAAGTCGAGTCTCCCTAATAAAGCAAAGAAACCTAAGATCGAGTTTATCCCTTTTCGTATTTTGCAGGAGAATAAGCAAGATTATGCAAAAAGGTATTAATACTAGAGCAGGAGATCGATGACCTGAAGGAGGAAAATTCCATCCTCAAGCGTAAGCTGGGGAGAAAGGACAAGCCTACAACATCATCAACTCCATCACCATCACCTCCGAAGAAAAAATCTAAATACATGGGTATGGGCACTCCCCTTGGCTTGTGCCAAGCTTGGGGGAGGTGTCCCGATATCTTATCACCATCACATCTTTACCTTTATTGTTTTTCTTAGTTATATCTCGGTTTAATGGAATAAAGTTTTAGTATGATTTAGTCTTTGAGTTTTGCTTTGTGATCTTTCTATGTAATTGAGTTTGTGAGTTATATAATAAATAGTAGTTTTGAGTTGAGGGCTTTGCTTTCTTGCTTTGATCTTTACAAAATGAAAAGAATAAAAGAAGTAAAAAGATTATATAATGATCTTATGGAGAGTGATGACTTCACCTATAAGAAGTATGATGAATAAAATTTGTTGGGAGTTGACAAACATAGTTTTGGTCATTGTTGCAATTAATAGGAAGTAATAAATAAAGAGAGGTTTCACATATAAATATATTATCTTGGACATCTTTTATGATTGCGAGCACTCATTCAAATATGACATGCTAAAAAGTTGATGTTGGACAAGTAAGACAACATAATGGGCTATGGTTTCTTATATCGGAATAGAAGTTATATTGTCATGGATCCTCCAACATGTTGAGCTTGTTTTCCCTCTTATGCTAGCCAAATCTTTTGCACCAAGTAGAGATACTACTTGTGCATCCAAACATACCTTAAACCAGTTTTGTCATAAGTGTCCACTATATCTACCTATGGATTTAGTAAGATCCTTCAAGTAAGTTGTCATCGGTGCAAGCAATAAAAATTGCTCTCTAAATATGTATGATCTTTTAGTGTGAAGAAAATAAGCTTTATACGAACTTGTGATATGGAAGAAATAAAAGCGACGGACTGCATAATAAAGTTCTTTATCACAAGCAGCAATATAAAGTGACGTTCTTTTGCATTAAGATTTTATGCATCCAACCATAAAAGGGCATGACAACCTCTGCTCCCCTCTGCAAAGGGCCTATCTTTCACTTTTACTTTCTACCCTTATATAAGAGTCATGGTGATCTTCACCTTCCCTTTTTACACTTTTACTACGATGTAGGTTATCATAAAGTATTATTGTTGACATTACCCTTGAGGTAAAAGGCTGGGAGGCGAAACTATAAGCCCCTATCTTTCTCTATGTCGGACAGAGGCTTTGAACTCATAAGTATTGCGTGAGTGTTAGCAAGTATGGAAGACTAAGAGATGGTTGAGTATGTGGACTTGCTATACAAAAGCTCTTACATCGAATCTTTCCGATATTATGATAAATTACAATTGCTTCAATGACTGAGATCATAGTTTGTTGTTTTTCAATAAATTTTCTAATTCATATTTTACCTAGTGAACGAATTGTCACTTTAGCATAAGAAATTATATGTAAATATATGTTGTTGTTCTAAGGATGATCATGATGCCCTCATGTCCGTATTTTATTTTATCGACACCTCCATCTCTAAACATGTGGACATAATTATCGATTATGGCTTCCGCTTGAGGACAAGTGAGGTCTAAGCTTGGGGGAGTTGATACGTCCATTTTGCATCATGCTTTTATATTGATATTTGTTGCATTATGGGCTGTTATTACACATTATGGTATAATATTTATGTCTTTTCTCTCTTATTTTACAACGTTTACATGAAGAGGGAGAATGCCGGCAGCTGGAATTCTGGACCGGAAAGGGTGCAAATCTGAGAGACCTACAACTCCAAAAGTCCATAAAATTTACGGAGAATTATTTTGGAACATATAAAAAATATTGGGCAAAGAAAATAGCAAAGGGGACCCACCAGGAGGCCGAAAACCTGGGGGCGCGCCCTTGTGGCTTGTGGGCCCCCTAACAGGCCTCCGGTGACCATCTTCTGCTATATGATGTCTTTTGACCTGGAAAAAATCGTAAGGAAGCTTTCGGGACAAAGCGCCGCCGTCTCGAGGCGGAACCTGGGCACAAGCAATCTAGGGCTTCGGCGGAGCTGTTCTGCCGAGGAAACTTCCCTCTCAGAGGGGGAAATCATCGTCATCGTCATCACCAAGATCCTCTCATCAAGAGGGGTCAATCTCCATCAACATATTCACCAGCACCATCTCCTCTCAAACCCTAGTTCATCTCTTGTATCTTATCTTTGTCTCAAAACCTCAGATTGGTACCTGTGGGTTGCTAGTAGTGTTGATTACTCCTTGTAGTTGATGCTAGTTGGTTTATTCGGTGGAAGATCATATATTCATATCCTTAATGATATTCAATACCCCTCTGATTATGAACATGAATGTTCTTTGTGAGTAGTTACGTTTGTTCCTGGGGACATGGGAGAAGTCTCGTTATAAGTAATCATGTGAATTTGGTATTCGTTCGATATTTTGATGAGATGTATGTTGTCTTTCCTCTAGTGGTGTTATGTGAACATTGACTACAAGACAATTCAGCATGATTTGGGCCTAGGGGAAGGAATTGCAAAGTAATAAGTATATGATGGGTTGCTAGAGTGACAGAATTTTAAACCCTAGTTTATGCGTTGCTTCGTAAGGGGCTGATTTGGATCCGTATGTTTCATGCTATGGTTAGATTTATCTTAATACTTCTTTCGTAGTTGCAGATGCTTGCGAGAGGGGTTAATCATAAGTGGGAGGCTTCTCCAAGTAAGGGCAGCACCCAAGCACCGGTCCACCCACATATCAAATTATCAAAGTAACGAACGTGAATCATATGAGGATGATGAAAACTAGCTTGACAGTAATTCCCATGTGTCCTCGGGAGCACTTTGCTCTATATAAGAGTTCGTCCAGGCTTGTCCTTTGCTACAAAAAGGATTGGGCCACCTTGTTGCACCTTAGTTACATTTGTTACTTGTTACTTATTACGAATTATCTTATGACAAAACTATCTGTTACCGATAATTTCAGTCTTGCAGAGAATACTTTGCTGAAAACCGCTTGTCATTTCCTTCTGCTCCTCATTGGGTTCGATACTCTTACTTATCGAAAGGACTACGATAGATCCCCTATACTTGTGGGTCATTGATGTCGCTTGAGATGCGTCAGTGTTTCCCCAAGGAATGAGGGATGATATGCAGCACAACAACGGAAGGTATTTCCCTCAGTGACGAGACCAAGGTTACCGAACCACTAGGAGAACCATGCAACACTATAGAAATGGTACATGCACAAATAAAAAATACTTGCAACCCTACGCGTTAAAGGGATTGTCAATCCCTTTCGGGTAACAGTGCCAAAAAGTGACGTAAGGATAGGATAAGATTGTAGTATATTGATAGATGCAAATAAAAGTAAATAAAACGCAGCAAGGTATTTTTGGGTTTTTGATAATATAGATCTGAAAATAAAAGAAACAAATGAATAAAAAGCATTTGGCAATATGGATCTGAAAGTATAAGATAGGAAAATAGACCCGGGTGCCGTATATTTCACTAGTGGCTTTGCTCGAGAAAATAGCAACGGTGGGTAGACAAATTACTGTTGGGCAATTGATAGAAAAGCAAATAATTATGACGATATCCAAGACAATGATCATGTATATAGGCATCACATCCAAGATTAGTAGACCAACTCCTGCTTGCATCTACTACTATTACTCCACACATCGACCGCTATGTGGCATGCATCTAGTGTATTAAGTTCATGGAAAAACAGAGTAACACAATAAGAATGATGACATGATGTAGACATGATCTATTCATGTCGGGATATACCCCATCTTTTTGTCCTTAATAGCAACGATACATGCGTGCCTTACTGCCTCTTTTGTCACTAGGAAAGGACACCACAAGATTGGACCCATTACAAAGCACCTCTTCACATTGCAAGATAAATAGATCAAGTTGGCCAAATAAAACCCAAATATCGGAGAAGAAATACGAGGCTATAACAATCAAGATTGGATATTAAATAACGACAAATCTGATCATAAACTCACAATTCATCGGATCGCAACAAACACACCGCAAAGAGTCATTACATCAAATAGATCTCCAAGAGACCGTTGTATTGATATACAAAGAGAGAGAAAGCCATCTAGCTACTACCTACGGACCCGTAGGTCTGCGTTGAACTACTCATGCATCATCGGAGAGGCGCCAATGAGGATGATGAACCCCTCCATGATGGTGTCTAGATTGGATATGTGGTTTCTAGAACTTGCGGCGGCTGGAATTGTTTTTCGTCGACTCCCCTAGGGTTTCTAGAGCAAGGAGGTATATATAGAGCGAAGAGGCGGTGCGGGAGGCCACTGAGGTGGGCACAACCCACCTGGGTGCACCTGGGGGCCCAAGCACGCCCTGGTGGGTTGTGCCCGCCTCGGGGCACCCCCAGGTGCTTCTCTGGCCCATCTAGTGTCTTCTGGTCCAAAAAATCCACTAAAAGTTTCGCTGCATTTGGACTCCGTTTGATATTGATTTTCTGTGATGTAAAAAACAACCAAAAAACAGATACTGGCACATGGCACTGTGTCAATAGGTTAGTCCCAAAAAATGATATAAAATGATTGTAAAACGTCCAAGAATGATAATATAACAGCATGGAACAATCAAAAATTATAGATACGTTGGAGACGTATCAGCATCCCCAAGCTTAATTCCTGCTTGTCCTCGAGTAGGTAAATGATAAAACAACAAAAAATTTGATGTGGAATGCTGCCTAACATGTTCATCAAATATTCTTTCCTTTATAGCATGGACAGCTGGACTTTTATATGGTTCAAAACAATAATCTAGTTTTGACATGAGGACTTTAATACTCAAGCACATCAACAAACAACCATGTATTAAAAAACAACGCTAAAGCAAGTTATCCCTAGCCCATTATGCTCAATCATTGATCCATTCATGAAACACACTCGCATATTAGCTACACCCAATGCTCAAGTATGATCATAGTGCCCCTTAGTTGGTGCTTTATAAGAGAAGATGGAGACTCAAGTAAAAATAAAAAATTTGCATAAAGTAAATAGAAAGGCCCTTTGCAGAGGGAAGTAGGGATTTGTAGAGGTATCAGAGCCCAAATCAAAAAAAAGATAGAGACAAAACATTTTCAGTTGCATGCTTTTCCTGTCAACGAAAACGATCGAGTAGTTCCCAATACTTTCCATGATAGATATATCATAGGCGGTTCCCAAACAGAAAATAAAGTTTATTCCTTTCTCCACCATACTTTCACATTCCACGGCTAACCGAATCCACGGGTGCCATCCATACCAGCACTTTCCAAGAAATTTGTTATTTGACAACATAAAGTAAATTCATTTTTCATTTCGAGACTAGGCATCCCTAATACCTTTGTCGCACTCTCGTGCAATGACAAGTGAATAAACACTCATCTTGAGAATAACACATATAGCATGGAAATATATAAGCCACCCCCTACCGTTTCATGAGCGGTACGAGCACACAAAAGAGAAATTTATTTTGAAAATTAGTGATGGCACATACAAATTTGCTTAGAATGGCAAAAGAATACCGCATATAGGTAGGTACAGTGGACTCATGTGGCAAAAACTGGTTTAAAAGATTTTGGATGCACAAGTAGTGCTCATACTTAGTGCAAATGAAGGCTAGCAAAAGATTGAGAAGCATCCAACCAAGAAACGAAAAATCTCATAAGCGAGCATTAAGCATAACTAACACTGAATAATGCACCACAAGTAGGATGTAATTTCATTGCATAACTATTAACTTTCATGCTTGTATAGGGAATCACAAACCTTAAGACCAACATTCTTACTAAAGCATAATTGGTAATCAACATGACTCACATATCACTATCATCATATCTCAAAACTATTACAAAGAATCAAGTTTATTTGGTCAAATGATCTTCATGAAAGTTTTTATTATATCCTCCTTGGATATCTATCACTTTGGAACTAGTTTCATATGTTGCTTTTAATAAGCTCAAACAGATATAAGTGAAGAACATGAGCATCATACTTCTTTATCTCAAATTAATCTAAGTGAAGCATGAGAGAATTTCTTCAAAGATTACAAAGCACATCATGCTCAAAAAGATATAAGTGAAGCACTAGAGCAATTCCAAGGCTCTAAAAATTTAAGTGAAGCATAGGAGCGAGCATAGCATAATTTGGCTCTCCAAAATAGGTGTGTATAGAAAGGATGCTTATTAAAAAGAAAAAATAAAAACAAACAAGGAATCATATCATACAAGACACTCCAAGCAAAACTCATAATATGTGACGAATAAAAATATAGTTTCAAGTAAAATACCGATGGTTGTTAGAAGAAAGAGGGGATGCCACTCGGGGGCATCCCCAAGCTTAGTTGCCTGATACTTCTTGAAAAATATCTTGGGGTGCCTTGGGCATCCCCAAGCTTAGCCTTTTGCTAATCCTTATTCCTTCATCCATCATGATCTCACCCAAAACTTGAAAACTACAATCACACAAATCTCAACAGAACTTCGTGAGATCCATTAGTATAAGAAAGCAAATCACTACTTTAAGTACTCTTAGAAACCCATTCATATTTTGTTATTGTATTATATCTACTATATTTTAACTTTTACATTGTAAAAAATCTTCAAAGGAAACCATAGAATCATCAAAACAAGCACACAACACAACGAAAACAGAATTTGTCAAAAACAGAACAGTATGTGGAAATCTGAATATTTCGAATACTTATGTACCTCCAAAAATTCTGAAAAAAATGGACAACGTAGGAAATTTGTATATTAATCTTCTACGAAAAGAAACAGTATTTTATTGCGCTTCTGTTAAAAATGAAAATTATTTTCCTGGGCGCAAAGTTTCTGTTTTTCAGCGAGATCAAATCAACTATAACCCAACATGACCCCAAAGGCTTTGCTTGGCACAAACACTAATTTAAACCACAAAACACATCTAAACAGAGGCATAATTGGGTATTTTATTGAAAACAGCAAGAAAACCAAAAAGGCAAAAATTTACAAGTCGGGTTGCCTCCCAACGAGCGCTATTGTTTTACGCCCCTAGCTAGGCATGATGTGAAGATTCAAGTATTGTCATCTTTACTTTTATTTTCCTTAGAGATGTTTTCCTCGGGAGGTTTTTCAAAAACAACATAAAACACCTTATCCATAGAGACTTTAGCACTATCTAGTTGCTTATCATCATATACCCTTTGATTTCCGGCAACAATCCAAGAATAGTGTTGATTAACATCATTGAAAACTTGTAGGATTATATCTAAAACAGTGACTTCCTTATTAAGATTCTCATCAAAGATTTGATTATCCCCAAGCAAATGTCTTAACACATAATCACTATTATAAAGAATTTCATCTATCACCGGTTTTTCATGATTCATACCATAGAAATCAAAAATCTCCCTAGCTTCCCGTATTATGTAATCAACTTCATTCATAAGGACAAGTGTAGCCAACTTTTTAGCCTTGGGATTCTTTATAACGGATAACTCAAAAAATCTTTGCAAGGTAGGATGGGTACAGATAAATTGATTTTCAAGTTTTAGAACTAGTGTTGAAATACCTTCCACATAAGATTTAGTCATCTTAAGTATAAGAACATCTTCAAGGTTTAAATTTCCAACACAATTAAAAAAATTCTTGGATACATTCTTTTCCTATGACATTCCCTTGCCCCAAAACAAAAATTTTTGCATCCAAATTGCTAGATCATCCAATTTAGGAGTTAGGCCATCATTTGTTTGTGCCATACCAAAGTCACTCATGGTGACAAACCTAGCAAACAAAAATCCAAAGAGAAACGCGAACGAGAAAGAGGGCGAATAAAACGACAAATTTTTGTGAAGTTGGGGAGATGAAAACGAGAGGCAAATGGAAAATAATGTAAATTGCAAGGAGATGAGATTTGCGATTAGGAACCTGATAGATGTTGATGATGTCTCCCGCCAACGGCACCAGAAAGTTCTTTTGATGTCGCTTGAGATGCGTTGATGTTTCCCCAAGGAATAAGGGAGGATGCAATACAACAACGGTAAGCTATTTCCCTTAGTGATGAGACCAAGGTTATCGAACCAGTAGGAGAACCACGCAACACTACGTAAACGGTACCTGCACACAAATAGCAAATACTTGCAACCCGACGCGTTAAAAGGGGTTGTCAATCACTTTCTGGTAATGGTGCCAAAAAGTGACGTAAGGATAGGATAATATTGTAATAGATTGATAGATGCAAATATAAGTAAATAAAACACAACAATGTATTTTTGGGTTTTTGATAATATAGATCTGAAAATAAAAGAAGCAAATAAAAGAAAAGGCAATTGGCAACATGGATCTGAATGTACATGATAGGAAAATAGACCCGGGGGCCATAGATTTCACTAGTGGATTCTCTCGAGAAAATAGCAATGGTGGGTAGACAAATTACTGTTAATAATTATGACGATATCCAAGACAATGATCATGTATATAGGCATCACGTCCAAGATTAGTAGACCGACTCATGCCTGCATCTACTACTATTACTCCACACATCTACCGCTATCCAACATGCATCTAGTGTAAGTTCATGGAAAAATGGAGTAATGCAATAAGAATGATGACATGATGTAGACAAGATCTATTCATGTAGGAATATACCCCATCTTTTTATCCTTAATAGCAACGATACATGCGTGCCTTGCTGCCCCTTCTGTCACTGGGAAAGGACACTGCAAGATCGAACCCATTACAAAGCACCTCTTCACATTACAAGATAAATAGATCAAGTTGGAAAAACAAAATCCAAATATCGGATAAGAAATACGAGGCTATAACAATCAAGATTTGATATTAAATCAAGGCAAATCTGATCATAAACTCACAATTCATCGGATCCCAACAAACACACCGCAAAGAGTCATTACATCAAATAGATCTCCAAGAGACCGTTGTATTGAGATACAAAGAGAGAGAAAGCCATCTAGCTACTACCTACGGACCCGTAGGTCTGAGTTGAACTACTCACGCATCATCAGAGAGGCACCAATGAGGATGATGAACCCCTCCGTGATGGTGTCTAGATTGGATCTGTGGTTTCTGGAACTTGCGGCGGCTGGAATTGTTTTTCGTTGACTCCCTTAGGGTTTCTAGAGCAAGGCTGTATTTATAGACGAAGAGGCGGTTTGGGAGGCCACCGAGGTGGGCACAACCCACTTGGGCGTGGGTTTTGCCCCCCTCAGGGCACACCCAGGTGCTTCTTTGGCCCATCTGGTGTCTTCTGGTCCAAAAATCCATAAGAAGTTTCACTGCATTTGGAATCCATTTGATATCGATTTTCTACGATGTAAAAAACAAGCAAAAAACAACAACTGGCACTTGGCACTATGTCGATAGGTTAGTCCCAAAAAATGATATAAAATGATTGTAAAACATCCAAAAATGATAATATAATAACATGGAACAATAAAAAATTATAGATACGTTGGAGACGTATCAGTCATCATCCTCCATCACGAGTTTCATGATGCTCACTGCTGGGAGTAAGTAATTTCTTTGTAGGCTTGCTGGACGGTGGTGGGTTGGATGAGATTCATCATCTAATCAAGTTAGTTTTGTTAGGGATTGATCCCTAATATCCAGTATGTTCTGAGGTTGATGTTGCTATGACTTTGCTATGCTTAATGCTTGTCACTAGGGCCCGAGTGCCATGATTTCAGATCTAAACTATTTATGTTATCATCATTATATCTATGTTCTTGATTCGATCTTGCAAGTCATATGCACCTATTATGTGTTATAATCCGTAAACCCCAAGGTGACAAGAATTGGGATACTTTCCGATGATGATCGTAGTTTGAGGAGTTCATGTATTCACTATGTGTTAATGCTTTGTTTCAGTGCCCTATTAAAAGGAGGCCTTAATATCCCATAGTTTCCTTATGGACCCCGCTGCCATGGGAGGGTAGGATAAAAAATGTCATGCAAGTTCTTTTCCATAAGCACGTATGACTATTTACGGAATACATGCACTACAAACAAAAGACACATCCCTGGCATTTTGGCCCAAACGAAAACTTTTTCTGTGATGGATATGACACTTCTATGACAATAATTGTGACGAAAACACATATCATCATAGATGTGGTGGGATCATACTTCTATGACAAAAAATCATGACAGAAAATGGGCTTTTTGTCCTGGGCGGGCCGGGGACGCACGTGCATGACATTCTTTGGGTCGTCCATGACGGAAAAAATCGTATAATAGCATGGAACAAGCTTAATAAGTTAGTCCCAAAATGATATATAATAACATATAATTGTGTAATAAACATCCAAGATCGGTACTATAATAGTATGGAACAATAAAAAATTATAGATACGTTGGAGACATATCGAGCATCCCCAAGCTTAGTTCTTGCTTGTCCTCGAGTAGGTAAATGATAAGAACATAATTTTTTATGTGGAATGCTACCTAACTCGTTCATCATGTAATCTCTATTTTGTGGCATGAATATTAAGATCCGGGTGATTCAAAGCAATAGTCTATAGTTACACATAAAAACAATAATAATATTAATAATAATAAGGCATACCAACAAACTATCATGTCTTTCAAAATATCAATGCTAAAGAACATTATCCCTACAAATTCATATAGCCTTGTCATGCTCCATCTTCTTAACACAAAGTATTTATCATGCACAACACCATTGACAAGCCGAGCAATTGGTTCATACTTTTTAAAGCGCCTTGGCTCTTTCAACTCTCACGTAATACATCAGTGCAAGCCATGCATATAGCACTATGGGTGGAATAGAGTATGGTGATTGAGATAATATGGAGAATACAAAAAAGGAGAAAGTCTCACATTGATGAGGCTAATCAATGTGCTATGGAGATGCCCATCAATTTATGTCAATGCGAGGAGTAGGGATTGCCATGCAACGGATGCACTAAGAACTATAAGTGTATGAAATCTCAAAAATAAAACTAAGTGGGTGTGCATCCAACTTGCTGGCTCATGAAGACCTCGGGCATTTGAGGGGGCCATCATTGGAATATACAAGCCAAGTTCTACAATAAAAAATTCCCACTAGTTATATGCAAATGAAAGCATGGTAGACTTTCTATATGAAAAACATGGTGCTACTTTGAAGCACAAGTGTGGAAAGGATAGTGACATTGCCCCTTCTCTCCTTTTCTCTCATTTTTTCTATTTTTTGGCTCTTTTTGGACTCTTTTTTGTGGGCTCTTTTTGGCCTCTCCTTTTTATTTCCTCACTTGGGGAAATGCTCTAATAATGAATATGATGATCATCACACTTCTATTTACTTACAACTCAAAAAATTACAACTCTATACTAGGACAAGATATGACTCTATAAGAATACATCTGACGGTGTGATACGTCTCCAACGTATCTATAATTTTTTATTGTTCCATGCTATTATATTATCTGTTTTGGATGTTTTATATGTGTTAATATGCTATTTTATATTATTTTTGAGACTAACCTATTAACCTAGAGCCTAGTGCCAGTTTATGTTTTTTCTTGTTTTTGAGTTTTACATAAAAGGAATATCAAACAGAGTCCAAAAGGAATAAAACTTTCGCGATGATTTTTCTTGGACCAGAAGACATCCACGGAGCTTGGAGAGGGGGCCAGAAGCTTCCCAGGCCTCCTAGGCGCGCTCCTGGGGGTGCCTTGAGGGCTTGTGGGCCCCTCGGGAGTCCTCCAACCCTAATTCTTGGACTATAAATTCCAAAATATTACCAAATCATCAAAAGCATCCACCGAAATACTTTTCCGTAGCCGCAAGCCTATGTTCCCATGAGATCCCATCTTAGGGCCTTTTTCGGCACCCTGCCGGAGCGGGATTTGATCACAGAGGGCATCTACATCGACCTTACTGCCCTCCCGATGAAGCGTGAGTAGTTTACCACGGACCTAAGGGTCCATAGATAGTAGCTAGATGGCTTCTTCTCTCTGTATGATCTTCAATACCATGTTCTCCTCAATGTTCTTGGAGTTCTATCTGATGTAATATTCTTTTGTGGTGTGTTTGTCGAGATCCGATGAATTATGGATTTATGATCAGATTATCTATGAACTCTTTTATGCATGATCAAATATCTTTGTATTTCTCTTCGAATTATCGGTTTTGTTTGGCCAACTAGATTGTTTTTTCTTGCAATGGGAGAGGTGCTTAGTTTTGGGTTCAATCTTGCGGTGTCTTCACCCAGTGATATAGTAGGGGTAGTGAGGCACGTATTGTATTGTTGCCATCAAGGGCAGAAACATAGGGTTTTCATCATATTGCTTGAGTTTATCCCTCTACATCATGTCATCGTACTTAAGGCATTACTCCATTCTTATGAACTTAATACTCTAGATGCATGCTGGATAGCGGTTGATGTGTGGAGTAATAGTAGTAGATGCAGGCAGGAGTCGGTCTACTTGACACGGACGTGATGCCTATATTCATGATCATTGCCTTGGATATCATCATAACATTGCGCTTTTCTATCAATTACTCGACAGTAATTTGTTTACCCACCATATGTTTTCTTTCAAGAGAGAAGCCTCTAGTGAAACCTATGGCCCCCGGATCTATTTTCCATCATATAAGTTTCCGATCTACTATATTCCATCATATTAGTTTTCGATCTACTATTTTGCAATCTTTTACTTTCTGATCTATAAACCAAAAAACCCCAAAAATATTTACGTTATATTTTGTTTAGTTTTATCTATCTCTATCAGATCTCACTTTTGCAAGTGTCCGTGAAGGGATTGACAACCCCTTTATCGCGTTGGGTGCAAGTTGTTTGATTGTTTGTGCGGGTATTGATGATTTGTGTGTTGTCTCCTACCGGATTGATACCTTGGTTCTCTAACTGAGGGAAATACTTATCTCTAATTTGCTACATCACCTTTTCCTCTTCAAGGGAAAACTAGTGCAAGCTTAAGAAGTAGCAGGAAGAATTTTTGGCGCCGTTGCCGGGGAGATCTATGCCAAGTCAAGCCCACCAAGTACCCATCATAAACTCTCATCTCTCGCATTACATTATTCTCCATTTGCCTCTCATTTTCCTCTCCCCCACTTCTAAAACGATTCTCGAAAAGATTCGCCCTTTTCCTCACCCTTCTTTCGTTCGTCTTTTCATTTGCCCTTATGTCTTACTTGGTTTGTTTGCTCGTTTGCTTGGTATAATTGTGTGTTTATTGAAAATCAAAAGTAAAGAGTTTATGGATCCTCATCCACTTGCTAATATTTTTAAGAGATCCAATTACGATGAACCAATTGCTAGTGAGTTCAATGCACAAGATTGTCTTTATGAGGTTTTGCTTGAAATTCATGAATCTAAAAATTGTGATGAAGTGTTGAAAGAAATTTATGAAGCAATTGACGATAGCTCCTTTAATGAAAAGCATGATTGCAATATAAATTCTATTAATGTCAATTGTGTTAATGATATGCAAAACCCTATGCTTGGGGATGCTAGTTTTGCTATGTCCACTACATGTTGCAATGATCATGATTGGGGTGATTCTTCTTATAATATTGAAAATTTATTTAAGCCTCATGATGAATATGTTTGCTATAATATTGAAAGTGGGTTTGGAAGAGTGTCATGTTTAGGAAATAATGATCCCACTACTTTGGAGTATAATCAATCTTATGATTTTTTTGATAAAAGTGGGTTTGGAGAGTCGTGACTTTATTTGATGATAATCCCACTATTTTGGAAGAGTGCCAACTTTGCATCCATATGGATCATGAAGACAATATTTTATGTGATAGTTATATTGTTGAATTTGATTATGATTACCATGAGAGAGGAAAATATGGTTGTAGAAATTTTCATGTTATAAAATTACCTCTCGTTATGTTGAGATTGCTATTGTTTCTTTCTTCTTCCTTGCAGATGGTAGTTTTTGCTTGTCTTGATAATTTGTTTGCATATAAAATCCCTATTCATAGGAAGCATGCTAGACTTAGACTTGTTTGACACATGTTTTGTGGTGCTCCCTTTGTGTTTCAATTGCTATATTTCATGTGAGCATCATTAAAATTATCAATGCCTAGCTAAAAGGCTTTAAAGAAAAGCACTTGTTGGGAGAAAACCCAATATATTTCCTTTTTTCAATAAATAATGCATCTAGCCTCTGGTTAGATTTGGTTTTGTGTTTTAATTAGTGTTTGTGCCAAGTAAGACCTTTGGGATGGCTTACGGTGATAGTTGTTTGATCTTGCTGAAAAACAGAAACTTTTGCACTTAGGAAAACAATTCTCATTTTGAACACAAGCATGATAAAATACTGAATACTTTTGCAGAGGATTAATATACAAATTTCCCAGGTTGTCCTAATGTTTCAGAATTTTTGGAGTTACAGAAGTATTCCAGAGTTACAGATTACTACAGACTGTTCTATTTTTCACACATTCTGTTTTCTATGTGTTGTTTGCTTATTTTGATGAATCTATGGGTAGTATCGAGGGGTATAAACCATGGAAAAGTTGGAATACAGTAGATATTACACCAATATAAATAAATAATGAGTTCACAACAGTACCAAAAGTGGTGATTTATTTTCTTATACTAACGGAGCTTATGAGATTTTCTGTTGAGTTTTGTGTTGTGAATATTCAAGTTTTAGGTAGGGTTTGATGGACTATGGAATAAGGAGTGGCAAGAGCCTAAGCTTGGGGGTTCCCAAGGCACCCCAAGGTAATATTCAAGGACAACCAAGAGCCTAAGCTTGGGGATGCCCCGGAAGGCATCCCCTCTTTCATATTCGTCTATCGGTAACTTTACTTGAGGCTATATTTTTATTCACCACATGATATGTGTTTTGCTTGGAGCGTCTTGTATGATATGAGTCTTTAATTTTTAGTTTGCAGCAATCATCCTTGCTATACATACCTTTTGAGAGGGACACGCATGAATCGTGATTTATTAGAATACTCTATGTGCTTCACTTATATCTTTTGAGCTAGGCAATTTTGCTCTAGTGCTTCACTTATATATTTTTAGAGAACGATGGTGGCTTTATTTTGTAGAAATTATGGACTCTCATGCTTCACTTATATTATTTTGAGAGTCCCTAAATAGCATGGTAATTTCCTTTGGTTATGAATTTAGTCCTACTATGATAAACATCCAAGAGGGATATAATAAAAACTTTCATATAAAGTGCATTGTATACTATGAGAAGTTTGATTCCTTATGATTGTTTTGAGATATAGAGATGGTGATATTAGAGTCATGCTAGTGAGTAATTATGAATTTGAGAAGTACTTGTGTTCAGGTTTGCGAGTCCCGTAGCATGCACGTATGGTGAACCGTTATGTAACGAAGTTGGAGCATGAGGTATTTTTTGATTGTCTTCCTTATGAGTGGCAGTCGGGGATGAGCGATGGTCTTTTCCTACCAATATATCCCCCTAGGAGCATGCGCGTAGTACTTTGTTTCGATGACTAATAGATTTTTGCAATAAGTATGTCAGTTCTTTATGATTAATGCTGAGTCCATGGATTATACTCACTATCACCCTTCGACCATTGCTAGCCTCTCTAGTACCGCGCAACTTTCGCCGGTACAATACACCCACCATATACCTTCCTCAAAACAGCCACCATACCTACCTATTATGGCATTTCCATAGCCATTCCGAGATATATTGCCATGCAAGTTTCCACCGTTCCGTTTTATTATGACACGTTCCATCATTGTCATATTGCTTTGAATGATCATGTAGTTGACATCGTATTTGTGGCAAAGCCATGTTTCATAATTCTTTCATACATGTCACTCTTGAGTCATTGCACATCCCGGTACACCGCCGGAGGCATTCATATAGAGTCATATTTTGTTCTAAGTATCGAGTTGTAATTCTTGAGTTGTAAGTAAATAGAAGTGTGATGACCTTCATTATTAGAGCATTGCCCCGTGCGAGAAAAAATAAATAAAAGGGAGGCCAAAGAAGCCAAACAATAAAAGAGAAAAAGAGAGAAGGGGCAATGTTACTATCCTTTTTCCACACTTGTGCTTCAAAGTAGCACCATGATCTTCATGATAGAGAGTCTTCTATGTTGTCACCTCAATATACTAGTGGGAATTTTTCATTATAGAACTTGGCTTGTATATTCCGATGATGGGCTTCCTCAAATTGCCCTAGGTCTTCATGAGCAAGCAAGTTGGATACACACCTACTTAGTTCTCTTTTGAGCTTTCATAAAATTATAGCTCTAGTGCATCCGTTGCATGGCAATCCCTACTCACTCACATTGACATCTATTGATGGGCATCTCCATAGCCCGTTGATACGCCTAGTTGATGTGAGACTATCTCCTTACTTTTTTCTTCTCCACAACCACCATATTATATTCCACCTATAGTGCTATGTCCATGGCTCATGCTCATGTATTGCATGAAAGTTGAAAAAGTTTGAGAACACAAAAAGTATGAAACAATTGCTTGGCTTGTCATCAGGGTTGTGCATGATTTGAATATTTTGTGTGATGAAGATGGAGCATAGCCTGACTATATGATTTTGTAGGGATAAGCTTTCTTTGGCCATGTTATTTTGAGAAGACATAATTGCCTTGTCAGTATGCTTGAAGTATTTTTGTTTTTTGTCAATATTCAACTTTTGTTTTGAATCTTATGGATCTGAACATTCATGGCACAATAAAGAAAAATTACATGGATAAGTATGTTAGGTAGAATTCCACATGAACTATTTTCCATCATAATGCGTTACTCTCTTCTTCATGAACTTAATACTCTAGATGCAGGCAGGAGTCGGTCAATGTGTGGAGTAATAGTAGTAGATGCAGAATCGTTTAGGTTTACTTGACACAGACGTGATGCCTATATTTCATAATCATTGCCTTAGATATCGTCATAACTTTGCGCTTTTCTATCAATTTCTCGATAGTAATTTTTTCACCCACTGTATTATTTGCTATCTTGAGAGAAGCCTCTAGTGAAACCTATGGCCCCCGGGTCTATTTTCCATCATATAAGTTTCCGATATACTATTTTCCATCATATTAGTTTCTGATTTACTATTTTGCAATCTTTTACTTTTCGATCTATAAACCAAAAAAACCCAAAAATATTTACTTTATCTTTTGTTTTGTTTTATCTATCTCTATCAGATCTCACTTTTGCAAGTGACCCTGAAGGGATTGACAACCCCTTTATCGCGTTGGGTGCAAGTTGTTTGATTGTTTGTGCAGGTATTGGTGATTTGTGCGTTGTCTCCTACTGGATTGATACCTTGGTTCTCTAACTGAGGGGAATACTTATCTCTACTTTGCTGCATCACCCTTTCCTCTTCAAGGGAAAAACCAACGGAATCTCAAGAAGTAGCAGTGATCACCTTGAAGGGTCCGTCGGCTCGAGGTAGTAGCTTGGACTTGCGCTCATTGGGAAAGCGGTCCTTGCAAAGGTGTAGCCACACAAGATCTCAAATGTTGAATATCGTGGGTTGCTTGTTGGTATTGAGCTTGGTCGTGAGGCGGTGTACTTGGCGCTCGATTGCTTGTCTTGTATCTTCATGCACCTTCTTGAGATAGCTCGCTCATGTAATCGTGTCCATGTTGATGCGCTCTTGCAGAGGTAGTGGTAGAATGTCCAATGGGGACAATGGATTCCATCCGTAGACGACTTTGAAGGGGGCTTGCTGGCAGTTGAATGTCTTGCGCGATTGTAGGTGTACTCGGCGATGGTAAGCATTCCTCCCACTCCTTAATGTTTTCCTTGATCAACACGCGGACAAGCGTCCGGTTGGTGACCTCCATTTGGCCGTCGGTTTGCGGATGGTATGCCGAAGAGAAGAGTAGCTTGATTCCAAGCTTGGCACGCATGGCGTCTTCCAAAAGTAGCTAAGGAACTTGACGTCGCGGGCGGATACAATAGTCTTCGGCACTCCATGTAGACGCAATATTTCCCAACAAAAGAGGTTTGCAACATGTGAAGCATCGTCTATCTTGTTACATGGAATAAAGTGTGCCATCTTAGAGAATCAGTCTGCAACAACAAATACCGACTCTTTTCCATGTTGAGTCCTAGGTAAACCAAGCACAAAATACATACTAATATGTTCCCATGGGTGATACGGAAAAGGGAGTGACATATAGAGACCATGGGATTAAGCCTTAGACTTAGCTTTGTGACATGTAGAACATCGGTTGGTGTAGCATGAGACGTCACGAAACATCTTGGGCCAAAAGTAGTGCCTGGAAAGCGTCGTGAATGTTTTGTCGCATCGAAAGTGGCCCATAAGTCCTCTAATACGTCTCCCACGTATCTATAATTTTTAATTGTTCCATGCTGTTATATTATCAATCTTGGATGTTTTATAATCATTTTATAGTCATTTTATATCATTTTTGGTACTAACCTATTGATATAGTGCCAAGTGCCAGCTGCTATTTTTTGCATGTTTTTTTACATCGCAGAAAATCAATACCAAATGGAGTCCAAATGCCATGAAACTTGTAACGCCCCGGTAGATAAGCTACAGTAATCTCCCACAAACGATGCCACGTCACCACGTTTACTGTCGTTAGACTCTCATTGATTCGAAAACAGTTCAAATTCAAATTTAAAATAAAGTCAAAAATAAAAGTTTTCAAATGTCAAACAAAAATGTGCAAACTGTGGCAAAGTAATCATAAGTGATATTGGTGGAGAGATCATATTTTCATAAAAGGTTTAAGTGCACAAAGATAAAAAAAACAGTAGCCGAAAACAATTATTAAATGCCTATAAATAGTAAACAAATACAAACATTTGTTATTAAAGTGCCAAATTATTTGTAGAAGTGGATTAATTATAAATACTAATTTAGGGGCTAGTGTTGTATTTTATAAAAATAAAAGTAAAATAAAATATAGTAGAAAATATAAAACATAAAAGGAAAAGAAAACAGAATAAGCAAAAGAACAAAAGAAAATGTGTAGAAGGCCCCTGCTCCCTCTGGGCCTCGGCCCACCCGTGCCGAACCAGCCCACTCTGGCCGGCCCACCTCACCCCGCATAACCACCCACTCCCCCGTTAACCCTAACCCCCGACCGCACCACTTCTCCCCCCCCCCCACTCGTCCCACTCACCCCTCTGCTCCTCCCGATCCAGATTGGATCGGGCGCTCGACGGCGCCTCTCGCCGCGCCGGTCGCGTCTGTCATCCCCCCCCCCCCCCCGCGGCGCCGCTCGAACCCGACCCCGCCGGACCGCCTCACCGCTGCAGGACGTCCTCCCCGACCCCCCCCCCCCTCCGCGCGGGTCTTCACCACGCCTCGCCGCAGCCACCCGGAGCGCCTCCGCTTCGACCACCCCGTCGCCGCCACCTCCCCCCCATCGTCGATCTGCCTCGCCGGACCACCCCGAGCCCGCTGCCCTCCTCGACTGGCCCCCTGTGAGCCGCCACCTCTGGCCTCCCCTCCTCCTCCTCTTTTCCCCGCAGGTCACCGCGCCCGCCGTCCTTCCTGTAGCCATGCTCGCCGCGCCCCGTGCGCGCACACTCTCTCGCGCGCGCCCGCGCATGCCCTCGCCACGGCCACCTGCACCGCGCCCTTGCCGCAGCCCACTGCTACTGTCCACCACAGCGCTCGCTCGATGCCGCACGCCCGCGCACCACGGTGCCCCGACCCCTCTCTGCCCACTCCCTGCCCGCTAAGCCGCCTGCGCGCACGCGCGCTCGGCTACTTCCTGCGCTGCTCGTCCATAGCCCCCTGTTGCCGTGCTGCCGTGCCACCCACCACCGCCACGCCCGCACGCTGCCCTCCTTGCTGCTCCCTTGTCGCCCATTCCCCCTGGATGCAGCCGCCGGCGGTCACCCGCCCCGAGGCCGCCACCGGCAGTGGCCTCATCCCCTTCTGGGCGGGTGCCCGATCAATCCGCCCCCTCTGCGCCCAGCGCCCGCTAAGGCCACGGGCTTTTGACAACTGGGCCCCGCCCCATGTGCCTATGACAAGTGGGGTCCAGCCCCCTGAACGTTTATAAAAAAAGATTAAGATTCAAAATATAATAATAAATAAAATTTATAATTAATTAGTTAAATAACTAATTAACTTAATTAATCTTCATTAATTGTTTAAAGAATTAATTAAACTAATTAATCCTGATTAGATTAACCTAACCACTAATTAAACTAATTGACATTGTTTAATTAACCTGCTAATTAAATGTGTCAACGACGAACGGGGCCCACCTGTCAGGTTGACCAGGTCAACTGCTGACGTCACTATTCTGGATAATGTTGCATTAAAATAATTAAATAAATCATAAAAATGATTTAGTCCTTTTAAAATTAATATAAAATAAACCGTAGCTCGGATGAAAAAACTTTGTACATGAAAGTTGCTCAGAACGATGAGACGAATCTGGATACGCATCCCGTTCGTCCGCCACGCATCCCTAGCATAGTGAACACGCAACTTTCCCCCTCCGGTTCATTTGTCCGAAAACGCGAAACACTAGGGATATTTTCCCGGATGTTTCCCCCCTTCACCGGTACCACCTCTTATCGCGTTAGGGCACCCCTAGCACCGCTACTTGTCATGTCATGCATCACTATGCATCTGTTTGCTTAATATTTATTGTTTCTTCCCCCTCTTCTCTCGCTAGACACCGAGACCGACGCCGCTGCTACCCAGTACGACTACGGTGTTGACGAACCCTCTCTCTTGCCAGAGCAACCAGGAAAGCCCCCCCCCCCCACTTGATCACCAGATATCGCCTACTCTTCTCTCTACTGCTTGCATTAGAGTAGTGTAGCATGTTACTGCTTTTCGTTAATCCTATTCTGATGCATAGCCTATCCTTGTTATGACTGTTGTTACCTTTACCTACTATCCTAATACTTAGTATAGGAGTCTAGTTTACCATCAGTGGCCCTACACTCTTGTCCGTCTGCCATGCTATACTACTGGGACGTGATCACTTCGGGAGGTGATCACGGACATATACTATATACTTTACACTGTTACATAACCGGTGATACTGTTTGGAGATGGGGGCTGAAGGGGCAGGTGGCTCCATCCAGGCAGTGGTGGGCCTGAGTTCCCGACGGCCCCCGACTGTTACTTTGAGGCGGAGCGACAGGGCAGGTTGAGACCACCTAGGAGAGAGGTGGGCTTGGCCCTGGTCGGCGTTCGCGGATACTTAACACGCTTAATGAGATCTTGGTATTTGATCTGAGTCTGGCTACTGGCCTATACGCACTAACCATCTACGCGGGGACAGTTATGGGCACTCGACGTCGTGGTATCAGCCGAAGCCTTTGTGACATCAGCGACCGAGCGGCGCGCGCCGGGTTGGACCGTGTAACGCAACTTCCTTTGTAATGGAGGTTGCTAGGTCTGCTCACCGGCCGCGTACGCAACGTGTAGGTGTGCAATGGGCGATGGGCCCAGACCCCTGCGCCATAGGATTTAGACCGGCGTTCTGACCTCTCTGTTGTGCCTAGGTAGGGCTGCGATGTCTTGATCTTCCGAGGTCGGGCATGACCTAGAAAAGTGTGTCCGAACAAAGGGGATCAAGCGTGTTGGGAAATGTGGTGCACCCCTGCAGGGAAGTTAATCTATCCGAATAGCCGTGTCCCTCGGTAAAAGGACGACCCGGAGTTGTACCTTGACCTTATGACAACTAGAACTGGATACTTAATAAAACACACCCTTCCAAGTGCCAGATACAACCGGTGGTCCCTCTCTAACAGGGCGACAAGGAGAGGATCCCCGGGTAGGATTATGCTATGCGATGCTACTTGGAGGACTTCAGACTACTCTCTTCTACATGCTGCAAGATGGGGACTGCCAGAAGTGTAGTCTTCGACAAGATTAGCTATACCCCTCTTTTTCTGGCATTCTGCAGTTCAGTCCACCGATATGGCCCTTTACACATATACCCATGCATATGTAGTGTAGATCCTTGCTTGCGAGTACTTTGGATGAGTACTCACGGTTGCTTTCTCCTTCTTTTCCCCATATCCCTTCTACTTGGTTGTCGCAACCAGATGTTGGAGCCCAGGATCCAGATGCCACCGTTGAGGACGACTCCTACTACATCGGAGGTTCCTACTACTACGTGCAGCCCGCTGACGATGACCAGGAGTAGTTTAGGAGGATCCCAGGCAGGAGGCCTGCGCCTCTTTCGATCTGTATCCCAGTTTGTGCTAGCCTTCTTAAGGAAAACTTGTTTAACTTATGTTTGTACTCAGATATTGTTGCTTCCGCTGACTTGTCTATGATCGAGCTCTTGTATTCGAGCCCTTGAGGCCTCTGGCTTGTAATATGATGCTTGTATGACTTATTTTATTTGTAGAGTTGTGTTGTGATATCCTCCTGTGAGTCCCTGATCTTGATCGTACACGTTTGCGTGTATGATTAGTGTACGGTCAAATTGGGGGCATCATAAGTTGGTATCAGAGCCGACTGCCTGTAGGAGTCCCCCTTCCACACTCCTTAGCCGAAGTCGAGTCTAGACATTACAAAACTTTTTACTAACATGGATGTGTGCCTTATGGGCCCACTTCGCCATCTGGGTGGTATTAGTATCTTTTACTCCTCGTCTATACTCTGGGACTCTGATCTCTTTTCTATTCGGGTTAAATGGATTTTACTAAATCTAACATTAGGATCCCGTGTTCACTTTCACATGGAGAGCACCTTATTGCCGATGATCGTGTGCTTCACCAGAAGATTCTGAAGATACTCTTCGATATTCTCTCGAGACTTTGTGCCCACCGCTTTGCAACTCTTTTTTGCATTAATACCCCAACGGATAATTCCTCGCACTTATCGAGTATCCGCCCATCCCCAGTTGATTCATGTATTTCACAAAAGTCTTCGAAATACCATTCGATCTTCCAAAAATCCTCAATAACCTATTGCTCTTGAAATTATTGCTTGATTGCATTATGATTAATCCCATAAGTCTGGTAATCTTATTGTCATCCTTTGTCATTATCATTTTGCGTCCTTTGATTCAATATTGTGGGAATGCACACAATCATCTGTTGATCCTTTTAAAATTATCTTTCCGGCTCAGATGTCATTTTGAACGAGAGCTGGTTATTGACCAATCAAATTGACGTCGATTGTACCCCTAATGTCTATTCAGCTTATCCATTCTTAATCAGATCATTGGCTTCTGATCCCTTGATTTGGAAATGATAATACCTTTGCATTTGAGCTTTGAGTTAGTCAGATGTTTCTATACTCCAATGCCTTTGCATTGTTTCTTCTTCTGATTGTGTGCCGATGCTCACATCAGCTCCGTGGTGGATCGCCAGATCCTTTGTTGAATTATCATCCAACAATGTCCTTTGTATACAAAAAACCTTAAGAAGTTCTTCCCTGATACATAATTCCATTGGTAATTCCTATTCTCTGGTATGGCCAACGATGCTCTGCTTTCAAGCTTGAGTTATCTACTTCCGAACTTTGTAGTATATTTTCCTAAGATACCCGATGGTTTGAACTAATGCCTTCCGTAATCTGTGCAAACCCGGAAGATTTCACGGGTCATACTTATCTGGTATTGCACCAGGTAAAACTTTCAACAACTAATGTCATTTTTAAAATACGAGAGGTGAATGAAAGGTTATGCGTTGAACAAGTGGGAGTCGACCTTGAACCCTGTGTTCATGCCCATGGAAACGATGTATACCTTATCATGGAAGCTTCTCTTAACATAATTATCCCCTTGTTATAAGTTCATATTGTATCTGTGGACGTGGTTCTGACCATGTTTCTCCTTGATTCCATTCCTCGTGCAAGTTTGAGCACTTGTCTTCTATAGGGCATTACCCTAGTCCAACCTCTACTTTGATATGTCATTGAGTATTACCCCTCTGGTATCTCGAGATTATCATGGAACTGCATACTTATTATGAGTTCTTCATCAATGTGCTACATTCTCAATGATTCCAATTTTTCACGGGCTCTGAGTTATTAAACACTCAAAGACACCGATAACTGACTCAAGTCCGCACCGCGATTAAACAAATCTTGGTAACCTTCATTACTTACGAGTTTGAACTCCATCACGTCATTCCTAGCCTGCTTGGTTATATCCTTGTCGTGCCGATTTTAACTGTGCTACCCGGTCCTTCTTCCCGAAGCAAAATTTTGACGGTGAGCTAATCTTACATCGATCTTCCTCGTCATATCAATTGTCCTTGAACAACAAGCTTGATTTCAAGTTTGTGTCGTACCCATGGTTTCAATAACTTTTCGCTTCAACATTCCTTTGACTTGATGCCATCGTTGAACGATTACATCTTCATGAAACCTCTCGACAAATGTGTCATGATCATCATGAACATTCTGAGCTCATCCAAGGTATCTATCGAATTCTTGATGAGTAATACCATCCTTGCCCTCGATGATTTGTGTTATCATCAACCCCTTTATTGCCTCCCCTCCAACACAAACTTGATCATGTTTTGTGTTATACCTTGAGTTCCTTGCTATCTAGCATTTGTTCTTCTTTTCCTTGGAGTATTACCATCTTTAATGTCAAGAAAGTCGTGAGAATTTCTCCACCTCTTAAGAGTCCCTGGAATAGCGATACTTCTCATCATCACCATTAATTCTTGGACCCCGTGTCAATTCTAATCGGGACACGAACAAGTGAATGGTACTGTTTGGATTCTTTCCATCTAGCAACCCTATTGCTTTGAAATAAATGGTCGACTTTTAATTCTTAGACTATTGATTATTGAATCACCATTCTAAGATTGATCATGCTACCCAAGGCCATGTTTCGGGCGCACCTTTCAACCAATGTTTAATTGTGTGTGTTTTTCCTCGAGCATACATCATTATATCATTTGATATGACAAAAGTTATTTCCATGTTCACATAGTTGTGGAAATCCATCTTTTGGGAATCTCGATAAATTGTCGTTGGGTTCATCAGACACCTCCTCATTCTCTCCTTGGTTTAATGATGAACTTTTGTTTCGGGACTCGCTTCCATAGTTCATTTCCCAGGAATCTTACAAGGTCATTTTGTCAATTTGAGTTGCACCCTTTTTCTTCTCAGGCATCCTGAGTCTGAGGTATCCTAACACCAATCGGATCTGAAACTCGGTCAGATATGATGGTTGGAACATATTTCCGGGAGTAATAATATCTTTACATGACTAGGTAAGGTGATGTCATGCCTAGCACACCTGGCCGGAGCACCTAGTGTTATAGTTTCCTTTTCTGCAAGGTTATCCATTCTTCCATGAGGAAATTGTAAGACTTATTCTACAAATTGTTCCTGATGGATCCTTTGAGTATCCAAAATCTGACCTTTGCTTCAATACCATGCCAACGCTATCTCGAAGCATGTTTGTGGTACTCCAATTTTCAACAAAGAACATTTGAAGCCCAATGCTAAATGTTTCTCGCTCAATTATCCAAACACCATTGTATGGGTAATGTCATGAAATTTCTCTCACCTTCCCTAAAGAGTTTTATACATTATATCCTTTCATGGATATCATGCTTTGCTTGTCCTTGGGAAGGATATACCCTTGAAATATGTGTTTAGACAAATTTTCCTTTCCATTGTTCTGTTTAAAACTTATTGTAATCTATATTATATAAGCAGTCACCTCGTTGTACCACTCTGTCAGTAAGACCCTGTTACTATTGTTGGTGATATTTCGGTAACCGCCGATGGACGAGAACTTTGCCTATTGGTCCGCCTCGTTTCGACGAGCAGGAAAATGGTTCTCTTCGTCC
This sequence comes from Triticum monococcum, assembly GCA_034509565.1. Classification (NCBI taxonomy): domain Eukaryota; kingdom Viridiplantae; phylum Streptophyta; class Magnoliopsida; order Poales; family Poaceae; genus Triticum; species Triticum monococcum. The sequence goes on from CM067844.1 coordinate 40,620,633, forward strand.
CTCGCCCTTGGTACTGATGTGTTGCCGACATGACCGACAGACTATCCTCTGACATGCCTTGCTTACATGATCGTGCAAGATGTCACCGACCTTCCTACTTTTAACCACATGGTGGGCCCATAACCCACAGTTCCACAGGTTCGAAACCTGACTCTCCTGTACACCTTGTTAACAAAGTTATCCCTTGCTCTTGGTTTCGTAGGTAATTCGCGAGCCACCTTCCTAGTGCTCCATTCTGGTATCAGACACAATACTTACTCTCGCTGCTCTGAACCCTTTCTCACTATGCTTCAGACTTTGAGCAACTATCTATCCGCTTGGAACCTCTTATTGTACCTTCGTACCTTACTCTAGATGTACTTTATGTGTTCAACTCGAGAGATAATCTTATGCTCATTTCATAGGTTAACCCTAGATTGTTTGCCTCAAAAGCATTCTGTCGTAGCTGAGCTGCCCCTTACCTATTCGTAAGTATGTTGAAGTTTCCGAAGAAAAGGACGACTTCACCATGATGACCTGGAGCAGAGAAATGAAGACGCCAATGTAATGGATCGACCTCTGCGCAACCAAGACCGAGAAGATTCGTTAGAATTTCGTAACCAGATCTTTCCCCGTTACTTCACCTCTTAAATCTCGGGACGAGATTTCTTGTAGTGGAGGAGATTTGTAACGCCCCGGTAGATAAGCTACAGTAATCTCCCACAAACGATGCCACGTCACCACGTTTACTGTTGTTAGACTCTCATTGATTCAAAAACAGTTCAAATTCAAATTTAAAATAAAGTCAAAAATAAAAGTTTTCAAATGTCAAACTAAAATGTGCAAACTGTGGCAAAGTAATCATAAGTGATATTGGTGGAGAGATCATATTTTCATAAAAGGTTTAAGTGCACAAAGATAAAAAAACAGTAGCCGAAAACAATTATTAAATGCATATAAATAGTAAACAAATAGAAACATCTGTTATTAAAGTGCCAAATTATTTGTAGAAGTGGATTAATTATAAATACTAATTTAGGGGCTAGTGTTGTATTTTATAAAAATAAAAGTAAAATAAAATATAAAACATAAAAGGAAAAGAAAACAGAATAAGCAAAAGAACAAAAGAAAATGTGTAGAAGGCCCCTGCTCCCTCTAGGCCTCGGCCCACCCGTGCCGAACCAGCCCACTCTGGCCGGCCCACCTCACCCCGCATAACCACCCACTCCCCCGCTAACCCTAACCCCCGACCGTACCACTTCTCCCCCCACTCGTCCCACTCATCCCTCTGCTCCTCCCGATCCATATTGGATCGGGCGCTCAACGGCGCCTCTCGCCACGTCGGCCGTCCCCCCCCCCCCCCCCGGGACATCGCTCAAACCCGCCTCGCCGGACCGCCTCACCGTTGCAGGACGTCCTCCCCGACCCCCCCCCCCCCTCCGCGCGGGTCTTCACCACGCCTCGCCGCAGCCACCCGGAGCGCCTCCGCTTCGACCACCCCGTCGCCACCACCTCGCCCCCCCCCCCCCCCCCGTCGTCGATCTGCCTCGCCGGACCACCCCGAGCCCGCTGCCCTCCTCGACCGGCCCCCTGTGAGCTGCCACCTCCGGCCTCCCCTCCTCCTCCTCTTTCCCCCGCAAGTCACCGCGCCCGCCGTCCTTCCTGTAGCCATGCTCGCCGCGCCCCGTGCGCACACACTCTCTCGCGCGCGCCCGCGCATGCCCTCGTCGCGGCCACCTGCACCGCGCCCTTGCCATAGCCCACTGCTGGCACCGTCCACCGCGGCGCTCGCTCGATGCCGCACGCCCGCGCACCGCGGCGCCCCGACCCCTCTCTGCCTACTCCCTGCCTGCTAAGCCGCCTGCGTGCACGCGCGCTCGGCTACTGCCTGCGCCACTTGTCTGCAGCCCCCTGTTGTCGTGCTGCCATGCCACCCACCACCGCCACGCCCGCGCGCTGCCCTCCTTGCTGCTCCCTTGCCGCCCATTCCCCCTGGACGCAGCCGCCGGCGGTCAGCCGCCCCGAGGCCGCCACCGGCCATGGCCTCATCCCCTTCTAGGCGGGTGCCCGATCGATCCGCCCCCTCTGCGCCCAGCGCCCACTAAGGCCATGGGCCTTTGACAGCTGGGCCCCGCCCCATGTGCCTATGACAAGTGGGGTCCAGCCCCCTGAACGTTTATAAAAAGATTAAGATTTAAAAAATAATAATAAATAAAATTATTAATTAATTAGTTAAATAACTAATTAATCTTAATTAATTAATTAAAGAATTAATTAAACTAATTAATCCTGATTAGATTAACCTAACCACTAATTAAACTAATGGACACTGTTTAATTAACCTACTAATTAAATGTGTCAATGACGAATGGGACCCACCTGTCAGGTTGACCAGGTCAACTGCTGACGTCATGCTAATGTCATGATGACATCAGCAAACACTATTCTGGATAATGTTGCATTAAAATAATTAAATAAATCATAAAAATGATTTAATCCTTTTAAAATTAATATAAAATAAACCGTAGCTCGGATGAAAAAACTTTGTACATGAAAGTTGCTCAGAACGATGAGACGAATCTGGATACGCAGCCCGTTCGTCCGCCACACATCCCTAGCATAGTGAACATGCAACTTTACCCCTCCGGTTCATCTGTCCGAAAACGCGAAACACCGGGGATATTTTCTCGGATGTTTCCCCCCTTCACCGATACCACCTCTTATCACGTTAGGGCACCCCTAGCACCGCTACTTGTCATGTCATGCATCGCTATGCATCTGTTTGCTTAATATTTATTGCTTCTTCCCCCTCTTCTCTCGCTAGACACCGAGACCGACGCCGCTGCTACCCAGTACGACTACGGTGTTGACGAACCCTCTCTCTTGCCAGAACAACCAGGCAAGCCCCCCCCCTTGATCACCAGATATCGCCTACTCTTCTCTCTACTACTTGCATTAGAGTAGTGTAGCATGTTATTGCTTTCCATTAATCCTATTCTGATGCATAGCCTGTCCTTGCTATTACTGTTGTCACCTTTACCTGCTATCCTAATACTTAGTATAGGAGGCTAGTTTACCATCAGTGGCCCTACACTTTTGTCTGTCTGCCATGCTATACTACTGGGCTGTGATCACTTCGGGAGCTGATCACGGGCATATACTATATACTTTACACTGTTACATAACCGGTGATACTGTTTGGAGATGGGGGCTGAAGGGGCAGGTGGCTCCATCCAGATAGTGGTGGGCCTGAGTTCCCGACGGCCCCCGACTGTTACTTTGAGGCGGAGCGACAGGGCAGGTTGAGACCACCTAGGAGAGAGGTGGGCTTGGCCCTGGTCGGCGTTCGCGGATACTTAACACGCTTAACGAGATCTTGATATTTGATCTGAGTCTGGCTACTGTGTTGGGGAACGTAGTAATTTCAAAAAAATTCCTACGCACACGCAAGATCATGGTGATGCACAGTAACGAGAGGGGAGAGTGTTGTCTACGTACCCTCGTAGACCGGAAGCGGAAGCGTTATAACAACGTGGTTGATCTAGTCGTACGTCTTCACGGCCCGACCGATCAAGCACCGAAACTACGGCACCTCCGAGTTCTAGCACATGTTCAGCTCGATGACGATCCCCGGACTCCGATCTAGCAAAGTGTCGGGGAAGAGTTCCGTCAGCACGACGGCATGGTGACGATCTTGATGTTCTACCGTCGCAGGGCTTCGCCTAAGCACCGCTACAATATTATTGAGGATTATGGTGGAGGGGGCACCGCACACGGCTAAGAGAATGATCACGAAGATCAACTTGTGTCTAGAGGTGCCCCCCTGCCCCCGTATATAAAGGAGCAAGGGAGAGAGGTTGGCTGGCCCTTGGGGCGCGCCAAGGAGGGGGGAGTCCTCCTCCTAGTAGGAGTAGGACTCCCCTTTCCTACTCCAACTAGGAAGAGAGAAGGGGGAAGGAAAGACAGGGAGAGGGAGAGGGAAAGAGGGGTCGCGCCCCCCTCCCCTAGTCCAATTCGGACTCCCCATGGGAGGCGGCGCGCCACCTCCTGGGCTGCTGCCCTCTCTCTCCCCTCACGCCCACAAAGGCCCAATACTTCCCCGGGGGGTTCCGGTAACCCTTCCGGCACTCCGGCTTTCTCCTAAATCACCCGAAACACTTCCGGTGTCCGAATATAGCCGTCCAATATATTGATCTTTATGTCTCGACCATTTCGAGACTCCTCGTCCTGTCCGTGATCATATCCGGGACTCCGAACAATCTTCGGTACATCAAAATATATAAACTCATAATGAAACTGTCATCGTAACGTTAAGCGTGCGGACCCTACGGGTTCGAGAACAATGTAGACATGACCGAGACACGTCTCCGGTCAATAACCAATAGCGGAACCTGGATGCTCATATTGGCTCCTACATATTCTACGAAGATCTTTATCGGTCAGACCGCATAACAACATACGTTGTTCCCTTTGTCATCGGTATGTTACTTGCCCGAGATTCGATCGTTGGTATCTCAATACCTAGTTCAATCTCGTTACCGGCAAGTCTCTTTACTCGTTCCATAATACATCATCCCGCAACTAACTCATTAGTTGCAATGCTTGCAAGGCTTAAGTGATGTGCATTACCGAGAGGGCCCAGAGATACCTCTCCGATACACGGAGTGACAAATCCTAATTTCGATCTAAGCCAACTCAACATACACCATCGGAGACACCTGTAGAGCATCTTTATAGTCACCCAGTTACGTTGTGATGTTTGATAGCACACAAAGTGTTCCTCTGGTAAACGGGATTTGCATAATCTCATAGTCATAGGAACATGTATAAGTCATGAAGAAAGCAATATCAACAAACTAAACGATCAAGTGCTATGCTAACAAAATGGGTCAAGTCAATCACATCATTCTCCTAATGATGTGATCCTGTTAATCAAATGACAACTCATGTCTATGGTTAGGAAACATAACCATCTTTGATCAACGAGCTAGTCAAGTAGAGGCATACTAGTGACACTTTGTTTGTCTATGTATTCACACATGTATTATGTTTCCGGTTAGTACAATTCTAGCATGAATAATAAACATTTATCATGATATAAGGAAATAAATAATAACTTTATTATTGCCTCTAGGGCATATTTCCTTCAGTCTCCCACTTGCACTAGAGTCAATAATCTAGTTCACATCGCCATGTGATTTAACATCAATAGTTCACATCGTCATGTGACCAACACCCGAAGGGTTTACTAGAGTCAATAATCTAGTTCACATCGTTATGTGATTAATACCCAAAGAGTACTAAGGTGTGATCATGTTTTGCTTGTGAGGGAAGTTTAGTCAACGGGTCTGCCATATTCAGATCCGTATGTATTTTGCAAATTTCTATGTCAACAATGCTCTGCACGGAGCTACTCTAGCTAATTGCTCCCACTTTCAATATGTATCCAGATTGAGACTTTGAGTCATCTAGATCAGTGTCAAAACTGGCATCAACGTAACCCTTTACGACGAACCTTTTGTCACCTCCATAATCGAGAAACATATCCTTATTCCACTAAGGATAATTTTGACCAATGTCGAGTGATCTACTCCTAGATCACTATTGTACTCCCTTGCCAAACACAGGGTAGGGTATACAATAGGTCTGGTACACAGCATGGCATACTTTATAGAACCTATGGCTTAGGCATAGGGAATGACTTTCATTCTCTCTCTATCTTCTGTCGTGGTCGAGTTTTGAGTCTTACTCAACTTCACACCTTGTAACACATGCAAGAACTCTTTCTTTGACTGTTCTATTTTGAACTACTTCAAAATCTTGTCAAGGTATGTACTCGTTGAAAAACTTATCAAGCGTCTTGCTCTATCTCTATAGATATTGATGCTCAATATGTAAGCAGCTTCACCGAGGTCTTTCTTTGAAAAACTCCTTTCAAACACTCCTTTATGCTTTGCAGAATAATTCTACATTATCTCCGATCAACAGGATGTTATTCACATATACTTATCAAAAATGCTGTAGTGCTCCCACTCACTTTCTTGTAAATACAAGCTTCACTACAAGTTTGTATAAAACTATATGCTTTGATCAACTTATCAAAGCGTATATTCCAACTCCGAGATGCTTGCGCCAGTCCAAAGATGGATCGCTGGAGCTTGCATATTTTGTTAGCACCTTTAGGATTGACAAAACTTTCTTGTTGCATCATATACAACTCTTCTTTAATAAATATATTAAGGAATGCAGTTTTGTTTATCCACTTGCCAGATTTCGTAAAATGCGGCAATTGCTAACATGATTCGGACAGACTTAAGCATAGATACGAGTGAGAAACCTCATCGTAGTCAACACCTTGAACTTGTCGAAAACCTTTTTACGACAATTCTAGCTTTTGTAGATAGTGACACTACTATCAGCGCCCGTCTTCCTCTTGAAGATCCATTTAATATCAATGGCTCGCCGATCAATGGGCAAGTCAATCAAAGTCCATACTTTGTTCTCATACATGGATCTCATCTCAGATTTCATGGCCTCAAGCCATTTCGCGGAATCTGGGCTCATCATCGCTTCCTCATAGTTCATAGGCTCGTCATGGTCAAGTAACATGACCCCCAGAACAGGATTACCGTACCACTCTGGTGCGTATCTAACTCTGGTTTACCTACGAGGTTTGGTAGTAACTTGATCTGAAGTTACACGATCATCATCGTTAGCTTCCTCACTAATTGTTGTAGTAATCACAGGAACAGATTTCTGTGATGAACTACTTTCCAATAAGGCAGCAGGTACAGTTACCTCATCAAGTTCTACTTTCCTCCCACTCACTTCTTTCGAGAGAAACTCCTTCTCTAGAAAGGATCCATTCTCAACAATGAATATCTTGCCTTCGGATCTGTGATAGAAGGTGTACCCAACATTTTCTTTTGGGTATCCTATGAAGACGCACTTCTCTGATTTGGGTTTGAGCTTATCAAGTTGAAACTTTTTCACATAAGCATTGCAACCTCAAACTTTAAGAAACGATAGCTTAGGTTTCTTGCCAAACCATAGTTCATACGGTGTCGTCTCAACGGATTTAGATTGTGCCCTATTTAACGTGAATGCAGCTGTCTCTAATGCATAACCCCAAAACGATAGTGGTAGATCGGTAAGAGACATCATAGATCGCACCATATCTAATAAAGTACGGTTATGGCGTTCGGACACACCATTATGCTGTGGTGTTCCAGGTGGCGTGAGTAGTGAAACTATTTCACATTGTTTTTAACTGAAGACCAAACTCGTAACTCAAATATTTTACTTCTGCGATCATATTGTAAAAACTTTTATTTTTGTTACGATGATTCTCCATTTCACTCTGAAATTCTTTGAACTTTTCAAATGTTTCAGACTTGTGTTTCATCAAGTAGATATACTCATATCTACTCAAATCATCTGTGAAGATCAGAAAATAATGATACCTGCCACGAGCCTCAATATTCATCGGACCACATACATCAGTATGTATGATTTCCAACAAATCTGTTGCTCGCTCCATTGTTCCAGAGAACGGAGTCTTAGTCATCTTGCCCATGAGGCATGGTTCGCAAGCATCAACTGATTCATAATCAAGTGATTCCAAAAGCCCATGGATTTTCTTCATGCGCTTTACACCAATATGACCTAAACGGCAGTGCCACAAATAAATTGCACCATCATTATTAACTTTGCATCTTTTGGTTTCAGTATTATGAATATGTGTATCACTACGATCGAGATCCAACGAACCATTTTCATTGGGTGTGTAACCATATAAGGTTTTATTCATGTAAACAGAACAACAATTTATTCTCTTACTTAAATGAATAACTGTATTGCAATAAACATGATCAAATCATATTCATGCTCAACGCAAACACCAAATAACACTTATTTAGGTTCAACACTAATCCCAAAAGTATAGGGAGTGTGCGATGATGATCATATCAATCTTGGAACCTACTTCTAACACACATCGTCACTTCACCCTTAACCAGTCTCTGTTCATTCTGCAACTCCCGTTTTGAGTTACTACTCTTAGCAACTGAACCAGTATCAAATACCGAGGGGTTGCTACGAACACTAGTAAAATACAAATCTATAATCCGTATATCAAATATACCTTTGTTCACTTTGCCATCCTTCTTATCCGCCAAATACTTGGGGCAGTTCTGCTTCCAGTGACCAGTCCCTTTGCAGTAGAAGCACTTAGTCTCAGGCTTAGGACCAAACATGGGCTTCTTCACTTAAGCAGCAACTTGCTTGCCGTTCTTCTTGAATTTCCCCTTTCTTCCCTTTGTCCCTTTACTTGAAACTAGTGGTTTTGTTTACCATCAACACTTGATGCTTTCCTTGATTTCTACCTTCGTTGATTTCAGCATCACAAAGAGCTTGGATTCGTTTCCGTTATCCCTTGCATATTATCGTTCATCACGAAGTTCTACTAACTTGGTGATGGTGACTAGAGAATTCTGTCAATCACTATTTTATCTGGAAGATTAACTCCCACTTGATTCAAGCGATTGTAGTACCAGACAATCTGAGCACATGCTCACTGCTTGAGCTATTCTCCTCCATCTTTTAGCTATAGAACTTGTTGGAGACTTCATATCTCCCAACTCAGGTATTTTCTTGAAATATTAACTTCAACTCCTGGAACATCTCATATGGTGCATGACGTTCAAAACGTCTTTGAAGTCCTGATTCTAAGCCGTTTAAGCATGGTGCACTAAACTATCAAGTAGTCATCATATTGAGCTAGCCAAATGTTCATAACATCTGCATCTGCTCCTGCAATAGGTTTGTCACCTAGCGGTGCATCAAAGACATAATTCGTCTGTGCAGCAATGAGGATAAACCTCAGATCACGGATCCAATCCGCATCATTGCTACTAACATCTTTCAACATAATTTTTCTCTACGAACACAATAAACTGGGAGCAACATCGCGAGCTATTGATCTACAACATAGATATGCTAATACTACCAGGACTAAGTTCATGATAAATTAAAGTTCAATTAATCATATTACTTAAGAACTCCCACTTAGACAGACATCCCTCTAATCTTCTAAGTGATCACGTGATCCATATCAACTAAACCATAATCGATCATCACGTGAAATGGAGTAGTTTTCAATGGTGAACATCATTATGTTGATCATATCTACTATATGATTCACGCTCGACCTTTCGGTCTCCAGTGTTTCGAGGCCATATCTGCATATGCTAGGCTCGTCAAGTTTAACCCGAGTATTTCTGCGTGTGCAAAACTGGCTTGCACCCGTTGTAGATGGACGTAGAGCTTATCACACCCGATCATCACGTGGTGTCTGGGCAGGACGAACTTTGACAACGGTGCATACTCAGGGAGAACACTTTTATCTTGAAATTTAGTGATAGATCATCTTATAATGCTACCGTCATAACTAAGCAAAGTAAGATGTATAAAAGATAAACATCACATGCAATCAAAATATGTGACATGATATGGCCATCATCATCTTGTGCCTTTGATCTCCATCTCCAAAGCATCGTCATGATTTCCATCGTCACCGGCATGACACCATGATCTCCATCATCTTGATCTATATCAATGTGTCGTCACATGGTCGTCTCGCCAACTATTGCTCTTGCAACTATTTCTATCACATAGCGATAAAGTAAAGCAATTATTTGGCTCTTGCATCTTATGCAATAAAGAGACAACCATAAGGCTTCTGCCAGTTGCCAATAACTTCAACAAAACATGATCATCTTATACAATAACTTATATCTCATCACGTCTTGACCATATCACATCACAACATGCCCTGCAAAAACAAGTTAGACGTCTTCTACTTTGTTGTTGCAAGTTTTTACGTGGCTGCTACGGGCTGAGCAAGAACCGTTCTTACCTACGCATTAAAACCACAACGATAGTTTATCAAGTTAGTGCTGTTTTAACCTTCTCAAGGACCGGGCGTAGCCACACTCGGTTCAACTAAAGTTGGAGAAACTGACACCCGCCAGCCACCTGTGTGCAAAGCACGTCAGTAGAACTAGTCTCGCATAAGTGTACGCGTAATGTCGGTCCGGGCCGCTTCATCCAACAATACCGTCGAACCAAAGTGTGACATGCTGGTAAGCAGTATGACTTATATCGCCCACAACTCACTTGTGTTCTACTCGTGCATATAACATCAACACATAAAACCTAGGCTCGGATGCCACTGCTGGGGAACGTAGTAATTTCAAAAAAATTCCTACGCACACTCAAGATCATGGTGATGCACAACAATGAGAGGGGAGAGTGTTGTCTACATACCCTCGTAGACCAGAAGCGGAAGCGTTATAACAACGCGGTTGATGTAGTCGTACGTCTTCATGGCCCGACCGATCAAGCACCGAAACTATGGCACCTCCGAGGTATAGCACACGTTCAGCTCGATGACGATCCCCGGACTCCGATCCAGCAAAGTGTCAGGGAAGAGTTCCGTCAGCACGATGGCGTGGTGACGATCTTGATGTTCTACCATCGCAGGGCTTTGCCTAAGCACCGCTACAATATTATCGAGGATTATGGTGGAGGGGGGCACCGCACACGGCTAAGAGAGAGGCCGGCCGGCCCTTGGGGCGCGCCAAGGAGGGGGAGTCCTCCTCCTAGTAGGAGTAGGACTCCCCTTTCCTAGTCGAACTAGGAAGAGAGAAGGGGGAAGGAAAGAGAGGGAGAGGGAAAGAGGGGCCGCGCCCCCCTCCCCTAGTCCAATTCAGACTCCCCATGGGAGGGGGCGCGCCACCTCCTGGGCTGATGCCCTCTCTCTCCCCTCAGGCCCACAAAGGCCCAATACTTCCCCGGGGGGGTTCCGGTAACCCTTTCGGCACTCCGGCTTTCTCCGAAATCACCCGAAACACTTCTGGTGTCCGAATATAGCCGTCCAATATATCAATCTTTATGTCTCGACCATTTCGAGACTCCTTGTCATGTCCGTGGTCATATCCGGGACTCCGAACAATCTTTGGTACATCAAAATATATAAACTCATAATGAAACTATCATTGTAACGTTAAGCGTGCGGACCCTACGGGTTCGAGAACAATGTAGACATGACCGAGACACGTCTCTAGTCAATAACCAATAGCGGAACCTGGATGCTCATATTGGCTCCTACATATTCTACGAAGATCTTTATCGGTCAGACCGCATAACAACATACATTGTTCCCTTTGTCATCGGTATGTTACTTGCCCGAGATTCGATCGTTGGTATCTCAATACCTAGTTCAATCTCGTTACCGGCAAGTCTCTTTACTCGTTCCGTAATACATCATCCCGCAACTAACTCATTAGTTGCAATGCTTGCAAGGCTTAAGTGATGTGCATTACCGAGAGGGCCCAGAGATACCTCTCCCACAATCGGAGTGACAAATCCTAATCTCGAAATACGCCAACCCAACAAGTACCTTCGGAGACACCTGTAGAGCACCTTTATAATCACCCAGTTACGTTGTGACGTTTGGTAGCACACAAAGTGTTCCTCCAGTAAACGGGAGTTGCATAATCTCATAGTCATAGGAACATGTATAAGTCATGAAGAAAGCAATATCAACAGACTAAACGATCAAGTGCTATGCTAACGGAATGGGTCAAGTCAATCACATCATTCTCCCAATGATGTGATCCCGTTAATCAAATGACAACTCATGTCTATGGTTAGGAAACATAACCATCTTTGATCAACGAGCTAGTCAAGTGGAGGCATACTAGTGACACTTTGTTTGTCTATGTATTCACACATGTATTATGTTTCCGGTTAATACAATTCTAGCGTGAATAATAAACATTTATCATGATATAAGGAAATAAATAATAACTTTATTATTGCCTCTAGGGCATATTTCCTTCATACTGGCCTATACACACTAACCATCTACGCAGGGACAGTTATGGGCACTCGACGTCGTGGTATCAGCCGAAGCCTTCGTGACGTCAGTGACCGAGCGGCGCGCGCCGAGTTGGACCACGTAACACAACTTCCTTTGTAATGGAGGTTGCTAGGTATGCTTATCGGCCGCGTACGCAACGTGCAGGTGTGCAATGGGCGATGGGCCCAGACCCCTGCGCCATAGGATTTAGACTGGCGTGCTGACCTCTCTGTTGTGCCTAGGTAGGGCTGCGACGTGTTGATCTTCCGAGGCAGGGCATGACCCAGAAAAGTGTGTCCGGATAGAGGGGATCGAGCATGTTGGGAAATGTGGTGCACCCCTGCAAGGAAGTTAATCTATTCAAATAGCCGTGTCCCTCGGTAAAAGGACGACCCGGAGTTGTACCTTGACCTTATGACAACTAGAACTGGATACTTAATAAAACACACCCTTCCAAGTGCCAGATACAACCGGTGGTCGCTCTCTAACAGGGCGACGAGGTGAGGATCGCCGGGTAGGATTATGCTATGCGATGCTACTTGGAGGACTTCAATCTACTCTCTTCTATATGCTGCAAGACGGGGACTGCCAGAAGCATAGTCTTCGACAGGATTAGCTATCCCCCTCTTATTCTGGCATTCTGCAGTTCAGTCCACCGATATGGCCCTTTACACATATACCCATGCATATGTAGTGTAGCTCCTTGCTTGCGAGTACTTTGGATGAGTACTCACGGTTGCTTTCTCCTTCTTTTCCCTTATCCCTTCTACCTGGTTGTCGCAACCAGATGTTGGAGCCCAGGATCCAGACGCCACTGTTGACGACGACTCCTACTACACCGGAGGTGCCTACTACTACGTGCAGCCCGCTGACGATGACCAGGAGTAGTTTAGGAGGATCCCAGGCAGGAGGCCTGCGCCTCTTTTGATCTGTATCCCAGTTTGTGCTAGCCTTCTTAAGGCAAACTTGTTTAACTTATGTCTGTACTCAGATATTGTTGCTTCCGCTGACTTGTCTATGATCGAGCTCTTGTATTCGAGCCCTCGAGGCCTCTAGCTTGTAATATGATGCTTGTATGACTTATTTTATTTTTAGAGTTGTGTTGTGATATCCTCCCGTGAGTCCCTGATCTTGATCGTACACGTTTGCGTGTATGATTAGTGTACGGTCAAATTGGGGGCGTCACAAAACTTTACAGAGATTTTTTATGGACCAGAAGACACCTAATGGGCCCTGGCTGCGCCTGGGGGGGTGCTCCGAGGAGAGCACAACCCATCAGGGCGTGCTAGGAGGCCCATGCGCGCCCTGGTGGGTTGTGCCCACCTCGGGTGCCCCCCGTACCGCCTCTTTGCTCTATAAATACCCCCAATATTCCCAAAACCCTAGGGAAGTTGACGAAATATTGATCCAGCCGCCACAGAGTCCAGAACCACCAGACCCAATCTAGACACCATCTCGGATGGGGTTCACCACCTCCATTGGGCCTCTCCGATGATGCGTGAGTAGTTCTTTGTAGACCTTCGGGTCCGTAGTTAGTAGCTAGATGGTTTCCTATCTTTCTCTCACTGAATTCTCAATACAATGGTCTCTTGAAGATCCATATGATGTAACTCTTGTTGCGGTGTGTTTGTTGGGATCTGATGAACTTTGAGTTAATGATCAGTTATATCTTTTTATATCCATGGAAGTATTTGAGTTTCTTTGATCTCTTTTATGCATGATCTCTTATAGCCTCGTATTTCTTCTCCGATATTTGGGTTTTGTTTGGCCAACTTGATCTATTTATCTTGCAATGGGAATATGTGCTTTGTAGTGGGTTCGATCTTACGGTGCTTGATCCCAGTGACAGAAGGGGAACCGACATGTATGTATCGTTGCTACTAAGGATAAAACGATGGGGTCTATCTCTACATAGATAGATCTTGTCTACATCATGTCATTGTTCTTATTGCATTACACCGTTTCTCCATGAACTTAATACACCAGATGCATGCTGGATAGCGGTCGATGTGTGGAGTAATAGTAGTAGATGCAAGCAGGAGTCGGTCTACTAATCTTGGACGTGATGCCTATATAATAATCATTGCCTGGATATCGTCGGGATTATTTGAAGTTCTATCAATTACCCACAGTAATTTTTTCACCCACCGTTTGCTATTTTTCTCGAGAGAAGCCACTAGTGAAACCTACGGCCCCCGGGTCTCTTTCTCATATATTTGCCTTTGCGATCTACTTTTTCTTTGCATTTATTTTTAGATCTGTTAAACCAAAAAATACAAAAATACTTTGCTGCACTTTATTTTATTCGTGATCTATTTATTCAATCTATTACAACTTTCTTCCGTCCACGCACCAATTTCTGGCGCTGTTACCCGAAAGAGATTGAAAACCCCTTTAACATGTCAGGTTGCGAGTGGTTGTTATTTGTGTGCAGGGGCTGTTTACGTTGTGTTGCTTGGTTCTCCTACTGATTCTATAACCTTCGTTTCATCACTGAGGGAAATACCTACCGTCGCTGTGCTGCATCATCCCTTCCTCTTTGGGGAAATACTGACGTAGTCCTAGCCGACATCATCCTCCACCGTGAGCCTCTTGCAAAAGCAACAAACGAAGAGCTGACTCGGGGATACAAAGCTTGTTAGCTCTCATTAGATAATCATCCTTGATGTAATATTGCTCCCAAGTGTTATGTGTTAGACATTTTGCATAAATGATAACCCACAAGTATAGGGGATCACAATGGTTTTTGAGGGTAGAGTATTCAACCCAAATTTATTGATTAGACACAAGGGGGGCCAAATAATATTTGCAAGTATTAGCAGTTGAGTTGTCAATTCAACTAGGACTAACAAGAACTAGAACTAGATCAACTAGAGGAGGCTCCAAAACTTGTGTCCTAGGGGCTATCCCTGCCCCTCTATTTATATGTTGAGCCCTGAGGTCGTAACTTGGGGAGGGAGCCTCCCCAAATTCGGTTTGGTACAGAAGGAAGAGTCCTCCTCGGATTCTAGCATGAAATGCCAAGGTTCCTAGCGTTTTCGAAAACGCCACGGACCTCGGCGTTTGGCCCAATACCACACGTCAAGGACCCTGGCGTCTGGCCCCTGCCCTTCGCAAAACTCCTTTTACACTAACCTCAGACCTCATGGGCCGTATTCCTTGGCCCAGCCAAAGTGTCCTCACACCTGAACATTTCTGCAAACATCTGAAACTCTTTTGATGACCCTGAAACCCTTTCGGATCCTCTCCGAAGTATTCCAAATATTAATGAAACGATTCCAGAAATAAATCCTTGATACTCTCGTCCTACTAACACTCAACAAATCATGATTGCCTTAAGCTTTTGACCCCATAAGCTCAATGACCGATAGCGGAACCGTGGACATCCATATCGGTCCCTGTGTTTACTTGACTCTGATATTCAAGTGAACCTTTGGTTATCATGTGATGTTCCCTTTGCTTCGTGATACTTTACAAAACCCGGTATCCTCTTGAGTCATCACCATGCTCACTATACCGTTACTCCCATTACCAGTTTTCTTCTTCTTTCCCGTTAACGTGTTCTGGCATCTCTATGATGTAGTCACCTGTATCTGGCCAGACGATGATGGATGCCGTTACATCGAGAGGTCCCTAAGAATATATCTCTATCATTGGAGGGGCAAATTCCACTCTCGAGCTATCCGGTCACTTGTCAAACTTTTCGGTGAACCTGAAAGTTGTCATTATGATCACCTTGTTGCAAATGACGTTTGAGCAACCCCAAAGTCCACCGTCTGGTAGGAAGTGACCGAGACACTCTCATGGTCTGAGGAACTAAAACACATGCTAACACTCTGTGTTATAACAAATGATTTCAGCGATATAATCACAAAGTATAACAGACAAGTTTGGGTCGATTCAATATGATCGTTCTTCTAACATCATACCCTCAATGTTGTTTTAAGACTATCGTTACACTCAACAATATCCTAAGATCCGAAAAGACATGATCACTAACAATACTTGAGCCGGTCTTAGAGGCGAGACCGGGAACATATTGTTTACCGTTTATCATTTCACACGCGCGCATAAGTTTTCCACTGAATCGAATATTCCAGGATCATAGCAGTTATAGCACGAAATATAAACACTTAATTATGAATAATGAAAATATAATAATATAATATTATTTCCTTTAGGGCATATTTCCAATAGGACAACCCCAACAAACGCCCCTGTCACCATCACACGAACCTTGACACATGGGGATGCCATGTCGCATGGCTGGAGACGTTCATTATCCACCGATTCCCGACGAAAGCTTGTTTACCATTTTTTTTCAAAAATTGTGACACGCGTGCGCGGGGCAAGGTCTCGAACTCAAGACCTCTCATGAGGTGTGGGCCTTTTTGCCATTGGGTCAGAGAGGTTTTTCATGAATATTTGTGTTAAAACAAATATTATATATAACCTGGCATTTTTGAAGTTTTTTCCCCAAAAAATCTCTATTTTACTTTCTCAAGGTAATGTTTTCTTTATAAGAAGATGGCATTTCTTATTATAAGAGGGATGACATTTCTATTATAAGAAGATATGATTTCTTATTATAAGAGGATGGAATTTTTATTATTAGATGATGCCAATTTTATTTTGTAAGAGAAAGTCATTTTTTACAGTAGGATGGCATTTTTGTTATTTTGAGTATGGCATTTTTATTATTTAAGAGGATGGCATTTTTATTGTAAGAGGATGGTATTTTTTGTTTATAGGATAAGAAGATGGCATTTTTACATTTTGTATGAGCATGACATTTTTATAATAGGATGGCATTTTTATTTTTGTGAGGATGGCATTTTTAATATTTAGAAGATGACATTGTTATTATAAGAGGATGGCATGTTATTATTTATAAGATAAAAGGATGGCATTTTTATTATAAGAGGATAGCGGTTTTATTTATAAAAGCATGCCATTTTTTATTTATAATATGATTAAAAAATTATTATAGTGAGGATGACATTTATTATTTTAAGAGGGACGACAATTTTAATATTGAGAGATGGCATTTTCTTTTACTGCAATTTGGAATACTGGCATGGCAGTTTTACAAAGTCCCATGGCAATTTTCAGTTTTCATATCATGGCACTTGTAATTTCATTTTTTTCTCTGTTTATTTAATAGGAAAATATTTATTTATGTGGCATTTAAAAAAAACAGTAAACTGTGCCTCCGGCCCAATGGAGGTTCGCCCGGGGCCTCCTCCTGGCAATGGATGATGGGTGGAACTGCTCCACTGACAAACGAAAACGTTCGTTTGAGAGCAACGATCGCCAGTTATTGGTGTCTTGTAAGTAAAAGAAAATTCGTACAGGTGATAACTTTTGCTCATTATTTTTCCACGCCTCCAATCACGCTTGTCACGCGAGAGTGACATGTAGTCCCGGACAAGCCAGCCCTTTCGCCATTCTTCTTCTTCCGATGGATCTACTCCCGAGGAAAGTAGCATGAAGCTGTCCGCACCAGGGTCAACCAAGGACGACAGTGATACTATTGTTAACTGTACCTTGATATGACCTGTTATTTAGACTAGCCACAATAAAGAGTACTATATATTAGTAACATACGCATATTCCTAGTGGGTAGTAACATAAGTATGGTGTCATACAAAGCTTCATTTATTAGGTTATTGATTCATATTGTATTGGGACGTGTGATGTTACAGTAACTAGCTAGTACTAAGTAACTGATACTACCTCTCTTCTCATTAACGCATTGCCACATAAGTAAATTTGCTGAGTTGGATTTGATGTTACTGTTGAATTTACTCTCATTATGCCTAGTCTTACTCTAAGCTAGGTTGGAACCAGGTGCACCAAAAGGATGGCAGTTTTCATTTTCACCAGTAAAAACATTACGACTATGACACTGCCAACTCCACACTTGAAGGCTGGCACATTGGGAGATCAAACAGCATATGCATGGACAAGTGACGAAGCGTCGGTCTTCCAGATCATCCAGCACCATCTGCTAGTAGGCACCATCTCAATTACATCTACTGGTACTTGCTCCCTCCGTTTTTTAAGCCTCCTAGCCCTTGTCGATCGATCACTACGTCCTAATCAGCGTATCTAATCGCACCCCAGGAATGGATCAAAGGCGGCTTTTCTCCACTAGTGCGCGGCACAACACACGACATAGCTGACCCATACACCCGCCTTTTCCTGCATGCACATACACCGGTCCTCAATCGATCTGCAGCTGCAAATTAAAGAGGGAAAAAAGGGAGATAAATTGATCGAGAGAGCTGTGCATGCGTGATTACAAGCCGTTAAGGTTTTTTCTTTTGCTTCTTTCGCTCTCTATAGATTCTCCGGGTTTTTTAACCGGCTCTTTTGATATCTCTATCTATCTTTAATCCTTTGCACATACACCACATTTTTGTATGATCCGTCGACGTGGGCGTGTGTAGTGCGCCCAATCATGCGTCAGTTTCTTCTCCTCCGATTGGAGAAAACCTCCTTTGCAAAGAAAGGGGCAGGCCGGTCCCTGCATCTGCATGCGTACGTTGGTGCACTTGCCAATTAAACAAGGCTGGATCGTATCGTGTCGTACCAAGCGCTATGGGCAGCATGCCCCATATGGCCATATAGGCAATGGCGCTCTATCCGCCTGAGAACAACCACACCACACATGATCGAATGGATGCTTGGTTATTCATTAATCGGGGCTGGATATCGGTCGATTCACGTACGTGTTGAGCGATGGCGACTGTGCTTGGATATGTCCGTGTGCCTGAGCGAATGTGCGTGCTTCTCAAGATTTTCAGGCACATGGGACAGGATGTGACGGCCGGGGCCGGGGATGGGGAGCTAAATTGACGGTTTCTTCCTCAGGTTAGATATTCAGGGTGCAGGTGCTATTCTGCACCACAGGCTCATGGCGCGTCATTGTTTCTCTTCTTATTCTTCTTCCTCTTCATAATTTCGTTGGGTCGACTGATCGATCTGGTGCACCTGAACAATCTGAACAGGCAAATTTTTCAATGTAATCAATACGAGCGACGGATTATCCGATCGACACTCTCGAACTGGAAGAAGGGTGATCAGTTTTGTACCAGGAGCAATTCTTGGTTTGCAGAAGAATTAGATGCATGCAATAACTCCAAGCGCTCGACAGCTAGATATTTGTTATCCATTACGTTTTTTTTTCTGGTGCATACCAGTCCTAATACAGTCAGTCAGTCAGTCCCTACAAGAAGAAAATTACAGTCAGGCAGTGTTAAAAATACCACTCTACCAAAAAAAAAATCTACTTATCATTTGTACAAAGCGAACGATAAATCCAGTGTGAGAAGCTAAGCTGGGGCCCGATATGGGGAGGAGAGGGGAGGGGTCGATGGAAAGCGAAAACTAAGGCATGAACTAAAACATGTAAAGTAGAGCTCTGAATGGTCAATTCTTGCTTGTTGGGGTAGGGCAGATGAGACATGCATACCAGATAGTCAGATGCTAGCACCACAAGTATGGTGAGGTGTGGGCGCCATGGCTAGCTAGCTAGCCGGCATTTGCAAGAGGGCGCCGGCCCACACAGTTTGCCGCATCCGAGCTGATCTGACCAACCAGACGAGATGAGATGAACCCCCACAGCGCCCTCAATCACTGTGGTGTGGTGTGGTGTGGTGATTATATCTATGATATGGCCATGGCACCTGGCAGCATGCCCAACATCTTTCTCCAGTTAGTCACTTTCCTCCTCAGAGTCAAGTCAGTAGTACTACTACACTCATTCAGTAGCCACCCAGCCCTTTTAAGACACTAGGGCTACATGCCCCTCCTGGCTGCTCTTTTGCTTGCTTGCATGCATTTGCATGGCCCATTATTGGCCCCCCAGCCCACATTCCCATCCCCATTTCTTCACCTCCTTTTAACTCCTCTCCTCTCCCTCACACACACACACACACACACACACACACACACACACACACACATAGAGAGAGAGACACATGCTGCATATACACACACATCTCGCTGTCACTCTCTTCTCTCTCTCGGCTGTGCGGTGCCACAGGGGAAAACAGAGGAGAATACTAAAGATAAGAAAGCGATGTGTGTGTAGAGAGGGAAGGGGAAGGGGGATCACGTACGTACACACCACCGGTGCAACAACTTGGCGCCGTGGTAGGCCAGCCGGGCAGGCCCATAACGGCACTGGTCATAATAAATTATTAAAGCCGACAGCGCCTCGCTGCGATTGGGCATCCCGTCGACGTGGGCCGCTCTGCCGCCATGCATATGCATGCGCTCCCCGCCCCGCACCAACACATCTTGTTTTTCCTTTTCTTTCGCATGTGGGAGCTAGCCTAGATGTTCTCTGTATACTACGCAACTCTTCTTCGTGCACATGCAACACCACACTCGTATTTTATGGTTTCTTGCGGCCGCAGCTACGATTTTGTTGATTTGAGCCCCCAACAATATGGGTGAATTATATATGCGAGAATTAAGTGGATGGACCATGCTCGTGCACGTAATCGATGAAGAAAAAGGGAGGGTACGGACGTGCCGAACGTATTTAAGTGCGTCCATTTCCCATCAAAATCCATCTTCTCATAGCTTAGTACGAACTAGAAAGAGTAGGTTGAGGAATTGGGTGGGATGGGTGGAAGGCCGGAGGGGCTTGTCACAGGAGATCTCCCAACTTGTTGTTGCGATTCTGGTTGGTTCACCGGGCCGGACTCGGGACCAGGCCGGGTGTGTGTAGCTTGGAGTTGAGGGTATCTGGTCCCTCCCCGTCCCCGACCCAAAGAGATGGACAACTGCTTTGAGCTGTGCGGCCAAGCCGAACGCCGTGGGGGACCGGACCGGCCGGCCCCGACGTGCCAAATGCCCAGGCCACCACCACCCAACAATATACTCCTACGTTTCTATACCACCTACATAATATCTGTACGCAATTATGCGTATATAAGCACGTATAGCATGCATGTGCCAAAATAAATACAGCTGGTGGTTGCGCTGCGCTTGTTTTTCCTCTGGGCTGGCTCTCGGGCAGTGGGCCTGGAACGAAGCGGCGCGTGTGGGCCTCCTTTGGCAGCTCCCCGGCGGCATCCGATGCAGGCCCATCATCCACCTCCCTTCTTCCTTTGCAGCATTCAGTAAGTAATTCCTCTACATAGACTGGAAAAAAAACAGCTCATCTACGTACGCTGTAACTGAAGACTGAACGAAGAAGTACAGAGTCTAGAGGGAGGGTTATCTATCTCTACGCACGTCGCAAAAGTTCAGGTGTGGCGTGCAGACCCGGGATGCGGCACTGGCTGGCTCCTTCTCCTTCTTCTTCTTTTGACATGCATGAAGAAATGAATGGGCAATGATATGATGCTGCAGTTCCTCACGGGAAATTTACCGGATCGGGGGCAATCGTCTGCGAACGAGCGGTTTTCGAGGGAGGATGGAGCAGCGCGTGGGATTTCGCGCTGTCAGCGACGCAGAGGAATCTGTTTGCCGCTACGTTCTGTAGGGTGCGTACGTACGTAGCCTGGCCCTCGCCCTCGCCCTGGCAAAACAAAGCGGATGCACAGCACGCGGCAGCAGGTGCAGGGGCCGGGCCTGGGTTCACGTTGTCTAGGTACGTAGCCTTTCCATCCTCATGCCTGCCGCTGCGTGAATGATGGGCCGATGATGATCCGGCCACGGCCAGCCAAAGGATCCGCCTGGCTGCGCGCTGCAGCGCGCTCTCTGCATGCCTGCGCCCCCTGAGCGCCACTGACGCTGGAGAATTTTTTTGAAATTGAGGCGGCCCTGCCGTGCCCTGCCGTGCCGCGTGCGGCGAGCAGCGGTGGATCCAAGGCGCGCGCTGCCGCTGCTGTACGCCGTACCTGCGCGCGTCGGCGTGGATCGAGCCGCCGGCTAGCTGGCTGGGGCAAAGGGAATGCGCCGTTTCCGAGGAGGGCGAGCTGTCGAGCTATCCCTGGGCGCTGCGCCGACTGACCGACCGGGCGGTTGCGCGCGCTGATCGCTTGGTCGTCGTCCGTATGCGAGGATCGGATGGAGCAGCTGTCTCATTCGGGCGGCAGTGGAGCTAGCCGCGCTGTCGTTTACCGCTTTTGTCCCAAGCCTTCACGCAGTACGTAGCCTGGTACCGCGGCGTTGGAGTCTGTGCAAGGAAATGTTGATCTGCTACGCTGAGAGAGACGGATGGCGGGAACGTGATCGAGCCAAAGAAAGGATGCCCCGGTCGAGCGATCATTTTCTTACCTGGAGCTTGGTCGATCGTGGACTGATCGTGGAATTATCTTAGGTTCAAAATCAGGATAGATGATTGCAACCTTTCCTTCATCTTTTTTGGCAGAAAGAAGGTTCAATTACGTTTATTATTTTATTTTATTTTAGAAAAAAAGGATGACACCCGGTTTCTGTATCTGGGTGATGCATGCGGCCGCTTTATTAATTATTCACTCAAGACGTTACAAAGTCATACAATAGTAAGACTAAAGTCATCGTCTACGCAACATCTGTCGTACTCCTATCCAGTTGATGAAGAGATGCTGATAGTCTGAGCCTAATATCAAACAGACCTCGCAGCAAAACCTAAACATCTAAGACCTGAGGTCCCAACCAGGATGCCTACCGGGTACGGGGCACCTACCATTTCGGCACACTTCTCAACCAGGACACCTGCCGGGTATGAGACCGCCGCAGCCACCTGCCACCAATCTATCTTCAGAGTTGTACTGTTGCATCTACCATGCCAGGTCTCTCTGCCATCGACGCCACCACGACGCCAGACAGTGTCGTCCTCCTGCGCGAGTCCACCCTCGCACATCGAACGCTGAATCTGCACTGCGCCACGCCGTCGAGATCCGCCGCCATCAATGTGTAGGATGAAGCCCCGGTCCACCAAAGATGTCGTCCGCTGGTCCCGCGAGGCCGAGTGCACCTTCAAGAATGCCGCCCCCAAGGGGGTAACGACACATGATTGCCGCCAACATACGATCAGCTGATCTAGGGCTTCCCCCGGAGGTATTGAGTGGAGTTGGGAGCTTCACCTCAATGATGCATTCATGAAGGAAACGATGATAAGGGCATCGTCATCACCGGCTCCGGCCATCGACCGAAGACCATGTTCGCACCCGGATCTCAAGTAATCTACCCGACAACCTGTGCACCGTCTCGACCGCCTTCAAAGCCCCAGATCTAGCCGGCTAGATCCGGCGACCAACCGCAACACCAGTGCCATCGTAGGAGCCCTAGCGCACCGACCACTGTCTGAGTGTGCCACCGCTGGAGCCTAGGAGGAGGCGCCTCGCCAAGCCGCGAGAGCCGCCGATATGGATCCCGTGTGCTCGCCACCGTCTCTGATCCGAACCAATCCGTAGATCAGATCGCCGTCACGGATCCGTCTTGCACAGAGACTGCACCACGCCATGCCGCCACGGGAAGCCCTAGCTTCACCAGCCGCCACCATCCAGGGCCGTCGCCCTGGGATTCAGACAGGACATCGCAGCTGCCATCGGCCATGTTCCGCCGCTGCCGACCGGCC
The DNA here is from genome assembly GCA_034509565.1 of Triticum monococcum. Lineage (NCBI taxonomy): Eukaryota > Viridiplantae > Streptophyta > Magnoliopsida > Poales > Poaceae > Triticum > Triticum monococcum. The sequence continues at coordinate 40,644,059 of CM067844.1, forward strand.
AAACCGCCGGCCACTGCGACCTCCGCCGCCATGACCATGCAACCCCACCGAGCAGCCGGCACCACCAGATCTTCCACGAAGCCCGCAGCTCTGCCGCCTCCTCCCATCACCACGCCGCCCCTGCGCCGACGCTGGAAACGGTCGCGGCGCCGCGATGACTCAGATCGGGGAGGAGGGCCGCTGCGGGCTTCAGTTCTTTTCTCATTGTGAAGCGCTACGTAATACGTCATTCTAGACGGTTGTTCTAAACAAATTTGACATCTCACAAAACTAAGGCTTCAATCGCAAGCGGCTTTTTAAAACGATTTCTAGAAGGGAATACTATCGGAGAAACCAGGCAGCCTGCCAAGAGCTTCAATATCCATTCCGATTGTGGGTTCAACTCTAAATCTTCTTGGATGGACACTGACTTATAACTGATGTATAGGGTTTACTTAATTTTATTTTATTTCATTTCAATTTTATTAGTTTTAGTCAACACCAATCAGATCATGCCAATTCTGTCATTGGTGGCTTAGCCAAAAGTACGTCCCCTGTTTTAGGTTGGACCATCTAGATCCTATTAACCATTGAACTATCTACTTTCACTTCTTTGTATGATCACAACCCTTCATTGTATCTCTTTGATATCAACCTCTTTCTTTTTGCCACTTATCTTCACTCGTGTCAACTTTTTTTATCTACAACGACCGCTTCTCTGCTGCTCTGAAGACCTCTTATGTAGTCTTTTGTACCAAATTGTATGATACCAACCTATTTCTTTTTGCAGTCTTGTTAAACCCGAGTGGATTCAGACTTAATTATGTGTCAGTCGATGTTATACTCATGAGATCTTACATTGAGATTCATACAATTTTTTATTTTTAGTTTTTTCTCTTCATCCTTATGTGTTATGTCACTTGACTAAGCTAGTCATACCTTTCTTTTTATCTCTTATCTTCACCGGTGTAAACTTCTTTATCTACAACACCCGCTCCTCTGCTTCTATTGAAAACTTCTTATGAAATCTTGTGTACTAAACACTATTATCTGAACTGCACTTGTATGCTACAACGTTGATCCTCCGTCCCCCAAAGGTCTGTTTGACCAACATGAGAGCCGGACTTGCCAAATCCGGCCCCTCTATACGTCCGCGGACGCGCTCGGGCATGCCCGCGGATGCAGTCCGATCACCACTCATATGTTCTGCCCAGCAGCCACATACCTCAAATCCGGACTCTCAAATACATGTAAATCCATGCACGCCCATCATACACGTCAATGTCGTAAGTAAATAACAAATGTTGGTAGCGAAAATACGTAATTCTTACATAAAATTTATACTAAGTGCACAAATCAAACATTAGCTATTTGGTATCATTATGGGTCCATATATGGTCCACAAGTTCACTGAGTAGTTGTGCATGCACCTGATGTTCTCGAAGAATCTGATGCATCTGCAGAAAGTTCATAAACTGATTTGCATCTTGATCCTGCGGGATTTGGACCTGTTCTCCAGCCACTTCAAAATCAATGGTTTGGGCTACCTCATCACCCTCGTTTTGTGAATTATATTGTGTAAAATAATACAACATGTCATCATCTGTCATAAGGTTTCTAGATCTCACATCATTACAGCTCCACGAACAATTCCCAACAAGTTTGAAGCACTCCGATAGCCCTCTCCACATTCTTCCTAGCTGCTTCCTGCATTGTTGCAAAGTGGCTTTGTTTGTTGCCTTGTGGATCGAATATGGTCTTCACAAATGCCGCCCACTGAGCACAGATATCATCGGCAAGATAGTACCCCATGTTGTAGTCGTGGCCGTTGAGAGCGTAGTTGCACGACGGCGGTTCCCCATTACAAAGCCTCCTAAACACGAAAGATCGTTGAAGCACATTAATATCGTTGTGAGAACCAATCATTCTGATTAAAGCATGCCAAATCCATAATTCCTATGATGCCGCTACTTCCAGTATGATGGCGGCCTCTTTGGTGTGACCTTGGTACATTCCATGCAAACGTTTGGGGCAGTTTTTTCATTGTCAATGCATGCAATAAATAGATTCTCGCATATCTGGAAAACATCTTGCCTCTTCAATAGCCAACATTTTTTATGTGTCATGCACATTTGGTTCCCCAGATACTCTGCTCCAAACACATTCACCACAACATGGGCAAACCTCATAGTAGTCTTCAGGCATGTCTCTCCCCCCATCCGGACCATCGCACCAACAGCATTAGCGACAACACCTAGTGCACGCATCCTCAGAGCAGTCGTGCATTTCTGCTTGGCACATAAAGAAAGTTGGTCGTAGCAATCTCTAGTGAGCTTGAAGTAGTCATCGTGTGTCTTCACTCCTTCCACAATGCGCAAAAATAATGGTTTGCACATACGAGAATGACAACGAAACCATGGATCATTAGGAAAAGTTGGGTCCAGATCAAAAGTCCTTGTAGAGTAACCGTGCTCCAAAGACCCTATCTTGATTAATAACTCTTCTTCCTTTGATCTAGCCCTTCAAGTTGAGAATATGCTTCACCTGTCGGTCAATTTCCTCTCGCATGCTCATGAGCATGATCATTTTCACTTCTTCGTTCGAATCCAACGAATCCAAAAACTCATTTTCAATCATTTTATCAAGATCCATGGGTCCATACTCCTCATTCGACGAAGCATCGGAATCCATCGTTCCCTACAAATAAGTCACAGTAAATCTAGTTGTACAATGTGTCGAACAAATAGATGGCAAGGTGCGGCCTGAAAATTGCCAGACGTACCACGATGGTGTCCGGGCCGGTGACGATGTCTATGGCGGCGAGTGCAAATAGGAGGACTGTAGTGCCGGTGCTAGTGGCGTTGAGGCTTCAAACGACGGCAAAGCAAGGGGTGGCAGCGTAGCTATGAGAAGGCCGGCGCAGAGGAAGAAGAGAGGAGAGGAGCAAATGGAATCGATAGGTCAGAGTGGATTTGGTGCAATTTGTGATGGGGTCGGACTGTCGGGTCCGACGTGACAGACGTGCTTGGTGGTGCCTAGGCACCCCATATCTGTCCCAGATTTTGGCTCGATATGAGGGGTGTCTGTCAACCCGGATGTTTGAAGTCCGTTTGAGGCGTCCATCGGACTTGTTTTTTTATCGGTCGGTTATCGAGCCGTTCTCCCAGGCGTTTGAAGGGGGTTTGAGGCACCCAGTTGTAGATGTTCTGAGTGGATCATCCATCCTTGTCGTCGGCCATGCGTTGCAGCAAGCAGGTATGAGGAGGTTGGACACCGCAGACTCAGAAGGGGTAGGTGTTGTGCCTAGTTTCCAAAGGAGTGTGGCATTTTCATATTACAATTCCAATGCCTACAGAACTAAGAGCTTTTAAAATTTTGCTTTCGATGTTGTATTCTGGTGGCAATATCGGAAAGACTGCCCCCTTCATTTTCAAAAAGAAGGCTTATTAATCTTTTTTTCACAAGTCAACGTTGCAAGGTTTGACCAAGTTTATAGAAAAAAACTAAAACACCTACACCATAAATTAGTATCAGTAAATACTCCCTCCGTCCAGAAATACTTGTCATCAAAATGAATGAAAATGGATGTATCTACAACTAAAATATATCTAGATACATTCATTTCAATGACAAGTATTTCCGGACGGAGGGAGTACACAATAAGATATATATTTTTGTATTATATCTATTTGTCATTCTATTTGTTGATAGTTTTCAATTGGTCTAAGTTTGCACCATTTGACTCGAGACAAAATTTATCTGCATTATTTATTTATATGCATCATTTGACACCTACACCAAAAAGTTTGCCAAATTTATATGCACTATCTTGTAGATGAAGGAAGTAGATCACATATTGTATGTTTGGATTAAAAAATGCATCTTTCGTTTATGGTGTTAATGGGCTGAACTGGAGCTGGAGCAGCCGGCGACATAAGCTATATGAAACGTACAGTTTCCTATTTCGCGCTTAAGGCACCCGTTTTAGCGTATTCGGTAGTGACTGCCCACGCAGGAGGTGTCATTGTTGTTTCATGGGTCGCCCTACACGAGGTCCCCTTTGCACTAGTTTTAGTAAGCTTTTGGACGGTTTTTTCAGTTTCTCTAGTACTCCTTTCAGTGGGGTTTTCTCGGTTTTGATGGTTTTTCCTTTTTTATTTTATTTTTTGATTGTTTTTCCTTTTTTTCCTTTCTTTCTATTTCTCTTTTCTCACTTTAAATTAAATGAACTATTTGAAAATTGAGAATTTGTTTTAATTTCATGAACATTTTCAAATCTACAAACTTTTTCAGATTCTTGAATATCTTTTAATAATATTTTCTATTTGCATGAACATTTACAAATACATAATTTTTTATTCAAATAATTCAATTTTAAAAATTCCAATTCACAAACTTTTGCCGTATGTGTGAATATTTTTAAACTGCATGAACAATTAATTTCATATTAAATAAGTTTTTCAAATTCATAAAAATAATTCACGGTTTATTCAAAAGTCAACTGTCAACAGGTCTATGGTCAACTGGCACCAGTCAAAGGGTCGAACGAACGGGGTTTTTAGGCAAGTGTGGCGACCAAGTGAGTGCCCGACTTGCATTTGTTTGGGCTGGCCCATGCGTGGCAGGCACTACGTGGCACACAAGGCCCTGAGGAGGAGCTCCCATGGAATGTTTGTCTTCGACGAATGTCTAGTTTGAGTTATGTCCTTGGGTTTTTTTCCCTTGAATAATCACTCAGATTTTTTTAGTCAAATCAGCAGTATAGACACCCCTGCAAATATAAAGAAATTACGGCAAAGTTCCGATGACCGACCATCTTCATACTCTATCCATATGAATACACGACAAATGTATCGTGGTACAATACAACTAGTAGTGAGCGCCATGTAAACTAAATTTTCACTGTTTGTTTGACCTTTATAGATTTATGAACAATACTTTTTTACTTGAAATTTTCTTTTGAGAAAAAATCTCAAAATGAACACAATTATGTGTAGTTTTTTAGGGAAATAAAATACGTGTATTTTTTTTGAGATAGGCCACTAGTGAAAAGTGGTAAAAAAAAGGCCCAGTCCAAGCAAGTGTATTGAGAGAGTTCTGAAACTCAGAAATTCGAAAGATAGTTGTCCATTATCCAAAACCACTCTGCTAGTCTAAGCAAGGCATTCATGTGCCATCCTTGTGGAGCTAACATGGACTGCTGAAGCAGTTCCTATTTCATGCGTGGTTGCTAGATAGCGCCCTACCGTGTACCATTCACCAGCGCCCGTCCTCTATATGGGTCGGACCATTCTGGTGTTTTTTGTATATTCTTCTGGTTTTATTTATTTTTCTTTTTGGTCTTGTCTTTATAAGTTATTTATTTTCCTTTTTAGCCTTTTATTTTATAATTTCAAGAAGATTTTTTAAAACTTCCATACCTTTAAATAAATTTGTGAATATTGTTTCAAGTTTATAATCATCTTTTAAATTCGGGAACATTTTTAATTTAATGTCCATTTTTATAGTTTTCCAATATTTTTCAAATTCTTGAAAAATATTAAATTTAAGAATATTCTAAAATTCATGAGAATTTTATGAATTTGTGAACATTTGTAAAAATTTCCAAAAAAATTAAATTCGTAAAAATTATTTTCCAATTTATGAACAATTTCTGAATTCGAAACAATGTTTTAAATCTGTAATCATTTTTTGTAATTTGTGAACATTTTTTTATTTTAAAGCTTTAAAAAATTCATGAGTATTTTCTCGAAACTCATGAACATGTTTTGAATATGGGAACATTTTTCGAAAATTTTAAATTCATGAACACTTTTTTTCAAATTCACGAGTATTTTTTAAAATCATGAACATTTTTCAAATTTAATCTCACTTTTGAATTCAAGAATATTGTGCGAACTCATGTACATTTTTCAAATTCGTAAATATATTTTTAATTTCATAACTTTTTAAAATCCCTAATATGTTTATATAAACCAAAAAAAGAATCAAAAAATAGAAACAAAAAAGGTGGAGCCACTCCCCACACATGGGCCAGGCAAAATTCGTCCGTCGGGAAGAGAGAGGGTGTGCGTTACTTTGGTTTCGACCGCACCAGTCGGGAAATAGGAGGTCCCTACGGCTTCGCGAGAGTTATATCTCGCTTATGCTAGTCACTTCTGTCACGCCTGAAGTTTGGTCGTCTTCCGGCCGTTTTTAGTGCTCGCTAGCTGGTACTAGCTGCCTTGTTCACTCTGTTTTAGTCTTTTTCGTTATATCTTTCGCTGCTTGTTTTTCTTGACGTTTTTCTTATTATTTTTTCTTTGTATTTTCATCGGTTTTCTTTGTTTTATTCTGGTATTATTGGTTTTTATTTTATTTTTCTTTTCTTTATTTTCTTATCTTTTTCTATGTTTTCGTTGTTTTTTCTCCTATTTTCTTTGGTTTTCTTTGTTTCTTTCTTGGTTTTATTCTGTTTTTCCCTTTTGTTTCTATCTTAATTTTTACTGTTTTCATCCTTTTCTTTTCTTCGGTTTCCATTTCTGTTTTCTTCTTTATTGGATTTTCCTTTATTTTTCTGTCAATTTTCATTGTTTTTCCCAACACATGATAACTTTTGTCAGTAAACATTGAATAATTTTTTGTTTATATCAGAAACATATCTTATATATACATTTAATATTTCTGAAATACATGATTAATTTTTTCAAAACTTATATTATTTTATGTATACTTTTTCTATATGCATTGTACATTATGCTATATATCTAATACATTTTTTATATACTCATTTGACATTTTTTAAATACATGATTAACATCTTTCGAGTACATATCCATCCTTTTTCACTACTTGACTTACATCTTTCTAATGGCAGTAAAAAATTTACACACAATGTACATTTTTTGTATATGTTAGGAATATTTGTTAGAGACGTCTAACATTTTTAAATACATGATCAACATTTCTTCATACGCATTTCTTCGTATTTATTTTCTATATATTTTTCGTATACATGAAAAACATTTTTTCTATGGACATTCAACATTCTTTAAAAGCCTTATTAACATTTTTCAAAAACTTGATTAACATTTGTAAAATATTTGATTTACATATTTTAAAGATATAATCAACCTTTTTCATACACATTGTATATTTTTTATATACATTGTTCATATCTGTAAGAAATATTTTCACTATATATAGTTAACATTTTCAGATGCTTGATTAGCATTTTTTTCAAATGTTTTATATAATGTGTTTCTTGTAATATACATTTTTTGAATATTTGGGATTTTAAACAAAAAAAAGGAAGAAAGCAAAAAAAGAGCATGTGGCCATCCACGCGCCTAGGCCAGCTCATCTTGCGCTCGCCTTCAGGCGAGGCTGCCCTGTGTCTCCCATAAGCAAGACATAGGCGTGCCCCGATGGTTGAGCTTATGGACAAGGCGAGAAAGTGAGTTGTGGTGCGAGCGTAGCGGCAGGCCTTCAGTTTGTTGTGGACTACTCCCTCCGTTCCGAATTACTTATCGCGGGTATGGATGTATCTAAATCTATTTTAGTTCTAGATACATCCATTTCTACGACGAGTAATTTGAAACGGAGGGAGTAAGAACATATTATGCCACGCTGCATTGCACTGGTCGCGCGATCTCGCCGGTAACTGATGGGCACTGGGCCCATGGACCATGCCAATCACTGCTCAGAGCTTAATCTAGCCTGTCGTGGTTTGTAGAATCTATGCTTAATCATTGAGAGGACAAGGCACATGTAACACCCTTCAAGTTTTCCTCCGTAAATCTTTCTTCAGCTCACGGGCACTTAACTATGTGCATTCAGTTTATTTGGTTTATATGGGTTTTTGATTCATACAGTATTCATACTTTGATGAATTTGATATGAGATTAAAATATGGCTTGGTTTCGGTATATACCAAATTATTTCCGTATATATCATAAATTCATAATAAACCAAAGTCGACATGGATTTGAAAATGGCATCATAATATTTCATAAATTTATGACTCAAAACACATATTTTTTATACAAACAATATATAACTGTATATTACATATAAGTATAGTGCATCCATGGATTCCCGCCTTAACGGCTGGTTATGCAAGCAAATGTGCAATGCATACTTTGCTTTGTTTATGGAAGTGTTTAGCATATTTTTAGAAAAATGACCGCCTTACAAGAAAAATTAACATGCTTAATCTGACTCTGTAGAAGAAAAATGGCTACATTACACTCTTTTGGGCCTTTGGTCTATCCATTAAAGTTTCCATGGCCTTGAGTTAGCAGGTCACATGTCATTTTAATCCTTTATGTAGTGCGGTCACCGACCAATTAGTGTATACTACTAAATGCGCACGTGCAACGCAGCAGTCTAGGTCGTTGGATTGACTTAGTTCAATGGCCGAGATCAGTTGGATCTGCCCCTTTAGGTCTTTTTATATTGGTATAGATGTATGATATAGCGACTTTAGTACCACCTCACGGTGAAGAGTAGCTGTGAGGCTATATAAAATTGTGCATGGGTGTGTGAATGTTCAACAATGCAAGTGAGACAAGATCACGTGCTCACGTGATCGACTACTTGTATGGTTGTTCGCTCAAGAAATAAGATATATTCTTTACATTGGTTAATTCATTCGTTTTTTCAATATATAACAAAAAAGCTAAAACACCAAGGAAAAATTCATACCGTAATGAAACACAAACTATCAAAACCATAAAATTAGTTTGGTTCGGTTTATTTTTGGTATGGTTTTTCAGTTCGGTTTTAAAATGCATACAGTCACGCGAAGTGATGTGACAGATTGATGCAATCAAAGATTTCATGGCGATTGGAAGTGGCTCAACTGCAGCCTGTGTATGCTAGTCTATACGAAGCATTCGGCATGTTAGTTATTTTCTTAAAGCTTAATTTTGTTTAAAAAAATCAAATGCATCACATCAAACAAATGAACTACAAAAATAAACACAATTCTTTCATTCTAATATTTCAACTACACATGTTTTCATTTTCATAAGGATCCTCTAAAAATATGGAGTTACTCATAGAGTGTCAGCACCATACCACCCTCAATCGAGTGGCCAAGTGGAGTTATCAAACCGACAAATTAAAGCAATACTTAAGAAGACCATGCAACGACCGAGGACTGATTGGGCACCAAAGTTAACGAAGCACCTTGGGCCTACGGTACTGCATATAAAATTCTAATGGGTATGACACCATATAAAATGTTATATGGTAAGCATGTCATCTACCTCTAGAACTAAAGCATAAAGCTATGGGCTATAAAAATATAAAAGTTTGATCTCAAGTAAGCCGGAGAAAAGCTCTTATTGGATATACATACTCTAGATGAATTTATAAATTAAGCTTATGAAAGGGCCCATTTATTTAAAGAAAAAGTTAAGCTCCACGGCAGGAAAATCCATAAATGGGAGTTTCGCGCTGGAGATAAGGTCCTCGTTGACAATTCCCATGTGAAGGATATTTCCAGGTAAGCTCAAATCTAGGTAGGATGATCCCGAAATTGACGAAGTATACAACCCAGGAGCCATTAGATTAAAACAACAGGGAGACAACTCCGTCGGCACTGAACGAACAATCCATGAAGCCTTGTCTTGCCGATGTGGAAGATGAACTAGAGGGAACAAACTTTACCATAGTTGAAGAGGCGATCAAGCAACAATCCATAAGCTCTCATACCCTACCTTGTAATCATGTTAAAAAATCTGTATATAAGTCATAGAAATAATGTAGGAGTTCTGTGCAAATGGATAAACAAAATATCCAGCGAACTAATGTAGGAGTTTTATGAAATCTGGCAAATGGATAAACAAAACTGCATTCCTTAATAGGATTTATTAAAGAAGAGTTGTATATGATGCAACTAGAAGGTTTCGTCGATCCTAAAGGTACTAACAAAATATGCAAGCTCCAGCGATTCATCTATGGACTGGTGCAAGCATCTCGGAGTTGGAATATAGGCTTTGATAAGTTGATCAAAGCATATAGTTTTATACAGACTTGCGGTAAAGCCTGCATTTACAAAAAAGTGAGTGGGAGCACTACAACATTTTTAATAAGTATATGTATGACATATTGTTGATCGGAGATGATGTAGAATTATTCTGCAAAGCATAAAGGAATGTTTAAAAGGAGTTTTTTCAAAGAAAGACCTCGGTGAAGCTGCTTACATATTGAGCATCAAGATCTATAGAGATAGATCAAGACGCTTGATAAGTTTTTCAATGAGTACATACTTTGACAAGATTTTGAAGTAGTTCAAAATGGAACAGTCAAAGAAGGAGTTCTTGCCTGTGTTACAAGGTGTGAAGTTGAGTAAGACTCAAAACCTGACCACGACAGAAGATAGAGAGAGAATGAAAGTCATTCCCTATGCCTCAGCCATAGGTTCTATAAAGTATGCCATGTTGTGTACCAGACCTATTGTATACCCTGCCCTGAGTTTGGCAAAGGAGTATAATAGTGATTTAGGAGTAGATCACTGACATTGGTCAAAATTATCCTTAGTGGAATAAGGATATGTTTCTTGATTATGGAAGTGACAAAAGGTTCATCGTAAAGGGTTACGTCGATGCAAATTTTGACACTGATCCAGATGACTCTAAATCTCAATCTGGATACATATTGAAAGTGGGAGCAATTAGCTAGAGTATCTTTGTGCAGAGCATTGTTGACATAGAAATTTGCAAAATACTTACGGATCTGAATGTGGCAGACCCGTTGACTAAACTTCTCTCACAAGCAAAACATGATCACACCTCAGTACTCTTTGGGTGTTAATCACATAGCGATATGAACTAGATTATTGACTCTAGTAAACCCTTTGGGTGTTGGTCACATGTCGATATGAACTATTGGTGTTAATCACATGGTGATGTGAACTATTTGTATTAAATCACATGGCGATGTGAACTAGATTATTGACTCTAGTGCAAGTGGGAGACTGAAGGAAATATGCCCTAGAGGCAATAATAAAGTTATTATTTATTTCCTTATATCATGATAAATGTTTATTATTCATGCTAGAATTGTATTAACTGGAAACATAATACAAGTGTGAATACATAGACAAACAGAGTGTCACTAGTATGCCTCTACTTGACTAGCTCGTTAATCGAAGATGGTTATGTTTCCTAGCCATAGACATGAGTGGTCATTTGATTAACGGGATCACATCATTAGGAGAATGATGTGATTGACTTGACCCATTCCATTAGCTTAGCACTTGATCGTTTAGTTTGTTGCTATTGCTTTTTTCATAACTTATACATGTTCCTACGACTATGAGATTATGCAACTCCCGTTTACCGGAGGAACACTTTGTGTGCTACCAAACGTCATAACGTAACTGGGTGATTATAAAGGTGCTCTGCAGGTGTCTCCGAAGGTACTTTTTGGGTTGGCGTATTTCGAGATTAGGATTTGTCACTCCAATTGTCGGAGAGGTATCTCTGGGCCCTCTCGGTAATGCACACCACTTAAGCCTTGCAAGCATTGCAACTAATAAGTTAGTTGCAGGATGATGTATTACGGAACGAGTAAAGAGACTTGCTGGTAACGAGATTGAACTAGGTATTGAGATACCAACGATCGAATCTCGGGCAAGTAACATACCGATGACAAAGGTAACAACATATGTTGTCATGCGGTCTGATCGATAAAGATCTTCGTAGAATATGTGGGAGCCAATATGAGCATCCAGGTTCCTCTATTGGTTATTGACTGGAGACATGTCTCGGTCATGTCTACATAGTTCTCGAACCCGTAGGGTCCGCACGCTTAAAGTTTCGGTGACGATTGTATTATGAGTTTATGTGATTTGATGTACCGAAGGTAGTTTGGAGTCCCGGATGAGATCGGGGACATGACGAGGAGTCTCAAAATGGTCGAGATGTAAAGATCGATATATTGGACGACTATATTCGGACATCGGAAAGGTTCCGAGTGATTCGGGTATTTTCGGGTGTATCGGGAAGTTACGGGAATACGAGGAAGAAGTAATGGGCCTCATGGGCCAAGTGATGGAAGAGAGGAGGCAGGGCACGCGGCTCCCCTAGCCCAAACCGAATTGGACTAGGGGGCCGGCCCCCCTTTCCTCCTTTTTCCTCCTTCTCCTTCCTTCTCCTTCTCCTCCTTCCTTTCCTCCTCCTAGTAGGAGTAGGAAAGGGGAGTCCTACTCCTACTAGGAGGAGGACTCCTCCTCCTGGCGCGCCCATAGAGGGCCGGCCGGCCTCCCCCTTGCTCCTTTATATACAGGGGCAGGGGGGCACCTCTAGACACACAAGTTGATTAGTTGATCTCTCCCAACCGTGTGCGGTGCCCCCTCCACCATATTCCACCTCGGTCATATCGCAGCGGTGCTTAGGCGAAGCCCTGCGTCGATAACAACATCATCACCGTCACCACGCCGTCGTGTTGACGGAACTCTCCCATGAAGCTATGCTGGATCGAAGTTCGCGGGACGTCATCGAGCTGAACGTGTGCTGAACTCGGAGGTGCCGTGCGTTCGGTACTTGGATCGGTCGGATCATGAAGACATACGACTACATCAACTGCGTTGTGCTAACCCTTCTGCTTTCGGTCTACGAGGGTACATGGACAACACTCTCCCCTCTCGTTACTATGCATCACCATGATCTTGCGTGTGCGTAGGAAATTTTGAAATTACTACGTTCCCCATCAGTGGTATCCGAGCCTAGGTTTTATGCATTGATGTTGTGCACGAGTAGAACACAAGTGAGTTGTGGGCGATATAAGTCATACTGCTTACCAGCATGTCATACTTTGGTTCGGCGGTATTGTTGGATGAAGCGGCCCGGACCGACATTACGCGTACACTTACGCAAGACTGGTTCTACCGACGTGCTTTGCACACAGGTGGCTGGCGGGTCTCAGTTTCTCCAATTTTAGTTGAACCAAGTGTGGCTACGCCCAGTCCTTGCGAAGGTTAAAACAACATCAACTTGACAAACTATCGTTGTGGTTTTGATGCGTAGGTAAGAACGGTTCTTGCTAAGCCCGTAGCAGCCACGTAAAACTTGCAACAACAAAGTAGAGGACGTCTAACTTGTTTTTGCAGGGCATGTTTGTGATATGGTCAAGACATGACGCTAAATTTTATTGTATGAGATGATCATGTTTTGTAACCGAGTTATCGGCAACTGGCAGGAGCCATATGGTTGTCGCTTTATTCTATGCAATGCAATTGCGCTGTAATGCTTTACTTTATCACTAAGCGGTAGCGATAGTCGTGGAAGCATAAGGTTGGCGAGACGACAACGATGCTACGATGGTGATCAAGGTGTCGCGCCGGTGACGATGGTGATCATGACGGTGCTTCGGAGACGGAGATCACAAGCACAAGATGATGATGGCCATATCATATCACTTATATTGGTTGCATGTGATGTTTATATTTTATGCATCTTATCTTGCTTTGATTGATGGTAGCATTATAAGATGATCTCTCACTAAATTTCAAGATAAAAGTGTTCTCCCTGAGTATGCACCGTTGCCAAAGTTCATCGTGCCCAGACACCACGTGATGATCGGGTGTGATAAGCTCTACGTCCATCTACAACGGGTGCAAGCCAGTTTTGCACACGCAGAATACTCAGGTTAAACTTGACGAGCCTAGCATATGCAGATATGGCCTCGGAACACTGAGACCGAAAGGTCGAGCGTGAATCATATAGTAGATATGATCAACATAGTGATGTTCACCATTGAAAACTACTCCATTTCACATGATGACCGGTTATGGTTTAGTTGATTTGGATCACGTGATCACTTAGAAGATTAGAGGGATGTCTTTCTAAGTGGGAGTTCTTAAGTAATGTGATTAATTGAACTTTAATTTATCATGAACTTAGTCCTGATAGTATTTGCATATCTATGTTGTAGATCAATAGCTCGCGTTATTGCTTCCCTATGTTTTATATGTGTTCCTAGAGAAAACTAAGTTGAAAGATGATAGTAGCAATGATGCGGACTGGGTCCGTGATCTGAGGTTTATCCTCATTGCTGCACAAAAGAATTATGTCCTTGATGCACCGCTAGGTGACTGACCTATTGCAGGAGCAGATGCAGACGTTATGAACGTTTGGCTAGCTCAATATGATGACTACTTGATAGTTTAGTGCACCATGCTTAATAGCTTAGAATCGGGATTTCAAAGATGTTTTGAACGTCATGGATCATATGGATGTTCCAGGAGTTGAAGTTAATATTTCATGCAAATACCCGAGTTGAGAGATATGTAGTCTCCAACAAGTTCTATAGCTAAAAGATGGAGGAGAATAGCTCAAGCAGTGAGCATGTGCTCAGATTGTCTGGGTATTACAATCGCTTGAATCAAGTGAGAGCTAATCTTCCAGATAAAATAGTGATTGACAGAATTCTCTAGTCACCGTCACCAAGTTAGTAGAATTTCGTGATGAACTATAATATGCAAGGGATAATGGAAACGATTCCCAAGCTCTTCGTGATGCTGAAATCAACGAAGGTAGAAATCAAGAAAAGCATCAAGTGTTGATGGTAAAACCACTAGTTTCAAGTAAAGGGACAAAGGGAAGAAGAACTTCAAGAAGAATGGCAAACAAATTGCTGCTCAAGTGAAAAAACCCAAGTCTGGACCTAAGCCTGAAACTGAGTGCTTCTACTGCAAAGGGACTGGTCATTGGAAGCAGAACTACCCCAAGTATTTGGCGGATAAGAAGGATGGCAAAGTGAACAAAGGTATATTTGATATACAGATTATTGATGTGTATTTTACTAGTGTTTGTAGCAACCCCTCGGTATTTGATACTGGTTCAGTTGCTAAGAGTAGTAACTCGAAACGGGAGTTGCAGAATGAACAGAGACTAGTTAAGGGTGAAGTGATGATGTGTGTTGGAAGTGGTTCCAAGATTGATATGATCATCATCGCACACTCCCTATACTTTCGGGATTAGTGTTGAACCTAAATAAGTGTTATTTGGTGTTTGCGTTGAGCATGAATATGATTTGATCATGTTTATTACAATACGGTTATTCATTTAAGTAAGAGAATAAATTGTTGTTCTGTTTACATGAATAAAACCTTCTATGGTCATACACCCAATGAAAATGGTTAGTTGGATCTCGATTGTGGTGATACACATTCTCATAATATTGAAGCCAAAAGATGCAAAGTTAATAATGATAGTGCAACTTATTTGTGGCACTGCCGTTTAGATCATATTGGTGTAAAGCGCATGAAGAAAATCCATGCTGATGGGCTTTTGGAATCACTTGATTATGAATCAGTTGATGCTTGCGAACCATGCCTCATGGGCAAGATGACAAAGACTCCGTTCTCCGAAACAATGGAGTGAGCAACAGATTTGTTGGAAATCATACATACTGATGTATGTGGTCTGATGAATATTGAGGCTCGCGACAGGTATCATTATTTTCTGATCTTCACAGATGATTTGAGCAGATATGAGTATATCTACTTGATGAAACACAAGTCTGAAACATTTGAAAAGTTCAAAGAATTTCAGAGTGAAGTGGAGAATCATCGTAACAAAAATAAAAGTTTCTACGATATGATCGCAGAAGTAAAATATTTGAGTTACGAGTTTGGCCTTCAGTTAAAACAATGTGAAATTGTTTCACTACTCACGCCACCTGGAACACCATAGTGTAATGGTGTGTCCGAACGTTGTAACCATGCTTTATTATATATGGTGCGATCTATGAT
This sequence comes from Triticum monococcum, assembly GCA_034509565.1. Taxonomy (NCBI): domain Eukaryota; kingdom Viridiplantae; phylum Streptophyta; class Magnoliopsida; order Poales; family Poaceae; genus Triticum; species Triticum monococcum. Next base: position 40,659,783 of record CM067844.1, read on the forward strand.
GTCTCTTACCGATTACCACTATCGTTTTGGGGTTATGCATTAGAGACAACTACATTCACGTTAAGTAGGGCACCATCTAAATCCATTGAGACGACACCGTATGAACTGTGGTTTGGCGAGAAACCTAAGCTGTCGTTTCTTAAAGTTTGGGACTGCGATGCTTATGTGAAAAAGTTTCAACATGATAAGCTTGAACCCAAATCGGAGAAGTAAATCTTCATAGGATACCCAAAAGAAAATGTTGGGTACACCTTCTGTCACAGATCCGAAGGCAAGATATTCATTGCTGAGAATGGATCCTTTCTAGAGAAGGAGTTTCTCTCGAAAGAAGTGAGTGGGAGAAAAGTAGAACTTGATGAGGTAACTGTACCTGCTCCCTTATTGGAAAGTAGTTCATCACAGAAATCTGTTCCTGTGACTACTACACCAATTAGTGAGGAAGCTAATGATGATGATCATGTAACTTCAGATCAAGTTACTACCGAACCTCGTAGGTAAGCCAGAGTGAGATCCGCACTAGAAGTGGTACGGTAATCCTATTCTGGAGGTCATGTTACTTGACCATGACGAACCTACAAACTATGAGGAAGCGATGATGAGCCCAGATTTCGCGAAATGGCTTGAGGCCATGAAATCTAAGATGAGATCCATGTATGACTGCAGACTTTGATTGACTTGCCCAATGATCGGCGAGTCATTGAGATCAAATGGATCTTGAAGAGGAAGACGGACACTAATAGTGGTGTTACCATCTACAAAGCTAGAATTGTCGCAAAAAGGTTTTCGACAAGTTCAAGGTGTTGACTACGATGAGAGTTTCTCACTCATATCTATGCTTAAGTCTGTCAGAATCATGTTAGCTATTGCCGCATTTTATGAAATCTGGCAAATGGATAAACAAAACTGCATTCCTTAATAGGATTTATTAAAGAAGAGTTGTATATGATGCAACTAGAAGGTTTTGTCGATCCTAAAGGTACTAGCAAAATATGCAAGCTCCAGCGATCCATCTATGGACTGGTGCAAGCATCTCGGAGTTGGAATATACGCTTTGATAAGTTGATCAAAGCATATAGTTTTATACAGACTTCCGGTGAAGCCTGCATTTCCAAGAAAGTGAGTGGGAGCACTACAACATTTCTGATAAGTATATGTATGACATATTGTTGATCGGAGATGATGTAGAATTATTCTGCAAAGCATAAAGGAATTTTTGAAAGGAGTTTTTTCAAAGAAAGACCTCGGTGAAGCTGCTTACATATTGAGCATCAAGATCTATAGAGATAGATCAAGACGCTTGATAAGTTTTTCAATGAGTACATACCTTGACAAGATTTTGAAGTAGTTCAAAATAGAACAGTCAAAGAAGGAGTTCTTCCCTGTGTTACAAGGTGTGAAGTTGAGTAAGACTCAAAACCCGACCACGGCAGAAGATAGAGAGAGAATGAAAGTCATTCCCTATGCCTCAGCCATAGGTTCTATAAAGTATGCCATGCTGTGTACCAGACCTATTGTATACTGTCGGATTTCGGGTTCCGGCTGACCCTTAAGGTTCGAACACTGGGGTGCGCGCGGAGATTACGCCTTCTACCTCCCCGCCTCGCAAAGATCTAAACTACTAAAAGAACTGCACAAGGGACAGAAGATTTATATTGGTTCGGGCCACCGTTGCGGTGTAATACCCTACTCCAGTGTGTGGTTAGTGGATTGCCTCCTGGGGCTGATGATGATGAACAATACAACGAAGAACAGCCTCGCGAGGGTCTGTTCTTGGCTGGGGAAATGAACTGCTAGGAGGAGTTCGGTCACCCTTCTCTCTCTCTCACTCACTCTCTCTGCTTTGCTCTCACTTGTCGACTGTCCAGAACCTCTCTGAACCCCATCGAACCCCCTTTGCTATGCGGGTGGCTAGTCCTATTTATAGAGGCCCTAGTCCTCTTCCCAAATATCGAGCGGGAAGGGAGCCAACAATGGCGGGCTAATTTGAAGGGGGACAACAAGTATCAACTACCCTGACAAAAGTAGTCTTCGCCTGCGCAAAGCTCTGGTGATGACGCCGTCCTGGGCTCCACGGCGACCTCCGTCTCGTAGTCCTCCTGGTCTTGGTCTCGTTGCACCGAAATGGCAACCTTTGCCTGATGCCTCGGTACTCCGCGGCTGCGCTTGCCCCCTTTGCACCAAAGAGGAAAGAAGGACGCTGCGCGCGCTGGCACCCGCCTGGCGCCCTGAGTCGTCAAGGCTTGCGTCACGGGCACCTCGTGAGGTACCCCGCCTTGATCTCTCCGCCTCCTCGCAAGCCAGCCTGACGAGGCCGTGCCTGAGGAAGCTCCGTGTCGTCCGCCTCGCGAGGCTTGGCCCCTCGCGAGGGTCTTGAGTCTTGCATTAATGAAGATGTGCCGTGCTGGGCCTCCTTTGAGCCACGCTGCAGGCCGCGGGCAGGCAAGTCTGGGGGCCCCCGTTCCCAGAACGCCGACAGTAGCCCCTGGGCCCAAGGCACGCCCGGACTTGGCCGTGCCGAGTGAAGGAAATATGCCCTAGAGGCAATAATAAAGTTATTATTTATTTCCTTATATCATAATAAATGTTTATTATTCATGCTAGAATTGTATTAACCGGAAACATAATACGTGTGTGAATACATAGACAAACTTAGTGTCACCAGTATGCCTCTACTTGACTAGCTCGTTAATCAAAGATGGTTATGTTTCCTAACCATGAACAAGGTGTTGTTATTTGATTAACGAGGTCACATCATTGGTTGAATGATTTGATTGACATGACCCATTTCATTAGCTTAGCACCCGATCGTTTAGTATGTTGCTATTGCTTTCTTCATGACTTATACATGTTCCTATGACTATGAGATTATGCAACTCCCGTTTACCGGAGGAACACTTTGTGTGCTACCAAACGTCACAACGTAACTGGGTGATTATAAAGGAGCTCTACAGATGTCTCCAAAGGTAGATGTTGGGTTGGCGTATTTCGAGATTAGGATTTGTCACTCCGATTGTCGGAGAGGTATCTCTGGGCCCTCTCGGTAATGCACATCACATAAGCCTTGCAAGCATTGCGACTAATGAGTTAGTTGCGAGATGATGTATTACGGAACGAGTAAAGAGACTTGCCGGTAACGAGATTGAACTAGGTATTGGATACCGACGATCGAATCTCGGGCAAGTAACATACCGATGACAAAGGGAACAACGTATGTTGTTATGCGGTCTGACCGATAATGATCTTCGTAGAATATGTAGGAGCCAATATGGGCATCCAGGTCCCGCTATTGGTTATTGACCAGAGATGTGTCTCAGTCATGTCTACATTGTTCTCGAACCATAGGGTCCGCACGCTTAACGTTACGATGACAGTTATTATGAGTTTATGCATTTTGATGTACCGAAGTTAGTTCGGAGTCCTGGATGTGATCACGGACATGCGAGGAGTCTCTAAATGGTCGATACATAAAGATTGATATATTGGAAGCCTATATTTGGATATCGGAAGTGTTCCGGGTGAAATCGGGATTTTACCGGAGTACCAGGAGGTTACCGGAACCCCCAGGAGCCATATGGGCCTTAATGGGCTTTAGTGGAAAGGAGAAAGGGGCAGCCCAAGGTGGCCGCGCGCCTCCCCCCTCCCCTAGTCCTATTAGGACTAGGAGAGGTGGCCGGCCCCCCTCTCTCTCTTTCCCCCTCGGGGAATCCTAGTCCAACTAGGATTGGGGGGGGGGAGTCCTACTCCCGGTAGGAGTAGGACTCCTCCTGCACCCTCCTCCTGGCCGGCGGCCCCCTCCCCCTTGGCTCCTTTATATACGGAGGCAGGGGGCACCTCTAGACACACAAGTTGATCATTGAGATCGTTCCTTAGCCGTGTGCGGTGCCCCCTGCCACCATATTCCACCTCGATCATATCGTTATAGTGCTTAGGCGAAGCCCTACGTCGGTAGAACATCAAGATCATCACCACGCCGTCGTGCTGACAGAACTCCTCCCCGACGCTTTGCTGGATCGGAGCCCGGGGATCGTCATCGAGCTGTACGTGTGCTAAGAACTTGGAGGTGCCGGAGTAACGGTGCTTGGATCGGTCAGATCGGGAAGACGTACGACTACTTCCTCTACGTTGTGTTAACGCTTCCACAGTCGGTCTGCGTGGGTACATAGACAACACTCTCCCCTCTCATCGCTGTGCATCACCATGATCTTGCGTGTGCGTAGGAATTTTTTTGAAATTACTACGTTCCCCAATAGTGGTATCAGAGCCTAGGTTTTATGGTTTGATGTTATTTGCACGAGTAGAACACAAGTGAGTTGTGGGCGATATAAGTCATACTGCCTACCAGCATGTCATACTTTGGTTCGGCGGTATTGTTGGACGAGACGACCCGGACCAACATTACGCGTACGCTTACACGAGACCGGTTCCCCCGACGTGCTTTGCACACAGGTGGCTTGCGGGCGACTGTCTCTCCAACTTTAGTTGAACCGAGTGTGGCTACGCCCGGTCGTTGCGAAGGTTAAAATGGAGTCTATTTGACAAACTATCGTTGTGGTTTTGATGCGTAGGTGAGATTGGTTCTTGCTTAAGCCCGTAGCAGCCACGTAAAACTTGCAACAACAAAGTAGAGGACGTCTAACTTGTTTTTGCAGGGCATGTTGTGATGTGATATGGTCAAGACATGATGCTAAATTTTATTGTATGAGATGATCATGTTTTGTAACTGAGTTATCGGCAACTGGCAGGAGCCATATGGTTGTCGCTTTATTGTATGCAATGCAATCGCGATGTAATGCTTTACTTTATCACTAAGCGGTAGCGATAGTCGTGGAAGCATAAGATTGGCGAGACGACAACGGTGCTACGATGGAGATCAAGGTGTCGCGCCGGTGACGATGGTGATCATGACGGTGCTTCGGAGATGGAGATCACAGGCACAAGATGATGATGGCCATATCATATCACTTATATTGATTGCATGTGATGTTTATCTTTTATGCATCTTATCTTGCTTTGATTGATGGTAGCATTATAAGATGATCTCTCACTAAATTATCAAGAAGTGTTCTCCCTGAGTATGCACCATTGCAAAAGTTCTTCATGCTGAGACACCACGTGATGATCGGGTGTGATAGGCTCTACGTTCAAATACAACGGGTGCAAAACAGTTGCACACGCGGAATACTCAGGTTATACTTGACGAGCCAAGCATATACAGATATGGCCTTGGAACACGAAGACCGAAAGGTCGAGCGTAAATCATATAGTAGATATGATGAACATAGTGATGTTCACCAATGAAACTACTCCATCTCACGTGATGATCGGACATGGTTTAGTTGATTTGGATCACGTGATCACTTAGAGGATTAGAGGGATGTCTATCTAAGTGGGAGTTCTTAAGTAATTTGATTAATTGAACTTAAACTTATCATGAACTTAGTACCTGATAGTATCTTGCTTGTTTATGTTTGATTGTAGATAGATGGCTCGTGCTGTTGTTCCGTTGAATTTTAATGTGTTTCTTGAGAAAGCAAAGTTGAAAGATGATGGTAGCAATTACACGGACTGGGTCCGTAACTTGAGGAATATCCTCATTACTACTCAGAAGAATTACGTCCTAGAAGCACCGCTGGGTGCCAGGCCTGCTGCTGGAGCAACACCAGATGTTATGAACGTCTAGCAGAGCAAAGTTGATGACTACTCGATAGTTCAGTGTGCCATGCTTTACGGCTTAGAATCGGGACTTCAACGATGTTTTGAACGTCATGGAGCATATGAGATGTTCCAGGAGTTGAAGTTAATATTTCAAGCAAATACTCGGATTGAGAGATATGAAGTCTCCAATAAGTTCTATAGCTGCAAGATGGAGGAGAACAGTTCTGTCAGTGAGCATATACTCAAAATGTCTGGGTATAATAATCATTTGATTCAAATGGGAGTTAATCTTCCAGATGATTGCGTCATTGACAGAATTCTCCAATCACTGCCACCAAGCTACAAGAGCTTCGTGATGAACTATAATATGCAAGGGATGAACAAGACTATTCCCGAGCTCTTCACAATGCTGAAAGCTGCGGAGGTAGAAATCAAGAAGGAGCATCAAGTGTTGATGGTTAACAAAACCACTAGTTTCAAGAAAAAGGGCAAAGGTAAGAAGAAGGGGAACTTCAAGAAGAACGGCAAGCAAGTTGCTGCTCAGGAGAAGAAACCCAATTCTGGACCTAAGCCTGAAACTGAGTGCTTCTACTGCAAGCAGACTGGTCACTGGAAGCGGAACTGCCCCAAGTATTTGGCAGATAAGAAGGATGGCAAGGTGAACAAAGGTATATGTGATATACATGTTATTGATGTGTACCTTACTAATGCTCGTAGTAGCACCTGGGTATTTGATACTGGTTCTGTTGCTAATATTTGCAACTCAAAACAGGGACTACGGATGAAGCGAAGATTGGCTAAGGACGAGGTGACGATGCACGTGGGAAACGGTTCCAAAGTCGATGTGATCGCAGTCGGCACGCTACCTCTACATCTACCTTCGGGATTAGTATTAGACCTAAATAATTGTTATTTGGTGCCAGCGTTGAGCATGAACATTATATCTGGATCTTGTTTAATGCGAGACGGTTATTCATTTAAATCAGAGAATAATGGTTGTTCTATTTATATGAGTACTATCTTTTATGGTCATGCACCCTTGAAGAGTGGTCTATTCTTGTTGAATCTCGATAGTAGTGATACACATATTCATAATGTAGAAGCCAAAAGATGAAGAGTTGATAATGATAGTGCAACTTATTTGTGGCACTGCCATTTAGGTCATATCGGTGTAAAGCGCATGAAGAAACTCCATACTGATGGACTTTTGGAACCACTTGATTATGAATCACTTGGTACTTGCGAACCATGCCTCATGGGCAAGATGACTAAAACACCGTTCTCCGGTACTATGGAGAGAGCAACAGATTTGTTGGAAATCATACATACAGATGTATGTGGTCCGATGAATGTTGAGGCTCGTGGCGGATATCGTTATTTTCTCACCTTCACACATGACTTAAGCAGATATGGGTATATCTACTTAATGAAACATAAGTCTGAAACGTTTGAAAAGTTCAAAGAATTTCAGAGTGAAGTTGAAAATCATCGTAATAAGAAAATAAAGTTTCTATGATCTGATCGTGGAGGAGAATATTTGAGTTACAAGTTTGGTGTACATTTGAAAAATTGTGGAATAGTTTCGCAACTCACGCCACCCGGAACACCACAGCGTAATGGTGTGTCCGAATGTCGTAATCGTACTTTACTAGATATGGTGCGATCTATGATGTCTCTTACTGATTTACCGCTATCATTTTGGGGATACGCTCTAGAGACGGCCGCATTCACGTTAAATAGGGCACCATCAAAATCCGTTGAGACGACGCCTTATGAACTATGGTTTGGCAAGAAACCAAAGTTGTCGTTTCTAAAAGTTTGGGGCTGCGATGCTTATGTGAAAAAGCTTCAACCTGATAAGCTCGAACCCAAATCGGAGAAATGTGTCTTCATAGGATATCCAAAGGAAACTATTGGATACACCTTCTATCACAGATCCGAAGGCAAGACTTTTGTTGCTGAATTCGGAAACTTTCTTGAGAAGGAGTTTCTCTCGAAAGAAGTGAGTGGGAGGAATGTAGAACTTGACGAGGTAACTGTACCTGCTCCCTTGTTGGAAAGTAGTACATCACAGAAAACTGTTTCTGTGACACCTACACCAATAAGTGAGGAAGTTAATGATAATGATCATGAAACTTCAGAACAAGATACTACTGAACCTCGTAGATCAACCAGAGTAAGATCCGCGCCAGAGTGGTACGGTAATCCAGTTCTGGAAGTCATGCTACTAGATCATGATGAACCTACGAACTATGTAGAAGCGATGGTGAGCCCAGATTCCGCAAAGTGGCTTGAAGCCATGAAATCTGAGATGGGATCCATGCATGAGAACAAAGTATGGACTTTGGTTGACTTGCCCGATGATCGGCAAGAAATTGCGAATAAATGGATCTTCAAGAAAAAGACTGACGCTGACGGTAATGTTACTGTCTATAAAGCTCGACTTGTCGCAAAAGGTTTTCGACAAGTTCAAGGGGTTGACTACGATGAGACCTTCTCACCCATAGCGATGCTTAAGTCTGTCCGAATCATGTTAGCAATTGCCGCATTTTATGATTATGAAATTTGGCAGATGGATGTCAAAACTGCATTCCTGAATGGATTTCTGGAAGAAGAGTTGTATATGATGCAACCGGAAGGTTTTGTCGATCCAAAGGGAGCTAACAAAGTGTGCAAGCTCCAGCGACCCATTTATGGACTGGTGCAAGCCTCTCGGAGTTGGAATAAACGCTTTGATAGTGTGATCAAAGCATTTGGTTTTATACAGACTTTCGGAGAAGCCTGTATTTACAAGAAAGTGAGTGGGAGCTCTGTAGCATTTCTGATATTATATGTGGATGACATATTGCTGATTGGAAATGATATAGAATTTCTGGATAGCATAAAGGGATACTTGAATAAGAGTTTTTCAATGAAAGACCTCGGTGAAGCTGCTTATATATTAGGCATAAAGATCTATAGAGATAGATCAAGACGCTTAATTGGACTTTCACAAAGCACATACCTTGACAAGATTTTGAAGAAGTTCAAAATGGACCAAGCAAAGAAAGGGTTCTTGCCTGTGTTACAAGGTGTGAAGTTGAGTTAGACTCAATGCCCGACCACTGCAGAAGATAGAGAGAAAATGAAAGATGTTCCCTATGCTTCAGCCATAGGCTCTATCATGTATGCAATGCTGTGTACCAGACCTGATGTGTGCCTTGCTATAAGTTTAGCAGGGAGGTACCAAAGTAATCCAGGAGTGGATCACTGGACAGCGGTCAAGAACATCCTGAAATACCTGAAAAGGACTAAGGATATGTTTCTCGTATATGGAGGTGACAAAGAGCTCACCGTAAAAGGTTACGTTGATGCAAGCTTTGACACTGATCCGGACGATTCTAAATCGCAAACCGGATACATGTTTACATTAAACGGTGGAGCTGTCAGTTGGTGCAGTTCTAAACAAAGCGTCGTCGCGGGATCTACATGTGAAGCGGAGTACATAGCTGCTTCGGAAGCAGCGAACGAAGGAGTCTGGATGAAGGAGTTCATATCTGATCTAGGTGTCATACCTAGTGCATCGGGTCCAATGAAAATCTTTTGTGACAATACTGGTGCAATTGCCTTGGCAAAGGAATCCAGATTTCACAAAAGGACCAAGCACATCAAGAGACGCTTCAATTCCATCCGGGATCTAGTCCAGGTGGGAGACATAGAGATTTGCAAGATACATACGGATCTGAATGTTCTAGACCCGTTGACTAAGCCTCTTCCACGAGCAAAACATGATCAGCACCAAGGCTCCATGGGTGTTAGAATCATTACTGTGTAATCTAGATTATTGACTCTAGTGCAACTGGGAGACTGAAGGAAATATGCCCTAGAGGCAATAATAAAGTTATTATTTATTTCCTTATATCATGATAAATGTTTATTATTCATGCTAGAATTGTATTAACCGGAAACATAATACATGTGTGAATACATAGACAAACTTAGTGTCACTAGTATGCCTCTACTTGACTAGCTCGTTAATCAAAGATGGTTATGTTTCCTAACCATGAACAAGGTGTTGTTATTTGATTAACGAGGTCACATCATTGGTTGAATGATCTGATTGACATGACCCATTTCATTAGCTTAGCACCCGATCGTTTAGTATGTTGCTATTGCTTTCTTCATGACTTATACATGTTCCTATGGCTATGAGATTATGCAACTCCCGTTTACCGGAGGAACACTTTGTGTGCTACCAAACATCACAACGTAACTGGGTGATTATAAAGGAGCTCTACAGGTGTCTCCAAAGGTAGATGTTGAGTTGGCGTATTTCGAGATTAGGATTTGTCACTCCGATTGTCGGAGAGGTATCTCTGGGCCCTCTCGGTAATGCACATCACATAAGCCTTGCAAGCATTGCGACTAATGAGTTAGTTGCGAGATGATGTATTACGAAACGAGTAAAGAGACTTGCCGGTAACGAGATTGAACTAGGTATTGGATACCGACGATCGAATCTCGGGCAAGTAACATACCGATGACAAAGGGAACAACGTATGTTGTTATGCGGTCTGACCGATAAAGATCTTCGTAGAATATGTAGGAGCCAATATGGGCATCTAGGTCCCGCTATTGGTTATTGACCAGAGATGTGTCTCAGTCATGCCTACATTGTTCTCGAACCGTAGGGTCCGCACGCTTAACGTTACGATGACAGTTATTATGAGTTTATGCATTTTTATGTACCGAAGTTAGTTCGGAGTCCCGGATGTGATCACGGACATGACGAGGAGTCTCGAAATGGTTGAGACATAAAGATTGATATATTGGAAGCCTATATTGGGATATCAGAAGTGTTCCGGGTGAAATCGGGATTTTACCGGAGTACCGGGAGGTTACCAGAACCCCCCGGAAGCCATATGGGCCTTAATGGGCTTTAGTGGAAAGGAGAAAGGGGCAGACCAAGGTGGCCGCGCGCCTCCCCCCTCCCCTAGTCCTATTAGGACTAGGAGAGGTGGCCGGCCCCCCCCCTCTCTCTTTCCCCCTCGGGGAATCCTAGTCCAACTAGGATTGGGGGGGGGGGAGTCCTATTCCCGGTAGGAGTAGGACTCCTCCTACGCCCTCCTCCTGGCCGGGGGGGCCCCTCCCCCTTGGCTCCTTTATATACGGGGGAAGGGGGCACCTCTAGACACACAAGTTGATCATTGAGATCGTTCCTTAGCCGTGTGCGGTGCCCCCTGCCACCATATTCCACCTCGATCATATCGTTATAGTGCTTAGGCGAAGCCCTACGTCGGTAGAACATCAAGATCGTCACCATGCCGTCGTGCTGACGGAACTCCTCCCCGACGCTTTGCTGGATTGGAGCTCGGGGATCGTCATCGAGCTGTACGTGTGCTAAGAACTCGGAGGTGCCGGAGTAACGGTGCTTGGATCGGTCGGATCGGGAAGACGTGCGACTACTTCCTCTACGTTGTGTTAACGCTTCCGCAGTCGGTCTGCGTGGGTACGTAGACAACACTCTCCCCTCTCATTGCTGTGCATCACCATGATCTTGTGTGTGCGTAGGAATTTTTTTGAAATTACTACGTTCCCCAACACCGAGAGGCGAAAGGGCAAGGGCGAAATGCCACGGGCCCTAACAGCCTGCGGCCTTGGGCGCCGCGTGGCGGTTGATGGGATGCAAGTGCCTCAGCAACCGCGCAGGTTGATAAAGGAGCGACATCTGCCCAGACTTTGCCTTTTGCTTTCTCCGGTTGCTGCTCAGATCCCCTTTCTTGCGCCTCCCCTTTCTTCCTCTAAACTTCCAGATCTACTCCGACTGCGTGACCTAGGAAGCCATGGCGCCTCGCCAGCCTCCGGCCGAAGCTTGGTACTCTCCTGCTCTGGACTTGCCGAATGTGTCCAAGGCTGGCCTTGCCCGGCTGCGCCAGATGGCGGCGGTGCAGGGCATCAACGGGACGAAGGTGTTCAAGGCCGGGTCCGCCACCCCTGAGGGCCGAGGGAGCACCTTTTATCCTCTCTTTGTAAGTTCCATTGCTGCGGGCCTGGTGCCTCCCTTCTCCGAGTTCTTCTTCTCTGTCCTCCGCCATTACAACTTGCAGGCTCTGCATCTCCACCTCAACTCCGTTCTTCTTCTGGCGATCTTCGCTTACTACTTCGAGGCCCACATAGGGGTGCAGCCTTCAGTGGCCTTGCTGCGCCACTACTTCTCCCTCCGGGTCACTCGCGGTTCTCCTTCCGCGTGCGCGGGCTTTGTCGCGTACGGCGGCACCATTGCCATCTCGAATCCCGGGAAGAGGATTGAGGGCTTCCGGAGCAAGTGGGTCTTGGTAGATGCCGGGCGCGTCCATCCTAGGCTGATCTTGCCCACGGAGCCGCCCGCGAGCTCCGGCGACTGGGGCCGAGCGGAGCTCACGGACCCCCGCGCAAAACTGGTGTTGGAGAAGATGGACGCGGACTTGAGGCCGGCCAGCATGGCGGCGGCGAAGTTGACCGGTGCATCGCTGCTGAAGGAGTTCCTGGAGCACCAGCTGGCTCCACTCCGGCGGTACTCACCTCTGATGTGGAGGCCTCATCCGAGCCCCGCGGTCTTGAGCGGCGAAGATTTGGCTGCGGTCCTCCAATCTCTGGTCGGGGGCGAGGTGGCAAGGTTGGAGGGCGCTCCCAAGCCCTTGTTCCTTCGCGACGACTAGGAGCAGGTGGTGAAGTCCATGCCCGTTTTTAATGGGGACGGGCTCGTGCCCGTGGCGGCTTCTGAGGGACCGGTGGACGTGCCCTCCGACGACTCCAGCAAGGAGGAGGACGAAGAGGAGGGAGGAAAGGGGCCCGACTCTGAGGCGACCGATGGAGATTCGAGGGCTCCCCTCCCCCGGCGCAGGCCCCGCAGTCTCCGCCTTTCTTCGAGCGATGATGACGAGGAGGGAGACGAGCAGGTCGGCGGGAGCTTGCCCCCGATCCCGAAGAAGGACAGGACCGGGCTGATCTCCCGCGGGCCTGCCCCTGTCCTGAGGCAGTCTGCAGACGCGCCTTCTGCTTCCGAGGTCGACCCTTCCAGCCGGCTGTCAGGCTTCAAGTTTGGTCGGAGGCTGCCCGAGCTCACCGGCGATGACCCGTGAGTGCCCGACCCTTGTCTTTATTTCTTGTTCCGCTGTCGAGGTTTGACGTTCACATCTCTTGAATAGGCTGGAGCCCGTGGCAAAGAAGCTGAAGGGGGCTCCTGAGGGTCCATCCGCGGCAGCGCCTCCGCCTGCAGAGGAGGGTGACCATGGTACACGGGCTTCTCCTGCCCGGTCGGCCTCGTGAGGCCAGGCCGAGCTGGCTGGGGCGAGCTCAGCCCCCGTGGCCCAAGTGACTCCTGTGGTGCCTTTGCCCACTGCCGCCACCACAGCTGCTGGGGTGCAGCAGGCTCCACCTCAGGACGCTGTGGTCTTGCCGTCGCCGCCTTCTTCCTCCGTTCCGACGGCTGTTGCTTCTCCAACTCCTCCTGCCGTCCTGGAGCATGCTGTTGCTGGACTGGACCGGCTGCGGCAGGATCTTCTTGGTGCCGACCCTCGCCTGGTGGCCGGGCGCTTGGAGATGGCTTCGGGATGGATTCGCTCCGATGCCTCGATCCGGGCGGCACTGGTTCAAGCCTCGACGGCCTGCGATGAGGATAGGCAGGCCATCCTTGAGACGAAGGCTGCTCGTGACGCATCCCTGGGAGAGGTGGTTGAAGTCCGCGGTCGTTGCAAGGCGCTGGAGGACGAGCTGCAAGGCCTGCGGGACCAGCTCGCGAAGGAGGTTCATCTTCGCCAGGAGCAAGAAGAAGGCATGAAGGCTCGCGAGGCGGCCATCGAGGGCCGGGAGGCCAAGCTCAAGAAGCGTCGTGACTGCCTAAGTGCGCTGGGGGAGGAGCTGGAGGCGACAAAGGTCGAACTGGACAGCAAGGCCAAGGTTCTTGCTGAGGATCGCGTGGCCTTCACAGACATGGAGAAGAAGGCTCGTGCTTCGCTGAAGATGCTCTATGCCAGTGGCCTGGAGAGCCCGCTGGCCGGCGCCGAGGACGGCCCTGCCAAGCTGCTTCCCTTCCTGGTTCGTGCCCTTGAGGATATCACCCTTGGCCTTGGCCCCACGGCCGAGGCCGAGGCGCGTGTCTTGTCTTCTACTGCGCTGACGCGGGTCTTCACCCACATCTACCTTCGCGACCCCAGCGCCGACCTCGACAGCCTGCTGGAGCCAGTAAGCGGCGAGGGTGCTACTACCGCTGCCGAGGCCGTGAAGGGTCGCGCGGAAGCTCTGCTGGGGAAGTTCCGGGCCTTCAGTACCAAGCCAAAGCATGATGCTTCCGATTCTGCTGCTCCGTGGGGCGGGGCCACCCGCGCTGCTCCACCGCCGCCAAGTCACCCCGCTACTGCTCTTGCCCTGCTTTTAATTCCTGCATCATGCATCATGCCTCGGGGAGGCGTTTAAACTTGTGTTTGGTATTGAGACGATAGTATGGACTGTAATATTTGCTTTTAAGTTCCTTGAATTTTATGCTTTCCCTCCCTACTTGCTTGTGTTCTACGCCGGCAGAGCCCGGCCCCGTGCGTACCTCACCCAGCATTAGCCCCGACCGGAAACCAGGACGGGGCCAAAGGAGTGAGGGGCTACGGAGCCAGTTAGGCTCCCGAGTCGCGATGCTCAGGAGTCCCCCTTAGCGCACGAACAACAAGTAGGGAGGTGTGATGTAGGTGAATCTTCCGTTTTACGTATGCAGAGCCCGACTCCGCGCGTACCTCACCCAGCATTAGCCCCGACCGGAAACCAGGACGGGACCAACGGAGTGAGGGGCTATGGAGCCAGTTAGGCTCCTGAGTCGCGATGCTCAGGAGTCCCCCTTGACGCGCAAACAGCATGTGATTAGGTGAGATGCGAGTGGGACCACCGTTCTACGTCTGCAGAGCCCGGCCCCGCGCGTGCCTCACCCAGCATAGCCTTTCGGAACTAAGGAGTGAGGGGCTACGGGACCAGTTAGGCCCCTGAGTCGCGATGCTCAGGGGTCCCCCTTGACGCTCAAACGGCCTTCATACCTTGGCTTTGCTCGGGGAGGGGCGCGCGACTAACCAGGCCCGAGGGGCCTGGTTGGGTGGCGTACGTCCGGGCGTGACCCAAGCGCAGCCCCTGTGCCCAGCCCCCTCGCGCGGCGCTCCCGAGGGAAGGCGTTGCGATGAGGCTAGACACTGAGCTCTGGGCTCCCTGAGGTTGGTGCGGCCCGGGGGCCACCCTCAGTTGTTTATCACCAGCGCGGAGCATAGCGCTTCCGCATGTGTACGGGCATAGCCGCTCCTCGGCAGTGTCATCAGCCAGCGCGGAGCATGGTACTTCCACTGGTACGTGGGAGGGGGGCCCCCTCCGAGAGGAGCCCCCGGGGCGTGTACAGCCCCACCCTAACACGTGGCCGGCACGGTAGGGCTAGGTGAGGTGTATCTGGGCACCCTTGAGCCAGCACGGGACTCACGGGGCCCTACCTCTAGGCGGGTTGCGCCTGGCACTGGGCCTTATCTTGGGCTGCGTTCCTGCAAACTTGGTTGATGCCGGCACTCTACGTCCTCGGGTCCCGGCCCTCGAGCTTGTCTCAGCCGTCGCTGGTATGCCAGGTTGCGATGCCGTGGACATAACCAGAGGGTGAGGGCTGGAGAGCCAGTAAGAGCCCTGAGTCACGATGCTCAGGTACCCCCCCTTTAACGTGCAAGTGGTCGACATGGAGAAGAAAATGTGCCGTGGACAGGCATCAAGTAACCATGCATGAGGGGCGAATGCATAACCGGAAATAAACGCAAGGGAGATACATGTCGCTGGGCCTGGCCCAAGCGACTTGGGGATGATGCAGCCTGAGGGGCGCCCCCAACAAAGCAA
Organism: Triticum monococcum; assembly: GCA_034509565.1. NCBI lineage: Eukaryota > Viridiplantae > Streptophyta > Magnoliopsida > Poales > Poaceae > Triticum > Triticum monococcum. The sequence continues at coordinate 40,675,299 of CM067844.1, forward strand.
GCTAACGACATGAAAATAAAAAGGGATACATACCGCAGGGACGGACCCATGCGGCCTGGGAACGATGCAGCCCCGGGAGGGCGCTCCTAGCTGGAAATGAAACTTGTAAGATGTCACCTGAGGGTGTCGAGGGCGAAGGGGTGTCGGTGCAGCAGACTCGGGAGGCTCCGGAAGCTGGTCCTCATGAGCCCCCAGGCCCAGGGGCCTCGGGAGGCTCCGGAGGCACTGGTAGCTCTTCACGAATCATCTCCATCTCCGCCAGGGCTGCAGAACGCCTGTCTTCTTGAGCCTCCATGATGCCCCTCATGAGGCGCTGGCACATAGCAACCACGCTCGGCAGGCCGTAAGGCATGCGAATGTAGCTGTGGGGTGGACCCCGGTAGCGCTCCACTCATGAGGGCCAGAGGCGCTCCATCGTAGCGGCTTGGTTGAGCCCTGGTACATCGACGCAGACGCGCAACCCACCTTCCTCGCCTGGATGGGGAGCCGCCACCGGCAGATGGCGGCAACCTCTCATGATCCTTGATTCCTGTAGTTCTTGAATGGCTTTGTCGACGAACTCCTGCGGGTCCGACCTTCCTTGCCTTGCTCCTTCTTAAGGGAAACGTGCTCTGAAGCACGCCTCCACGTGGTGCCCAAGCGCCTCCCTCGTGACCCTGGCCAGGTCGGTGGCCCTCCAGGGGAGAGCCCCCGAGCCCTGCCTGAGGAGGGCGTCGGGCGTGCTTTCCTATGCGATGGAAGGAGGTTCCCCCTGGGCAGGCGCGGGCCCTGAGGGGCCTGCCTCCCGAGGGGCCGGTCCGGATGATGTCTTCTTCTTCTTGGGGGTGGTCTCGGGAAGCCTCCTGCTTCCGCGATCCGGGTCTTCCAGTGACGCGGCCTGAAAGGCTCGCTCCAGGGAACACACTACATCCCTCTCTTCACAGGGCACCGTGATGACTCCGCCACTCCCTGGCATCTTGAGGACATTGTAGCCATGGTGAGTCACGGCCATGAACTTGGCCAGCACTGGGTACCCGAGGATGGCGTTGTACGGCAGGCAGATGTGGGCGACGTCGAAGTCGATGGGCTCGGTGCGGTAGTTGTCGCGTGCCCCGAAGGTGACAGGGAGGCGGACCTGCCCAATCGGGATCGTGGAGCCGTCGGTGATTCCGGAGAAGGGCTTGGTTGGCTGAAGCTGGTCGTAGGGCACTTGGAGATTGTTGAACGTTTCCATGGACAGGACGTTGAGCCCTGCCCAACCATCGATGAGGGTCTTGGTGACCAGTACATTGCTGATGACTGGGGAGCAGAGCATCGAGAGGACGCCAGCTGTGGCTGCACACTTGAGTTGATCCGCTGAGCTGAATGTGATGGCGCACGCCGACCACCTGAGAGGGCGCGTTGCTTCGAGCCTGGGGAGGGCTGCGTTCACCTCGCGGGCAAACTGCTTGAAGATGCGTTGGGAGGCTGGGGCTTGAGCTCCGCCCAGGATGCAGGCGATTGCGTGTGGCTCCTGGAAGCCCCCAGCCCCCTCGTCTTGATGGCGGTCCTCGTTCCTCCTTGGTTGAGGCGGCAGTGGAGGGAGGCCTGCGTTACCCTGCGGGCGATCCTCACGAGGCTAATCGCGCCACCCTTGGCGCGGGCCATGGTCTTCCCAGCATCCTGCGTTTCTTCCTCCTCCTCGGTCGTAGCCCCGATCGGCGCGGTCGGGACGACGGCCGATCCTTCCTTCTCGCACGGCGCGGAGTTCTTGGCATTCGTTGGTGTTGTGGGTGTGGAGGTCGTGGTACACACAGTACCGGCTGCCCCTGGTGGACTCAGGCATATCTTTGCCCCGCTTGGTGTCTGGCTCTGCTGCGAGCACGGCAGCCCCCTTGCGCTTCATGTCCTTGGCCTTGGGCTTCTTCTCTTCTGGGTCTGCGGCTGGCAGCTTGAGGAGGGAGAGGCGTCCCTCCTTAGCCCTGGCGCACTTGGTCGCCAAGTTGAACAGCTCCAGGGAGGTGCACATGTCTTCATGCATCGCTAGCTCCTCCTTCATCTTGACGTCACACACACCATCGAAGAAGGCCGAGATGATGGCCTCCTCGGACACCTTGGGGATCTTGAGGCGCGCGCTGTTGAAGCGCTGGATGTACTTCTGCAGGGTCTCTCCAGGTTTTGCTTGATGCGGCGCATGTCGCTCACGGCGGGCGGCCGGTCGCGAGTACCTTGGAAGTTGGCGATGAAGCGGGTGCGCATCTGGTCCCAGGAAGAGATCGTGCCCGAAGCCAGATTCAGGAGCCAGGTGCGAGCTCCTTCCTTGAGCGCCATGGGGAACCAGTTCGCCATGACCTTTTCGTTCCCGCTGGCAGCTTCGATGCCCAGCTCATAGAGCTGGAGGAACTCTGCAGGGTCAGTCGTGCCATCGTAATGTGGAGGCAGGTCTGGCTTGAACTTGCCGGGCCACACGACGCTACGCAGCTCAGTGGTGTAGGCACGGCAGCCTGCGGTGGCCACGAAAGGCCTCGGCTAGTGGAGAGCTTGGTCTTGAGGGTCCCCACGTGCTGCAGCTAGGAGCAGTGCGGGGTCTTGGCGTGCCAGAGCTGGAGCAGGGTCGCGGCGTGCCGGAGCAGGGAGCGCCCGGGCAGCTCCTTGCGGGCGAGGGATTTCTTGGCAGCTCCGTTCTTGCTGCGCTGGCACCTGACGGAGCGGGTTCCGCCCAGGGGCCACGCGCCTTGGAGCCATGGCGTCTTCTTGGAGAGGAGGCGGCTGGTACGCCTCCGGGGCTTCGTTGCCCGCGCGGGGCGGGGTGCGGCGCAGCAGAACGGACGGCGCGGAAGAGCCCCCTGTGGCGCGGACAAGCTCGGCGACGCGGTCGAGCCACTCCTCATAGAGATCGTCGACGGGACGGTAGCGCAGAAGCTCGTTTGCCGCGAGGAGCGCAGCTCGAGCCTCGAAGGGTGCGCGGAGCGCGCGGGACAAAGAACCAGCGGGTGCGAGCGATGGAGTAGCGGTGTGGCCGTCTTGCCGCACGGATGGATGCTGAGACGATGCTTGCTGCTCGCCCCCCGTCGGGCCGGTGGCGGCGTTGATGGCGGGCGACGGGGAACGACGAGGACGTCCGCCGACGGGCGCCGTCTGGGCAACACGAGAAGCGATGGCGGCCCGGCGCTCGGCGCGGGCCCGACGGGAGTCGGACATGGATGCGACGGTCGGAGGAGAACGGGGCGGTGGACGACGAACTCTGGCGCACCCCTACCTGGTGCGCCAAATGTCGGATTTCGGGTTCTGGCAGACCCTTAAGGTTCGAACACTGGGGTGCACGCGGAGATTACGCCTTCTACCTCCCCGCCTCGCAAAGATCTAAACTACTAAAAGAACTGCACAAGGGACACAAGATTTATACTGGTTCGGGCCACCGTTGCGGTGTAATACCCTACTCCAGTGTGTGGTTAGTGGATTGCCTCCTGGGGCTGATGATGATGAACAATACAAGGAAGAACAGCCTCGCGAGGGTCTGTTCTTGGCTGGGGCAATGAACTGCTAGGAGGAGTTCGGTCACCCTTCTCTCTCTCTCCCACTCACTCTCTCTGCTTTGCTCTCACTTGTCGACCGTCCAGAACCTCTCCGAACCCCACCGAACCCCCTTTGCTATGCGGGTGGCTGGTCCTATTTATAGAGGCCCTAGTCCTCTTCCCAAATATCGAGCGGGAAGGGAGCCAACAATGGCGGGCTAATTTGAAGGGGGACAACAAGTATCAACTACCCTGACAAAAGCAGTCTTCGCCTGCGCAAAGCTCTGGTGATGACGCCATCCTGGGCTCCACGGCGACCTCCGTCTCGTAGTCCTCCTGGTCTTGGTCTTGTTGCACCGAAATGGCAACCTTTACCTGATGCCTCGGTACTCCGCGGCTGCGCTTGCCCCCTTTGCACCAAAGAGGAAAGAAGGACGCTGCACGCGCTGGCACCCGCCTGGCGCCCTGAGTCGTCATGGCTTGCGTCACGGGCACCTCGCGAGTTACCCCGCCTTGATCTCTCCGCCTCCTCGTGAGCCAGCCTGACAAGGCCCTGAGGAAGCTTCGTGTCGTCTGCCTCGCGAGGCTTGGCCCCTCGCGAGGGTCTTGAGTCTTGCGTTGATGAAGATGGGCCGTGCTGGGCCTCCTTTGAGCCACGCTGCAGGCCGCAGGCAGGCAAGTCTGGGGACCCCCGTTCCCAGAACGCCGACATATACCTTGCCTTGAGTTAGGCAAAGGAGTACAATAGTGATCTAGGAGTAGACCACTGGACATTGGTCAAAATTATCCTTAGTGGTATAAGGATATGTTTCTCGATTATGGAAGTGACAAAAGGTTCGTCGTAAAGGGTTACGTCGATACAAATTTTGACACTGATCCAGATGACTCTAAATCTCAATCTGGATACATATTGAAAGTGGAAGCAATTAGCTAGAGTAGCTCTATGCAGAGCATTGTTGACATAGAAATTTGCAAAATACTTACGGATCTGAATGTGGCAGACCCGTTGACTAAACTTCTCTCACAAGCAAAACATGATCACACCTCAGTACTCTTTGGGTGTTAATCACATAGCGATATGAACTAGATTATTGACTCTAGTAAACCCTTTGGGTGTTGGTCACATGTCGATGTGAACTATTGGTGTTAATCACATGGTGATGTGAACTATTGGTATTAAATCACATGGCGATGTGAACTAGATTATTGACTCTAGTGCAAGTGGGAGACTGAAGGAAATATGCCCTAGAGGCAATAATAAAGTTATTATTTATTTCCTTATATCATGATAAATGTTTACTATTCATGCTAGAATTGTATTAACCGGAAACATAATACAAGTGTGAATACATAGACAAACAGAGTGTCACTAGTATGCCTCTACTTGACTAGCTCGTTAATCGAAGATGGTTTAGTTTCCTAGCCATAGACATGAGTTGTCATTTGATTAACGGGATCACATCATTATGAGAATGATGTGATTGACTTGACCCATTCCATTAGCTTAGCACTTGATTGTTTAGTTTGTTGCTATTTCTTTCTTCATAACTTATACATGTTCCTATGACTATGATATTATGCAACTCCCGTTTGCCGGAGGAACACTTTGTGTGCTACCAAACGTCACAACGTAACTGGGTGATTATAAAGGTGCTCTATAGGTGTCTCCGAAGGTACTTGTTGGGTTGGCGTATTTCGAGATTAGGATTTGTCACTCCGATTGTCGGAGAGGTATCTCTGGGCCCTCTCGGTAATGCACATCACTTAAGCCTTGCAAGCATTGCAACTAATAAGTTAGTTGCAGGATGATGTATTACGGAACGAGTAAAGAGACTTGCCGGTAACGAGATTGAACTAGGTATTGAGATACCAACGATCGAATCTCGGGCAAGTAACATACCGATGACAAAGGGAACAATGTACGCATGTTGTTATGCGGTCTGACCGATAAAGATCTTCGTAGAATATGTGGGAGCCAATATGAGCATCCAGGTTCCGCTATTGGTTATTGACTAGAGACATGTCTCGGTCATTTCTACATAGTTCTCGAACCCGTAGGGTCCGCATGCTTAAAGTTTCGGTGACGATTGTATTATGAGTTTATGTGATTTGATTTACCGAAGGTAGTTCGGTGTCCCGGATGAGATCGGGGACATGACGAGGAGTCTCAAAATGGTCGAGAAGATCGATATATTGGATGACTATATTCGGACATCGGAAAGGTTCCGTGTGATTCGGGTATTTTCATGGGTACCGGGGAGTTACGGGAATACGAGAAAGAAGTAATGGGCCTCATGGGCCAAGTGATGGAAGAGAGGAAGCAGGGCACGCGGCCCCCTAGCCCAAACCGAATTGGACTAGGGGGCCGGCCCCCTTTCCTACTTTTCCTCCTTCTCCTTCCTTCTCCTTCTCCTCCTTCCTTTCCTCCTCCTAGTAGGAGTAGGAAAGGGGAGTCCTACTCCTACTAGGAGGAGGACTCCTCCTCCTGGAGTGCCCATAGAGGGCCGGCCAGCCTCCCCCTTGCTCCTTTATATACAGGGGCAGGGGGGCACCTCTAGACACACAAGTTGATCAGTTGATCTCTCCCAGCCGTGTGCGGTGCCCCCTCCACCATATTCCACCTCGGTCATATCGTAGCGGTGCTTAGGCGAAGCCCTGCGTCGGTAGCAACATCATCACCATCACCACGCCGTCGTGCTGACGGAACTCTCCCGTGAAGCTCTGCTGGATCGGAGTTCGCGGGACGTCATCGAGCTGAACGTGTGCTGAACTCGGAGGTGACATGCGTTCGGTACTTGGATCGGTCGGATCGTGAAGACATACGACTACATCAACCGCGTTGTGCTAACGCTTCCGCTTTCGGTCTACGAGGGTACGTGGACAACACTCTCCCCTCTCGTTGCTATGCATCACCATGATCTTGCGTGTGCGTAGGAAATTTTGAAATTACTACGTTCCCCATCAGCCTGGCCCTGGTTTATATAATGCACCAGAGGCCTAGGATAACAAGAGTCCTAGCCGAATACGCCGGTGGGGGAGGAGTCCTTATCTTGACCATCAAGTCTTGTGGAATCTTCCTTGTATGCGGCAGTTGTCCGAACTGGCCCATGAGTATACGGCCATGGGGTCCTCGGCCGAATCTAATTGACCGGGAGACGGCGTGGTGAGTACCCCCTAGTCCAGGACACCGTCACTATGTTTTGTCTATGTATTCACACATGTACTAAGTTTCCGGTTAATACAATTCTAGCATGAATAATAAACATTTATCATGATATAAGGAAATATAAACAACAACTTTATTATTGCCTCTAGGGCATATTTCCTTCAGTCTCCCACTTGCACTAGAGTCAATAATCTAGATTACATATTAATGATTCTAACACCCATGGAGTCTTGGTGCTGATCATGTTTTGCTCATGAAAGAGGCTTAGTCAACAGGTCTGCAACATTCAAATCCGCATGTATTTTGCAAATCTCCATGTCTCCCTCCTTGGCTTGATCGCGGATGAAATTGAAGTGTCTCTTGATGTGTTTGGTTCTCTTGTGAAATCTGAATTCCTTCGCCAACGCAATTGCTCCAGTATTTTCACAATAGATTTTCATTGGACTCGATGCACTAGGTATTAGTAGATCGGATATGAACTCCTTCATCCAAACTCCTTCATTTGCTGCTTCCGAAGCAGCTATGTACTTCGCTTCACACGTAGATCCCGCCACGACGCTCCGCTTGGAACCGCACCAACTTACAGCTCCACCATTCAATATAAATACGTATCCGGTTTGCGACTTTGATTCATCCGGATCAGTGTCAAAGCTTGCATCGACGTAACCATTTACGACAAGCTTTTTGTCACCTCCATAAACGAGAAACATGTCCTTAGTCCTTTTCAGGTATTTCAGGTTGTTCTTGACCACTGTCCAGTGATCCACTCCTGGATTACTTTGGTACCTCCCTGCTAAACTTATAGCAAGGCACATATCAGGTTTGATACACATCATTGCATACATGATAGAACGTACACCGGTACGCGTCGGTGCTATACAAACGGTTTTTAACCCATTTCTGCGATGGCATTTGGAACCCTCGCCAAGTGAGTGTGGGTGATAGGGGGTCATTCCCACATGACCCAGAAATCGTCGGGGATAGGCCCTCCTAGGATAGAGGCTGGGGTCATGTGCGATCGGGCAAGGCATCGAAACCCAATCATTTCCGTAGGTATGTACATCCTACACGGTGAATCCCAGAAAAACATTTCTGTAGGTATGTACGTTTCACACGGCGAATCCAAGGAATACGTTTCCGTTCTTATGTACATCCCATACAATCAATACAGGGAAAACGTTTCCGTTTGTATGTATATCACACACAATCAATCCAAGGAATATGTTTTCGTTCTTATGTACATCTCACACAGTCAATCCAGGAAAAACTTTTTCGTCCGTATGTACATCCCACACAGTTTTATGTGTAGGCTCATGTGTGAAAGGTGTAACTATCACAGACGCTCTGTCTTAGTTAACTGTTTGCTTTTATCAACTACATCACACACGATTTGATGAAGAAAACTGTGTGGCATTGCGCTATCCATCACAAGCGCTTTTACTGCTAGAACTGTTTGCAAAGTTCCATGACACATTTAGCAGGTTTATTAGTTTACAATTAATAATTCCAGTATTACGCAAATTCACATTTCATATCAAACAACAGTTTGCCATTTTCATATCAGGCACATAAATATATTGTAACATCACAGTACGATAGCTACATGAAAACAACACAGTACAACATATAGCTAGTTCGATTTCATAAGAACAATATTAGAACAATATATTCAATTCCCTAACTGAGATCATCCAGGCTCATCTTATCCACCTCTACTTTCAGTTCAGTAAGAGCCTGTTTTGCACTAGCCAACTAGGAAAGTGCCTCCTCCTTCGCCAACACCATCTTAGCAAAGTCTGATTTAAAAATCTAAGCTCATTCTCCACCTTCCTCCTTTTATCCCGCATCTTCAAATATTCTTCAGCATTGACAACACTTCCTCTAAGCCTACGTTTGTTCTCTTCCTCATACATGCTCCAGAGCTTCGCTAGGCACATCTTCAAAGACTGTGGGCACTCTTGATCAACCGACTCCAAGTAAGAACACTTATAATCATCCTATAATATTTAAAACTAGATCAGTAACAATTGTAGGGGAAATTAGTTTATAGCAACATAGAAAATCACCAATGCTTATTTAGAAAAACTGAAGAAACATATTAATTATGACATATCTTCTCAAAAAGATCAATGTGCAAATGAATTAATTGCTACTAAGATAACAACCAAATTTTGGAACATTAGAAGCTATAATTAACTACAACAACGCTACAAGTTCTTACTCATGTATAATGAATAAAAATTGAACATTTTATGAAGAAGGTAAATATAACTGCAACGGCATAGCAACAATGTTTGGATGACAGCAAATTGATACTAACAGGTGTGTACATGCACAAATTTAGTAACATCTTTACCTAATAATAAAGGACGGAAGATTTCATTGTTCTCCATACATCATCTATTTATATCCGTTAATTTTATGTTACGAATAAATATTGACGGCTGAGATTTAAAAGTAGATCTACATAATCCGTCTTCTCTACATGGAAAATAGAAAATCACGCCAAACTGAACGCTCTAGACAGGTAAAGATATGGAAAACCAATCAGAATAGATCTCATGGTTTGTGTCTTTTTTGTGTCCTTAGCGAGTTGTATTAGGATGGGCTTCTATTTGTACGTATACGAATCAAACCCCAGCCCACATGTTCTTTCATGCCTTGGCTTCATGGTGGCAGCGGATTGCATCTTGGCTTCGCATCGGCGATCGAATCAACGCCACAAGATCAGGGAACGGGTGAGGCATCAACAGCGACACCATCCTGATCGACAACCAGAACATCAGCTGCCATTGAGACATGAAAGTCATGCAGATATCCTACGAGGGCAATGCAGGCACAATTCTACAATAGAGGGAATGCCAGTCCTATCAACCCAATCCAACGAGCGAATGCAAGCGGAGGAATCGATCACCGGACGACCAACAACGAGCTGGTCTACCACCAATAGAGAAGTACCGGTAGACAAGTTGATGACGGAACAGCGGCCGGCCGATGGATGAGTTGTTGTGCTCTCCCTGCGGCAACGGTTGCAGCGGTGCAAGCTCAGCGGCGTCAAGGTGCGGGCGTGGCAGTAACACTAGGTGCGGGCGTGGCAGCGGCCCTCACACTCCCAGTCTGGGCAAGCCATGGCCGCAGCCAAAGGCAGCGACAGTCACCCTCCCTTCGAGGCATAACTAGAGTATCTTAGATGACAAGAGCAAATGACGATGACAGCGAGGAATGGGATGTTTATGGGCCGATGCTATTGTTTTTTGGGTGTTGCTTTGGTTTCCTCAGATGGGGTACGAACGCTGATGTGAGTTGGGCGTCCCTCTATAGTAGAATAAAAAATGTCAGAGGATCTCGTTCCAAGTTCAGCATGCATCCATCCACATGACGCTCAGCATGCATCAATCCACATGATGCTCGCAACGGTTAGCAGGTCTTGGTGACCTCAGCTCCAACACCGTGTGTTCCTAGATGGGGGTATTCTCCCGCGAGTGGGATCCTGCCAACGCTTTTAGACGTGGCCACAACTTGATGGTGTCCTACATCGAGAAGCCACATGCAGTGCTTGTACCAATTGATGGTAGACGCCGCATGAGATGGCGGACAGTTCGGCCATCTCTGGCAAAGACGGCTCCCCGCGGGCACCCCTGAGCACAAGTGCCGAGTGGATCCAGATGCATGCTGCACGAGACGGACAATTGCACGATCCAGGCGATGTCTCAGGAAGAGAGGACGGCGTCGACTTGGTGGTGGCCCCATGAGGTGTGACACATGTACCGGCATAGACTTGGTAGTGGCCCCTTGGGGTGCGACAAATGTACCGGCATAGACAAATGAGGCGCCCACTGATGTGGTGACATGGACGGGAAAGAGGACATCTTTCCTGCTAATTGTTTATGGGACAAAAAAATCATTATATTGTCAAGTCAGATACATCTCATATTTTATGCAATCTTAAAGTTTCCTTGAAAGAATATAATGCATGATTTCTTGATGGATTGAGCATTCAATTATTTATTGAATCAAGATCTGGAATAGGGTGAAAGGTGAAAGGTCAATGCTTATAGAAAGTTATCATTATATATCAACTAATACAGTTCAACATCGATAATTATAAGAGAATGCTCAATATCCATTTAGACCAATCTCTTTTGCCTTCATATTTTTATTTGAAATGTTTCAACAAAGTTTCAGTTTAAACTTCTTGCTTATTGTTCCGTACCAATTTTAGTTACAAATCATCCGATCTATTTTGTGAAGTTCATCACACATTCATCCCAATACAACTGTATTCTTTGCAAAATAATATATTCATCAAAAGGACGTGAAACAAACCAAAATAATAATTGACCCTCCTAACAAATATGCAGTTTATTGTCAGCGAAGGTTAAAAATTAATCTTAAAGATAATCAATGCCTTTGCGAATAAACCAGTACTTCTCGGAAACTGCTATGTTATTTTTACCTTTACACATTGTTGCTCCTATCAAGATCCAACATCCTAAGGGAATGTGAAATAGTACCATCAGCAATAGTTTCATCGTGTTCCATGCTTAATATATACATAGGCTTTCATTGTGTTCTATGCTTAATGTATACATCAATTGTAGAGTTTCTTTTCCTTAAAGTTCTAATAGTATATGTCTACATTTTTTATCTTATTATTGTTACCTGTTCTATTGCTCAAAATCAAATAACAAGACGACTAATTGAAAGAATAGTTCATGTTTCCACCGATCTTGGTATGTGTCTTGCACATAATTCTTATTGAATTTGAGTACACACCAGTTTTCTTTCCCGTTGCAATGCACGGGCATTTGTGCTAGTAGAACTAATAGCACTAAGGCCGTCCACTATGTATGCCAAAACTGGTGTAAAGACAACTGTTGCTACATCTTGCATTGGTGCCCTGCACTGGCGAGCCGATGCATCAGAAAAAATCAGGGACCCGGACTCCGGAGCATGTAGTTGCTCCGATGCCTAGTTCCTTCATGCAATAAAGATTTAGTATTTTACTGCTTGGCTGCTCGGATGTCACTACTGCAGGATGCTGCTAACGCGGCACTACGATTAGAGACCCTTCGAGAAACTGTGTGCGATGCCATAATCGCAAACGGTGTTGTATGAAAACCGTAAAAAAGGTGAAAACATTTACAATGGAGGATGCATCAAACACGGTTCAAATTTTAGTTGCGTGTGCGATCCAGGGCATACGGTTCAGTCCAATGAACTGTTTGCGATGAGGCGAAACAAAAGAAATGGGCAGCCTGATGAAGGCGTGTGCGATATAGAGTATACGGTTCAGTCGGATGAACTGTTTGAGATTAGGCAACACAAAAGAAACGGGCAGCCAGATGAAGGTGTGTGCGATATACATCATACGGTTCACTCGGATGAACTATTTGTGATTAGGCAACACAAAAGAAACGGTCAGCCAGATCAAGGTGTGTGTGATTGAGGGCATATGCTTCAGAAGGATTAACCTTTTACGATTAGGCAACAGAACAGAAATGGGTAAGCCAGATCAAAGTGTCTGCGATTGATGGCATACACTTCACATAGATGAACCATTTGCGATTAGCCACAACAAACTGAAACTGTTAGATAGATCAACGTGTGTGCGCTAGACGAGCACACCCATTCTAATTAAAAGACGTATGCTGGCATTGCCTATTGCGGTGCACCCTATGGTGCAAACGCCACGTACGCGGCCGAGAAGGCATACGTGCCCATGTTACGCCTTTCGGGAATAGTGCCACACTTATAACCGTCAGTAAATTTTGAGCATGCGTCCCATCACATTCCAAATTGCAAACCTGTTCGCATCGATCAAAACCTAAACGGTTTCCTACTTAGGAGTGTATTACTACGCGGTTATAAATACTACTACTCCAAGACGACCGCACATTCCTCCTCAACTCCTCATCCACAAAAAGTCACAAACAAACAAGTCATTCATCATCGTTCCCTTGCGTCCGCCATGGCCAGTGTGAGTTCTGGGTCGAGAGATTGCCACCAGGGAGAGGCGAGCCTGGAAGCGGGAGCACGAGAGATGTCCCGCCTTGCCGCGATAGCAACCAACATGTCCTGCCGCACGGCCGTAGCCGCAGAGAGGTCCCGCCGCGCCGTCGAAGCAGCACGGAGGACCTACCGCATCGTCGATGCAGCAGACTGGTCCGGCCGCACCGCGGAAGCAGAAGAGATGTCCCGTCACTCCGCGAATGCAGCAGAGATGTCCTCCCTTGCCGCAGCGGCCTGGTAAAATGCCTCGCGGGTAGGCGAGGACTCTTACAGGTGCATGCGTGCCCTCGTCCATAGGCAGATGGATTAGATCTCTAGGTGGGTGAGGTTGCAGGATGACGTGCAAGCCTCGTTTGAACAGTCTACCGATGTCATCCGGCAACTAAATGAGAGCAATGCCAAACTCCAGGCCGAGCGCGACCTGCTGAGGGCGAAGGTCGTCGGAAGTGCGGAGCAGCAGGAGCAGACCACTACCTTGTTGAAGACGATCGGCGTCATCATCGAGAAACTTATGGACGAGAATAACAAGCTGCGCATCGCGCGTACAAGGCTGGTGGAGAAATCCGTGGATGCTCTCAAGCAGCATCTTGAGGACAAGAAAGAGCTCGTTGCCGCTCGCCGCGGAGACTAGTTCTCACGGCCTGCAGCAACGCATCAAGAAAGTAGAGATCAGTGAGCCAGATCATTGTCTTCCTTCTTCTTTTGCCCTTGTGTATTTCGAGCGTTGCCGCATGTGGCTTTTTTTAATTATGTTTCTAACTATGTAAGACAATTATTATCCACTGTCATCGTCCTTATATTCATCATGCTTGCTATAAGTTGCAGTCGATGCTATATAGGTCCGTCGGATCTTACATCAAGATCCATGCAAAACTTTCTTTTCAGATTTTCAATTTTCTCTCTTAAATCTTAGTCCAGTGAGACAATAGCCACGCCATAGAACAGGTGCTCGGACGCCATTAATGGAGACGTTGGGAGGGAGGTGCGCGGCGGGTAGCGGTCAAAGGGCTCTCCTCCCGATGAGCACGCATAGGGGTCTGATCGCATGCCTCTCGTACTCAAATAGCTACCCCGCACGACACCTCCTAGCCAATAAAAAAGGGGACACGTGGCCGAACGTAATTGGTAAGTCGAACGCCCACGGTTTCAATAATACTTGTGTTTCCGATTTGTAATGTGACAACACTTGTTTCAAAATGACTTTATTGATTGTTAATGTGTGGGTCTTCGCAAATCGGACAGAAAAATTACTACACCATGTTGGTGCCATGTCATTAGACCATGCCAAGTTTCATGATTTTTAGGCGTGTTTTGGAATTACAGGAATTAAAAAACCAAGTTTCTCAATCTTTCCGACCGAGCCACGACGCCCAGATGTTTAAATTTCACTCCCATCGCTTGCATGGGACCTAGAAATTCACCCAAGGACACACATGTGATTTTTCAAACAACTTTGGTGCACTGGAGCATGTGCTTGTAGTTCATATTTGAATTATGCACATTAAATGCCCAGAAACTCAATTAATGTATAAAAAGGTCAAACAAACCCGGAATAATTCCAAAATTTAGCATGGTACTTCTATTTGGTCTAATCTGGTTGTGTAAACAAATAAGGCGGGAGAAGACAATGTACGTATGTCGTTTCGCACACGGGGGTGACACGTTCCCTCTCGGAACCACGAGCCTTCTTGAGAGAAGCTCCGGTTTGCAACAATCTTACACCAAAGCTTGTCCCAGTTCGGCCAAAAAAATTACCGCAGCATGTTTGTGCCATGTCATGACACCATGCCAAGTTTCATGATTTTCAAGCGTGTTTTGGAATTACAGGAATTAAAAAGCCAAGTTTCTCAATCTTTCCGGCCCAGCCACGACGCCCAGATGTTTAAATTTCACTCCCATCTCTTGCATGGGACCTAGAAATTCACCCAAGGACACACATGTGATTTTTCAAACAACTTTGGTGCACTGGAGCATGTGCTTGTAATTCAGATTTGAATTATGCACATTAAATGCCTAGAAACTCAATTAATGTATAAAAAAGGCGAAACGAGCCCGGAATAATTCCAAATTTTAGCACAGTATTTCTATTTGGTCTAATCTGGATGTGCAAAAAAAATTAAGGCGGAAGAAGGCAGTGTACATATGTCGTTTCACACACGGAGGTGACACGTTCCCTCTCGGAACCACGAGCCTTCTTGAGGGAAGCTCCGGTTTGCAACAAGCTTACACCAAAGCTTGTCCCCATTCGGCCAAAAATATTACGGCAGCATGTTGGTGCCATGTCATGACACCATGCCACGCTTCATGATTTTCAGGCGTGTTTTGGAATTACAGGAATTAAAAGACCAAGTTTCTCAATCTTTTCGGCCGAGCCACGACGCCCAGATGTTTGAATTTCACTCCCATCTCTTGCATGGGACCTAGAAATTCACCCAAGGACACACATGTGTTTTTTCATACAACTTTGGGGCACTGGAGCATGTGCTTGTAGTTCAAATTTGAATTATGCACATTAAATGCCCAGAAACTCAATTAATGTATAAAAAGGCGGAACGAGCCCAGAATAATTCCAAAATTTAGCACGGTACTTCTATTTGGTCTAATCTGGCTGTGTAAAAAAATAAGGCGGGAGAAGGCGATGTATGTATGTCGTTTCACACACGGAGGTGGCACGTTCCCTCTCGAAACCACGAGCCTTCTTGAGGGAAGCTCCGGTTTGCAAGAAGTTTACACCAAAGCTTGTCCCAATTTGGCAAAAAATATTACTGCAGCATGTTGGTGCCACGTCATGACACCATGCAGAGTTTCATGATTTTCAGGCATATTTTGGAATTACATGAATTAAAAAACCAAGTTTCTTAATCTTTCCGGCCGAGCCACGATTCCCAGTGATGAAGCCATGTACCTAGGGTAGGGTCATGGATCTGTCCAAGATACCCTCCCCAAGGACATCTCTAAAAGAACCAGAAGCAGTCGAAGAAAAATCATCATCCACTCGACCATGAAGCTATGTTCCACTCGACAGTCTTGAAGACACTCGACCGTATTGACAACCACTCAACTACCCGAAGATCTAGAGCCATTCCACTCTACAACGGTCGGGATTTAAGTCATAGCCTTAATGGTCATTATGTACTTTTATTACAGGAGTTACCAGTAACGTCTCCATCTTTATGTACCTTAAACCCTTTGTAACTGAGGACGGGAGGGGTCTGGCGAACTCTATATAAGCCACCCCTTCCTCAGGGACAAGGGTTCGCACCCCCTGTAACACACACGCATATAATCTAGTCGACCGCCTCCAGGCTCCGAGACGTAGGGCTATTGTCACATCCCTAGCCCTACTTTGGCCTTGGACTAGCTTGGTGGTTGCATCATGTTTAAATTCAAATGAAATTTGAATTGAGGAATTTTCAAAGCCTCAGAATCCCTTTAAAAATGATCAAGATAAAATTGCTTCAAATAAGTCCAAGAAAATGTTCCTATTATTCTCTGGAAATATTGGCAAGGGGTAAAATCCAAACCAATAATCTTGGTGTCTCAGAAACATTTATTTTGGGCATTTGAATTAAATCAATAGCTATTTGAATTGGATTTATATTTACTATTAAATAAATATAGGTCCAATAATTCTGAAATATTTTTGTGGAGCTTTGGTTTAATTCTTTTAGCTTCTAAAAAATATTTTCAGAAGCAACAAAACTGAATTGGTTTCAAACCAAATTCAAAACAAACCTGCAAAATAGAAAAAGAACAGAATTAGGAAAAAAGCAGAGAGAGAGAGGGCACTATACCTGGTCACCTACCTGAAGCCGGCCCAGCCCACCTGGCCCCCTCTCCTGTCGCCTTCCCCCTTGCGCCAGTAGGCAGAGGGCGTGTGCCCGTGGCGCGCTAGCACACGCACGCCACCTCCACCCTGCCCTGGCCACCTCCTGCTTCCCCGACCCCTCTAGACGAGCGCCACGCAGCCCCTGGAACCCCCTCGCTCACTCTCTCATCCCCATTCCCTCCTCTGGCTCCCTCTCTCTCCCACCGAGCGGAGCTCGTCGCCGCCGTACGCCGTAGACGCGGCCTCCGTGCTCACCTCGCCTCCCTGACATGTCCACGAGCATCACCACGCCTCCCTCGTCCTCTCCGTTCAGCCATGCCTCGCCGGAGGCCTTGCATCGATGCCATCTTCCTCGTCTTCGTCGCCGGCCACCGGAGATGCCTTTCGCCGCCCCGCTCGCTCCGGTGCCTCCCCGAGCTCGCCGAGGCCACCGCTGCACCCGCTGTGAGCTCCTGTGTTGTTTCCCCCTCTCCCCTGGCTTATTTTCTTCCTCTAACACCGATGCCCGTCGGAACCGAGAGCTCTTCGCCGCCGGCCATGTCGCCGCCGTGGCCACCGTTGCCTAGAGTTGCAACCGAGCACACAGTCATGCTCAGTGCACCCCCAGGAGGTCGTAGCACCCCTCTTTGCCTCCTGCCGTGCTCCCTAACCCCGAAACCCAGTTCGCCCGAACTCCGGCCGCCGCGGATGACCTCGCCGCCGTTAACCCCGGCCACCCCAGGCCTGGAAACCACCACCGTTCGACGCGCGCCACTGCGTGCGTTCGAACGCAACAAACCACGCTCAAAATGGTGCCCTGTAAGGCATTTCCGAGCTGCCCCGCCGTCTCTGTCATCGCCGGCGGCTAAATGGCGGCGACCGCTGACCCGTTGACCGGCGTGGGTTGACCCACTGCCTGGTTTGACCTCCCCCTCTATCTCACTGACCCACGGGCCCCGCCCGACTAATTACTTTAGTTAGCGCTAATTAGCTAGTTAGGTTAGTTGGGTTAGTCAATGACCAGTGGGCCCAGCCCAGTTAGTTAGGGCTAACTAACTTGGTTAGTTGACTGGGTCACTGACCAGTGGGTCCCACTGGTCAGGTTTGACCTGGTCGACTCCTTTGACCTGCTGACGTCACCCCGACGTCATGCTGACGCAATAAGTCCTTTCTGGAATTTAAATAAATCTTAAATGATTTATTTATTTTCAGAAAATGCCCAAAACTTCTAAAAATCATAGAAAATCAACCGTAACTCCAAATGAAATAAATTATATATGAAAAAATATCAGAAAAATTCAAAGAATCTATTTATGGCATTTTCATGCATGTTAGAACAACTTATGACTGCTGTTTAGGCCAATTCATATAAATGGAATTTAAACTCTCACATATGGAATTTGAATTTGAACCTAGGGTTCAAACCAACTCCATTTAACATGTTGCTAGTTGCATTAGCTCAAACCACAGCATATTGACATGTCATGATCATGCATCATACTGTGCATTGCATTGATTGTGTTTCTTTCTCTGTTGCCGGTATTTGTCCCCTTTCGATAGACGTGGTTTCGACGATGGGATCGGTGACACCGATGAAGAGTTATATTATCTTCAGAAGTGCCAGGCAAGCACAACCCCCTTGTTCATTCCGATACAAGCCCACTCTCTCGCTCCTACTCTCTTTTACTGCATTAGGACAACAACGATTCATCTGCTACTTGTTGCGGTAGTTGAACCCCTTATCCTCTACATGACCTGTCGTTGCCACAGTAAATAGATGCAACCCACTAGCATGAGTAGGAGTTGTTTGAGCCCTAATGTGCCTACTCATTCATGCTTGTTTGTCATGCCCGCTACTGCTTAGAGTTGAGTCAGGTCTGATTCATCGGGGATGGATCGGAGGTGTGTAAACATGTCCTACTGTGTGTGAGCTAAGTGTGTGAACACGTTTTGGTAAAGGTAGCGGTGAGAGGCCATGTAGGAGTACATGGTGGGTTGTCTCATTGAAACCGTCCTCAGGAACTGAGTTCTGTGCTTGTGATCCATGAAATAGCTACTACCACACGTTGGGCCCTGAAATATGGCCCCGCTCGACTTACTGACCCCTCTCGTCCTCTGTCCAGGAGTTGCAATTAGTTTCTGGTGTTTATAGGATATGTGTTGGCGGCCGTGCGTAGCACTGACCCTAGGGGTGGGCTATGATGCGGTAGATACACTGTGGCACGGTGTACCGGGCGCCCGTTTGGTGTCTCGGGAACCCTGCACACATCGTTTGGGGCTGTGAGCGAAACTCCGGCTGGATCTCCTCGCGGATGGAACCCGAATAGGCGATAAACCTGGACTAGAGACTTGTGTGGTTAGTCAGGTCGTAGTCTACACCCACGTCGGCTTTCGCTTGAAGTCTGCCGAGCACATGTCGTGTGCAGACGCTAAGTGGTGGAAACATGTGTGACGAAGTACACCCCTGCAGGGTTATAAATGATCTATTCGAATAGCCGTGTCCGCGGTAAAGGACTTCTGGGTTGCCTATAACAGTTCATAGACAAGTGAAAGTGGATACTCTAAAACTCGCAAGATAAGTGTGAGTGCTATGGATGGCCTTCTCATAGGGAGACGAGAGCGGATCCATAGTGGTGTATTGAATGGTGAATATGTGGACTCGTGTGCGCCACCTCAAAAGAGTTGCTTGCAATCGTAGTTCAGGTTAGCCACTGAGTCAAAGCTGGCTTGCTGCAGTTAAACTCCACCCCCCCTTGATGATACCGATGCATATGTAGTTTAGATCTGATGTAAGTCTTGCTGAGTACCTTTGTACTCACGTTTGCTTAATTTATGTTTTGCAGAGAGATTTCAGTCTCGCTAGTAGTTCCGCATGGACTTCGATGTTTAGCTTGATACCTCAGCTATGATCTTGTGCCCTCGACAGGATCTGGTAGATAGTCAGGTTTCTTAGCCTTTTTCATTTATAGATGTCTGTACTCAGACATGTTAAGCTTCCGCATGTGCTTTGCATTGTATGCTATGATTGTTGGGTCATGAGACCCATGCTTGTAATATCTGGCTCTTCGGAGCCTAATGAATTAATACTTGAGTCGTAGAGTCTTGTTGTGATGCCATGTTGTATTTACACATATCGAGCATATTGTGTGTATGATTGAAATGCTTGGTATGTGTGGGATCCAACAATCTAGTTGTTTATCCTTGGCAGCCTCTCTTATGGGGAAATGTAGTCTAGTGCTTCCATGAGCCATAGTAGTCCGCTACAGCCTGGTTCACCGGAGTCCTGCTAGCCCAGCACTACTGCTCAGGACACTTGACTGGCCGGCATGTGTTTCACTTTGTTCCTATGTTTGTCCCTTCGGGGAAATGTCACGCTGTGATATCCGGAGTCCTGCCTAGCCTGCTACAGCCCGGGTTCCCCGGAGTCCTGTTAGCCCAGTGCTACAGCCCGGAATCACTCGCTGATGACCGACATGCTCGATGTGGTTCATGTATGCCTGTCTCCATAGGTCTGTGCCGCTTTGGGTTCACTACTAGCCATGTCGGCCCGGGTTCTCTGTCATATGGATCCTAGCGACACTATCATATATGTGAGCCAAAAGGCGCAAACGGTCCCGGGCCATGGTAAGGTGACACCCGTGGGATACCGTGCGTGAAGCCGCAAAGTGATATGAGGTGTTACCGGCTAGATCGATGTGACTTGGAATCGGGGACCTGACAGCGTTGGTATCAGAGCCTGACTGCCTGTAGGTTTTCCAAGCCAAACTGGTCGAAGTTGAGTCTAGAAATGCTTTAGTTATATAAGGGAATTGATTGTGGAAGGGAACGTAAGGCTATTTTTACTCCTTTACCTTATGGCCTTCTGATCTGAGTCATCCTCTTCTCCTACGGGGATTAAGAATTAGGCCTTCTCATCTATCTATCAGGATGACGTGCTACTAATCCATAGACTTATAGAATTGATAGTTTCAAGCTTCAGTTCCGTTCCTACTACTTCCGTATGTGTTCTCAGTTGATCTCAAAACCCTGATATGATGTAGTTGAGTGGTTGTGCCACCATTTTGCAGGATGTCTCAAATCATTATGAGCATTTACAGCCGTTATGCTGTCCGAGTCATCCCAGGTTTCTAACTAGTCTGATGCATTTGCAAATTCCTTCTTCCATTACCGACGTTCCTTTGGGCCAGTTTATCCACACTAATCGGTGAGTTGAGGTACTTTGTTACCCCGACATATATGTTGAAGCTATTACTATGACCATAGGTGTTTTAGGGAGTCACCTAGTGATCTGGCCATGTTTTGTATTCCCAGTGTGTGATTCTGGCCATTATTCTCGAAAGCATCCCGTGATGCCATTTAGTTAGTAGGTATTCTACTCCTAGGTTCTTGAACCCGAGATTCACTCTACTTTACCTCTTGTTGATAGTGTTGCTAGTTCCTTTAGGATATTAGTAACCTTTGCATTAGTCCTCAAGGTCCGTGGTATTTCCTTCTTCCAAATACCATGAACTGCTTATGGCAGAAGTTCTTTTGAACCAAAAGATCACAACCAAAGTGCTCTTGAGGAGTTCTCCATTCATAACTGTGATTCTGCCAGTTCTACCTTTCTGCATGGATTATCTGGAAGAAACCTGTGAACTTGGTTCGACATGTTAATCTATGCATCCACAACTCAGAGAGATATATGTCCCGTTGAGTTGTCCCTCTTCATTTGTATTCCGAGCATCATCTATCAATTGATAGCCAGGGGTATGTATGCATTCGTGTTCATCGATGCGTAGTGTTCTTGTGGTTCGTCGAGCCGTTCTATTTTAGAATGACCAGGAGAACCAAGCCCCAGTACCTCATCCATTTCTAGGATTGGGTCAAAGCAGTTGTATTCCGCAGATCAAATGCCAATCCAGCTTTTGTTCTGTTCTACCTCGGAGTATTACCCCCTTTATGTCAGGATTGTCATAGGAATTGCAGCATCTCTCATGAATTCTTGACGTAGTGATACTCTCTCCATCATTATTCATTTCTCGGTTTCCGTGTTGTTGCAACCGGAATGTCGACAACTGAATCGTGATGTGTGAAATCAATACTCCAAGCAACCCCGTTGCTTGGTAGTTAAAGGACAATAACTTCATTCTTAGCATGTTGGTTATTGAATCATCATTCTACGGTGGATTGTGCTACCTAATTATTGTTTCTGGTGCACTCTCGATCAATGAGTTAGGAGTGTATCAATCCATCACTCTCTTGATC
Organism: Triticum monococcum; assembly: GCA_034509565.1. Taxonomy (NCBI): domain Eukaryota; kingdom Viridiplantae; phylum Streptophyta; class Magnoliopsida; order Poales; family Poaceae; genus Triticum; species Triticum monococcum. The sequence goes on from CM067844.1 coordinate 40,697,005, forward strand.
ACATTGTCTTGCCCTGAAAAGCAAGATTGTTCCCTTGCTTAGTAACATATCGGTGGTTCGTGACTTTCCGATTATCTTCTCGGAAGTGTTACCAGGTTGTCACCTGACCGCTATGTTGAGTCGTGATCAAGTTGGTTTTCCTCCAAACCACCCATTCTCCAAGAATCTGTGTTGGATACGCCTGAGCTAGTTGGTTAAGCTAAACAACAACCTGGAGAGTTGGAAGACGAAAGCTTGTCCGACTTAGTTCATCACTAAGGGATACCCTTGTGTGTGTGTGTGTGTGTGTTGAAGAAAGATGATATCTTCATCAATTGGTCCTCGTGATCAGTTGTTGGGCCTGTTGTTTTACCCAATCTTTGACTTGAGTATGGGCTATCGTCAAGTCAAATCAGAACCAACGACGTTCGTAATGTTGTCTTACTTGTGGCTGATCCCTCGAGCATACACCATTACATCTTTTGGTCTGACCAATGCTATCACCGTGTTCACATGATGGTGGAAGTCCAGTGATATGGAAATTCCGATGAGTTGTTGTTGAGCCGTCAGCAACATTTTGTCTCCCCCATGATTCATGTTGAACATCAACCTAGTGTTGAAAACTTTGTAAGCATTATCTTCATGTCCCGTTCATGAAATACATGTTTGGTGTAAGAAGTGACTCTCTCCAAGTTCATGTGCATTAGGTGCAAGTTGCCGCCATGAATTTGAGAAAGGTTTGTTTTTGCTTCCTCTGGAATCATCCCAAGTCAGTCATGCATGTGCGAAGTATTCTATGGTCTGATAGACTGATCATCTATATTCTATACGTATCCCTAGCACACCAAGCCACTGATTGATTTGTTCAAGGAGAAGAAGTTTCTTCTTAAGAGCTAGACTTATGCAAGGACTTCGATATCCTTGATGATGGTTCCCCATCTGGACTCGGTAGTGTTTTATGATAAGACTACCATGTGGTCATGCTTGTCTGGGACAGCGTGTTCACATGTGTTTAGCAGCACCAACTCATGTTTTGGAGCTTACTACCATAGTCCATTTCCTGAGAATCTCGCAATGTCATCTCGTCGATTTGTGTTGCGAACTTTCATTTTGTTTCTAGACTCGATGAGTCTGGAATATCCTGACACCAACCAGATCTGAATCTCAGGCAGATATGATGGTTGGAGCATTTTCCAAGAACTATAATATTGGTCTCTCGATAACCGGTAAAGTGGATGTCGTGGCCAACACATCCAACCGTAAGACCTATTATTGTAGTATCTCGATTGAAGAAAGTTGGCCACCTCCCCATGAGGATTTCGTAGGATTTACCTCCGTAGTTAATCCTTATGGATTCTTGAGCTCCCGAAGTCCGACCTTTACTTGATGTCCTAGATACCAAACCGTATCAATAAATGGGATACACTAGCACATCAAGGAGAACATTAGAAGCAGAGTGCTAAATGTCTCTCGGTCGATCATCCAGATTTCATTCCCTTGGCCTCGCTAAGGTGAAATCTGAGAAAGTGTTATCTTCCTTTGCATCTGTATCACACATCACCATTCATCATGGTGGTATGTTGTGTTGCCATGATCCTTGACACCGATATTGGTAAAACCTTGATGAATATGGAGATGCTCAAGTTCTTGAGAGCACGCACAAGCACTATGTTTTATCGTTGGCGTTAACTGGGATTTGCTTCCTATTTCCTCTATTATGTTATAACCTTTCAAACAGTCGAATCTCTCTCTACTGTTGGGTTTCTCCCCAGTTACCAGAATCATTCCCAACATTTGCATTTTGTTTCCAGCCTGCACCTCAGTAGTTGTTGTTTAGGGTCATCTTCAAAAGTGGATTTCCCATGGGTCCCATCCATTTCCGATGATAAGCAAAATCGTCCATTGCGTTGTCTTCAACAAGGTAGTCCACATCATCCATTCTGGCATGGGTATGCCATTCGTTCGAACTCGTTCACACGATCAATTATAAATTGCCTTAAGCTGGTATGAAGAGTTTCAACGATCTCTGAATCAAAAGTAATTCTTTTGGCCACTGAAGGGAATATTTCTGCGAGTCACTTTCCTTAAGATGTCTCGTTATGGTATCATGGCAATTATCTCCTCGCTACTTTGAAACCATGCATCATCCTACTTAAGCGTGGAATTGTTGCCTACCAAATTTGAACCTTTATCATCCGCTTCTTTCCATCACCCCTATTGTGTGTTTCGTGTCTCAGCTCAAGAGATGTTTTATATCTCACTCCATGAGTTGATATTGAGTGCTCGATCTCCGAGGAGGTCGATTTTTGTAGAATTTCTTTCTACCGTCATCATGATGGATGAAAATCCCAAAAGCAAAGACGTCAAGATCAAGATGACGAAATGAATCAACATCCTCGGGAAGGGCAGTTGGATCGAGAAGACTGCGATAGTCTTGTGACCCCCCCTTCCTTCTTACCTCACGTCTTGAATCTCGGGCCGAGATTCTTGTTTAGTGGGGGTGAGCTGTCACATCCCTAGCCCTACTTTGGCCTTGGACTAGCTTGGTGGTTGCATCATGTTTAAATTCAAATGAAATTTGAATTGAGGAATTTTCAAAGCCTCAGAATCCCTTTAAAAATGATCAAGATAAAATTGCTTCAAATAAGTCCAAGAAAATGTTCCTGTTATTCTCTGGAAATACTGGCAAGGGGTAAAATCCAAACCAATAATCTTGGTGTCTCAGAAACATTTGTTTTGGGCATTTGAATGAAATCAATAGCTATTTGAATTGGATTTATATTTACTATTAAATAAATATAGGTCCAATAATTCTGAAATATTTTTGTGGAGCTTTGGTTTAATTCTTTTAGCTTCTAAAAAAATATTTTCAGAAGCAACAAAACTGAACCGGTTTCAAACCAAATTCAAAACAAACCTGCAAAATAGAAAAAGAACAAAATTAGGAAAAAAGCAGAGAGAGAGGGCACTGTACCTGGCCAGCTACCTGAAGCCGGCCCAGCCCACCTGTCCCCCCTCCTGTCGCCTTCCCCCTTGCGCCAGTAGGCAGAGGGCGTGTGCCCGCGGCGCGCCGGCACGCGCGCGCCACCTCCACCCTGCCCTGGCCACCTCCTGCTTCCCCGACCCCTCTAGACGAGCGCCACGCAGCCCCTGGAACCCCCTCGCTCACTCTCTCGTCCCCATTGCCTCCTCTGGCTCCCTCTCTCTCCCACCGAGCGGAGCTCATCGCCGCCGTATGCCGTAGACGCGGCCTCCGTGCTCCCCTCGCCTCCCCGACCTGTCCACGAGCATCACCACGCCTCCCTCATCCTCTCCGTTCAGCCACGCCTCGCCGGAGGCCTTCCATCGACGCCATCTTCCTTGTCTTCGTCGCCGGCCACCGGAGATGCCTTTCGCCGCCCCGCTCGCTCCGGTGCCTCCCCGAGCTCGCCGAGGCCACCGCTGCACCCGCTGTGAGCTCCTGTGTCGTTTCCCCCTCTCCCCTGGCTCGTTTTCTTCCTCTAACACCGATGCCCATCGGAACCGAGAGCTCTTCGCCGCCGGCCATGTCGCCGCCGTGGCCACCGTTGCCTAGAGTTGCAACCGAGCACACAGTCATGCTCAGTGCACCCCCAGGAGGTCGTAGCACCCCTCTTTGCCTCCTGCCGTGCTCCCTAACCCCGAAACCTAGTTCGCCCGAACTCCGGCCGCTGCGGATGACCTCGCCGCCGTTAACCCCGGCCACCCCAGGCTTGGAAACCACCACCGTTTGACGCGCGCCACTGCGTGCGTTCGAACGCAACAAACCACGCTCAAAATGGTGCCCTGTAAGGCATTTCCGAGCTGCCCCACCATCTCTGTCATCGCCGGCGGCTAAACGCCGACGACCGCTGACCCGTTGACCGGCGTGGGTTGACCCACTGCCCGGTTTGTCCTCCCCCTCTCTCTCACTGACCCACAGGCCCCGCCCGACTAATTACTTTAGTTAGCCCTAATTAGCTAGTTAGGTTAGTTGGGTTAGTCGCTGACCAGTGGGCCCAGCCTAGTTAGTTAGGGCTAACTAACTTGGTTAGTTAACTGGGTCACTGACCAGTGGGTCCCACTGGTCAGGTTTGACCTGGTCGAGTCCTTTGACCTGCTGACATCACCCCGACGTCATGCTGACGCAATAAGTCCTTTCTAGAATTTAAATAAATCTTAAATGATTTATTTAATTTCAGAAAATGCCCAAAACTTCTAAAAATCATAGAAAATCAACCATAACTCCAAATGAAATAAATTATATATGAAAAATTATCAGAAAAATTCAAGCAATCTATTTATGGCATTTTCCTGCATGTTAGAACAACTTATGACTGCTGTTTAGGCCAATTCATATAAATGGAATTTAAACTCTCACATATGGAGTTTGAATTTGAACCTAGGGTTCAAACCAACTCCATTTAACATGTTGCTAGTTGCATTAGCTCAAACCACAGCATATTGACATGTCATGATCATGCATCATACTGTGCATTGCATTGATTGTGTTTCTTTCTATGTTGCTGGTATTTGTCCCCTTTCGATAGACGTGGTTTTGATGATGGGATCGGTGACACCGATGAAGAGTTATATTATCTTCAGAAGTGCCAGGCAAGCACAACCCCCTTGTTCATTCCGATACAAGCCCACTCTCTCGCTCCTGCTCTCTTTTACTGCATTAGGACAACAACGATTCATCTGTTACTTGTTGCGGTAGTTGAACCCCTTATCCTCTGCATGACCTGTCGTTGCCACAGTAAATAGATGAAACCCACTAGCATGAGTAGGAGTTGTTTGAGCCCTAATGTGCCTACTCATTCATGCTTGTTTGTCATGCCCGCTACTGCTTAGAGTTGAGTCAGGTCTGATTCATCGGGGATGGATCGGAGGTGTGTAAACATGTCCTACTGTGTGTGAGCTAAGTGTGTGAACACATTTTGGTAAAGGTAGCAGTGAGAGGCCATGTAGGAGTACATGGTGGGTTGTCTCATTGAAACCGTCCTCAGGAACTGAGTTCTGTGTTTGTGATCCATGAAACAGCTACTACCACACGTTGGGCCCTGAAATATGACCCCGCTCGACTTACTGACCCCTCTCGTCCTCTGTCCAGGAGTTGCACTTAGTTTCTGGTGTTTATAGGATATGTGTTGGCGGCCGTGCATAGCGCTGACCCTAGGGGTGGGCTATGATGCGGTAGATACACTGTGGCACGGTGTACCGGGCGCCCGTTTGGTGTCTCAGGAACCCTACACACATCGTTTGGGGTTGTGAGCGAAACTCCGGCCGGATCTCCTCGCGGATGCAACCCGAATAGGCGATAAACCTGGACTAGAGACTTGTGTGGTTAGTCAGGTCGTGGTCTACACCCACGTCGGCTTTCGCTTGAAGTCTGCCGAGCACATGTCGTGTGCAGACGCTAAGTGGTGGAAACATGTGTGACAAAGCACACCCCTGCAGGGTTATAATATGATATATTCGAATAGCCGTGTCCGCGGTAAAGGACTTCTGGGTTGCCTATAACAGTTCATAGACAAGTGAAAGTGGATACTCTAAAACTCGCAAGATAAGTGTGAGTGCTATGGATGGCCTTCTCGTAGGGAGACGAGAGCAGATCCATAGTGGTGTATTGAATGGTGAATATGTGGACTCGTGTGCGCCACCTCAAAAGAGTTGCTTGCAATCGTAGTTCAGGTTAGCCACTGAGTCAAAGCTGGCTTGCTGCAGTTAAACTCCACCCCCCCTTGATGATACCGATGCATATGTAGTTTAGATCTAATGTAAGTCTTGCTGAGTACCTTTGTACTCACATTTGCTTAATTTATGTTTTGCAGAGAGATTTTAGTCTCGCTAGTAGTTCCGCATGGACTTCGACGTTTAGCTTGATACCTCAGCTACGATCTTGTGCCCTCGACAGGATCTGGTAGATAGTCAGGCTTCTTAGCCTTTTTCATTTATAGATGTCTGTACTCAGACATGTTAAGCTTCCGCATGTGCTTTGCATTGTATGCTATGATTGTTGGGTCATGAGACCCATGCTTGTAATATCTGGCTCTTCGGAGCCTAATGAATTAATACTTGAGTCGTAGAGTCTTGTTGTGATGCCATGTTGTATTTACACATATCGAGCATATTGTGTGTATGATTGAAATGCTTGGTATGTGTGGGATCTGACAATCTAGTTGTTTATCCTTGGCAGCCTCTCTTATGGGGAAATGTAGTCTAGTGCTTCCATGAGCCATAGTAGTCCGCTACAGCCCGGTTCACCGGAGTCCTGCTAGCCCAGCACTACTGCTCAGGACACTTGACTGGCCGGCATGTGTTTCACTTCGTTCCTATGTCTGTCCCTTCGGGGAAATGTCACGCTGTGATATCCGGAGTCCTGCCTAGCCTACTACAGCCCGGGTTCCTCGGAGGCCTGTTAGCCCAGTGCTACAGCCCGGAATCACTCGCTGATGACTGACATGCTCGATGTGGTTCATGTATGCCTGTCTCCATAGGTCTGTGCCGCTTTGGGTTCACTACTAGCCATGTCGGCCCGGGTTCTCTGTCATATGGATGCTAGCGACACTATCATATACGTGAGCCAAAAGGCGCAAACGGTCCCGGGCCATGGTAAGGCGACACCCGTGGGATACCGTGCGTGAGGCCGCAAAGTGATATGAGGTGTTACCAGCTAGATCGATGTGACTTGGAATTGGGGACCTGGCAGCTATTACTTCCTTCGAGAAGGGCCTGAACTCGTAAAACTCGCGTGTACAACTCCTCCATAGCTAGGATCTTGCCTCTACATTCCTACCCCCATTCTACTGTCAGACTTAGAACCACGACAGTTGGCGCCCACCATGGGGCAGGTGTCTTAGCGACTTGTTGGAGAAGTTGCAATTTTTCCGATCCCCTTCATCATGGTTTCAGGCGGAGGTTTGGCTGAGGGTCGCGAGATCCGTCTCGGCGCGCTCGTGTTTGTCGCCGATGACTCCGCTTGGCTTCAGGAGGCTCCACTCGACGTCGACGCACTCCACGTTCGCGGGGCAACGCACTTTCGCGCGTGCGTCCGCGGCGTCCTCCTGCGGCAGCCGTCGACCCAGTATCGGTCGGTTCCCATAGCCTCCCCCATCCCTGCAGCCTGCCGGAGCAAATGCTCTGGTCAATCAAGGCTTCAGCAATGGGCGAGGCATGCGATGGCTCGCCGGTCAGCCACCCCCAAGTCGCAGCAATCGAGCCCGACGAAACTCTCTACGGCTTGTTTGATCTGTCGACTGGCTCCGTAGAGACTGCATTTGAGTGCGACAGCAGCGACCCTGCGACAGAAGTTTTGATGGTCAATGGACCATGCAGTCCTCCTGGCTTCACCCATGAAGATGGAGGCGATGGGGGCGGCAATCCGTCGCGTGTTCATGAAGAGTACCGCCCCAAACCCCTCTCTTCGCAGCGGAGAGAAGAACTTCACCACCGGAACATGGATGCATTTCACACTCCTATCGTTGGAGAAACCCCTAAGGCCTAGGCCTTGGAGGAGGCGTGCCTGGCCAACTTGGCTGAGCGCACTCGACTGGAGAACCTCCAGCGCACACTCGACGAGCGTGCTTGGCAGCGTGCTCCCGAATCCAGTCGATGTCAACTTTTTCCACCTCCGACTCAGGTATACCGAACTCCAATCCAGAATCTCGCAGCTGCGACCTGAATAGCAGAGTCAATTGAACCTTCCCAGTCAGAAGCTGGTCGGACTTTGGTGCAGATCCGGGCCTTGCTCCGAGCCGCGGGTGAGCAGAACACAGTAGTATCTCAGTCGCGGAATAGGATTCACAGCAGATCCGTGGTTGCAGACACAGTCCAGTCGGCTCACAGCCCAAGATCGCCCCCGAGGCGTGAGGGACGTGGAGATCGACGAGATAAGTACAGAAACCATGAGCAGTATGATCACCGACTCGATCACGATGATCGTCGTGGAGTTCCCACACCTCCCCAAGGAGTGGGTCATACGTGCCTCGGCAACATGATGACAGGCGCCCTCACAGTGTTGGGCGAAGGATTGCAGTCGACCCCAGGGAGCCAGGCTTTGATGCGAGATCTATTCTCGTTCAGGGCTTGGTCGACAGAAACAGAGCTCACCGAGAAGGTCATGACAGAGATCTACCAACCAGTAGCAGAGTACATGTCTCAGGTCCGGAGTGCTTCAGCAGAGCCATCAGCGCTACAGTGATTCCCCCCAACTTCAGGTTGGCGACTGGAGTCAGTAAGTTCACTGGTGAGTCCAAGCCTGACACTTGGCTTGAAGACTACCGAGTGGCTGTTTAGATTGGTGGCGGCAATGATGCAGTGGCCATGAAACACCTTCCGCTGATGTTGGAGGGCTCGGCCAGAGCATGGCTGAATCAGTTAGCACCTGGTAGTATTTATAGTTGGGAGATCTTGCTCGAGTATTTGTCAGGGCATTTGAAGGTACTTGCAAGTGGCCAACAGGGTTGACAGAATTATAGTGTTGCGTTCAGAAACCGAATGAAACTTTGAGGGATTATATCCAGAGATGGATCATGTTGCACCACGCAGTGGAGAATGTTTCAGATCACCAAGCAATTTGTGCCTTCAAAGAAGGCGTTAAGTATCGGGAGTTGAATATGAAATTCGGTCGGACGGGAAATATGACTCTGACTCGGATGATGGAGATTGCCACCAAGTACGCCGATGATGAAGAAGAAGACCAACTCCGGAGTGGCAAGCACAAAACAGTCGTCCAGGAAACCGGAGGAGGAAACTCCAGTCGAAAGCAGAAGCGCAAAGCCGAGCCAGCCGCTCCTAGTGAAGCCTTAGCCATGACTCAAGGGAAGTTCAAGGGAAAACCCAAAGGACCGTGGAACCCCAAGAAAGTAAAATATCAAGATGGAAATGATGTGCTGGATTTACCATGCCACATTGACACCAAGAAAGATAAAGAGGGTAATTTCATTTACCCAAAGCATACCACTCGACAGTGTCGACTCCTAATCTAGCAATTCCAAGAGAAATAGCCCAAGGAAAAGGAGAAGGAAGCAGACAAAGTTGAGGATGAGGAGGAGGATGATGATGGTTACCCCCACATAAATTCCACTCTGATGATTTTTGCTGATGTTGAGAGCAAGAGTTGACTGAAAGTCATCAACAGAGAAGTGAACATGGTCCCCACGGTGACACCCAGTTATTTGAAGTGGTCTCAGACTGCCATTACATTCGACCATTCCGATCACCCAGCGCACATAGCCACTGCTGGGAGGCAAGCGCTGGGGGTCGACCCAGTAGTCGAAGGCATTCTATTGACTAAAGTTCTGATGGATGGTGGCAGTGGTCTGAATATACTGTATGTATAGACGTTGAAAGGAATGGGCATTCCGATGTTCAGACTCAGTGAAAGCAATATGAGTTTCCATGGAGTTATTCCCGGCGAGAAGGCCGCATCACTCGGTCAGATCGCCCTTGATGTAGTTTTCGGTGATTCCAAGAATTACTGCAAAGAAAAGTTGACATTTGAAGTTGTGGATTTCCAGAGTGCTTATCACGCTATTCTGGCCAGGCCAGCTTATGCACGTTTTATGGCTCGGCCATGTTACGTGTACCTCAAATTGAAGATGCCTAGTCCTAAAGGGGTGATCACTATCACTGGCAGTCGAAAGAAGGCAGAAGAGTGCTTCTAGAAGGGCTCGAAGATCGTCGATGCACAGATGGCAGTAGTGGAATTGCAGGAGTATCAAAAAATGTAGATCCGAGTGATTTGCTGTGAGCTAAGAAGCCTGCTACGGATTTAGCATTTCAGTCGTCCCATGAAACGAAACCGATTCATATTCACCCGACTGATCAAAATGCTGCTCCGACTCACATTTCCACAACACTCGATTCCAAATAGGAAGAAGCGCTCACCCAGTTCCTCCATGAGAACTAGGACATCTTTGCATGGAAACCCTCTGACATGCCAGGTGTTCCCAGGGGACTGGCTGAGCATCATTTGCGAGTCAACACAAAAGTGAAACCGTTCAAAGAACATCTCCGACGGTCCGCCGTACAGAAGAGAAAAGCAATCGGTGAAGAAGTGGCTCGGCTCCTGGCAGCAGAGTTTATTCGAGAGATTTACCACTCCGAGTGGTTAGCTAATGTTTTCATGGTTCCTAAGAAGGACGACTCACTTCGCATGTCAATCGGGCCTCTTAAAGCTGGTGCCCTTGGCCCTAGGATCACTTTCCTCTTCCTCGCATCGACCAAATAGTCGACTCGACTGCGGGGTGTGAGCGTTTGTCCTTTTTGGACGCCTATTCCGGGTATCATCAGATCCGTCTGTACGGACCAGATGAGATAAAATTAGCTTTCATCACCCCATTTGGGTGCTTCTGCTATGTCACTATGCCATTCGGTTTGAAGAAGGCTGGAGCCACAGTCATGCGAATGATTCAGAAGTGCCTGCTCACTCAGATCAGTCGGAATGTGGAAGCATACATGGATGACATTGTGGTCAAGTCACGTAAAGGTTCCGACTGTTGGGGAACGTAGCAGAAATTCAAAATTTTCCTACGTGTCACCAAGATCTATCTATGGAGAGACCAGCAACGAGGGGAAGGAGAGTGCATCTACATACCCTTGTAGATTGGTAAGCGGAAGCGTTCAATAGAACGGGGTTGATGGAGTCGTACTCGTCGTGATCCAAATCACCGATGATCCTAGTGCCGAACGGACGGCACCTCCGCGTTCAACACACGTACGGAGCGGATGATGTCTCCTCCTTCTTGATCTAGCAAGGGGAGAGGAGAGGTTGAGGAAGATGGCTCCAGCAGCAGCACGACGGCGTGGTGGTGATGGAGCTGCAGTACTCCGGCAGGGCTTCGCTAAGCTCTATGGAGGAGGAGGAGGAGGTGTTGGAGAGGGAGAGGGAGGCAGCAAAGGCATGGTCTGAGAGGCCCTCCTTCCCTCACTATATATAGGGAGCCAAGAGGGGGGGGGGGGCGCCGGCCCTAGGAGATCCAATCTCCTAGGGGGCGACGGCCAAGGGAGGAGTCCCTCCCCCCCAAGGCACCTAGGGGGTGCCTTCCACCTTTGGGACTCTTCCCATCTTGAACCCTAGGCGCATGGGCCTCTTAAAGCTGGTGCCCTTGGCCCATGTAGGCCAAGGCGCACGCCCTACAGCCCATGTGTCCCCCCCAGGCAGGTGGCCCCACCCGGTGGACCCCCGGGACCCTTCCGGTGGTCCTGGTACAATACCGGTGACCCCGAAACTTGTCCCGATGGCCGAAATAGCACTTCCTATATATAATTCTTTACCTCCGGACCATTCCGGAACTCCTCGTGACGTCCGGGATCTCATCCGGGACTCCGAACAACATTCGGGTTACTGCATATACATATCCCTACAACCCTAGCGTCACCGAACCTTAAGTGTGTAGACCCTACGGGTTCGGGAGACATGTAGACATGACCGAGACGACTCTCCTGTCAATAACCAACAGCGGGATCTGGATACCCATGTTGGCTCCCACATGTTCCACGATGATCTCATCGGATGAACCACGATGTCGAGGATTCAATCAATCCCATATACAATTCCCTTTGTCCATCGGTATGATACTTGCCCGAGATTCGATCGTCGGTATCCCGATACCTTGTTCAATCTCATTACCGGCAAGTCTCTTTACTCGTTCCGTAACACATCATCCCGTGATCAACTCCTTGATCACATTGTGCACATTATGATGATGTCCTACCGAGTGGGCCCAGAGATACCTCTCCGTCACACGGAGTGACAAATCCCAGTCTCGATTCGTGCCAACCCTACAGACACTTTCGGAGATACCTGTAGTGTACCTTTATAGCCACCCAGTTACACTGTGACGTTTGGCACACCCAAAGTATTCCTACGGTATCCGGGAGTTGCACAATCTCATGGTCTAAGGAAATGATACTTGACATTAGAAAAGCTTTAGCATACGAACTACACGATCTTGTGCTATGCTTAGGATTGGGTCTTGTCCATCACATCATTCTCCTAATGATGTGATCCTGTTATCAACGACATCCAATGTCCATGGTCAGGAAACTGTAACCATCTATTGATCAATGAGCTAGTCACCTAGAGGCTTACTAGGGACATGGTGTTGTCTATGTATCCACACATGTATCTGAGTTTCCTATCAATACAATTCTAGCATGGATAATAAACGATTATCATGAACAAGGAAATATAATAATCAATTTATTATTGCCTATAGGGCATATTTCCAACAGTCTCCCACTTGCACTAGAGTCAATAATCTAGTTCACATCGCCATGTGATTAACACTCATAGGTCACATCGCCATGTGACCAACATCCAAAGAGTTTACTAGAGTCAATAATCTAGTTCACATCACTATGTGATTAACACTCAATGTGTTCTGGGTTTGATCATGTTGCTTGTGAGAGAGGTTATAGTCAACGGGTCTGAATCTTTCAGATCTGTGTGTGCTTTACAAATCTCTATGTCATCTCCTAGATGCAGCTACCACGTTCTATTTGGAGCTATCCCAAATAACTATTCTACTATACGAATCCAGTTTACTACTCAGAATAATCTGGATTAGTGTCAAAGTTTGCATCGGTGTAACCCTTTGAGATGAACTCTTTTACCACCTCCATAATCGAGAAAATTCCTTAGTCCATTAGTTACTAAGGATAACCCTGACCGCTATCCTGTGATCCATTCTTGGATCACTCTTGTACCCCTTGACTGACTCATGGCAAGGCACACTTCAGGTGCGGCACACAGCATAGCATACTGTAGAGAGCCTATGATAAAAGCATAGGAGACGACCTTCGTCCTTCCTCTTTCTTCTGCCGTGGTCGAGCTTTAAGTCTTAACTTCATACCTTACAACTCAGGCAAGAACTCCTTCTTTGACTGATCCATCTTGAACACCTTCAAGATCATGTCAAGGTATGTGCTCATTTGAAAGTACCATTAAGTGTTTTGATCTATCCTTATAGATCTTGATGCTCAGTGTTCAAGTAGCTTAATCCAGGCTTTCCATTGAAAAACACCTTCCAAATAACCCTATATGCTTTCCAGAAATTCTACGTCATTTCGGATCAACAATATGTCATCCACATATACTTATCAGAAATGTCATAGTGCTCCCACTCACTTTATTGTAAATACAAGTTTATCATAAACTTTGTATACACCAAAAATCTTTGATCATCTCATCAAAGCATACATTCCAACTCCGAGATGCTTACTCCAGTCCTTAGAAGGATTGCTGGAGCTTTGCATACTTATTAGCATCTTTCAGGATTGACAAAACCTTCCGGTTGTATCACATACAACCTTTCCTCAAGAAAAACGTCGAGGAAACAATGTTTTGATATCCTATCTTCAAGATTTCATAAATAATGCAGTAATCGCTAATATAATTCCAACAGACTCTTAGCATCGCTTCGAGTGAGAAAGTCTCATCGTAGTCAACTCCTTGAACTTGTCGGAAAACATCTTAACGACAAGTCGAGCTTTCTTAATGGTGACATTTACCATCATTGTCCGTCTTCCTTTTAAAATCCACCTGTACTCAACAGCCTTACGACCATCGAGTCGTTCTGCCAAAGTCTACACTTTGTTTTCATACATGGATCCTCTCTCGGATTTTATGGCCTCGAGCTATTTATCGGAATCCGGGCCCACCATCGCTTCTCCATAGCTCGTAGGTTCATTGTTGTCTAGCAACATGACTCCCAAGACAGGATTACGTACCATTCTGAAGTAGTATGCATCCTTGTCGTCCTACGAGGTTTGGGAGTGACTTGATCTGAAGTCTGATGATCATTATCATAAGCTTCCACTTCAATTGGTGTAGGTGCCACAGGAACAACTCTTTGTGCCCTGCTATACACTAGTTGTAGTGACGGTTCAATAACCTCATCAAGTCTCCACCATCCTCCCACTCAATTCTCGAGACAAACCTTTTCCTCGAGAAAGAACCCGATTCAAGAAACAATCTCTATTGCTTTTGGATCTGAATTAGGAGGTATACCCAACTATTTTGGGTGTCCTATGAAGATGCATTTATCCGCTTTGGGTTCGAGCTTATCATCCTGAAACTTTTTCACATAAGCGTCGCAGCCCAAACTTTTAAGAAATGACAGCTTAAACCACAGTTCATACGGTGTCATCTCATCAGAATTACGTGGTGCCCTATTTAAAGTGAATGCGGTTGTCTCTAATGCCTAACCCATAAACTATCGTGGTAATTCGATAAGAGACATCATGGTATGCATCATATCCAATAGGGTGCAGTTATGATGTTCGAACACACCATCAGACTATGGTGTTCCAGGCTGTATTAGTTGTGAAACAATTTCCACAATGTCTTAATTCTGTGCCAAACTCGTAATTTAGATATTTATCTCTATGATCATATCATAGATATTTTATCCTCTTGTCACGATGATCTTTCAACTTCACCCTGAAATTACTTGAACCTTTCAATAATTCAGACTCGTGATTCATCAAGTAAATATATTCAACATCTACTCAAATCATCTGTGAAGTAAGAACATAATGATATCCACTACATGCCTCAGCACTCATTGGACTACACACACATCAAAATGTATTACTTCCAACAAGTTGCTTTCTAGTTCCATTTTACTGAAAACGAGGCTTTCAGTCATCTTGCCCATGTGGTATGATTTGCATGTCTCAAGTGATACAAAATCAAGTGAGTCCAAACAGTCCATTTGCATGGAGTTTCTTCATGCATATACACCAATAGACATGGTTCGCATGTCTCAAACTTTTCAAAAACGAGCGAGCCCAAAGATCCATCAACATGGAGCTTCTTCATGCGTTTTATACCGATATGACTTACGTGGCAGTGCCACAAGTAGGTGGTACTATCATTACTATCTTTTGGCATGAACATGTGTATAACTACAATCGAGATTCAATAAACCATTCATTTTAGGTGCAAGACCATTGAAGGTATTATTCAAATGAACAGAGTAACCATTATTCTCCTTAAATGAATAACCGTATCGCGATAAACATAATCCAATCATGTCTGTGCTCAACGCAAACACCAAATAACAATTATTTAGGTTTAACACCAATCTCGATGGTAGAGGGAGCGTGCGATGCTTGATCACATCAACATTGGAAACACTTCCAACACATATCATCAGCTCACCTTTAGCTAGTCTCCGTTTATTCCGTAGCTTTTTATTTCGAGTTTACTAACACTTAGCAACCGAACCGGTATCTAATGCCCTGGTGCTACTAGGAGTACTAGTAAAGTACACATTAACATAATGTATATCCAATATACTTCTATCAACCTTGCCAGCCTTCTTATCTACCAAGTATCTAGGGTAATTCTGCTCCAGTGGCTGTTCCCCTTTATTACAGAAGCACTTAGTCTCGGGCTTGGGTTCAACTTTGGGTTTCTTCACTTGAGCAGCAACTGACTTGTCGTTTCATGAAGTATCCCTTTCTTGCCCTTGCCCTTCTTGAAACTAGTGGTTTTTAACTAACCATCAACAATTGATGCTCTACTTGACTTCTACTTTCGCGGTGTCAAGCATCGCGAATATCTCAAGGATCATCACATCTATCCCTGATATGTTATAGTTCATTACGAAGCTCTAGCAGCTTGGTGGCAATGACTTTGGAGAAACATCACTATCTCATCTGGAAGATTAACTCCTACTCGATTCAAGTGATTGTTGTACTCAGACAATCTGAGCACAAGCTCAACGATTGAGCTTTTCTCCCTTAGTTTGCAGGCTAAGAAAATCGTCGGAGGTCTTATACCTCTTGACGTGGGCACGAGCCTGAAATCCCAATTTCAGCCCTCGAAACATCTCATATGTTCCGCGACATTTCAAAATGTCTTCGGTGCCTCAATTCTAAACCATTTAACATTACCGAACTATCATTTAGTCATCAATACGTGTATGTCAGATGTTCGCAACATCCACAGACCACGTTCGAGGTTCAGCACACTGAGCCGTGCATTAAGGACATAAGCCTTCTATGAAGCAATGAGGATAATCCTCAGTTTACGGACCTAGTCCGCATAATTGCTACTATCAACTTTCAACTAAATTTTCTCTAGGAACATATCTAAATAGTAGAACTGAAGCGCGAGCTACGACATAATTTGCGAAGACCATTTGACTATGTTCAGGATAGAAAAGTTCATCTTATGAACTCCCACTCAGATAGACATCCCTCTAGTCATCTAAGTGATTACATGATCCGAGTCAACTAGGCCGTGTCCGATCATCACGTGAGACGGACTAGTCAACATCGGTGAACATCTTCATGTTGATCGTATCTTCTATATGACTCATGCTCGACCTTTCGGTCTCTTGTGTTCCGAGGCCATGTCTGTACATGCTAGGCTCATCAAGTCAACCTAAGTGTTTCGCGTGTGTAAATCTGGCTTACACCCGTTGTATGTGAACGTAAGAATCTATCACACCCGATCATCACGTGGTGCTTCGAAACGACGAACTTTCGCAACGGTGCACAGTTAGGGGGAACACTTTCTTGAAATTATTATGAGGGATCATCTTATTTACTACCGCCGTTCTAAGTAAACAAGATGCAAAAACATGATAAACATCACATGCAATCAAATAATAGTGACATGATATGGCCAATATCATATAGCTCCTTTGATCTCCATCTTGGGGCTCCATGATCATCTTGTCACCGGCATGACACCATGATCTCCATCATCGTGTCTCCATGAAGTTGCTCGCCAACTATTACTTCTACTACTATGGCTACCGGTTAGCAATAAAGCAAAGTAATTACATGGCGTTGTTCAATGACACGCAGGTCATAAATAAATTAAGACAACTCCTATGGCTCCTGCCGGTTGTCATACTCATCGACATGCAAGTCGTGATTCCTATTACAAGAACATGATCAATCTCATACATCACATATCATTCATCACATTCTTCTTGGCCATATCACATCACAAAGCATACCCTGCAAAAACAAGTTAGACGTCCTCTAATTGTTGTTTGTATGTTTTACGTGGCTGCTATGGGTTTCTAGCAAGAACGTTTCTTACCTACGCAAAGACCACAACGTGATATGCCAATTGCTATTTACCCTTCATAAGGACCCTTTTCATCGAATCCGAACCGACTAAAGTGGGAGAGACAGACACCCGCTAGCCACCTTATGCAACTAGTGCATGTCAGTCGGTGGAATCAGTCTCACGTAAGAGTACGTGTAAGGTCGGTCCGGGCCGCTTCATCCCACGATGCCGCCGAATCAAGATAAGACTAGTAACGGCAAGTAAATTGACAAAATCAACGCCCACAACTGCTTTGTGTTCTACTCGTGCATAGAATCTACGCAATAGACCTAGCTCATGATGCCACTGTTGGGGAACGTAGCAAAAATTCAAAATTTTCCTACGTGTCACCAAGATCTATCTATGGAGAGACCAGCAACGAGGGGAAGGAGAGTGCATCTACATACCCTTGTAGATTGGTAAGCGGAAGCGTTCAAGAGAACGGGGTTGATGGAGTCGTACTCGTCGTGATCCAAATCACCGATGATCCTAGTGCCGAACGGACGGCACCTCCGCGTTCAACACACGTACGGAGCGGATGACGTCTCCTCCTTCTTGATCTAGCAAGGGGAGAGGAGAGGTTGAGGAAGATGGCTCCAGCAGCAGCACAACGGCGTGGTGGTGATGGAGCTGCAGTACTCCGGCAGGGCTTCGCTAAGCTCTATGGAGGAGGAGGAGGTGTTGGAGAGGGAGAGGGAGGCACCAAAGGCGTGGTCTGAGAGGCCCTCCTTCCCTCACTATATATAGGGAGCCAAGGGGGGGCACCGGCCCTAGGAGATCCAATCTCTTAGGGGGGCGGCGGTCAAGGGAGGAGTCCCTCCCCCCCAAGGCACCTAGGGGGTGCCTTCCACCTTTGGGACTCTTCCCATCTTGAACCCTAGGCGCATGGGCCTCTTGGGACTGGTGCCCTTGGCCCATGTAGGCCAAGGCACACACCCTACAGCCCATGTGCCCCCCCCAGGGCAGGTGGCCCCACCCGATGGACCCCCGGGACCCTTCCGGTGGTCCCGGTACAATACCGGTGACCCCGAAACTTGTCCTAATGGCCGAAATAGCACTTCCTATATATAATTCTTTACCTCCGGACCATTCCGGAACTCCTCGTGACGTCCGGGATCTCATCCGGGACTCCGAACAACATTCGGGTTACTGCATATACATATCCCTACAACCCTAGCGTCACCGAACCTTAAGTGTGTAGACCCTACGGGTTCGGGAGACATGTAGACATGACCGAGACGACTCTCCTATCAATAACCAACAGCGGGATCTGGATACCCATGTTGGCTCCCACATGTTCCATGATGATCTCATCGGATGAACCACGATGTCGAGGATTCAATCAATCCCGTATACAATTCCCTTTGTCCATCGGTACGATACTTGCCCGAGATTCGATCGTCGGTATCCCGATACCTTGTTCAATCTCGTTACCAGCAAGTCTCTTTACTCATTCCGTAACACATCATTCCGTGATCAAATCCTTGATCACATTGTGCACATTATGATGATGTCCTACCGAGTGGGCCCAGAGATACCTCTCCGTCACACGGAGTGACAAATCCCAGTCTCGATTCGTGCCAACCCTACAACCACTTTCGGAGATACCTGTAGTGTACCTTTATAGCCACCCAGTTACGTTGTGACGTTTGGCACACCCAAATTATTCCTACGGTATCCGGGAGTTGCACAATCTCATGGTCTAAGGAAATGATACTTGACATTAGAAAAGCTTTAGCATACGAACTACACGATCTTGTGCTATGCTTAGGATTGGGTCTTGTCCATCACATCATTCTCCTAATGATGTGATCCTGTTATCAACGACATCCAATGTCCATGGTCAGGAAACCGTTACCATCTATTTATCAACGAGCTAGTCAACTAGAGGCTTACTAGGGACATGGTGTTGTCTATGTATCCACACATGTATCTGAGTTTCCTATCAATACAATTCTAGCATGGATAATAAACGATTATCATGAACAAGGAAATATAATAATCAATTTATTATTGCCTCTAGGGCATATTTCCAACACCGACCTACTGGCTGACCTTGCTGAAACCTTTGCCAACCTCAGAAGGTATGATATCAAGCTTAATCCAGCAAAGTGCATGTTTGGAGTTCCAGGCAGAAAGTTACTCGGTTTTCTCATTTCTGAACGAGGGATCGACGCTAACCCAGAGAAAGTCGGTGCCATACTCTGGATGAAACGCTCTGTGCATGTGTATGATGTCCAGAAGCTTACTGGTTGTTTGGCTGCCCTAAGTCGATTCATTTCTCAACTCGGTGAGAAGGCACTGCCTCTCTACCGACTGATGAAGAAGTCAGATAAGTTCGAGTGGACTCCTGAGGCTGATGCAGCATTTGCGGAGCTAAAAGCCCTGCTCTCCACCCAGCCGGTGCTAGCTGCTCCAATCAGCAAAGAGCCTTTACTGCTTTATATAGCAGTCACTGGACAAGTCGTCAGTACAACACTTACGGTCGAGCGGGAAGAAGAGGGAAAAGCCTATAAAGTTCAGCGCCCAGTTTATTATGTTTCTGAAGTTCTGACTCCGTCAAAGCAGAGATACCCACACTATCAGAAGCTTGTTTATGGGAATTACATGACCACGAAGAAGGTTGCACACTATTTCTCTAATCAATCTGTTACAGTCGTCAGCAACGCTCCATTGTCAGAGATTCTACACAACAGAGATGCAATTAATCGAGTGGCAAAATGGGCGGTTGAACTCCTTCCCTTAGATATTAAGTTTGAGGTAAAGAAAGCTATCAAGTCCCAAGCAGTGGCAGATTTCCTCGCCGAGTGGATCAAACAACAACTGCCGACTCAAGTTCACTCGGAACACTGGACCATGTTCTTTGATGGATCCAAGATGCTGAATGGTTCTGCTGCTAGGGTGGTACTGGTATCCCCCCGAGGAGACAAGCTCAGATACGTGATATGTCTCCAACGTATCTATATTTTTTGATTGCTCCATGCTATGTTATCTACTGTTTTGGGCAATATTGGGCTTTATTATCCACTTTTATATTATTTTTGGGACTAACCTATTAACCGGATGCCCAACCCAGAATTGCTATTTTTTTTGCCTATTTCAGTGTTTCGAAGAAAAGGAATATCAAACGGAGTCGAAACGGAACGAAATCGACTGGAGAAGTTATTTTTGGTGCCCACGAGGGTGGGGGGCACGCCCACCCCCCTAGGGCGCGCCCCCTACCTCCTGGCCCCCCCTTCGGTCCACCGACGTACTTCTTTCACCCATATATACCTACGTATCCTAAAACTTCCAGAACAGACATTAGATCGGGAGTTCTGCCGCCAGAAGCCTCCGTAGCCACCGAAAACCAATCTAGACCCGTTCCGGCAGCCTGCCGGAGGGGGCAATCCTTCTCCGGTGTCCATCTTCATCATCCCGGTGCTCTCCATGATGAGGAGGGAGTAGTTCTCCCTCGGGGCTGAGGGTATGTGCTAGTAGCTATGTGTTTGATCTCTCTCTCTCTCTCTCTCTTGTGTTCTTGAGATGACACGATCTTGATGTATCACGAGCTTTGCTATTATATTTGGATCCTATGATGTTTCTTCCCCCCTCTACTCTCTTGTAATGAATCGAGTTTCCCCTTTGAAGTAATCTTATTCGATTGAGTCTTTAAAAGATTTGAGAACACTTGATGTATGTCTTGCCATGCGTATCTGTGGTGACAATGGGATACCACGTGATTCACTTGATGTATGTTTTGGTGATCAACTTGCGGGTTCCGCCCATGAACCTATGCATAGGGGTTGGCACACATTTTCGTTGTGATTCTCCGGTAGAAACTTTGGGGCACTCTTTGAGGTCCTTTGTGTTGGTTGAATAGATGAATCTGAGATTGTGTGATGCATATCGTATAATCATACCCACGGATACTTGAGGTGACATTGGAGTATCTAGGTGACATTAGGGTTTTGGTTGATTTGTGTCTTAAGGTGTTATTCTAGTACGAACTCTAGGGCTGTTTGTGACACTTATAGGAATAGCCCAACAGATTGATTGGAAAGAATAACTTTGAGGTGGTTCCGTACCCTACCATAATCTCTTTGTTTGTTCTCCGCTATTAGTGACTTTGGAGTGACTCTTTGTTGCATGTTGAGGGATAGTTATGTGATCCAATTATGTTATTATTGTTGAGAGGACTTGTACTAGTGAAAGTATGAACCATAGACCTTGTTTCCTAGCATTGCAATACCGTTTACGCTCACTTTTATCATTAGTTACCTTGCTGTTTTTATATTTTCGGATTACAAAAACCTTTATCTACTATCCATATTGCACTTATATCACCATCTCTTCGCCGAACTAGTGCACCTATACAATTTACCATTGTATTGGGTGTGTTGGGGACACAAAAGACTCTTTGTTATTTGGTTGCAGGGTTGCTTGAGAGAGACCATCTTCATCCCACGCCTCCCACGGATTGATAAACCTTAGGCCATCCACTTGAGGGAAATTTGCTACTGTCCTACAAACCTCCGCACTTGGAGGCCCAACAACGTCTAGAAGAAGAAGGTTGTGTAGTAGACATCAATACATCCTCCAGATTCACTTTGATTCCTCCAATAACGAAGCAAAATATAAACCACTCCTATATGGATTACGTATGGCCATTTCACTCGGCGTCCGTCGCCTCATGGTTTACGGCGACTCGGATTTGGTGGTCAATCAAGTGATGAAAGAATGGGACGTTAGAAGCCTAGCTATGACTGGTTACTGCAATGCGGTGAGGAAGTTGGAAAAGAAGTTTGAGGGGTTAGAGCTCCATCATATACCCTGTCTGAAAAATCAAGCAGCCGATGATTTGGCAAAGATAGGTTCCAAGAGAGAAGCCATTCCCAGCAATGTGTTTTTGGAACATATTCACACACCGACAGTTCAGGAAGATCCTTTCACTGAAGAGCCCCCGCAGCCTAAGAGTGCCACAGATCCGACCGAAGTCGAGGTCCCAACCGTGGTCGATCTAATCATGGAGGTTCTGGTCATTACTCCCGACTGGACAGTGCCATACATTGCGTACATCCTTAGGAAGGAACTCCCAGAGGACAAAGAAGAGGCTCGACAGATCGTCCATCGATCCAAGGCCTTTACTGTGATAAGAGGACAACTGTTCAGGGAAAGCGTGACTGGAGCCAGTCAGAAATGCATAACGGCAGAAGAAGGTTGAATGATCCTCAACGACATCCACTCGGGGACCTGTGGTCACCATGCGTCCTCTCGGGCCATCGTGGCTAAAGCATACCGAGCCGGATTTTATTGCCCACGAGCAAATGAAATGGCGAAAGATATAGTCGACAGATGTGAAGGCTGCCAGTTTTACTCTGACATGCCTCACAAGCCAGTGTCAACCCTGAAGACCATTCCCCTCGTCTGGCCCTTTGCTGTTTCGGGATTGGATATGGTTGGACCACTGAGAACTGGTAGGAGCGGCTTCACTCATGCGCTCGTAGCAGTCGACAAGTTTACCAAATGGATTGAAGCTAAACCTATCAAGAATCTTGAAGCCAGCACCACTATCAGTTTTATCAGAGAATGGACATTCAGATATGGAGTTCCACACAGCATCATCATTGACAACGGGTCGAACTTCGATTCTGATGAGTTTAGAGCTTTCTGCGCTTCTCAAGGCACACGAGTCGACTATGCTTTAGTCGCTCACCCGCAGTCGAATGGACAAGCAGAAAGAGCAAATGGCCTAATTCTCACAGGACTGAAACCCTGACTGATGCGTGATCTCAAACACGCAGCAGGCGCTTGGGTCGATGAACTTCCATCAGTTCTTTGGGGTTTGAGGACAACTCCTAATCGGCCGGCTGGACGAACTCCTTTCTTTTTGGTCTATGGAGCCGAAGCTGTTCTACCAAGTGACCTGCTCCACAACGCACCCCGAGTCGAGCTCTTCTCTGAAGAAGAAGCAGAACAGGCCCGGCAAGATTCAGTCGATCTCTTAGAGGGGGAAAGAGAGATGGCCTTGATCCGGTCGACCATTTATCAGCAAGACTTGCGTCGATTCCACGCTAGAAATGTGAGGGGTCGAGCCTTTCAAGAGGGAGACTTGGTTCTTCGAGTGGATCAACAGAAGCCACACAAGCTCGCCCCTGCTTGGGAAGGCCCCTTCATCATCACCAGAGTTCTCCACAATGGAGCATACCATCTTTACAGTGTCGAGCATCAGAAAGACGAGCCACGAGCTTGGAATGCGGAGCTGCTCCGCCCCTTTTAAACTTAAATACTCATTCGGATAAAGTGTAATAAGAAATACCTTTGTAATTTGTTTATCAAAGACAAGAGCTTTATAGTCCTCTGGCACGATTGTTGTTGCTTTTGTTTACGTCTGAAAACCCCCAGTGGGTGACTTAGTTGTGAATCCGTTTCGCCTAAGTTTTCAAACAACCTACCGAGTGGTGAGCCAGCCTCCCACTCGGGGGCTTAGCTGCGAACCCGTTTCACCTAAGTTTTCAAAATCCTACCGAGTGGTGAGCCAGCTTCCCACTCGGGGGCTTAGCTGCAGTCCAGTACTCGCCTAAGTTTGTAAAATCCTACCGAGTGGTGAGCCAGCCTCCCACTCGGAGGCTTAGCTACAGTCCAGTACTCGCCTAAGTTTGAAAAATCCTACCGAGTGGTGAGCCAGCCTCCCACTCGGAGGCTTAGCTGCAGTCTAGTACTCGCCTAAGTTTGAAAAATCCTACCGAGTAGTGAGCAACCCTCCCACTCGGGGGCTTAGCTGCAGTCCAGTACTCGCCTAAGTTTGTAAAATCCTTCCAAGTGGAGAGCAACCCTCCCACTCGGGGGCTTAGCTGCAGTCCAGTACTCGCCTAAGTTTGAAAAAATCCTACCGAGTGGTGAGCCAGCCTCCCACTCGGAGGCTTAGTTGCAGCCTGTACTCCCCTAAGTTTGAAAAATCCTACCGAGTGGTGAGCCAGCCTCCCACTCGGGGGCTTAGCTGCAGTCCAGTACTCGCCTAAGTTTTAAAAATCCTACCGAGTGGAGAGCAACCCTCCCACTCGGGGGCTTAGCTGCAGTCCAGTACTCGCCTAAGTTTGTAAAATCCTACCGAGTGGAGAGCAACCCTCCCACTCGGGGGCTTAGCTGCAGTCCAGTACTCGCCTAAGTTTGAAAAATCCTATCGAGTGGAGAGCAACCCTCCCACTCGGGGGCTTAGCTGCAGTCCAGTACTCGCCTAAGTTTGAAAAATCCTATCGAGTGGAGAGCAACCCTCCCACTCGGGGGCTTAGCTGCAGTCCAGTACTCGCCTAAGTTTGAAAAATTCTACCGAGTGGAGAGCAACCCTCCCACTCGGAGGCTTAGCTGCACTCCAGTACCCGCCTAAGTTTGAAAAATCATATCGAGTGGAGAGAAAACCTCCCACTCGGGGGGCTTAGCTGCAGTCCAGTACTCGCCTAAGTTTGAAAAATCCTACCGAGTGGAGAGCAACCCTCCCACTCGGGGGCTTAGTTGCAGTCCAGTACTCGCCTAAGTTCGAAACACATCCCTATCCGCAAGGATGACAAGGTGCAGGTCGACCGCAACCTTCTCCTTCGGAGCTACGCCACAATACAATGTCCGCTCCATCCCTATCCGCAAGGGCAACGAGGTGCAGGTCGACTGCAACGTTCTCCTTCGGAGTTACTCCACAAGTACAATGTGCGCTCCATTCCTATCCGTAAGGACAACGAGGTGCGGGTCGACTGCAATGCGTGCTCCGTCCCTATCCGCAAGGATGATGAAGTGCAGGTCGACTGGAGTCACCACCTCGGAGCTACGTCCCAAGCACAAAGATTATTCCGAGTGAAGAACAAAGTCCACTCGAAGGCAAACACAAGCATATTCGAAAATAAACCAAGTTCGGTTAAATCCTAAAGTTCCAAGCGACAAATCAAAAGTATTCGAGCATCAAGCCCGAAGGAGTTTAATGGTTACAACAAACACTCAGCATTCCGAGGCAAATTTAAGACAGGTTTAAATCTCATAGTTTGTTCACTCGACAGGAAGAGGGCTGGCGGGTTCGACGAATTCATGCAAGTCAATTCCATCCGCGATCCGAGTGGCAGCAGCGATGAAAGTCTCCATAAAGGACTGGAAGTCGTGCCTTTTGGTGTTGGCGACCTTGATTGCCGCCAGCTTGTCTTCACGGGCTTCCTTGAAGTGGACCCTTACCAAGGACAACGCCACGTCAGCACGACACCGGGCAGAGGACTTCTTCCATTCTTGCACTGGACCAGGAATCTCGTTGAGCCGAGTCATCAGAGACTTGAGGTCATTTTGAAGCATCGCCCTTGGCCAGAGTGATGAGTCGATCCATGAAACCGCCACCTTCAGACGAGCGAGGTAACTTGTGACGCTGACGACCCGGGATTCCAGCCGAAGCACGTTCATGGCAGCTTCATCACCGACCGGAGAAACGATAGGGTCTAAACCCGTCTCGATCGTTCCAGTTTCCTCGTCAAAGTTTTGGCAAAATTCTGCAGTCAAAGAGCTAGTGAGTCGACTGGACAAGATTAACTTGCAAGCAGTAAAACAGTTGGATTAAAAGGAGTACCTTCCAGCATAAGATAGAGCTTCTTAGCAAGAGTTCTCAGATAGGCTTCCGTGTCATTTCTCTTACGGACCGCGGACTCCAGCTTCTCATTCAGAGCAATCTTATCCTTCTTCAAACGAGTTACCTCTCGATTGGACTCATTGAGAGAGGACTTCAGCTTGTTTACTTCCCCTTCCAACGCTTCGACCGAAGCCAGCTTCTGGTCTGCAAGGGCAGTCTTATCCCGAGCTTCCTTTTGCGCAGCAGCAAGGTCCGAGTCCTTCTTCTCCAGAGCCAACTTCATTTTCTCTGCAAAAGAAGCAATCGGATCAAACAAGAGATCGAAGAAATATCTTAAAAGATGGTCGACGTAAATAGTCGACAGGCAGTTACCTTCCATACTAGCAGCTTCGTCTTGAGCTTTCTTCAACTTTTATTGGGCCAGCTCCAAGTTGAGGTTGAGTTGCCTCTGCTTCTCCTCAAATCGGCAAACTTGGAAATGAGAGTACAAGATTTCTGTAGAAAGAAAAAGACGTGTCAATTGACAAGATCTAAGATTATTTACTTCCGAGTGCATAAAACTCAAAAGTTTACTTAGACCCCAGCCGATTGCCCGCAGTCCACCGCGGTCTCGGGGACTACACCCAGCGGTTGCACTGGCGTGCCCCCACTGATTCAGACCCCACTCGACCGGTCCACCCGGGTCGATAAAAAAAAGAAAAAAAGAGAAGTAAGAGAAAATAACTATTCAGACCCCGGCCGACTGCCAGTAGTCGACCGCGGTCTCAGGGACTACACCCAGTGGGTGCACTTGACGTGCCCCCACTGGTTTGGATCCCATTCGTCCGGTCCGCCCGGGTCGAGTGGAAGAAAAGAAAGTAAAAAGTACTCAGACCCCAGTTGACTGCCTGCAGTCGACTGCGGTCTCGGGGACTACACCCAGTGGGTGCACTTAGCGTGCCCCCACTGGTTCAGATCCCACTCGCCAGGCCGAGTGGAAGAGCGCAGATACCAAAGGCAACAAAACACACCCAGCGGGTGTACAGATTCGACGCAAACAATAAGAGATTGTATGGAAGAAAATATTTCGGGTAGCATATCCTAATAGAACAAGATCAGTCGGAAGCTTACTTACCTGGACATTGGCCCGGAGAGCCGCGCTGGCATCGTAAGCAGCCTGGGTGTTCTCATGCACCGTCTTCATCCGCTCCATCATCATGTTAGCCTGACGGATGGCCTCCGCAGTCGTGTCCGACTGACTTTCCGGAACATGGTAGTTGGTGAAGAAGGGGGCAGACGACCCAGGTGCGGTAGCTTGGAGCTCTGAAGCATGACGTTGGACGACTGAAGAGAACACCGGTACAATCGACGGTGTAGGGCGCTCACTCGACAATGGGGCAGCGAAGGTTACAGAGGCCCCACCCGCATCTTCGGATTGCCGGACGGTTGGTGTCGTCACCGGTCCCTGCTGAGACATCTTGCCAGCTGCTACCTTTTTGTTCTTCCTGGGCCTAGGAGCCACATCTTCATCATCATCCGGAAGATCGATGATGTTGGGTGGAGCTGCAGATAGATCAGTCGACCCAAGTGAATCGCCAGAATTTAATCGACCCAATAATCAAGGACAAGATCATGAGAGTTTTTACCTGGGTTGGAGGTAACCGCGTCTTCCATTTCCTCGTCCCGGTACTGGTAGGAAGAAGTTCCAGAGGTAGCAGCGCTGCAAATGTCAACATTTAGTCGGTCATGTTCTGTTGCTTGAGTCGACCAAAAGATCGGATTAGATGATTACCCGAAGATGGTGGGGATGGTCACTTTGATTTTGGGCAAAGCCTTTGGTGGTTGGGAGGAGGTGGCCTTCGATTCTTTCGGCACAGGAGGCGGCGCAGTCTTGAGTTGTTTCGGTATCTTCTCAGTCGGTGTCGGGGAAGACGTCCGAGGGTGCTTCGAAGATGGCCCAGTCGGCGCGGCCAGGTCGAGGGTGCTCGCTGAGTCGTGAGCATGCTTGGACCTCCTCTCTCTGCGAGGAGACGAGTCGACCTCTTCTTCACCGCTCGAGTCGTCGCTCTCCTCGTCCTCCTCTGCATCCGAGTGCCACTCGCCACTCTCGCCCCCGCTCACCCCTTCCTCGACGTTTTTCTCCTGCACTCCATTGGGCATCGAGTACATATCAATAAGAGCCTGAAAAAACTATGAACGCAAGAAATACAGTCGACCGTCAACAAGATGTTACACAGTGAGTCGAGAAGATACTTGGCAATGCAGAATCATACCTGTTACAGTTGGCGCGAATGGTCGAATGGAATCACCCTCCTAGACCCCCGGGGGTTATCTTTGTTGACGGTGATTCCTCTCAGCCACTTCTCCACCGTGTCTTCACTAACGTCCTCCGGGTAGATCCGAGTGGAGTCTCGAGTCCCGAGTACATCCACATCGGATGGTCACGGGCTTGGAGCGGTTGGATGCATCGACTGAGAAAGACCTCCAGCAGGTCCATACCAGTCACTCCGTCGCGGACAAGTTGGACAACCCGTTCGACCAACACCTTCACTTGCGCCTTCTCTTCTGGGATCACCCTCAAGGAGGAGGGCTTCTCCACTCAGTCCAAAGAAAAGGGGGGAAGTCCAGTCGACTGACCCGGGGTCGGCTGGTCCTTGCAGTAAAACCAGGTCGACTGCCAGCCCCGAACCGAGTCGGGAAGGATCATAGCTGGGAAGGTGCTCTTGTTCCTCATTTGGATTCCAAGGCCCCCGCACATCTGTATCACGTGCGTCCTCTCGTCACTTGGCTTGGCCTTCTTGACCGACTGGGAGCGACATGTGAATATGTGCTTGAAGAGACCCCAGTGCGGTCGGCAACCCAAGAAATTTTCGCATATCGACACGAAGGCAGCAAGGTACACGATAGTGTTTGGAGTAAAGTGGTGGAGTTGAGCCCCGAAGAAATTCAGAAAACCACGAAAGAAAGGGTGGGGAGGCAAAGAAAACCCGCGGTCGACGTGAGTGGCGAGGAAAACACACTCACCCTCTTGCGGGCGCGGCTCGGCCTCGTTCCCCGGGAGCCACGCCGACTCGTGGGGGATCAGCCTCCCTCCACCAGATCGTCGAGGTCGTCCTGGCTAATCGTCGAGCGGATCCAATCGCCCTGGATCTAGCCCAGCGGCATGCCGGACCTTGATGAGGATCCACCTCGGCTGGTCTGCTTCCCTTTTGCCTTCGCCATCGCCTTCTTTGCGCGCTCCAGCGCCACCGTCTTCTCCTTCCCCATGGCAGCGAATCGAGTCCGAGCGCGACGCCGAGAGCGGAAGCAGGGGGAGCGGATAAATCTGAGAAAGAAGAAGGAGAATGAGGGCGCACTGTTCAACGGCCCGGTCCGGTGCCTTTTATAAGGATACTTCCGAGTGACTGATTTGTAGGCCTGGACGATCTCATCAAATCCCGCAACAGTCGCGTGCGCGATACATGGCAAAAGAGGTGGCGCGGGGATCGAGGCAACCTGCCTAATCCGTCCCGGTTACCACGGCCTCCCCCTCCCGGTGCGCTTCCCAAAATTTGAATCCAGTGAAATCTGCGGACAGCAGAACAACTTGTCAGACGGGAGGCATCCGCCACATCATCACTCGAAGCTTTTCAGTAAAAGTTCACTCGACAAAAACTAAGAATGGATCAAGGCGACTAAAAAAGAAGTTGGTGTCATAACCTCAGTTCATTGATCCCGAACAAGATATATTCATAACAACAAAAAATGAGTCGGAAGCGTTCTCAACTCCTTCCTCACTCAAACCCTGATCCATTGGGGGGCTAATGATGAAGCCATGTACCTAGGGTAGGGTCATGGATCTGTCCAAGATACCCTCCCCAAGGACATCTCTAAAAGAACCAGAAGCAGTCGAAGAAAAATCATCATCCACTCGACCATGAAGCTATGTTCCACTCGACAGTCTTGAAGACACTCGACCGTATGGACAACCACTCGACTACCCAAAGATCTAGAGCCATTCCACTCTACAACGGTCGGGATTTAAGTCATAGCCTTAATGGTCATTATGTACTTTTATTACAGGCGTTACCAGTAACGTCTCCGTCTTTATGTACCTTAAACCCTTTGTAACTGAGGGCGGGAGGGGTCTGGCGAACTCTATATAAGCCACCCCCCTCCTCGGGGACAAGGGTTCGCACCCCCTGTAACACACGCGCATATAATCCAGTCGACCGCCTCCGGGCTCCGAGATGTAGGGCTATTACTTCCTCCGAGAAGGGCTTGAACTCGTAAAACTCGCGTGTACAACTCCTCCATAGCTAGGATCTTGCGTCTACATTCCTACCCCCATTCTACTGTCAGACTTAGAACCACGACACCAAGATGTTTGAATTTCTCTCCCATCTCTTGCATGGGACCTAGAAATTCACCCAAGGACACACATGTGATTTTCCAAACAACTTTGGTGCACTGAAGCATGTGCTTTTAGTTCAGATTTAAATTATGCACATTAAATGCCCAGAAACTCAATTAATGTATAAAAAGGCGAAACGAGTCCGGAATAATTCCAAAATTTAGCATGGTACTTATATTTGGTCTAATCTGGCTGTGTAAAAAAATTAAGGCGGGAGAAGGCAGTGCCTATGCCGTTTCGCACACGGAGGTGACACGTTCCCTGTCGGAACCATGAGCCTTCTTGAGGGAAGCTCCGGTTTGCAAGAAGCTTACACCAAAACTTGTCCCAATTCGGCCAAAACATTACGAAACTTGGCATGGTGTCATGACATGGCATGGTGCCATGTCATGACACCATGCCAAGTTTCATGATTTTTTGGCATGTTTTGGAATTACAGGAATTAAAAAACCAAGTTTCTCAATCTTTCCGGACGAGCCACGACGTGAATTTCACTCCAATCTTTTGCATGGGGCCTAGAAATTCACCCAACGACACACATGTGATTTTTCAAACAACTTTGGTGCACTAGAGCCTATGCTTCTAGTTCAAATTTGAATTATGCACATTAAATGCCTAGAAACTCAATTAATGTATAAAAAAGGCGAAACGAGGCCGGAATAATTCCAAAATTTAGCACGGTATTTCTATTTGGTCTAATCTGGATGTCCAAAAATATTAAGGAGGTAGAAGGCAGTGTACGTATGTCATTTCGCACACAGAGGTGACACGTTCCCTCTCAGAACCATGAGCCTTCTTGAGGGAAGCTCCGGTTTGCAAGAAGCTTACACCAAAGCTTGTCCCAATTCAGCCAAAAAATTACCACGACATGTTCGTTCCATGTCATGAGACCATGCCAAGTTTCATGATTTTCAGGCGTGTTTTGGAATTACGGGAATTAAAAAACTAAGATTCTCAATCTTTCCGGCCGAGCCACGACACCTAGAAGTTTGAATTTCACTCCCATCTCTTGCATGGGACCTAGAAATTCACCCAAGGACACACATGTGATTTTTCAAACAACTATGGTGCACTGGAGCACGTGCTTGTAGTTCAAATTTGAATTATGTACATTAAATGCCCAGAAACTCAACTAATGTATAAAAAGGCCAAACGAACACAGAATAACTCCAAAATTTAGCACGATACTTCTATTTGGTCTAATTTGCCTGTGTAAAAAAATTAAGGCAGGAGAAGGCAGTGTATGTATGTCGTTTCACACATGAAGGTGACACGTTCCCTCTCGGAACGAGGAGCTTTTTTGAGGGAAGCTCCGGTTTGCAAGAAGCTTACACCAAAGCTTGTCCCAATTCGGCCAAAAATTTTACTGGAGCATGTTGGTGCCATGTCATGAACCCAGATGTTTGAATTATATTCCCATTTCTTGCATGGGAGCTATAAATTCACCCAAAGACACACATGTGATTTTTCAGCAAACTTTGGTGCATTGGAGCATGTGCTTGTAGTTCAAATTTGAATTATGCACATTAAATGCCTAGAAACTCAATTAATGCATAAAAAGGCCAAACGAGCCTGGAATTCCAAATTTAAACACGACACTCATGTACTAGTTTCATGTTCACTGTACGTAAATGTTCTAGCAATTCAAACACCATCCTTTCCCTCCGTAACACCATTTTGTCTTTCAAAACATAATGAAAAAATCAGGTATACCACAAACAGTTTACTAGAAAGAATCATGTGGGATGCGATATAAAATATCTTGGCACACCATCTTGTCTGGCTTACGCAGGAAGCTTCGTCGTCTATAGTCGACCATCCCAGCTTGAACCACACTTGCACGCCAGTTTCTCGCGGCACCGAGCGAATTTTTTTTGCCACCGTGGAAATATTTATCTCCCCACCCCTCCCTTATACCAAAAGCCACATTTCCACTATTCCTCCTTGCTTTCCAAGTTCAAACCTTCACTACTGCTTACTGGCAGCTCAGCCTCCTCGCCGATGACCCTTCTTCTTGCAGCGTCACCTCCTCGCCAGCTACCCTTCTTCTTGCAGCGCTGCCTCCTCGCCGGCGACCCTTCTTCTTGCAGCGCCGCCTCCTCGCCGGCGACCCTTCTTCTTGTTGCGCGGCCTCCTCATCTCCGACCCTTCTTCTTGCTGCGCGGCCTCGTCGATATGGGCAGGTAATCCACACCCCACCCACACCATCCTCCTCCTTTCCCGTCCCACATGCCCCGATTGACGAAGCGACACCTTCCACCGAAATCACTGCCCCCCTCCAATTAAGCGCCGCCCACAACCATTTTACACGAAGTATAATGTGGAGCTGAGTAGCATGCGGCCGCACGCACGAACGAGGTCGCTATGGATGACATGCGTGTCGACCGCCAGATCTTGGAGGAGCACCTCATCTTCGAGGCCACCATCGACATCACCGCGCGGTTGTCTACTTTAAAATACAGTTCGTGATGTTTTCTCGAGGCCACCGCCAGTGCCTTCTAGTGATTTGTCCTCTGTAATGTTAATATGCAATCTGATGTTCAGTTAATAGTTTGGTCCTCTGAAATGTAATGTTCAGTTAACACTTTGGTCCAAAAATTGCTACATTTCGTAGTACTGTTCTCAAGCATTCTTTGTTTTGTTAAATGTCTTATCTTCTAGTACATGTTTCTATTCTGCAATGTCGTGCTCAGTTAACTATTTTGGTTCATTTGGTCTGCTGTCCATTTAACTATTTGGTTCAGTTCTGCAATTTGATTTTCATTTGTTGTGGGTACAATTTTGTATTGTTATGCATGTGACACCAATCGAATTTGGCTGTACTCAATACATATTCTACTGATAGTATGGCAACTCTCAGTTACCTGATCAAGATCTTCCTTATGTGTGTTGTAGGGAAACAATGGGAGACACTGCGGTTTACCATCGAGGTTTGTTCAAGCAGGGTCCTTTGGCTAATAGCACATTATTGTGCAGTTGCAGGAATCATTCTAATATTTAGGTTTCTTACAATTTGGTCTTGCACATGTAGGTCTTGCTGTCAGAGGCTTAGACCCACTATTCGACCCATTTTGCATATGGGGAAATGAGATGTCCATGAATATCAGTCAAGTCAAGAAACTCAGAAAGATTGTTAGGATGACGAAATTTGCGACGAATAACAGGAAGATCTTTATTTGCACAATGAAGAAGACATCAGTCAACTATGTGGGATGTACATACCTACGGAAATGATTTCTGGGATTCACCATGTGGGATGAACATACCTGCGGAAATGATTTCTGGGATTCACCGTGTGGGATGTACATACCTACGGAAATGATTTATGGGATTCACCGTGTGGGATGTACATACCTACGAAAATGATTTCTAGGATTCACCGTGTGGGATGTACATACCTATAGAAATGAATGGGTTTCCATGCCTTGCCCGATCGCACACGACCCCAGCCTGGGTCCCACGAGGGCCTATCCTCGACGATTTCTGGGTCGCGTGGGAAGGATCCCCCTATCGCTCACACTCACTTGGCGATGGTTCCAAATGCTATCGCGGAAAGGGGTTTTAAACTATTTGTTTAGGACGTCCCTATACCAGTGTGTGTGGACCAAAGTTGGCTGCACAAACTGTTGAAGCGGTGCCAAATAATTTTCTAATGGCACCGCTGATGAGATGTCAACAATTTAAGATAGTAGGTACAAACTGTGACACTGTCTTAGGATGCATTTGGTTGAAGGTGTGGTATGAATGGGTTGGGACCATGATAGTGTTTGAATCACATCTAACAAATGATTTGTAACAACAAAAGAGGGTCTAACCTTCTCTGCACATGCCAGAAACTTCCTCCCATTGTCCATAGATTCAAACGCAACTAGCTTCACGCATGGATTGATGGTGACAACAAGCAGATAGATCTTCAGCCACCCCGCTCCATTCGTTGCCACTGATGGTCCTAGGGAGCTACAAGAGGAAGAAATGACTAAAATCGATCGCTGGGTAAAAATCCTTCATTCCAAGTCATAGCCCGAGAGAGAGAAGAGAGGCATACCCGGGTGGTGAAGGAGTCGTCGCTAGAAGAGAAACCGTTGGAGAGGTATTTGAAGAAGACCTTGGCGACCCCGACGGTAGGATGCGAGATGACAAGAGTGAGGAAGCGGCTATAGCTTAGGAAGGAAGGAAGGAGGAAATAGGGGAAATGTGACTTGTGGTCGGGGAGAAAAGGGGGTGGGGAATGGGGGAGGGGCGGGGGTAGATATTTTGGCGGTAGGCCAAAATTTTGGAAACGAGGAGGGAAACTTTGTGCGCGGTGCTGCCGGACCATTCACTTTGAACGATTGTGTGCATCACGAACGATTCTTCTGCTTTTATGTGCATGGGATGAGTTTGGTAATTCAAATTTTGGTGGAAATTTCCCCAGGTACGTCATTGCATAATTTAACACCACTTGCTAATTTGGGTAAACAAAAGAACGTACAGCAGACAGACCACACTTACTGAATCGAGCAATTTTAGTAATTAAATAGAGCTAGTTGACCTAAACATTGCTCTAACAAAAGACCAACATTAAAAACAAAGCCTAAGTACGCATAATTTTAATAAATCAGCCGATGCACCGCCTATGCATCACCGGTGTGAGATGAGACGTCGATGACTTGTCCTCGCGACATGCCGCCGTTGGTGGACTCTGTGTCCCCTCTGCTGAAGTCGACCGCGCCCTCATCCTCGGTGCCGCCCTCAGGGTTGTAGTACTCGTAGTAGTGGCTACGCCAGAGCTCGCGTTGGCACTCCACCGCCGATTCCTCGATGGACAGACTCTTCTCTACCTCGACCTCGGCCACGCGTAACTCCTCCTCCCAGCGCTCCTCGATCTTTGCCGCCTCCTGCATCTCCAGCTCCCGCTCGGCGACCTCATGAGGAAGCAGGTGCTCCATGGCCACCGCCACCTTTTTGGACGTGGGTTGCATGCTGGAGTCCGAGGTGGCCTAGAATATCCTGGCGTGTGCATCCTCGATCTTGGTGTGGATGGCCTCGACCCGGGCCAGGGCGACATCGGCGTCACGGACCGCAGCTCAAGTGCTATCGGTGTTTGCAGCCGCCGTCGCAGCAGCAGCTGCCCTGTTGGCTGCCGCAGACGCTCCCTCGGCGGAAGCGGCCGCGCTCAATGCAGATGCGGCGACACTCTCGGCATGGGCGGCCGCGCTCTCGGTGCAGGCGGTGTCACAGCCCTAGATTTGCTTGTAGCTATTTACCTGAGTGAGCAACATGCATCATGTCTAAATTTTTGAAATTTGAATTGAGGAATTTTCAAGCCTCAGAATCCCTTTAAAAAAATGATCAAGATAAAATTTCTTCAAATAAGTCCAAGAAAATGTTCCTGTTTTCTCTAAAAATATTGGCAAGAGGTAAAATTCAAACCAATATTTTTGGATTCACAGAAATATTTATTCTGGGCATTTGAATTAAATCCATAGCTATTTGAATTGGATTTATATTTACTATTAAATAAATACAGGTCCAATAATTCTGAAATATTTTTGTGGAGCTTTGGTTTAATTCCTTTAGCTTCTAAAAATATTTCCAGAAGCAACAAAATTGATTTGGCTTCAAAACCAAATTCAAAACAAAACTGCAAATTAGAAAACAGAATTAAATTAAAAAAAACAGGAGAGAGGGTGCTCACCTGGCAAAGCCCCCCGGCCTAGCTCCTGTGCAACCTACCTAACCCACCTGGCGGCCCACTTACCAGGCCCAGCCCACCAGAGCCGCCACCGTCTCCCACCTCGCACCAGAAGGACGCGAGGCGTGTGGCCACCGCGCACCGGCACGCGCCCGGCCACCTCCTCCCTCCCTGCCTGGCTGGCTCCTCCTCGACGCGTCTGGACGACGCCACGCTACCCCCCTGGACCCCCTTGACGCTCTCGCACTCTCCCTCGCCCTCGTCCCCTTCTCCGTCTCTCTCTCACGCGCGCAAACGAGTGCAGCCGTCGCCGCCGACGAGCTCCCCCACGGCCACAGCCATCTTTGAGCCTCCCCGATGCACCCTCGAGCTCCGCCTGTTGCCCTTCTTCCTCCTCGCCAAGCCACACAAGCCGAGGATCACCATACCGTCGTCTTCGAGCTCTTCACCACCGCTTCTGCTCGCCGGATTTCGCCGGTCGATTCGCCGCCACCGACGCTTCCCCGAGCACGCTGGCCATCCCTACGTCACCACAGTGAGCCCCCCGAGTCGTTTCCCCCTTTTCCCTGGTCGTTTTTGACCTCTAGGCCATAGCCCCATCTTGGCCGAGCACTCCACGCCGCCGGCGATGTCGCCGCCGTGGCCACAGCCACCGCAGCTCGTGTCCGAGCACACCATCATGCTCAGCACGATCCCATGAGCCCGCAGACAACCACAGCGCCCCCTCCCGTGCTCTGTAGCGCTATCCCGAGGATGCCCGAGCTGCTGCCGCCGCTGAACCTCGTCGCCGGCCACTTTTCCGGCCATCCCAGCTCCTACCACCTCCCCCAATGGATGCGCCTCACTCCCAGGAACCCGTAGGTGCAACCCATGGATCGAATGGTGCCCTGTAGAGCATTCCTGAGCCGCCCACCGTCTCTGTCGTCGCCGGCGGCTAAACGCCGGCGACCGCTGCCCCGTTGACCGGCGTGGGTTGACCCACTGCCCGGTTTGACCTCCCCCTCTCTCTCACTGACCCACGGGCCCCGCCCGACTAATTACTTAGTTAGCGCTAATTAGCTAGTTAGGTTAGCTGGGTTAGTCGCTGACCAGTGGGCCCAGCCCAGTTAGTTAGGGCTAACTAACTTAGTTAGTTGACTGTGTCACTGACGTGTGGACCCCACACGTCAGGTTTGACCTGGACCGCGCCCATTGACCGCTGACGTCATAGTGACGCAGTGCTGACGCAATAAACTATTTTCTGGGATTATTATAATTCAGGAAATTCCAGAAAATACCCAAAACTTCTAAAAATCATAGAAAATCAACCGTAACTCCAAATAAGATAAATTATATATGTAAAATTATCAGAAAAATTCAAGGAATCCATCTGTACCATTTTCATGCATGTTTGAACAATGTTTGTCCTCTGTTTTGGACAAAACAAATAAAG
The DNA here is from genome assembly GCA_034509565.1 of Triticum monococcum. Lineage (NCBI taxonomy): Eukaryota > Viridiplantae > Streptophyta > Magnoliopsida > Poales > Poaceae > Triticum > Triticum monococcum. The sequence continues at coordinate 40,734,114 of CM067844.1, forward strand.
GGCATTTAAATAATCACATATGGGGTTGGAATTTGAATCTTGCACTCAAACTAACTTCATTTAAATCATAGCTAGTTGCATTAGCTCAAACCACAGCATATTGACATGTCATGATCATGCATCATATTGTGCATTGCATTGATTGTGTTTCTTTCTCCTGTTGCCGGTATTTGTCCCCTCTCGATAGACGTTGTACCGACGATGTGATCGTTGACACTGATGAAGACCCAATGATATCTTCAGAAGTGCCAGGCAAGCAAAACCCCCTTGTTCATTCTGATACAATCCACCTCTCTCGCTCCTGCTCTCTTTTACTACATTAGGACAACAACGATTCATCTATTACTTGTTGCGGTAGTTGAACCCCTTATCCTCTGCATGACCTGTCATTGCCACAGTAAATAGATGAAACCCACTAGCATGAGTAGGAGTTGTTTGAGCCCTGATGTGCCTACTCATTCATGCTTGTTGTCATGCCTGCTAGTGCTTAGAGTTGAGTCAGGTCTGATTCATCGGGGATGGATCGGAGGTGTGTAAACATGTCCTACTGTTGAGAGCTAAGTGTGTGAACATGATTTGGTAAAGGTAGCGGTGAGAGGCCATGTAGGAGTACATGGTGGGTTGTCTCATTGCAGCCGTCCTCAGGAACTGAGTTCTGTGTCTGTGATCCATGAACACTTACTACCACGCATTGGGCCCGAAACCAATGGCCCCTCTCGGCTTCTTAATCACCCTAGTACTCTGTCCAGGAGTTGCAACTAGTTTCTGGTGTTTGTAGGATATGTGTTGGCGGCCGTGCGTAGCGCTGACCCTAGGGGTGGGCTATGTTGCGGTAGATACACTGTGGCACGGTGTACCGGGCGCCCGTTTGGTGTCTTGAGAACCCTGCACACATCGTTTGGGGCTGTGAGCGAAACTCCGGCCGGATCTCCTCGCGGATGGAACCCGAATAGGCGATAAACCTGGACTAGAGACTTAAGTGTTTAGGTAGGCCGTGGCCGACACCCTCGCCCGGTTTCCGCTTGAAGGTTGCCGAGGTACATGACGTGTACAGGGCTATAAGTGGTGAGAGTGTGTGTGAAGAAGTACACCCCTGCAGGGTTATCAATATCTATTCGAATAGCCGGATTCCTTGGATATGGAAACTTGGACCCCTTGCATAGTTCATAGACAAGTGAAAGTGGATACCCTAAAACTCGCAAGATAAGCGTGAGTGCTATGGATGGCCTTCTCGTAGGGAGACGGGAGCGGATCCATAGTGGTGTATTGATTGGTGAATGTGTGGACTCGTGTGCGCCACCTCAAAAGAGTTTCTTGCAATCGTAGTCCAGAATAGCCACCGAGTCAAAGCTGGCTTGCTGCAGTTAAACTCCACCGCCCCCCTTTTGTTGATACCGATGCATATGTAGCTAGTTCTGATGTAAGTCTTGCTGAGTACCTTTGTACTCACGTTTGCTTAATTTATGTTTTGCAGAGAGACTTCAGTCTCGATAGTAGTTCCGCGTGGACTTCGACGTTTAGCTTGATACCTCAGCTACGATCTTGTGCCCATCGGCAGGATCGGGTAGATAGCCAGGCTTCTTAGCCTTTTTCATTTATAGATGTCTGTACTCAGACATGTTAAGCTTCCGCATGTGTTTGATTTGTATGCTATGATTGTTGGGTCATGAGACCCATGCTTGTAATATCTGGCTCTTCGGAGCCTAATGAATTAATACTTGAGTTGTAGAGTTATGTTGTGATGCCATGTTGTATTCACACATATCGAGCATATTGTGTGTATGATTGAAATGCTTGGTATGTGTGGGATCCGACTATCTAGTTGTTTATCCTTGGCAGCCTATCATATGGGGAAATGTAGTCTAGTGCTTCTGAGCGATAGTAGTCCGCTACAGCCCGGATCACCGGAGTCCTGCTAGCCCATCACTACTGTTCAGGACACTTGACTGGCCGGCATGTGATTCACTTCGTTCCTATGTCTGTCCCTTCGGGGAAATGTCACGCGGTGACATCCGGAGTCCTGCCTAGCCTGCTACAGCCCGGATCACCGGAGTCCTGTTAGCCCAGTGCTACAGCCCGGATTCACACGCTGTTGACCGACATGCTCGAGGTTGATTCATGTATGCCTGTCCCCATGGGGTAGTGCCGCTTTGGGTTCATGACTAGCCATGTCGGCCCGGGTTCTTTGTCATATGGATGCTAGCGACACTATCATATACGTGAGCCAAAAGGCGCAAACGGTCCCGGGCCAGGTAAGGTGGCACCCGTGGAAATACCGTGCGTGAGGCCACAAAGTGATATGATGTGTTACATGCTAGATCGGTGTGACCTAGGATCGGGGTCCCGACAGCGTTGGTATCAGAGCCTGACTGCCTGTAGGATTACCAAGCCAAACTGGTCGAAGTTGAGTCTAGAAATGCTTTAGTTATGTAAGGGAATTGATTATGGAAGGGAACGTAAGGCTCTTTTTACTCCTTTACCCTATGCCCTTCTGATCTGAGTCAACCTCTTCTTTTCTGCGGGGATTAAGAATTAGGCCTTCTCATCTATCTATCAGGATGACGTGTTACTAAACCGTAGTTGCCTAAGATTGTTGGGTTTAAGCCCAGTTCAGTTTCTACTACTTCCATATATTCATAACTGGCCTCAGAACCTTGATTTTGTGCTTCTGAGTGGTTATGCCACCATTTTGCAGGATGTCTCAAATCTTTTTGAGCAATTACAGCCGTTATGCTATCCGAGTCATCCTAGGTTTCTAAATAGTCTGATGCATTTGCAAACCCTTTCCCCTGTTCTTGATGTCCATTTGGGCCAGATTAATCACACTACTTGTCAGTTGGGGTATTCTTTTGCCTCGACATATATTTTGGAATTATTATTATGACCCTAGATGTCTTAGAGTGCCACCTAGTAATCTAGCCATGTTTTGTGTTCCCAGTGTGTGATTCTGGCCATTATTCTCAAAAGCATCCCATGATGCCATTTAGTTGGTAGGCATTCTCTTCCTGGGTTTTGAACCCGAGACTCACCCTACCTACTTCATGTTGATAGTGTTTGCTAGTTCCTTAGGACATTAGTAAACCTTTGCGATAGTTCTCGAGGTCCGTGGTATATCCTTCTTCCAATTATCATGAACCATTCTTGGCAGGAGTTCTTCTGAACCAAAAGGTCACGACAGAGTGCTCTTGATGAGTTCTCCATTCTATATTGTGGCTCTGCCAGTTCTACCTTTCTGCGTGGGTTATCCGGAAGAAATATGTTGAACTCGTTCGACACACTAATCTATGCCTCCACAGCTCAGAAAATTATATGTTCCTTGAGTTGTTCCTCTTTAGTTGTTTTCTAACCTTCGTCTATCAATTGATAGTCAGGAATAGTTGTGCATTTGTGTTCATCGGTGCCTTTTATTCTTGTGGTCCGTCGAGCCGTTCTATTTGGAATGACTAGGAGAAACAAACTCCAGTACCTCATCCATTTCTCGGATCGGGTCAAAGTGGTTGTTTTCCGCAGATCAAAATGCCAATCCAGCTTTTGTTCTGTTCTACCTCAGAGTATTACCCACTTTATGTCAAGAGCGTCGTGAGAATTGCACCTTCTCCTATGAATTCTTGACGCAGTGATACTCTCTCCATCATTGTTCATTTCTCGATTTCAGTGTTGTTACAACCGGAAAGCCGACAAGTGAATCGTGGTGTGTGAAATCAATACTCCTAGCAACCCCGTTGCTTGGTAGTTAATGGACAATACTCTCATTCTTAGCGTGTTGGTTATTGAATTATCATTCTAAGACTGATCGTGCTACCTAGTCCATATTTCTGGTGCACACTTCGATCAATGGGTTAAGATTGTGCCAATCCCTCACTCTTTGATCATATCATCTTGCCCTGAAAAGCAAGGTTGTTCTCGAGCTTAGTAACATACCGGTGGTTTGTGATTTTCCGAATATCTTCTCGGAAGTGTTACCAGGTTGTCATCTGACCGTTATGTTGAGTTCGTGATCAAGTTGGTTTTTCAATAAACCATTTTTCTCCAAGAATCTGTGTTGGATACCCCTGAAGTAGTTGGTTAAGCCAAACAACAACTTGGAGAGTTGGAAGATGAAAGCTTAATCCACTTAGTTCATCACTATGGGATATCCTTGTGTGTGTGTGTGTGTTGAAGAAAGATGATATATTCATCGACTGATCCCCGTGGTCAGCTATTGGATCTATTATATTGTCCAAACCTTGATTTGAGTGTGGGTTATCGTCAAATCAAATCAGAACCAACGATGTTCATAATGTTGTCTTACTTGCGGTTGTCCCTCGAGCATACACCATTATATCCTTGGTCTGACCAATACTATCACATTGTTCACATAGTGGTGGAAGTCCAGTGATATGGAAATTTTGATGAGTTGCTCTTGAGCCCATCAGCGGCATTTTGTCTCCTCCATGATTGTGTCGAACATCCAGCTAGTGTTGGAAACTTTATAAGCATTGCCCTCATGTCCCGATCATGAAGCATATGTCCGGTTGAAAGATGTGACTTCCTCTAATTCATGTGCATCTGATGTAAGTTTCCACCATGAATTCGAGAAAGTTTGTTTTGCTTCCTCTGGAATCATCCCAAGTCAGTCATGCATGTGCGAAGTATTCCATGGTCTGGTAGACTGATCATCTACATTCTATACGTATCCCTAGCACACCAAGCCACTGATTGATTTGTTCAAGGAGAAGAAGTTCTTCTTAAGGGTTAGACCTATGCAAGGACTTCGATATCCTCGTTGATGGTTCCCCCTGAACTCGGTAGTGTTTCATTTTAAGACTACCAGGTGACCATGCTTGTCTAGGACAACGTGTTCACATGCTTGTAGCAGAACCGGCTCATGTTTTGGAGCTTACTACCGTAGTTCATTCCCCCGAGAATCTCGCAATGTCATCTCGTCGATTTGTGTTGCAAACCTTCATTTTCCTTTCTAGACTCGATGAGTCTGGAATATCCTGTCACCAACCAGATCTGAATCTCAGGCAGATATGATGGTTGGAGCATTTTCCAAGAACTATAATATTGGTCTCTCGATAACCGGTAAAGTGGATGTCGTGGCCAACACATCCAGCCGGAAGACCTATTATTGTAGTATCTCGATTGAAGAAAGTTGGCCACCTTCCCATGAGGATTTCGTAGTATTTACTCCAGAAGTTGTTCCTTATGGATCTATTGTATTCCGAAGTCCGACCACTACTTGGTGGCTATGCCGATGCTTAAAGCATGACCGTGGTAACCAGTACATCAAGGAGAACATTAGAAGCAGAGTGCTAAATGTCTCTCGGTCGATCATCCAGGTTTTGTTTCCTTGGCTTCGCTAAGGTGAAATCTGAGAAAGTGTTATCTTCCTTTGCATCTGCATTATCCATCACCATTCATCATGGTGGTATGTTGAGTTGCCAGGATCCTTGACATGGATGTTGGTAAGACCTTGATGAGTATGGAAATGCTCAAGTTCTTGGGAGCACGCTCTGGCACTAGGTTCTGATGTTGTCGTTAACTGGGATGTGCCTCCGTTCTCTCAGTTGTTCGATAGCCATCCGATTGGTGGAATCACCTTTGCCGGTGAACCTTCTCCCCAGTTACTAGAATCATTCCCAACATTTGCATTTTGTTCCCAGCTTGCACCTCAGTAGTTGTTGTTCATGGTCATCTTCAAAAGTGGACTTACCATGGGTCTCATCCATTTCTGATGATAAGCAAAAATCATCCATTGCGTTGTCTTCAACAAGGTAGTCCACATCATCCATCCTAGTCCAAGTATGCCATCTCTTCAAGCTATCTCAAACGATCAATTGTAAATTGCCTTAAGCTGGTATGAAGAGTTCCAACGATCTCTGAATCAAAAGTAATTCTTTTTGCCACTTAAGGGAATATTTCTGCGAGTCACTTTCCTTAAGATGTCTCGTTATGGTATCATGGCAATTATCTCCTCGCTACTTTGAAACCATGCATCATCCTACTTAAGCATGGAATTGTTGCCTACCAAATTTGAACCTTTGTCATCCGCTTCTTCCCATCACCCCTGTTGTGTGTTTCGTGTCTCAGCTCAAGAGATGTTTTATATCTCACTCCATGAGTTGATCTTGAGTGCTCGATCTCCGAGGAGATCGATTTCTGTAGAATTTCTTTCTGCCATCATCATGCCGGATGAAGATCCCGAAAGCAAAGACGTCAAGATCAAGATGACGAAATGAATCAACATCCTCGGGAAGGGCAGTTGGATCGAGAAGACTGCGATAGTCTTGTGAACCCCCCCTTCCTTCTTACCTCATGTCTTGAATCTCGGGCCGAGATTCTTGTTTAGTGGGGGTGAGTTGTCACAGCCCTAGATTTGCTTGTAGCTATTTACCTGAGTGAGCAACATGCATCATGTCTAAATTTTTGAATTTTGAATTCAGGAATTTTCAAGCCTCAGAATCCCTTTAAAAAAATGATCAAGATAAAATTTCTTCAAATAAGTCCAAGAAAATGATCCTGTTTTCTCTAAAAATATTGGCAAGAGGTAAAATTCAAACCAATATTTTTGGATTCACAGAAATATTTATTCTGGGCATTTGAATTAAATCCATAGCTATTTGAATTGGATTTATATTTACTATTAAATAAATACAGGTCCAATAATTCTAAAATATTTTTGTGGAGCTTTGGTTTAATTCCTTTAGCTTCTAAAAATATTTCCAGAAGCAACAAAATTGATTTGGCTTCAAAACCAAATTCAAAACAAAACTGCAAATTAGAAAACAGAATTAAATTAAAAAAAACAGGAGAGAGGGTGCTCACCTGGCAAAGCCCCCCGGCCCAGCTCCTGTGCAACCTACCTAACCCACCTGGCGGCCCACTTACCAGGCCCAGCCCACCAGAGCCGCCACCGTCTCCCACCTCGCGCCAGAAGGACGCGAGGCGTGTGGCCACCGTGCACCGGCACGCGCCCGGCCACCTCCTCCCTCCCTGCCTGGCTGGCTCCTCCTTGACGCGTCCGGACGACGCCACGCTACCCCCCTGGACCCCCTTGACGCTCTCGCACTCTCCCTCGCCCTCGTCCCCTTCTCCGTCTCTCTCTCACGCGCGCAACCGAGTGCAGCCGTCGCCGCCGACGAGCTCCCCCAGGGCCACAGCCATCTTTGAGCCTCCCCGATGCACCCTCGAGCTCCGCCTGGTGCCCTTCTTCCTCCTCGCCAAGCCACGCAAGCCGATGATCACCATACCATCGTCTTCGAGCTCTTCACCACCGCTTCTGCTTGCCGGATTTCGCCGGTCGATTTGCCGCCACCGACGCTTCCCCGAGCACGCTGGCCATCCCTACGTCACCACAGTGAGCCCCCGAGTCGTTTCCCCCTTTTTCCCTGGTCGTTTTTGACCTCTAGGCCATAGCCCCATCTTGGCCGAGCACTCCACGCCGCCGGCGATGTCGCCGCCGTGGCCACAGCCACCGCAGCTCGTGTCCGAGCACACCATCGTGCTCAGCGCGATCCCATGAGCCCGCAGACAACCACAGCGCCCCCTCCCGTGCTCTGTAGCGCTATCCCGAGGATGCCCGAGCTGCTGCCGCCGCTGAACCTCGTCGCCGGCCACTTTTCCGGCCATCCCAGCTCCTACCACCTCCCCCAATGGATGCGCCTCACTCCCAGGAACCCGTAGGTGCAACCCATGGATCGAATGGTGCCCTGTAGAGCATTCCCGAGCCGCCCACCGTCTCTGTCGTCGCCGGCGGCTAAACGCCGGCGACCGCTGCCCCGTTGACCGGCATGGGTTGACCCACTGCCCGGTTTGACCTCCCCCTCTCTCTCACTGACCCACGGGCCCCGCCCGACTAATTACTTAGTTAGCGCTAATTAGCTAGTTAGGCTAGCTGGGTTAGTCGCTGACCAGTGGGCCCAGCCCAGTTAGTTAGGGCTAACTAACTTAGTTAGTTGACTGTGTCACTGACGTGTGGACCCCACACGTCAGGTTTGACCTGGACCGCGCCCATTGACCGCTGACGTCATAGTGACGCAGTGCTGACGCAATAAACTATTTTCTGGGATTATTATAATTCAGGAAATTCCAGAAAATACCCAAAACTTCTAAAAATCATAGAAAATCAACCGTAACTCCAAATAAGATAAATTATATATGTAAAATTATCAGAAAAATTCAAGGAATCCATCTGTACCATTTTCATGCATGTTTGAACAATGTTTGTCCTCTGTTTTGGACAAAACAAATAAAGGGCATTTAAATAATCACATATGGGGTTGGAATTTGAATCTTGCACTCAAACCAACTTCATTTAAATCATAGCTAGTTGCATTAGCTCAAACCACAGCATATTGACATGTCATGATCATGCATCATATTGTGCATTGCATTGATTGTGTTTCTTTCTCCTGTTGCCGGTATTTGTCCCCTCTCGATAGAAGTTGTACCGACGATGTGATCGTTGACACTGATGAAGACCCAATGATATCTTCAGAAGTGCCAGGCAAGCAAAACCCCCTTGTTCATTCTGATACAATCCCCCTCTCTCGCTCCTGCTCTCTTTTACTGCATTAGGACAACAACGATTCATCTGTTACTTGTTGCGGTAGTTGAACCCCTTATCCTCTGCATGACCTGTCATTGCCATAGTAAATAGATGAAACCCACTAGCATGAGTAGGAGTTGTTTGAGCCCTGATGTGCCTACTCATTCATGCTTGTTGTCATGCCTGCTAGTGCTTAGAGTTGAGTCAGGTCTGATTCATCGGGGATGGATCGGAGGTGTGTAAACATGTCCTACTGTTGAGAGCTAAGTGTGTGAACACGATTTGGTAAAGGTAGCGGTGAGAGGCCATGTAGGAGTACATGGTGGGTTGTCTCATTGCAGCCGTCCTCAGGAACTGAGTTCTGTGTCTGTGATCCATGAACACTTACTACCACGCATTGGGCCCGAAACCAATGGCCCCTCTCGGCTTCTTAATCACCCTAGTACTCTGTCCAGGAGTTGCAACTAGTTTCTGGTGTTTGTAGGATATGTGTTGGCGGCCGTGCGTAGCGCTGACCCTAGGGGTGGGCTATGTTGCGGTAGATACACTATGGCACGGTGTACCGGGCGCCCGTTTGGTGTCTCGGGAACCCTGCACACATCGTTTGGGGCTGTGAGCGAAACTCCGGCCGGATCTCCTCGCGGATGGAACCCGAATAGGCGATAAACCTAGACTAGAGACTTAAGTGTTTAGGTAGGCCGTGGCCGACACCCTCGCCCGGTTTCCGCTTGAAGGTTGCCGAGGTACATGACGTGTACAAGGCTATAAGTGGTGAGTGTGTGTGTGAAGAAGTACACCCCTGCAGGGTTATCAATATCTATTCGAATAGCCGGATTCCTTGGATATGGAAACTTGGACCCCTTGCATAGTTCATAGACAAGTGAAAGTGGATACCCTAAAACTCGCAAGATAAGCGTGAGTGCTATGGATGGCCTTCTCGTAGGGAGACGGGAGCGGATCCATAGTGGTGTATTGATTGGTGAATGTGTGGACTCGTGTGCGCCACCTCAAAAGAGTTGCTTGCAATCGTAGTCCAGAATAGCCACCGAGTCAAAGCTGGCTTGCTGCAGTTAAACTCCACCGCCCCCCTTTTGTTGATACCGATGCATATGTAGCTAGTTCTGATGTAAGTCTTGCTGAGTACCTTTGTACTCACGTTTGCTTAATGTATGTTTTGCAGAGAGACTTCAGTCTCGATAGTAGTTCCGCGTGGACTTCGACGTTTAGCTTGATACCTCAGCTACGATCTTGTGCCCATCGGCAGGATCGGGTAGATAGCCAGGCTTCTTAGCCTTTTTCATTTATAGATGTCTATACTCAGACATGTTAAGCTTCCGCATGTGTTTGATTTGTATGCTATGATTGTTGGGTCATGAGACCCATGCTTGTAATATCTGGCTCTTCGGAGCCTAATGAATTAATACTTGAGTTGTAGAGTTATGTTGTGATGCCATGTTGTATTCACACATATCGAGCATATTGTGTGTATGATTGAAATGCTTGGTATGTGTGGGATCCGACTATCTAGTTGTTTATCCTTGGCAGCCTATCATATGGGGAAATGTAGTCTAGTGCTTCTGAGCGATAGTAGTCCGCTACAGCCCGGATCACCGGAGTCCTGCTAGCCCAGCACTACTGTTCAGGACACTTGACTGGCCGGCATGTGATTCACTTCGTTCCTATGTCTGTCCCTTCGGGGAAATGTCACGCGGTGACATCCGGAGTCCTGCCTAGCCTGCTACAGCCCGGATCACCGGAGTCCTGTTAGCCCAGTGCTACAGCCCGGATTCACACGCTGTTGACCGACATGCTCGAGGTTGATTCATGTATGCCTGTCCCCATGGGGTAGTGCCGCTTTGGGTTCACGACTAGCCATGTCGGCCCGGGTTCTTTGTCATATGGATGCTAGCGACACTATCATATACGTGAGCCAAAAGGCGCAAACGGTCCCGGGCCAGGTAAGGTGGCACCCGTGGAAATACCGTGCGTGAGGCCACAAAGTGATATGATGTGTTACATGCTAGATCGGTGTGACCTAGGATCGGGGTCCCCACAGCGTTGGTATCAGAGCCTGACTGCCTGTAGGATTACCAAGCCAAACTGGTCGAAGTTGAGTCTAGAAATGCTTTAGTTATGTAAGGGAATTGATTGTGGAAGGGAACGTAAGGCTCTTTTTACTCCTTTACCCTATGCCCTTCTGATCTGAGTCAACCTCTTCTTTTCTGCGGGGATTAAGAATTAGGCCTTCTCATCTATCTATCAGGATGACGTGTTACAAAACCATAGTTGCCTAAGATTGTTGGGTTTAAGCCCAGTTCAGTTTCTACTACTTCCATATATTCATAACTGGCCTCAGAACCTTGATTTTGTGCTTCTGAGTGGTTATGCCACCATTTTGCAGGATGTCTCAAATCTTTTTGAGCAATTACAGCCGTTATGCTATCCGAGTCATCCTAGGTTTCTAAATAGTCTGATGCATTTGCAAACCCTTTCCCCTGTTCTTGATGTCCATTTGGGCCAGATTAATCACACTACTTGTCAGTTGGGGTATTCTTTTGCCTCGACATATATTTTGGAATTATTATTATGACCCTAGATGTCTTAGAGTGCCACCTAGTAATCTAGCCATGTTTTGTGTTCCCAGTGTGTGATTCTGGCCATTATTCTCAAAAGCATCCCATGATGCCATTTAGTTGGTAGGCATTCTCTTCCTGGGTTTTGAACCCGAGACTCACCCTACCTACTTCATGTTGATAGTGTTTGCTAGTTCCTTAGGACATTAGTAAACCTTTGCGATAGTTCTCGAGGTCCGTGGTATATCCTTCTTCCAATTATCATGAACCATTCTTGGCAGGAGTTCTTCTGAACCAAAAGGTCACGACAGAGTGCTCTTGATGAGTTCTCCATTCTATATTGTGGCTCTGCCAGTTCTACCTTTCTGCGTGGGTTATCCGGAAGAAATATGTTGAACTCGTTCGACACACTAATCTATGCCTCCACAGCTCAGAAAATTATATGTTCCTTGAGTTGTTCCTCTTTAGTTGTTTTCTAACATTCGTCTATCAATTGATAGTCAGGAATAGTTGTGCATTTGTGTTCATCGGTGCCTTTTATTCTTGTGGTCCGTCGAGCCGTTCTATTTGGAATGACTAGGAGAAACAAACTCCAGTACCTCATCCATTTCTCGGATCGGGTCAAAGTGGTTGTTTTCCGCAGATCAAAATGCCAATCCAGCTTTTGTTCTGTTCTACCTCAGAGTATTACCCACTTTATGTCAAGAGCGTCGTGAGAATTGCACCTTCTCCTATGAATTCTTGACGCAGTGATACTCTCTCCATCATTGTTCATTTCTCGATTTCAGTGTTGTTACAACCGGAAAGCCGACAAGTGAATCGTGGTGTGTGAAATCAATACTCCTAGCAACCCCGTTGCTTGGTAGTTAATGGACAATACTCTCATTCTTAGCGTGTTGGTTATTGAATTATCATTCTAAGACTGATCGTGCTACCTAGTCCATATTTCTGGTGCACACTTCGATCAATGGGTTAAGATTGTGCCAATCCCTCACTCTTTGATCATATCATCTTGCCCTGAAAAGCAAGGTTGTTCTCGAGCTTAGTAACATACCGGTGGTTCGTGATTTTCCGAATATCTTCTCGGAAGTGTTACCAGGTTGTCATCTGACCGTTATGTTGAGTTCATGATCAAGTTGGTTTTTCAATAAACCATTTTTCTCCAAGAATCTGTGTTGGATACCCCTGAAGTAGTTGGTTAAGCCAAACAACAACTTGGAGAGTTGGAAGATGAAAGCTTAATCCACTTAGTTCATCACTATGGGATATCCTTGTGTGTGTGTGTGTGTGTGTTGAAGAAAGATGATATATTCATCGACTGATCCCCGTGGTCAGCTATTGGATCTATTATATTGTCCAAACCTTGATTTGAGTGTGGGTTATTGTCAAATCAAATCAGAACCAACGATGTTCGTAATGTTGTCTTACTTGCGGTTGTCCCTCGAGCATACACCATTATATCCTTGGTCTGACCAATACTATCACATTGTTCACATAGTGGTGGAAGTCCAGTGATATGGAAATTTTGATGAGTTGCTCTTGAGCCCATCAGCGGCATTTTGTCTCCTCCATGATTGTGTCGAACATCCAGCTAGTGTTGGAAACTTTATAAGCATTGCCCTCATGTCCCGATCATGAAGCATATGTCCGGTTGAAAGATGTGACTTCCTCTAATTCATGTGCATCTGATGTAAGTTGCCGCCATGAATTCGAGAAAGTTTGTTTTGCTTCCTCTGGAATCATCCCAAGTCAGTCATGCATGTGCGAAGTATTCCATGGTCTGGTAGACTGATCATCTACATTCTATACGTATCCCTAGCACACCAAGCCACTGATTGATTTGTTCAAGGAGAAGAAGTTCTTCTTAAGGGTTAGACCTATGCAAGGACTTCGATATCCTCGTTGATGGTTCCCCCTGAACTCGGTAGTGTTTCATTTTAAGACTACCAGGTGACCATGCTTGTCTAGGACAACGTGTTCACATGCTTGTAGCAGAACCGGCTCATGTTTTGGAGCTTACTACCGTAGTTCATTCCCCCGAGAATCTCGCAATGTCATCTCGTCGATTTGTGTTGCAAACCTTCATTTTCCTTTCTAGACTCGATGAGTCTGGAATATCCTGTCACCAACCAGATCTGAATCTCAGGCAGATATGATGGTTGGAGCATTTTCCAAGAACTATAATATTGGTCTCTCGATAACCGGTAAAGTGGATGTCGTGGCCAACACATCCAGCCGGAAGACCTATTATTGTAGTATCTCGATTGAAGAAAGTTGGCCACCTTCCCATGAGGATTTCGTAGTATTTACTCCAGAAGTTGTTCCTTATGGATCTATTGTATTCCGAAGTCCGACCACTACTTGGTGGCTATGCCGATGCTTAAAGCATGACCGTGGTAACCAGTACATCAAGGAGAACATTAGAAGCAGAGTGCTAAATGTCTCTCGGTCGATCATCCAGGTTTTGTTTCCTTGGCTTCGCTAAGGTGAAATCTGAGAAAGTGTTATCTTCCTTTGCATCTGCATTATCCATCACCATTCATCATGGTGGTATGTTGAGTTGACAGGATCCTTGACATGGATGTTGGTAAGACCTTGATGAGTATGGAAATGCTCAAGTTCTTGGGAGCACGCTCAGGCACTAGGTTCTGATGTTGTCGTTAACTGGGATGTGCCTCCGTTCTCTCAGTTGTTCGATAGCCATCCGATTGGTGGAATCACCTTTGCCGGTGAACCTTCTCCCCAGTTACTAGAATCATTCCCAACATTTGCATTTTGTTCCCAGCTTGCACCTCAGTAGTTGTTGTTCATGGTCATCTTCAAAAGTGGACTTACCATGGGTCTCATCCATTTCTGATGATAAGCAAAAATCATCCATTGCGTTGTCTTCAACAAGGTAGTCCACATCATCCATCCTAGTCCAAGTATGCCATCTCTTCAAGCTATCTCAAACGATCAATTGTAAATTGCCTTAAGCTGGTATGAAGAGTTCCAACGATCTCTGAATCAAAAGTAATTCTTTTTGCCACTTAAGGGAATATTTCTGCGAGTCACTTTCCTTAAGATGTCTCGTTATGGTATCATGGCAATTATCTCCTCGCTACTTTGAAACCATGCATCATCCTACTTAAGCATGGAATTGTTGCCTACCAAATTTGAACCTTTGTCATCCGCTTCTTCCCATCACCCCTGTTGTGTGTTTCGTGTCTCAGCTCAAGAGATGTTTTATATCTCACTCCATGAGTTGATCTTGAGTGCTCGATCTCCGAGGAGATCGATTTCTGTAGAATTTCTTTCTGCCATCATCATGCCGGATGAAGATCCCGAAAGCAAAGACGTCAAGATCAAGATGACGAAATGAATCAACATCCTCGGGAAGGGCAGTTGGATCGAGAAGACTGCGATAGTCTTGTGAACCCCCCCTTCCTTCTTACCTCATGTCTTGAATCTCGGGCCGAGATTCTTGTTTAGTGGGGGTGAGTTGTCACAGCCCTAGATTTGCTTGTAGCTATTTACCTGAGTGAGCAACATGCATCATGTCTAGATTTTTGAAATTTGAATTGAGGAATTTTCAAGCCTCAGAATCCCTTTAAAAAAATGATCAAGATAAAATTTCTTCAAATAAGTCCAAGAAAATGTTCCTGTTTTCTCTAAAAATATTGGCAAGAGGTAAAATTCGAACCAATATTTTTGGATTCACAAAAATATTTATTCTGGGCATTTGAATTAAATCCATAGCTATTTGAATTGGATTTATATTTACTATTAAATAAATACAGGTCCAATAATTCTGAAATATTTTTGTGGAGCTTTGGTTTAATTCCTTTAGCTTCTAAAAATATTTCCAGAAGCAACAAAATTGATTTGGCTTCAAAACCAAATTCAAAACAAAACTGCAAATTAGAAAACAGAATTAAATTAAAAAAAACAGGAGAGAGGGTGCTCACCTGGCAAAGCCCCCCGGCCCAGCTCCTGTGCAACCTACCTAACCCACCTGGCGGCCCACTTACCAGGCCCAGCCCACCAGAGCCGCCACCGTCTCCCACCTCGCGCCAGAAGGACGCGAGGCGTGTGGCCACCGTGCACCGGCACGCGCCCGGCCACCTCCTCCCTCCCTGCCTGGCTGGCTCCTCCTCGACGCGTCCGGACGACGCCACGCTACCCCCCTGGACCCCCTTGACGCTCTCGCACTCTCCCTCGCCCTCGTCCCCTTCTCCGTCTCTCTCTCACGCGCGCAACCAAGTGCAGCCGTCGCCGCCGACGAGCTCCCCCACGGCCACAGCCATCTTTGAGCCTCCCCGATGCACCCTCGAGCTCCGCCTGGTGCCCTTCTTCCTCCTCGCCAAGCCACGCAAGCCGAGGATCACCATACCGTCGTCTTCGAGCTCTTCACCACCGCTTCTGCTCGCCGGATTTCGCCGGTCGATTCGCCGCCACCGACGCTTCCCCGAGCACGCTGGCCATCCCTACGTCACCACAGTGAGCCCCCGAGTCGTTTCCCCCTTTTTCCCTGGTCGTTTTTGACCTCTAGGCCATAGCCCCATCTTGGCCGAGCACTCCACGCCGCCGGCGATGTCGCCGCCGTGGCCACAGCCACCGCAGCTCGTGTCCGAGCACACCATCGTGCTCAGCACGATCCCATGAGCCCGCAGACAACCACAGCGCCCCCTCCCGTGCTCTGTAGCGCTATCCCGAGGATGCCCGAGCTGCTGCCGCCGCTGAACCTCGTCGCCGGCCACTTTTCCGACCATCCCAGCTCCTACCACCTCCCCCAATGGATGCGCCTCACTCCCAGGAACCCGTAGGTGCAACCCATGGATCGAATGGTGCCCTGTAGAGCATTCCCGAGCCGCCCACCGTCTCTGTCGTCGCCGGCGGCTAAACGCCGGCGACCGCTGCCCCGTTGACCGGCGTGGGTTGACCCACTGCCCGGTTTGACCTCCCCCTCTCTCTCACTGACCCACGGGCCCCGCCCGACTAATTACTTAGTTAGCGCTAATTTGCTAGTTAGGTTAGCTGGGTTAGTCGCTGACCAGTGGGCCCAGCCCAGTTAGTTAGGGCTAACTAACTTAGTTAGTTGACTGTGTCACTGACGTGTGGACCCCGCACGTCAGGTTTGACCTGGACCGCGCCCATTGACCGCTGACGTCATAGTGACGCAGTGCTGACGCAATAAACTATTTTCTGGGATTATTATAATTCAAGAAATTCCAGAAAATACCCAAAACTTCTAAAAATCATAGAAAATCAACCGTAACTCCAAATAAGATAAATTATATATGTAAAATTATCAGAAAAATTCAAGGAATCCATCTGTACCATCTTAATGCATGTTTGAACAATGTTTGTCCTCTGTTTTGGACAAAACAAATAAAGGGCATTTAAATAATCACATATGGGGTTGGAATTTGAATCTTGCACTCAAACCAACTTCATTTAAATCATAGCTAGTAGCATTAGCTCAAACCACAGCATATTGACATGTCATGATCATGCATCATATTGTGCATTGCATTGATTGTGTTTCTTTCTCCTATTGCCGGTATTTGTCCCCTCTCGATAGATGTTGTACCGACGATGTGATCGTTGACACTGATGAAGACCCAATGATATCTTCAGAAGTGCCAGGCAAGCAAAACCCCCTTGTTCATTCCGATACAATCCCCCTCTCTCGCTCCTGCTCTCTTTTACTGCATTAGGACAACAACGATTCATCTGTTACTTGTTGCGGTAGTTGAACCCCTTATCCTCTGCATGACCTGTCATTGCCACAGTAAATAGATGAAACCCACTAGCATGAGTAGGAGTTGTTTGAGCCCTGATGTGCCTACTCATTCATGCTTGTTGTCATGCCTGCTACTGCTTAGAGTTGAGTCAGGTCTGATTCATCGGGGATGGATCGGAGGTGTGTAAACATGTCCTACTGTTGAGAGCTAAGTGTGTGAACACGATTTGGTAAAGGTAGCGGTGAGAGGCCATGTAGGAGTACATGGTGGGTTGTCTCATTGCAGCCGTCCTCAGGAACTGAGTTCTGTGTCTGTGATCCATGAACAGTTACTACCACGCATTGGGCCCGAAACCAATGGCCCCTCTCGGCTTCTTAATCACCCTAGTACTCTGTCCAGGAGTTGCAACTAGTTTCTGGTGTTTGTAGGATATGTGTTGGCGGCCGTGCGTAGCGCTGACCCTAGGGGTGGGCTATGTTGCGGTAGATACACTGTGGCACGGTGTACCGGGCGCCCGTTTGGTGTCTCGGGAACCCTGCACACATCGTTTGGGGCTGTGAGCGAAACTCCGGCCGGATCTCCTCGCGGATGGAACCCGAATAGGCGATAAACCTGGACTAGAGACTTAAGTGTTTAGGTAGGCCGTGGCCGACACCCTCGCCCGGTTTCCGCTTGAAGGTTGCCGAGGTACATGACGTGTACAGGGCTATAAGTGGTGAGAGCGTGTGTGAAGAAGTACACCCCTGCAGGGTTATCAATATCTATTCGAATAGCCGGATTCCTCGGATATGGAAACTTGGACCCCTTGCATAGTTCATAGACAAGTGAAAGTGGATACCCTAAAACTCGCAAGATAAGCGTGAGTGCTATGGATGGCCTTCTCGTAGGGAGACGGGAGCGGATCCATAGTGGTGTATTGATTGGTGACTGTGTGGACTCGTGTGCGCCACCTCAAAAGAGTTGCTTGCAATCGTAGTCCAGAATAGCCACCGAGTCAAAGCTGGCTTGCTGCAGTTAATCTCCACCGCCCCCCTTTTGTTGATACCGATGCATATGTAGCTAGTTCTGATGTAAGTCTTGCTGAGTACCTTTGTACTCACGTTTGCTTAATTTATGTTTTGCAGAGAGACTTCAGTCTCGATAGTAGTTCCGCGTGGACTTCGACGTTTAGCTTGATACCTCAGCTACGATCTTGTGCCCATCGGCAGGATCGGGTAGATAGCCAGGCTTCTTAGCCTTTTTCATTTATAGATGTCTGTACTCAGACATGTTAAGCTTCCGCATGTGTTTGATTTGTATGCTATGATTGTTGGGTCATGAGACCCATGCTTGTAATATCTGGCTCTTCGGAGCCTAATGAATTAATACTTGAGTTGTAGAGTTATGTTGTGATGCCATGTTGTATTCACACATATCGAGCATATTGTGTGTATGATTGAAATGCTTGGTATGTGTGGGATCCGACTATCTAGTTGTTTATCCTTGGCAGCCTATCATATGGGGAAATGTAGTCTAGTGCTTCTGAGCGATAGTAGTCCGCTACAGCCCGGATCACCAGAGTCCTGCTAGCCCAGCACTACTGTTCAGGACACTTGACTGGCCGGCATGTGATTCACTTCGTTCCTATGTCTGTCCCTTCGGGGAAATGTCACGCGGTGACATCCGGAGTCCTGCCTAGCCTGCTACAGCCCGGATCACCGGAGTCCTGTTAGCCCAGTGCGACAGCCCGGATTCACACGCTGTTGACCGACATGCTCGAGGTTGATTCATGTATGCCTGTCCCCATGGGGTAGTGCCGCTTTGGGTTCACGACTAGCCATGTCGGCCCGGGTTCTTTGTCATATGGATGCTAGCGACACTATCATATACGTGAGCCAAAAGGCGCAAACGGTCCCGGGCCAGGTAAGGTGGCACCCGTGGAAATACCGTGCGTGAGGCCACAAAGTGATATGATGTGTTATATGCTAGATTGGTGTGACCTAGGATCGGGGTCCCGACAGCGTTGGTATCAGAGCCTGACTGCCTGTAGGATTACCAAGCCAAACTGGTCGAAGTTGAGTCTAGAAATGCTTTAGTTATGTAAGGGAATTGATTGTGGAAGGGAACGTAAGGCTCTTTTTACTCCTTTACCCTATGCCCTTCTGATCTGAGTCAACCTCTTCTTTTCTGCGGGGATTAAGATATAGGCCTTCTCATCTATCTATCAGGATGACGTGTTACTAAACCGTAGTTTCCTAAGATTGTTGGGTTTAAGCCCAGTTCAGTTTCTACTACTTCCATATATTCATAACTGGCCTCAGAACCTTGATTTTGTGCTTCTGAGTGGTTATGCCACCATTTTGCAGGATGTCTCAAATCTTTTTGAGCAATTACAGCCGTTATGCTATCCGAGTCATCCTAGGTTTCTAAATAGTCCGATGCATTTGCAAACCCTTTCCCCTGTTCTTGATGTCCATTTGGGCCAGATTAATCACACTACTTGTCAGTTGGGGTATTCTTTTGCCTCGACATATATTTTGGAATTATTATTATGACCCTAGATGTCTTAGAGTGCCACCTAGTAATCTAGCCATGTTTTGTGTTCCCAGTGTGTGATTCTGGCCATTATTCTCAAAAGCATCCCGTGATGCCATTTAGTTGGTAGGCATTCTCTTCCTGGGTTTTGAACCCGAGACTCACCCTACCTACTTCATGTTGATAGTGTTTGCTAGTTCCTTAGGACATTAGTAAACCTTTGCGATAGTTCTCGAGGTCCGTGGTATATCCTTCTTCCAATTATCATGAACCATTCTTGGCAGGAGTTCTTCTGAACCAAAAGGTCACGACAGAGTGCTCTTGATGAGTTCTCCATTCTATATTGTGGCTCTGCCAGTTCTACCTTTCTGCGTGGGTTATCCGGAAGAAATATGTTGAACTCGTTCGACACACAAATCTATGCCTCCACAGCTCAGAAAATTATATGTTCCTTGAGTTGTTCCTCTTTAGTTGTTTTCTAACCTTCGTCTATCAATTGATAGTCAGGAATAGTTGTGCATTTGTGTTCATCGGTGCCTTTTATTCTTGTGGTCCGTTGAGCCGTTCTATTTGGAATGACTAGGAGAAACAAACTCCAGTACCTCATCCATTTCTCGGATCGGGTCAAAGTGGTTGTTTTCCGTAGATCAAAATGCCAATCCAGCTTTTGTTCTGTTCTACCTCGGAGTATTACCCACTTTATGTCAAGAGCGTCGTGAGAATTGCACCTTCTCCTATGAATTCTTGACGCAGTGATACTCTCTCCATCATTGTTCATTTCTCGGTTTCAGTGTTGTTACAACCGGAAAGCCGACAAGTGAATCGTGGTGTGTGAAATCAATACTCCTAGCAACCCCGTTGCTTGGTAGTTAATGGACAATACTCTCATTCTTAGCGTGTTGGTTATTGAATTATCATTCTAAGACTGATCGTGCTACCTAGTCCATATTTCTGGTGCACACTTCGATCAATGGGTTAAGATTGTGCCAATCCCTCACTCTTTGATCATATCATCTTGCCCTGAAAAGCAAGGTTGTTCTCGAGCTTAGTAACATACCGGTGGTTCGTGATTTTCCGAATATCTTCTCGGAAGTGTTACCAGGTTGTCATCTGACCGTTATGTTGAGTTCGTGATCAAGTTGGTTTTTCAATAAACCATTTTTCTCCAAGAATCTGTGTTGGATACCCCTGAACTAGTTGGTTAAGCCAAACAACAACTTGGAGAGTTGGAAGATGAAAGCTTAATCCACTTAGTTCATCACTATGGGATATCCTTGTGTGTGTGTGTGTGTTGAAGAAAGATGATATATTCATCGACTGATCCCCGTGGTCAGCTATTGGATCTATTATATTGTCCAAACCTTGATTTGAGTGTGGGTTATCGTCAAATCAAATCAGAACCAACGATGTTCGTAATGTTGTCTTACTTGCGGTTGTCCCTCGAGCATACACCATTATATCCTTGGTCTGACCAATACTATCACATTGTTCACATAGTGGTGGAAGTCCAGTGATATGGAAATTTTGATGAGTTGCTCTTGAGCCCATCAGCGGCATTTTGTCTCCTCCATGATTGTGTCGAACATCCAGCTAGTGTTGGAAACTTTATAAGCATTGCCCTCATGTCCCGATCATGAAGCATATGTCCGGTTGAAAGATGTGACTTCCTCTAATTCATGTGCATCTGATGTAAGTTGCCGCCATGAATTCGAGAAAGTTTGTTTTGCTTCCTCTGGAATCATCCCAAGTTAGTCATGCATGTGCGAAGTATTCCATGGTCTGGTAGACTGATCATCTACATTCTATACGTATCCCTAGCACACCAAGCCACTGATTGATTTGTTCAAGGAGAAGAAGTTCTTCTTAAGGGTTAGACCTATGCAAGGACTTCGATATCCTCGTTGATGGTTCCCCCTGAACTCGGTAGTGTTTCATTTTAAGACTACCAGGTGACCATGCTTGTCTAGGACAACGTGTTCACATGCTTGTAGCAGAACCGGCTCATGTTTTGGAGCTTACTACCGTAGTTCATTCCCCCGAGAATCTCACAATGTCATCTCGTCGATTTGTGTTGCAAACCTTCATTTTCCTTTCTAGACTCGATGAGTCTGGAATATCCTGTCACCAACCAGATCTGAATCTCAGGCAGATATGATGGTTGGAGCATTTTCCAAGAACTATAATATTGGTCTCTCGATAACCGGTAAAGTGGATGTCGTGGCCAACACATCCAGCCGGAAGACCTATTATTGTAGTATCTCGATTGAAGAAAGTTGGCCACCTTCCCATGAGGATTTCGTAGTATTTACTCCAGAAGTTGTTCCTTATGGATCTATTGTATTCCGAAGTCCGACCACTACTTGGTGGCTATGCCGATGCTTAAAGCATGACCGTGGTAACCAGTACATCAAGGAGAACATTAGAAGCAGAGTGCTAAATGTCTCTCGGTCGATCATCCAGGTTTTGTTTCCTTGGCTTCGCTAAGGTGAAATCTGAGAAAGTGTTATTTTCCTTTGCATCTGCATTATCCATCACCATTCATCATGGTGGTATGTTGAGTTGCCAGGATCCTTGACATGGATGTTGGTAAGACATTGATGAGTATGGAAATGCTCAAGTTCTTGGGAGCACGCTCAGGCACTAGGTTCTGATGTTGTCGTTAACTGGGATGTGCCTCCGTTCTCTCAGTTGTTCAATAGCCATCCGATTGGTGGAATCACCTTTGCCGGTGAACCTTCTCCCCAGTTACTAGAATCATTCCCAACATTTGCATTTTGTTCCCAGCTTGCACCTCAGTAGTTGTTGTTCATGGTCATCTTCAAAAGTGGACTTACCATGGGTCTCATCCATTTCTGATGATAAGCAAAAATCATCCATTGCGTTGTCTTCAACAAGGTAGTCCACATCATCCATCCTAGTCCAAGTATGCCATCTCTTCAAGCTATCTCAAACGATCAATTGTAAATTGCCTTAAGCTGGTATGAAGAGTTCCAACGATCTCTGAATCAAAAGTAATTCTTTTTGCCACTTAAGGGAATATTTCTGCGAGTCACTTTCTTTAAGATGTCTCGTTATGGTATCATGGCAATTATCTCCTCGCTACTTTGAAACCATGCATCATCCTACTTAAGCATGGAATTGTTGCCTACCAATTTGAACCTTTGTCATCCGCTTCTTCCCATCACCCCTGTTGTGTGTTTCGTGTCTCAGCTCAAGAGATGTTTTATATCTCACTCCATGAGTTGATCTTGAGTGCTCGATCTCCGAGGAGATCGATTTCTGTAGAATTTCTTTCTGCCATCATCATGCCGGATGAAGATCCCGAAAGCAAAGACGTCAAGATCAAGATGACGAAATGAATCAACATCCTCGGGAAGGGCAGTTGGATCGAGAAGACTGCGATAGTCTTGTGAATCCCCCCTTCCTTCTTACCTCATGTCTTGAATCTCGGGCCGAGATTCTTGTTTAGTGGGGGTGAGTTGTCACAGCCCTAGATTTGCTTGTAGCTATTTACCTGAGTGAGCAACATGCATCATGTCTAAATTTTTGAATTTTGAATTCAGGAATTTTCAAGCCTCAGAATCCCTTTAAAAAAATGATCAAGATAAAATTTCTTCAAATAAGTCCAAGAAAATGTTCCTGTTTTCTCTAAAAATATTGGCAAGAGGTAAAATTCAAACCAATATTTTTGGATTCACAAAAATATTTATTCTGGGCATTTGAATTAAATCCATAGCTATTTGAATTGGATTTATATTTACTATTAAATAAATACAGGTCCAATAATTCTGAAATATTTTTGTGGAGCTTTGGTTTAATTCCTTTAGCTTCTAAAAATATTTCCAGAAGCAACAAAATTGATTTGGCTTCAAAACCAAATTCAAAACAAAACTGCAAATTAGAAAACAGAATTAAATTAAAAAAAACAGGAGAGAGGGTGCTCACCTGGCAAAGCCCCCCGGCCCAGCTCCTGTGCAACCTACCTAACCCACCTGGCGGCCCACTTACCAGGCCCAGCCCACCAGAGCCGCCACCGTCTCCCACCTCGCGCCAGAAGGACGCGAGGCGTGTGGCCACCGCGCACCGGCACGCGCCCGGCCACCTCCTCCCTCCCTGCCTGGCTGGCTCCTCCTCGACGCGTCCGGACGACGCCACGCTACCCCCCTGGACCCCCTTGACGCTCTCGCACTCTCCCTCGCCCTCGTCCCCTTCTCCGTCTCTCTCTCACGCGCGCAACCGAGTGCAGCCGTCGCCGCCGACGAGCTCCCCCAGGGCCACAGCCATCTTTGAGCCTCCCCGATGCACCCTCGAGCTCCGCCTGGTGCCCTTCTTCCTCCTCGCCAAGCCACGCAAGCCGATGTCACCATACCATCGTCTTCGAGCTCTTCACCACCGCTTCTGCTCGCCGGATTTCGCCGGTCGATTTGCCGCCACCCACGCTTCCCCGAGCACGCTGGCCATCCCTACGTCACCACAGTGAGCCCCCGAGTCGTTTCCCCCTTTTTCCCTGGTCGTTTTTGACCTCTAGGCCATAGCCCCATCTTGGCCGAGCACTCCACGCCGCCGGCGATGTCGCCGCCGTGGCCACAGCCACCGCAGCTCGTGTCCGAGCACACCATCGTGCTCAGCACGATCCCATGAGCCCGCAGACAACCACAGCACCCCCTCCCGTGCTCTGTAGCACTATCCCGAGGATGCCCGAGCTGCTGCCGCCGCTGAACCTCGTCGCCGGCCACTTTTCCGGCCATCCCAGCTCCTACCACCTCCCCCAATGGATGCGCCTCACTCCCAGGAACCCGTAGGTGCAACCCATGGATCGAATGGTGCCCTGTAGAGCATTCCCGAGCCGCCCACCGTCTCTGTCGTCGCCGGCGGCTAAACGCCGGCGACCGCTGCCCCGTTGACCGGCGGGGGTTGACCCACTGCCCGGTTTGACCTCCCCCTCTCTCTCACTGACCCACGGGCCCCGCCCGACTAATTACTTAGTTAGCGCTAATTAGCTAGTTAGGTTAGCTGGGTTAGTTGCTGACCAGTGGGCCCAGCCCAGTTAGTTAGGGCTAACTAACTTAGTTAGTTGACTGTGTCACTGACGTGTGGACCCCACACGTCAGGTTTGACCTGGACCGCGCCCATTGACCGCTGACGTCATAGTGACGCAGTGCTGACGCAATAAACTATTTTCTGGGATTATTATAATTCAGGAAATTCCAGAAAATACCCAAAACTTCTAAAAATCATAGAAAATCAACCGTAACTCCAAATAAGATAAATTATATATGTAAAATTATCAGAAAAATTCAAGGAATCCATCTGTACCATTTTCATGCATGTTTGAACAATGTTTGTCCTCTGTTTTGGACAAAACAAATAAAGGGCATTTAAATAATCACATATGGGGTTGGAATTTGAATCTTGCACTCAAACCAACTTCATTTAAATCATAGCTAGTTGCATTAGCTCAAACCACAGCATATTGACATGTCATGATCATGCATCATATTGTGCATAGCATTGATTGTGTTTCTTTCTCCTGTTGCCGGTATTTGTCCCCTCTCGATAGACGTTGTACCGATGATGTGATCGTTGACACTGATGAAGACCCAATGATATCTTCAGAAGTGCCAGGCAAGCAAAACCCCCTTGTTCATTCTGATACAATCCCCCTCTCTCGCTCCTGCTCTCTTTTACTGCATTAGGACAACAACGATTCATCTGTTACTTGTTGCGGTAGTTGAACCCCTTATCCTCTGCATGACCTGTCATTGCCATAGTAAATAGATGAAACCCACTAGCATGAGTAGGAGTTGTTTGAGCCCTGATGTGCCTACTCATTCATGCTTGTTGTCATGCCTGCTACTGCTTAGAGTTGAGTCAGGTCTGATTCACCGGGGATGGATCGGAGGTGTGTAAACATGTCCTACTGTTGAGATCTAAGTGTGTGAACACGATTTGGTAAAGGTAGCGGTGAGTGGCCATGTAGGAGTACATGGTGGGTTGTCTCATTGCAGCCGTCCTCAGGAACTGAGTTCTGTGTCTGTGATCCATGAACACTTACTACCACGCATTGGGCCCGAAACCAATGGCCCCTCTCGGCTTCTTAATCACCCTAGTACTCTGTCCAGGAGTTGCAACTAGTTTCTGGTGTTTGTAGGATATGTGTTGGCGGCCGTGCGTAGCGCTGACCCTAGGGGTGGGCTATGTTGCGGTAGATACACTATGGCACGGTGTACCGGGCGCCCGTTTGGTGTCTCGGGAACCCTGCACACATCGTTTGGGGCTGTGAGCGAAACTCCGGCCGGATCTCCTCGCGGATGGAACCCGAATAGGCGATAAACCTGGACTAGAGACTTAAGTGTTTAGGTAGGCCGTGGCCGACACCCTCGCCCGGTTTCCGCTTGAAGGTTGCCGAGGTACATGACGTGTACAGGGCTATAAGTGGTGAGAGCGTGTGTGAAGAAGTACACCCCTGCAGGGTTATCAATATCTATTCGAATAGCCGGATTCCTCGGATATGGAAACTTGGACCCCTTGCATAGTTCATAGACAAGTGAAAGTGGATACCCTAAAACTCGCAAGATAAGCGTGAGTGCTATGGATGGCCTTCTCGTAGGGAGACGGGAGCGGATCCATAGTGGTGTATTGATTGGTGAATGTGTGGACTCGTGTGCGCCACCTCAAAAGAGTTGCTTGCAATCGTAGTCCAGAATAGCCACCGAGTCAAAGCTGGCTTGCTGCAGTTAAACTCCACCGCCCCCCTTTTGTTGATACCGATGCATATGTAGCTAGTTCTGATGTAAGTCTTGCTGAGTACCTTTGTACTCACGTTTGCTTAATTTATGTTTTGCAGAGAGACTTCAGTCTCGATAGTAGTTCCGCATGGACTTCGACGTTTAGCTTGATACCTCAGCTACGATCTTGTGCCCATCGGCAGGATTGGGTAGATAGCCAGGCTTCTTAGCCTTTTTCATTTATAGATGTCTGTACTCAGACATGTTAAGCTTCCGCATGTGTTTGATTTGTATGCTATGATTGTTGGGTCATGAGACCCATGCTTGTAATATCTGGCTCTTCGGAGCCTAATGAATTAATACTTGAGTTGTAGAGTTATGTTGTGATGCCATGTTGTATTCACACATATCGAGCATATTGTGTGTATGATTGAAATGCTTGGTATGTGTGGGATCCGACTATCTAGTTGTTTATCCTTGGCAGCCTATCATATGGGGAAATGTAGTCTAGTGCTTCTGAGCGATAGTAGTCCGCTACAGCCCGGATCACCGGAGTCCTGCTAGCCCAGCACTACTGTTCAGGACACTTGACTGGCCGGCATGTGATTCACTTCGTTCCTATCTCTGTCCCTTCGGGGAAATGTCACGCGGTGACATCCGGAGTCCTGCCTAGCCTGCTACAGCCCGGATCACCGGAGTCCTGTTAGCCCAGTGCTACAGCCCGGATTCACACGCTGTTGACCGACATGCTCGAGGTTGATTCATGTATGCCTGTCCCCATGGGGTAGTGCCGCTTTGGGTTCACGACTAGCCATGTCGGCCCGGGTTCTTTGTCATATGGATGCTAGCGACACTATCATATACGTGAGCCAAAAGGCGCAAACGGTCCCGGGCCAGGTAAGGTGGCACCCGTGGAAATACCGTGCGTGAGGCCACAAAGTGATATGATGTGTTACATGCTAGATCGGTGTGACCTAGGATCGGGGTCCCGACAGGCGGCGGCGCTCGAGGGGGATGCAGCCATGGTACATGCCTTCATGAAGCGTTTCCACGGCGTCATCTTTGCAAGAAGGGGGTGCGGGAATGGGGATCGGGATTCGTGGATTCGAGGGTTGCCGGCACTAGAGCAGACGAGTCGACGAAGCTTAAGGAAGGAGACTTAAATAGACCCAGATATTTTCATCGCAAACGATTCCTTGAAAACAACTGTGTGTGATGTTGTAAATATTTTTTATTAGGTGTGAAAGACAAATTTGGAGTAAAGTGGCAGTGAATGGTGTTTCAAATGTACGAGAAATTTTGTAGTACTAATACAATTGTCATGTCAAAATTTGGAAAATTTCAGGGATCATTTGACCTTTTAAGACATTTAAGTGATTTTCAAGCCATTTAATGACCGTAATTGAAATTTGAACTACATGTACAAGCAACAGCTAACCATAACAGTTTGAAAAGTCATATTTTGTGTACTTGTGTGCGATTTAATTCCATGTGCAGTAAATTGGAAGGAATTTAAAAAAATATTGGACTAACGGCTATGACACAATTAAGCATGGAGTGCCATGGCATTTAAATTCCAAAAAATTAGAAAATATCAGAAACACATGAAACCTTGGTTGATGTAATGTCATGCCACCAAGATGATGTGGTAAAAAATTTGGCATGTGAGACGAAAGTTTGGACACACACCCCTCACAAACTGGAGCAACTCACTAGAAGGCTCGTGGTTCCGAGAGGGAACAATGCATGTTTGATGCCGAACAGGAGATAGCTTCCTCTTACAGCCTTCAAATTTTTCTACGTTTAACATGCACTACTACAAGTGTAATGTGAAAATTAGGAAAATTCTAGGGGTCATTTGACCTTTTAAAGACATTTAAGTGATTTTCTAGCCATTTAATGACCGTAATTCAAATTTGAACTACATCTACATGCAGTGGCTAACCATAGCGGTTTGAAAAATCATATTTGTGAATTTGTGTGCGAGTCAATTCCATGTGCAGTAAATTAGAAGGGATTTTCAAGCATATTGGTCTCTCACGACATGGACACATGCATATGTATGCATGAGTGCCATGGCATTTTAATTCCAAAAAATTAAAAAATGATCAGAAAAGCATGAAACCTTGCTTGATGTGATGTCATGCCACCAAGATGATGCGGTAATAAAATTGGCATGTGTGACGAAAGTTTGGACACACACCCCTCACAAACCGGAGCAACTCACTAGAAGGCTCGTGGTTACGAGAGGTAACAATGCATGTCTAATGACGAATAGGAGATAGCTTCCTCTTATGGCCTTCAATTTTTTCTACGTTTAACCTGCACTACTACAACTGTACTGTGAAAATTTGGAAAATTCTAGCGGTCATTTGACCTTTTAAAGATATTTAAGTGATTTTCTACCCATTTAATGACCGTAATTCAAATTTTAAATACATCTACATGCAACGGCTAATCATAACGGTTTGAAAAATCATATTTGTGTACTTGTGTGCGAGTTAATTCCATGTGCAGTAAAATAGAAGGAATTTTCAAACATATTGGTCTCATGGCATGGGCACATGCATGGAGTGCCATGGCATTTTAATTCTAAAAAAAATAAAAAATGATCAGATACACATGAAACCTTGCTTGATGTAATGCCATGCCACCAAGATGATGTAGTAAAAATTGGCCTGTTTGACGAAAGTTTGGACACACACCCCTCACAAACCAGAGCAACTCACTAGAAGGCTCGTGGTTCTAGAGGGAACAATGCATGGTTGATGACGAATGGGAGATAGCTTCCTCTTATGACTTTCAATTTTTTTCTACGTTTAACGTGCACTAATACAACAGTCATGTGAAAATTTGGAAAATTTCAGGGGTCATTCGACCTTTTAAAGACATTTAAGTGATTTTCTAGCCATTTAAACACCTTAATTCAAATTTAAACTACATCTACATGCAATGGCTAACCATAATGATTTGAAAATTCATATTTGCGTACTTGTGTGCGAGTTAATTCCATGTGCAGTAAAATAGAAGGAATTTTCAAACATATTGGTCTCACGGCATGGACACATGCATGGAGTGACATGGCATTTTGATTCCAAAAAATTAAAAAAGTGATCAGAATAACATGAAACCTTGATTGATGTAATGTCATGCCACCAAGATGATGTGGTAAAAAAATTGGCCTATTTGATGAAAGTTTGGACACACACCCCTCGCAAACCGGGGCAACTCACTAGAAGGTTCGTGGTTCCGAGAGGGAACAATGCATGTTTGATGACGAACGGGAGATAGCTTCCTCTTACGACCTTCACATTTTTTTCTACATTTAACATGCACTAATACAACTACCATGTGAAAATTTGGAAAATTTCAGGGGTCATTTGACCTTTTAAAGACATTTAAGTGATTTCCTAGCCATTTAATGACCGTAATTCAAATTTAAACTACATCTACATGCAACGGCTAACCATAATAGTTTGAAAAATCATATTTTTGTGTACTTGTGTGTGAGTTAAAAAATCATCAGACGATGTAAATATCTGGTGTTCAAAAAAGAAAATATAAAGATCTGGCAAGACAACCGCCCCCACACAATTGGAACTCTATCTCGTGACTTGAGGTTTGGTAGGTGAGTGGCGGGGATCATTAATCAGACATGGTTCTGTATTCGAAACCGTCACCTATTATGTTCACACACATATTTTTCTGCGGGAACCGTGTGTAATTCAAACTACAGTACTCGTAAATTCTGGCAACCGGCATGTGTACTGTTCCCATCGATCTAGATTCCGGCCGCCAATAAATACTACCTTGCTCACGTCATCTCGCCTGCATTCTCATCTACATCTTCCCCTCGCTCACCCTCTCTCTTTCTCTCTCCAATCTCTGCCATGGCACCGCCGGTCTGCCCACGCGCCGACGAGGAGTCACCGCCCCCCGAGGACGCTCACTCGAATAGCAGCGACGATGACCCCTATGCGCTGCCGGACGAGGTTGCGTCGGACCCTCCAACTTTGGGTTAGTTTTGGGGCCAGTACAATCTTTGTCTGTGGAAGTCGCTGTCGCCGGCTGAGAAAGCCAGGCAAGTGGCATTCAAGAAGGAGATGCCGCAGGAGGAATCCAGGTACCAGGCGGTCTGTGAAGCCCGTGATGCTGCCTGGAAAAAGGAGGCGGCGGAGCTTTGGGGGCGAGCGCATTGTCGTGCGGAGGAGGTGTACGAATATGGGTACTTCGTGAGGAAGGTCATTGGTGCTAGGCGCCTCGTCGCTGTGTGGAGGTTGGCCGATAAGCTCCAGCATGCCACCGACGAGGAGCTCCGGTGGGGGCCCAACAAAATGGCAAGATCGTTCGCATGCGTCCGCCAGCAAGAGGCAGATCGATACGTCAAGCACTGCGAGGCGGAGGAGATGGAGTACTGCCTCCGCACTGGGAAGACGCCGTGCACCAGGGAGCTGCTGGCAAGGGGCTACCGAAATACTGGCACCAGGATGGAAATTAGTTTTAGTATTGTTCGTTTTCAATTTTATGCATTGTACCTGGTAGTTAAGTATCATCACGTATATGTGATGATATTATATATGTATTCTGTGATGAACTAATGAACAATATATATATATTATGAATTCCATTTTCTATCTGTTTTTGTATACTAATTTGAATCTAGCTGTTATCATCCACATATACAGAATGGAAATCGTATATACACATATTGAAACATAACATATAAGAACGGAAAATAGAGTACGCACATTGAAACAGAGGAATAAACAGAGAAATACTATGATTGCTATGAATACTTAGCTATCCACGTGGAAATGACTCAACAAAATAAAACACGTCCATGAGACCATGACTAGCAGCCCTTGCGTATAGTAGCTCTTGGCTCTGCCTGAACTCGTGCATCTGTTCGTCCAAGTGGTCGACACGCTCACGGTACATCTGGAAAGGGTGATGTAGCAAAGTAGTGTAAGTATTTCCCTCAGTTTTGAGAACCAATGTATCAATCCAGTAGGAGACAAGCACAAGTCACCTAGTACCCGCACAAACAATCAAGAACCTTGCAACCAACTCGATAAAGGGTTGTCAATCCCTTCACAGCCACTCACAAAAGTGAGATCTAATAGAGATAGTAAAGTAAATATTTTTGTTGTATAGATTGGAAAATGAAGATTGCAAAATAGTAAACGAGATGCGATGTAAGTAAAGGAGACGTAATATAATAGGAAAGAGACCCGGGGGCCATAGGTTTCACTAGTGACTTCTCTCAAGATAGCATGTATTACGGTGGGTGAACAAATTACTGTCGAGCAATTGATAGAAAAGCGCATAGTTATGAAGATATTTAAGGCAATGATCATGAATATAGGCATCATGTCCATGTCAAGTAGACCGGAACGATTCTGCATCTACTACTATTACTCCACACATCGACCGCTATCCAGCCTGCATCTAGAGTATTAAGTTCATAAGAACGGAGTAACGCATAAAGCAAGATGACATGATGTAGAGGGATAAACTCAAGCAATATGATATAAACCCCATATTTTATCCTTGATGGCAACAATACAATATGTGCCTTGCTGCCCCTACTGTCACTGGGAAAGGACATCACAAGATTGAACCCAAAGCTAAGCACTTTCCCATTGCAAGAAAGATCAATCTAGTAGGACAAATTAAACCGATAATTAGAAGAAACTTGCAAAGATATCAAATCATGCATATAGGAATTCAGAGAAGAACCAAATAATATTCATAGATAATCTTGTTCATAAATCCACAATTCATCAGATCTCCACAAACATACCGCAAAAGAGTATTACATCGAATAGATCTCCAAGAACATTGAGGAGATCTTTGTATTGAGAATCAAACAGAGGGAAGAATCCATGTAGCTAATAACTATGGACCCGAAGGTCTGCGGTAAACTACTCAGGCTTCATCAGAGAGGCAATGGTGTTGATGTAGAACCCTTCGTGATCGATTCCCCCTCCGGCAGATCATCGGAAAAGGCCCAAAGATGGGATCTCACGGGTACAGAAGGTTGCGGCGGTGGAAAAGTGGTTTTGTGGCTCTCCCTGGTGTTTCTAGGGTATAAGAGTATATATAGGCGAAAGAAGTACGTCGGTGGAGCTACGAGGGGCCCACGAGGGTGGCGGGCGCGGCTACCCCCTGGGCGCACCCTCCTGCCTCGTGGCTTCCTCGTGGAGTTCCAGACTTCGACTCCAAGTCTTCTGGATTGCTTTCAGTCTAATAAAGATCATCGCGAAGGTTTCATTCCGTTTGGACTTCGGTTGGTATTCCTTTTCTGCAAAACTCTAAAATAGGCAAAAAAACAGAAACTGGCACTGGGCCTCCGGTTAATAGGTTTGTCCCAAAAATAATATAAAAGAGCATATTAAAGCCCATTAAACATCCAAAACAGATAATTTAATAGCATGGAACAATAAAAAATTATATATATGTTGGGGACGTATCAAGCATCCCGAAGCTTAATTCCTGCTCGTCCTCGAGTATGTAAATGATAAAAACAGAATTTTTGATGTGGAATGCTACCTAACATAATTATCAATGTAATTTTCTTTATTGTGGCATGAATGTTAAGATCCGAAAGATTCAAGACAAAAGTTTAATATTGACATAAAAACAATAATACTTCAAGCATACTAACAAAGCAATCATGTCTTCTTAAAATAACATGGCGAAAGAAAGCTATCCCTACAAAATCATATAGTCTGGCTATGCTCTATCTTCATCACACAAAATATTTAATCATGCACAACCCCGTTGACAAGCCAAGTAATTGTTTCATACTTTTGATGTTCTCAAACTTTTTCAATCTTCACGCAATACATGAGCGTGAGCCATGGACATAGCACTATAGGTGGAA
Organism: Triticum monococcum; assembly: GCA_034509565.1. NCBI lineage: Eukaryota > Viridiplantae > Streptophyta > Magnoliopsida > Poales > Poaceae > Triticum > Triticum monococcum. The sequence continues at coordinate 40,767,074 of CM067844.1, forward strand.
TATAATGGTGGTTGTGGAGAAGACAAAAAGGAGAAGATAGTCTCACATCAACTAGGCATATCAATGGGCTGTGGAGATGCCCATCAATAGATATCAATGTGAGTGAGTAGGGATTGCCATGCAACGTATGCACTAGAGCTATAAATGTATGAAAGCTCAACAAAAGAAACTAAGTGGGTGTGCATCCAACTTACTTGCTCACGAATACCTAGGGCATTTTGAGGAAGCCCATCTTTGGAATATACAAGCCAAGTTCTATAACGCAAATTCCCACTAGTATATGAAAGTGACACAATAAGAGACTCTCTATCATGAAGATCATGGTGCTACTTTGAAGCACAAGTGTGGAAAAAGGATAGTAGCATTGTCCCTTCTCTCTTTTTCTCTTTTTGTTTTTGTTTTTTGGGAGCTCTCTTTTTTCTGGCCTTTTTTTTACTTTTTATCTTTTTCGTCCGGAGTCTCGTCCTGACTTGTGGGGGAATCATAGTCTCCATCATCCTTTCCTCACTGGGACAATGCTCTAATAATTATGATCATCACACTTTTATTTACTTACAACTCAAGAATTAAAGTCAATACTTAGAACAAAATATGACTCTATGTGAATGCCTCTGGTGGTGTACCGGGATGTGCAATGAATCAAGAGTAACATGTATGAAAGAATTATGAATGGTGGCTTTGCCACAAATACGATGTCAACTACATGATCATGCAAGGCAATATGACAATGATGGAGCATGTCATAATAAACGGAACAGTGGAAAGTTGCATGGCAATATACCTCGGAATGGCTATGGAAATGACATAATAGGTAGGTATGGTGGCTGTTTTGAGGAAAGTAAATGGTGGGTTTATGGCACCGGAGCAAGTTGCGCTGTACTAGAGAGGCTAGCAATGGTGGAAGGGTGAGAGTGCGTATAATCCATGGACTCAACATTAGTCATAAAGAACTCACATACTTATTGAAAATATCTATTAGTTATCGAAATGAAGTACTACGCGCATGCTCCTAGGGGGTTAGATTGGTAGGAAAAGACCATTGCTCGTCCCCAACCGCCACTCATAAGGAAGACAATCAATAAATAGATGATGCTCCAACTTCATCACATAACGGTTCACCATACGTGCATGCTACGGGAATCACAAACTTTAACACAAGTATCTCTCAAATTCACAACTACTCTACTAGCATGACTCTAATATCACCATCTTCATATCTAAAAAAATCATAAAGAATCAAACTTCTCGTAGTATTCAACGCACTTTATATGAAAGTTTTTATTATACCCATCTTGGATGCCCATCATATTAGGACTAGTTTTATAGCCAAAGAAAATTACCATGCTGTTCTAAAAGACTCTCAAAATAATATAAGTGAAGCATGAGAGATCAATAATTTCTATAAAATAAAACCACCACCGTGCTCTAAAAAGATATAAGTGAAGCACTAGAGCAAAATTATCTAGCTCAAAAGATATAAGTGAAGCACATAGAGTATTCTAATAAATTCCTATTCATGCGTGTCTCTCCCAAAAGGTGTGTACAGCAAGGATGATTGTGGTAAACTAAAAAGCAAAGACTCAAATCATACAAGACGCTCCAAGCAAAACACATATCATGTGGTGAATAAAAATGTAGCCTCAAGTAAAGTTACCGATAGACGAAGACGAAAGAGGAGAGGCCTTCCGGGGAATCCCCAAGCTTAGGGTTTTGGTTGTACTTGAATTTTACCTTGGGGTGCCTTGGGCATCCCCAAGCTTAGGCTCTTGCCACTCCTTATTCCAAAATCCATCAAATCTTTACCCAAAAACTTGAAAACTTCACAATACAAAACTTCAACAGAAAACCTCATAAGCTCCGTTAGTATAAGAAAATAAACCACCACTTTATGGTACTGTAATGAACTCATTCTTTATTTATATTGGTGTTAAACCTACTGTATTCCAACTTCTCTATGGTTCATACCCCCCGATACTACTCATAGATTCATCAAAATAAGCAAACAACACATGAAAAACAGAATCTGTCAAAAACAGAACAGTCTGCAGCAATCTGTAACTTTCAAATACTTATGTAACTCCAAAAATTATGAAAACTTAGGATGGCCTGAGAAGTTTTTATATTGATCTACTGCAAGTGGAGTTGGTAGTTATCGCTCTCTGGTCAAAAATGAAAATTAAATTCGTGAGCGTAAAAGTTTCTGTTTTTTCAGCAAGATCAAACAACTATCACCCAAGAAGATCCTAAATGCTTTACTTGGCACAAACACTAATTAAAACATAAAAAACACAATCCTAAACGCTTTACTTGGCACAAACACTAAACAGGAGCAAAAATCAAAGAACAAAAATAAAATTGGGTTGCCTCCCAACAAGCGCTATAGTTTTACGCCCTTAGCTAGGCATAAAGCAAGGATCTAAGTTTTGTCATTGTTGTCCAACTCTTTAATCAAACACTTAGGATCCTTCAGAGATTTAGCATAAAGATATTCAATAACAATACTACTAGGAATAAACTGAAAATTTCATTCTTTCAAAAAGGATCTCTTATCCCTTCAACAAAATCCGGGTGAACACTAATCATCTTAAGATCTCCATTATTACTATTACTAGAAGTTGCACCCTTGTTCTTGGATCTACCCCTCCTTACGGGAGTTTTATTGATAGTTTTAGCGGAAGAAAAAGCCGTGCTTAGATTACTAAAGATTTCTTCTAATTTATCAATCCGAGACTGTCGGTCTACTAAAGTAGGGGTGCCCTAGTATCCCGAACTTGTGCACGGGCAGTCGCAGCATCCCGCGGCAAGGCTTGCCGGATGACCGCCAAGGTCCTCCGTGGTTCCTTTGGAGCCATTCAAGAACAAAGTATCCAAGCCAAGGAGACAAGACCCCGGCAAGAGGAGCTTGCCGGGAAGGCCAACCAAGGCATCTCAAGAAACTTGCCGCGACGCGCCACGCGTCCCGGCAAAGCCCGGTGAGCGACAAGCTCTCGGACGCGACAAGACAACAACCGCGGCAAGGCGCTTGCCGCGGAAAGCCTCCACTCTGTACCTGCGCTCTGGCACATCCACCAACGTGTCGCTCTGGGACCCTTCCAGGCATACGTGGCGGGAGGCTGTGCAGCCAGCGATACATGGTGGCAAGCGGCGCTGACAAGATGGCCATCGTGGCGAGCAGTGGCGTCCCTCACGGTCCCTTTTGCACTGTTTGGGTGACGCAGACGGGCGTTTAATGCCCTTGTCCCCTGCCGTCAGGGTTAGGTATGATACACAGTAGTAGGCGGCGGTGCCAACAGCAACGCCTTTCCATTTTTACCCTTGTCTACGTTGCCACCTGTTGGTGACCCCTTGAGCATATAAAAGGAGGCCCATGCGCAACGTAGAGGAGGTCGGCCAAAAAGAACACTCACGCTCGGTCTCGTTAGCTACTGGTGTGTACTGTAGCACTCGGTGCTCCCGAGCAAGAACTCAATACAAACCACAAAGCAGGAGTAGGGTTTTATGCATCCGTGCGGCCCGAACCTGGGTAAACTGCTCGCGTGCTTCGCCTCGATCTGCTCTTCGTGCGATCACCGCCCCCCTACCAAACCGAAAGGTGCTCGGTCCGCCGGTCCCATAGGTGTTCGTGGATTAGCACCCCCGACATCTTTGGCGCGCCAGGTAGGGGGAGCGTCGAGGTTGTGTGAACCTGATCCGGCGTTCGCACGAGCTAAATCTTCATCGTCTTCATCGACATGACGCCGAAGAAGAAGGCTTCGGAGGCGGTTGCTCCGTCCGCGCCGAACCCACCATCGCCGGAGCAAACGGCTGGTGGGGTAGACGCCGATGGGAGAACAGGCGTCGACGAGGGAGCTCACGGTGCTGCCAGGTCCAAGGACAAGGCTGCGCTGCCCATCAGCGGCGCAGTCGGCTCCCACAACGACCGGGCGCACTCCAAGACCTCGGCGTCCGTACATGCACCGCGCCCATCCCAGGAGGCGCGGGACCGGCAGCGTCATGATACTCATGGTACCATACGCTTGCTGGACCAAGATCGAGCTGGTGGATCTCGGAGTGCTCAAGACTAGCATGCACGCCAACATGCTAGCGTGAGCGGGGCACGGTCGCCTCGACGAGATACTGCTCCTTCTAACATGGTTAGAAGTCCGAGCATATCCCGCTCCTCACACCGTTCGCCGCCGCCACCAGCCACTTCAGCAGAAGCTTTGGCGCGAGCTCAACTGCTTCTAGACTACCCTCCAGCGGCAGACAAGATCGACGACTGGAGGGCCACCATTTAGAGTCTCATCGGCTTCACCAACGGCGACATCCCACGGCAGCCAAGTACTTCGCAGCCGGGGCAAGTCAGCCAGGCACGAGCCGGTGGTGACAAGACCGGTGGGGGTGCAACCACCGTGCACTCTCCGCCCCGAAGGCCAAGATCGCCGACTCGCCGGATCCACCACGACAGCGACTCCACCGCGTCATCAGATCCACGAGCTCGTCGCGATCAGCGCCCCAGGCGACTTGCCGTACGCGGTAGGTTGCCCTGCGTTTACTCCTGAGCTGAGGCAAGTCCAGTGGCCCAGCAAGAAGAATTTTAAGCCAGACGTACCAGAGAAGTATGACGGCAAGTCGCATCCGTCGGAGTTCCTCAGCATCTACACCATCGCGGTGCAAGCTACCGGGGGGCGAGACGACAAGATCCTTGCCAAATACTTCCCGCTGGTGCTCAAGCCCAACGTCAGGTCCTGGCTCATGCATTTGCCGGAAAACTCCATATCCTCCTGGGCAGACCTATGCCATCAGTTTGTCGGCGCCTTTACAGGCGGCCAGAAACCTCATGGCCAAGAGAGTGACCTTCACCTGCTCGCCCAAAAGGAAGGAGAGCCCCTGTGTAAGTACATTCAGAGATTCTACCGTGTACAGCACAACATCCCAGATGTCCACCCTGCCGCGGTCATCAGCGCGTTCCATCAGAACGTGCGTAACCACAGGATGCGGGAGGAGATGGCGATGTGCAAGATCAGAGACGTCAGTGAGCTATATGCCCTGGCCGACAAGTGTGCACGTGCTGAGGAAGGGAGGAAACTCCCCGGGGAGAATACAGGAGCAGGAGGATCTGACAGCGAGGATGCTGCCCCGGCAAAGAAAAACCGGCGGCGGAACAACAGGAAGAAGAAAGGCAAAGATGTGCTAGTCGTTGAGCAGTCCGGCAACAACGGTGGCGCCAAGAAAGCCAAAGTTGGTAGCTCCGACAAGGAGATTGCCGCATGCACCAACTGCCAGGCTGTGGCGGCCGCCGACAAGCAGGACGGCACCGACAAGCAGTACTGCAAGATCCACCGCACCAAGGGCCATGACCTCCAGAGCTGCAAGAAAGTCGAGCAGCTTGTCCAGCAGCAAAAGGCTGAATACGAGCGACGCGACAAGGAGAGGGCCCAAGGAGGCACTATGGAATTCGGCAAAAAGCGCGCCGGCCGGGGGGGACGCCGTGGCAAGGCCAAGCAGCGGCAAGGAGACAGACCTCCCCGCGGCCGCGACAAGGATGAAGACGACGACGACGAAGAAGACATGGATGATGTCGAGACTAGTGAGCAGGAGTTCCAGAAAGCCACAGAGGTCTTGTGCATTGACGATGGTGCTTCTCTGCATACTTCGCACCGCCAACTCAAACAGTGGGTGCGGGAAGTCAATGCGGCGGAACCACCTGTCGAGTCACGCAAGCTTCTGAAATGGTCCAGCACGCCTATCATCTTTGATATTGAGGACCACCCTGATCGCACAACTGCGGTCAGGTGCCTGCCGATGTTGGTTTCACCAACTATCCGCAACCTCAAGGTCACTAAGATGTTAGTTGACAGCGGGGCCGGCTTGAACCTGATCTCCTCCGCTGTACTCCAGAAACTCCAGATCCCTGACAGCGAGCTCGAAGAGACCATCACATTCCAAGGAATCAACCCGGGAAGGAGCAAGCCGAAGGGGAAGGTCACGTTGCCGGTAACATTTGGCAGCGAGTTGAACCTCAGGACTGAGAGGGTCACTTTTGACATTGCTGATTTTCCATTGCCTTACAATGGGATACTCGGCCGTCCAGCACTCGCCAAGTTCATGGCAGCCTCTCACTACGCATACAACATGCTCAAGATGCCAGGCCCGATAAGCGTCATCTCTGTCCCTGGCGACAAGAAGGATGCTCTTATCTGCGCCGACAAGATCTACCGGGAAGCGGCAGCCGCAACAGATCGCAAGTCACTTGCCGTTGAAGCTCCCGGGGGAAAGAAGAAGACCAAGTCCGGCAAGAGTTCTGATGCCCACTCCGGCAAGCGCACCTCTTCGGAGTGCTGCGCTACCGTCGAGGACGCACCATCGAGCTCCACCAGGAAGTGTAAGGAGGCAATGGCAGCTCCGCCAGAGACCAAGAAAGTGTCCGCCAAGGAGGACGGCACTGGTGGTACCTTCACCATCAGTGCCACTCTTGACCCTAAATAGGAAAGCGCGCTCATTGCTTTCCTGCGGGCGAATGTCGACGTGTTTGCGTGGAAACCGTCTGACATCCCCGGTGTTCCCAGGAAAGTAATTGAGCACCATCTTACCGTTTGTCCTCATGCGCGGCCCGTCAAGCAGAAGGTCAGGAAGCAAGCAGTGGAGCGCCAAGAATTCATCGCAGAAGAGATCAAGAAATTGGAAGCAGCAGGCCTTGTCAGAGGAGTGCTCCATCCTACGTGGTTGGCCAATCCTGTAGTCGTGCGCAAGGCAAACGGGAAATGGAGGCTTTGTATCAACTTTACCGATGTTAATAAAGCTTGTCCCAAAGACCCATTTCCCTTGCCGCGCATTGATCAGATTGTTGACTCCACGGCCGGATGTGACTTGCTTTCATTTCTTGACGCATACTCAGGATACCATCAAATCTTCATGGCAGAAGAAGATGAGGAGAAGACCGCATTCATCACTCCATGTGGCACGTACTGTTTCATACGGATGCCTTTCGGTTTAAAGAATGTTGGTTCAACATTTGCAAGGGTAGTCCATGTCGCTCTTAGGCCACAAATACACAGAAATGTGGAAGCCTACATGGATGACATAGTGGTCAAGAGCAAGGACAGGGCAACTCTAATTCAAGATTTAGATGAGACCTTTGCAAATCTGCGCAAGATCAACCTCAAGCTCAACCCCGAGAAGTGTGTGTTTGGAGTCCCCTCCGGCAAGCTTCTCGGGTTCTTCGTGTCTCAGCGGGGAATTGAAGCCAATCCCAACAAGATCAAGGCCATTGAGCAGATCGAAGCACCAAAGCGCGTCAAGGATGTACGAAGGCTTGCCGGTTGCGTGGCTGCTCTCAGCAGGTTTATCTCTAGGTCTGCTGAGCGCGCCCTGCCATTTTCAAAATATTGAAAAAGGCAGGTCCAATGAAATGGACTCCGGAAGCGGAGGCTGCGCTGCAAGACTTGAAGAGATACCTGTCCTCCACTCCAACACTTGTCGCACCCAAGCCACAAGAGAAGTTGCTGCTGTATATAGCGGCAACCAATCAAGTGGTTAGTGTTGCGTTAGTGGCAGAGAGGGAGGCAGATGACGAGCCAGCAACCGCAGCAGGCACATCCAGCGACAAGCAGGGGGCTTCCCCGACAAGCTCTGGTCCCGACAAAGATGGATCTGCGCAGGTGCGCGAGGAGATACAGAAGAGAATGGTGCAGCGCCCAGTTTACTTTGTCAGTTCCCTTCTGCAGGGGGCTAGGTCAAGGTACTCTGGTGTGCAGAAATTGCTTTTCGGCCTTCTCATGGCCTCGAGAAAGCTGCGCCATTACTTCCAAGCACACGAGATCACAGTTGTCACTCGCTTTCCGCTGAAGAGGATACTGCAGAATCCAGAAGCAACAGGCAGGATTGTTGAGTGGGCACTGGAAATGTCAAGCTTTGGCCTCAAGTTTGAGAGTACTTCAACTATCCAAACCAGGGCATTGGCAGAATTCGTAGCAGAGTGGACGCCAACACCAGATGAAGAAATTCCAGAAACGAGCATCCCCGTCAAGGAAGCAAGCAAAGAGTGGCTCATGTACATTTATGGTGCCTTCTCGCTGCAAGGCGCCGGCGCTGGCATGCTGCTTGTCGCACCCACCAGAGAGCACCTCAAGTACGTAGTCCAGATGCATTTTCCCAAAGAGCAAGCAACAAACAATACTGCAGAGTATGAAGGCTTGCTTGCCGGTCTCAGGATCGCGGCAGACCTTGGGATCAAGAAGCTCATTGTCAGGGGTGACTCGCAGCTTGTCGTCCGCCAAGTGAACAAGAGTTATCAGAGTCCGTTGATGGAAGCCTACATTGACGAATGAGAAAGCTAGAAGAGCACTTTGATGGCCTATAGATGGAGCATGTCCCAAGAGCTCAGAACGACATTGCCGATGGCCTATCTAAGTGCGCCGCACTTAAGCTACCTGTGGAACTAGGGATCTTTGTGCTCAAGCTGACTCGACCGTCCGTAACGCCATCAACTGGACAGAGCAAGAAGAGGAAGTTGATTTCTGGTGACTATTTTCCGGCAGAGCTTCCCGAAGCCGCCGCCAAGAAGGTCCCCAGGATCAACACCAAGAGTGCTGAGGAGCAGCCTGCTCCGGCAAGCCCTAGGGTTTGTTCCGTTGAAGCAGAGGCTCCCGACAAGTTTTGCTCCGGCAAGCTTGCCGGGGAACGTCAAGCTCCGGCAGAGCCGCAGGTTCTCGCCGTAGAAGCGGATGTTCCCGCAGCAGCAGATATGCCTTTAGTCCTTGTTGTCGAGCCACAAGCTCCAGCATGGGCACAGCAGATTGTCCGTTTCCTTCAGACAGGAGAACTTCCCGAAGAGCAAGAAGAAGCGGAAAGAGTAGCCTGACAGTCAAGTATGTACCAGTTTGTCGACAACACACTGTACAGAAGAAGACTCAACGGTGTGAAATTGAAGTGTATTCGCCGGGAAGATGGACAAAAGCTGTTGGCAGAAATACATGGAGGCATATGTGGTCACCACGTTGGCGCAAGAGCACTTGCCGGCAAAGCGTTCAGGCAAGGTTTCTTTTGGCCGACCGCCCTCCAGGATGCAACTGCACAAGTAACCAAGTGTGAAGCGTGCCAGTTCCATTCCAAGCTGATACACCAGCCAACTCAAGCTCTCCAGACGATCCCTTTATCCTGGCCATTTTCGGTCTGGGGGCTCGATATCCTTGGCCCCTTTCCCCGAGCAGTCGGGGGCTTTGAGTACTTGTACATTGCAATCGACAAGTTCACAAAGTGGCCGGAAGTGGAAGCAGTGAGGAGGTGACAGCACAGTCAGCAGTCAAGTTCTTCAGGTCGATTGTTTGCCGGTTCGGGATCCCTAACAGGATAATCACCGACAATGGTACGCAATTCACGAGCCGCACCTTCATGCAGTACGTCCAAGATCTTGGCGCCAAGGTCTGCTTCGCTTCTGTTGCTCACCCGAGAAGCAACAGTCAAGCGGAGAGGGAAGATGCTGAAGTGCTGCGTGGGCTCAAGACCAAAACTTTCAACAGGCTGCACAAGTGCGGAAGAAACTGGATCTAGGAGCTGCCGGTGGTTCTTTGGTCGATCAGGACGACGCCAAATCGAGCCACTGGCCAGACACCTTTCGCTCTAGTCTATGGAGCAGAGGCAGTTCTCCCCACGGAACTCGTATACGGGTCACCTCGAGTGCTCGCTTATGATGAGCTTGAGCAAGAGCAGCTGCGACAAGATGACGCGTTGCTCCTTGAGGAAGACCGTCTTCAGGCTGCTGTATGAGCTGCTCGCTACCAGCAAGCTTTGTGCCGCTACCATAGCCGCAAAGTTAATGCCAGAAGTCTCGAGGAAGGCGACCTTGTTCTTCGGCGTGTTCAGTCCGCCAAGAATTCCAACAAGTTGACGCCGAAGTGGGAAGGCCCTTACCGGGTGAAACGAGTCACTAGGCCTGGTGCTGTCCGCCTTGAGACCGAAGATGGCACTCCAGTGAGCAACTCCTGGAACATTGAGCATCTTTGCAAGTTTTACCCATAAGGCGAGGTTGTCGGAACCCGTTCCGGCAACCACCTTTTGTACAAGTCTTGCCGCTGTTGCATGTAATCCTTTGTACAAAGCCGGGCGCAGATCCCGTGCATAAAGCTCATGTGCTCCGCACATCTTGTCAATTTCTTGCTTTTTATTTTTTGCATGTGTTATCTGACACTTTGTGTAGCACTTACCCCCGGTAAGCAACAACAAGCCATAAGGCTCCCTGTCTTTATTTTCTCCTCTTTCTTTTTTCTCAAGGAAAGTAAGGTTCCCTCGCCCACAAGTTTGCCGGGGGGAGGAGAAGATAATGGTATGGATCAGGAGTCATTCAACGAAGTTTCGCCTTGCCGGGAAGCAAACGACAGAAAAGCTAAGTTGCCAAAGTTTGAGCAATCAGATTTTTAAAATTTTTAAGTTATCTTCCTTGAACGACCGTTCTTTGTATGGAAAACGTGTGCGCGGAGGAACCAATTCGTAGCTAGTTGCGCCCTTACATTGTTTCGAGTCCGCTCAACAACTTAAGTGAGCTGCGACTAGTTGCGACAAGGTTTCTTGTCAGTAGCGGCACCGCCAGCAGGCTGCTGACATCCCGCACTCAGCGCTCGCGGCCAAGGTGCCTGCACCGGCAAGTTCCCTAAAAGCATAGGGCAAAAACATACAAAGGAAGGAATCAAGTAAAGGAAATAACGTTGCAATCATTACCCGAAATAGAGTTATATTACAAGGAAACTTGTCGCGGCTCTAACAGATTGTTCCCATAACATGACTAGCAGCGACAAGAAAAGAAGAAAACGGGCGGCCTAATCTACGCGATCGCCCTCAACCCTCTTGATCCCGCTCACCTTGTACACAATGGGTGCGACAAGGGTCTTGAGCGCCTCCAGATCGGCATCCGGCGGCAAGGTCCTAAGGACGTTGGTGAGGTTGAGGCCCGGGTTGCGGAAGGCCACCTTCACCAGCACCTTTTGAAGAGCTCCTGCGCAGATCTTGCGCGACTCGTCGGCCAGCAGCTTTGGGATCCTCTCCCGGAGTCGCCGGAGGGCCGTCGCCACGCCTTTGAAGAACGAGGTGAGCTTGGCGCTGGGTTGGAGGTTCTCGTCGGAGGGATACCCGAGATCCTCCATCCCCAGCTGCGCCAGCTCCCTGTCAATGTCTGCGGCAACATCCACGAGACCCTCCGTCCAGTGCTCCACATTCTCCCGGAAAGTGCTCTGGGCGGCAGCGGCACTCGCCAGCAGCGCCTTGCCGGCCTTGACCTCCTCCTTCAGGGCCGTCTCCTGCTCCTTGGCGCCGTCCAGCGTCTTGGTCAAAGTGGTCAGCTTCAACTCAAGATCTGCGTTGGAGTCCTTGGCGGCGCTAAGCTCCTTGTCCTTCTCGGCAAGACGAGCCTGCAGCTCCGAGTGGCTATGGGCGTCCTTCTCCCGCTCACGCTTGAGCGCGGCAAGCTCTTCACCGCTCGCCTTGAGATCGGCCTCCAGCTGCACCACCTTCGTCTCCAGCTCCTTCTTGGCGACCTCGGCAGCTGCTGCAGCATCTTCTGCTTGCTTGAGGGCTCCGCCAAACGTTCGCTCACGCGCGGCAAGCTCCTCCTCGTGGCTGTCGAGGTTGACCTTTCGCTGCACCAGCTCGCCCTCCTGCACAGACAGCTTTTCAGCGGCAAGCCGCTGTTGCTCTTCGACTTCAGCCTGCTCGAGGAGGAAGGCCTCCTGCTCCTCGGCAAGTCGCGCCCGCTCCTCTGCCAGGGAGCGGAGAGCTTCCTGGTTGTGACCCCGGAGCTCCTCCGCGCGCTTCTCGATGTCCACTCCCGCCTTTGCGACAAGCGCCTCGCGGGATTCCAGCTTGGCTTGCCGGGCGCGGTAGAGCGACACCAACTTCCGCAGCAGCCGCTCCTCCTCAGGCTCGCCGCCGCTGCTGCTCGGCGCGTCAACCAGCGCCAGCCCAGCGGAGGCGAGCACCTCTCTGTCTAAGCTCTCTCCTTCGACCGGCGCCCTGGAGCTTGACGCCCAGGGGAGGTTGATGAAGATGCCATCGCCGGCCTTCAAGTAGACGCCTAGCTGGGGTTCTTCGGAGCCTGACGCTGCGGTAGCGGCGGAGGGATCGGCGGTCGACGTAGCGCCTGGCGCTCCTGCGACCTCGGGGTCGTCAGTGCGATCGCCAGATCCCCCGCTTGCTTCTGCGGCGGCAGCCTTGGCGGCCTCTGCGCCGGCGGGATCGTCAGCGCCGGCTACTTCCTCGGCGGCAGCAGCGTCGTCGGCGGCAACCTCGGTCTCCATCGGTTCCGCAGCGGATGGATCTGACAGCCGGAAAAGGGAGAAGAGTCAAGCAAATATCCAAAAAGAAGATCAAAAGAAGAAGAACCCAAGGGAAGTTTTGAAGCGAGAAGATTACCTGTGCCAGGTTCTGCAGTCGTGGTCTCTGCCACCGGGGGGCCGCTGGTGCTGTCCCTTGCCGGAGAACCCTCCCTTGCCGGAGACATCTCCCTTGCCGGAGAGCTCTCCCTTGCCGGGGACCTCTCCCTTGCCGGAGGACTCTTCCTTGGCATTTCGGGGGCGGCCTCCGCGTGCTCCTGGTGGGGCTGCTCTGCTCCTACACAAACCAACAATCAGATATCAGCAAAGCACGAATCTCCATGCGCGTCCAACAGCGGAGAGCGAGCCAGATACTTATGCTGGGGGCTGCTCTGGAGAACAGTTGCCGGGTCCGGCAAGATTGTCTCGGACGCATCCCCTGCTGTCGCGGTGGGTTCATCCTCGATGATAATCACCGGGGCCTTGGCTCTCTTCGCTGCTCTCTGGGCCAGATTCCTAAGAAGGAATAAGTTCAGAGTAAAGCAGATGAGATACAAGACCAAAATAGCAAGGATTGAAGAACTACAAGTACAACAAGAGAATCTTGCTCTTCTTCTTCTTCCTCGTCGGAGCTGAACGCGGAGAAGTCGAAGTCTGGCTCATGTCTGGCGCGAGAAGGTGGAGGAGTAGATTCCCTTGGCCGCTTGGCGGGAACAGTGGCGGTGGTCTGAGACGACCCTGCTCCGGCTGCCGCCGCAGCATGAGAAGCGGCAGGAGCAGAAGCATTGGTCCGGGTGGACCCCGCTCCAGTTGCCGCAGCAGCGTGAGGTGCTCCCGCGGCAACAGTGCTTGCCGCGGTGGAGCGTGTCGCGCGGCGCGGCGACTGTCGACTCACCCGCCGCCTCGCTACATCCCCGGCCTTGCGGAGACGCCTTCTTGGTGGAGATGGGGGCTCTGCTTGCGGCGAGCTGTCTGAGGATGAAGAGGAAGAGGAGTTGATCTCCAACGAGCCGCTCGTATCCTCGGCGGGCTCGCTCGGCTCGACGTCACGCCCGGCAAACTCTTTGTTGCCAGCAAGCTCTTTCTTGTCGGCAAGCTCCTCTCGCTCGGCACGGCTTGCGGCCTCTGCTGCCTCTGCCTCCTCCACGGTGAATCCAAACTCGCCCACAGCTGTGGCTGCCACCGCCTCTTCCAGCCTAGTGGTGATGCATTTCAACTCCGCATCGGCGGTATCGCGAGTGAGGCCATTCTTTTCATCGGAGCGGATCGGCACTTCTACCAAGCCGTCAAAGAACTACTGCACGACGTCGTCTGCAGGCTCTTGCCAAGTTGGGACAATTCCATGCGAATCGCACAGCGGCATCATTGCACGGATGCGGTCAAGCGCGGAATTGTTGCACAGCGGAACGACACCCTGCGGCAACCTGAACACTTTGGGATGCTCCGGGTCGTACTTGAACAGCTCCTGGAGCATCGCGTTGAGCTCCAGAACAGTGAAGTTGTAGTTGAGGCCCGGACGCAGCCTCATGATATCCGCCGCATTCTTGAACTCCCAGGCGGGCCTCCTCCGTTCCTGCAGGGGGGCGATGCGGCGGCGAAGAAAATCTGCGCCAACGGCGCCTACAGTAAGCCCGGCAAGCCTGAGGCATTGGATCCGGATGACGGAAATCTTCAGCCTATCGTCTTCCGGGGCCACGTCGCTCCAATCGCTGCCGCGTACTGCTGGGGTTTGGCGCCGGGCGGTAAACAGCTACGGGTTCTCCTCGACAATCCAGCACCAGTCTGCTCTCCATTCCTCCCACTTGCCGCGGAACTCGCCCTCCAGATAAGAGTCCTTCTTGCCGGCCCTTGAGATCCAGGCGATTCCGCCGGATAAAGGCTCTCCTCTCTCTACTCGGGGCATAAAGAAGTGGCGAAAAAGGGCTACGTTGGGATGGACTCCGACAAAGTTTTTGCAAAGATGTGCGAAAACTGCCATGGTCAGAACGACATTGGGGGTGAAATCAAGGAGGCAAAACCCGTAGGTGTTCATGATATCGCAGAAAAACTTCGAGAAAGGCGGGGAGAGCCCGCAGTAGAAGAACACGGCGAAGAAAGGATATCCGTTTGGAGCCATTTTATAAGCGGCGGCTGGAAGTACCTTTGTGCTCGGATGAGCTCGCGTCTCCGTCGACCAGAAGAGGTAGTAGTACTCCCTCAGCTCCCTCGCGGCGAGCTTGGGGGGGGGGAAGATTGCCCGCTCCTTTCACAGCGCCGCAAGCCGCTGCGCCTCGGTCGACTTCACAGCCTTCGCCTTGTCGGCTTTCGGAGCCATGGTGGAAGTGGTGGAGGAGGTCGACGGCGTTGGTGGTGCTGGTGGCGATGGGGGGCAGGGCGCTGCTCTCTTTTCAGCTTTGGGAAGACGGGGGAGCGGCGGAGGTTTCCAAGATTGGAATAGCAACTGGCGAATGGGCGCTCTACCCCTGTTTCCCCTGCTTATAAAGAGGGAGGGGGCGAACGTTCCGCCTTTCCGAATAAAGAAACCACCCACGATCTCTCCCACGACGCCGCATTTGACGCGTGCTGTTCGGGGATGGCGCGGTGGATGCGGAGAGAAATACGGCGAAACACAGGCCGCGCGTGCCCGTGCCCTGTTTTGGGCCTCGCCCAACAGCGCTCAGCACCGTGTATGGCCCAGGCCCGGGGCTCCTGCCGGTGTACTGGAGTAGGGGTACCCTAGTATCCCGAACTTGTGCACGGGCAGTCGCAGCATCCCGCGGCAAGGCTTGCCGGATGACCGCCAAGGTCCTCCGTGGTTCCTTTGGAGCCATTCAAGAACAAAGTATCCAAGCCAAGGAGACAAGACCCCGGCAAGAGGAGCTTGCCGGGAAGGCCAACCAAGGCATCTCAAGAAACTTGCCGCAACGCGCCACGCGTCCCGGCAAAGCCCGGTGAGCGACAAGCTCTCGAACACGACAAGACAACAACCGCGGCAAGGCGCTTGCCGCGGCAAGCCTCCACTCTGTACCTGCGCTCTGGCACATCCACCAACGTGTCGCTCTGGGACCCTTCCAGGCATACGTGGTGGGAGGCTGTGCAGCCAGCGGTACACGGTGGCAAGCGGCGCTGACAAGATGGCCATCGTGGCGAGCGGTGGCGTCCCTGACGGTCCCTTTTGCATTGTTTGGGCGACGCAGACAGGCATTTAATGCCCTTGTCTCCTACCGTCAGGGTTAGGTATGATACACTATAGTAGGCGGCGGTGCCAACCGCAACGCCTTTCCATTTTTACCCTTGTCTACGTTGCCACCTGTTGGTGACCCCTTGAGCATATAAAAGGAGGCCCATGCGCAACGTAGAGGAGGTCGGCCAAAAAGAACACTCACACTCGGTCTCGTTAGCTGCTGGTGTGTACTGTAGCACTCGGCGCTCCCGAGCAAGAACTCAATACAAACCACAAAGCAGGAGTAGGGTTTTATGCATCCGTGCGGCCCAAACCTGGGTAAACTTCTCACGTGCTTTGCCTCGATCTGGTCTTCGTGCGATCTCCGCCCCCCTGCCGAACTGAAAGGGGCTCGGTCCGCCGGTCCCATAGGTGTTCGTGGATTAGCACCCCCGACAGAGACGGACTTTCTTCTATTCTTTCATGGATTAAGGTACCCTTCTCTTTTAACAACTTAAAAATATCTCCTGCTTTTGACCCAATATTAGTGGAAAAATTATGCATCATTTTATCTATAATTCGCATATGATCTTCGGTGAGCATTTTCTTTTCAATAGCATCTAGTCTTTCCATAACATGCTCAAGAGTCAAAATTGTTTCATTAATCATGAGGGGTGGTGATCCCACTAAATTTCCCATAGCATTAAAAGCATCAAGAGAGGGGCACATCAAGAAATTTCCACCGGTAATCATATCAAGGACGAATCTATACCAAGTGGTGATGCCAACATAAAAATTGCGAAGAAGAACGGAGGTGGATTGCTTTCCAGTAGATCTATTTTGAGCATTGCAAATTCTATACCAAGCATCCTTTAGATTTTCTCCCTCCCTTTGTTTAAAATTGAGAACTTCATTATCGGGAGTATTAACAGTGATAGGAGCACTAGCCATGAAGGCGAGACAAACGATCTAACACACTGACGCACAAGAAGCAAGCGAAAAGAGATGAACGGAAGAGGGGAGAAGAAAAGGCAAAGGTTTTCGAAAATTGTTTTAGAAGTGGGGGAGAGGAAAATGAGAGGCGAATGGCAAATAATGTAATGCGAGGGAGAAGAGTTTATGGTGGGTACTTGGTATGTCTTGACTTGGCGTAGATCTCCTCGGCAATAGCGCCAGAAATCCTTCTTGCTACCTCTTGAGCATGCGTTGGTTTTCCTTTGACGAGGAAATGGTGATGCAGCAAAGTAGCGTAACTATTTCCCTCAGTTTTGAGAACCAAGGTATCAATCTAGTAGGAGACAACGCACAAGTCACCTAGTACCCGCACAAACAATCAAGAACCTTGCAACCAACGCGATAAAGGGGTTGTTAATCCCTTCACAGTCACTCGCAAAAGTGAGATCTAATAGAGATAATAAAGTAAATATTTTTGGTATTTTTGTTGTATAGATTGGAAAGTAAAGATTGCAAAATAGTAAACGAGATGCAATGTAAATGAAAGAGATGTAATATAATAGGAAAGAGTCCCGGGGGCCATAGGTTTCACTAGTGGCTTCTCTCAAGATAGCATGTATTACGGTGGGTGAACAAATTACTACCGAGCAATTGATAGAAAAGCGCATAGTTATGAAGATATTTAAGGCAATGATCATGAATATAGCCATCACGTCTGTGTCAAGTAGACCGAAACGATTCTGCATCTACTACTATTACTCCACACATCAACCGCTATCCAGCATGCATCTAGAGTATTAAGTTCATAAGAACAGAGTAACACATTAAGCAAGATGACATGATGTAGAGGGATAAACTCAAGCAATATGATATAAACTCCATCTGTTTATCCTCGATGGCAACAATACAATACGTGCCTTGCTGCCCCTACTATCACTGGGAAAGGACACCGCAAGATTGAACCCAAAGCTAAGCACTTCTCCCATTGCAAGAAAGATCAATCTAGTAGGCCAAATTAAACCGATAATTCAAAGAGACTTGCAAAGATATCAAATCATGCATATAAGAATTCAGAGAAGAACCAAATAATATTCATAGATAATCTTGTTCATAAATCCACAATTCATTGGATCTCGACAAACACACCGCAAAAGAGTATTACATCGACTAGATCTCCAAGAACATCGAGGAGAACTTTGTATTGAGAATCAAAGAGAGAGAAGAAGCCATCTAGCTAATAACTATGGACCCGAAGGTCTGCGGTAAACTACTCATGCTTCGTCGGAGAGGCAATGGCTAGTGTTGATGTAGAAGCCCTCCATGATCGATTCCCCCTCCGGCAGATCTCCAGAAAAGGCCCCAAGATGGGATCTCACGGGTATAGAAGGTTGCGGCAGTGGAAAAGTGGTTTCATGGCTCTCCCTGATGTTTCTAGGGTATACGAGTATATATAGGTGAAAGAAGTACATCGGTGGAGCTACGGGGAGCCCATGAGGGTGGGGGTGCACCTACCCCCCTGGGCGCACCCTACCACCTCATGGCTTCCTCGTGGAGTTCCAGACTTCGACTTCAAGTCTTCTGGATTGCTTTCGGTTTAAGAAAGATCATCGCGAAGGTTTCATGGTATTCCTTTTCTGCAAAACTCTAAAATATGCAAAAAAAAAAACAGAAACTGGCACTGGGCCTTCGGTTAATAGGTTAGTCCCAAAAATAATATAAAAGAGCATATTAAAGCCCATTAAACATGCAAAACAGATAATATAATAGAAGGGAACAATAAAAAATTATAGATATGTTGGAGACATATCAAGCATATCTACTATATGATTCACATTCGACCTTTTGATCTCAGTGTTCTGAGGCCATATCTGCATATGCTAGGCTCGTCAAGTTTAACCCTAGTATTCTGCACGTGCAAAACTGGCTTGCACCCGTTGTATGTGAACATAGAGCTTATCACACCCGATCATCACGTGGTGTCTCGGCATGACGAACTGTAGCAATGGTGCATAGTTGGGGAAAACACTTATACCTTGAAATTTAGTGAGGGATCATCTTATAATGCAACCGCCGTACTAAGCAAAATAAGATACATAAATGATAAACATCACGTGCAATCCAAATATGTGACATGATATGACCATCATCATCTTGTGCCTTTGATCTCCATCTCCAAAGCACCGTCATGATCTCCATCGTCACCGGTTTGACACCTTGTTCTCCATTGTAGCATTGTTGTCGTCTCGCCAACTATTACTTCTACGACTATCGCTACCGCTTAGTGATAAAGTAAAGGAATTACATGGCGATTGCATTTCATACAATAAAGCGACAACCATAAGGCTCCTGCTAGTTGTCGATAACTTTTACAAAACATGATCATCTCACACAACAATTTATATCTCATCACGTCTTGACCATATCACATCACATCATGCCCTACAAAAGCAAGTTAGACGTCCTCTACTTTGTTGTTGCAAGTTTTAATCCAAGTTTTATGTGGCTGCTACGGGCTTCTAGAAAGAACCGTTCTTACCTACGCATCAAAACCAAAATGATTTTTCGCCAAGCGTGTTGTTTTAACCTTCAACAAGGACCGACCATAGTAAAACTTGATTCAACTAAAGTTGGAGAAACAGACACCCGCCAGCCACCTGTGTGCAAAGCACGTCGATAGAACCGGCCTCATGAACGTGGTCATGTAATGTTTGTCCAGGCCGCTTCATCCAACAATACCGCCGAATCAAAGTAAGACGTTGGTGGTAAGCAGTATGACTATTATCGCCCACAATTCTTTGTGTTCTACTCATGCATATAACATCTACGCATAAACCATGCTCGGATACCATTGTTGGGGAATGTAGCATGCAATTTTAAAAAAATTCCTACGATCTCGCAAGATCTATCTAGGAGATGCATAGCAATGAGAGGGGGAGAGTGTGTCCACGTACCCTCGTAGACCGAAAGAGGAAGTGTTAGGTTAACACGGTTGATGTAGTTGAATGTCTTCATGATCCAACCGATCCAAGTACCGAACGTACGACACCTCCGTGTTCAGCATATGTTCAGCTCGATGACGTCCCTCGAACTCTTGATCCAGCAGAGGGTCAGGGGAGAGTTCCATCAGCACGACGGCATGGTGACAGTGATGGTGATGTGATCCGCGCAGGGCTTCGCCTAAGCACTACAACGCTATGACCGGAGGAGTAAACTGTGGAGGGGGGCACCGCACATGGCTAAGAGAACAATTGATGTGCCTTTGGAGTGCCCCCCACACCCCATATATAAAGGAGACGGTAAAGAGGTGGCCGGCCAGGAGGAGGCGTGCCAAGGGGCGAGTCCTAGCAGGACTCCACTCCTAGTAGGATTCGCCCCCTTCCTTCCAATAGAGAGGGGAAAGGGGAAAGAGGGGAGAGGCAGCAGGAAAGGGGGGTCGCGCCCCCACCCCTTGTCCAATTAGGATTGGGCAGGGGGAAGGCGCGGGCCACCTCTTGTGGCCTGCCTCCCTCTCTCCACTATGGCCCATGAGGCCCATTAACTTTCCCTGGGGGTTCCAGTAACCTCCCGGCACTCCGAAAAATCCTGAACCTTTTTGGAACCATTCCGGTGTCCGTATATAACCTTCCAATATATCAATCTTTACCTCTCAACCATTTTGAGACTCCTCTTCATGTTCGTGGTCTCATCCGGGACTCCAGACAAACTTCGGTCACCAAAACACACAACTCATAATGCAAATCGCCATCGAACGTTAAGCGTGCGGACCCTACGGGTTTGAGAACTATGTAGACATGACCTAGAAACATCTACGGTCAATAACCAGTAGAGGAACCTGGATGCTCATATTGATTCCTACATATTCTATGAATATCTTTATCCGTCAAACCGCATAACAACATACGTCATGCCCTTTTTCATTGGTATGTTACTTGCCCGAGATTCAATCGTCGGTATCATCATACCTAGTTCAACCTCGTTACCGGCAAGTCTCTTTACTTGTTCTGTAATACATCATCCCGCAACTAACTTATTAGTCACATTGCTTGCAAGGCTTATAGTGATGTGCATTACCGAGAGGGCCCAGAGATACCTCTCTGATACTCGGAGTGACAAATCCTAATCTTGATCTATGCCAACCCAACAAACACCTTCGGAGACACCTGTAGAGCATATTTATAATCACCCAGTTACGTTGTGATGTTTGATAGCACACAAGGTGTTCCTCCGGTATTTGGGAGTTGCATAATCTCATAGTCAGAGGAATATGTATAAGTCATGAAGAAAGCAATAGCAATAAAACAAAACCATCATTATGCTAAGCTAACGGATGGGTCTTGTCCATCGCATCATTCTCTAATGATGTGATCCCGTTCATCAAATGACAACACGTGTCTATGGTCAGGAAACTTAACCATCTTTGATTAATGAGCTAGTCAAGTAGAGGCATACTACGGACACTCTATTTTGTTTATGTATTCACACATGTACTAAGTTTACGGTTAATACAATTCTAGCATGAATAATAAACATTTATCATGATATAAGGAAATATAAGTAACAACTTTATTATTGCCTCTAGGGAATATTTCCTTCACCACCTCCCCACTAGACTCTAATCTACATGATCAACAAGAGGTCACTCTCCATGTATTCCAATGGCGTGCTCATCGCCTCCACCAACGGAAAGGGGTCTACTTTGAGCCCTTCTTCGAGTAGGATCACCCCTCCCGGACTGGGAGGAGATGACTCCAAGGAGCTATGAGGACCTCAAGAAGATGGGCATAAAAGAATAGATGCAAGAGAAGGCAGAGCCCAAGGAAGAAGGGGGTCGAAGAACAAGGATAACTACCCTCCAAGTCCTTATATCTACAACATCCAAGGATCTCTTCCAAGATATCCTCTAGGGATGGCACCACGCGACCCCGACTGGGAAGTGCCAACTCGTGATGACATCAAGGAAAAGAGCAACAAGCTTCGGAAAGTCTCCAAGGCATGTGTAGATACAATTGGTTAAGGGACTGATTCTAATTGGATAATGAGAAAATATGTTGAAGCAAAGATCGATGGTCTCTATAATAAGATAGATACCCTCTTTTATTTTACCACCAAACTATGCATAGACCAGCCTACCTGTGAAGTTGGCCACTTAGAAACAGAGAGAAATCTCTGTGATGGTATCTTGTTTCAAGTGCATCGACTCAGCATGCAACCTGAAGAAGGAGGAGGAACCCAAGGAAGCTAAGGAGGAAGGGAGATCGACCAGGACCAATCAGATTTAGATACTAGGAACCTTGTCGGCTTAATTGTAATCTTGGGGAAAATCCAACAATGCCTTGTATCTTACTTTCCAGTATTTATTTTCTAGCAAGCCAAGATTAGCTTGCCTGGGGTTGAACAATAAATATGAACTATTGATTACTTTTTGAACGACGAAAGTAAGATTCCAGGGGAGAAGACAACATTTTGTACGGGCACGCACACTCGTACTAGCTGCCACCACTACCACCTGGTCAACTATTTTAACCACGCGCCTTCGGATCATAAAAAGGAGCTACAAAGAAGCCAAACTCCATCAGATCAAAGAACCACAGCCTTTAGAAGGGATCAAGAGGGGGATCAACAAGAAGGCTCCGTCATGCCATCACCTCATTCCAGGAGACTCCGGCATCAACCCTTGTCATCACCATCCCCATCTCTTTCTTTTTATCATACTGAACCCTAGTGGATCCTCGTGTGTATTACTTTGATCTAACGTTTTGTTAGAAATGTAGTAGAAAACAAAAAAAAATCACACCTACGATCACCCAAGATCAATATGAAGATGCATAACGGGTAGGGATCATGATCGTTACCGTCACTAAGTTGCAGCGGTAGAAGAACATGTCAGTGTAGATCGTACTTGGAGTCCCTCGAACCATGAATGAATGATCCCTCATACCACCCATGAACGATCCCTCGAACCGAAGACTAAAAGCACGGCCTCTCTACTTAGTTGCAAGCGTGCAACCTTCACAATCCGGCAGTGCTTCGCCGTCCAGAGCTAATCATCGTCAAAGAATTAGAGGGAGAAGATTAGAACCACAGTGGGCTTCTAATTATGAGGATGAGAGGATTATCCAAGCTCTAATTAGTCAACTAGGACCAACAAGAACAAGAACTAGAAGAACTAGAGGAGGCTCCAAAACTTATATATTCAAAAGGGCTAAATCCTCAAGTATATATAGGTTAGAGGGGAGAGGGAGGGCTGCCACCACGGAGGGAAAGCCTCCTTGGGGCGCCGGCCAAGGTGGAGGAGGAGTTGGACTCCTCCCCCACTCCTATTTGGCCCCCTTCCTTAGAGAAGGGAGGCACTTCCCCACTTGGCCCTTTTTGGCCCAAGTTTCCTTCCGAATATTCATGAGATAATTCCACAAATATATTCTAATGACTCCCGTCCTACTAACACTCAACAGATCGTGATTGCCTTAAGATTTTGACCCCGTAGGTTCGGTAACTCACAGACATGGTCGAAACCATTCGTCCAATGACCAACGGTGGGACTGTGGACGTCCATATTGGTCCATGTGAGTACACGAATGATATTCAAGTGAACCTTTGGTTATCATGTGATGTTCCCTTTGCTTCGCGATACTTCACAAAACCCGGGATGCATCAATATCCTCCCGAGTCATCACTAGCCTCACTATACCAAAATCCTCATTACCGGTTTTGTTCTACTTTCTCGTTATTGTGTTTCGGCATCCCATGGTGAAGTCACCTATGTCAGACTAGACGATGATTGATGCCATCACACTGATAGGGCCCTAAGAATGCCTCTCCATTATTAGAGGAACAAATCCCACTCTCGCGCTATCCGACCACTTGTCAAACTTTTTGATCAACCTGTAAGTTGTCATTATGGTCACCGTGTTACAGGTGACATTTGAGCAACCCCAAAGCACACCATACGGTAAGAAGTGACCGTGACACTCTCATGGTCTAAGGAGCAAAATCACATGTTTGTTGGGAAACGTTGCATGGAAAATAAAAAAAAATTCTACGCACACGCAATGATCTATCCATGGAGATGCATAGCAACGAGGGGGAGAGTGTGTCTATGTACCCTCGTAGACTGTAAGAGGAAGTGTTTGACAACGTGATTGATGTAGTTGAACTTCTTCTAGCTCTGACCAATCAAGTACCGGACGTAGGACACCACCGAGTTCTGCACATGTTCAGCTCGGTGACGTCCCTCACCTACTTGATTCAACAAGTTGTTGAGGTAGTAGATGAGTTCCATCAGCACGACGGCATGGTGACGGTGATGGTGAAGTGATCCGCGTAGGGCTTCGCCTAAGCACTACAAAGATATGACCGTGGGAGTAAACGGTGGAGGGGAGCGCCGCACACGGTTAGGCAATTATCTAGGGTGTGCTAGGTGGCCCCCCATATATATATATATATATATATATAAACACTATTCTGATCACGGGATCAGAATATGGGATCAGAATAATATTCTGATCACAACATGAACTTCCCGAGTACTAGGTTGAACTTCAGCTAAAAGGTGTCCAAATGGGGCTTGCGATATACCGTTGGATAGCTATGGACATCAGTATCATGACCCAAGTTAAAATTTTGGCAAAATGTAAGCGGTTTAAGAGCAATTTTGAAAACCGTTTTTTCTTCATACAAAAAACGTGAATCGTATTTTTGATCGCATTTTTAAACCGTTTATCGGAATGAGGCAAATAACATGGCGTTGGAAAGATGCTGCAAAACCGCTCCTTCCACATGTTGAAAGTTTTCTCTAATTCCCTACGGTTAAAGAGTAATTTGGAAAATCGTAAAATTTTGTAAACCGAACACCCGAGTTCGTATTTTTGACGCCATTTCTAAACGGCTAATCCCATTGAGGCAAATAATATGGCGTTGGAAATCTTATGAAAATGCGCTACTTTTTTATGTTAAAAGGTTTTTCTAATTTTGAATGGTTTAAAAGTAATTTAGAAAATGGTACAAGTTCCACCGAGTTCGTATTTTTGAGCTAATTTTTTAACCGTACGTCCAAATGCAGCAAATGATATGGCATTCGAAAGCTTGAAGAAATGCGAAACTTTTTTGTATATATTGTTTCTCCTAATTCACTACGGTTTTATGTCAGTTTTGAAAATGGTTAAAAACGTATTTTTGCCGTAATTTCTACAAACTTTATCGGAATGGGGCAAATAACATACCGCCACAAAGCTACGGAAAATGCAAAACTTTTTCATGTTGATGGTTTTTTGTGATTCCTTCTTGTTCCAAGTAATTTCAAAAATGGCGAGATCGTTCATTCTGCCTTTATCGCGAAACAGATTCTCCAAAAATGCACCGCGTGAAGAACCTGAACTTCTCGGCATGCGCACCTGAACTTCAGTCTGTTTTTTACGCGTTTTTTTCTCACAGCTCTCCATCCACTGCTCGTAGCTCTCCATCCACTCACCGAAATTAAGCAAGTGATATACCGATGGAAAGCTCCTGTAAACACGCAACTTTCCCGTGTTAATCATTTTTTCATACTCGCGACGGTTTTAAAAGTTTTTCATCTGAAAATCATTCAATGTAGTTGGTGAACTTCCTGCTGTTCTCATGTTGAACTTCTGTGATATATTTTCGTTTGTAATTTTCTCAGCCATTTTGTCAGTGTTACACAAATGATATTCTTTTTGTACAAACCTCTCTCACAATAAATTTTTTTAACTTTCTCCGACCGAGGACTTGAACTTACACAAATGATATTCCTGTCGTTTTGAAGTAAATTAGAAAATGACGAGATCATGATTTCTGCCTTCATCGCGAATGGAAATGCACAGCGTGAAGTAGTTGAACTTCTCGGGCATGTCTGTTTGAACTTCATTCTGTTTTTGACGTGTTGTTTTTTGCACTGCGTGAAGTAGTTGAACTTCTGGGGCATGTCTATTTGAACTTCACTCTGTTTCACTTTATTGTATTTTTCTTATATGAAATACACACCATCTAGCCGTTTTCACGTTGAACTTCTGTGACGTATTTTCATTTATAATTTTCTAATCCATTCGTCGGTGTTACACAAATGATATTCATTTTGTACAAATCACTCTCACAATAATTTTTTTTAACTTTCTCTGACCGAGGACTAGAACTTATAACAACAAAACTTTCAGTCTTTGCTTTTGTTATTCTTTTTTTAATACAAATTGCACACCGTGTAGTACGTGAACTTCTGGTAGTTATCAAATCCGAACTTCTCTCGCTTACGTGAAAATATCTGAGTTTTTTATGAATATTAATCTGATTTTTTAATCTTTTTTTATGAATTTTTGAAGCGGTCTATTTTTAAAAACTTGAACTTCTTGTTATTTTATTTTTGAACTTCTAGTTTCCATTCTTTATTAACGAGGTAAATTTGAGTTTTATATAATGGTCAAAATTCTCCATCTTTTTAATATGGACTTTCTAGTTTTTTTTAATATCTTTTATAAAATTTTGAAGCGGTCTATTTTTAAAAAGTTTAACTTCTTGTTATTTTATTTTTAAACTTCTTGTTTGCATTCTTTAATACGAGGAAAATCTGAGTTTTCTATAATCATGGAACTTCTTGTTATTTTATTTTTCTAATATGGTTAAACTTTTGTTTCAAAAAGATACACCAATTTGTTTTAACCGTTTTTTGAAATAGAGCATACGATATACCTTTCGGAATAGAGCATATGATATACCGTGTGGAAAGTTGTTGAATACATGGTGAACTTCTCTCACAAGAATTTTTGAACTTTCCCGGGTTGAGCACCTGAACTTCTAGCGACAAAAAAAATTTAGACTTTGCATTTTTATTCTTTTTTTCTCATACGAAATGCACACCATGCAATACATGAACTTCTAGCAGTTATCAATTTGAACTTCTCTCGTGATTGAGATAATTATTTGAAAACACCAAAAAACAACATCTTCTTATGTGTTTTGGACATCTAAATACACAGTGTACCTCTCTCACAAGAATTTTTGAATTTTCCCGGACCGAGAACTTGAACTTCTAGCAACAAAATTTTTAGCTTTGCCTTTTTATTATATTTTTCTCATACGAAATACACACCATGCAGTACGTGAACTTCCGGCAGTTATCAGTTTGAACTTCTCTCATGATTGAGATAATTATTTGAAAGCACCAAAAACAACATCTCTTTATGTGTTTTTGGACATCTAAATACACATGAACCTCTCTCACAAGAATTTTTGAACTTTTCTGGGCCGAGCACTTGAACTTCTACCAATAATTTACTTTGCCACGAATTTTCCATTGAATCTCTTGTACTTTTTTTCCACAATGATTTAACTTACGACACCATATACATCATCATCGGGCCATATATAGTCATGAATCTTTTATGTTCCTCACTACAAATCACACAAAGTAATCATGAATGTTTGAGAAATTGAACTTCTTTGTATATAACGCTCAACCATTGAAAGAAAGCTCTGGAAAAATTGGTACTTGCTTTAACTTTTTTTGAGGCACAAACACAAAGATACACTAGAGCTAT
The DNA here is from genome assembly GCA_034509565.1 of Triticum monococcum. Lineage (NCBI taxonomy): Eukaryota > Viridiplantae > Streptophyta > Magnoliopsida > Poales > Poaceae > Triticum > Triticum monococcum. The sequence continues at coordinate 40,793,995 of CM067844.1, forward strand.
AGAGCTTTGTTCCTCACCATATACTTTTTTGAGGCACAAACACAAACAACTAATAAGAGCTAGAGAGCGAGGAAGCTTAACAAGTTACTACGTAATAATCAAACTACACTTTTGCTTGACCTTTTCTCCACACGTACTATAACTACTTCAAAAATTGGTTCATCTATCGACCCATCTATTTCTTCCTTTCTGACCTCCTTGTACTATTGGTAGCGCTCAAGTAGTCCTTCCCACTCATCTTCACCTGCGCAAAAATTATATACTAGTGTAAACAATACAGGTACATATCCCAATTAAGAAAAATTCTTTTTTTTGTAAATGTCAAACTAATCAGAGTAATTTGAATAGCAGGAACATTTATAGCCATGTAGTGTCCACTGATTGAGGACTAGGAGGACTGAACCTGACCTTCTCTGTAGGAAGAATGAGAGATCAACATCGTCTCGCTGTCGAGCAACAAAAAATCGAAACAAAATATGAACCTATCTCCGGAAGGTCAAAACGGCCTCCACGAGAAGATTGGGTGTGATGGTCCCGCCGTCGCTCGGGTTGTGCACGATAGCGGGTCAGGAGATAGCCCGCATCAGCGGGGCGCAATGATGAAGACCACCACTGGCAACCCCTGAAGGTCAGGTATCGGTATGGTGGAGATCAGCATCGGGGACACGTGGTTGGCCAGATTCGTGGAAGAGCAGGGGCATGCAATAGACACCTAGTTTATGAACGAAAAATGTAAGACAAGTTTTCACGCAATTTTTCTGTTCGTGGACAAATCACCTCATCAAACTAACATAGTTTTCAAGAATTTTAGAGAGAGGAAGAAGAAGGAGCATGGTGGTCAGGGCTAGCCATGAGAGGTGGAGGTGCAAAACAGGGACTTCACCAGTCGGATTCAAAGGAGTCCGAAGAGCACTAGGGGCAGTGGCGCTGCTCTCCAGAGTCAGATAAGAGGGGCGGGGGAGTTGAAGCACATTGGGTTGCGGCAACCTTGTATTGCGGTCTTGAACATCCTTTGATGCTGCGGTGAAGGGAGGCAGGCACATCTTCGATTCCACCAGACATGTATGATCCAAAAGAAGCACCATTTGTCAAACAACGCCCTCAATGATCCTCTCATCACCTCATAAAGCCAAAAAAATAGCTTACAAATCTCCCAGGAATTTTACGACTCTGTGGTGAGTGAAGGAGGAATGACTGGTTTCAGTCCCACCAGTCTATATATTGGGCACAGCAGGCACTCATTTGGGGCCTGCCAAAGCAGTAGCAAACGAAACGTGGTAGTGCGTATTTGAAATGTGTCCGCTCAGGGACCGAATACTTTGCAATCCACTAATACCGAATGAAGGAAAATACTAACCATTGCAGCAATTTAAGTCAGTCACGAGGCGACGAGCTTCTTCCATGCATGGCTAGTACTCTGTCTGACTTGTTGCAAGTCAATCGACAGCACTCCAACAGCGAAAACAATATCCACCAACAGCACATGTCTGACTTGAAGAAGGAAGAAGGGAGGAAGTAGGACGGTGCTGCGTGGGAAGTTGGGCGGCGGCGCGCTAGTTGCATAGCCGAGGGAGGAAGCAGAGCGGCGACGCGTGAGATACAGAGCTCAGAGAGGTAGTAGGGCAGAGGCGACGGCGCTGGAGGAATCAACGACGGAGTATGGGAGAGGTCTTCCACCGCGGCCGACTGCAGGTCCTTGTCTACTCCGGCTGAAGGTCAACGCCTCCTCCGGCTGCAGGATATACACAAAAAGCTTGTGTGCACCGAGGGTAGCTCAATGCGGAGACTCTGGCAGCAACATGGAGGAAGAGGGGCATCAACAACATGGAGGAGGGCACTTATCCGCACAGCGGCGCCGGAGCCGGCAGGTCTCCCGAGAGGAGGAAGGTGGCAAAGCGGGGTGGTGTTGGTGGCTCTCACGCCGGCGGTGGTAGAGGAGGAAGGCCGCGGCAGGAAAGCAGGAAAGTCACAGGGGCGAAGGAGGAAGGTCGCAGGGCTGGTGGATCTCCGGCGATGGAGGTTGTGGCGCTGAGCCACGCGCAGCCATCGTAGCAATGCGGCGGCGGGGTCTCTTGGGAGGGGGTGTGGCAGCGTGGTTCTCCGGGGAAGGCACGCGGCGGCGTAGGGATCCGAGGAGGTGATCGGCGACAGGGGATTCGAGGGTGTGAGGCGGATCGGGATCCTGGGTGTGGCGTTGGGGGCAGGGGGCGCCGGTTGGGTTGGGTCGTGGGGTAGGGTGGCGGGACGTGGGGTGTTTTTTTCCAGCGGTCTCGGGAGGATCCAATCGGGCCCTTATAGGGGCTGCTGTGATCCAAATAGTTATTCTAATCCTAGGATTAGAATAGTGCTACTCTCTCTCTATATATATAGGTGGGAGGGAGAGGGGAGGCAGCCAAGGGGCGCCCCAAGTAGGATCCGAATACTAATTGGGGTTTCCCCAAGTGCCCCCCTTCCTTATTTCACCGGAGAAGAAAGGGAAGGGGGAAGAGAGAACGGAAGGGGGGTGAACCCCTTTTTTATTTCTCCCAATTCTGCCTCCTGCCATAGGCGGCCGCGCCACCCCTTGTGGGCTGGTGTGCTCCCCTCTCATGGCCCATATGGCCCATATATTCCCCCCGGGGGGTTCCGGTAACCCCTCCGGTACTCTGATAAATAACCGATATACTCTGGAATACTTCCGGCGCCTGAATACAATCGTCCTATATATCAATATTTACCTGTCGACCATTTTGAGACTCCTCATAGTGTCCATGATCTCATCCAGGACTCCGAACAACATTCGGTCACCAAATCACATAACTCATATAATACAATATCGTCATCGAACGTTAAGCGTGCAGACCCTACGGGTTCGAGAACTATGTAGACATGACCGAGACACTTCTCCAGTCAATAACCAATAGCGGAACCTAGATGCTCATATTGGCTCCTACATATTCTACGAAGATCTTTATCGGTCGAACCTGTAAGGTCATATTTATACCTAAGTGTTTTGGTGATTGATGACAACGCATTTGCGGACTAATCGTGTGCCATGAGCTTTCCAGACTCTTCTCTGCTAGGCACAAGACGATTGGGTGCCCCTTGAAGACTGACGAAGACGGCGTCTTTTCTATGTTTCCTTTTGGTGGATTTGAGTCGTAGGGAAGCCGTACTATTAAGAGGGGGTCCGCGTTGGAAAGGTTTGGGTGGAATCATCACGTACACGTCTCCTTTTATCCCCTCCTTTCTTCCTCGGAGCTTCCTCTGTTTTCCTGCCACAGTTGACTGGCTGCTTGTGTGGTTGCGGTAGTACCGCTCTAGGATCAACGGTAGTACCGTGGGCATCCACGGTAGTACCGCGCAGGCGCGCGGTAGTACCGCTGGTGCTCACGGTAGTACCGCTCCCCTGGAGCCGTACTACCTCTGCCCACCAGGCTAGTGCCGCCCGTTTGCGGTAGTAGGAGCGGATGTAATTTTTTACATCCGCACCTACCGCGGTAGTACCGCTTTCGCCGTGCGGTAGTACCACGCTAGGCGGTCAGGAAATAGTACCGCCCCTCGGCAGTACTACTGTGTTGAGTTTTTGCTACTTTCGTTCTTTTGCGGAAGTATGCATGGTAGTTCCCCTTTCCCCCTATCGGGATTTTTTGCCTTATGGTAGTACCGCACGGGGGGCGCGGTAGTACCGCGCGTGCGGAAGTACCACCCCATCTTGCATCTCTTTCCATGTCTGGGGGTCGCGGCAGTATCGTAGGGTGGTATGGTAGTACCGCACTGCCATGCGGTAGTACCGCTTGGTTGCAAGCAGTACTACTGCGCGGCCTTGCGGTAGTACCGCTGGCCATGCGCGATAGTACCGCTGGCCGCGGGCTGCTAGGCGGGTAACGGTTGGATCTTTTCTACACACTATATATAGAGTCGCCTTCTTCCCCGTTGACTCACCTCTTCCACCATTAAAGCTCCATTATTGCTCCAACCTCCATTTTTGCCTGATCTCACTCCCTAGCCAACCAAACTTGTTGATTTGCTCGGGAGTGGTTGAGAAGGCCCCGATCTACACTTCCACCGAGAGATATTTGATTCCCCCTACTAATCCCTTGCGGATCTTGTTACTCTTGGGTGTTTGAGCATCCTAGACCGTTGAGGTCACCGCGAAGCCATAGTCCATTGTGGTGAAGCTTCGTGGTGTCGTTGGGAGCCTCCAATTGAGTTGTGGAGATTGCCCCAACCTCGTTTGTAAAGGTTCGGTCGCTGCCTCCAAGGGCACCAATAGTGGAATCACGGCATCTCGCATTGTGTGAGGGCGTGAGGAGATTACGGTGACCCTAGTGGCTTCTTGGGGAGCATTGTGCCTCCACACCGCTCCAACGGAGATGTACTTCCTCTCAAAGGGAAGGAACTTCGACAACACATCCTCGTCTCCACCGTCTCCACTTTTGGTTATCTCGTGCCTTTACTTGTGTAGCTTATTTGTTTCATATATCTTGCTTGCTTGTGTTCCTATTCGGGTTGCATCATATAGGTTGCTCATCTAGTTGCATATCTAGACAATCTATTTTGATGCAAAGTTTAAATTGCTAAGGAAAAGCTAAAAAATTGTTAGTTGCCTATTCACCCCCCTCTAGTCAACCATATCGATCCTTTCAATTGGTATCAGAGCCTTGTCTCTTTATTAAGGACTTTACCATCCAAAGAGTATGGTTGATACCGTAGACGGAGCGGAGGAACACTCCAGTGTGAATCCTATCTCGTCTACGGGCGATGGGGGAACTTCGGTCTCTCGTTAGGAGTTCAATGTAGCCTTGGAGACATTGAAAACCTCCATGACGACCGAAGTTGAAAGCATGTTTACTAAATTTCTTGAGGGGCTTAAACTATCCACCGCACTGTTGAAAGTGGGGGATCCCGCCAACAAGGTGTCGGAAGCTATCCCCGACAAGGGGGAAGCTAGTAGTGAAAAGGCTCCTTCTTCTAGTTGCAAGAATGGCACCGGCATCTTTGCCCATGTGGAACCACCACTTGTTTATGGTGGACCGGTTCCTTCTACTCATTTGAATCATGCCGGTCCTCCTCCTAAGATTGTGAAAAATGAGGATTTTGATTCTTGGGTTTACCGCTTTAAACGTCATTTAAATCATGTGAACACTAACCTTTGGAGAATCATTGAAGAAGGTTTCTATCCACATGATCCAAGCAACTTCACTCCTCGAGAAGCCACGGACAATCAATTCAGTGAGAATGCTCTCTTCATCATTCAAGATGCAATTCCACCCGAAGACCTACCTCATCTTCGTCCCTTCGCCTTGGCCAAAGATGCATGGCATTGTGTCGTGTCTCTCTACCGGGGAAGCGCAAGCATTCAACGCTCCAACTATGAAGTGGTGCAAGATGAGGCCGATGAGTTTGCAATGAAGGAAGATGAAGAACCTCGTGAGCTTTCTCGGAGAGTCACCAAACTCGCGGTCTCACTACGAGATGACGGGAGCAAGGACACAGATGACAATTGGATCAAGCGCAAATTCCTCAAGGCGATGATGCCCTACCACAAGGCCATGTCCTCCGTCATTCGCCAAAGACTGGACATCCACACTTTGACCTCAAGCGAAGTGTTGGATTAGTTTGTGGCCATGAACATTTTGGACAAGACCGCCGACAATGCAGTGCTCCATTCTCAATGGGCAAAGAAGCCTAACCTTGCATTGAAGGCCAAGCTCACCGTGGAAGAAGAAGAAGAGGAAGAAGAGGAGAGCAACCCCAAAGATACGAAGTATGCATATCATGAACATATGGCACTTGCTTCAAGGCAATTTTGGAGCAAGAAAAACTCGAGGCCCAACTTTAGCAAAAACAACTCGAGTGGCACAAGGGGCAAGCAACGTGTAAGGACTTGCTACAATTGCGGCAACGTAAGTCATTTCGTTGCAGAATGCCCGTATGAGAAGAGGGAAGACAATGGTGGCAAACTCATCCGAAAGGACAAGGCCAAGTCGTTCCCCAACAAGAACAACTTCACCAAGAAGACTCCTCCCAAGGCCTTGGTTGTGCAAGAAGAGTACAATGAGGATGATGACGATGATGAAGATGATGAGTCGGTTGCCATGGCCTCTATTGCCATTGCAACAACGTCACGAGTGTCTCTCTTCGACTCACCCAATGAGAGCATCACCGCCAAGTGCCTCATGGCTAAAGCCACCAACAAGGTAACCTCCAACATCAAAACTACCATCATTAATCATCCTTCCCAAACGGATAGCATTAATGAAGTTGAGGGAGCGAATGTGGAGGCTAACGAGTTTGAGGCCTTTATGGGAAAACTCAAGGGAAAATCCAAGAAGCACTTTGTTGCTCTCTTGGAACAACTTGGTGAGGCCAATGACATGATCGAGGCTCACGAAGACACCATCTCGAAGATGGAAGGGCATAGTTGTGACTATGCCGATGAGATTTCGGATCTTTCCAATGCTCTTGAGGAAGAGCGTGGTCTTCATTTGGCTCTTGAGGAGTCACACAACGTTGATCATGCTAAGTTAGAGAAAGATTATGATCATGCCCTCGTTGTTTCTCGTGTGCTAAATTCCGAGAAGGCCTAACTCGGTGTTGATCTTGCTAGACTCAAAGAGGAGTTTGATATACTTGACAAGGCCCATAAGGCCTTGAAGGGTATTCACACTAGTCTCAAGGAGTCTCATGATCAACTCCAAGTGAAGCTAACTAAGGAGAAAGCAACTTTTCCTCATATGGTTTTAATTGATAATGCAAATGCTACTAACCCGTGTTGTGAGCATATACATCTTGTTGAGGAAAATGCTAAGTTGAAGGAGCAACTTGAGAGAGGCCTTGCGACTTGCATACAAGGCAAGAAGAACCTCAACGATCTCTTGATCAACCAAAAGGGAGGTGTGGCGAAGGAAGGGGTTGGGTACGTCCCCGACTCCAAGAACAAGAAGAAGAATGACAAGACCAAACGACCTCCTACCCTCATGCAAACCTTTGTGAGGGTGGGAGAGAGGGTCCCCGAGGAGAAGAAGAAGAACAAAGTCAAGAAGGGAAATGTCACCTCTCCCAACAAAGCCGGCGATTTTAATCCTTCTTATGTGTTGTGTCGTGCTAGTGATGGGCATGTTTATGCCAAATTTGTTGGTTCTCTTCATGAGTACATTGAATGGTCTATTTGGGTTCCTAAGACCCTTGTTACTAACATCAAAGGACCCATTACAAAATGGGTACCTAAAACCAAGCATTGATCTCTTGTAGGTGTTTGCTTCCGGTGGTGGATCATGGTTGCTCGATAGCGGAGCTACAAATCATATGACCAGAAGCAAGGACTTGGTGGTGGACGTGCACAAGGTTCCATCTATGCCCACCAATGTCGAGTGGGGTGACGCCTCATCTTCTAAGGTATTGGGACTTGGCAAGGTTTTCATCTCTCATGATCTCACGATCGAGAAGGTCATGCTTGTTGAGTCCCTTGCATACAATTTACTTTCTGTTCGTCAACTTGCAATCATGGGCTTTGCCACTTTCTTTGATATCGATACCGTGGCCCTCTTGTGGAGCAAGACTCTTAAAGTAGCCTTTGTTGGGCATCTCGAGAACGGTCTATATGTGATTAACTTTTCAGAGCAACCCACTAAGACCGCGACATGCCTAATGGCTAAAGTTGATGTGGGATGGCTTTGGCATCGCCGGTTAGCCCATGTCAATATGAGATCTTTGCAAAGTCTCCTAAAGGGGGACCATGTCCGTGGACTAACAAATGTTAGTTTTGCTAAAGATCGTGCTTGCAGTGCCTGTATCGAAGGAAAGCTACATGAGAAGGCTCACCCTCCCACGACTATCATTTATTCAAAGAGGCCTTTGGAGCTCCTTCACATGGATCTCTTTGGGCCTCCATCCTTTCATAGTCTTGGAGGTAGGAAGTATTGCTTGGTGATTGTGGATGACTACTCAAGGTACACGTGGGTGTATTTCTTCAAGAGGAAGAGCGAGACCCAACAAACCGTCATCGACTTTGCAAATAAAGCACAACGTTAACACAATGCAAAGATCTTGACAATAAGAAGTGACAATGGCACCGAGTTCAAGAACTACACCTTGGATGAATTTCTTAGTGATGAGGGAATCAAGCATCAATATTCCACACCGTACACTCGTCAACAAAACGGTGTTGCGGAGAGGAAGAAACGGACGTTGATGGATGCGGCAAGGACCATGATGGCGGAGTTCAAGTCTCCGTACAACTTTTGGGCCGAAGCCATCAACACCGCGTGTCATGCATCCAATCGGCTCTACCTCCGCAAGGGCTTGAACAAGACTCCATATGAGATACTCACCGGTAACAAGCCCAACCTCAAGTACTTCCGGGCATTCGGGTGTAAGTGTTTCATTCTCAAGAAAGGTGTTCGGTTGCCTAAATTTGAGGCTAGAGCTTATGAGGGCATATTTGTTGGTTATGCTACAAACTCTCATGCTTACCGTGTCCTCAATAAATCCACGGGACTTATTGAGGAGACGTGTAACATGGAGTTTGATGAGAATAACGGCTCCCAAGTGGAGCAAAGTGGCACTTGTGATGTAGGTGATGAAATTCCTCCCCAAGCCATAAGAAGAATGGGTGTTGGTTTCATCCTACCCATTGAGGAACCCCTTGTGGCCGAAGGAGAAAGACAATGCTCCACTCAAGTGGAGCCATCACCAACCCAAGGCCCACACGCTTCCGAAGAACAAAGTGAAGGCCCTCAACCTCATGAACAAGACCAAGGGCTAGATCATACTCAAGACGGTGTGGACACACCAAGTGATGCCCAAGGTCAAGTTCTCTCCCCCGAGCAAGTTCAAGATCAAGAACAAGTTCATGACAGCGCTCAAGATGATCAAGTAACCACTCCTCAACTCACCACCGAGGAGGAATTAGAGCGTCGTGCTGCCAAGGTTGCTTCCAAGCTCTCCACCAAGGGTCATCTCATGACGAATGTGCTTGGAAGCTTAAGAAAGGGGGTAAGCACTCGTAGACAATTAGCAAATTATTGTGAGCATCACGCGTTTGTCTCTTGTGTGGAACCCCTCAAGGTCTATGAGGCGCTAGAAGATCCGGATTGGCTCAATGCCATGCACGAAGAACTCAACAACTTCGAGCGCAACAAAGTGTGGAGATTGGTGCCAAGGCCAACGGGGAACCACAATGTCATTGGAACCAAGTGGATATTCAAGAACAAGCAAGATGCCCATGGGATTATCATTCGCAACAAGGCTCGTTTGGTAGCACAAGCCTACTCCCAAGTCGAGGGTATCGACTACGGTGAAACCTTTGCTCTCGTTGCTCGTCTTGAATCCATTCGCATGTTGATTGCATATGCTTCTCATCATAACTTTAAGTTACATCAAATGGATGTGAAGAGTGCGTTTCTTAATGGTCCCATTAATGAATTGGTGTACGTCAAGCAACCCCCCGGGTTCGAGGATCCCTACTTTCCCGATCATGTGTATCAACTCGATAAGGCACTCTATGGCCTTAAACAAGCCCCACGTGCGTGGTATGACCACCTTACCGAGTTGTTACAAGACCGTGGGTTTGAAGTTGGGATAATCGACCCCACTCTTTTTACTAAGAAGGTCAAAGGGGAGTTGTTTGTGTGCCAATTATATGTTGATGATATTATCTTTGGTTCTCCTAACAAAGCTTTCAATGAGGAATTTGCCGCTCTCATGACCTCAAAGTTCGAGATGTCCTCCATGGGGGAGTTGAAGTTCTTTCTAGGGTTCGAAGTGAAGCAAAGAAGAGAAGGAACCTTCATCAGTCAATCCAAATACACTCAAGACATGCTCAAGAGATTCAAGCTAAGTGACGTCAAGCCAGCTTCCACTCCAATGCCCACCAAGTGCCAACTTGACTTAGATCCCAATGGTAAAGTGGTGGATCAAAAGGTATATCGTTCCATGATTGGATCCTTGATTTACCTTTGTGCATCTAGACCGGACATCATGTTGAGTGTGGGAATTTGTGCACGGTTTCATGCCGCACCTAAGGAAAGTCACTATGTGGCGGTCAAACGAATCTTTCGATATTTGGCTCATACCCCAAACTTTGGCTAATCGTACCCAAGAGGATCAAACTTCAAGCTTGTAGGGTACTCGGATTCCGATTGGGTGGGAGACAAAGTGGATAGGAAGTCCACTTCTGGAGGGTGCCAATTCCTTGGTTGCTCTTTGTAAGTTGGTCTTTCAAAAAGCAAAGTTGTGTGTCTCTCTCATCCACCGAAGCGGAGTATGTTGCGGCCGGTAGTTGTCGTGCACAACTCTTATGGATGAGGCAAACTTTAAAGGATTATGGTGTCACTTGTGACAAAGTGCCTCTTTGGTGTGACAATGAAAGTGCCATCAAGATCTCTCTCAACCCCGTGCAACACTTCAAGACAAAGCATATTGAGATCCGGTATCACTTCATCCGGGATCACATTAGGCGAGGAGAGATCGAGCTCAACTACGGCAACACTCATGATAACCTTGCAGATATCTTCACGAAGCCCTTGGATGAAGCAAGATTTCGCGAGTTAAGGCATGAGCTAAATATCATCGATTCGAGCAATGTTGCTTGAACCCTTGCACACCCCACCATACTCAACATGTTGTCCTATTTAGATGTAGGCATGGACATAGGGGGAGTGATGTTCTCTCAATGAACTCTCCCTCCCCCCATTATGCATAAATCAATCAAGTCTTTCACATTAGCCATTTTTGATGGTACTTGTGCTTCAAAGACGAGTTTTGGTCATGGACCCAAGGATAATTCTTCGCGGTGCCATACCAATTGACTCAAACATAGGTGGCTACGGCCACCGCCCTCTCTTTTGGAGAGGTGGTGTCTCGTGGTTGGTTCGTTTGTCGTGTGCCTTTCTGGTTTTGTGTGTTGCGTGGTCTTGTGGTGTTGTGTTGGCTCGGAGTAGTTTGTGCAAAGATCAAGTTTTTTTCGAGCTCGAAACGTGCATCTTCTTGAGCCCACGGTACTACCGCGTCTGGGCGTGGTACTACCACTTGGGAGGCACAGTACTACCGCGCCACAGTACGGTACTACCACACCATGCGGTACTACCGTGTCTGGGCACGGCACTACCGCCCCGTCAAGGGCGCGTGGGGGTTATGACTCGGGCAGGGGAGTTACAACTCCCATACCCATTCATTGTCTCTCTCTCCACATCTCTCCCTCTCAAGAACGGCGCCGGAGGCCCTCGCCGGATCTCCGTCTCTGGCCACTCTCCTCGGATTCCGACCGGTGGGATCGTTCCCCACCACTTCCTCTTGCCATGGACCAAGGTTTTTCCCCAAATCCCTCTTTTTCTTGGATGTTCTCTTGATTCTAGGTTTTTGGGGAGAAACTTGTTGTTCTTGAGATTTTAGGCTAAATCTATGCAAGAGTAGGATGTAGGAGAGTCGTGATGCGTAGGAAACATACTTGATACGCTGTCTTGTGGTAGCTTTGTCCTACCGTAGTACCGCCGTGGTTTCGCGAGCTTTCTCAGATTTGAACCAGTTCAGATCTTATGCAGTACGGTACTACCGTGCCCAATGTGCGGTACTACCGCTCTCGCGGTACTACCGCCCGTCAGGCGCGGTACTACCGTTCCGTGCGGTACTACCGCTCCGCGGACGCGGTACTACCGCGCCGGCCGCGTTGCTAAGGTCGTACTACCGATCCTACACCCGGTACTACCGTGATCTTGCACGGTACTACCGCGTCTAAGAGCCCTACTACTCTCTTAGCTCCGCAGCTCTTGGCAGTACTACCGTAGGGATCAAATCTCTCTCTAGGCATGTATCATGTGTGCTTTCTACTTGTTTCACTTGCCTTTGTTGTGGTCTTTGCATTAATCTCTCTTAGCTGTTGTGGGTGTTTTTGCGTTCTGTGTCTCAGGTGGTGGCTCTCGCCATTCCAATCCCAGTCGTAACACTGGCTCCAAGCGTCTGCGCAACCCCCAAGATGAAGCCCCAGAGGGCTCCAATGCCCCCAAGCGCAATGTCAAGTCCACTGCCAGCAAGCAAAAGGAACCGGCTAAGGGGATGGACGAGATTTCAACCACTGAGTATGTCGAGCGCCGGAAGATCAATCCCTATGTGAATCCTCGGGCTACCCTCAGAGGCACCGAGATCTTCTGGACCAAGCAACAGGTTCTCATCTATCTGGATGTGATCAAGAACAAGCAGAACACCTTCGTGGATGTCAAGTGGATAGATATGCATCACATGCGGAAAGACAAGTTTCGTGACTATTTTGGAGATGCTCTGGACTTGGTGGAGCAGTTTGCTATTGAGCCGGTGATCTCCTTTCACCTTGACTATGACCCTGAGCTTATCTGTCAGTTCTTTGCCTCAGTGTACTTTCATCACGGGGAGGACCGGAGGATGACTTGGATGACCAATGGCCGTCAGCTATCTGCTACTTGGAAGGAGTTCATGGATCTGCTGCACATTCCTGATGATGGGCTTCACACCCCCGTTGGCGTCCGCCCCATGCCAACTCTGAGTCTGCCAACAAGAACCTGCTTCAGCCCTTCCTTGTTGAGAAGGTACTCCCCAATGGAAAGTCTACTTGGGTGTTGAACTCTTTTCTGGATATCATGCATCGCATCTTCCGCAACACTCTGTTCCCACGCATTGGCGACAAGGACAAGGTTCATGCATATCTAGTGGACATGTTGCTCTTGTGTGCAGAGGCACGCACTTCTCAGACTCAGCCACTTGATGTCTCTCACATCATGTGGTGTGAGCTTCGGTTTGTGGTGTTCACTCGCAAGGTTCCTATCTATGGACCGTACCTGTTTCTGCTGCTCTCTACCACTTGGGAGAAGACGTATCCAGGTGATGAGTTCCTTGCTCCAGACTGGATCCGCCATGAGTCCATCTGCCTCCACGTCAAGCCCAACTGGGCCAACACCACTACTCGTGCTGAGGCATCTTCTGCTAGGAGGGCTGCTGGTCAGGGGGGGAGGCTGCCGAGGACCGTGCTGAGGACCGTGCTGCCAGGTCCACCAGTTCTTCCTCTGAGCCATCATGGGCCAAGAAGCTGAAGGACAAGATGAAGACTCTCTTCTGCATGCAGGCGAAGAGACAGTACAGGGCTCACGTGTCTGACAAGGAGAGTCGCCGCCATGATAAGAAGGTGATGAGGCTCTTTGGAGAGGATGTGTCTGGCGGGTCTGAGGACGTCATCACTCCTGAGGCTGCCTGGATGTCTAAGCAGGGCTACAAGTCGACCAGTTCAGAGGATGACATGGAGGAGACTATCTCCATTGCCGAGTCTGACGAGGAGCACGAGGAGCAGTGGGACGACTTCTCTGCTTGAGCCACCACTTGTGTTGTAGGTGTCCTCTCTGCCTTTTTGGCATCTCGATGCCAAAGGGGGAGAGAGTGTAGGGATTTGCGTTGGGTTTGGTGTGCTTGTTTTCTTTGTTTGCTTTGTCATTTGGATCTCGCTTGCTTTAGTTCAGTTTGTGCTTCCGAGACCTTTCCTCCATATGGTGTAAGACATATGCACTCTATCTATCTTAGTTAAGCACTCTATTTATCTTAGTTATCTTATGTCTGTACTATCTTGTCTAGTGATAAATTTGCCTTGTCTCTATAATATAGGGGGAGCTCGATTCCTAGCATTCGTGCTCTTCTAGGTGGCACACATTTAGGGGGAGCCCGTCTATATTATAGAGAGGAGGGGTTTGCTTTTACTCAATAGTATTTTTCCTTGTGCAAATCCCGTTTTGTCATCAATCCACCAAAAAGGGGGAGATTGTAAGGTCATATTTATCCCTAAGTGTTTTGGTGATTGATGACAAAACATTTGCGGACTAATCATGTGCCATGAGCTTTCCAGACTCTTCTCTGCTAGGCACAAGATGATTGGGTGCCCCTCGAAGACTGACGAAGACGGTGTCTTTTCTATGTTTCCTTTTGGTGGCTTTGACTCGTAGGAAAGCCATACTATTAAGAGGGGGTCCGCGTTGGAAAGGTTTGGGTGGAATCATCACATACACGTCTCCTTTTATCCCCTCCTTTCTTGCTTGGAGCTTCCTCCGTTTTCCTGCCACAGTTGACTGGCTGCTTGTGTGGTTGCGGTAGTACCACTCCAGGATCAACGGTAGTACCGTGGGCATCCATGGTAGTACCGCGCAGGCGCGCGGTAGTACCGCTGGTGCTCACGGTAGTACCGCTCCCCTGGAACCGTACTACCGCTGCCCACCAGGCTAGTGCCGCCCGTTTGCGGTAGTAGGAGCGGATGTAATTTTTTACATCCGCACCTACCGCGGTAGTACCACTTTCGCCGTGCGGTAGTACCGCGCTAGGTGGTCAGGCAATAGTATCGCCCCTCGGCAGTACTACTGTGTCGAGTTTTTGCTACTTCCATTCTTTTGCGGAAGTATGCACGGTAGTTCCCCTTTCCCCCTATCGGGATTTTTTGCCTTATGGTAGTACCGCATGGGGGGCGCGGTAGTACCGCGTGTGCGGAAGTACCGCCCCAGCTTGCATCTGTTTCCCTGTCTGGGGGTCACGGCAGTACCGTAGGGTGGTACGGTAGTACCGCACTGCCATGCGGTAGTACCGCTTGGTTGCAAGCAGTACTACTGCGCGGCCTTGCGGTAGTACCGCTGGCCGCGGGCTGGTAGGTAGGTAACGGTTGGATCTTTTCCACACACTATATATAGAGTCTCCTTCCCCATTGACTCACCTCTTTCACCATTAAAGCTCCATTATTGCTCCAAGCTCCATTTTCGCCCGATCTCACTCCCTAGCCAACCAAACTTGTTGATTTGCTCGGGAGTGGTTGAGAAGGCCCCGATCTACACTTCCACCGAGAGATATTTGATTCCCCCTACTAATCCCTTGCGGATCTTGTTACTCTTGGGTGTTTGAGCATCCTAGACGGTTGAGGTCACCGCGAAGCCATAGTCCATTGTGGTGACGCTTCGTGGTGTCGTTGGGAGCCTCCAATTGAGTTGTGGAGATTGCCCCAACCTCGTGTGTAAAGGTTCGGTCGCCGCCTCCAAGGGCACCAATAGTGGAATCACGGCATCTCGCATTGTGTGAGTGCATGAGGAGATTACGGTGGCCCTAGTGGCTTCTTGGGGAGCATTGTGCCTCCACACCGCTCCAACGGAGACGTACTTCCTCTCAAAGGGAAGGAACATCGGCAACACATCCTCGTCTCCACCGTGTCCACTTTTGGTTATCTCGTGCCTTCACTTGTGTAGCTTATTTGTTTCATATATCTCGCTTGCTTGTGTTCCTATTCGTGTTGCATCATATAGGTTGCTCATCTAGTTGCATATCTAGACAATCTATTTTGATGCAAATTTTAAATTGCTAAAGAAAAGCTAAAAATTGTTAGTTGCCTATTCACCCCCCTCTAGTCAACCATATCGATCCTTTCAGAACCATTATAACAACATACGTTATTCCCTTTGTCTGTCGGTATGTTACTTGCCCGAGATTCGATCGTCGGTATCTTCATACCTAGTTCAATCTCGTTGCTGGTAAGTATCTTTACTCGTTCCATAATACATCACGTCATGACCAACTTCTTAGTCATTTGCTTGCAAGCTTATGATGTGTATTACCGAGAGGGCCTAGAGATACCTCTCCGATACTCGGAGTGACAAATCCTGATCTCGATCTATGCCAACTCAACAAACACCTTCGGAGATACCTGTAGAGCATCTTTATGATCACCCAGTTACGTTGTGATTTTTGATAGCACACAAGGTATTCCTATGGTATCCGGGAGTTGCATAATCTCATAGTCGAAGGAATATGTATTTGACATGAAGAAAGCAATAATAGCAATAAAACTGAACGATCATTATGCTAAGCTAACAGACGCGTCTTGTCCATCACATCATTCTCCTAATGATGTGATCCCATTATCAAATGACAACACATGTCCATGGTTAGGAAACTTTAACCATCTTTGATCAACGAGCTAGTCTAGTAGAGGCTCACTAGGGACACGGTATTTGTTTATGTATTCACACATGTATTTAAGTTTCCGGTCAATACAATTCTAGAATGAATAATAAACCTTTATCTCATGATTTAGGAAATATAATAATAAGCATTTTATTATTGCCTCTAGGGCATATTTCCATCAGTCTCCCACTTTCTCTAGAGTCAATAATCTAGTTCACATTGCCATGTGATTTAACACCCATAGTTCACATCGCCATGTGACCAACATCCAAAGAGTTTACTATAGTCAATAATCTAGTTCACATCGCCATGTGATTAATACCCAAGGAGTACTAAGGTGTGATCATGTTTTGCTTGTGAGAGAGGTTTAGTCAATGGATCAGTCATATTTATATCCGTATGTATTTTGCAAATTTCAATGTCCACAATGCTCTGCATGGAGCTACTCTAGCTAATTGCTCCCACTTTCAATATGTATCAAGATCGAGACTCGGAGTCATCCAGATCGGTGTCAAATCTTGCATCGACGTATCTCTTGACGACGAACTCTTTATCATGTCCATAATCGAGAAATATATCCTCAGTCCTCTTAGGTAACCAAGGATAATTTTGACCGATGTCCAGTGATATACTCCTGGATCACTATTGCACCCCCTTGCCAAACTCATGGCAAGATACACAACAGGTTTGGTACACAACATGACATACTTTATAGAACCTATGTCTGAGGCATAGGGAATAACTTTTATTCTCTCTCTATCTCCTGCCGTGGTCGGGTTTTGAGTCTTACTCAACTTCACACCTTGTAACACAAGCAAGAACCCTTTCTTTGACTGATCCATTTTGAACTTCTCCAACATCTTGTCAAGGTATGTGCTTTATGAAAGTCCTATTAATTAAGCGTCTCGATCTATCCCTATAGATCTTGATGCTCAATATATAAGTAGCTTCACCGAGGTATTTCATTGAAAAATTCTTATTCAAGTATCCCTTTTATGCTATCCAGAAATTATATATCATTTCCAATGAGTAATATGTCATTAGAAATGCTACAGAGCTCCCACTCACTTTCTTGTAAATACAGGCTTCACTGTAAGTCTGCATAAAACCATATCTTTGATCATCTTATCAAAGCGTATATTCCAACTCCGAGATGCTTGCACCAGTCCATAGATGGATCGCTGGAGCTTTCACACTTTTTTAGAACCTTTAGGATCGACAAAACCTTCTGGTTGCATCATATAAAACTCTTCTTTGAGATATTTATTAAGGAATGCAGTTTTGACATCCATTTGCCAGATTTCATAATCATAAAATGTGGCAATTGCTAACATGATTCAGACAGACTCAAGCATCGCTACGGGTGAGGAAGTCTCATCGTAGTCAACCTTGAACTTTGTCGAAAACCTTTTATGACAAGTCAATCTTTGTAGACAGTAACATTACCATCACCGTCAGTATTCTTCTTGAATATGCATTTATTCTTTATGGCTTGCCGATCATCGCGAAAGTCCATACTTTGTTCTCATACATGGATCCTATCTCAGATTTCATGGCCTCAAGCCATTTGTCAGAATCTGGTCTCATCATGGCTTCTTCATAGTTCGCAGGTTTGCCTTGGTATAACAACATGACTTCCAGGACAGGATTACCGTAGCACTCTGGTGCAGATCGTGCTCTCGTTGACCTACGAGGTTCAATAGCAACTTGATCTGAAGTTTCATGATCATTGTCATTTGCTTCCTCTCCAGTTGGTGTAGGCATCACGGGAACGGATTTCTCTGATGTGCTACTTTCCAATTCGAGAGAAGGTACAACTACCTTATCAAGTTCTACTTTCCTCCCACTCACTTGATTCGAGAGAAACTCCTTCTCTAGAAAGGATCCATTCTTAGCAACAAAGATCTTGCCTTCGGATCTGTGGTAGACGGTATACCCAATTGTTTCTTTAGGGTAACCTATGAAGACGCGCTTCCTCGATTTTGGTTTGAACTTATTAGGCTGAAGCCTTTCGACATAAGTGTCGCGACCCCAAACTTTAAGAAATGACAGCTTAGGTTTCTTTCCGAACCATAGTTCATACGGTGTCATCTCAACAACTTTAGATAGTGCCCTATTTAACGTGAATGCGGTTGTCTCAAATGCATAACTATCGGTGAGAAAACCGGTGGATCTCGGGCAGGGGGTCTCGAATTGTGCGTCTAAGGTCGATGGTAACGGGAGACGGGGGACACAATGTTTACCCAGGTTTGGGCCCTCTCTATGGAGGTAATACCCTACTTCCTGCTTGATTGATCTTGATGAATATGAGTATTACAAGAGTTGATCTACCACAAGATCGTAATGGCTAAACCCTCAAAGTCTAGCCTGTCTGACTATGATTATGAGGATCGATGTCTACGGACCTAGCCTTCCGGTTTATATAGAAACCGGAGGGATCTAGGGTTACATAAGGTCGGTTATAGAGAAAGGAATCTTCATATTTGGATGCCAAGCTTACCTTCCACGCCAATGAGAGTCCCATCCGGACACGGGTTGAGTCTTCGGTCTTCGCATCTTCACAGCCCATGAGTCCGGCCTATGTCCAATAGGTCAGACGCCCGAGGACCCCTTAGTCCAGGACTCCCTCCATAGCCCCCGAACTAGACTTCAATGACGAGGTGTCCGGCGCGCAGGTAGTCTTCAGCATTGCAATGCAGGTTCTTCCTTCAACAATCTCAAAGTAATGTATTCGGCCTTCCATTTAATATCATGCCCTTCGGCTTCCACGCCTTCTGACTTCATCTTCCACGTGGCGAGTGAATACGAGAGGTCGGGGTATTTTTGCACATACCACCCTAACTGTACATGAGGCGTGCCTATTTAAAGAGAATATATCTTAGATCCATTCCACACCCTATGGAAAAATCCTCAGAGCTTGGTAGGCAGAACCACCCCAACATGGTTAACGCTCCCAGCTCTTCCTCTCGCCCCCACAGTTCCGCAAAGGGTGATTGGGAGAGATGCTTCGTATCTCACAGTCAGCTGTCGAAGCTGCAAAAACAGGGCTTTCTTCCCCCTGGGGATCTAGTCTCTGTACGAGCAGGGCTGACGTCCTTCAATGGTGGGGTTTAGGTGGAGCACATTCCCAATCCGTCCAAGGGGGAACGAGTATGCTTTGTACCCTTCTTGCTAAGAGGCGTCGTATTTCCAATCCATCCCTTCCTCCGAGGGCTTCTGGAGTATTATGGCCTCCAATTGCATAGTTTCACTCCTGCCTCCATCCTGCACATTGCGGGTTATGTTGCTCTATGCGAGCTATTCCTAGGCTGCGAGGCCCATTTTGATTTATGTAGAAGACTATTATGCCTCGTCCCTCGTAATAAAGGGGGTCAATATTCTAAGTGGGAGGAGCCGAAATGTGGCACATTGCCGGGACCGGATACCTGCCTGGCACGCCAAAGAAGGCTTCCAAAGAGTGGCCTTCCGAATGGTTCTATATTGACGACGTCGCTCTTCCTAACCCAGTCCGAATGGGCCTCCCAGAGTTTTCAAGCGCTCCATTGAAGAACCGCCATAGCTGGCATCCCCAAAGCCTCGAGGAGGACGATAGCGCCGAAGTCAGTCTGTTGATGGGCAAGATTAAGATGCTCGCCCAGTCCGGACTGTCAATAGATGAGTTAATGGCGATCTCCATAGTGCGGGGGGGGGGGGGGGGGGTCCAACCACTCCAATACGGAGGGCTTCCATGTGGCACTATAATGGGGAAGATGACGCCTCACGCTATAGTCGAAAGGGTCCAAAGACCCCCGCCGCTTTGGTCAAAATATTAGCCGAACTATACAAAGGGGAGAAGGAGGAGTTCACTCGTCTCCAATGTCGAGATGGATTTTCCATGTATAACCCTCCCAGCTGGGTAAGCTCCAATCCCACCATTTTACTCCTCTCCCTGAATTATTTTCGATGGACAGTAACACATCCACTAGCTACAGGAATGGCGGAAGGCTATCGAGGGGATCCATAACCCTGCTTCCTAGCCAGAGGGTGGCAACCGGGACCTTGACCATGGATTCGAAGAAGATCTGGACATATTTGTGGAGCTCAAGGATGGAGTATTCTATCGAACGAGTTACGATGGTACCGACGTAGCCATCATTGCCGATTACCCCGGTCTCCTTCCTGCTTCGCATGTGAGTAATTTAAAAGACACCTTCTTCGAAGAGTTTCTTTACTATGCCTCTCACACCACACTATTTCGTGTTCCAAAGGGGAGGCGTTCGATGCCACCACATGCACCAGAAGCATTTCCGAGGAGAACGGTGCCCGCACCAAGCACATCTTCGAAGAGGAAAGCAAATGATAACATGATAGAGCCCTCGTCAAAGAGGTAAGTCTTTTCTTTTCAAGAATACACCTTCTGATCGACACATCAGATTGTGATGCCTTTCGCCGTATTCTATCAGGAAAAGTATCCTCCGGACTGTGTCCGGGGATCCGGCGGGACATGCCTCCACTAGTTAGGTTCCGGACCCTGCCCTAAGGACGGGGGCTGACACGGGAGTGGCGCCGAACTATCCTTCCACAGAGGATTCGGACGATATGTCCATCACGAACCCTGAAGTGGAGAGCGCTATGAATCATCATCGTCGGAGGGCCGTTCTTCGTGACCCAAGCTTTTCAAAGGAGGCATTTGATGCCTTCAGCTCGGCCGATGTGTACATCCAAGCTGCTCAAGATGGGCTTGCCAGAGCCACTGACCAACATCTGAAAGATATGCGGGTAAGCGTAGATTTAATAATCATACACTAGTAGCCCCCGAGACTTAAAGCAGTTGATACAACTAATTTAAGGATCATTGTATAACCAGGTGCATACGGAGAAGAACAGCCTGTTATCTCAAGAACTAGAAAAGTATCGGACCCAGCTAACTACTGCCAGTGCCGAACTGGAGAAATCCAAGAAGGTGTCTCCTGGTAATGTTTCCCTCCATCGAGAAAACATAATGGTATACCAATAATGCTAACACGGTTTCTCACCACTTAATAGGATCGTTAGATCAACTACAAGAGCAACTAAAAGCCGCTCAAAGCGGAGAACGAGAAGCCAAAAAAATGCTATCCACGGGCGAGCGTGTGCTAACAAAAGTCATGATGGAGAAAAGCAAGCTCCAGGATTCGAATACCCAACTAGGCGAGGAACTGAAAGATGTACAGGCCCAGCTGGCGGAATCCATAAAGGAGTATAAAAGGCTGCGATGCGGCATATTCAGTATGTGGTCGAACTTACCTTTGAATAATTAAGAGATAGAAGGGATTGATAGAGTTATGTCTGCAGGTATGCTGACCGGTCGTCCCGAAGAGGAGATGTCCGTATCTTCGACCGATCTGCTACAAGAGCTGTCGCAGGTGCACGAGCAAGCTCGGCAGGCGATGCGAAGTGTTGCCAAGGCCCTATGGCCATCCGCCTCCCCTTCGGGAAAGATGGAGGAGCTTATACAACTATTCAAGGGAGCGCGGCGGTGCTTTTGACTATGGAAGATATTGGCCTATCGGGAAGGTGCACGAGAAGCCTGGGCCATGGTGAAAACACGGTATACCAAGCTTGATTTGAATCATATGGCTCGGGTCGGATCTCTAGGGTTAGATGGAAAAGAAGTTCTCGTTAATTTGGTATATTACCAAGTAGAAGTAGCCGCCAAGTATTCCCAGCGGGATTGTAAGTTAGACCGCCTGCTGGACGGCATAGAGGAGGAAATTTGTGAGTCCTAGTCACTATGTACTTTCCTTGACATATGTAACTCTAGCTGAATTGTAAAAATGATTGTCATGGCAGACCTTCTTGCTTCGACCTCTGGACCTGAAGGTGCGGAGTGTTTCCGAATACCTGAGCGGTAAAATAGACTGAGGTATGCGTGGAAACCAGGCGTAGGGGTCATAGTTGCTTGAACAGACAATTTGTATCCGGCTAGTTATGTTATATTACATCATGATTGTACGAAACATCTTCCAGAGAGAATAGTTTCGTTAAGGGTTCCTTTCCCTGGGTGTGCATGCGTTAAAATACATGCCCGAACTATGATTGGTAACATCACAATATAGGTAATCATCTGGGGGTTCGTAATGGAAGCAATATAAAACATCTTTAGTCCGCCGACTGAATATTCTCTTAAGAATGCTAGCTTTCGGCTTCACCCAGTCTGAGGTACACATCCGGATGACCCGGCAGTAACAATCGCAGAGGTGCCCCCTTTATGCCCTAGCCGAACTAACGGGAACGTAGGGCATAAGCACAGGAGCCAGGCAACCCAGCTTGGCAAAAACTTAAGTCATATCGATGCATATAATGGTGAAGAAAAGGTACATGTGGGGAATGCATATGTGATGAGCTTGATGCTCGGAAAATAAGAATAAGCTTCTGTCTGGGAAGCCCCCAGGTATAATGGATGTACATGCTCGAGGATGTGTACATCACAGGTCCACGGTTTAGCCGTGCGTAAGATTTAAGGCTTAGAGAAAAAAACAACGAAAAGAGAGGGAAAAAATAAAAATAATAAAGGAAACAATATGGAGAAGGAGACGAACGAATAGTTCAGCGCTAGGCATAGAATCTTCGGAGTCTGGCCGCATTCCAGGGGTTCGGCTCTAGGCGATTGTCTGATGCAGCACGCATGCGGTACGCTCCTCCAGTGAGAACTTCGTCAATTATGAAGGGACCTTCCCACTTGGGCTTGAGTTTGTCCTTTTTCTTCTCCGGCAAGCGTAGAACAAGTTTGCCAACATTATAAGTCTTGGCCCGTACTTCTCTACTTTGATATCTATGGACCTGTTGTTGGTAAAATGCGGAACGTGCTTTTGCAACATCGCGCTCTTCCTCCAGGGCGTCTAGGCTGTCCTGCCGATCAAGCTCGGCCTCTCTCTCTTCATACATGCGCACTTGAGGTGAGTCATGAATAATATCGCAGAGCAACACAGCCTCTGCGCCGTACACCATGAAGAAAGGTGTATATCCAGTAGTGCGGTTAGGCGTGGTCCACAGCCCCTAGAGTACGGAGTTGAGCTCCTCAACCCAGTGCTTGTCTGATTCTCTCAAAGACCCCACTAGTATGGGTTTGATGCCGCTCATAATAAGACCATTGGCCCGTTCAACTTGGCTATTTGTTTGCGGGTGATAGACAGAGGCGTTATTAGCTTAATGCCCAAATTAGCACACCAAGTTTTCACCTCATCGGCTGTGAAGTTGGAGCCGTTATCGGTGATGATGCTGTGTGGAACACCATAACGGTGCACCACGCCGGATATGAAATCTATCACTGGCCCCGCCTCGGCCGTTTTAACTGGTTTGGCCTCTATCCACTAAGTGAATTTATCCACCATGACTAGCAGATACTTCCTCTTATGGCTTCCTCCTTTAAGGGGGCCGACCATATCGAGCCCCCAGACCACGAAAGGCCAAGTGATGGGGATCATTTGTCGAGTGGTGGGGGCGTATGGATTTGGTTGGCGAAGAGATGGCATCTGAGGCAACGTTGGACCAGGTCCAGTGCATCTGCTTGGGCCGTCGGCCAGTAAAAACCTGTACGGAAGGTTTGCTAACAAGGGCCTAAGCCGCGGCGTGGTGCCAGCCGAGACTGGCATGAATTTCAGCCAAGAGCTGCCGCCCCTCTTCCTCAGAGATACATCTTTCAAGAACTCCGGTAGCGCTTTTCTTGTAGAGCTCTCCGTCGTGGACCTTGTAGGCCTTCGAACACCGGACAATGCGGCGAGCCTCATTCTGATCCTCCGAGAGTTCTCTCTTATTAAGGTAGGCCAAGAAGGGTTCGGTCCATGGGGCAATGACTGCCATGATGAGATGGGCCGACAGTGTTATTTTGGTGGTTGAGCCGCCGATGATATCGTTGTGTTCGGAATCTAGGGTTGTGTTTGGATCTGGACTGGTGTTGCCGCTCTCCCCTTGCCACACCACGGACGGCTTAAAAAGCCTTTCCAGAAAGATGTTAGGTGGGAGGGTCGCACTTAGCGCCGATGCGGGCAAGGACGTTCGCCACTTGATTACTTTCTTGAGCCACGTGATGAAACTAGAGCCCCTCGAACCGAGCAGACATTTTTAGGATGGCGTTGCGATAAGCCGCCATCTTCGGATCTTTGGCATCAAAATCTCCATTTATTTGAGATATTACGAGGTTTGAGTCCCCGCGCACTGATATGTCTCCAGCGTATCTATAATTTTTGATTGTTCCATGCTATATTATATCCTGTTTTGGACATTATTGGGCTTTATTATACACTTTTATATTATTTTTGGGACTAACCAATTAACCGGAGGCCCAGCCCAGAATTGCTGTTTTTTTGCCTATTTCAGAGCTTCGTAGAAAAAGAATATCAAACAGAGTCCAAACGGAATGAAACCTTCGGGAACGTGATTTTCGGAACGAACATGATCCAGAGGACTTGGACCCAACGTCTAGAGAGCAACCATGAAGGAACGAGGTAGGGGCGCGCCTACCCCCCCAGGCGCGCTCTCCACCCTCGTGGGGCCCACATTGCTCCACCGACGTACTTCTTCCTCCTATATATACCTACGTACCCCCACAACCCTAATTCCACAGTCGTAACTTTCTGTATCCGTGAGATCCCATCTTGGGGCCTTTTTCGGAGCTCCGCCGAAGGGGGCATCGATCATGGAGGGCTTCTACATCAACATCATAGCCTCTCCAATGAAGTGTGAGTAGTTTACTTTAGACCTTCGGGTCCATAGTTATTAGCTAGATGGCTTCTTCTCTCTTTTTGGATCTCAATACAAAGTTCTCCCCCTCTCTTGTGGAGATTTATTCGATGTAATCTTCCTTTGCGGTGTGTTTGTTGAGACCGATGAATTGTGGGTTTATGATAAAGTTTATCTATGAACAATATTTGAATCTTCTCTGAATTCTTTTATGTATGATTGGTTATCTTTGCAAGACTCTTCGAATTATCAGTTTGGTTTGGCCTACTAGATTGATCTTTCTTGCAATGGGAAAAGTGCTTAGCTTTGGGTTCAATCTAGCGGTGTCCTTTCCCAGTGACAGTAGGGGTAGCAAGGCACGTATTGTATTGTTGCCATCGAGGATAACAAGATGGGGTTTATTTCATATTGCATGAGTTTATCCCTCTACATAATGTCATCTTTCTTAAAGCGTTACTCTATTCTTTTGAACTTAATACTCTAGATGCATGCTGGATAGCGGTCGATGTGTGGAGTAATAGTAGTAGATGTAGGCAGGAGTCGGTCTACTTGTCTCGGACATGATGCCTATATACATGATCATACCTAGATATTCTCATAACTATGCTCAATTCTGTCAATTGCTCAACAGTAATTTGTTTACCCACCGTAATACTTATGCTCTCGAGAGAAGCCACTAGTGAAACGTATGGCCCCTGGGTCTATTTTCCATCATATTAATCTTCCGTCAACAAGCTATTTACTTTTCCGTTTATTTTGCTTTCTTTATGTTGCATCTTTATCATAAAAATACCAAAAATATTATCTTATCATATCTATCAGATCTTACTTTCGTAAGTGATCGTGAAGGGATTGACAACCCCTTTATTGCGTTGGTTGCGAGGATTTTATTTGTTTGTGTAGGTGCGAGGGACTCGTTTGTGGCCTCCTACTGGATTGATACCTTGGTTCTCAAAAACTGAGGGGAATACTTACGCTACTTTGTTACATCACCCTTTCCTCTTCAAGGGAAAACCAACGCAGTACTCAAGAGGTAGCAAGAAGGATTTCTAGCGCCATTACCGGGGAGGCTTACGCAAGGTCAAGTCAAGATTTGGACTCACGACAACGAGCGATTTCTGGCGCCGTTGCTGGGGAGTCTACACAAAAGTCAACATACCAAGTACCCATCACAAACCCTTATCCCCCGCATTACATTATTTGCCATTTGCCTCTCGTTTTCCTCTCCCCCACTTCACCCTTGCCGTTTTATTTGCCCTCTCTACCGTCCTCCTTCTCTTTCTCTATTTGCCTCTTTTTGCCCGTCTCTTGTTTGCTTGTGTGTTGGATTGCTTGCTTGTCACGATGGCTGAAGATAACACCAAATTGTGTGACTTTACTAATACCAACAACAATGATTTTATTAGAACTCCAATTGCTCCTCTTACCGATGATGAATCTTGTGAAATTAATGCTGCTTTGTTGAACCTTGTCATGAAAGATCCATTTTCCGGCCTTCCTAGTGAAGATTCCACTACCCATCTAAACAACTTTGTTGATTTGTGTGATATGCAAAAGAAGAAAGATGTGTACAATGATATTGTTAAATTGAAGCTATTTCCTTTTTCGCTTAGAGATCGTGCTAAAGCTTGGTTTTCGTCTTTGCCTAAAAATAGTATTGATTCATGGAATAATTGCAAAGATGCTTTTATCTCTAAGTATTTTCCTCCCACTAAGATCATCTCTCTTAGAAACGATATCATGAATTTTAAGCAACCTGATCATGAACATGTTGCACAAGCTTGGGAGAGGATGAAATTAATGATACATAATTGCCCTACACATGGTTTGAATTTATGGATGATTATACAAAAAATTTATGCTGGATTGAATTTTGCTTCTAGAAATCTTTTAGATTCGGTCGCGGGAGGCACTTTTATGGAAATCACTTTAGGAGAAGCTACTAAACTCCTAGATAATATTATGGTTAATTATTCTCAATGGCACACTGAAAGATCTACTAATAAGAAAGTGCATGCGATAGAAGAAATTAATGTTTTGAGTGGAAAGATGGATGAACTATGAAATTATTTGCAAATAAAAGTGTTTCTTATGATCCTAATGATGTGCCTTTGTCTACTTTGATTGGGAATAGTAATGAATCTATGGATGTGAATTTTGTTGGTAGAAATAATTTTGGTAACAACGTGTATAGAGGAAACTTTAATCATAGGCTGTATCCTAGTAATTCCTCTAATAATATGGTAATTCCTCTAATAATATGGTAATTCCTACAACAATTCTTATGGAAATTTTAATAAGATACCCTCTGATTTTGAATCTAATATTAAAGAATTTATTACTTCACAAAAGAATTTCAATGCTTTGATTGAAGAAAAATTGCTTAAGATTGATGAGTTGGCTAGGAACGTTGATAGAATTTCTCTTGATGTTGATTCTTTTAAACTTAGATCTATTCCACCTAAGCATGATATCAATGAGTCTCTCAAAGCCATGAGAATTTCCACTGATGAGTGCATAGAAAGAACCGCTAGGATGCGTGCTAAGAAAGATTGATTTATAAAAGCGTGTTCTTCTAGTTTCCATGATAATAAAGATGAAGATCTAAAAGTTAGTGATGTGTCCCCTATTAAATCTTTGTTTTGCAATATGAATCTTGATAAAGATGGTACTGAATATGATCCACCTTTACCTAGAATATGTTCCAAAAATTCGGAGTCTTTAGATCTCGATGCTAAAATTGTTAAAAGTGGGATTGAAGAGGTCAAAACTTTAAATATCAATGAACCCACTATTTTGGATTTAAAGGAATTTAATTATGATAATTGCTATTTGATAGATTGTATTTCCTTGTTACAATCCGTGCTAAATTCTCCTCAAGCTTATAGTCAAAATAAAGCCTTTACCAAACATATCGTTGATGCATTGATGCAATCTTATGAAAAAAAACTTGAGTTGGAAGTTTCTATCCCTAGAAAACTTTATGATGAGTGGGAGACTACTATTAAAATTAAAATTAAAGATCATGAATGCTCTGCTTTGTGTGATTTGGGTGCTAGTGTTTCCATGATTCCAAAGACTTTGTGTGATTTGCTAGGTTTCTGTGATTTTGATGATTTCTCTTTAAACTTGCACCTTGCGGATTCCACTATTAAGAAACCTATGGGAAGAAATAAATGATGTTCTTATTGTTGCAAATATGAATTATGTTCCCTTAGATTGTATTGTTCTTGACATAGATTGCAATCCTTCATGTCCTATTATTCTTGGTAGACCTTTCCTTAAAACGATTGGTGCAATTATTGATATGAAGGAAGGGAATATTAGATTCCAATTTACGTTAAGGAAAGGCATGGAACACTTCCCTAGAAAGAAAATTAAATTACCATATGAATCCATTATGAGAGCCACCTATGGATTGCCTACCAAAGATGGCAATACCTAGATCTATCCTTGCTTTTATGCCTAGCTAGGGGCGTTAAACGATAGCGCTTGTTGGGAGACAATGTTCCTTGCTTTTTGCTCCTGTTTAGTAATAAATAATTTATCTATCCTCTGTTTTGTTTGTGTTTCTCGTGTTTAATTAGTGTTTGTGCCAAGTAGAACTGTTGGGAAGACTTGGGGAAAGTATTTTTAATCTTGCTGTTAAAAAGAGAAACTTTAGCACTCACGAGAATTGCTGCCATTTTTATTTGGAAAGTGATATTTAGTTAAATATTTTTTCAGATGATTAATAGATAAATTACTCACGTCCATAAATTTATTTTAGAATTTTTGGGGTTCCATAACTTGCGTTAGCTACAGATTACTACAGACTGTTCTGTTTTTGACAGATTCTGTTTTTCGTGTGTTGTTTGCTTATTTTGATGAATCTATGGCTAGTAAAATAGTTTATAAACCATAGAGAAGTTGGAATAAAGTAGGTTTAACACCAATATAAATAAATAATAAGTTCATTACAGTACCTTGAAGTGGTGTTTTGTTTTCTTTCGCTAACGGAGCTCACGAGATTTTCTACTTTAAGTTTTGTGTTGTGAAGTTTTCAAGTTTTGGGTGAAAGATTTGATGGATTATGGAACAAGGAGTGGCAAGATCCTAAGCTTGGGGATGCCCATGGCACCCCAAGATAATCTAAGGACACCTAAAAGCCCAAGCTTGGGGATGCCCTGGAAGGCATCCCCTCTTTCGTCTACTTCCATCGGTAACTTTACTTAGAGCTATATTTTTATTTACCACATGATATGTGTTTTGCTTGGAGCATCTTGTATTATTTGAGTCTTTATTTGTTAGTTTTCCGCAATCATCCTTGATGTAGACACCTTTTGAGAGAGACACACATGATTCGGAAATTGTTAGAATACTCTATGTGCTTCACTTATATCTTTCGAGTAATATAGTTTTTGCTCTAGTGCTTCACTTATATCTTTTAGGGCACGGTGGTGGATTTGTTTTTATAGAAACTATTGTTCTCTCATTCTTCACTTAGATTATTTTGAGAGTCCTACAAAACAGCATGGTAATTTGCTTTAATTATGTTAGGCATTCAAGATTAAGAATTTTTTTTCTTATGAGTGTGTTGAATACTATGAGAAGTTTGATACTTGATAATTGTTTTGAGATATGGAGATGGTGATATTAGAGTCGTGCTAGTTGAGTAGTTGTGAATTTGAGAAATGCTTGTGTTGAAGTTTGTGATTCCCGTAGCATGCACGTATGGTGAACCGTTATGTTAAGAAGTTGGAGCATGAATTATTTATTGATTGTCTTCCTTATGAGTGGTGGTCGGGGACGAGCGATGGTATTTTCCTACCAATCCATCCCCCTAGGAGCATGCGCATAGTACTTTTCTTCGATAACTAATATATTTTTGCAATAAGTATGTGAGTTCTTTATGACTAATGTTGAGTCCATGGATTATACGCACTCTCACCCTTCCACCATTGCTAGCCTCTCTAATACCGCGCACCTTTCACCGGTATCATACACCCACCATATACCTTCCTCAAAACAGCCACCATAACTACCTATCATGGCATTTCCATAGCCATTCCGAGATATATTGCCATGCAACTTTCCACCGTTCCGTTTACTATGACACGCTCCATCATTATCATATTGAATTCCATGATCATGTAGTTGACATTTTAGTTGTGGCAAAGCCACCGTTCATAATTCTTTCGTACAAGTCACTCATGCATCATTGCTATCTCGGTATACCGCCGGAGGCATTCATATAGAGTCATACTTTGTTCTAGTATCGAGTTGTAATCATTGAGTTGTAAATAAATAGAAGTGTGATGATCATCATTCATGGAGTATTGTCCCAAAAAAGAGAGAAAGGCCAAAAAAAGGAAGGCCCAAAAATAAAAAAAAATAAAAAGGGACAATACTACTATCCTTTTTCCACACGTGTGCTTCAAAGTAGCACCATGATATTCATGATAGAGAGTCTCCTATGTTATCACTTTCATATACTAGTGGGAATTTTTCATTATAGAACTTGGCTTGCATATTCCAATAATGGGCTTCCTCAAAATGCCCTAGGTCTTCGTGAGCAAGCAAGTTGGATGCACACCCACTTAGTTCTTTTTGTTGAGCTTTCATATACTTATAGCTCTAGTGCATCCGTTGCATGGCAATCCCTACTCACTCCCATTGATATCTATTAATGGGCATCTCCATAGCCCGTTGATATCTATTAATGGGCATCTCCACAACCACCATTCTATTCCACATATAGTGCTATGTCCATGGCTCATGCTCATGTATTGCATGAAGATTGAAAAAGTTTGAGAACACCAAAAGTATGAAACAATTGCTTGGCTTGTCATCGGGGTTGTGCATGATTTAAATACTTTGTGTGGTGAAGATGGAGCATAGCCAGACTATATGATTTTGTAGGGATAACTTTCTTTGGCCATGTTATTTTGAAGAGACATAATTGCTTAGTTAGTATGATTGAAGTATTATTATTTCTATGTCAATATTGAACTTTTGTCTTGAATCTTTCGGATCTGAATATACATACCACAATTAAGAGAATTACATTGAAATTATGCCAAGTAGCATTCCACATCAAAAATTCTATTTTTATCATTTACCTACACGAGGACGGGCAGGAATTAAGCTTGGGGATGCTTGATACGTCTCCAACGTATCTATAATTTTTGATTGTTCCATGCTATATTATATCCAGTTTTGGACATTATTGGGCTTTATTATACACTTCTATATTATTTTTGGGACTAACCTATTAACCGTAGGCCCATCCCAGAATTGATGTTTTTTTACCTATTTCAGAGTTCCGCGGATAAAGAATATCAAACGGAGTCCAAACGGAATGAAACCTTTGGGAACGTGATTTTCGGAACGAACATGATCCAGAGGACTTGGACCCTACGTCAAGAAAGCAACCAGGAAGGCACGAGGTAGGGGGCGCGCCTACCCCCTAGGCGCACCCTCCACCCTCATGGGGCCCACGTTGCTCCACTAACGTACTTCTTCCTCCTATATATACCTACGTACCCCAAAGCTACCAGATACGGAGCCAAAACCCTAATTCCACCGCCGTAACTTTCTGTATCCGTGAGATCCCATCTTGGGGCCTTTTCCGGAGCTCCGCCGGAGGGGGATCGATCATAGAGGGCTTCTACATCAACACCATAGCCTCTCCGATGAAGTGTGAGTAGTTTAGTTCAGACCTTCGGGTCCATAGTTATTAGCTAGATGGCTTCTTCTCTCTTTTTGGATCTCAATACAAAGTTCTCCCCCTCTCTTGTGGAGATTTATTCGATGTAATCTTCTTTTCCGATGTGTTCGTTGAGACCGATGAATTGTGGGTTTATGATCAAGTTTATCTATGAGGAATATTTGAATCTTCTCTGAATTCTTTTATGTATGATTGGTTATCTTTGCAAGCCTCTTCGAATTATAAGTTTGGTTTGGCCTACTAGATTCATCTTCTTGCAATGGGAGAAGTGCTTAGCTTTGGGTTCAATCTTGCGGTGTCCTTTCCCAGTGATAGTAGGGGCAGCAAGGCATGTATTGTATTGTTGCCATCGAGGATAACAAGATGGAGTTTATTTCATATTGCATGAGTTTATCCCTCTACATCATGTCATCTTGCTTAAAGTGTTACTCTGTTGTTTTGAACTTAATACTCTAGATGCATGCTGGATAGCGGTCGATGTGTGGAGTAATAGTAGTAGATGCAGGCAGGAGTCGGTCTACTTGTCTCGGACGTGATGCCTATATACATGATCATACCTAGATATTCTAATAACTATGCTCAATTTTGTCAACTGCTCAACAGTAATTTGTTTACCCACCGTAATACTTATGCTCTTGAGAGAAGCCACTAGTGAAACCTATGGCCCCCGGGTCTTTTTTCCATCATATTAATCTTCCGTCACCAAGCTATTTCCTTTTCCGTTTATTTTGCTTTCTTTACTTTGCATCTTTATCATAAAAATACCAAAAATATAATCTTATCATATCTATCAGATCTCACTTTCGTAAGTGACCGTGAAGGGATTGACAACCCCTTTATTGCGTTGGTTGCGAGGATTTTATTTGTTTGTGTAGGTGCGAGGGACTCGTTTGTGGCCTCCTACTGGATTGATACCTTGGTTCTCAAAAACTGAGGGAAATACTTATGCTACTTTGCTGCATCACCCTTTACTCTTCAAGGGAAAACGAACGCAGTGCTCATGAGGTAGCATGCACTTCCAGGCGTTGTATGCCCATGGAGACAACCATCCGGAGACCATGCAATAAGTACTCGTATTCGGCTGTGTTATTGGAGTTTGTGTATAATATTTGGGGCACGTACTAGACTACGTCTCCAGTGGGGGACGTTAAAACGACACCCGCTCCTAATCCTGCCAACATTTTGGAACCATCGAAATACATAACCCAGTTGGAATATGTGTCGTACTCTTTAGGGAGTTCGGCCTCTGTCCATTCGGCGACGAAGTCCGCCAGTACTTGGGATTTGATGGCTCGACGCGGTTTGTATGTTATGTCGAATGGAAGGAGCTCAATGACCCATTTGGCTATCCGGCCCGTAGCATCGCGGTTGTTTATTATATCATTGAGTGGTACTTCGGAAGCCACCATGATAGAACATTCTTGGAAATAGTGTCGTAGCTTCCGGGATGCCATGAAGACCGCATATGCTATCTCTTGATAATGAGGGTACCGGGATTTGCATGGTGTGAGGAGGGTGGATACATAATATACCGTCTTCTGAAGTGGGAATTTGTGTCCGTCCTGCTCTGGCTCCACGATGAGCATGGATCTCACCACCTGGTGTGTTGCCGATATGTATTATAACATGGGTTCGCCGACGTTCGGTGCGGCCAGGATTGGGTTGCTCGCAAGAAGGGTTTTTATTTCTTCCAATCCGATTGTTGCCGCATCTGTCCGCTCGAAGTGATTGGTGTGCCGGAGGAGGCAATACAGTGGTAATGCCTTTTCTCCCAATCTGGAGATAAAGCGGCTTAAAGCTGCCGTGCATCCTGCGAGCTTTTGGACCTATTTAAGGTCCGTTGGCGTAGCCAATTGTGACAAGGCTCGGATTTTGGTTAGATTTGCTTCAATTCCTATATTGGAATCGATGAAGCCCAACAGCTTTCCTGCAGGGACGTCGAAAGCACACTTTTCCGGATTGAGCTTGATGTCATATGCACGGACGTTGTCAAATGTGAGACGTAAATCGTCTATTGGTGAGTCGATGTGCCTAGTTTTAATGACAACATCGTCCATGTGTATGCTTCAACTGTCTTGTCGATCTGTTTCTCCAGGCATGTTTGAATCATGCGTTGGTAGGTGGACCCGGCATTTTTGAGCCCGAAGGGCATGGTGTTGAAGCAGAATGGCCCATATGGGGTAATGAATGTCGTTGCGGCTTGATCGGACTCCTTCATTTTGATTTTATGGTATCTGAAATATGCATCGAGGAAGCATAGTGAGTCGTGTCCTACGGTGGCATCAATAATCTGGTCGATGCGAGGGAGGGGGAAGGGATCCTTAGGGCAGGCCTTATTAAGGTCTTTGAAATCGACGCACAGGCACCAGGATTTATCCTTCTTTGGCACCATCACCAAGTTTGCTAGCCAGTCCAGGTGTTTTATTTCTCTAATGAATCCGTACTCGATTAGCTTGGCTAGCTCCTCCCCCATAGCTTGACGTTTGGGTTCGGAAAAGCGCCGCAGTGTTTGTTTGACCGGTTTATATCCCTTCAATATGTTGAGGCTGTGTTCGGCCAATCTGCGTGGGATTCCTGGCATATCAGAAGGGTGCCAGGAGAATATATCCCAGTTCTCGCGCAAAAACTCTCATAGCGCGGTGTCGACCATTGGGTCTAGTTGTGCCTCGATAGATGCTGTCTTCTTAGGGTCCGTTGGATGGACTTGGAATTTGACTATTTCTTCTGCTGGTTTGGAGGTGGATTTGGGTCGTTTGTCCAGGATTACATCGTCCCTATCCACCATGGAGCATAATGTGGTTAATTCTTCGGCCGCGAGGGCTTCAGATAATGCCTCAAGGGCCAGGGATACGGTTTTATTTTCGGCATGGAGTGCTATGTCCGGATCACTAGCGAGAGTGATTATGCCGTTGGGCCCAGGCATCTTGAGCTTCATATACCCATAGTGAGGTATAGCCTGGAAGCATGTAAATGTATCTTGCCCCAATAGGGCGTGATATCCACTATTGAAAGGGGCCACTTGGAAGGTTAGTTCTTCGGTCCGATAGTTCTCCTGTGTGCCGAATACCACGTCGAGTGTGATTTTTCCCGCGCATCGTGCCTCCCGACTAGGAATAATTCCCCGGAAGGTCGTGCTAATTTGCTTGATGCGGCTCCTGTCTATTTCCATTTTACTATGTGTATCCTCGTAAATGAGGTTTAGTCCGCCACCGCCGTCCATGAGAACCTTGGTGAGCCGAAAGCCGTCCATGATCGGACTGAGGACCAAGGCGGCTGGTGCCCGGATTGTTCTAAATTTTGGTTCATCATCGACATTGAAAGTTATGGCTGTGTCGTTCCAAGGGTTTGTTGCTGCGATTTGGCAGACTTCGGCGAGGTCGCGGAGTGCCCTTTTACGCTTATTGTTTGAAGCAAAAGTCTCGAAGACCATCAGTACTCTGAGGTCGTCGTCTTCTGGGGGATATTGCTTTGGGTTATTTTTGGTGAGGATATCCTCGCCGCTCTTGGCCACTTGCCGGAGTATCCAACATGCTCTAAGGTTGTGGGTTGATATAGTATCCGGTGTTGTGTGTAACTTGCATGGTCCATCGAGCCATCCCTCCAGAATGATTCCACGTCCTGTAATGGGCTTATATTTCTTTATCATTGGGTCGGGCGTGCCACGTGGGTGAGTCCATTTCACCTGAACAAGGGATTGGGTGGAAACCGGCGGTTCCCAGCAAGCTGCCTGAGTTTTCCAGGCGCTTTCCACTGTGCAGTACTTGTATACTATGGTTGCCAAGTCTGCGAAGCATGATATGCGACGATGGTTGATGGCGTTGAGGATTCCTTCATCCATGCAATTGCTGCAGAACGCTGAGATCGTGTCTTCGTCGTGGCAATCTTCAATCTTATCTTTGACAAGGAGGAATTTGGCCCAGAAGTGGTGGCCCATTTCCTGAGACTGTTGTCATATGCCCATGAGAGCGCTTATATCTGGGTGGGTGGGTGGTTTGAAATCCGAACCCTGACCCAATTTAGGATCTGGAGTTTGAAGAACTTCTAGACTTAGTAGTTCGAGCTCCGGGATGTCAACTGATTGTTT
Organism: Triticum monococcum; assembly: GCA_034509565.1. Classification (NCBI taxonomy): domain Eukaryota; kingdom Viridiplantae; phylum Streptophyta; class Magnoliopsida; order Poales; family Poaceae; genus Triticum; species Triticum monococcum. The sequence goes on from CM067844.1 coordinate 40,829,421, forward strand.
GGGCTTGCCGTCTTATTCTATGTTCGGAGGACAAGACATGTCTTTCTGCAGGTAGGCGTCCGGCTCTTCAAGCTCGAAGATCCGAACGTAGTTCGTCTTCAATATAGAGGAAGAGTTGTCGTCTTGCTCCTCTACTATCGCTATTTGATGGGTGATCGGCGGAGTTTTAATTTCTCACTGGTCGGGTTTAAGCCCAATCTGATCATAGTCTGTGGCGACCCCCAGGGCAGCGATGCAATCTAGGAGCTCGTTTAAAGACAACAGTGATAGTCTCCAACGTATCTATAACTTTTTTATTGTTCCATGCTATTATATTATCTGTTTTGGATGCTAATGGGCTTATTCATACACTTTTATATTATTTTTGGGACTAACCTACTAACCCAAGGCCCAGTGCAAATTGCTATTATTTTTTTGCCTATTTCAGTGTTCCGCAGAAAAGGAATATCAAACGGAATCCAAACAGAATAAAACCTTCGGGAGAGTTATTTTTGGAACAACCGTGATCCAGGGGACTTGGAGTGGACGTCAAGCAACCAACAAGGAGGCCATGAGGCAGGGGGTGCGCCTACCCCCCTGGGTGCGCCCTCCACCCTCGTGGGGCCCTCGTGCCTCCACCGACCTACTTATTTCTCCTATATATATTCATATACCCTGAAAACATCCAGGAGCACCACGAAACCCTATTTCCACCGCTGCAACCTTCTGTACCCAAGAGATCCCATCTTGGGGCATTTTCCGGAGCTCCGCCGGAGGGGGAATCGATCATGGTGGGCCTCTACATCAACTCCATGGCCCCTCCGATGATGTGTGAGTAGTTTACCTCAGACCTTCGAGTCCATAGTTATTAGCTAGATGGCTTCTTCTCTCTCTTTGGATCTTAATACAATGTTCTCCTCGATCTTCTTGGAGATCTATTTGATGTAACTCTTTATGCGGTGTGTTTGTCGAGATCCGATGAATTGTGGGTTTATGATCAAGTTTATCTATGAACAATATTTGATTCTTCTCTAAAATCTCTTATGTATGATTGGTTATCTTTGCAAGTATCTTCGAATTATCAGTTTGGTTTAGCCTACTAGATTGATCTTTCTTGCAATGGGAGAAGTGCTTAGCTTTGGTTTCAATCTTGCGGTGTCCCTTCCGAGTGACAGCAGGGCAGCAAGGCACGTATTGTATTGTTGCCATCAAGGATAACAAGATGGGGTTTATATCATATTGCTTGAGTTTATCCCTCTACATCATGTCATCTTGCCTAATGCATTACTCTGTTCTTATGAACTTAATACTCTAGATGCATGCTGGATAGCAGTCGATGTGTGGAGTAATAGTAGTAGATGCAGAATCGTTTCGGTCTACTGATACGTCCATTTTGCATCATGCTTTTATATCGATATTTATTGCATTATGGACTATTGTTTCACTTTATGTCACAATACTTATGGCTATTCTCTCTTATTTTACAAGGTTTACATAAGGAGGGAGAATGCCGGCAGCTGGAATTCTGGCCTGGAAAAGGAGCAAATATTAGAGACCTATTCTGCGCAACTCCAAAAGTCTTGAACGGAATATCTTAAAATAAATAAAGAAAAATCCTCGCCAAAGATGAAGGCCAGGGGGCCCACACCCTTCTCACGAGGGTGGGGGGCGCCCCCCTAGGGCGCGCCCCCCTACCTCGTGGGCCCCCTGGTGGCTCTCCGACGTCCATCTTCTCCTATATGAAGTCTTTCGATGAGAAAAAAATCAAAGGAATTTTTCGGGACGGGACTCCGCCGCCACGAGGCAGAACCTTGGCGGAACCAATCTAGAGCTCTGGCAGAGCTGTTCTGCTGGGGATACTTCCCTCCGGGAGGGGGAAATCATCACCATCGTCATCACCAATGCTCCTCTCATCGAGAGAGGGCAATCTCCATCAACATCTTCACCAGCACCATCTCATCTCCAAACCCAAGTTCATCTCTTGTATCCAATTCTTGTCTCAAAGTCCGGGATTGATGCTAGTAGGTTGCTAGTAGTGTTGATTACTCCTTGTAGTTGATGCTAGTTGGTTTATTTGGTGGAAGATCACATGTTGAGATCCTATATGCATATTATTACCCCTCTGATTATGAACATGAATATGCTTTGTGAGTAATTACGTTTGTTCCTAAGGACAAGGGAGAAGTCTTGCTATGAGTAGTCATGTGAATTTGGTATTCGTTTGACATTTTGATAAGATGTATGTTGTCTAGCTTCTAGTGGTGTTATGTGAACATCGACTACATAAGACTTCACCATTATTTGGGCCTAGAGGAAGGCATTGGGAAGTAATAAGTAGATGATGGGTTGCTAGAGTGACAGAAGCTTAAACCCTAGTTTATGCGTTGCTTCGTAAGGGGCTGATTTGGATCCACATGTTTCATGCTATGGTTAGGTTTACCTTAATACTTTTGTTGTAGTTGCGGATGCTTGCAATAGAGGTTAATCATAAGTGGGATTCTTGTTCAAGTAAGAAGAGCACCCAAGCACCAGTCCACCCACATATCAAATTATCAAAGTACTGAACGTGAATCATATGAACGTGATGAAAACTAGCTTGACGATATTCCCATGTGTCCTCGGGAGCGCTTTTCCTATTATAAGAGTTTGTTCCGGCTTGTCCTTTGCTACAAAAAGGATTGGCCCACCTTGCTGCACTTTATTTACTTTTGTTACTCGTTGCTCGTTACAATTTACTTATCACAAAACTATTTGTTACCACTTATTTCAGTACTTGCAGAGAATACCTTGCTAAAAACCGCTTATCATTTCCTTCTGCTCCTCGTTGGGTTCGACACTCTTACTTATCGAAAGGACTACAATAGATCCCCCTATACTTGTGGGTCATCAAGACTCTTTTCTGGCGCCGTTGCCGGGGAGTGTAGCGCCTTTGGTAGGTGGAATTTGGTAAGGAAAATTTTATATAGTGTGCTGAAATTTACTGTCACTTGTTACTATGGAAAGTAATTCTCCGAGGGGCTTGTTCGGGGTATCTTCATCCCATCCAGTAGAGCAAAGAGTTGCTCCTCAACCTGCTAAACCTATTGAAAATGAAATTCCTTTTGAATTTCCTTCGAGTATGATGGAAAAACTGCTAGCTAACCCTTTTACAGGAGATGGAACAAAGCATCCCGATGAGCACTTAATATATGTGGATGAAGTTTGTGGATTATTTAAGCTTGCAGGTATACCCGATGATGTTGCTAAGAAGAAGGTCTTCCCTTTATCTTTGAAGGGAGACGCATTGATATGGTATAGGCTATGTGATGATATGAGATCATGGGACTATAAAAGATTGAAGTTGGAATTTCATCAAAAGTATTACCCTATGCATCTTGTTTATCGTGATCGCAATTATATATATAATTTCTGGCCTCGCCAAGGAGAAAGCATCGCTCAAGCTTGGGGGAGGCTTAAATCAATGTTATATTCATGCCCCAATCATGAGCTCTCAAGAGAAATGATTATTCAAAATTTATATGCTCAGCTTTCTCATAATAATCAAACCATGATCGATACTTCTTGTGCTAGCTCTTTTATGATGAAGACTATTGAATTCAGATGGAATTTATTGGATAGAATTAAACGCAACTCTGAAGACTGGGACCTCGACAAAGGTAAGGAGTCAGGTATGACACCTAAGTTTGATTGTGTTAAATCTTTTATGGACACCGATATTTTTCGTAAGTTTAGCACTAAATATGGACTTGACTCTGAGATAGTAGCTTCTTTCTGTGAATATTTTGCTACTTATGTTGACCTCCCTAAGGAGAAGTGGTTTAAATATCATCCTCCCATAGAAGTAAAAGTAGTTGCACCTATTAAAGTTGAAGAAAAGACTGTCACTTATAATGATCCTATTGTTCCTACTTCTTATGTTGAGAAACCACCTTTCCCTGTTAGAGTAAAGGATCATGCTAAAGCTTCAATTGTTATTCGTAAAAGCAATATTAGAACTTATACACCTCCTGAGCAAGTTAAAGTAGAACCTAATATTGCTATTGTTAAAGATCTCTTGTCTGATAATATTGATGGGCACGTTATTCAGTTCGAAGGTGAAACTGCTAGAATTGCTAAACCTTGTGATAAAGATAAACATAGACATCTGGTAGGCGTGCCTGTTATTTATGTTAAAATAGGAGATCATTGTTATCATGGCTTATGTGATATGGGTGCTAGTGCTAGTGTTATACCTTATGACTTGTATAAAGAAATTATGCATGACATTGCACCTCTTGAGTTAGAAGAAATTGATGTCACAATTAAACTTGCCAATAGAGATACTATTTCAGGGATGGGAATTGTTAGAGATGTTGAAGTCTTGTGTGGGAAAACTAAATATCCTGCTGATTTTCTTGTTCTCACTTCTCCACAAGATAGCTTTTGTCCCATTATATTTGGTAGACCCTTCTTGAATACTGTCAATGCTACCATAGATTGCACAAAGAATGTTGTTACTGTTGGCTTGGATGATATGGTTCATGAGTTTAATTTCTCTAAATTTAGTAAACAACATCGTGAGGAAGAATTACCTAGTAAGGATGAAATTATTGGTCTTGCTTCTATTGCCGTACCTCCTAGTGATCCTTTAGAACACTATTTGCTAGACCATGAAAATGATATGTTCATGAATGAAAGAAGGGAAATAGATGAAGTATTCTTTAAACAGGAACCTATTCTGCAACACAATTTGCCTGTTGAAATTTTAGGGGATCCTCCTCCACCCAAGGGTGATCCCGTGTTTGAGCTTAAACCTTTGCCTCATAATCTTAAATATGCTTATCTTGATGAAAAGAAGATATATCCTGTTATTATTAGTGCTAACCTTTCAGAGCATGAAGAAGAAAGATTATTGAAAACTCCGAAGAAGCATCGTGCTGCTATTGGATATACTCTTGATGATCTTAAGGGCATTAGTCCCACTCTATGTCAGCATAAAATAAATTTGGAAGCAGATGCCAAACCAGTTCGTGATCCTCAACGACGTCTGAATCCTAAAATGAAAGAAGTGGTAAGAAAAGAAATGCTCAAGCTTCTGGAGGCAGGTATAATCTATCCCGTTGCTGATAGTGAGTGGGTAAGTCTTGTACATTGTGTCCCTAAGAAGGGAGGTATTACTGTTGTTCCTAATGATAAAGATGAATTGATTCCACAAAGAATTATCACAGGTCATAGCATGGTAATTGATTTCCGCAAATTAAATAAAGCTACTAAGAAAGATCATTACCCCTTACCTTTTATTGATCAAATGCTAGAAAGATTATGCAAACATACACACTATTGCTTTCTAGATGGTTATTCTGGTTTCTCTCAAATACCTGTGTCGGCTAGAGATCAATCAAAGACTACTTTTACATGCCCTTTTGGTACTTTTGCTTATAGACGTATGCCTTTTGGTTTATGTAATGCACCTGCTACCTTTCAAAGATGCATGATGGCTATATTCTTTGACTTTTGTGAAAAGATTTGTGAGGTTTTCATGGACGATTTTTCCGTCTATGGTTCCTCTTTTGATGATTGCTTGAGAAATCTTGATCGAGTTTTGCAGAGATGTGAAGAAACTAATCTTGTCTTGAATTGGGAAAAGTGCCACTTTATGGTTAATGAAGGTATTGTCTTGGGGAGTAAAGTTTCTGAAAGAGGTATTGAAGTTGATAAAGCCAAGGTTGATGCTATTGAAAAGATGCCATGTCCCAAGGACATCAAAGGTATAAGAAGTTTCCTTGGTCACGCCGGATTTTATAGGAGGTTCATTAAGGACTTCTCAAAAATTTCTCGGCCTCTGACTAATTTGTTGCAAAAAGATATACCATTTGTCTTTTATGATGATTGTGTAGAAACATTTGAAATACTTAAGAAAGCATTAGTCTCTGCACCTGTTGTTCAGCCACCTGATTGGAATTTACCCTTTGAAATTATGTGTGATGCTAGTGATTATGTTGTAGGTGCTGTTCTAGGGCAAAGAATTGATAAGAAATTAAATGTTATTCATTATGCTAGTAAGACTCTAGACAATGCTCAAAGAAATTATGCTACTACTGAAAAAGAGCTTTTAGCAGTTGTATTTGCTTGTGATAAGTTCAGATCTTATATTGTTGATTCTAACGCAACTATTCAAACTGATCATGCTGCTATTAAATATCTTATGGAAAAGAAAGATGCTAAACCTAGACTTATTAGATGGGTTCTCTTGCTACAAGAATTTGATTTGCATATTGTTGATAGAAAGGGAGCTGAGAACCCCGTTGCAGACAACCTATCTAGGTTAGAAAATATTCTTGATGACCCACTACCTATTAATGATAGCTTTCCTGATGAACAATTAAATGTTATAAGTACTTCTCGTAGTACTCCATGGTATGCTGATTATGCTAATTATATTGTTGCTAAGTTTATACCACCTAGCTTCACATACCAGCAAAAGAAAAAGGTTTTCTATGATTTAAGACATTACTTTTGGGATGATACACATCTTTATAAAGAAGGAGTAGATGGTGTTATTAGACGTTGTGTACCTGAGCATGAATAGGAACAGATCCTACGCAAGTGTCACTCCGAGTCTTATGGAGGACACCACGCTGAAGATAGAACTGCACATAAGGTATTGCAATCTGGTTTTTATTGGCCTACTCTCTTCAAGGATGCCCGTAAGTTTGTCTTGTCTTGTGATGAATGTCAAAGAATTGGTAATATTAGTAGACGTCAAGAAATGCCTATGAATTATTCACTTGTTATTGAACCATTTGATGTTTGGGGCTTTGATTATATGGGACCTTTTCCTGCCTCTAATGGATACGCACATATTTTAGTTGCTGTTGATTACGTTACTAAGTGGGTAGAAGCTATTCCAACTAGTAGTGCTGATCATAACACTTCTATTAAAATGCTTAAGGAAGTTATTTTTCCGAGGTTTGGAGTCCCTAGATATTTAATGACTGATGGTGGTTCACACTTTATTCATGGTGCCTTCCGTAAAATGCTTGCTAAATATGATGTTAATCATAGAATTGCATCTCCTTATCACCCTCAGTCTAGTGGTCAAGTAGAGTTGAGTAATAGAGAGCTCAAATTAATTTTGCAAAAGACTGTTAATAGGTCTAGAAAGAATTGGTCTAAGAAACTTGATGATGCGTTATGGGCTTATAGAAGTGCATATAAAAATCCTATGGGTATCTCTCCGTATAAAATGGTTTATGGAAAAGCATGTCACTTACCTCTCGAACTAGAACACAAGGCATATTGGGCTATTAAAGAGCTCAACTATGATTTTAAACTTGCCGGTGAGAAGAGGTTATTTGATATTAGCTCACTTGATGAATGGAGAACCCAAGCTTATGAAAATGCCAAGTTGTTTAAAGAAAAAGTTAAAAGATGGCATGACAAAAGGATACAAAAGCGTGAGTTTAATGTAGGTGATTATGTATTGCTATACAACTCTTGTTTAAGGTTTTTTGCAGGAAAACTTCTCTCTAAATGGGAAGGCCCCTATGTTATCGAAGAAGTCTATCGTTCCGGTGCCATGAAAATCAACAACTTCGAGGGCACAAATCCGAAGGTGGTAAACGGTCAAAGAATCAAACATTATATCTCAGGTAATCCCATAAATGTTGAAACCAATATTATTGAAACCATAACCCCCGAGGAATACATAGGGGACACTTTCCGGAACGTTTCAGACCCCGAAAAGGAATAGGTATGTGGTACGGTAAGTAAACCGACTCCAAAACAATTTTTAAGGTAATATTTCTCCGTTTTGGAATATTTAGAAAAATAGAAAAATAAGTAGCAGTCCGGGAAGGACACGAGGGCCCCATGAGGGTGGTGGGTGCGCCCTACCCCCCTGGGTGCGCCCCCTACCTCGTGAGCACCTCGTGTGCCTTCCGGACTCCATTTTCTTGCAGGATACGTATTTTGGTCAGTAAAAATTCATTATATATTCTCCCGAAGGTTTTGACTCCCGTATCACGTAAACCTCCTCTGTTCTTGTTTCGAGCTGTTTTTTGTCAGGGTTTTCCAGGCTAGGCATCATGTCATCTCCCTCCTCCAACAATGGTGACAACGATGCCTGGCTAATGAAGATAGATCTGAAGAGGGAAGAACCCACGAGGGTCAACAAGGATGAAAGGATCAAGAAGGCCACGGAGGATCAAGCTCCGGCAGCAAAAGACATCCTTCAACTTGATCATAACCTTTTTACCCCAACTGAGATCGAAGCTTTCAAGATGATTGAGCTAGCTCGTATACAAAACAAGTATCTCACACAAGAAAATATTTTGTTGAAGGAGCATATTGTCGCACTCAAGGGCATTATTCGCAAGCTGGAGGACCTCTTACGCTCGATGTGCGATTATCCATCACCACCACCTTCTTCACCAATAAAGAAGGAGATATAATCACATGGGCATGGGCACTCCCCTTGGCAACTGCCAAGCTTGGGGGAGGTGCCCCGGTATCGTATCACAATCACAACTCCTATCTTTACCGTTTTTCTTAGTTTGATCCTAATAGTAGTATCTTGATCTAGTAGAATAAAGTTTATGGCATGATCTAGTTTTGAGTTTTGCTTTTTGATCTCTCTATGTAATCGAGTCCATGAGCTATATATAATAAAGATTATTTTTGAGTCAATGGCTTGATTATTTTGCCATGATCTTGGGTGAATAAAAGAAAAGAGAAAAAGAATAAAAAGAAACAAAAAGTTCATATTGATCTTATTGAGAGTAATGACTTCACATAGAAAGAGTATGATGATTAAAATTTGTTGGGAGTTGGCAGACATAGCTTTGGTCATTGTTGCAATTAATAGGAAGTAATAAGGAAAGAGAGGTTTTCACATATAGATATATTATCATTGACATCTTTTATGATTGGGAGCACTCATTAAAATATGGCATGCTAAAAGAGTTGATGTTGGACAAGGAAGACAACGTAATGAGTTATGTCTTTCTTATATCTGAGATAAAGTATGTTGTCATGGGTCCTCTAACTTGTTGAGCTTGCCTTTCCCCCTCATGCTAGCCAAATTCTTAACACCAAGTAGAAATACTACTTGTGCTTCCAAATACCCTTAAACCAGTTTTGCCATGAGAGTCCACCATATCTACCTATGGATTGAGTAAGATCCTTCAAGTAAGTTGTCATCGGTGCAAAGCAATAAAAATTGCTCTAAATATGTATGATTGATTGGTGTGGGAGAAATAAGCTTTATACGATCTTGTGATGTAGAAGTAATAAAAGCGACGGACTGCATAATAAAGGTTCATATCACAAGGGGCAATATAAAGTGACGTTCTTTCGCATTGAGATTTTATGCATCCAACCATAAAAGCGCATGGCAACCTCTGCTTCCCTCTGCGAAGGGCCTATCTTCTATTATTATCTTCTACCTTATGCAAGAGTCATGGTGATCTTCACCTTTTCTTTTTCATTTTATCCTTTGGCAAGCTCAGCATGTTGGAAAGAACATGATATATATATATCTAATTGGATGTAGGGGAGCATGAGCCATTATTGTTGACATTGCCCTTGAGGTAAAAGGTTGTGGGGCAAAACTATAAGCCCCTATCTTTCTCTGTGTCCGATTAAAACTTCATAACCACAATTATTGCATGAGTGTTAGCAATTATGAAGGACTAAATGATAGTTGAGTATGTGGACTTGCTTTTTGCTCTGACATAGACTCTTTCCGATGTTATGATAAATTGCAATTGCTTCAATGGCCGAGATTATAGTTTGTCGGAGCCCAATAAGGTTTATGATTTATACTTTTGCATTGTGAATAGATCATCACTTGAACATAAGTAATCATATGACAAAATCTATATATGTTGCCGCTATGAGAATAATCATGATGCCTTCACGTCCGTATTTTATTTTTATCGACGCCTCTACCTCTAAACATGAGGACATATTTATTGTTATCGGCTTTTTGCTTGAGGACAAGCGAGGTCTAAGCTTGGGGGAGTTGATACGTCCATTTTGCATCATGCTTTTATATCGATATTTATCGCATTATGGATTGTTATTTCACTTTATGTCACAATACTTATGGCTATTCTCTCTTATTTTACAAGGTTTACATAAGGAGCGAGAATGCCGGCAGCTGGAATTCTGGGCTGGAAAAGGAGAAAATATTAGAGACCTATTCTGCGCAACTCCAAAAGTCCTGAAACTTCACGGAATATCTTAAAATAAATAAAGAAAAATCCTCGCCAAAGATGAAGGCCAGGGGGCCCACACCCTTCTCACGAGGGTGGGGGGCGCCTCCCCATAGGGCGCGCCCCCCTACCTCGTGGGCCCCCTGGTGGCTCTCCGACGTCCATCTTCTCCTATATGAAGTCTTTCGATGAGAAAAAAATCAAAGGAATTTTTCGAGACGAGACTCCGCCGCCATGAGGCGGAACCTTGGCGGAACCAATCTAGAGCTCCGGCAGAGCTGTTCTGCCGAGGATACTTCCCTCCGGGAGGGGGAAATCATCACCAACGCTCCTCTCATTGGGAGAGGGCAATCTCCATCAACATCTTCACCAGCACCATCTCATCTCCAAACCCTAGTTCATCTCTTGTATCCAATTCTTGTCTCAAAGTCCGGGATTGGTGCTAGTAGGTTGCTAGTAGTGTTGATTACTCCTTGTAGTTGATGCTAGTTGGTTTATTTGGTGGAAGATCATAAGTTCAGATCCTATATGCATATTATTACCCCTCTGATTATGAACATGAATATGCTTTGTGAGTAATTACGTTTGTTCCTAAGGACAAGGGAGAAGTCTTGCTATGAGTAGTCATGTGAATTTGGTATTCGTTTGACATTTTGATAAGATGTATGTTGTCTAGCCTCTAGTGGTGTTATGTGAACGTCGACTACATAACACTTCACCATTATTTGGGCCTAGAGGAAGGCATTGGGAAGTAATAAGTAGATGATGGGTTGCTAGAGTGACAGAAGCTTAAACCCTAGTTTATGCGTTGCTTCGTAAGGGGCTGATTTGGATACACATGTTTCATGCTATGGTTAGGTTTACCTTAATACTTTTGTTGCAGTTGCGGGTGCTTGCAATAGAGGTTAATCATAAGTGGGATGCTTGTTCAAGTAAGAACAACACCCAAGCACCGGTCCACCCACATATCAAATTATCAAAGTACCGAACGCGAATCATATGAACGTGATGAAAACTAGCTTGACGATATTCCCATGTGTCCTCGGGAGCGCTTTTCCTATTATAAGAGTTTGTTCCGGCTTGTCCTTTGCTACAAAAAGGATTGGCCCACCTTGCTGCACTTTATTTACTTTTGTTACTCGTTGCTCGTTACAATTTACTTATCACAAAACTATTTGTTACCACTTATTTCAGTACTTGCAGAGAATACCTTGCTGAAAACCGCTTATCATTTCCTTCTGCTCCTCGTTGGGTTCAACACTCTTACTTATCGAAAGGACTACGATAGATCCCCCTATACTTGTGGGTCATCATCTACTTGTCGCGGACGTGATGCCTATATACATGATTATGCCTAGATATTCTCATAACTATGCACTTTTCTATCAATTGCTCGACAGTAATTTGTTCACCCACCATAATACTTATGCTATCTTGAGAGAAGCCACTAGTGAAACCTATGGCCCCTGGGTCTAGTATCCTTTATATTAATCTCCCGTCAACAAGCTATTTCTGCCACCGTTTATTTTGCAATCTTTACTTCCAACCTATATCATAAAAATACCAAAAATATTTATCTTATATTATCTCTATCAGATCTCACTCTCGTAATGACCGTGAAGGGATTGACAACCCCTTTATCGCGTTGGTTGCGAGGTTCTTATTTGTTTGTGTAGGTACGAGGGACTTGCGTGTATTCTCCTACCGGATTGATACCTTGGTTCTCAAAAACTGAGGGAAATACTTATGCTACTTTGCTGCATCACCCTTTCCTCTTCAAGGGAAAACCAACGCAGTGCTCAAGAGGTAGCAAGAAGGATTTCTGGCGCCGTTGCCGGGGAGATCTACCACAAGTCAAGACATACCAAGTACCCATCACAAACTCTTATCCCTCGCATTACATTATTTGCCATTTGCCTCTCGTTTTCCTCTCCCCCACTTCACCCTTGCCGTTTTATTCGCCCTCTTTTTCCGTTCCCCTTCTCTTTTCCGTTCGTCTTTTTTCGCTTGCTTCTTGCGTCGCCGTGTTTCGTCATGGCTAGTCCCTTATCTGCCCCTTTGTCTCCCGAATTTGAAGTTCTTCACTTCAAACAAAGACAAGGAGATAATTTAAAAGATGCTTGGTTTAGGATGATGGAATCTTATCGTAATTGCACCCTAGAGGTGAATATTAGAATTTTACTTCACAATTTTTATGTTGGGCTAAATATGTCACATAGACAACTCTTGGATTGCGTTGCCAAAGGGAATTTTATCGGAATTGATCCTAGCATTGCTCCTGAAATCATAGAGAGAATAGTGGGAGCACTACCTCAAAAAAAGGGGTCGCATCATACCCAGGAAGAGACACAAGTTTTTGAAAAGATTTGCGATGTAACGAAAATCTTACAAAAGTCTCTTGAACCTCTTAAGGGTGTTAGTGGAAACCTTCACCGCATGAATATGTTGGTTACCCTTTGCAATAAGCAGTTGGATTCCTTAGATATAAAAATTCGAATATGAAGGGAAATGTAAAGAATCTCCCGGATTTGAGCATGACTCCACTAAAAAATTAAAACCAAAGATGATAACACCTAGATCTATTCTTGCTTTATGCCTAGCTAGGGGCGTTAAACGATAGCGCTTGTTGGGAGGCAACCCAAATTTATTTTTGTTTCTTGATTTTTGGTTCTGTTTAGTAATAAATAATTCATATAGCCTCTGTTTAGATGTGGTTTTATGATTTTAATTAGTGTTTGTGTCAAGTAGAACCTTTGGGAAGACTTGGGGAAAGTCTTTGCGATCTTGCTGTAAAAAACAGAAACTTTAGCGCTCACGAGATTTGCTGCCATTTTTTACTGGAGAGTGATATTAAGTTGATTCTTTTTGAAGATGATTAACAGATAAATTCCTCACTTCCAGAAAGTTATTTTAGAATTTCTGGGGTTACATATGTATTCTAAACCTACAGATTACTACAGACTGTTCTGTCTTTGACAGATTCTATTTTTCGTGTGTTGTTTCCTTATTTTGATGAATTTATGGCTAGTATCGGAGGTTACGAACCATAGAGAAGTTGGAATACAGTAGGTTTAACACCAAAATAAATAAATAATGAGTTCATTATAGTACCTTAAGTGGTGGTTTGTTTTCTTATACTAATGGAGCTCATGAGATTTTCTGTTTAAGTTTTGTGTTGTGAAGTTTTCAAGTTTTGGGTAAATATTTGATGGATTATGGAACAAGGAGTGGCAAGAGCCTAAGCTTGGGGATGCCCATGGCACCTCAAGGTAAAATTCAAGGACAACCAAAAGCCTGAGCTTGGGGATGCCCCGGAAGGCATCCCCTCTTTCGTCTTCTTCTATCGATAACTTTACTTGAGGCTATATTTTTATTCAACGCATGATATGTGTTTTGCTTGGAGCGTCTTGTATGATTTGAGTATTTGCTTTTTTAGTTTACCACAATCATCCTTGCTGTACACACCTTTTGGGAGAGACACACATGAATTATAATTTATTAGAATACTCTATGTGCTTCACTTATATCTTTTGAGCTAGATAATTTTGCTCTAGTGCTTCACTTATATCTTTTAGAGCACGGTGGTGGTTTTATTTTATAGAAATTATTGATCTCTCATGCTTCACTTATATCATTTTGAGAGTCCCTTAGAACAGCATCGTAATTTTCTTTGGTTATGAAACTAGTCCTAATATGATAGGCATCCAAGATGGGTATAATAAAAACTCTCATAGAAAGTGCATTGAATACTATGAGAAGTTTGATACTTGATAATTGTTTTGAGATATAAAGGTGGTGATATTAGAGTGTGATAGTTGAGTAATTGTGAATTTTAGAAATACTTGTGTTGAAGATTGCAAGTCCCGTAGCATGCACGTATGGTAACCGTTGTGTAACAAATTTGAAACATGAGGTGTTATTTGATTGTCTTCCTTATGAGTGGCGGTCGGGGACGAGCGATGGTCTTTTCCTACCAATCTATCAACCTGGGAGCATGCGCGTAGTGCTTGGTTTTTGATGACTTGTAGTTTTTTGCAATAAGTATGTGAGTTCTTTATGACTAATGTTGAGTCCATGGATTATAGCACTCTCACCCTTCCATCATTGCTAGCCTCTTGGTACCGTGCATTGCCCTTTCTCACCTTGAGAGTTGGTGCAAACTTCGCCGGTGCATCCAAACCCCATGATATGATACGCTCTGTCACACATAAGCCTCCTTATATCTTCCTCAAAACGGCCACCATACCTACCTATTATGGCATTTCCATAGCCATTCCGAGATATATTACCATGCAACTTTCCACTGTTTCATTTATGACATGCTTCATCATTGTCATATTGCTTTGCATGATCATGTAGTTGACATTGTATTTGTGGCAAAGCCACCATGCATAATTTATCATACATGTCACTCTTGATTCATTGCCCTTCCTGGTACACCACTGGAGGCATTAATATAGATTCATATTTTGTTCTAGTATCAAGTTGTAATCATTGAGTTGTAAATAGATAGAAGTGTGATGATCATCATTAATAGAGCACTGTCCCAAAAAAGGCCAAATAAAAAAAGAAAGGCCCAAAAAAAGGGGGACAATGCTACTATCCTTTTTTCCACACTTGTGCTTCAAAGTAGCACCATGATCTTTATGATAGAGAGTCTCTTGTTTTGTCACTTTCATATACTAGTGGGAATTTTTCATTATAGAACTTGGCTTGTATATTCCAACAATGGGCTTCCTCAAATGCCCTAGGTCTTCATGAGCAAGCAAGTTGGATGCACACCCACTTAGTTTCTTTTGTTGAGCTTTCATACATTTATAGCTCTAGTGCATCCATTGCATGGCAATCCCTACTCCTTGCATTGACATCAATTGATGGGCATCTCTGTAACGCCCTCGATGCGGCTATAGCTCCCACATGTTGAGGCACGACTTAGAGACTAGCCGCATTGAAAGCAATGTCGCAAGTTAGGCAATCTTCACAACATCCCATGTAATATAGATAATAAAGGGGAGATACATAGTTGGCTTACACTCGCCACATCAATCAAAGTACATAAATAGCATTACAAAATTCAAACACTCATGGCCCGACTACGACGCCAAAATAAAAGAACAACCCAACATGCGACACGGTCCCGATCACCCCAACTGGGCACCACTACTGATCATCAGGGACAGACACGTAGTATCTGCGTGAGTCCTCGTCGAACTCCCACTTGAGCTCAAGCGCGTCATCGGGAACGGAATCATCAGGCCCTGCATCTGGTTTGGAAGTAATCTGTGAGCCACAAGGACTCAGCAATCTCGCACCCTCGCGATCAAGACTATTTAAGCGTAATAGGTAGGCAAGGAAAATATGTGGAGCTGCAGCAAGCGACTAACATATATGGTGACTATCCTGTT